>JAEAOA010001816.1:1152500-2595000 GCA_016746295.1 Potamilus streckersoni
AGTTTAGAGTTAGTTATAAAAGCTGCTGAGCTGAACGAACTAGAAATGTTAACACAAAAGCTGACAACACATTTTTTTTATACCTAAATGTGAAATATACATTATGATACAATGAAGCAATATTAAAATTAGGAAGTAATTCCTTACATAATATGGGCTTCCCTCCCTATTATGATCTAATAATAATAAACATCCTGAAAAAAATTCACAAGTTCACTATCTCTGAAAAGTAAATGTTTTGATTTTATTATAATTGTTTCTTTCCCCTAAAAAATCACTATTACCTAGATGTTATAATTTTCTCAAATAATTAAGCATTTATCAGTATTATTTAAAACAAATTCCCATGTAATGGAAATGTTTTGGAACTGATTCCAAGCCTGGTAAATTGTGTACTGTAGCACTGAACAAATTAAAAATCTTGTCATACAAGAAAAACTGTAAATACCCATGAATGATGAGGGATTATGATAAATTGCTATCATGAACTGAGATCTACTAATAAAAAGAAATATTAGTGATGATGAAACAACTAAAACTAGCATGTTCTCATATTTCAAATTTAGTAACATTATCCCCATTTTAATATACATGGAAAACAATCTGCAGAAACCTTATAAAAACAGTAATTCTATATAACCTGATTGAACAAGATGTGCCATGATGGCACTTGTTGATTTTACAGGTTCAAACCAATCATGTTATCAACCCATGTCATGATGGCACTTGTTGATTTTACAGGTTCAAACTATTCATGTTATCAACACATGTCATGATGGCACTTGTTGATTTTACAGGTTCAAACTATTCATGTTATCAACACATGTCATGATGGCACTTGTTGATTTTGCAGGTTCAAACTATTCATGTTATCAACACATGTCATGATGGCACTTGTTGATTTTACAGGTTCAAACCATTCATGTTATCAACACATCATGATGGCACTTGTTGATTTTGCAGGTTCAAACTATTCATGTTATTAACACGTCATGATGGCACTTGTTGATTTTACAGGTTCAAACCATTCATGTTATCAACACATGTCATGATGGCACTTGTTGATTTTACAGGTTCAAACCATTCATGTTATCAACACATGTCATGATGGTACTTGTTGATTTTGCAGGTTCAAACCATTCATGTTATCAACACATGTCATGATGGCACTTGTTGATTTTACAGGTTCGAACCATTCATGTTATCAACACATCATGATGGTACTTGTTGATTTTGCAGGTTCAAACCATTCATGTTATCAACACGTCATGATGGCACTTGTTGATTTTACAGGTTCAAGCCATTCATGTTATCAACACATGTCATGATGGTACTTGTTGATTTTACAGGTTCAAACCATTCATGTTATCAACACATGTCATGATGGCACTTGTTGATTTTGCAGGTTCAAACTATTCATGTTATCAACACATCATGATGGTACGTGTTGATTTTGCAGGTTCAAACTATTCATGTTATCAACACATCATGATGGTACTTGTTGATTTTGCAGGTTCAAACTATTCATGTTATCAACACATCATGATGGCACTTGTTGATTTTACAGGTTCAAATCATTCATGTTATCAACCCATGTCATGATGGCACTTGTTGATTTTACAGGTTCAAACTATTCATGTTATCAACACATGTCATGATGGCACTTGTTGATTTTACAGGTTCAAACTATTCATGTTATCAACACATGTCATGATGGCACTTGTTGATTTTGCAGGTTCAAACTATTCATGTTATCAACACATGTCCTGATGGCACTTGTTGATTTTACAGGTTCAAACCATTCATGTTATCAACACATGTCATGATGGCACTTGTTGATTTTACCGGTTCAAGCCATTCATGTTATCAACACATGTCATGATGGTACTTGTTGATTTTACAGGTTCAAACCATTCATGTTATCAACACATGTCATGATGGCACTTGTTGATTTTGCAGGTTCAAACTATTCATGTTATCAACACATGTCATGATGGCACTTGTTGATTTTACAGGTTCAAACCATTCATGTTATCAACACATCATGATGGTACTTGTTGATTTTGCAGGTTCAAACCATTCATGTTATCAACACATGTCATGATGGCACTTGTTGATTTTGCAGGTTCAAACTGTTATCAACAAATGTCATGATGGCACTTATTGATTTTACAGGTTCAAACCATTCATGTTATCAACACATGTCATGATGGCACTTGTTGATTTTACAGGTTTAAACTATTCATGTTATCAACACATGTCATGATGGCACTTGTTGATTTTGCAGGTTCAAACCATTCATGTTATCAACACATGTCATGATGGCACTTGTTGATTTTACAGGTTCAAACCATTCATGGTATCAACACATGTCATGATGGCACTTGTTGATTTTGCAGGTTCAAACCATTCATGGAATCAACATGTCATGATGGCAATTTTTGATTTTATAGGTTCAAACTGTTTATGTTACATTCATCAGATAGAATGTTAAAGTCCAATATAAGAGAGTAATGTGTATTAATGCTTGGATTTCTGTGATAACTGTAGAATGTTAAAGTCCAATATAAGAGAGTAATGGGAATTAATGCTTGGATTTTTGTGATAACGTTAAAGTCCAATATAATAGAGTAATGTAAATTAATGCTTGGATTTCTGTGATAACTGAAACAATTGTCAACTCTGACAAATATTTTCAAATTCTGCTAGTTCTGTGATTCAAAGATAAATCGTGTAAAATGATACAATATTAAAAAGAATGTAAGAAAATGAAATGAGTATCAATAGCAGAAATATTTGTAAATTAGTTCCTTTCTGTTGTCAGGCACAGGTCGAAATCTGATTTTATGAATTTATGTCAATGGAGTACTCTCTTTCATCTGCATGGATTCAAATGGATTGTCCAGATCCTACAACAAAAAAAAAATGAGTACAGAGCTAGATGAATTAGAGATAATAATACATTATCAATATGTTCATTATTTGAAGTTTCTATGCAAACAGAACAGCATTCACAACTATTGTAATAAAGCAGAAAAATGCAAACTGTACACTGATTTAATTTTTCTTGCAAGTTTCTTTTTAAGATTTATGTTTACCAGCTTCATCTTTCAAGATTTCTGTGTGCCATATCTTTTTTTTTTATACCAAAGCTCTACCAGCTGTGTGGTAAATGAGATATGAAATACTGGAATGATGCTTAAAAGGCAAGTCAATATTTTGATTTGTAATTGCTATTCCGTCCTGATTAGCTGCCATTCTTTACCTTATTGTGGTTCTAGTTGATATTGTATAGTTAATAAAACTAGCATGGGCTGTTTTTTTTAGAAGTTTGATTTTTCACTGCTATTAAATATTCACTACAACTACAAGCTGTTATTATAACTTCATGTACATTCATTATTTGCCATTTCTTTCTCTTTAAAATACAGTAATGTTTATTGCTCCTACTTACTGTTTACTACAATTTGATTTTCATGATATATCTCATTCAGATACCCAGACTAACTCATAGCACATATTTAATTTATATAAATCTGACATCCAGAGATTATAAATTTGTGCCTCAAGGCAGTCAGATGTTGAACACATTTCAGTTATTTATAACAAGAGTACAGTGAACAGCCACATGTTTGTTAGTTAATTAGGTAAATAACTGAAAAGTTTTACAGTTTTCTTATTCAGTATGAATGACCATGATCAGTTACCTTTCTTAACCCCAAAATCAACATTATCATTCTGTGGAAACCCAAAGTGCAAGCTAACAACAAAGTATAGATGGTGGAGAATAAGTTATTATGTAATCATTTTTCCATTTTTCAGTCATGGTGACCTTTAAGCTGCACATCTTGGGAGTTCCAAATCAACAGATTTTATTCTTACCCCAAGTGCATGTCATCCACAAAGTTTAGTAATTGTTGATGGTGGTCAACATCATAACACAGAATGGCAGGCATATAAAAATTTAAAGAATTAGGATTGGTTACAAGATATAGAACATTTTAATGACCTCAAATCACAGCACTAAGTAAATCACTGACATTGAAAAAGGATGCTCTTCTGACAATGATAAAAAAGGTAACACTCTACAATACAAAAAAACCTGAGTCCCTTTTTGTCAAGCCTGCCTCTTTCTAAGCTACAGAGTGAAAAATGCTAACACAGAGTTTAATCAAAAAAGGTTTTTAACAATGGCATTATTCTAGGGTGTGGATGAATGGTCATGAACATAGATACAAAACTGATTGCATTATCAAGATTTTGCCAAGGTGGGCTTGATAACAATCTTAATCTATTAAGAAAGTTCTATTAAAAATCTCACCAGCTTTGGCCCCATGTGATCCAGAATCCTAATCTACCGACTCTGTCTTATTATTATATCTCTAAAGTTTGTGGTCTATTAGTAATAAGATGCCCTATTACTAATGTAAAGTCTTGTGTCAGGATGCCTGGTGCCATTACTATACACCTGATGCTTATCATTAAGGTGAATGGAATCCTGGTATATCAGGGTACATGTTTAAGGCATAGAGTAATATGACACTCAGCATCATGGCATGTCATGGCACAAACTTCAGACATACATTAAGACACATCAGTTTAAAAGTTATAGTCATAAAAACATAATAATAATAATAATAATAATAATAATAATAATAATAATAATAATAATAATAATAATAATAATAATAATAATAAAGATTCCTGGAAACCTGGCATATTAATGTACAAACTAGATGCATATAGTTGTTGTTGCTGTGGATTTAATGCCATTATTCAGCACATGATAGGCTATACATGGCATCCAATTAGAGATGCCCATTGCCAACCTGGGAAATTAGGGACAAAAGGGTAAAAAGTTATGATTATATTGAAAAATTCATGACACTGCAGAATATAAAAATTACACATGAAAGCTAGAAGAATGATAAAATCATTTTAAAACAATAACAAACATGTCTTTGCAGTCATATAACACTATTCACAGCTCTGTATTATTTCAATTATCCAAAAAACTGCTAATGGCAGCTGTGCCGAAAGATCCTTTTACAAAATTGTTTCCACATTACAAAAGATCCGTTTATCATACAATATGGCTCCATTCTCAGCTCCCAATTTTTTTGACAGATATTGGTATCTTTAAAACACAAAGGACATATTTTTTGTATACCTTATAATGATGAATTTAATTACATTTGATCCCATATAGCCTTTATGATGGGCTTGAAATCACTGTCCAGTATATTGAAAAAAGGCATACACAAAGGTTTATACAAACACTGCCAATTATATTTGCAAGTAAACACAGGTTGCAGAAATCTAATTTAAAAAAAAAACCAATTAAACAACATTGTAAATCATGAAGAAAACACAAGCAAAAAAAAAAGCTCTCCGAATAATATTGTGAAGATGATCATGTGATAGAAATTAAAAGAAATGACTGGGAAAGAATGAAATAAACTGTTCTGTTTACAATGGCACACTATATGTCAAAAATTGGTCTTACATCACAAATTTCTCTTTGGCTTATTGTTTATATTAAAAATTATGATTTTTGTGTATGGCAGCATGATTTGTGAACAGGCTCTGCAACTCATTGCCAAAAAATTTGGTATGATGGGCATCTCTTCATTCAGTATATGAAGAACCTGGAAACCCCATGGTAAGAACTACCGACCCACGGGAAGCTACTAGCAAGCTTTCTCACATACCTACATTGGCTGAACTGAGACTAGAAACCAAACATAGGTGAGATGCAAGTGATCTGTAAAAGCAAGCACCATAGTGCACTCAGCCACCCAAGGTATCCTAGGCATATAATAATAAGACATTTAGAATCCTGGCGCCTAATGGTACAAACTACAGGTGCACAGTAATAAGACACCTGGAATCCTGGCCTATCATGGTATAAACTACAGGTGCACAGTAACAAGACACATGGAATCCTGGCCTATCATGGTAAAAACTACAGGTGCACAGTAACAAGTCACCTGGAATCCTGGCCTATCATGGTAAAAACTACAGGTGCACAGTAATAAGACACCTGGAATCTTGGAATATCATGGTAAAAATTACATGTGCACAGTAATAAGACACCTGGAATCCTGACCTATCATGGCAAAAACATTAGGCATATCAAACTTCAGGCATATAGTAACAAGTGGGATGGCAATAAGACACTTGGAATCCTGGTAAATCATGGTACAAACCTTGGAAATATAGTTTATAAGTCATGTAGATTCCTGACGTATCAGGGTTCAAACTATATGCATGTACTGCATTATACCAAATGTAAATACAGCAATACTGTAACAAAGGTAAATACATTAATAATATACCAAAGGTAAATACAGTAATACTGTAACAAAGGTAAATACAATAATAATATACCAAAGGTAAATAGAGCAACTAAAATAGACATATGACTTTGCAAAACCATCAACACAGGAACTGTTGATGCAGCTGTTATCATTGTAAGAAAAGTGATATCCATGCTTTGACATCCATGGCAAAGATAGTAATACAAAACATTTACGTAATCAGAAGGAATTTAAATCCTTGGATCCACGTTCATCCTTTCTGCTCCAGAAAACATTCTAAAACAAAGTCTAAATCCTATTTTGGAAAAAAAAAATTCACAGAAATAACCATGGACTTACTTTTCCAGACATCTTTTTGAAGTTCCTGAAAAACCTGGTCCCCTTAGTAATCTTCACTGTGTCCAGCTGGTCATCTTCCTCATCTTCCTCAAGGGCACAGCTATCTACTCCAGGCAATTCCCCATCCTTCCCTCCAGAACTCTCCACCAATTTCATGTAACGGTACTCCAGTCTGATGCGGATAAAAAAATGAGTTTTCCATAGTCAACCTATCAAGCTAGAACATTTATGTTTTTCTATGGATTTACTCACAATGTCCCTTGCTGCAGATCATCTACACTAAGCAGTTTTCGTCTTTTCAAACCAAAATAAGTTCTGTCAAACCTATGTTTTTCACCTCCATTGTATCCTTGTCAGTATATCCAACATTTCTGACTTTCAAAAACTTTAATATTGTTGACCATGATTCTGGCAGAAAAGTGACTAATGTAGTTTACTTGGTGATGCAAAAAAGGAACAGAGACCACAGGTATCTTCATTTACTTAAAGAACAGAGACCACAGGTATCTTCATTTACTTAAAGAACAAAGACCACAGGTATCTTTATTTACTTAAAGAACAGAAAACACAGGTATCTTTATTTACTTAAAGGGACAGAGACCACAGGTATCTTCATTTACTTATGTTGACATCTTTAAGAAACATAGAATTAAAACCATGCAACTAATTTAACATTTGTGCAACTTGGGCTTTAAAGATATGAATTTCTAAATCATTGATTAGCATGTAAAGACTGATTATGATATTATGTACAAGGAAATCAAGTTTATTTGGCACTAATGAAGTCCTTCAAGAGTTTTATATCTTTTATGCATCAAAGTCTTGTCATATAATGCTTTGCTCCAAAAGTATTATAATCAAAGGATAAACAGGATGAACATTTCACTGTTATAATTCCTTAAAGACAAAAATCAATTTTTGTTCAAAGTAAACTGTGAACCACAGATTTCATTGTCTCATATGTATAATTTTACTTACTTCCTGTTCCTTCTCCAGATTACAAAGAGCATGACACCAAGGATTAGTGCAAGGCCAAGTACAACAGGTATTGCAATCTGGAACTGAAATGCAGAGTACACTCAGAGTTAGGATTTGATGATATGCACAATAAATGCATTACTATTTAGCATTTTCTATACTAATTTCAATTCAATGTTATGAACACTGTCTGAATGATCCCAAATTGTATTTATGTGAAATGTAAAACAGAAAATTGATTCAACATTGCAAAAAACAAATGTGCCAATTTATTTTTACCCAAACAACAAACTACTCTGATCTGTTTTTCTTTTCTTACCTGTATTTTTACAGTTGTTAAAACTATAAGCACCAGTTGCTGAAAGTGTATAAATGACACTGATTTGTGTGTAATGATTCCACTCACTTAAGTTAATTTTGTGCTGTTCAAGAGGTAAGTATTGCCAGGAAAAACATATTGCAATATATTGCACTACAAAATGTTTGTGTTGTGATATATATCAATACATGTTGGTTGTGTACAAATTTATGATCTAATGTTAATTTTTTCTCACTTTTGTACTGTAATAATGTTGTTTTTGTGGGGCTTAACTCCATTTTTCAGCACACGATAGGCTATACATGGCAGCCAGTATTGATGGTGGGGGAAGAAACTGGGAAATCCGCAGAAAAAAAACCACTGACCCACGAGAAGCTACTGGCAAGCTTTCTCACATATCCACATTCGCCATATCTTAGTGTGGATGTTTGATTTCAGTTTTGCAAATATTACAACAATTTTGTCAAGTGTATTGGTGCCATACTCCCTTTTAAGTGAAAAATTATTCCAAATAAACTATCTGCTCATGGGTTCTTCATAAACTTTAGAAGCTGCCATGCTGATAATAAGGCTAAGCCTAATGGAAGACAGTATTCTGCTCAAAGCTAGTTCTGGATGGTCAAGTGTAGGTGAAGGAAAAAAACTATTACACCAGTATTTCCATACTTGTATCACAATGTACTGTATTGGGAATTCTGTATTGCAATTTATCGGTATATCATTATACCCTTACTGTTTAATAGGCAAATCTCAATTAGGTATGGTCAGTCAAGTGAGATATCTCTTGTGCTGAGTGATGGTGTAGTTAATTCTAACATGGAGCCCAAACAAGCATTTTAATTTGCTTAAACGTACTGTAAATCACTGGCTTTTAAAAAAAGGACTGAAACAGGATTGCTAATGATCTAACTTGGTTGGCTTTCTAGAGGAAAACACACAAAGTCTTACCATGAATGGCAATGATCTCAGTTCCACAGTGCATTTCTTCTCCTCAAGCATCTTCGCATTTGTGCCTTTTAAAGTACAGTTCCTGACAATTTTTTAAAAAACATTAGTACTATTATTATCTTATAGTCTGAAGATAGTCCAAAAGTCATGCAGGAGATACCATGATGAACTTACTACCAAACCTTAAGAATGTGTTCAATTAAATGCTTCTATTCCAAGAATGGTACAAGTATCATTATGCTTTATTTCCACATGAAATTCTATAAAAATGCACTTTCACTTCATATAAACCTTGACTGGTTTCTGTCATTTCTTTAAAATCACATATCCATATGCAATAATAAGCTCTTTTAAACATTTTTTCTTTCTTACCATCAATAAATCAATCAAATTTGAAATAAACTGGCTTTTTGCTCCCAGGAAAAATAAGAAATTATCATTTTAATAAATCTGAATGTAAAAAACAAGCAGGTTAATTTCCAGCAGTCATCCTGTTTTGCTTCAATATATTACTGTTCGCAGGGTGAAGAAACCATGTGGTGTCCAAGATCATAGAGATAGGCTGAAGAAACCATGTGGTGTCCAAGATCATAGAAATAGGCTGAAGAAACCATGTGGTGTCCAAGATCATAGAGATAGGCTGAAGAAACCATGTGGTGTCCAAGATCATAGAAATAGGCTGAAGAAACCATGTGGTGTCCAAGATCATAGAGAGATAGGCTGAAGAAACCATGTGGTGTCTAATATTATAGAGATAAGCAGAAGAAACCATGTGGTGTCCAAGATCATAGAGAGATAGGATGAAGAAACCATGAGTTGGTAAAATCATTGAGATAGGATGAAGAAACCATGTGGTGTCCAAGATCAAAGAAATAGGCTAAAGAAACCATGTGGTGTTCAAGATCATGGAGAGAATAGGATGAAGAAACCATGTGGTGTCCAAGATTATAGAGATAAGCTGAAGAAACCATGTGGTGTCCAAGATCATAGAGATAGGCTGAAGAAACCATGTGGTGTCCAAGATCATAGAAATAGGCTGAAGAAACCATGTGGTGTCCAAGATTATAGAGATAAGCTGAAGAAACCATGTGGTGTCTAAGATTATAGAGATAAGCAGAAGAAACCATGTGGTGTCCAAGATTATAGAGATAGGATGAAGAAACCATGTGGTGTCCAAGATCATAGAGAGATAGGATGAATAAACCATGTGTTGTACAAGATCATAGAAATAGGCTGAAGAAACCATGTGGTGTCCAAGATCATAGAAAAAGGCTCAAGAAACCATGTGGTGTCCAAGATCATAAAGAGAATAGGATGAAGAAACCATGTGGTGTCAAAGATTATAGAGATAAGCTGAAGAAACCATGTGGTGTCCAAGATCATAGAGAGATAGGATGAAGAAACCATGTGGTGTCCAAGATTATAGAGATAAGCAGAAGAAACCATGTAGTGTCCAAGATCATAGAGATAGGCTGAAGAAACCATGTGGTGTCCAAGATCCCAGAGATAGGATGAAGAAACCATGTGGTGGCCAAGATCATAGAAATAGGCTGAAGAAACCATGTGGTGTCCAAGATCATAGAAATAGGCTGAAGAAACCATGTGGTGTCCAAGATTATAGAGATAAGCTGAAGAAACCATGTGGTGTCCAAGATCATAGAGATAGGCTGAAGAAACCATGTGGTGTCCAAGATCCCAGAGATAGGATGAAGAAACCATGTGGTGGCCAAGATCATAGAAATAGGCTGAAGAAACCATGTGGTGTCTAAGATCATAGAAATAGGCTGAAGAAACCATGTGGTGTCCAAGACAATTGAGAGATAGGATGAAGAAACCATGTGGAGTCTAAGATTATAGATAAGCAGAAGAAACCATGTGGTGTCCAAGATCATAGAGATAGGATGAAGAAACCATGTGGTGTCCAAGATCATAGAGAGATAGGATGAAGAAACCATGTGTTGTACAAGATCATAGAAATAGGCTGAAGAAACCATGTGGTGTCCAAGATCATAGAAAAAGGCTCAAGAAACCATGTGGTGTCCAAGATCATAGAGAGAATAGGATGAAGAAACCATGTGGTGTCAAAGATTATAGAGATAAGCTGAAGAAACCATGTGGTGTCCAAGATCATAGAGATAGGCTGAAGAAACCATGTGGTGTCCAAGATCACAGAGATAGGATGAAGAAACCATATGGTGTCCAAGATCATAGAAATAGGATGAAGAAACCATGTGGTGTCCAAGATCATAGAGATAGGATGAAGAAACCATATGGTGTCCAAGATCATAGAAATAGGCTGAAGAAACCATGTGGTGTCTAAGATCATAGAGATAGGCTGAAGAAACCATGCGGTGTCCAAGATCATAGAGATAGGCTGAAAAAAACCATATGGTGTCCAAGATCATACAAATAGGCTGAAGAAACTATGTGGTGTCCAAGATCATAGAAATAGGCTGAAGAAACCATGTGGTGTCCAAGATCATAGAAATAGGCTGAAGAAACCATGTGGTGTCCAAGATTATAGAGATAGGATAAAGAAACCATATGGTGTCCAAGATCATAGA
Source organism: Potamilus streckersoni (assembly GCA_016746295.1). Taxonomy (NCBI): domain Eukaryota; kingdom Metazoa; phylum Mollusca; class Bivalvia; order Unionida; family Unionidae; genus Potamilus; species Potamilus streckersoni. The sequence continues at coordinate 1,163,969 of JAEAOA010001816.1, forward strand.
AATAGGCTGCATAAACCATGTGGTGTCCAAGATCATAGAGATAGGCTGAAGAAATCATATGGTGTCCAAGATCATAGAAATAGGCTGAAGAAACCATGTGGTGTCCAAGATCATAGAGATAGACTGAAGAAACCATGTGGTGTCCACGATCATAGAAATAGGCTGAAGAAACCATGTGGTGTCCAAGATCATAGAGAGATAGGATGAAGAAACCATGAGGTGTCCAAGATTATAGAGATAGGCTGAAGAAATCATGTGTTGTCCAAGATTATAGAGATAGGCTGAAGAAACCATGTGGTGTCCAAGATCATAGAGATAGGATGAAGAAACCATGTGTCGTCCAAGATCAAAGTGACAGGCTGAAGAAACCATGTGGTGTCCAAGATCATAGAGATAGGCTGAAGAAACCATGTGGTGTCCAAGATCATAGAGATAGGCTGAAGAAACCATGTGGTGTCCAAGATCATAGAAACAGGCTGAAGAAACCATGTAGTGTCCAAGATCATAGAGATAGGCTGAAGAAACCATGTGGTGTCCAAGATTATAGAGATAGGATGAAGAAATCATGTGGTGTCTAAGATCAGAGAGACAGGATGAAGAAACCATGTGGTGTCCAAGATTATAGAGATTGGCTGAAGAAATCATGTGGTTTCCAAGATTACAGACATAGGCTGAAGAAACCATGTGGTGTCCAAGATCATTGAGATAGGATGAAGAAACCATGTGGTGTCAAAGATCATAGAGATAGGCTGAAGAAACCATGTGGTGTCCAAGATTATAGAGATAGGCTGAAGAAATCATGTGGTGTCCAAGATTATAGACATAGACTGAAGAAACCATGTGGTGTCCAAGATCATTGAGATAGGCTGAGGAAACCATGTGGTGTGAAAGATCATAGAGATAGGATGAAGAAACCATATGGTGTCCAAGATCATAGAGAGAGAGGATGAAGAAACCATGTGGTGTTCAAGATTATAGACATAATCTGAAGATACCATGTGTGTCCAAGATTCTAGAGATACTTAATAAGTAGTCTAGTTTGAGAATCATGACTACTTCTCTTTACCTATTATATATATTCTGATAAGTTTCACATAATTCATGGGGCAGATCATGGAATGTGCTGCACAACAAGTCAGAAATCATATAACTATTTCATCCACAGCCTGTACTTTCTTGATAATTTTTTAACATAACTGTAGAAATAAACAACTCTGAGACTCTGTACTCAAATGACATTAAAATACAATAAAAGAGTAAAGAATCAAACTTTTTGAGACAAAAGTTGATCAAACAAACAAGACTATAAAAAAGAAGTCATGCCAAATTCATTCTTCATCATCAGTGAAATAGTCTGACTTTCAATGTTTAATAAAGAATGAAATAAGTTATACTGTCAATGGCACTTACCATCTAATGTAAGTTGTATATAAATCTAACATTATAAATAGATGTTCTGAATATCATTATTATTATATCTCTCCTGTAAACTGTGATATAATTACATGTCAAACAATTCACCAATAGAGATGTAAAAATTTTCAGATTCTCTACCAGGTACCCATCAATCCTAACGATCAGTTGCCCAGGTACCCAATCAAAGGGAAATTTTATTAAACGTGAATTTGAATTGCTTTTGTTGTGGGTTCACACATGCCAACCCTCTGGAGAGGTATAAGTATAATTTATTACTAATTTAAGAGGCAAAAAGCATAATCTGAGCAAATAAAAGAGCAATCTATATAATACATGCCATAATTACATAAAACTTTATGAAAAACTTGCATATTTATTTTATATAACAAACATTTATTTTTGCTACTTACCTGGATCTGCAGTTAAAATTTTTGTCACAAATTGGCTAAATCCATGTGGATTAGTAGTTAATATAAGTCTATCAACACAAAAGAAATGGTTAAATTATTTATGCATGACACTCTTTTTTTAACTAGTCTACATGTGGACAGTCACTTTCACAAATAGCCATAAAGTCCACAAATGATGACTGTTGTAGTATCCTCGACCTGCCATGATTTTTAAGTTTAACAAAATACCTCACCTCTAACATTTTTCAGTCATATGTTAGTCCAATAGCACATTGATATGCCCCATTTTTTTAAAATGATATCTGGTGTCATTTATTTTCAATTCAGACTTGTTCACTACATATGTAGTATCACGGTAAAATGAATTAATGATAATTGGTTTCTCATTCAAGAATCCTGTCTGTTTTCTTGGAACTCTTTTAAGTAAAATTAGTGCATAAATTACTATATTTACACGTGGTCAATTTTTATTACATTTTTTCAGTGTTCTTAAATAATAAAGATTTCCCTTATGTTTAAATATTTAACTGAAAAATTTCATTCTGTGTATTTGTCCATTTCATTCACTTTTTGTAAAACATTGTATAAGAAATGCATGTTACAGTAAACAAGCTTTTGAGTTGCCTTTGCTGTGACAAATATATCTGTCTTAGGTTTCCAGCTATTTAAAAAAAAAGGAGTCTAGTAAACAAACGTGAACAGTAGCCCTAACATGAACAGCTGTTACTCGCTCTAGGGCCACATACCTGAGGCAAATATGGCATTAATTAAACCACACATTTCTATTGTGCTTTCTTTTATTTAAATTATTGTATGTAGATAATTTTTTGGTCGAATATTTCTTGATCAGTACTTGCTGTCGCTGTAAACAAAAGGTATTTTAACCTAGTTAATGTCATCAGGATCTCAAAATAAGAATTTTAAGTCGCAAGAAAAATGGCCCACGAACCACGTGCAGACATTAAGTTAGAATGGTCTAGCTTTAAATATCAGCTTTGAGTCTTAAATAGGCTGTGTGAGAAATGAGAGAAGTGTCCTTCTTGTATCAAAGGTAAATTTAAGCAGCCATATGAGCTTCTGTAATGATGAATAAATGTGCACATGACACAAGTCTCAAACTGCTATCATTATTTTGTGTATCAATCTGAACCTAGAATACTTTTTTTAATGGGTACCTGGTTGTCCATTTTAGTACCTGGGTTTTTATTAAAGGTTGGGTACCCAATTACTTGGTACTTGTTGGCATCTTTACTCACTAATGCTTCAATAAATTTGCCAATTTGATACATAGATACAAAAGGTGGAGAATCAACATACAGAGGTTTACTTTATAAAAGTTATGTTTAATCTTCCATTCAGGAATAAATACAGTTTTGCCTCTTTATTTTTTAAAGATTGTGTTCTATAATGCATGGCATAGTGTTATAGTTTCATTGCTAGTTATGGAGTCTGTTTCCTAAAGACGACTTTTAAAACCAATTATCTACTGCTGATACAAAAGTCACATGAATAGTGACAGCACATGAATACATACTTTGGGGGATAGTAATGGATTATCTGTTTGCCTCCAACACATTCTCCAATAACCTTTTCAAAGTCCATCTGGCGACAAATTGGACAGGCACTTTGGGTGGTCCACAAGAAGTGAAATATACATCCATCACATGTTCCATCTGGGCATTTTGGAGGTGTACTTAAAATTCCTGAACCTTCCTGTTTCATGTCACAGCGCAGAGACAATATTGTGGTTCTTCCATTGGGACAGGCTAAAGTTGGTCTGTTGGGAGGGAAAAAAATATGTAAACTGATATCCAGTGGAAATTGTTTATAATGATCTCAGCTATACAGAATTTTTTAATGAAGCAAACTATCAATCAAAATGTGAGTTATTATATAATCTTATTTTCCTCCAGTTTTATAAACAAAAACTGAACCAGTCTAACTGGCTTCTTGATGTTCATTACAAAGGTGGCGCTCACCAGTTATGTACTTTTGAGAGAGTGATGTATGTAAGGTGAAGTTGTTTGCATTTTAAACATGCACAGTGGAGAGAATGTTGGCATACCTATATACTACTTTCATGTAATGTGGATGAAATTTCTTTGGATATTGTACTTTTAGAAATTTTAAATGATCATAGAACATTGCTAACTAAAATGACTGCTCCCTTGTGCTCCAAAAATCAACCTTAATTTGTCTAAAGTACACTATTCTTGGCAGCTATTAAAATATGGAAAATGAATTTTGCCAAACTAGATAATACCAGCTTCTAAAAGTGCAATGACTGAATTACCAAATACATAAAATGTAAAAAAAGTTATCAGCTCTTTTTTTTTTACAATTACCTCTGAAGTTCGAGAAGTGAAAATGAGCAAGTAGAGCTAGCACTTTTTGAAAGGTGCACATCTGGAGTAAGGCCAAGCTGTGTACTCTCTAACCCATATTACACCCATCAGTCATACATCAAAATAAAGGGAATTAAAGGTTCTTTGAACAATACCTAAGATGTACAAAGTCTCTTTTAAATAACCAGTATAACTAGTGAGAAAACCCAGGGAAACTCTTTTTCTTTAAAATTTTAACCCTATGCTAAATTCGAAACTGTAGAGCGCCACCATATATATGTAAACTGATATCCAGTGGAAATTGTTTATAATGATCTCAGCTATACAGAATTTTTTAATGAAGCAAACTATCAATCAAAATGTGAGTCATTATATAATCTTATTTTCCTCCAGTTTTATAAACAAAAACTGAACCAGTCTAACTGGCTTCTTGTTGTTCATCATAAATATAATGGAATGCCCTTATTTATACTGCAACTCTCGATGTAACAAAGAACACATCATGGATACAATGGCAAACATCCTGCTTTTCATTAGCTTAAAGATTTACATAACCATTCCATTCAATCTGAGTATCATACTTCTTGTGATCAAGCAGTTCCCTAAACAATGTAAGGCATGAACATGTCAAACTGTGTGGCTGATTAGTCTAATGTCTGACTAAGAAATACAATACAAAGTGGCTGATTAGTCTACTGTCTGACTATGAAATACAATACAAAGTGGCTGATTAGTCTGCTGTCTGGCTATGAAATTGTTCAAATGGGTTTAAAGTTGTCTAGGTAGGCATAAAGGGTTCAAATGGATGTTTTGTCAAATGGCAGCAATAAAAATGTAAATATGTTCCACAACATTTGATCAAGCAGTTCTCTAAATTTAGTTAGCCAATACTTGTGTATGAGATTTAGATTCTTTCAGTCATGTTGCTACAATGACTGCAGTGTGATAGTTTATATTTAGACTGCTTCCTATGAATTGTACATTTTCCTGAATATCTGCCCAATGGTTTATGAGAAGAGACAATCTGGTACAAAATGGTACAGAACTCTGCCATTATTTTCCCATTACAGGTTCACTTAACGCTCCACACTGATTTTTATGAAGAAAATAATGTACATATAGCATTTAAAACATTCATGTTACCAATTCTGTTCTTAAAACACATATTTATGTAAGGTTTCGAAACACATGTTTGTATGTTTTGTCATCCAAGGAAAACTTGGGCAACAATAGTTTTAACTTACTTGAATATGGTTAATGATAAATCAACTATCAAAACACATGTGGAGAGTTATTGTCAGCACAAATGATATCAACACCAACTATTTGATGACTTGAAGCATACATTTCACCTTGAGCTATATATAACACATCACTGGAACTAACCTGGCCAATGTGACAGAGTATCTAAAAAAGGACTGTCATTCAATGTTTCTCTAAAAAAAATCACCCTGCTAACAGAAGGAGAGGAAGTTTACATTTTTTAGGCAAATGAGTCACCCACTTCGCTTGGTAGCATGACCCCTGACTTACATGGCCTACTGTTATGTATCTCCAATTTGTATTATTTGTTGGCTTTTCTTAATGAATGTGTTTTATGTACATCTGTATTCTGACTTTACCTTGTCCATAATCAAGTTAATGTACCTAACCTGGGACATTTATTTTGTAAACAACTTAATACATAGCTAAATATTCCCCTGTAATTGCCAATTAACTATTCAGATCATTATCAAATGAAGGTAGACATGTCTATTGGTGTCTGAGTCCAGGACATCAGATTTCCATTTGGAAATTCCTAAACTAGTTGGCAACCTTGAATGTTTTATAAAGACTGGCCAACATCCAGGCTCTATTATTGTATATTATCTTTTTATATAATATTGTTTACATGAAAACTTACTTATTCTTCCCTTAACATATGAAGCAGAATCAGTCTGACTGATGTGTCCAGTTTTTCACCTGGGTAGACTTATTTATTCAAACTGTTATTCACTAGAATTATAATGCTTATTACTTTTCTTGGACTAGAACATTCATTTGGAATTATGGTGAATTCATAAAAGAATATTTTGGATCATTACTGTGATACATCAAAAAACTCTTAGCACATTATCAAAATCCAATGAACTGACACATAAGCATATTTGAGATTACTGGCACATCAACACATTTAATATTGGAACTTATTTGGAATATCACTGGAATTACTCTTGGAACTTTACACAAATATATATATATATATATATATATATATATATATATATATATATATATAGATGCAATAAACTGACGACGAACAGTACGAAACTAGTAACTAACTAGCCTAAGCGCTTTCGACTCCCAATGAGTCTTTTTCAAAGGCAAATACAAAACATAGTTACGACAAACAAATAAACACAAAAACGTTGCGTTTGTAAACCTCTACATTTTAGCACATGTGAAGATAGAAATGTAGAGGTTTACAAACGCAACGTTTTTGTGTTTATTTGTTTGTCGTAACTATGTTTTGTATTTGCCTTTGAAAAAGACTCATTGGGAGTCGAAAGCGCTTAGGCTAGTTAGTTACTAGTTTCGTACTGTTCGTCGTCAGTTTATTGCATCTATTTTAATTAATCCCTGACAGACGTGATCCCTTGGTGGATCCAGTACGTTTGAGAGGGTTGTTATTCGCCATATGATTTGTATTCTTTATATATATATATATATATATATATATATATATATATATATATATATATATATATGGACTGTGATAAACTTTTAGGACTATATAGAATTTAATTCACAATACTGCAATTTCTTTTGTTTTAAATTTTCACTTTGTACTCAAGGAAAATATACTATTTGCTTAATTTGCCTAATTTCAAAAAACCTTTTTGGCCTTTCACTATTAATTTCTTAATTAGCTTAAGACCATACAGACATAGCACCTAGATCACTTTAAACCTATACTGTACTTGCTGGGCAGGCCTAAACCACTTTAAACCACCACAGTACTTACAAAGCCTACCTAGATCCTTGAAATCACCAATGCATTTGCAGTGCCTACCTAGACAACTTTAAACCAGCATTGTACTTACAAAGCCTACCTAAATCCTTGAAACCACCAATAGACTTGCAGTGCCTGCCTAGATAACTTTAAACCACCATTGTAATTACAAAGCTTACCTAGATCCTTGAAACCCCCAATGCACTTGCAGTGCCTACCTAGACAACTTTAAACCACCATTGTAATTACAAAGCTTACCTAGATCCTTAAAACCACCAATGCACTTGCAGTGCCTACATAGACAACTTTAAACCACAATTGTAATTACAAAGCCTACCTAGGTCATTGAAACTACCATCATACTTGCAGGGTCGACTAATTCACAACTGTGACAATTACTTTTTGAAACAAACTATTTAGGAAAGTATAATTTTCATTGGTACAAGAAATTCAGGAAAAGGTATCATTTTCTTTAGTACAAGAAATGTTCTGCATAGAGAAATATGTAATTTTAGTTTTGTGTCTGGACAATTAGGTCAGTGACGGTACCAATATTATTCCAAAGGATATAACCTGAATTTTACATTTTAAATTCTCTAAATTTCTTTATCTCTTATCAAAGATGTAAAGATAAATCATAAAATCTTTTCATAAAAAATATTGTTTGCAAATTGTCTTAAGGTTTTCTATTAAAAAGATTCGTTATGAAATGCTACACAAAATGTCATATTATATACAAGGGGAAATACACAGAGTATAATCATTTCATTTTAGGATTACATATAATCATTTCATTTTAGGATTACAATCTAAGTAATGTCCCTTTAAATGACCACTTTTCAAGGCAAGAAGGCCAAAAGAGCTCAACAGAGAAATGAAAATTAGAGAAACAACAAATTTAATGAATTGTATTTGTCTTTGTAAAGTATTTTTTTGGTTGTATAATAATGTTATTTTGACAGATGTACAGACATAAATACTAAGAACAAAGACCCAACCATGATGCATCCACTACAAGCAGTAAAGACATAAAAAAGTTATCTACTTACGCATCAGCAGCATAGTGGAACTGGATATCATTTTCTATACCTGAATATAAATAATAATTTACACTATAATATTTATTTAGGTCTTCAAGAAGATGCAAAAATTGGAAGTACAGCTAATCTTCAAGCAATGTGTTGAGAATTCTAACATGAACAACAAATTTAATAAAGAGAAAAAAGACCATTCGTTAGCCAAAAACAAATCTCAACTTGTAATATGGACTAGCAGCACATAACTATGATAGTAGCACTCCCCCAATATGCCTTCTGAATGATGCAAAATGTATATTCATAAACAATAACAATAAGAGTTCAACAACAGGTACATCTGAGGGGAATAAAATGCATATTCCATACCAATGCAACTAAAGCGTTCCATAACAGGTCATGTGAGGAAAACATGCTTATTCCATATGCATGTCACAAAATGAGATTATGTGCAAGAGAGAGAGAGAGAGAGAGAGAGAGAGAGAGAGAGAGAGAGAGAGAGAGAGAGAGAGAGAGAGAGAGAGAAAGAGGAGAGAAAGAGAGAAATGTTTTTTGCAATATGAAGAATTTATTCATGTAGTTGGAAGTGTTAGGTATAAACATGTTAATACTTGCAGATATTAATCAATACAAATACAAAACAGAAAATAATTAAATCTATAATAGTATGATTCCTGTATTGTACTCATTAGGTCTGACATAAATGTAAAATTGCAACAATATTTTGACAATTACAACCTATATCCTTTCCCAGATCATTTTAAAATCTTTCTTTTTGGTTTCCAAAGTTACACCATAATCAACAAACATATATATTTACAAGCAGTTTGTATGTTTTATGTCAAAGAGTAAACATGTTTACATAAAATGTTATAGGTTAGGGTTCAATTGTCTTTACACCATGGGATGCACCACATAAACACAGCTAAATGTCATACATGTCATTTTAATACAAGGAAAAGAAGAAAAAGTAAGAAAAATTCAAAATGACTCTCACATACAGAAACTTTATCTCAATGGAAAAATATCTTACACAAAGTAGATTTCCCTAGACATCAGTTTTCATTCAGCAATTTCAACTATATACATATTTGTATTACCCTTCCAAGAAAAATGGTAAACTACTTCCTTAATGTTGATCAGAACCTAAGTGTTTAATGTATGGATCCATTTCCACAAGTATATTTTTGCATTGTTTTATTTCTGCCAACAACCCCATGGTGCTCCAAAGTGTAGAAAATTGCACACCCAAACTAGTCTTTTGGAAAGTCCAATCCTGCATTAGTTTATGGTATGTTGGTACTCAAAAATCTGAATAATTCCTTCACATGTTTCATGGAAACAGATCCACCAATTTCCGAGTGCTGTCTGCAAGCAGCAACAAAGGACAAAACTTTTGCTTGTGTTTCTTTTTCTTGTACACCCACCTGGCAAGAAGCAATATCTGCAACTGAGTCAAGTTGTCACTGCACTTGTGTTACAGCTAATGCATGTCTAGTCTGTGCCTGCTCAACTGTCTTATCACAAGAAGTCATTCTTGTGGTGACATGGTGGGAATGAGTCAGTCGTCTTGCCACATGTAATGGCTCTGTTTTAACAAACCCAACCAGTGTGTATAGAATCTGGTACCAGCTACAATGGCAGATCAGTATTGTGAGTAGATCAAGCCAATGCTATGTCTGCATCTGTATCTTTTGTGTAGCATCAGAGCAGAGCCATATCAAATCCATCCCCATCCACTTGGAAGATTGAACAAACATGCAAGCCAAGTCTGAAATCATTGACAAGATAACTTTGTCCTTTTTCTTGTCAGCAGCAGTTGCAATACACATTCCTTTAACACTTCTTTTTTCATCTGATTGTATCATGCAGTATAAATGTTTTTGTTTCCTGTGCTTGCAGAGACAAAATTCCAATCCCATTCTTTTGCAAGACTGCTCCTTTGTCAGTTTGGCTGTTGGAACAAACCAAGTATTTCCGTGTAGTTCCATTCTATGTAAACACACAAAAAATGACACTTCAGTTATAGTGCAACCATATGTCTGGATGTCCAGACACAAACATTCTGCATAGGTCTCTGTTGGAACAATCCAGCCAGCTAGATATCCTCCAAAGCTTTCACAGTCTTCTGCTGTATGAATTGAAATGATCCTTTTGCTGATTTTACAATGTAGCCCAGTGGCAAAGTAAGATTTTACAAGAGTGTGTGGTTGCTAATGCTGCTGGTTTTGTCCAGTATTATTTTGAGGCATCTTTGTTGCCATGATCTCCTTGCAATTGGAGGCTGAGGTTAGAAAAATGTTGGACCAGTTCTTCTCAAACCAATACACCAGAAAAGTCTTCAGTATAGTCAATACAATACTACCTAAAGCTACTGTAAAGCAAATATCTTTCAAATTCTGGTAGCTTGACTTGCAGCACATTTATTGGCATTGAGAAAAATTGCATAATTAGCTTAGTGTGACTGCTGGATTGTTTCCATCATTGTTGTGATTTGTTCCCAAACTCTGAATGCACATAAGCAGTTCTTGATTTAACTGATGGTGCTGGTGATTTCTCCCATGTCTGTCCAAGAAACAGTTTGTACAATCTTTGTTGGAATATAGATTGCAGTCATCAGTTTCAATCCATCCAAGCATGTAATAGTTTTGCAATGCCAGTTGTATTGTGCCCATGATCAGGTTGGAAATATCATTTTGTGAGATGTACACAACAGTTACCCATGAATGCAGACATTGCTATTTTGGACAAAATATCAAACATGTTGATATATTCAACAAAGACTGAGTTTCCTTCTTTGTAGTTGTTGCTGTCAGTGTGATAGTCATCTAGTACTTGCAAATGTATGGACCACTGGTTGCTGGCTAGATAGTTGATTTGGGAGATGTCTGCAACCAGACTGGATTCATGTGCAATGTCACATAGTAGGTACAATTTTATGCTCTTTACTGATTGAATACCCATGTTGAAAAATGTTACTTGATTGTTCTCATTGTTTGCAACATTGTTGTTGTTTGCATGCATTTGGTTGTTCATACTGTTTGCTTCCATGCATTATTGTTGGAATTTCTTTTGACAGCGGTTTGTACAATAATTTATGGTAGGTATAAGCAGTATCATTTTGATCAATTGCTTTTGACACCAATGATGACTGATCACAAACTTGTATTTCTGTGGTCAACAGAAAACAAAGTTGGTTACAATTGTGATGTTTGGTTTTGAATGGAAGAGACAGTTCTCTGGTTGTTGAAGTTTTGGATGCCCTAACAAATTTTCCATTCCTGTAACTTTGTTTAGCAGGTTCACTCTTGGGCTTGCATGCAATCATTAACCATGCTATACATGTTGCACAGGTGTTTCACATGCAGCATGCATGACAGCTATTATATTCTCCCTTTCATAGAACTTTAATAAAAATATAAAAGTTTATAACTAACCCCAACCCTAACAGCATACCTTTGTAAAGAAAATGATTAAGAAAAGGATATTGTCCATTTTGGAAGAATTCTGGCATGATTGTGATGCATATTTAGTTTGTATTGTTTGCTGGTTTTTATCCCCATGATTATATGTACATTTGTATTTTGTAACTGACCTTAGTCCAAAGTCAAGTTAACTGTGTACCTTATATTGATTATGTTATTATTTTCATTAAGTGTTACTGTATTGCAATACATACTGTAATATGAGTTTGGTATATTACATTACAATTTTGGGTGTATCACTGAACCCCATATATCTTGAAAAAAATCATGGTCAAACCATCTATGTAGTGTTGTCTTAAAAGAAAACATGGTCAAGCCATCTATGTAGTGTCATCTTAAAAGAAAACATGGTCAAACCATCTATGTAGTGTCATCTTAAAAGACAACATGGTTAAGCCATCCATGTAGTGTCATCTAAAAAAAAAACATGGTTTGTATTTTTTAAATTCAGGAAAGCTGCAAACAGCTGTCCTGGTGGTGTTGAGGAAAGTTATTCACTGTCCTGGTGGTGTTAAGAAAAGTTATTCACTGTCCTGGTGGTGTTAAGGAAAGTTATTCACTGTCCTGGTCACTCTTCTGGTGGTGCTGAAAGTTATTCACTCTCCTCAAATATTTACGACATCATCGTTTATGGCACATGGTTTCATATATCAAAATGGAAGAACCTATAAGCATATCAATATTTGTAAAAGGCAACTGCCATGAAATTTTAAGAAAAAAAAACTGAAGTCTGCTCAGAAAAGATCTGGAAATCTTTGTTTTGAACAATAACACTTGAGAGAGTAATGGATCGCTTTCCTTAAAGCAATTTTAGGGGTGTGATGGCACACAAAAGTGATTATGCTCCTCAAAATAAAAGTCCTGGTAAAACATGGCAGCTATCAAGTGCAATCTTAAAGTAAAACAATGTCAAGTCACCAACATAGTGTCATCTTTCAAATCTCTGTCTTTAGTAGGGTAAAACCCTTCAAGACTGTTCTTGTAAAATATGGGAACAATAATAAATGTAAAACAAATTTTATACCTTGTGTGCTGAATCCTGCCTTTGTGTACAAATCAGTCAGGTTCTTATCAGTTTGGTTCCAGACAACTTTAGTCAGATGGTCGCCAATGCTACAAAATAAAACAGCTTTGTGTAGAACTGTTTTGATGTTCAGGCATGAGTGGGTGGGTGGCCATGATAATTTTTAAAGTGATTTATGGTAGTGTTACAAATTAAAATTTATCTAACACAAAAATATTTCTTATTTAAGTAAGGAACTTGTTTTTCCCCATACAATCAAGACCTAAAAATAATCTTAGTTTTGTGATGATTTTGTAGATACTTCATGTGAATAACTGTAATTACTAATTGTTTAATTACACAGGAGTACCACTTTTCCACACGTTTTGCGACTGTAGCTAAATAAATACTCAACACCACTATTTTCACTAGTCTCCAATGATCTTAATTCCTTTTCCTACCAAATATTTCGGGCAATCATTGATCTTTACAGATAAATTTGTCATCAATTTAGAATCTGAAATTTTAACTAACAATCGGCATTATAAAGCCAATGTTGTGCTGATATTCTCTATAACCACCTACCTACCTACCTACCCTACTTACTCTGACAGGGCATAAAAAGACATTTAAAAAACAAATCCTTTCTACTGTACCAGTAAAATAATTTTTACTATCCACTCAAAAGGCTGTTATTATTGTAAATCCATTTAAGTCAGAAAAGTCACCTTTGAGTGACCAAGGAGTGATAACCAGCAGTATATAGTTCATGCATCAATTACTATCTTCTTTAACCTCTATGGGTGCCTAATAAACTGACCTCAAGGTAAAAATTAAATCCAAGTCAGTGTAATGTAAAACATTGTTGATAGTGATCTACTTCTGAAATGAACAGGTAGTGCTTCTGAAGCTAAGTTTTCTATATAGAATAGTATACAGAGAATATGTTAAACACCTTTGTGGCCATGAGGTAAAAAAAAATCCAACAATTTAAGCCAGTAAAATGTAAAATTTAAATAAAGAACACAATGGTTTTGTTTTGTAACTACAAAGATATGTACAGTCAATAAGTTGATGATTAAAGGAAAAACAATAAAATCATGGAACTGAATCCAATGTGAAATATGGGTCTCTGAGGGTGACCTTTTGACTGAATAGGATAATTAGGGATGCATACAGTCACCTAGTCTGATGTGTCTGGCATGAAAAGCACTTGACACTGATATGAAATCAGCTAATAATGAAATATAGGTCAAAATGTTCTCACACACCCACAAACAGCATGCTACAACTCTGATTTGGGCCCCAGGTCAAGGCCAAGTGATCAGATCAGTAATCTGTCTGCATGGGTTTGAGTCTCAGCTTTGCCAAGGTGGGTAAGTGAGAAAGTTTTACTAGTAGGATCTCTTTATTGATGGTTCTTCCCAGGATTTTCCCAGAGTTCTTCCTCCACCACAATACAGTGGTTGCTATGTATAGCTTATGTGCTGAAAAATGGAATTAAACCTATTCTCCTCAACCAAACCAAGCTAATCTAGCCATAAATAAATGCAATGGATATGATCATATTATCTGATGATATTATCATCAAAAGTGCTTATGAAACAAGTTTACAACATCCAAAAGTATCCATAAGTAATCATTATAGATCATGGTAACCTACATTTGAGATGAGGGTATATAAATCATGATGACACATCCATTACCAAATTTCATGAATCTAGCTACAGCAGTACATATACGGATGCAAAAGAAACAGAAGGTTTTGAGCTAAACAAAAACACTTAACCTAAGAGATTAAATTGTGAAATGCAGCTCAAAGTAAACTTTGTGGTATGGGTGTAGTACTAATAGAAATGTATGATTTAGATTCTTAACATAGCTTTAAGAATTTTATTAGACATTTTGCTATGATGTTTGTAGAGTGACAGTTTATAGTAATGTCTATCACTGGGGCTTCATACTGCTGTCACACAGCATCATTTCCAACCCAGTCACATTATCCTGACATCAGGCTAACCAGCCTAACACTAACCTTTAAATGCTGAAACAGCAAGTGAAGCAGCAGCTAGTACCATTTTATAAGTCTTTGGTATGACTCAGCAGGGCAAAAAGAGATGTATACAATAATATAGCTTCATGAGTCTATCATTAATAGCACTTGACATAAAATAAACAATTCAAGTCAAGAAGCATGAAAAAAAGGTCACAATGATCTATATCTTTATTTGTATATGTGTATGTGTGTGTGTAAATATACACACACACATACACAAAGTCAATGCAATGAGAGAGAGAGAGAGAGAGAGAGAGAGAGAGAGAGAGAGAGAGAGAGAGAGAGAGAGAGAGAGAGAGAGAGAGAGAGAGAGTGAGTCTACCTTGAAGACTGTGTAGTCATGACAGCACTGACTTGACCTTGTGCTGGAACCATGGTCATCTTGCAGATCATTGACCTGACAGATTCTATCTTTGAAGTCTAACAAAGGGGAAAAAGTATCTTATAAGATTATACTGCATAGTTTGTGACAGTACTAATTCCCTAGTATCAATCTGTAATCCTCAAAACTATTAAAAAAATATTATTTTATAAGATAAAACAGATGTGTGTAAACAGACATATTTAACTGAGACATTGCATGTGCTATTAAAATAAAACATAATGAATATACCAATAACTTCTTGTATCAAATAACTGTATTACAATAAACATAATGTATATACCAATAACTTCTGGTACCAAACAACTGTATTAAAATAAACATAATGTATATACCAATAACTTCTGGTACCAAACAACTGTATTAAAATAAACATAATGTATATACCAATAACTTCTGGTACCAAACAACTGTATTATTACTATCTTGTCAATACTAGAAATAAGAATGCCATAAAACATGATAAACCTTACACACAAATAACCATGGAAAAGAAATAACTATTTGTTGGTCATAATTTACTGATATTGTCCAATAGGCCATTAATGAAAAGCTAAAATGCTGTAACTTGCATCATTTGAAAAATAACTGAAATACTTAACAATTTTTTACTTTCTAATTGCTTTAATATTATTCAGCTCAGTGCTGCAAATATTCAAGACAACATCTTTGTTTTGAGCTAATGGCATCATCTGAGGACATAATCTATGACAAAATCAGCAAACTGTATCTAACTATTTTAGATAAACAACACTATCCAAGGACATAATCCAAGCACATAACAAGTTAGCAGGCAAGTATGTGATGTCATATTCAAAATATACATTGACTTAAAAAAAGGTTTATTGAAATAATAAAAATAATAATAATAATAATAATAATATTAATAATAATAATAATAATAATAATAATAATAATATTATTATTATTATTAAAAATAATAATCAGAAAGTGCCCATTTTATATTTTATGGCCACACCCAAGGACAAATCCATTTGGAAACAGATGTAAAGGCTGAATGACAAATGAGATTATATAATAATCCAACTATAAAGTAAGACCAATGTCGAGTTATTTAAATGTTAGGAAAAAGAAGGGACTGATTTTCTATTAGGGATGAGTACTGCCATAACTTTTGTATTTTGATACACTGTAACACAGAAAGGTGTAGTTTCATATGTACTGAAATACATCTGGCAAAATCTGCAGAAATTCAAATTAATATTAAAAAGTCAACAAGATTTCCAAGTTTCATATAACTTTGATTTTGTCTAATTCTATGTAAGCGATGATTGTAATAATATCCTTACATTTTGTTGAGTTTGAAATCCTGTTTAATCTGCATTTTTTCACTATTTACCAGAATTACTTCAGGTTCCATTTTTTTTTAACACTGCCATGGGATAAAAGATGCAAATATTTTCTTGACATACCTATAAATACTTTTTGTGGGTGTTAGAAGAACCGCTACAAGAAAACCCCAAAACAAATGAAGGCATAATTCAACATTTAACTACCATTGCAAATATCAGTTCATCAGCAATGTACTCTGTTACACATATTGGCATGATCCATACCGCAATGGAAAAATATATCAGTAAAACTGTGTATGGATCACAATTTCACATAATTCCATTTAATATAGTTTCTCTTTTAGCTGCCAAGTGCTGAAACCATCCATACCGCAATGGAAAAATATATCAGTAAAACTGTGTATGGATCACAATTTCACATAATTCCATTTAATATAGTTTCTCTTTTAGCTGCCAAGTGCTGAAACCATCTCATGTTCTACAATTGCAATATTTTCAAAAAAGCATCCATAGTCCGGGGTCACGCTACCAGGCGAAGTGGGCGAAAAAGTCGCCTGAGAAGCGTAAACTTTGTCTTCTTCTGTTATGAAAGCGAAAACGACTTTGCCCTCTGATTTTTTGGACGTAATATGACTGTAGATTATGACTTTGAGATACCCCCTCGCTGTAGCCAGTAAGTTCTGGAACTGCCGTAACATAACAACAAATGTATTTACATGGTGTTGATACCAATCAGCTTATGGCTTCAAAGAAATTCTTGCACATTCACATGTAAGTTTTAATAGCTAACTGACCATTAACCCTTTTCCGGAACATGATATCACTGCTTAATTTCATGAAGTTGGGCCTACAGTGCTATGATGAAATTATACCAAATTTTGTTCGAAATTTAAACACCAATATGCAAATAGTAATTTGCTTTTAAAAATATGATCTGTGAAGTGCGTTTTCTAATTTATATCCTATTTTTAATAAATGGAGATTTTAACGGCTGTATTTGCGTATTTTCTGTATAAAATCAGTTTGAAACCGTAAATGAAATTTTTATGGCGGACATTGCTGCGTATTTGATATACCACTTCATTAAACTGTGAAAATACGAAAAATATATATAATAATGAAGCAAATAATATTTAACCAATCCATGTCATTATTACCAGTAGGTAGACAAAACATAAATATGCAAAACATGTAATGTTTTTTTTTGTAACGAAGCAAGAAAAAGTGTAGTTTGAGAAAAGCCCCCCACCCCCATCTAAAAATAGATGCACTAGCTCTGTGCAAGACCAATTCTTGGATTTTCGGTTAGGGGTAAAAAAGGATCCATTTTAGTTATATATCGACTTTAGTGCTTTAGTGTGTTGTCTATGAATAGTTACAGTAATGTTTTATTGGGAACAATGATTGATTGATTGATTGGTTTATATTTTTACGTCGAACCAGCACTATGTGGCTATTTAGCGCCAAACATTAGGTTATATCCTTTTACATTTAAAACTGGTAAAATAATTTTATCGACCAGCGATTGGGGTCCAAACAGTTAAAGGTAAAGCGATAAAAATGTCAACGATGGTAAAGTATTAAAAGTTTCCCGATCAACGGGGTGTGCAAAAGTATGATAATGAAAACATATGATTGGCAATTAAAATCTATCGACTGCATAAATATAACACAAAACTGAACAAGGTGATAAAATAAAAGCTATAACTTATGATAGATATTTGCTTCCTTAAGGAAGTCTATAATGTTGGTAATGTTAACTGTATCAAAGAGCTCCCTCATGTCTTGCACAACGTAGAAATGATTACGCGTAAGTTGAAGATCGAAGCATTCCAGCATAAAGTGCTTAACGGTGAATGGTTCATTACAAGCTATGCACTCTGGTGGGTCTTCTCCTTTTAATATGTAGGAGTGTGTTAAATGAGTATGACCGAGTCGAATTCTTGCAATGACTGCCTCCTCTCTACAGACGGATTTGTAGGAAGGGGTCCATTCTCCTAAGGTTGCTTGATGGCATGAAGTTTGTTATTCACGGCATCATTCCATGATGCCTGCCATTTCTGGTGTAAACAATCTTTGATACAACGTTTAAAATCAGTATATGGTGCTTTAAAATGTGAACAATGAAATCAGGACGAACAGTATGGTTTGAAGTCACTTGTGCATTTATTCTTATGTACATGTATTAGGGGCTGTTTCAAATGATGATAGAAATCATTTTGACTGCAATTGAACACAAAAATTAAGAAAATAAAATAATTAAGTGGTAGTTTATTAAGCATTTTTACCAACTTGCAGTTTTGATCTAATCTTGTTACTTCTATCAGTGAAAATTAATTACAATGTATAGCTTCAGATGTGATTAAGTCATACAGCCAAAATACACTGCAATTACTTCAATTCAAAAACACATATACAAAGTATGAATAGAATGGTTATGAATATAATTTTTTTTATACATGTACAAAATATATTGATACTCACAAATAACACATAATTTTCAAATTGAAAATAAGGCATTGCTTAAAACTTAAAAAGCATACCAAGAAATAGAGCACATCATTAAAATAAGATAATGCATCTGTGTGTGTGTGTGTGTGTCTGTACCTGGGTTCAAAACTTGGTAGAAACTCGGTAGAGTACGAATTTAATTTCTCTAACCTGTATGATAATATTGTTTGTATTAAACTATTATTTCTGCCCAAAATTATCAAGATTCTACTACAGAATCCAGGGATAGCACAGTCTGTTCTGTCTGGTATATATTTATAATTATTTGTAATACAAAAATCCTATATACCTTGATTTCTTTCATAGGAATCTGGAACGACTGTGTATATATATATGAGAATTAATTACTAGGTTGTCATGCGAGTGTGTCTGCTACGCACGAGCTTATATAACACCGATTCAGTGCCATCATTTTTTGGTGATGCGTGCTTAGTCGTGATGGTATATGGGTTGGTGCGTGCAGGCAAGGCGATGGGTGCCATTTACTCACGGACCTGGGTTCGAAACTCGGTAGAGTACGAATTTAATTTCTCTAACCTGTATGATAGTATTGTTTGTATTAAACTATATATATATATATATATATATATATATATATATATATATATATATATATATATATATATATATATAAATAATGTTTATTGTCTCACTTCTCCCAAATTAACTCCCACTTCTCCCTGTTCTGACCAAAATGAGAAGTTACTTCTCCCTAAAATTTAAGTCTAGCTTGACCCTTGAATACTGGCTATATATAATGTAAGATTGGCACAATTTTCGTTTTGGTGAAAACACATCATAAAAATCTTTGGTGAAAACCCCATATTGATATGACTATCCATTCTGGAGGAACAACTACAAAAAGTCTACGGTGGAAATCCATCGCCAATGTAACTACTTATTCATGAGAAGTAGTTATAACCAGATTTTCAAAAGATTTTGGGACCCAACCAAAGTATGTAAATATCAAATTTGATCTGAATTGGCTCAATTCATTTTGAGCCATCTTGCTTACAAGGTATGTGACTGAATATCATGTGGATTGGCTCAATTCACTTTGAGCCATCTTGCTTACAAGGTATGTGACTGAATATCATGTGGATTGGCTCAATTCATTTTGAGCCATCTTGCTTACAAGGTATGTGACTGTGAATATCATGTGGATTGGCTCAATTCATTTTGAGCTATCTTGCTTACAAGGTATGTGACTGAATATCATGTGGATTGGCTCAATTCATTTTGAGCTATCTTGCTTACAAGGTATGTGACTGTGAATATCATGTGGATTGGCTCAATTCATTTTGAGCCATCTTATGTGACTGTGAATATCATGTGGATTGGCTCAATTCACTTTGAGCCATCTTGCTTACAAGGTATGTGACTGAATATCATGTGGATTGGCTCAATTCATTTTGAGCCATCTTGCTTACAAGGTATGTGACTGAATATCATGTGGATTGGCTCAATTCATTTTGAGCCATCTTGCTTACAAGGTATGTGACTGTGAATATCATGTGGATTGGCTCAATTCATTTTGAGCCATCTTATGTGACTGTGAATATCATGTGGATTGGCTCAATTCACTTTGAGCCATCTTGCTTACAAGGTATGTGACTGAATATCATGTGGATTGGCTCAATTCATTTTGAGCCATCTTGCTTACAAGGTATGTGACTGAATATCATGTGGATTGGCTCAATTCATTTTGAGCCATCTTGCTTACAAGGTATGTGACTGTGAATATCATGTGGATTGGCTCAATTCATTTTGAGCTATCTTGCTTACAAGGTATGTGACTGTGAATATCATGTGGATTGGCTCAATTCATTTTGAGCCATCTTATGTGACTGTGAATATCATGTGGATTGGCTCAATTCACTTTGAGCCATCTTGCTTACAAGGTATGTGACTGAATATCATGTGGATTGGCTCAATTCATTTTGAGCCATCTTGCTTACAAGTTATGTGACTGTGAATATCATGTGGATTGGCTCAATTCATTTTGAGCTATCTTGCTTACAAGGTATGTGACTGTGAATATCATGTGGATTGGCTCAATTCATTTTGAGCCATCTTATGTATATGACTGGATATCATGTGGATTGGCTCAATTCATTTTGAGCTATCTTGCTTACAAGGTATGTGACTGTGAATATCATGTGGATTGGCTCAATTCATTTTGAGCCATCTTGCTTACAAGTTATGTGACTGTGAATATCATGTGGATTGGCTCAATTCATTTTGAGCCATCTTGCTTACAAGGTATGTGACTGAATATCATGTGGATTGGCTCAATTCATTTTGAGCCATCTTGCTTACAAGGTATATGACTGAATATCATGTGGATTGGCTCAATTCATTTTGAACCATCTTGCTTAGAAGATATGTGTCTGTGAATATCATTTGGGTTGGCTCAATTGATTTTGAGCCATCTTGCTTACAAGGTATGTGACTGTGAATATCATGTGGATTGGCTTAATTCATTTTGAGCCATCTTGCTTACAAGGTATATGACTGGATATCATGTGGATTGGCTCAATTGATTTTGAGCCATCTTGCTTACAAGGTATGTGACTGTGAATATCATGTGGATTGGCTCAATTCATTTTAAGTGATACAAATACAGCTTCCTCAGAAAAGGGAAGAGAACTAATTATTAAACCAATGACGCTCCTCCCCCTGGGGCTGTATTGAGTATTCCATAGGTGAAGTGAATCAGTAAGGGCTTATATTAATAAATATGATGGAAAAAGGCTGAGCTATAATTTCAACAAAAAGTATGTGCTAAATAGTTCTTAATCCCATAATACAACCAAGGGGAACAAACCAAGGCTAGACAGAAGGAATCATAATGTTATATTCCAAACATGGCATGAAATGGCAAAAGGGCTATGGAATTAAATATAACACAATACAATAAACAAAAATTATGTATCACAGTTTTAATTCCTGACCACATGGGCACACCCAGAGGGCAGAAATCAGACAAAGAGTAGTATGTGATGCTATATTGAAAATATGAGGTGAATTAGGTGAGCAATGACTTGGCTGCAGTACTAGAGAAAAAAAAGTTCACAGAAACAAACAACCAACACACTGGAACATCTGCCCTATCCCATCCACCCCCCAGAAAAAATTGCTGAGCTACAAAAAAAAAACTAGAAACAAATATGAACAAAAGCTGTCTGCAGACACCCATGCACCCACACATGCATAAATAAACAAATGAAATCCTTGGTAACCCTGTCCAAGGGTCTCTAAACAATCCATGTGCTCCTCTCTCAGGGATATATAAAAAAAAAAATAGATTTTAAATAAGTCAACATGCCACATAGCATTAAAAACATCTATATGAATTTAAATAAATAAATTTAAACCAAAAACCTTCCTGCAATGAATTCATACAGGCTTGCAAACAACCTTACTAAATTACAGCAAACTATTGGCACTGAATTGATGATCTGCCATCACCAAAATGTTGAGACCAATCACCATTATAGATATTTCATAAAAATATAAAGTTTACAGAGAAAAAAATGCACTGATAACCCTCAAGCCAGAACCAACCTGCCCAGCTAGAACACCCTTTAATTAACAATGAAATACCTTAAATCCTCTTTCATAATGATACTTTCAATCAAAAGGAAATTAAATTTAAAGAAGAGAAATTTCATTTTATCTACAAAATATACATATCATATACAAAAAGAATTACAATTCTCATATTGATATGAAAAATATGAATCACACTCTAAAAGGTATTGTCCTTCCATCATATTGTATTTCTGCTGAAATAATCAAGTAAAATTATTAAGATATAAAACAGAATGTTTGTATAAAAAAGTTTTAAGAAATAGTTGTAGCATTTAAAAAAAAATATTGAATCAAATAATAAAATTAAATATATTACACAATCTCTGAAGTCAGAATTAAAAACAAGAGATCCAAGTTGTTTACCTTACTTATATAGCTTACGAGCTGATCATTTCACTAAGAATTCTATCTAGTATTGTAAGGGCATTCCCATGTAAACTATCTCCCACAATGTACATCATGTAGATTTTACTTATGATGTTGATTTTACCCAATTTACTACAATGTAATAAACCTTCTTGTAATGATAAAAGAGTAAGTAATACATATAATTCATTGCTCTTAATGAAGTCATCCAAGATCTTGTCAACATAAACTCCCAGACCAAGTTTTGTATAAAAAGCTTAGGGTAAAAATATTGTGTCTATTTGCAGAGAGGTAACAAACTCAGCCAATTACCCAATCAGATGCATGATGTCTCACTAACATGAGCAAGTCAGACTTCAAAATTCACCATGGCAAGAAGCTTAGCCAATCTGATGCAAGTTTATCTCATTAATATGGAGAGATATTAGCTCATAAATCACCAATTGAATGATTTGTTTATGAGGGACTATTTAATAAGCTATATCAAAATTTCATATCAGACTATCAGATGCAATATTGCCTCATTAGTCTCATGAACTTTTGTTGATGATTATACTCAATTAAGACATAAGTCTATTTATCCAAATCAAATCTTTTGTCATCATCATACTCAACCAAGACATAAGTCTATTTATCCAAATCAAATCTTTTGTCATCATCACACTCAACCAAGATATAAGTCTATTTATCCAAATGAAATTATTTGTTCATCATCATACTCAACCAAGACATAAGCCTATTTATCAAAATCAAATCTTTGGTTAATCATCATACTCAACCAAGACATAAGCCTATTTATCCAAATGAAATTATTTGTTCATCATCATACACAACCAAGACATAGGCCTATTTATCCAAAGGAAATTATTTGTTTATCATCATACACAACCAAGACATAAGCCTATTTATCCAAAGGAAATTATTTGTTCATCATCATAATCAACCAAGACATAAGCCTATTTATCCAAAGGAAATTATTTGTTCATCATCATACTCAACCAAGACATAAGCCTATTCATCCAAATGAAATTATTTGTTCATCATCATACTCAACCAAGACATAAGCCTATTTATCCAAATGAAATTATTTGTTCATCATCATACTCAACCAAGACATAAGCCTATTTATCCAAAGGAAATTATTTGTCATCATCATACTCAACCAAGACATAAGCCTATTTATCCAAAGGAAATTATTTGTTCATCATCATACTCAACCAAGACATAAGCCTATTTATCCAAAGGAAATTATTTGTTCATCATCATACTCAACCAAGACATAAGCCTATTCATCCAAATGAAATTATTTGTTCATCATCATACTCAACCAAGACATAAGCCTATTTATCCAAAGGAAATTATTTGTTCATCATCATAATAAACCAAGACATAAGCCTATTTATCCAAAGGAAATTATTTGTTCATCATCATACTCAACCAAGACATAAGCCTATTTATCCAAATGAAATTATTTGTTCAACATCATAATCAACCACATAAGCCTATTTATCCAAATAGAATCAGTAATGACAATCTTTAGAGACTGATGAAAAACTGATGCAAGTTAACCTACTAAATTTATGTATGCCAGGCTCATAATAAATATCATCCAACATAAGACGATTTACCAAAATCTGATTTAAAATTCTTGAGTGGCAAGAAACTCAGGGAATCAGACCTAATTAATATATGTAGATCTTGCTCACAGTCAAAAATATTTTATAATTTGATGAATGTAAACTTACTTACAGAATTTGATCACAATCTGATATGCTTAAGTGGACAGACTGCCAATCAGATGAAATGAAAAATCACCCCATTAATATCCACAAATCTTGCTCTCAATTTTACTTGCCTGAAATCTTATTAAGCCTATTTACAAAGTCTGACCACAATTAATTCATAAACACAGAATCTAGAAAGGCAGCATATTCCATGCAAGATTACCCCAATAATACATTTGGATCCATTGTGTTATGTAAGACCTTGGTCATATGAGCAGACTAGAAGCTGGATCAAAATCCAGTGAAAAATATGCATTTACAGTGGAAATATGTTTAACCAGCCTGATTTAAGATCACCTCATATGTCATGAAATTGTTAAATGCATCATTTACTTCATGCCTATGTGTCAAAATAGGCTATATGTGCCAAGATGATAATAATGCCCACTGTGTTAATCAAAGCGGAGTTGAGAATATAAATATTAGCAAAGGAGAGCTGAATACCTGTTGCAGTGCTAAATTTGTTAACTGAGTGCAGAGCTGAGGTTAGTTGGCTGCGTATTGCTCCAAATACATTTTATATGGCTGTAAGTGTAATTCTTGTAAAAGAATAAATATTAAAAAGATGTACTACCTCTTCCATGGAGCTGGTAAAATTATCCTTGCAAGAAACAGAAACATCTTCTGGGTCACCACACAAACTAATGTTAAAAGCTCTGTAAAACTGTGTCCCTTTTGATGTAAACAGATGACCACCTTCAATCAAATGAAAGCTAGAAAAAAAGATAAAGGACAAAATTGTTGAGTTGTATCTCATTCATTTTTATTCTGCAAGGAAAGATTTATACCACCTATGCCAAATGATACCTTTATATCTAATTGGGAAAAATATTTATATCGGTACATCACAGGTGTACTAGATCTAACTATCATGATGACTGTGCAACCTGCTTAGAACATTATTTCCCTAATGCAGTGACTAATAAACTCACCTAACTATACTAGTAAAACTGCAGTGCCTAATAAACTCACCTAAATGTACTGGTAGAACTGCAGTGCCTAATAAACTCACCTAAATGTACTGGTATAACTACAGTGCCTAATAAACTCACCTAAATGTACTGGTAGAACTGCAGTGCCTAATAAACTCACCTAAATGTACTGGTAGAACTGCAGTGCCTAATAAACTCACCTAAATGTACTGGTAGAACTGCAGTTTCTAATAAACTCACCTAAATGTACTGGTAGAACTGCAGTGCCTAATAAACTCACCTAAATGTACTGGTAGAACTGCAGTGCCTAATAAACTCACCTAAATGTACTGGTATAACTGCAGTGCCTAATAAACTCACCTAAATGTACTGGTATAACTGCAGTGCCTAATGAACTTGCCTAAATGTACTGGTAGAACTGTAGTGCCTAATGAACTTGCCTAAATATACTGGTAGTACCGCAGTGTCTAATAACCTCACCTAAATGTACTGGTAGAACTGCAGTGCCTAATAAACTCACCTAAATGTACTGGTAGAACTGCAGTGCCTAATAAACTCACCTAAATGTACTGGTAGAACTGCAGTGCCTAATGAACTTGCCTAAATGTACTGGTAGAACCGCAGTGCCTAATACACTCATTTAAATATACTGGTAGAACTGCAGTGTCTAATAACCTCACCTAAATGTACTGGTAGAACTGCAGTGCCTAATAAACTCATCTAAATGTACTGGCAGAACTACATCAGACATACACTTGGACAAAAAAAGGATTATTCTGTATTTCCCAACTATATCTTAAGTGAGACATAAAAATGACTTGGCTGCTTTACTGATATCTGATGTATTACAGACCCCAAGTAAAAATGTGCCCGTATGCCATTGATGTAATACAGACCCTAACTATAAATGTGCCCATATGCCGTGGATATGATACAGAACTTAACTAGAAATGTGTCTATATGCCTTGGGTGTAATACAGACCCTAACTATAAATGTGCCCACATACCATAGATATGATACAGACCCTAACTATAAATGTGCCCATATGCCATGGATATGATACAGACCCTAACTAGAAATGTGTCCATGCCATGGTTGTAATACAGATCCTAACTATAAATGTGTCCATATGCCATGGATATGATACAGAACTAGAAATGTGTCCATATGCCATGGATATGATACAGAACTAGAAATGTGTCCATATGCCATGGATATGATACTGAACTAGAAATGTGTCCATATGCCATGGATATGATACAGAACTAGAAATGTGTCCATATGCCATGGATATGATACAGAACTAGAAATGTGTCCATATGCCATGGATATGATACAGAACTAGAAATGTGTCCATATGCCATGGATATGATACAGAACTAGAAATGTGTCCATATGCCACAGATGTAATATAGACCCTAACCAGAAATGTGTCCATATGCCACAGATGTAATACAGACCCCAACTAGAAATGTGTCCATATGCCATGGATATAATACTGAACTAGAAATGTGTCCATATGTCATGGATATGATACAGAACTAGAAATGTGTCCATATGCCATGGATATGATACAGAACTAGAAATGTGTCCATATGCCATGGATATGATACAGAACTAGAAATGTGTCCATATGCCACAGATGTAATATAGACCCTAATCAAAAATGTGTCCATATGCCACAGATGTAATACAGACCCCAACTAGAAATGTGTCCATATGCCATGGATATGATACTGAACTAGAAATGTGTCCATATGCCATGGATATGATACAGAACTAGAAATGTGTCCATATGCCACAGATGTAATATAGACCCTAACCAGAAATGTGTCCATATGCCATGGGTGTAATACAAACCCTAACTATAAATGTGCCCATATACCATGGATATGATACAGACCCTAACTATAAATGTGCCCATATGCCATGGATATGATACAGACCCTAACTAGAAATGTGTCCATGCCATGGTTGTAATACAGATTCTAACTAAAAATGTGTCCATATGCCATGGATATGATACAGAACTAGAAATGTGTCCATATGCCATGGAGATGATACTGAACTAGAAATGTGTCCATATTCCATGGATATGATACAGAACTAGAAATGTGTCCATATGCCATGGATATGATACAGAACTAGAAATGTGTCCATATGCCATGGATATGATACAGAACTAGAAATGTGTCCATATGCCACAGATGTAATATAGACCCTAACCAGAAATGTGTCCATATGCCACAGATGTAATACAGACCCCAACTAGAAATCTGTCCATATGCCATGGATATAATACTGAACTAGAAATGTGTCCATATGTCATGGATATGATACAGAACTAGAAATGTGTCCATATGCCATGGATATGATACAGAACTAGAAATGTGTCCATATGCCATGGATATGATACAGAACTAGAAATGTGTCCATATGCCACAGATGTAATATAGACCCTAACCAGAAATGTGTCCATATGCCACAGATGTAATACAGACCCCAACTAGAAATCTGTCCATATGCCATGGATATAATACTGAACTAGAAATGTGTCCATATGTCATGGATATGATACAGAACTAGAAATGTGTCCATATGCCATGGATATGATACAGAACTAGAAATGTGTCCATATGCCATGGATATGATACAGAACTAGAAATGTGTCCATATGCCATGGATATGATACAGAACTAGAAATGTGTCCATATGCCATGGATATGATACAGAACTAGAAATGTGTCCATATGCCATGGATATGATACAGAACTAGAAATGTGTCCATATGCCACAGATGTAATATAGACCCTAACCAGAAATGTGTCCATATGCCACAGATGTAATACAGACCCCAACTAGAAATGTGTCTATATGCCATGAATGTAATATAAGCCCTTACTAGAAACGTGTCCATGTGCTATGAATATGATACATACCCTAGCTATAAATGTGCCCATATGCCATGGGTGTAATACTGATCCTAACTAGAAATGTGCCCATATGCCATGGATGTAAAACAGATCCTAACTAGAAATGTGCCTATATGCCATGGGTGTAATACAGATCCTAACTAGAAATGTGTCCATATGCCATGGGTGTAGAATAGGCCATAGCTAAAAATATGTCTATTTGCCATGGGTGTAGTACTGACCCTAACTAGAAATGTGTCCATTGCCACTGGCATAGTACAGACTGGAAATGTGTCTATATGCCGTGAATGAACTGAACTAGAAATGTGTCTATACAAGACAGATATAACAAGTTTCTGAATAGATACATACACTTGGGTTGTGACACTTGGAATTTAAATAAGACTGATTTCTGACAAAATGTAATTTCAACCTGTGCATTTTTATAACATATGTTGATTTAGACTGAAGCATCAGTCTTAATTACCCTGGATTCACCTCTGGCATAATTTCTTACTTAAGCAAGGGATGTTCATAACAAATTGACTGTATGTAAAAGTGATTAATATTTACTGTTTACAATGTTTCAGCCAATAACACTGCACCTATTAAAAAAACAAAAACGGTGCGAGCTAATAGGTCACAGATATTACACTTCGGTGGTCATAACTGAATCATGGGGCATAAATGAATCAAGGTTAGATTGTTCTGAGATTATCTTCGAAGTTTATGATAATTATAAGAGGAAAGCAATTGCTGAAACATATCCATGAGTTTTTACTGTAGCCACTATCCATGATGCACTGTCTGGATGATAAGTGATGTTTATAATGTCATGTGAAAAAGGCACATGACCAACTCTCTGTTGCTTAATGCAACCAGCTGGCTGTGGAAACCTTTGATTTGTAGTAGAGGAAAGCTACTCATGATAATGTCAATGAGATTGGTCCAAATTATCCACTGCCTTGAGAAAGTTCTCATTTCCTGATTTTATTTATGTGATCAAAGTTTGTGTGAATCAGAAGACCTATCTGACATGATATACATGCAAGTTCCACGAGAGGTATAATCACACACTAAATGGAAAAAAAGCAACATCTAAGCAGAAAAAAAGTGTTGCCTATGTACTGTATGCCATAATTACAATAAACTTCATGAAAAATGTACATGTATATTTGCAACTAAGCTGGCTAAAGTTTTTGTTGCAAATGGGCAAAGTCCATATGGGTTAGGACCAGAATACTAACTCTAAACATACTGTCAAATTATGTGCAACATAGACTTTACCTAGTCTATTTGTATAACTTTTGCTGAATGAAGTCAACACACATTATGCATTGAGTATCATATTACACACATTCTTCATTGAGCAACTCAATGTACTAATTTGTAAAACAATAATGACTTGTTCTTTTTCTGATGAAACATGTAAGTTTAAAAAGATCTCTATCCTCTATCATTTTTGTATTCATTTAATATTCATGAGTAATCCTTTTTTTTTGCTAGCATAGATTGGTCTGCTAACCAATTATTTTCATTAATATAATAAATCTGCAAGATACATTTTCAAACTGAAGAAACCAGTCCATTTTCCCAGAAATATGTCATATACAGTTGCTCTAACAAGACTATGACAGCATCTGGAAAGTACATGCACAATGCCAATAAACAAGTGTATTCTTTTGTTTTTGCACATCAGCCTTCTTTTTTAGAATATTTTTAAATTTATATGATGTATGGAATTAAAGAGATAACAACTTTGATTGCTTTATTTACTATATTTTTTTTCATGTGCCAAAAAAGCATTAATTTACAATATGGCTCTAAATTTCAATTTAAAGTAGACCAAAATGACAATTTTTTAAAAAAACCCACTAATGTCAGGCATGTGATCATATTTTTAGTTTTATGGCAATCCTTCAAGCAGTTTAAGAAAAGTACATATAACAAATCTGAGTTAATGGATGGATGGGTGTCAGATGACAAATAAAGGAAAACAGGCCATCCTGCACAATTCAATGATACAGTACAAACCCAAAGATATTATGCATATGGAATATGCAATAATGTCACTTTCTCACTATTTTTCACTGCTACTTTGAAGGGTATGTGTTTCTTGGAGCTAAAATCTTGCTCTATGTAAGTTACTCCTCCAATGCAAAATGACAGATATAGGGCAACATTTTCACTTAAAATTTGGAACAATTCTGCATAATCCTGAATGGATAACATTTCTACAAATGCTGAAGAAATACAAGAGTGTAGACGGTGTTTTAAAAATGATTTAAGCTAAAATGCAATCCCTTAATTTTTTTTATTTTGAATGGATATTTGCAGAACATAAATGTCTGATGGTGAGCAACAAGGTAGCTCAATAATGATGGCAAACAATGCGTAACAAGGAGGGTTAATATTAACTGTATTTGACTGAACATGGTGGGTTAATATTAACTTTACATATGGTGTACAAGGAAGGTTAATATTAACTGTACATGACTGAACATGGTGGGTTAATATTAACTTTACATATGGTGCACAAGGAAGGTTAATATTAACTGTACATGAGTGACCAAGGTAGGTTAATATTAACTTTACATATGGCATATAACAAGGAGGTTAATATTTAATGCATACATGGCATTTAAAAATGGGGGTTAAATATTTATTGTATACACCTGTTGCAGTACAATGTGTATACCACAGCTGTTTATCTAACTCAAAGTGACTGAACATCTCTCCTAACTGAAACCTTATAATGTTTTGTCAGTGTTATGCCTGATGTTAACATTATAAACTGTGTGCATGAGACAGACACATAAACATAAAATAAATTGCTACTTTTACATCCCTATTTCTACAAAAAACCATACTTTTTATACTTTTACTCGTATATTTAACTTTTTAATCTCATAAAGAAAACCAGGAAATATATTCATGAGACATGTATGCAGACCTGCCAACATTAACAAGACCATCTCAGACAGGTGATTTTTTTCTCCACATGTTTGACCAGTTTTCAGCATGGTTTAACATATCAAAGTGCTGAAAAACGTATTTCTGTATTCAAAACTTTCGCCAGTAAACACCATATTCAACTGAAAAGTTTGTAAAGAAAGTATTGACCTTATTTACCACAAGTACAGTTGCACAAACTTTAGTTCCAAAGCCTGTGCAAGTCAATGGCTTGTTGCTATCTCTCAACTTGACAATTCTTGGAATTTGTGTTCCATTTCACATGACAACGGCAATCATTTCTCCCACCATGAGACAGACTCAAACTGACACATGATGCCCAATAAACATAATTGTGTCCCCTCCTGCTTCACAAGAATCCGATATTACTTAATTTTCTTTTTTGTCTTCAACATGTGTTACTTGCTGGATGACATTTTAAAATCCAACAGTTTAATCATAAAAACACTTCGCATGAAAAAATATGCAGTTTAAAGCATCTTGAGGCACTGCTGTAAAGTTAGTTTGGTTCCCTCCTGAACTCCTCTAATTCTAATATGAAACCCAGATTCAAATCAAACATGGATGAACCAATTATCTGGAATTTTCGGAAACAATCATTTTTCTGTAGTTTTTGCTTTTATTTTGCAAGACTGTAGGCAAAATTATAAGGGTTGGCAGGTCTGTGGATGTCTCATTGCAAAGCTTGAAAAAATTACTTCAAACTAAACTTAGCTTAATGAAAGTGCGATGGTCAGACATGAGTAACAGTCTACTACTGGTATGGTGATATGCAATAATGTGATGTGGTATAAACTATTCAGTACCTGGTAAGGTTTTTGAAGTCATAGTTCCTTCCCTGGGTGTCTCTGAAAGTACATTCTGAAACACATGTGCTACCCTTGGAAGCAATAAGCCCAGGTCCACAAGGCTTACAAGAATTAACCCCATATGAGCTCCTGCTGTACACAACTGTGTTGGGTGGACACTTCATGCACTTCATAATATCAGGATCAATATAATGGCCTTCTGGACATGGAATACAACTAGAAAAAGAAAATATGTAATATTAGCTATTAATCAACATTGCAGAACTGTAAAAGTTTTGTTAAGGGAATGTTTACTTTAAACATCAGTAGCTTAGCTTCAAAATGTGCATCTCCCCAAAATGCAAAAAAAAAGAACTCCCACCCACCCACACCCACAGAGGGTGAAGAGGTCATTAGCTATATGCAAATACTTTTAAAAGATGTGAAATATAGATCACAGTGACCTTTCTTTGTGATAAATGTGTGGTATGAGATACATGCAATCATATGGTTTTATGATTTTATTATGAAGAGAGCAAGAGAAATAAATTTGAACCCCAAAATGAATTAAGTCATGATTTTAAAAACATCAGTGTTTATTCACTGTGAAAACAACCTGAGCTACAAGCAAAATCTTAACTAAGTATGTTCATGTCCAAATTTATCTCCATTTGGGTAGGTGAAATGAAATCCACTCAAAACTAGGAAACTAGGACAAATGAAAAAACAATGGTTGACATTCAGTGAGGGTGTAAAGGTGTATATGGAGGAGGATTATAATATATTATCTCTATTTGCAGTGGTGAGCTAATTATTTTTTTTTTTGAGATACATGAACTATGAATAAAGAATAAAATACATGCACAGATATTTGGGTATTTTTACTTTTTAAACCAAGTTCAATTTCGGTCTTCAAACCTGTCCTTGCTACACAGATCTGTTATGATAGACCAACTATCTTAATAGACCACTTCTTGTTGAATGCAGATAGTCTCTCAAGATGAGTTTAATTGTATGCAATAACAAAAATATCATTTTACAGAAGTTTATGAAAACTGATCATATGAAAATGACTGAATTACAGCAAATGAACAGACTATTTTGAAGTACTTTTTATTATAACACCCATTAATTCTTGCTGACAGAAACTGCCATATATCCAGTTAATATTGCTAGCTAACAAAACCTTTGTAGCTGTCTGCAGAATTACATCTCTGTTTTTTCATGAAAAATATATAAACACTATTTTGAGAATACATATGTGACATACCCATCCCGAGTGGTGCCTTCAGGACAAGTCTGACATTTCTCTGCCCCTCCATTCAATGTGTTGGTTACTTTAATGGAGTAGATTTTAGCCACACCATTGAGGTTTGTCTGGCTGTCTTTGCTTGTGTACATCCAGGCAGAATTCTGAAAAGCCCAGATAAGGGATAAGGACGAGTTCTTGGTCACCTGGTAACTGAAATGGAAATGAAAGTAATGAGTATTCTTATGACTTTGGAGGGTTCTGATAATTTAGTACATGCAATAGAAACAAACTATTACCAACAGTAATGACTTGGAGAGTTCTGTTAATGTGGTACATTATATAGGAATAAAGTATAGAGTACACTGATGGCTTGGAGGGTTCTGTTAATGTGGTACATTATATAGGAATAAAGTATAGAATACACTGATGGCTTGGAGAGTTCTGTTAATGTGGTACATTATATAGGAATAAAGTATAGAGTACACTGATAGCTTGGAGGGTTCTGTTAATGTGGTACATTATATAGGAATAAAGTATAGAATACACTGATGGCTTAGAGAGTTCTGTTAATGTGGTACATTATATAGGAATAAAGTATAGAGTACACTGATGGCTTTGAGGGTTTTGTTAATGTGGTACATTATACAGTAGTCCCCTCTTGAACGGCCCCCTCACCAGCGGCGACCTGCTCCTTATGGCCATAATCTGAAGGCACTGATGAATGTGTGTTCAAAATTACCCCTCAAGAAAGGCCACCCAGCTAACGCAACCAGCATATTTTTGCAAAAACATAAAATTTACCTCTCATAATCGGCCGCATTTTATTTTGTAATATGTATCTAGAACAATTTTTTTTTCTAATTGTGTTAAGTAATCCGATTTATGTTTCCCAATGTCAGGTTTTCGTTCTTCAAAAAAGTGTTCCACATGGTTAATATTATATCATTTACACCT
This sequence comes from Potamilus streckersoni, assembly GCA_016746295.1. Classification (NCBI taxonomy): domain Eukaryota; kingdom Metazoa; phylum Mollusca; class Bivalvia; order Unionida; family Unionidae; genus Potamilus; species Potamilus streckersoni. The sequence goes on from JAEAOA010001816.1 coordinate 1,198,472, forward strand.
CACGAGAAGCCACATTTATTCCATAAAGCTGAGAAAGACTCAAATTTGAATCCATACATAAAGGTAATCCCTATATATCCATACTGCCTATTATCATGTCTGGTTTATCCACTGATAATTGTTAAGATTACACTTATTAATAGTAGTAACATCTGTGAAGTTAATATTATATCATTTACACCTCACGAGAAGCCACATTTATTCCATAAAGCTGAGAAAGACTCAAATTTTAATCCATACATAAAGGTAATCCCTATATATCCATACTGCCTATTATCATGTCTGGTTTATCCACTGATAATTGTTAAGATTACACTTATTAATAGTAGCAACATCTGAGAAGTGGCAATATTGATGTACAATACAAAAGTCATCAGGGAAAATGGTTTGATAGCCTTTATGGCTTCCCTTTGCAAGATGTTGAGCTTGTTAACTTACATAATTAATGGCTATTACACAACAATTTAAAGTTTATAAATCCTAACGGCCGTGCTATTGTTCAGATCAAATCTGGTACACATCCAAGCCGTTTTTCGCACTTAAGAGTAAAAAAAAAAAAAAATGTAAAAACAATAGGGTACCAGACTGAGACTAATGAATCACATGACAATAGCTGCCTTAAAAATATATGGCATCTTGTTTAAATGCAGAAAAAATTGTTTTATAAGTCTTGTTGTTGCAACCTTGACGATTATAACTGGATTTAATGTCAAGATCACAAGGTCAGCATTGGCTAAAAATAGAAACAGGGTACTAGACATAGACCGAAAAATCACGTGACAACACAACTTGTTGCTTCTTTACGATGAAAGAATTTCGACCGCTCAACAAATGTGTCATCTGCATAATTAAATCGCATACAGATAGCAACATCGAAAAAACTCATTACTAAACATTAACGTAAATGAAGATGATTATTTCAGAAAACGTCGGTTATTATAGTCTACGATATCGGGTGAGGTGGGGGACTGGTCAAACAAAATTAGGTAGAAAAAATAAAAAACAATTTTATGTTGAAAAGACTCAAATAAATAACATCGTAACTGATAAGTTATTTAGCAGCAGTGGGAAATGGAACAAATGGAAAGAGAATTGTGTATGTACCAAGATTCAAATGACGTTTTTGAATGGTTTTACAATGTGCATGACAACACCCGCTCGCATATCATGCTTACGCCAAAAATAGGAACTATTAATGCATATTCAGTTGAAATAAGTCAACTATTATAGCACAAGAACGTTCAATATTTATTGTTGCTTTTAAACGAAGATATCAAATGTTTTGAAAAATGAAGCTTTCTTACTACATACATATAATTCTCACAAAAAATTTAGACCCACTCTGGAAAGGCCACCTGCCTTATAAGGCCACTTTCCCGGTGCAGAAGGGGTGGCCGAATAAGAGGGAGACTACTGTATAGGAATAGAGTATAGAGTACACTGATGGCTTGGAGGGTTCTGTTAATGTGGTACATTATATAGGAATAAAGTATTGAGTACACTGATGGCTGGGAGAGTTCTGTTAATCTGGTACATTATATAGGAATAAAGTATTGAGTACACTGATGGCTGGGAGGGTTCTGATAAATATGGAACATGAAACATACAGAAATTGCAAGAGCCATCTAAATACGTGTGGAATCAATTAAGCACCTAAATGTTGTGATCATTTGTGTACATAAATGATGTATTATTTGAAGTACATATTTAACCTTTTATGACCATTTTTGTACTGAAATGACATTGTCTGAATTACAACAGTTTTGTAATCTTTATTGCTGACCAAAATGATAAACAAAAATTCATTTGGTGTCTGAAAACAAACAAAAATGAAAAAAAAAACCATGCCCAACAACTAAATCCACACATGTAATATCAGGCCACCCCTCCAGTTACATAGCAAAGTAATTCCACCTTACATGTACAGTAATGAAACTGGTCACATAGCAAAGTAATCCCACTTCACATGTACAGTAATGAAAACTGATCACAAAGCAAAGTATTTCTTCTTTACATGTACAGTAATGAAAACTGATCACAGACCAAAGTATTTCTTCTTTACATATACAGTAATGAAACTGATCACAAAGCAAAGTATTTCTTCTTTACATGTACAGTAATGAAAACTGATCACAGACCAAAGTATTTCTTCTTTACATATACAGTAATGAAACTGATCACAAAGCAAAGTATTTCTTCTTTACATGTACAGTAATGAAAACTGATCACAGACCAAAGTATTTCTTCTTTACATGTACAGTAATGAAAACTGATCACAGACCAAAGTATTTCTTCTTTACATGTACAGTAATGAAAACTGATCACAGACCAAAGTATTTCTTCTTTACATATACAGTAATGAAAACTGATCACAGACCAAAGTATTTCTTCTTTACATGTACAGTAATGAAAACTGATCACAAAACAAAGTAATTCCTCTTCACATGTACAGTAATGAAATCTGATCATATGTGCCTAAATTTGTCAGATTTATTTCAGTCCATGAGAAATGCAAGCATATTAAAACACAAACAAATTGACACAGGAAGCATAACTATCCACCTTGACCAAATACCCTAGCAACAAGATTTTCCTAACAATCTACATAAATATCTCTCAGACTGAGTTGGTCAAATAAATAGAGAAAACATTACATGACATGGTAAATCTTAATTTTAATTTTTCTGATAACGCAATTTCTTTAGTCAGTTCTAAACCTTGTATGAGATCAATTACAAAAATACTTTGACATTGTTAATATGCAAGGACCTACTTTGTGTAGTCTAGGGTGATGTGTAAAGTCCTTTGAAGACTGCTTTGGGTGAGGAAGCCTATTTGCTAATTTACATAAGTTTAAAAAGTGGAACACCCCAATTCATTTAAATTATAGGTAAATCAAAGAGATACTATAAACATGCTGAAGAACAAAAGTTGTTACTTTGCCTCAAAAGAAAATGTTTTAAACCATCTGTATTAAAGATTAATGGCAAGTTTGTGAACAGCACAGCAGCAATATTTCTTTAAACTCAGATATATATACATATATATATATATATATATATATATATATATATATATATATATATATATATATATATATCTATAATGCAAAACATTATTTCACTTTTCGGAATAGCATTCAAGTATTATTTTTTTTAAGGTGATTCAACAATATTAACTCATTAACCCCCAGCGCCACGTTTATGCGGCAGGAGGTGGTAGCCTACTTCTGAGCTCTGTAACGTTAAGGTCATGTGCGACACAATAAAGTGGGTGGTATTATAGAAAGGCAGACAGATGTAGCTTTACGATGATACCAAATAATATGTTCTAGTTGCACTACAAATATAGAATAAAAAATGTCATTTTTTTTAATAGTTTTTTCCAGATGAAATTCGCCCGAGGTCGTGATCCGGTTTTGTTTCTGGATTTTAGACTTTTCGGTCTCAGATCTAAGACAGACCAGTCTGAATTGCACACAGACATGTGAACTTTTGCAAAAAGTAGGATAAGATGTGCATTTAGAATGAAGAGTAGTCTACACACAAAAATGATGGGTCCATTAAGCAAAAAAAAAAAAAATAAACAAATTTTTACCCTACTGCTCATGTTGAGGCAAAAGAACCAATGAAAATCGATGTTTCTAACACAAATAGGCATTAAGTCTTGGAAGGCGATGTATTAGGATGTAATCAAAAATATCTCCCAAAATTGATTTCCTACTCACATTTCAGGCAAAAATGACAAAAAACCTTCAGGGGTTAATAGGTTAACAGACTTTCAAAAGAACAAAAATGAGCAGCAAGAATTATTCTTGAAAAACAATTTGAAGCACAAAGCAAGCTTCTCTTCCATAATTGAAATGGCTGGATTTATCAAGAGGGATTGCTTACCGAAAAAGTATTTTTTATGGTAAAAGTGTCTTGAGAAATGATTCACAATATCTTTAAGAATATTTGTTGAATTCCCAAGCCAAAGTTAGATGCATTCAAAAAGTGTCAGCATCACTGAGACGTTTTCATATGAAACAATATTCATTGAGACATCCAAAACAGCAATAATCCAAAGATATTAAAAGAAAAGTGATTTTCTTGCACATTTAACAACATCTGATTGTTGTTATAATACACATACACTTCATATTATGTTTTAAATATTTGTATATAATTTTTTCCACATTTTAAGCAGAAGGCCTCAACAGAGAGTAGTATTGTATTAATTGAGCTACCTTTTAGATTTATGCTTCAGTCTTAACATACTTGCTACTGTTAAATTTGACCTAAGTTTTCAGGGTGATTTAATGAACTGTAGGGCATAACAAAAAACACTGCAAAAGTATGAAACTGGACAGATGATAGTAATTAATAGAACTACAAGACATGATGTTTTAAAGTGCTAATCTGAAAATTTAAAATTATCTTCCAATCCTGATTCCATGCCTTGCCTATATGAAACATACTCAGCTGTTCCATCCATGACACACCTATTGCAAACACATTCGGCTATTCCATCCATGAGACACCTATTGCAAACATATTTGGCTATTCCCTCCATGAGACACCTATTGCAAAAACATTCGGCTATTCCATCCATGACACACCTATTGCAAACACATTCGGCTATTCCATCCATGACACACCTATTGCAAACACATTCGGCTATTCCATCCATGACACACCTATTGCAAACACATTCGGCTATTCCATCCATGACACACCTATTGCAAACATGTTCGGCTATTCCATCCATGACACACCTATTGCAAACACATTCAGCTATTCCATCCATGACACACCTATTGCAGACATGTTCGGCTATTCCATCCATGACACACATTCGGCTATTCCATCCATGACACACCTATTGCAAACATGTTCGGCTATTCCATCCATGACACACCTATTGCAAACACATTCAGCTATTCCATCCATGACACACCTATTGCAGACATGTTCGGCTATTCCATCCATGACACACATTCGGCTATTCCATCTATGACACACCTATTGTAAACATGTTCGGCTATTCCATTCATAACACACCTACTGCAAACATATCCAGCTATTCCATCCATGACACACCTATTGCAAACATGTTCGGCTATTCCATCCATGATCCATGACACACCTATTGCAAACACATTCGGCTATTCCATCCATGACACACCTATTGCAAACATGTTCGGCTATTCCATCCATGATCCATGACACACCTATTGCAAACACATTCGGCTATTCCATCCATGACACACCTATTGCAAACATGTTTGGCTATTCCATCCATGACACACATATTGCAAACACATTCGGTTATTCCATCCATGACACACCTACTGCAAACATGTTCAGCTATTCCATCCATAACACACCTATTGCAAACACATTCAGCTATTCCATCCATGACACACCTATTGCAAACATGTTCGGCTATTCCATCCATGACACACCTATTGCAAACATGTTCGGCTATTCCATCCATGACACACCTATTGCAAACACATTCGGCTATTCCATCCATGACACACCTATTGCAAACATGTTCAGCTATTCCATCCATGACACACCTATTGCAAACACATTTGGCTATTCCATCCATGACACACCTATTGCAAACACATTCGGCTATTCCATCCATGACACACCTATTGCAAACACATTCAGCTATTCCATCCATGACAAACCTATTGCAAACACATTCGGCTATTCCATCCATGGCACACCTATTGCAAACACATGCAGCTATTCCATCCATGACACACCTATTGCAAACATGTTCGGCTATTCTATCCATGACACACCTATTGCAAACACATTCGGCTATTCCATCCATGACACACCTATTGCAAACACATTCGGCTATTCCATCCATGACACACATATCATAAACACATTCGGCTATTCCATCCATGACATGCCTATCTCTGACATGCCAACCCTAAAGAGACATTCTCAGTAAGTCTGTCAAATTTTTCAGCAAGTTGGACCAATTTTCAGTAAGGTGTAAAAACTAAGTACTGGCAACAAATAAAATTTTAATAACCATAACAGTTGATATCCATGTTGCAACTTACAATATATTGCTATAGTTATGACTGGTTCATGGTACTTTTGCACTTTCTAAGAAACTTCTAGTCAAACTCCATTTTGAAGCATTCTCCCCCATTTCACTTTTCATGACTAGTATTGTTTCCAAGATATCAACTGACATAAATGATCTGGATTTTGAGTGGGGGTTTTTGCAACAAATGAAAACACTCTCTAACAACCTACATTCAAATGAGGAACAATAAGTAAATTCTTCATGATGCTGGACAACAACTTGTATATGAACTGGCCATTAGCATCTTAATTTAGAGTTTATTAATAAGCTTTCATTACTGGTCAATTCATTTAGTGTTTAAGATCTCAGGATTCAATTCATCTACTTGGTAATTGAAAAATTGCTTCCAGGTTGTCTCACACGTTGGTTTCTTTGGGTTCCATTAACATAAATCTTGATGGGAAATACATCATACTGCAAAAATCACACATTCTTTTTGACACATCAGTAATTGCACTGTGTTTCAGAAGTTCATTATTCAACCTCTTGACAAAGTAATCACAAACAGTTGTGTAATAGTCCATTACATCTTTATAGAATTGACAAAAGCTACTTTCATACAGCTTCCTTTCAGCCAAGTATTTTCTTGTTTCTGAACCTAATGTAAGTGTATCATCTGACTTTTGTTTCTTACAGTCATAATTGATATCAGAAAGATCTTTGGCTTGTGAAATTTCTGTAGCTTTTACAAATCTGATCAGCAACTGCTTTAATGATTCAAGCATGTTTTCTCTATGTTTGTTAATCATAAGCTCTTCATGTTGTACTAATTAAATAATGAAAATATGTGGTCTAGAAAAAAACGCAATAAGTCTTCGCTCTCTAGGACTGCAAAGCCATACACACACTCATAGCCTTTCCTCTCTGTAACTGATTTTTTACTGTCTTTCTGGCCATTTCTATCCAATGGTGTCTGACTTCTAGACAGAGCCTTTTTATCAGATTTTCTGAGTCTTTTCTGCTGAGGCCATCTTCATTGTAGCAATAGCTTGACAACTCACAACTCAAAGCTTTACTGCATGTACCTGCACCGTTGTTATTTCCTTTATTACAGATACATGCGTAACTTTATCCTTAGAACAAGATACCTTCTCAGACATCCTACTTTTGGCTTTAGTACTTTTGCCTTTAACCTCTTGTTTCTTGGTTTCTTTACCAAAATATATTTGCAAGGGTTCCCACTGTTCCAACAGTCTCTTTATACCTTCACCAAGAGACAACCATCTTGTTAAATAATGCTTCCATATTTATCTCTGCTCTTTCACACAGTCTGAAGATCTCTCAGTTCCATTTGTCTAATTACACTTTTATCCAAATAATATATGTAAACTAACAAGTCATCTAAACTAATAGGCAGCATATCAGCCCCCTGTTTAGCTGCTAAATGTATCAAATGGCATGAACATTCACTCAGATACACTGAGGGATTCACCATAGTTATATGTCCAAATATATCTTTATTGCATCCTGTCATCACTGAAGCATTATCTGATTCAAAGGCAAGACAGTTATTCCAACTAACGTTTCTCTTTTCCAAATCATCATCCAATAATGTGAAAATATTTTCCCCTGCAAAGACTTCATCACATGTTGAAACTGACAAAAGTGCTTTGGTTAAAACCTTGCCTGTGTTATCAAAATATCTAACAACAACTGGGTACAGCTCTCAAAATCACTGCTACCATCAGTTGCTATTCTGAAAGGTTGGGATGAAATATTGCTAACAATGACTTCCTGTATTGACTTGCACTGTTGTAATATAATTGCAGTAGTTTTTGTTCTGCCACACTGATTAAGTATTTGCTACTGACAATTTGGGAAACATGCACTTGAATAGTTTAGAAGCATGGTCAGCTGCAGAAATTGCAACATCATGATCAACCAAAACATATAATTCAGCCTTATTGACTTCCAATTCAGTTTCTGGCACTACAGATCTAAATCCTATAGAGGTCAGCGACTTACTACTTGATTTTATTGTGATATATTCTGTATGGTTTTTGGAATTCATGTGGCAGCAACAGTCATCTTGCCCACCGTAAGAAATGTTTAAGTCAACATGACATAACTTGCAATAAATGTAATGGTCACCTTTTTTTACTTTTTCTAAGCATGACCAAGTATCTGAGTAATCTGTTTTATTCTTTTGCAACCACCGTTTCAGCATTTTATGAGGCTGGTTGTCCTCTCCACCTATGATGCATTTTCGTTTGGAAGACATTTTCAGATGACCGGATGACAAAACGAAAAACACAATCTAGATCAGATTCTCATGAACAAAATAGGCAGGTTTAAAGCATTTGAGGTACCACTGTATAGTTAGTTTGTTTCCCTACCAAATTCCACTCAGTCTAAGATGAAATTCTGAATCATGTAGTCTAATACGAAAATCCAGATCAGGAATGAACCAGTACAAAAATATCCTGAAGAGAAAAAAAATTATATATCCATACTTTTACTATCATTCTGTAAGTCCGTAATTTTAGTGTGTTTCTTTTTCTTCATAAGACTTAGGGCAAAATCATAAGAGTTGGCAGGTGTGCTTTCTGAAACATATTTAACTATTCCACCAATGATAAGGCTTTTTCAAACATTCTGCTATTCAATCCATGACATACCTATCTGAAACATATCTGGCTATTCCCAAAGCTGCCAACCAAGAAAAGTCTGTCTCAGTAAGACAGCTGATTTTTTTAAAAGTCTGACCAGTTTTCAGTAAGGTGTAAAAACAAATACCACAAACTGCTATTGTAAAGCTTGAAAACATAATTAAACATTCTGCATTTGAAACATGCAGTGAAGATAAACATTCTGTTCAACTGAAAAATTTGTAAAGTATGCAGAGATTTTATTTACCTCTAGTACAGCTGTACAAACTCCAGTTCCAAACCCTATGCAGGTCAATGGCTTGTTGCTATATCTCAACATGACATAATTCTTTGAAATTCTTTTTCCATTTCACTTGATATCAATCATGTCTTCCATCAGGAGTCATACTCAAATTAGCATGTGATGTCCAATAAATGTATTTGTGTCCTTTCTAGATTTTATTCACATGAATCTGAATATTCATTTTTATTCTTCTGTGTTGATTATTATCACTTTTCAAGAGGCTTATTGTCTGTCTTAAACATTCATTGCTTGCTGGACACCATTTTTAAACAAAATTATAAAATCAACACTCTGATCATGCAGACACTTCACATGAACAAATAGGTGCAGTTTAAAGCATCTGAGGTTCTGCTGTGAAAATTGTTGTGGTTCCCTGTCACTAATTTTATTATAAAACCCGGATCCCAAACACGGATGAAAAAATTTTCCGATTATTTTGCCAATGATTATTGTATTAGTTTATGCTTTTATGCCATAAGTCTGTTTTTGTATGACTTAGGGCAAAACTGTAAGGGTTAGCATATCTGTATTTCATCCACTACGTGCCTATTTCAAACATATTTAGCTATTCCAACTGAACCTGTTATAATACCTACATGAAACCAGAACACTCTTTTATCATGATGCTGATTTTTGTGAAAAAGGGACTCAATCTGATAAGCATTTTATGAGTTATTCCCAACTGAATACAAATTGTGCTGGACAATTTCAAAAAAGCATTAGTTTTTTTATTGACTGAAACATTTGGTTTGAATAGAGCACTGCTACTAGTTGATAGGATTCCCTGTGGAAATCTTATATCTCCTTGGCATGTACAAATCATATGATGTAATATACTTGGAAGTACAGCTTCATGCAGTTATACCAAAATGAACACAGAAAATGAGAAGTTATACAATAAATCTATTTAACTTACACATAGCGCTGTTTCCTATTAGTCCCGGTCCACTGCTGTTTAATTGATTGAATGTCTTGGCCTTCTGCCTGAATTCATAGAAAAGCATAATTTTTCAATATGTTCAGGCTTGATATTCTTTTAAAAAAATATTCAGTTAAAAAAAATTGATGTAAAATTTTTATATCGTCATACACTGATATCCATTGCACCCAATATAAACATACATGCCAATAGATGCTCTTTAGCAAGGGTTTTATGGAACACTATGTCACCAGCATAGTTTGGTAAATGGTTTTATGGAATACTGTCACCAGCATAGTATGATAAACAGTTTTATGGAATACCAAGTCACAAGCACAGTATCATAAATGGTTTAATGGAATACTATGTCACCAGCATAGTTTGGTACATGGCGGTCAAAACTTTTTAACATTCACAACATTTTCCACTTTCAGAGAAAGTGACCCCTACGCCACTGCATCTGTTAAGGCAGGCAGACCAAAATGCTCACATAGTAATGGAAGTAATTTGAATGCATTGCTGAATATGCAACCACAAAGTCTGAAATTTCATTAAGAAAACAGGATTTTCATTAAATTGTATTTCTCTGATAATACATCATTAGGATTACTCTTTGCTACCTCCATATCTAGCATTTCCTAAAAATTGAAAACATGACTTACTCCTTCCCCCATATATATATATATATATATATATATATATATATATATATATATATATATATATATATATATATATATATATTGCAGCCAGTACATTTCTTTTGTGTGGTTCTCTAAATTAGCTTCATAGCCTATAATTACTACAATAACAATGAAATATCTAGAATATAATTAGTGCTTAAGTATAATTTATATAAAACAACTCATATATATAATCTCATTGATTTCTAGGTCAATAAAGATATTCTCCAGTATTCGGAACAAGTTGAAATAAACTAGTTAAAACATAATAAACTTAAAGGTTTAATTCCTGTAGAAACAGCCATGTAAAGTTTTGCAAATACCATGTTTTTGAGTTTCATTTGTTTGTCTTGTCTAGGTTTTGTATTTGCCTTTGAAAAAGACTCATTAAGAGTTGAAAGCACTCAGGCTAGTTAGATACTAGTTTTGCATTCTTTGTTGTCAGTTTATTGGATTTATCTTAATGAATCCCTGCCACATGTGATCTCTTGCTGGATCCAGTGTACTTGAAAAGACTTATTTATCATACAATTCATATAGTGGGCACAAATAGTTATTTGCTAGCTGCCTGGTGCAAATTGTTCTTGGAAACAAAACTGGTTAGCATCATTTTAAGAACTGAACCATCAGAGTGGAACTAAATGTAACTGATGTCGATGTAAAGGGCATATAGCTCACTCAGAAGACAGCACTATCAGAAACCAAGTCTTATATGATAGCTGTTTCAGTGAGGTGGAATAGGCCTGAACCAAGTCTTATATGATAGCTGTTTTAGTGAGGTGGAAGAGGCCTGAACCAAGTCTTATATGATAGCTGTTTTAGTGAGGTGGAAGAGGCCTGAACCAAGTCTTATATGATAGCTGTTTCAGGGAGGTGGAAGAGGCCTGAACCAAGTCTTATATGATAGCTGTTTCAGTAAGGTAACTATCAAAAACCAAGTCTTATATAATAGCTGTTTCAGTGAGGTGGAAGAGGCCTGAACCAAGTCTTATATGATAGCTGTTTCAGTGAGGTGGAAGAGGCTTGAACCAAGTCTTATATGATAGCTGTTTCAGTGAGGTGGCCTGAACATGGACAAGCTGAGCCATATCAATACCCATGAGAGAGTGAATGGTCCAAATTGGACAGCAAGTAGGAAAAGTTCTTGCTGCATCCAATATTGTCTTTTCAAAGAATGTGTCTGAAATCATGGAATGGCTTCCCTTTGTTGTGATGGAGGCCAATTCCTTATCTTCAAAGATAAATGAAAGAAGTCAGCTAGTTGGGGACTGGAAGTGGAGAATGGTGTAATATTAATGAGACGACACCATCGTTAAACATTTACCCTCACATGTATTCAGAGTTTCAAACTCCTTTTGGCACCAGGCATTGCCTTATAATAGCCAAGTGTAATGGAGTTTCCAAGGGCATGGATGGAATAGTGGTGATCTCAGCAGCTTTAGGAGAGTAGGTGTTGATATGACTTTCCTGGGTATGTCAGTCACTTTGACAAGCCGATTGTTGATCTTGGATTTGTCCCATCATAGAGGGGGTTAACAGAACTATTTTATAGTCCATGCCCTTCATCTTTTTAATTCATTTTACAATAGAATAGATACTGATACTGATGGATTGAAGGTATATGGACATATTACCTACAAGCTGATTGAAGAAGCATTGATGGCCAAGACTCTGTGTCCAGAAATAGGGTAAGCAATTTGTTATTCCACCTTCTAAAATTTTTCTTTCATTGTGTGACCCCATAGGCACAGACCTAAATAAATACTGATGGAGTGGCCACCATGTGTGAAGTAGTTGTCCTCTCCTTCAAGAGACAGCTAATACATTTAGCTGACCCAGTATGTGTCAGATCCATGCATTCATTTCAAACTGTGCACACCAATGAATGTAATTCCATCCCATACCATGATTTGATCACTCCTTGTTTGAACAGCTCTGTAGCCATGACTTAAGTGTCCAACATTAGGACCATCTTTCCACATAAACAAAGAATGCATTATTAATGGCTTTCATTTTCAAGAGGATGCTATGGAAAGCCTTCTCATCCAGCACTTGCTTGCTTCTAACCATCAGTCATCAGTAAATCCTGTAGCAAGTGTACTCAAATTGACCTCTGTACAAAACATAATTTATACCTGTGTGATTTCTATTAGTCATTTCCTGTTGTGTCATTGTATAAGGAAGTGTTTGACATTGGTAAAATCACAACATACTGATCCAGATAAATTGCCACAAAATGGCCTTCAGTAATGGGCACATACAGCTAGCTGTAGGTTTAATGCCATTTTTCTTGATATGACAGGCTATACATGGAAGCCCATTTAATTGTTGGTGGAGGATCCTGGAAAAACACCAAGAAGAAAGGCTGACCCACTGGAAGCAAACAGCAAGTTTTCTCACATACTCACTTTGGTTGAGCCCAATTAGTTGGTTGGATGATTGTGGCCTTTATGGTGCCCAAGAACTGTAAGGCACAACTAAAAGGTTATATGATAAAAATGTATAATCAAAATGGTTTATAACCAATGATCGAAAGCTGAGACTCGAACCCATATGGATAAAGGTGAGATGGCAATGATCAGTAAAGGTGAGTGCTTTAGACCTCATGGTCAACTGAGGCCCCTTAAGGGCAACATGTAAAAGTGTCAAAGGTGTAACAAGTTTGCTCCAGCATTTAAGGAAGTCCCTCACAGAAATAAATGTCTTGTTTGGCACCCTCTCTATGCATGAATTATACTTTTGATGCCTTTGGGAGGAAGTACCATATCATACCAAGTGTTAAAAGTTCCATACCTAGATAGATATAAGGCTGAGAGGGAATGAAACTCAATTTTCCCACACTGATTATTCAATACAATGACTCATACCTGCATGACAAACCTTACAAAGTACTATGCCTGCATGACATACCTTAAAATGGACCAAGCCTGCATGACATACCTTACAATGGACCATGCCTGCATGACAAACCTTACAATGGACCATGCCTGCATAACAAACCTTACAATGGACCATACCTGTATGACATACCTTATAATAGACCATACCTGCACAACATACTTTACAATGGACCATACCTGCATGACATACCTTACAATGGACCCCGAATGCATGACATATCTTAAAATGGACCATTCCTGCAGGATATACCCAAAAATGGACCATGCCTGCATGACATACCTTTAAAATGGACCATTCCTGCATGACATACCTTACAATGGACCATACCTGCATGACATTGACAGGAAGATGATTTTTTGTTAAATTTCTAATCTGCTGACTGACAAGATTGAAGTACAGTGTTTATGAAATCTGACATGAAACTCATCATCCCAAGACTACCCAAATCTAATTACCTACATGTTCATAACATCAGATATCCAACAGCCACTTGATATTAATAACCCATTTCTAAAGTTGTTGCAGGAAGACATATTGAAAATATAAACAAAGCCATGTAATGTTTATAGAAACAACAAAACAAGACAAACTTCTCAACTTTTTTATTCTCAGAAGAATGTCCAGAAAACTGTAACAGTCACAGCAACCTTGATAAAGATGTCCACCAAGCAAAGATCACATGTTAATGCAACAATCATAAGATACCAACAAAAACATTACTGACACATGCTCAATGCTTCCTAAATCTAGCTTTCTCAGGTTGAACATTTAAGTCACACAATGCCTGTGTCATGATTATCTTAAGTTATTGTATTTCTTGCATTTGCATGACATTTTTGAAATCACAGGAAAAGAACAAGTGCAAATGACAAACATATTAGGTGAACCAGAGTTATAATAAAAACAAGCTTAACAGTGCAAAATCAAAATAAAAGTGACAACATCAAATAAGTTGCAATGAAAGATATCATATTAACAGTAATATACAGCAGAAATGTAAATAAATTCACCAAAAAACAATTCAAATATTGTATAAACTTGGAATATAAACCTTTTGTCTTATTAAACCAAAGAACTAATTTGCTCTATGATCCAAAAATATGCAAAATTCCACCAGAGTTTTGGATATACTTTTACCAGTCTTTCAGCAACAGCTTCAACTAGTCAACACAAGAGATAAACACGGTCACCTAAAGAAAAGATAATCTGAGTCACTTCTCTTTACTTGACATACAGACAGAGACAATGGGCTATTTTGTCATCTTTCACGGATGGCTAGCTTCAGAGGTAGATGAGATCATTTCCTAAAATTAATATGATTAGGTAATTGATGAGATACAAAAATTCAAACATGTATCAGTACCACAAGCATCATCAAAGATTTATTTAACTTCTGCAACAAATATTCACTGTTCCAGCATTACAAGTTTTGAATTGGTCATTACAAACTACACCAGGGTATTCTGTAATTTCATTGTCTGCTTAAATAACTATGCCCACTATTCAAAGAGGCTGTTGATCTAACCCCAGCCTAAGTTTTCTGATATTCCTGACACTTTTGCTAATACAACTTGAATTGCAACTTACCACAATAAAAAGAAGTTGGCAAGAATCAGAGCCGGAGGTCTCAAACTCAAATGAAATTTCACCAACAGTCACTGCACTCATTCCCTCTAAAGGTCCACTAGTAGCTCGGAATCCAGGGATTTTCAAATGTAGTAGAACATAAGCATTTTCATTCCGACCAACATGTGAATGAAGATGATCCCCAAAAGGCAACCAGCCAGACTCATTACTGCAGTCTTTATCTGGAAATAAAAATTACTGAAGTTTTTGGCTATTCTGAATTTCAAATATTCAAAGATTTTTAATCTTCAACTGGACACAGTGAATGTTCTCTGACTGCACTACCATTTCTACATACGTATAACATGCATCCAACAATGCTCAATACAGACCATATTCTTGCCTAAAATATGGGTCCATACTGTTTCAGAAGAATGCACCTGATCTATTAGAGATCTATTACATGATGAAAGATCTAGATCATTTGGACCATTATATGATAGCTCTGGAGCTGCCGGTCCATTATATATTGACAGTCATAGGTCTACATGGACATTATATGACAACTCTGGGACTACAGGTCCATTATATGATGAGAGTCATAGGTCTGCAGGTGTACTATATGACAGCTCTAGGACTGCAGGTCCATTATATGACAGTTATGGGGTCCTCTATAAAACAGTTCTGGATCTACAAGTCAAATATATGACAGTTATGGGTCAAAATGTCCATTACATGATTACAGCTTTACGTCTACAGATTCATTATGTGATGACACTTATGGGTCTACAGGTCTATTATATTATGACATCTCTGTGTCAACAGGCCTATTAGATGATGACAGCTATGGACCTACATGTCTATTTATTTATATGGCAAGAGTTAGGGTTACAGCTATATCACAGTATGATATCTCTAAGTCTACAGGTCCATTATATGGTGATAGTTCTGTGTTGGCTACACTGTCTGTAGTTGGCTATGTGTTACATATTAAAATGCAAGGTATTCTGTTCATTAAATGTGTATTAATCTGCCAAATACAAAGTTATCTTCAAAATGGCTGCTGTGGCAGCAAGAGATAACTCCATGTCAATTACACAACCATAATCAGCAAAAATAAGACTTTCAAGGTGACCACAATGGCAGATATATTGGACATTAGCTTGGTACTATTCTCACTGAAGTCCATCTAGACATCACAAGAAGTCTTTAAATCGACATGACAATCCACAATAAAAGAATAGCAATAAAAGAGGTTTAAGACAGCATAAAAGGCAGTCATACGGTATATCTGATGTGTACCAGTTTCATTCTGGACCAAAAATCCAAGGAACAAATATATATATGCCTAAAAATACATGACACTCTTTCCAGTAGTTCAGAAACAGTAGTGACTAAAAACTTGAATTTACAGATGGACAAAAAGATTCATCATAATATACATTTAGTACAGTGAGTGGTACCCCTCAGGATAAATAAACAGAGAAATTGAGCCTATTGCAAAACTTTAATTTGACAACTATACTGCCTACATTGACAACAATATTGCTGGAAAAGAGATATCAGTGACACCTGTTGTAGATCCAGTTTTTGTGAGTGACCAGGTGTGAGTGTATGTTATTATCGCTTTTAATATAGGATATATATGCAAAATGGACTCACAGCATTATTAATTAATTATTACCTTGCAGTGAAACACACTCAGATGTCATATTAGGCAGCAGTGTACTAAATGATTTGTAGTTGTAATCATAGTCAGGTGAAGTGTTCACAGTACACTGTTTGCACCCACTGATTCCATCTGAATAGTGGTTCGGGGGACAAAATTCACATGTTCTGTTTATCCTATGCATTCCTGGGCTGCATGGGGGACAAGCTGAACTTTCTCCATCTTGAGGCAAATTAACAGCACCTTGAACATCTGTACGGCAAATTCTTGGTTCAATCCATTTATAAAACACTCTAGTCTGTAGATAAAAAAGGAATACACTAAATGAAATGTGTCTATATTTGCAAAAGTTGTACCCATATTAAAACATAATTTGCCAAATGATCAGAGTTTGCACTGTTTGAAATCACAAGCAGAAAAACAGACCCTCAATGCTATGCTCTATTATTATTCTATAGTCTTAAACTAAATAACAGAAAAGAGTGAAAACCAAAAGTTTAGTACAATTCAGCAATTGATTCATTTCCCAAGAATACAAAACAAAGTTTAAATAGAACTTAAGGTTTTGTAAATTAAAAAAGTAGATCTAAAAATTTTGTCACAAGTCCAAAATATAGAGTATTCCAAATGAACTCCAGTGATGTTCTGAATAAATTCCAACTTTGAATATTCTTATGTGCCAATAGCCTGGAAATGTACTGATGTGCTACAAGTGCTGATGTATCACAATGATATATTTCAAAATATTTTTGAATGAATTTACAATAATTTCAAGAGTGATTTAGTCTGAAAGTATTATTGAGTACTTTGTAATTCCACTGAATAATTTAAAAAAATATTAACTGAAATAGAGCAAAAATTGATTGCTCTCAAGAATAATGTTAAGATAGGAATAAATAATTCTGATGTAAACAACTTTTCCTTGCCATTAGACCTATGTTACAAAAACCATTTTCTGGAAATACTATTATAATAATATAAATTTCCTTTGAATTCATAAACCAGGTCAGGTCTCTTTCCAAAATTTTCGTAAAGTACAACAGGTTTCGCTCAGAGGAATACCAATGTCCTTAACACAGATCCAAGTAAACATGTTTAGCTCCAAATAATAATAATAATCTTGTATATATTTTAAAATCACTCTCAATAATTAGCTATGTAATATTTTGTTTACCCAAAACAAAAGAAATAAAAATATGTGAGTAGTTGGGTAGGCCTCTGCCTTCAATTACTGACCACAGTCAACCACACAATACATATATGCATAACAATGTGACAGCTCAGAGCATGATTTTACACAATATGACATGAGGTCATGACTATATGTATTTGTAGTACAAACTGTGAAAACCTGTCATGGTAAAGAATAAGAAACTGGAGCAATAAAAATACTCTGCTGGATAATCAAAAGAAGGCAAAATCAGTCATGACAATTAACTTGCCTTTTCCTTTTCATCACATGGTGATTGAACCATATAGTAATCCTTCTCTGTACAAGGTGGTTTCTTTTGGCAAACACTGGCTCCTAAATCTGAAATGAAAGAAATAGTTCATTCTGGACATATTTTTGCAGATCAGTCAATTCAAGTGTGATACATTATATGACTTGTGTACTGATAATCTTAATAAAGTCACAAGCAGGAATGACTGTCAAGAATAACTGTAAAGAATTCTGTATTTACTTTAATGAAACCTACAACACTTTTCCCCCTTTCTTTAATATTTAATTTTGGGAGGAAAAATTTAAGAAAAAAAATTTCCATAATACTTGTCTTTCTAACAAAAGGCATAGCTTGAAATAGCTTTACATCTTAATATATAAAAGATCAGATCGAATGAATGACTTTCTCTTGACTGAGTAGAGATAGAAAAAAAACCTTCATAGGCTTTGTTGTCATTATTAGACGAGTTGAATCAAGACAGGGACAAAAGCCTTTAAATGCCTGGTAGTCAAGATGGAAGAAAAACTTTTAGTGACTGGAAGTCATTGTTTGATCAGTTTGGTCAAGATGTTAAAACAGTCTTTCAGTGCTGGACAGTCATCATTAGGTCGGGTGAGTCAGTCGAAACAAGAGGGAAAAAGCCTTTAAGTGATATGTAGTCATAGATCAGCTGAGTCAAGAGAGGAAAAGTCATAAAGTGCCTGGGAGTCATTATTGGATCAGTTAAGTTAAAAATGGAGAAAAATTATTTAAGCACCTGTCAGTCAATATTACATCAGTTAAATCAAGACTAAAAATCCGTTTGGTGCCTGGTATTCCTTATTAGATCAGCTGAGTCTATACTGGGTAAAAAGCCTTTAAGTGTCTGGTATTCATTATTAGATCAGTCAAGGCTAGATATAGTAACAATCCTTTAGGAGCCTGGTATTCATTATTAGGTATAACGGTACCAATTGTACAACCCCAGGTGGGCGGAGCTTAAGGTGCAGGGAACATTGCATTCAGAAATAAACAACAAAACTAGCTGTGATTGGTGCATTATGCAAGAGTTGTACTTCATGTTAGGCTTTAAAAAAAGTTGAGCCTCTTGGCAACATGTGAAATTATGTTAATTCATATCTTGATCACATTTTGTATTTTTTAAGATTTTTTTGTAAAATGTGGTACACATGAATGAAAATGTGTCTGGTGTAACTAGATAACTCTTACCCCTGTCTAGTTCCAGCAGAGTTATCTCTCTTAAATGCAATGGAGTACTTATTTTCGATGTTATCAAATTAACAATCTAACATTGTTCTCTGTGACAGTGTGTGACATGCATGTTGAGGTAGGATAGAAAGTATATTTATTTCACAAAACATTAGCATTGCGGTCTATGGAAAAGCAATTAGTACCATGATACCTAAAGGGAAGAACAGCCTTCCAGTGTATCCATAGAAACGCTTACATGTTGGCGACATTTGTGAACTATACTAATTTGTTGTATGAAAACTAATGTATGCTGAACATTTCTGGTCAAATATTGGCAATCTTTTAAGAATAAAATGCATGAAATCTTAAGAAAATAGCACAAGTTGACTTAGGATTGGGGCTTTTGATATGACAGACATAGACTTATATTGCCTGATGGTGATAGTTTCATTTTTGTGTTGTCAGCTCCAAGTTTGGCAAAGTTGCAACAAAGTAAGTTATGTAAACATATTATAGTAGATTTTGGCCAAATATTGACTATTTTACCTGTCAAATATTATAAATCATGCAAATTAAAACAACAGGTCCAACATTATTGAGTGGTAACCATATTAGTCACATATTGCCCATTCCTTCCATTCAAGTAATCACTGTTATTCAAACTTTGCATCCCATCGCAAGAATCCAATTGGCATGGGATCATATCCGAATGTCTATGGAAGGCTGTACTCCACATGTTGGCATTGTAGACAACATGAACTATGTGAAATCAAACAAGTCGCCTCACCTTAGAGAACAATATGACATCACTCTTGAGGACTCCATTACATACAGAAGCCTGAATATTAGGTTCCCACTTATCAATAGTGTATTTCTTGGGATAATTTTAATTGCATTGTTAATACATGTGTTAATAATGCCATCTCTATTACACAGATAATATATTTGAGGAAATAAAATGACCACACCTTATGTATATAAATCAGTTATCTCCCTTACACCAGACATAACAATTCAAGAAATTAAAAAAAACACATTTTCAGTGATTGGTTATAAAAATAAAGAGAAGATTTGTGAAATACTATATTAGCCCTCAGTCTTGATGAAACTATAAGTAGAAGCAATTTAATAATTTCTCACGGTAAAGTTTACATGTTTAAAACCAGATAAGTGATGTTTTGTTTGGTTTAGGTATTTTTCTGCAGAAGTTTAGCCAGTTTCTGTTAATTTCTTATATAAAAGAAATATAAATTATATGCATCTATATTTTCTAAATTATTCACCCTTATGTATTAGATGGGAATGAACACCACTTCACTTAAAATTTCATTGCATGTGAGAGATATTGTATCACAGGTGACCTATGGTGGTACTGTCTCTATATATATATATATATATATATATATATATATATATATATATATATATATATATATATATATATATATATATATATATTTGTCCAAGGTAAGGTCATGAAACTTTTGCTTCTCATTTTCCTCATTGCTGCTTTTGTCTCCTTTAATTCCTTTATCACAAGTTACATCTCTTTTAGATACACACCTTCCTCCTATTTTAACTCCATTTGACTCACTTTCTTATTGTTTATCTTTGGCATTTTTCTATATTTTATTCACCAAATTTCACCCCTAATGCAGCATAACCACTTAAAAGTTGTGAATATACTATATTTGGTGATAGATTGGCTTATTGCATTAATTTTATTCACTACACTAAGGAGGGAATGTTTCTATTTGTATTACAAAGAGGATGGGTAGGTTGACCTTTGTATGAGGACTGGAGGTTAGTGACCTCATGTATCTGCAGACAGCTAAAGTGATGATTACTTTATAATAAGATTGGTTCATGTCCACCTGTCTCTGGTGTTAAGTTCTGCATCTACCAAACAAAGATAAAGTCCTTTAGTTCAGGTGAATTGTATTAATGAAGTAGAAGAGGTATGTACTGTTCAGTACATTGACCTTTGACCTAATTATTACATAATATATGATGTGATTATCCCATATCACCCATCTAAAGTTCAGTAAGTTTTGATGTGAATAAAACACAACTCATAGTTAAAACAAATCATTTTATTCCAAAAATATGGTTTGTTAGTAAAGCATAAATATGAAAAAAGCTGCTGAAAAAGTTCAAAGACAATTACATACACATTAATATAAAACACAGCTAAAATACCTCATACAATTGTTTCTGACAAGCGAGACTAAGGACATTTGTCACTTGTAAAGTCCCAAGTTAAATCAAAGGTTATTGAAAAAATTAAGGTTGGCTATAGGTATAACGGTACCAATTGTACAACCCCAGGTGGGCAGAGCTTAAGGTGTAGGGAACATTGCATTCAGAAATAAACAACAAAACTAGCTGTGATTGGTGCATTATGCAAGAGTTGTACTTCATGTTAGGCTTTAAAAAAAGTTGAGCCTCTTGGCAACATGTAAAATTATGTTAATTCATATCTAGATCACATTTTGTATTTTTTAAGATTTTTTTTAAAATGTGGTACACATGAATGAAAATGTGTCCGGTGTAACTAGATAACTCTTACCCCTGTCTAGTTCCAGCAGAGTTATCTCTCTTAAATGCAATTGAGTACCTATTTTCGATGTTATCAAATTAACAATCTAACATTGTTCTCTGTGACAGTGTGTGACATGCATGCTGAGGTAGGATAGAAAGTATATTTATTTCACAAAACATTAGCATTGCGGTCTATGGAAAAGCAATTGGTACCATGATACCATTAGATAAGTTGAGTCTATACTCGGTAAAAAGACTTTAGGTGCCTGATATTCATTATTAGATGAGTTAAGTCAACACAGGTTAACAAGCCTTTAAGTGCCTGGTATTCATTACATGGTACAGAACTTAAGGTTCTTGGTTTTCATTTTTGGATCAATCGTGTCATGATGGTAAAAAGCCTTTAGGTGTCTGGTATTCATTTAAGTCTAGACACAGCACAAAACCTTTAGGTGTCTGATATTCACTATTAAATCAGTTTAGACAAGACGTGGTAAAAAGCTGGTGTCTGGTATTTATTGTTAGATAATTTCAGCAAACAACACACCTGTAATAAATATTTATTATTCAAGTTCACACAGCAATACTATATACATTTATAATAATTATTCCAATCCTCAACCATTTATAGTCACAGTCTTTTGGAGCAAGGTAAAGCAACAGCAATCACATTCTTGCCACAGACATGATACAATGACAGCTGTTGGTAATGAAGTTGTAACTCTTGTTACAACTAGACCATTTGTATATGTAATAGCCACTGACTGCATCTAACACTGAAACAAGCAATCCAGATGCCAAGGATGAAGAAAAACTCACCAGAAAACTCTGTTGCTGGGTCACAAGGAGTGCACTGTGAGGCTCCATGTCCTGAGTATGTGTTGATTGGACATGGTGTGCAGGAGTGGGATCCAGAACTGCTATAACTTCCATTCTTACACTTGCTACATTCAGAGGTGAAGGCAACTCCTGTAAGTCAAATAAACCACCACTAAAATATCTCATCCATTCAACAAACAAATCCTGTCACTCTGCATTCTATGTATTTTTTCTTTACTTAGTCTGGTTTATAATTTATCTAGATTTGGTTAACTCAAAAGATTTGTTATTGCAAGGTTGATGTGTATAGGTATGGTGTGTAGAATGGATACAGCACTGCTGTATGTCCCATTCTTACACTTGCTACATTTAGAGGTGAAGCCAACTCTTGTAAGGCAAATAAACCATCACCAAAATGTCTCATCCATGCAACAAACAAATCCTGTTGCTCTGCAATCTATTTTGTTTGTGGACGGTTTTGTTTATGATTTATTGGAGCATTTTTATCTATAAGAAAAATTTGATAAAGTTTTGCTTATGTTGGATCATGGTAAGATGCACTAGGATAATATCACAAATACAAATTTCCCAAAGAGCTCATAATCCATGTACTAAAACTACTCCAAAACACCCCCCCCCGACAATTTACCGGTTTCCAACAGAGACAGTAAAAATAATGAAAATTTAAGACTTTTTCAAGTCTTTTCAGTCATTTATCAATTTTTCCAGACCTGGAAAAGCAATTTTCAAATTTTAGACCTTTGCCAAAATTGCAGACCCTCTCCCCGAAACCCAATGGTGAGTGTAAGCTATCCTGTCGGTGAGGACCAACCTGAGATTTCAATCTTTTTTATCACGATAACAGGTTGAGCTTGTGGATTATCATTGTCAGTTTCTACGCTGATGGCTTTCCAAGACAGGATATTTAGTCCCGATTTCAAATCCATCTGAAATCAAAAGTTGGAAGTATTATAAATAAACTCATGACATATTTATCCAGTTGATCAGATTCTGTTATTCATTTCAATTTTAAAAGTCTCTATTTTGTAAACTTTCAATCTTGTATGTAGTCAATTTCTTGAATGATCTGCTGTCTCATTTGCAGCAAAATGTCTTAAGCATTTTATAAGAGCAAGACGTACAGAACAATAACCCCTCCCACCCAATTTTTAATATTAACTTATCTGACTCATTAGAATTATCATGAGAGAAATGCTACTGTTTGAGACTGTTCAATGTACCGAATCATCAGACTATTTACTTAAAGAGGAAATTTTAAGTTCAACGGGAAACAAGACTGCATTTTTGATAGCTAAAAGTTCTATGCTGCCTACCACTTGTTTCTGAACACATGACATACACAGAGCAAAGTTATGAGTGAAAACAGTGACATTATTTAGCAACATTATTTATGAAGGAAGTGTGTTAATTGTGACCTAAAATCATTAACTATATTATCCTGTTATTTTCATACCAGACAAAACTTTATAAGTGGATTTAACAAATATATTAATGCTAATTAAACCTTCATGACCTGCTGGACAACATGTAGTGATCAT
Source organism: Potamilus streckersoni (assembly GCA_016746295.1). Lineage (NCBI taxonomy): Eukaryota > Metazoa > Mollusca > Bivalvia > Unionida > Unionidae > Potamilus > Potamilus streckersoni. Next base: position 1,222,753 of record JAEAOA010001816.1, read on the forward strand.
AGCTGTGTTTGACAAGGGTTCCTATAGAGACAGTAAGCTCCATACATCCCTTAGCTTTGTGTTTGACAAGGGTTCCTATAGAAACAGTAAACTCTATACATCGCTTAGTTGTGTTTGACAAGGGTTCCTATAGAGACAGTAAACTCTATACATCGCTTGGTTGTGTTTGACAAGGGTTCTTATAGAGACAGTAAACTCTTATACATCACTTGGTTGTGTTTGACAAGGGTTCCTATAGAGAAAGTAAGCTCTATACATCGCTTGGTTGTGTTTGACAAGGGTTCCTATAGAGAAAGTAAGCTCTATACATCGCTTGGTTGTGTTTGACAAGGGTTCCTATAGAGGCAGTAAGCTCCATACATCCCTTTGCTTTGTGTTTGACAAGGGTTCCTATAGAGACAGTAAGATCTATACATTGCTTGGTTGAGTTTGACAAGGGTTACTATAGGGCAGTAAGCTCCATACATCCATTTGATTTCTGTTTGACAAGGGTTCTTATAGAGACAGTAAGCTCTGTACATCCCTTAGCTTTATGTTTGACAAGGGTTCTTATAGAGACAGTAAACTTTATACATCGCTTGGTTGTGTTTGACAAGGGTTCCTATAGAGACAGTAAGCTCTATACATCGCTTGGTTGTGTTTGACAAGGGTTCCTATACAGACAGTAAGCTCCATACATCTCTTTGCTTTGTGTTTGACAAGGGTTCCTATAGAGACAGTAAGCTCTGTACATCCCTTAGCTTTGTGTTTGACAAGGGGTCCTATAGAGGCAGTAAGCTCTATACATTGCTTAGCTGTGTTTGACAAGGGCTCCTATAGAGACAGGAAGCTTCATATATCCCTTAGGTCTGTGTTTGACAAGGGTTCCTATTAAAAAAAGTCAGCTGCATACATCTTTTAGCTGTGTTTGATAGGGGCTCCTATACAGGCAGTAAGCTCAATACATCACTTAGCTGTGTTTGACAAGGGTGCCTATAGAGGCAGTAAGCTCAATACATCACTTAGCTGTGTTTGACAAGGGTTTCTATAGAGGCAGGAAGATTCATACATCCCTTAGCTCTGTGTTTGACAAGGTTTCATATTGATGATGGTAAGTACCATACAACCCTTATCTGCGATAAAACTGATACAATGTGAAAAGAAATAGCGAAACAGTTTTTGATTCCAATAATTCCATGAAGATGAGGATGAAAATTTTGTTAAGGAAATGCTGGAGACTGGGTCCACCTGTAAATTCTCCATCATAAGAAGCTGTAACTTAATACACAATAGTTCTACACATGTAAAGTCAAGTTATCTACAGCAATATATGAATATCACAAAGTGTGTACAATTATAAAGCTTGTATGAAATAGCTTTTTAAAAGTCAAACTGAAACAGATTCAGAAACAACCCCGAAAGTTCCAGTCACAAAGAGCAATAGCTTCATAAAACACGTGTCCTCTACTTCCTGAAAAGAATTTCCAGGAATTCAAGACCATTTTTTTCATTTTTAATGCTGAGTTTTGAAACAACATCTGATATTCCTGAGCAGCAACATTTTCAAATATGCTGCCATATTAGATTTAAGATTGGTACCATTTTCATTTGGGTCTAACTAAAAGACTTTGGTCAAATCCCCATGGCAGTATAACCATCTGTTCAGGACTATTAATGACAAGATTTTCAATATGTTCATTGTGGCAGCCATTATGGGTCTTTCATTTTCGATAAAGATCAACCTGAAAAGTCTTTTGGTAAAAACCCTATGTCAGGGCCCCCAAGTGGCAGAGTGGTATAAAGCATTCACATTTATGGATCACTGCCATGTAGCCTCTGTCTGCGTGAGTTCAAGTCTCAGGCTCGGCTAATGTGGGCATATGAGAAAGCCTGCCAGTAGTTTCTCATGGTTCGGTGGTTCTTCCCAGGGTTTTCCAAGGTTCTTCTTCCACCAATTATACTGGTTGCCATGTATAGCCTATCTTTGCTGAAAAATGACATTAAACTTTACAACAACAAAACCCTACATTGATGTGACCATTAATTCTGGAAGACTAGTGGTAACAAGACTTTAAAGAATCAGCAATGTTGACTACCTCTAAGATCATATGAGCACAGTTTTCATTCAGGGCAACCAAGATATCCAAACTGTTCTTCTGGTGAAAACCCCATCCTGATATGACTTTTCATTTAGGTGGAATGGTAATAACAAGATTTTCAAGATATGTCCATGATGGCTGCAATGGATTTTAGATTGACACAATCTTCATTTAGTACCAGCTGGACAGAAGTCTTCTGGAAATTAATTTGATTTTTCATGAGTTAAGATAAGATTTTCAATGTCCATAATGAATGTCTGAGCAGCTTAAATTTTATCATAACAACTAGACACCATACAAAGTCATAAAATGAAACCCCATATGAACAGATTTAACATGCAGATGTAGTCAAAGCAAAATTGTTTAAGATGGCTTCATTTATGACCAATTGGACATTGTAAAAATTCTTTTTAAGAACATGATTCATATGATAATCTATTTAGTTGGAGCTGCAATAAAATGATTTTCAACAAGTCCACTGCAGTGACCATACAAGATGTATGAGCAGAACTGTTTCCATTTTGGGCCAAGATGTCATTATATAAAGTCTTATAGTGAAAACCCATGTCAATACAGGGAACATGCAGATAAGGAGAACTGAAATTCAATGACTTTTCAATTACAGTTTTCAATGTTCTACTTAAAATACTAATTTAAATACAGGAAACAAATACAAAAACATTAAAGAAATAAAGATATTGAAATATAAAAGGGAAATTACATTTATACATCAAGGTCATTGCAGCTGGATCTACTTGTCACTCTCCACTCTTTAGCTGCTATACTTTCTTCTCCAGCTGTAATTCCAGTGCTTTCACTTCAGATATGCTGCCATGATTTTATCTAATGGGGGTTTGGGGTGATCTCCCGATTATCAAAAGGGGGCAGTAGAACAAAAATGCTGGTTGACTTGGCATATACACAGCTAGTTTAGCCATCTGGAACAAGCTTGGAAACTGTTCTTTATGGCTATTATAAGCAATTTTCCAAAGCTCACATGTACTGTCTATGGATACTTCTGTTCCAATACAAGATTTTTCACTAAGAAAACCTATGCTAAAGATAAAATTTCCTGAATCAGTGATTTACAGATTACTATTCCAGATTTACTGTCTGTTTCATAATGCTTTCATCAATGCCATAATCTGCTTGTTTAGAGGTATTTTGATCAAATAAATATCTTTACTTCCTGATTTAATTTTTAGATACTTATTTATTAAATTTTATCTGAACTCCAATAGTGCTGTAGCACCAGATCCTGCATGACCAAAACATAAAAATTACCTTTACTTTTTTTTAAGCTGTATGTATTTTAATTTGGTTTGGTATTCTGCATTTTCCATGCTTAATTTTAAAATATCGCTGACAGGGGTGGGTGGTTTTATTTGATGGGCATAGTATGTACATTTGACATGTATTTAACACCATTTTTTGAGTTCAAAATCACTCACTGGTATCTGCATTACCATTTTTCCAGCTCCAGTAATCAGACATACTTCATAATATTAAAAATAAATTGCCATCAACACTATCATCAGCCAGCAGTTGTCGAAATAATTTGTCATATAAAGAAGAACCAGCTGGAAATCAGCCATTTTGGGTCTTTTAGAATGCCTACTGTAAAACTTCCTTGATTAAAATGCCTTTTCCAGAGCTATTGTGCCAATTAAACTTGGTGAAATAAAAGTGTGTTATCTTCTCAATACCATGATAAAAATTTTCAAACTATGTCTTTAGGTTCAATGTGCAATCATGCAATCCTATATTTAACAAAAAAAACATAAAAAAGTCACAATGAACCATAATTGTTTTTTTTTCAAAAAAGCATTGGTTATGAAAAGGACCTACATATAAAATATAAAAAGTCACAATGGACTTTAACTTTGTTTTCTAAAAATAAACATTAGTTATGAGACAATCTAATCTGATTATATACTTATGCTTATGCTAAAGAATGTAAATTTTCATGGATATAAAATTAGCAGTTTTATGATCTCAAACCAGAACAGATTACATTACATCCCCTTCTGCTACTACAAAGGGCAGGGGAACAAACATCCAGGATTTGAATCTACTGCTGTAAATCACAGGCAAAGGCACTTGAAACAACAACTGCTGTATGACACAGGCTAAGGCAATTGAAACAACTGCTGTATGCCACAGGTCAAGGCAATTGAAATGACAACTGATGTATGCCACAGGCCAAGGCAACTGAGATGACAACTTATGTATGCCAGAGGCCAAGGCACTTGAGATGACAACTGATGTATGCCACAGGTCAAGGCACTTGAGATGACAACTGATGTATGCCACAGGCCAAGGCACTTGAGATGACAACTGATGTATGCCACAGGCCAAGGCACTTGAGATGACAACTGATGTATGCCACAGATCAAGGCACTTGAGATGACAACTGATGTATGCCACAGATCAAGGCACTTGAGATGACAACTGATGTATGCCAAAGATCAAGGCACTTGAGATGACAACTGATTTATGCCACAGATCAAGGCACTTGAGATGACAACTGATGTATGCCACAGGTCAAGGCACTTGAGATGACAACTGATGTATGCCACAGGCCAAGGCACTTGAGATGACAACTGATGTATGCCACAGGCCAAGGCACTTGAGATGACAACTGATGTATGCCACAGGCCAAGGCACTTGAGATGACAACTGATGTATGCCACAGGCCAAGGCCTGATGTATGCCACAGATCAAGGCACTTGAGATGACAACTGATTTATGCCACAGATCAAGGCACTTGAGATGACAACTGATGTATGCCACAGGTCAAGGCACTTGAGATGACAACTGATGTATGCCACAGGCCAAGGCACTTGAGATGACAACTGATGTATGCCACAGGCCAAGGCACTTGAGATGACAACTGATGCATGCCACAGGTCAAGGCACTTGAGATGACAACTGATGTATGCCACAGGCCAAGGCACTGAGATGACAACTGATTTATGCCACAGGCCAAGGCACTTGAGATGACAACTGATGTATGCCAAAGATCAAGGCACTTGAGATGACAACTGTCTGCAACAGGCCAAGGCACTTGAAAACGACAACCGCTGCAACTGACTCATCTGTAAATCAGTGCCAAAACCTGATGGTGATTAATCTACACTCAACTGGCATTTCATGAGACAGAAGCCTTGTTCTTCCAGTTGCTTAACACCTTTCGTATCACAATGGCCTTAGTGCTTCTCAACTCAACAATTGCAATGGAACCTGTTATAAACTTAATAAGCTTTGTTATCAATTCCATCAATATCAACTGAAACAGCTGAAAAGCTCCCTTACTGATTCCATTATTATCAACTGAAAAAGCTGAAGTGCTCCTTTACTGATTCCAACAATATCAACTGAAACAGTTGAAGAGTTCCCTTACTATTTCCAACAATTTTTTAAAAATATTCCAATAAATAGTGTTGCTGACACTTGAGAGAAAATTGATTACCTTTGATGTCCTGATTGCTGTGTATAAATACCAAGCAAATGGAAAAAATCTCTATCAGAATTAAAAACTGTCATCAGTGCAATGTTGTCATGGGTAAATGCAAGTTAGATGTTGCATGTTCATCATCACATCATAAGGGTAAATTAACAAAATTAACAGCATTTGGATTTAATGAAAACTCATCGGACAACACAGTTGCTGAACCTGATGTTATTCCTGGCAGTCCAACATCATCTCCATGTGGTGAGGATTCAAGTGCAACACCACATCATGAAAAATGGGTAAAAACTTCCTAGAAATTTTTTCGAAAGCTGGAAACTTGGGCATTCGTGGCTGAGATATGATACAAACTTAAAGCAGATGTTCTGTGATATATGTATCGAGGCACATGTTGTCAATTCTTTTATAACTGGCTGAGATATTTTGAAGGAGCGTATCACCAGTGAATCCAGGCATGGTAAGTAAAATATGTTAATTTTGCTCATTGATCTTTTACTTTTGCCGCCAATCCTGATATGTCTGCAGATTTAAACTATGCAACAAGAAATATCAACACAAACAAGTTTTGCATAGTTGAATAATTTATTTCTCATAAAGATTGAATCTGAAAATATGCCGACTGGAACCTGTCATCAGGAAGTTTATTGCATTTAAGCATTGTTTTCACTAATATTCTCAGATTTTACAGGTTCAATACATGTGAAATTTTCAAAAAGGACATGTCATTTCTCCCTGTGGAGTGTGTTATTTGTCTCCCCCTCTCAACGTGACTCCATTTCATATTTTATACAATAGCTAAAGTTATACTTGAGACATATTTCAAAGAAACCGCATGTTACACAGTGAGTGAAGCACTAGTAATTGGTTGACAAATAAACCTCGCCCATTTCTGTAATAACTAATATTTCTTAAAAGGGGTATGAATTTGTTTGTTCAAATTTTGTCTCAGCTATCATACATATGATAACAATTTTTCCACATTTTATATCCCACCTTAATTCATTATTGTTAACTAGAATATGCATATAAAATGTTGACTCCGTCAATAACAAATTGTTTTCCGAATTGATATTATGGTCACTAATGCCTATATATATGGTACATTTATGCCAGGTGTTGACTCTTGTAAGTTTCAGTGGTGGGAATGGAGATCCAAGTTTGTGTGTCAAGAAACATTCAGTGAGATGTACTTTGTGAAGCTAGCCATAAAATGGGGGGGATTAAAAAATGAGCTAGATACTGTAGATGTCAGGAAAGTTGATATTTTAAATTTGATAATGCTTTTTCTTCAGGTGACAACAGTCATACCTACACACTAACGCTGATGCGGGATGTGAAGTCCATGCAAGTAGTGAAGAAATAGACTTTGAAACTGCATTCAACAAGTTGGCAGCCCTAAAATTGTGATAGATCATGTGACATTCTATAACATTTTAATAGTGCAAAATAGTCATCATGTAATGATTTATTTTATAATATTATAGCTGTACTGATTGTTGTCAATAAAGTAATAACTATCCAGAGTTTTAAAATTTTCAATTTTCATAGCCTATTACATTAACAGTCTTGGAAAAATATTCACTATTTATTCTGATGACACTTTTTGAAAATTGGTGACAAAATATTGCGGCTGGCAATTTTTTGGGTGACAACTTTTTTAAAGCCAGGACCATCCCTGCAGACTCCCATTTGTCATCATCAGAACCAGCCAGTCCCTCCCCAACAACTTACTGCAGCCTCCCATTTACCATCTTCAGAACCAGACCCCAACAACAACTTACTGCAGCCTCCCATTTGCCATCTTCAGAACCAGACCCCAACAACAACTTACTGCAGCCTCCCATTTACCATCTTCAGAACCAGACACCCCCCAACAACAACTTACTTCCATTTGCCATCTTCAGAACCAGACCTCCCCCAACAACTTAATGCTGCCTCCCATTTGCCATCTTCAGAACCAGACTCTCCCCAACAACTTACTGTTTTTGCCCTCTTCAGAACCAGACCCTCCCAACAACTTACTGTTAGGTCTCCTATTTGCCATCTTCAGAACCAGACCCCCCCAACAACTTACTGCAGCCTCCCATCTGCCCTCTTTAGAACCAGACCCTCCCAACAACTTACTGTTACAGTCTCCCATTTGCCTCCTTCAGAACCAGACAGCCACTTGCCATCTTCTTTATCTGTTGCTTGGCACTGGTCATTTTGAACCTGAAAGCATTAGACCAAGAAACAATCTTATAAAACTGGTTATATAAAACATCTCTTGGCCTCAGTAATATCAAGCTTCCATAAAATTCTGCATAAAATTCAATAATCAAAACTGATTGGGTCTGACATTGAAGGGCAATAACTCTACTAAACAATGACACAAGATTAAAATCAAATTCAAGTAAGGCAACATAAAATACAAGCAGCATACCAGTTCAGTCCTAAATTCAATAGTAGTTTTAAGGAAGTACTGTAGAAATTAATATGGGTATATTCAACAGAAGGAATATACAACTGTACTAAACAATGACAGAATACTGATCATCGACTTCAATCAAGGTCTCACAAAAATCTATGAGAATGTCAGCTCTCATTGAAATAAAATAATAAATATTCATGGAAAATGTGTTTCTGTTTGAACAATGATACAGAATGTTGATATGAAACTTAAATCTGACCAGGAGCATGCTGTATATTAAATTTGATTGAAATCCAATTGAGAAGAAAGTGAACTCTCCGCACTTCATGGTAAGGGTGGAGATGATTAAAAAAGACAAAAAACTCCACCACCTATCCAAGTGTACTGATAGAGTTCCTGTATCTCATGGAGAACAGTTCAATACATACATACATGCCAAGTAATATGACTGCAGAAAGCTGAAATTTAACACCTTTTGATGCTAACCCTTGTCTTATTTTGAAGAGACCATTTAATCTGCTAAAAGGGGATGAAGGTGTGGGTTTAATGGGATTATATGCTTGAAAACAACTGTTGTACTCTGATTTGACCCTATTCTATTCCCTATTTTACCTGAAACAAATTTATCTTGTGATAAATAAAAATAAAATATTAATGTCCGAAAGAACATTCTAGCCCCATAAAATGTAAAGTCTCTAACAGAGTCAAACTTTAATTAGTTATTATATTCAGCCTGATGACTATGCTTTTAATGCTTAAGGATTAAGTACACTGTTCACATTTCAATGTAAATTCAGTACCATTTGTTGCTTTTTCTATAACAGAAGTGGTTGTCACTTGGAATTTAACTTGGAATTTAGAATTTAATTTAATTTTGGACCAGTTAGCAAGAAGATGACAGATTTTTCTTTTTTTATTAACAATATTACAAAAAGGTTTTATTTGTGCAAAAAAATGAAAGACCCTGAGAAGATGTCCTTTTAAAATTTGTATTTGATTTTTAGCAAAACAACCAATTTTATGTCAGATCAGCATCATTTGTACAAACTCCAAAGCTCTGAAAATTTGATCCCACTACTTTGCAGTCTGTCACAGATTAAGGCTATAAATAACTTGGTTTTGCCTTGAATCAATTTTCCACCTTTATTTGTTGTGCAGGCATACAAAGTTACCTGAGGTGAATTACTTGCCACCAGGTGAAGTGATTTCAAAATTACATGTGACAGAAAGTCATGGGAAAGCATGGTATACATGGACATTTGACCATAACTATTATTTACTCCTATGGATTTAAGCTTGATACATTTTGTACTGAGACACAAGTCATTTGGATTTTGTCAGTAGAGTGCATACTATCCAATATTGTCTTAGGCCAAAGGGGTGAAGTTTTGTTTTATTTGATTTGTGAAACCTTTTCTCGGTTTTATGTTATATCGGGTGATAAAGCTTTGTTACATTGCATGCTTTGTTATTATCACTTTAGTAATAGTTCGGTTTTGTTTTAGCCTATTGTAGCCTATTGGATACTATTTGGACATTAGTGGACACTATGGGAGCTTTGTAGACACTATGGGAGCTTAATGGATATTATTGGAGGTTATTGGACATTATTGGGACAGATAATGTTTTATTGGGGCTGACAGTGTCTTATTAGAGCTGACAATGTCTTATGGGAGATTGAGTGTCCAATAAGTGCCGACTATAGCTGTCCATGGTTGGATGTAGATATTTGTATTGCAGCATGCCGTCTACGTCTCTGTATGAATACATGTATGTATATGAATGAATAAATATAAGGGATTCGTGATGTATATGAACATGGATCGATAAGAAAGGGATCTAGTGAAACTACAGAGTTCCAGTTCATATATTGGATAAACTGTAGAGTGACAGTTTGTCAAGTGATGTGTGTTCATCTATTTGTGTATTTAGTTGAACGCAGTATTGTATAGTAACAATTGTAATAACATTATGAGTATTACTCTTTTCTTTTGTCTGTTCTATCTCAAGAGATTTTGTAAATCTCAAAGCTTAATGTGTACAAAAGATTATGTGAATCTCATTTTACATGATACATAGTATATTTGTACTTCTCATTTTAGGCTACGGGCCAATGAATCATATTTTTGTATTTTTTTTCTTTTTTTATCATTTCATGAGTGTATGTAGAATAAGTTGCATCCATTGTATGATAGGCGTGTGAGATTCAGTGTATTTGTTTTATATTCACATGTATATATATTATTTCATTTTATAAATTCCAATCATTCATCACTTTGTGTTTATGTATTCATTTAATCCAAATTGAGAAAACCCACTCGGTTTCAATTCTGCTACACAGTTGCTTAGAAATGTTCAATGATTTTTCATTTGTTAATAAGAGTGGCCATGTCTGAAAGCAGACTGGCATCATTTGTAAATTAAACAGCCATTATGCCATGCTGTTTTTGTCAAATTTGGTAAAATTCTATGTTCCAGTTTTTAAGATAAGGTCATTAAAATGTTGGTCTAATTTTACTGTAACAGTGGCTTGCAGATAAGTATCATTTAAACCAATTTGAAAAGTCTTTTGTGTGGATATGATATGTTAAACTTTGAAAGTCTTTTCATTTTTTTAAAAATCGTTGTTTAAATGTTTCTCTCCATTTTAGAGAGTGGATTTGCATACCCACAGAGACCTGAGAGGCCTAGAAACCAAGTCACTATGAAAATCAGCCATTCTGTGCCATCCATCTTCACAAGTCAAAGTTCTGATGCACTGACCCGATCTACACCTTGGTGGATCCAGCAGATATTTTAGTAATTTGTTATAGCAACATCTACTGGATATAATGAGTTACCTGTTATGATGTGCATTAATTGTGTAACAGCAGTACATTGTACATCGGCCAGAAATGGTGGCAGCATGTGTATGTGAGATTTAGAGATTTTTAATGTAGCTTCCACAATTTTTCAGTCATATTGCTATGTCTGCAGTGTGGCATTTTATAGTGATGTCTAGCACTGAGGCATCATGATGCAGACATGTAGCATGATGTCCCACCCAGTCACATTATCCTGACACCAGGCTGACCAGTCCTAACACTAACCTCTTAATGTTGTGTGCCAAGCAAGGCAGCTGTTAGTACCATTTTTAAACTCTTAATGGTGGAGGCAACTGATTTTTAAAAGGATACTTTGCAAGCTTAACATCGAAAGCATAACTATGTAACAAAGGGAAGCCATTATAGGTGTATTTAAGTGAAAGGTATTTGTAAGAACTGACTGGCAGTTGAAAATTACTTATTTATTAGTCCATTCAAATGTTGAGCTTCCCCTGTCTCGGTCATGTAGGAATAGTGCTCAAATCCGAACAACATTAATTAGATTGGCTACATCCAATGAAATTCACAGACCTGAAGCAATGTCTTTCTCAATGTGCCAAGGTGTAGATAGGGTTATTATACTGAAACCTTGGTTAGCAAAGATGATGTCAAGATGCTTTATATCAAAATTGGCAATTTCATGCCAAGATACTTTCTTTCAAAATTGACCATTTCGTGCCAAGATGCTTTCTGTCAAAATTGGCAATTTCATGCCAAGATGCTGTCAAATTTGGCCATTTCATGCCAAGACACTTTCTGTCAAAATTGGCCACTTCATGCCAAGATGCTTTCTGTCAAAACTAGTTAAATTCCATTAAGCAGTTTTTTAGCAAGTACTTAAAGGTTCTATTTTTAGTAACAGTGGTCATATCTGACAGCAGATCACTATCATTTTAACAAATTTGAAAGAAAAAGTGGTAAAATTTACTTGTGAACAGATATTGCATGGCAGATAATCCCACTTGTACTTGTGAATTAAAAAAACTTGAACTTTCGCAAAAAGTTTTAACAATATTGCCAAGTCAGAATGTGCAATCCAATACATAAAGTTGACTCTCCTGAAAAAAGAACTCTGAAACTCACTGTGAAATGGATGTATGCTATTTGGTGAGCAGTTTGTTGATAGATGAATGTCAGGGTCCCCGGTTTCACCAGTCTAGCTGCATAAATCAAAGTAGATCCACAATCTGCAGGTCGCACACCGATGTAATTTCCATAAGGTTTCCACTCAGAACTGATAAAAGAACAGGCAATATTACATTCAATTTAAAGGTCATCAACTTGAGTACTGCAAGGTCTGAAAATTCAGTTTTGTATCTCACTGTTTCTTTTACATACAGCAGAAAGTTGGATGTTATAATCATGACAGTAAATGTATACATTGAAATATGTAGAAAAAATAAAGCAAGGAACAAGATTTGCAAAATTCAACAAATAATTTAATTCCCTAGAATAGAAAGTGAAAATGGAAGAAATAAAGAAACAACAAAAAAAACTTATAGTATTGCAAATTAAATCCCAAATAATCTTAAAATTACAGGTACAAAAGTACTAATAATTAAAGTTCTAAATAAACTTTAGTGGAAATCCAAATTGAATCCTACGATAAAGGTGTTGATGTGCCTATGGTAGCCAATGTCATGTTGATGTATCGACAGTCATTTGCTGGTTCACAATAATACAATCCAAGAAATAAATCCTTGCTTAAAATTTCAATATAAATTTCCCTCTGTCAAACAATATTATTTTTGAAGAGCACTTTGTATATCCACACTATAATCACTTGAATTAATAATTTGAATAAATAAAACTCCAGCAATAAATTTCGGACACAAAAATAATACAATTAATTCTGCTAAGATCTTAAAGCACAAATGAATTTTCCCTGTAACAAGATTATATAGTCCTCTACTTGATCTTGGGTCATAATTTGCATTTTTAAAAAAAACAACAAACACTAATCTACTATCAGTGGCAAGTCCTGAAATTAACGATGCAGATTCAGACATGTGTATGCAATGTAATGACTGCACTGTGACTTATTCATAAAATTGTTTTTAAAAAATTATCACTAACCTTTGAGTTTGTGATTTTTATTGCAAATCATAACATTTTAACACTGCTGTTTTTATTGTCAGCTGTTGACAAATTAGAGAAATGGAACAAAAGAACTTGAACAAATTCAAATGTCATTCATCTGGAGACCTTCACAAATTCCCATATCCTCCAGCTGCCTAGTTAATGTCACAAGATAATTAGAGCAGTTCAAGTGCTCCAACTACATACCAGTCCATCATGATTTAATTCAAAATATGATAGTGAACATTCTATCCAATAATACTCCAGCTACAAACTAGTCCATCATGATTTAATTCAAAATGTGATAGTGAACATTCTATCCAATAATACTCCAGCTACAAACCAGTCCATCATGATTTAATTCAAAATATGATGGTGAACATTCTATCCAATAATACTCCAGCTACAAACTAGTCCATCATGATTTAGTTCAAAATGTGATAGTGAACATTCTATCCAATAGTGCTCCAACTACAAACCTGTCCATCATGATTTAGTTAAAAATGTGTACATTCTATCCAATAGTCCATTCTATCTAATTGTATTCAATCTACCAGAACTCTGAAAGTCTAAGATATACAATTTTTGGAAAGGATATATTGGATAATGTTGTGAGAAATCATCTCACTCTAAATGATATAACAGACTACATGCTACATTTACAAACCCACACAGGAATTTACATGGTACTGGATCTTAGGCGACTGCTACATGTAATTTCAAACCTCCAGATGACATTTCATCAACACCATGCATTTAAAACTAGCTACTCCGACATGTGCAAGATCATTACCAATATTCAACTGAAAGGTTAAAGCACCAAGTCAATTTGGTCAAATTACTTACAAAGACAATTTTTCTAAAGAATATGATGTGTCAATTAAGCTAAAAATGACAGGTCTGCAATGTAACTATATACTGTCCAATAAGTCTTGTGTACACTTTCCAATGCAATTATGATGTTCAGAAAAAGGTACAAAATGGTCCTAATGAGTCTAAACAGATAAGGCACCAGATTCAAGCCAGAAAGGGTGCAGTTTTGATTACTAAAAATAGATAGTATAGTGTATTCTGGTGCACCCCACTTTATTCACATTGTTTTATCAATAAATCACCTTCATGTTCCTGTACCATAAACCTGTGTTGTCCTTCTACAAGTCATAATGACTTGAAAGGGTACATATTCTAACCTACAATCTGTTAAGCCCAGACTTACTAACATTAATAAATTCAAAATCAGGAATTTGCTCCCAAATTATCATTAAAAATCAGGAGGTACAAAAGTAAGGTGTATATATAACAATAAAGATGTTTACTTGTGTTATTTCAGTCCATTGTATGTTTCAGATTTGCATTTCTTCAAAAGTTCACAATTTATTTGTCCCTGGGTGCTGAATTTGCTAACAAGAATAGCTTCCAGGAATGATGCTGACAGGCTGGCTTTTTGGCTGGTTCTTTTTTCTCTGACCATTGAGAATGCTCTTTCAGCATTATTGTTGCTGTCTGGTATTAAAAGTATGGATAGTATTACATGGGTTGGAAACAATGGTTGGCCAGATCCATCCTCTTTTCCTAACAGCAATCCATTAAAGGATGACTTATTTATTCATACAAACATTGCAGATGTCTCTAAGTAATCTGTAGTATTGTTTAAGGACCTGGTCTTTTATCCAACTGAATGGAAGGAATCAACACTGATGATCTGCAGAGAGTTTCAGCTTTACTAATTCTACAATTCCGATAAAGAATTGAATGTGTGAAGAGCTGATCATCAGTGGAAGAATGAGTGAGTCGATGATCGAATGAAAACAAACTGATTCTCTCAATCACTCCTATATTTTTGATCCCATTTCTTTTTCTTGGCTGGTTAAAAGCCATCAGTTACTTTTCTTCGGTTTTTTTTGCTTCTTGCTGAGATTCTTATTCATTATGATGCTGAGATTTGCTGAGGTAGCTGGATAAAAAAAAAACCACACCGTGAGACAATCTCTTTGTGTTGGTAGATGAAAACTGGAAAATCAAGCAAGATACGGTAAAGTACTAAGGAACATACCAGACATAGAAAAGCCAGAAACAGAAACGGGGAAAAACGGAAAATGATGCTTTTGTATTTTTTTTTAAATCATGGGTTTTTCTCTTAGGGAGTTGAAAAATCAGAATTCTTTCTTAAAAATCGGGGAATCAGGAGATACGGAATTTCCCCGATCTTTTAAGTAGGATTGGCAGGTCTGTAAGTCATTGTTGGCTAAGGTGAAGAGTCTAAGGGCAAGGCACTTTAATCTAACTGCTTCAACATTAAATAACCTGTTTGTGCTTATGTGCTATAAAACACCAGATCAAAACTTTAAATGCTGAATATTGGTATCCATGTTTACATGCTGCCAACTGATATTGTTGTGTTTGCTTAGCCCCAGCTATTATCTACCTGTCTTGGGAATAGCTATAATTTACCTGTCTTGGGAATATTACACTGCCATATATTTGATGTCTAAAGATTGCTGCTGGGTTAGTGTTTAACTCTTAATGCAAGGTTACCTTGACCAGCCAAAGACTAAACACTTGAACTAGCAAAAGGCCATAGATTGCACCACATAACAAAAGCTTGTTATGATCATACCTATGTGTTAAAAGGATAGTTTAGGATCAAAAGGAAGCCTGCAGGGGTAAACGAGGCATATTTATATCTGTTCCCACATTAACAGACACCGGTCATTGTCTGAGGGTCATTGTCTGCTATGTTTGATTGGATTTGTTCACTGCAAAATACAATTAAAATTGAGATAGATGGTGTGATTACAATTCAGACCCAAATGATACTTTCCAAACTTAAAAGAGAAAATTTAGTATTCACCTGAAAGGATTGCAGATCAATAGGGTTTACTCCATGGAAGAAGTCACTCTTAATTTGGCAGCAAAACTTAGAGATGGATTCTAAGGAAAGACAAAGCTTCAAAAGGGAAGCTTTTTAGGGGACACAGAATTCAGGTTCCACTGGGTCTCAAGTCTTCAAGAGTTGGAGACTGAACTGAAACTTTATTTGAGACAATTGACAAATGGTAGTTGTTGGTGAGATATTGGAGGAGGAGAAGGAGTCTAGAAATGTGAGGAGGAGAAGAAATTTGGAGAGAGGTCATGAATAAATAGAAGGAATTGAGAGAAATAAGAGAAAGAGAGAAGGGATACACCAGATGAGTAAAAATACAAGGACAGGTGGAAATCAATCTCACACTGCTAATCAAGTATTAAAGGGTCAAGCAGAAGGAGTGTAATTGGAAATTGAGTTATTTGATTACTGAATTATTATTAAAATGTAAGTTATTGAATTTCAACCTCTTCTTGATTATTTTACCACTGAACTGTCAGCATTGCTGACAGGCGACTTAGAGCTTTATATCATTTGTCACTAAATTTAACTTTGAACATAACAGAGCCTGGGTGGGACTTCTATAATAATTTAAATAAAACACTTGGATCACCCAACCCCAACCATAACAGTCACCACATATATCCTTGTTTAAATGCTGCATACTGATAGCTGATGTTTCCATGTGTATTCATGTGCAGAAAATAGAATTTCATTAACTCTGGTAAGTGGTTTCATATGTGATAATGACTGAGAAAATTAATAAAATCTAACAGTAGTATCCCAACCCTAACAGCTATGTATATGCAGTTTTCTTCCTCTGCCTACAAGCCTATTAATACCTGTAATTCAATAGTCTTCAGGCAATTTAACAGGTGCTTGTTGTAGTTTGAAGAAAGGCAGGTACATGTATATTGTTCAGATGACACTGTGATGCTGGTGTGTTGTTCAATAAAAAAAAAAGATTGTTATCAAGTAAATGTCACCATAGTGTAACACTGTTACTTCACTTTTTATTCCTAGTGTTGTTCCAATTTGATCTGATTTTGTGGCTGTCATAAAAAGAAAATTTAAAAATCTCAATGATTCACTTGTGTAGACCACCTCCCCCTCCATGCTGACCGTGAACTATTGTCCCATATATAGATTCCTTTCCTGTTTCAAATATACACCATCTTCAAAGTTTGGAATATATGACTCAAGCTATTTTGTGGAAACCAGTTTTCTTTTTGGAGTCAGACCTTGGCTTTAATCAATAAACCTCAGAATAAACTCTGTATGTATGTCTGTATGTATGTCTGTATGTATGTCTGTATGTATGTATGTATGTATGTATGTATGTATGTATGTATGTATGTATGTATGTATGTATGTATGTATGTATGTATGTGTCTGTGGGGGTGTATCTGAACATGTGCCAATAAAAATGTACCATGGTATTTAATAACATATCACATTAGTATATCACAATTATATTTGGGACCAACACCTTAATTTTCAGGGGCATGGGCCTGTGACTTTGGGGAGTAAATTTCCAGTTCTCAAACAGCTAAAAAAAATATTGTTCCAATACATAGCAAAATAACACCATAATATATTCATTAAAATCTCTAAAACAAATTAATAGATAAAAGGAAGTATAAATCGCATACCCCTCCAAAATAAAATGGCCAATACCTTGTAGTAAATGAATTTGCTATATGCATGTTAATTGTTGCAACAAAAAAAAAGTTTCGGTCAGAAAGCTGTAATGTGGGATGGGTAAGCTTGCACTAAAACTGACAATTGGGAGTTTGCCTACTCTTTACTAGCTATACTATAATCAACAGGAAACATCCATGCTAACATCCTGGAAAGATAATTATCAGAAAAGACCAATAAACATAAAATTCACCAAGTCATGAAATGTGAACATATTTGGTGAATTATACAAACTATACAATTCAAACAGAATACAAAACTCTCCTGAAAATGTTATGCTGATCTGTAGTCTTACAAAAGGAATACATGTCCTTAAGACTTTAAGATTTGCTAAAAAATTACTAAAACAATCAAATTTTATTTTATTTATTTTTATTTTGATGTGGCCAATATCTTCACCACATTTCACTTGGTTTCCATGCTGGTATACATTCATAAAGATAGTTATATTGTAGTTTTCAAAATGCATTTGTAACAAATACATTTATTTTGTTTTTAAAAAAAGCCATCATTTTTGCAATGGAGTGAATGAACTCTTCAGTCATGCTCAGTGTGCCTACCATAAAATGCAGTTCTGTAACTTTTGTGCTTCTTTTCATTTTCAGAGCTTATATTTTCATTCATGCTGATTAAATAAATAAAAGAAATACTTATAAATTCAACACAAAAAATGGTCTAAATGAATGAAGTGACTGGAATGAAAATTTAGAGGCACTACAAACATAACCCACTTAGCTTCCTGAACAATGAATGCAAAGTCATTCACATACCGTGGGAATATAAACAAGTGAAATGATAAAAAAATTAGGTAATTCAAACATGAAATGCAAGTCTTCAGTAGACTTTAATACCATCATGACCATCCATAAAATTATTTATATACTTCATCAACCTCTTTCCCCTCATAGGTCCAGAGGCATGATCACATGATATAGGTGAAAATCCACAATGCTCTTTGTTTTCAATGGATTTTTGCCATATCTTGCTGTCTTACCATGGGCCTAAAGAGACAGGCAGACAAGAGACATGGTGTGGTGTGGGAGCTTGGGAAAATTACCATAAAGACATTATTATTATTATTCACCAATGTCTTTTTTCTCTGTTGGTCAATTATTCTGCTGTCTGCCCAGCCAAAACAATGAAAGATAAGGGTGG
Organism: Potamilus streckersoni; assembly: GCA_016746295.1. NCBI lineage: Eukaryota > Metazoa > Mollusca > Bivalvia > Unionida > Unionidae > Potamilus > Potamilus streckersoni. Next base: position 1,241,375 of record JAEAOA010001816.1, read on the forward strand.
GTGAGAGAGTAGCTTTCCCACATTTTAATATTTAAAAATAACACGTTTTCAGAATTTTATGATAGGTTTAAGAAAATGAAGAAAAAACCCAACAAAGCATTAAATAGAATACAGTATGTGTGTGTGCCTCCTATCCAAGAAATGTAGCAACCTCAACAGGCTATGCAATTTTTTTATCACTGGTATTGTGAACACTGTCAGTAAATAATCATGGAAAGAGTACACATTCCGTTTTGACAACCCAGGTTCTTGCAGATCACTTGGTGTAATTTCAGTTTCAAAATTTTAACATGCCCAAATTGTTTTTCTCTCTCACTCCACAGATTTCCAAGTAATTATAATCTGTCCCTCATGCATGAGTGTCTGTGTCAGAGAGAGAGAGAGAGAGAGAGAGAGAGAGAGAGAGAGAGAGAGAGAGAGAGGGGGGAGGGAGCAAAAATAATTTTGATACAATTGTGTAAACTTTGTTTAATTACATGTAATGTAAAACATGATTATGAATATTTTTGTCTTTATTTCCTTATGTTGCCAATGATTGACAGTGGAAATTCATCACTGATCTGAAGAGTAGAAAAGCAGTATCCTACTGTTGAAAAAAAAATCTTCATATATGCATATTAATAAATCATAGATGGATCATAATTTGATATATGTCAACATTATTGGTACATCAAGCTGCTTTATACCAGCAAAATAAATGTATGTATGTATGTATGTATGTATGTATGTATGTATGTATGTATGTATGTATACATGCATGCATGCATGAGAGAGAGAGACAGACAGACAGACAGAGAGATACAGACAGACACTGCTATATTACACTTTGGGAAGGATCCATTTTCAACATTGAGAAATCATAAATCCTACAATTTTACCAGTATATATAGCTTAAGCTTCAGCTATGGAAAGACTGTGACATTCAAACAGAAGTACATGCTGATGGTGAAGTTTATCATACAGCAATAAATTATATTTTTTATTGAAGAGGTACTTATAATGTACAGTATACCTGTGCACAGAAGGTTCAAGAAAGGGAATGATAATTGTACCTGTGCACAGAACATTCAAGAAAGGGAATGATAATTTGCTGCGCTCTAATTTTCAAATTAAACATTTCATATAGACAATGTAATTAAATTTAATGTACAATTTAGTGTACTATTTAGTAAATTTTATTATATAAATTAGGAAAAAAAAATCATATCAGAAACAAGACTAAGTTAATTGTAAATATCATTTTTACAATGGTACAATGTTATCATCATTCCTACCCTGTCTCATCTATCTACAGGTAAAATTTCTATATATTGTATAATTTCCATATATTTGCTTTGATAACTTTAATTACTGTCATAAAGTGAAAGTAAATATATAAAAGGAAAAGACAAGTTACTTATTTGTACAATAAATATAATGCAATTTCCTTAAATATCCCATATATTAGCTTATTTTCATTGCACAAGCTGAGATATTATGGTTGGAGCAATTTAAAAGCAATTAATGACATGTTCATATAATGATCATACTATAACTACAGTCAATAAGACTAGTTCTTTTGCATTTCTCATCATTGTTACATATATGTAATTTAATTACTATTGTGATACTTTATTCATTGGATTTGACTTTTGTTTCCTTGAAAATTCAGTTTTGTCTGGACCTGATAAACACATAATTCAATTGCTACAATGTATTTTTAGCTGACCTAGTTTTGACCTTGGTTCAAATTTGTAAGCACAGTGAAAACCATTGGTCGTAATCAAGGTCATACTCTGCTTGCTTGATTGCTCTATTTTTTGTAAACAACTTTTACAGTAGAACCTGTCTTGAAAGACCACCTCTTGTGTCAAAAAGTTATGGTCTCTCAAGGCAGGTGGTTTCCCATAACAGGTCACAATCCAATATAATCAACAAATTTGTGCAATGAGAATGTAGTCTCTCAAGATAGGTGGTCTCACATAGCAGTGGTCTTTCAAGACAGGCTTTACTGCATTATTGAATCTTACAGTTATATGTTACTGCATTTGTATGGGAAAATATGAACAAGTTTTTTCGGATGGATATACTGCAGAACCTTGGGAGTGCAGAATATCCTTCCGACAAAGTGAGTTCATATTTTCCCATACAAATACAGTATCCTTTTTATTACATGCTCATTTCTTATTCTTCCCATGGATTAAATATATAAACAAAAATACACTGCAAGAAACAAAGTAACTAAATGTATGCCATATTCCAAACTAAATACACCACTCCCTCGATAACGCGCGGACATTGGGGTCCAAAAACATCATCCGTGATATAAGCGAGGGCGCGAGTTATCGAGGGACCTATAACAAACAACAAATATAACAATGGGATCGACGCATAGGGAAAAGGGGGGGGCTGGCTTGGCATGTTAAATACTCAATTAATAATCGCGCTAAGATTAACAGTGGATAAATATCTTTTCATATCGGTGTACTTTGTTTAGTTTTTCCTCACAGAGTAACATTAATTTCAGGATAACTTACAGTATATAGAGGAAATAATCTAAACATTATTCCTCCTGGTTTCCGTTTTCTTAGCACATGTACTTCACATGTTGTGTATTACATCACTTATTTTTGTGGTGAATGGTATACATTCTAATTTTATTGCTTGATCCAAAGTAGACGGGTTTTTTCAAATACAAAAGATCGACACACTTCGAAAGAAAAATGTTGATCGAACGATGTGTATATTTTTTATTGCGGTAGAAGTAAACAGGAAGAACAAAATTCACAAGGTTTAACCATTACCAACATGAATTTAATGGGTCTAAAAATTTAAAACGACATAAATTAAAACACGATAACACTTGCGGTTTGTGACACATTTTGAGAAATATCCCTTCACATTTTGAAAAAAATGCAAATTTCACAATATGGATTCTATCTTTACAGGCCATGACCTGCAGCACGCTGTTCCACAATCCATTTTCGTAGATTCTCCTCGAGAACTGGCCAACTTGCTTTGCCACTACGATTTCCCTTCTTGGTTTTTTTTGTTGACCTTAACTGGACTTCTTTTTTACGCCAGTCACGCACAATCTTCTCGCTTACGTTGAATTTTTTTGCTGCACAATTTCCGTTTTCTTTCACAAATGCTACGACGTTTAACTTAAATTCTGCATATTTTTTCTAGTTGTTGGTGCCAGGATAAATGGCACGAATTTAATTTAAAACAAAACTTATTGACTTACGCTAATATAACAATTTTAAATCATACAACGTTATTGTGAAACTATATTTTATTAATGCTCCATTGTATGAATGGTACCTATTTATAGATCGGTCATTTCCACAACCCAAGCGAACTTCAAAGGCACTTTATACGCTACAGTGATTTTAATTCCTTAATGAAGACATTGCAAATTCACCTAACAATTGAAAATGTTCACCAGCCTTCCTGGTATTTTTTATTTTTTTTATTAATTACCGGTATTTTGAAGTTCTCTCCATGAAGTCAGTCTTGGCTTAATCCAGAGTTTAAAACTAGAGCAATCATCAGAGAAAATATTCCTGCTATTTTTTTTATATATCAAGCCATTGCAAAATCAACCGAAAAAATGATTGTGTGTTTTTATAAACTACTATTAAAGTATATTATGAAGCGATAACAGAGGTCTCAGAAACGCTTTGCAGTGACATAATTCGTTGTTTAAAATAACAAAATAATCCCAGTTCTGCATTCTGTATTTGAGTACATTAAAAGAACATGACACAATAGCTGGGCGGCAAGTTCAAAGGACTTTGACTAGCAGTTTGGGTGGGAAAATGTGTTGAAATTTGCAACGACTGAATTTAGAGACGGAAAGATTCTAAGATGTACATGCCGAATAATAAAGGAAATACAATGGCAATCATTATTTCAATATTTTTGTTATTTATTAATAACAACAAATTTTAACACATATATAACTAAATATTATTTGACTATTTAATTTGATAATCGTATAGTCTAATACTTACATGTACCGTATGTAAGTTTCCAGTAATTGGCTTGCCCGTATACCGGCAGATGCATTTCGATAAAACACAGCATCACTGCGAATCAGTCACAGTCGTTAAAAAAATTAATTTATTGTATAAGTCGCTCCTCCTGCATATATGTCGCACACATCATTTTTAAGAAGAAAAAAAAACTGAAAAAAGTAGCGACTTATACCTCGGAAAATACGGTAATCACCATTTTCGATGATAAAAACGAACTATGTATCAAGGTTAAATTTGCCAATTTCCAATTTCTTATCACGAATTTTTTCATGTTTAACACATTTTAAAATATATTTTCCTTGGGAAAAAAATCGGGAGCCATGCTGGACACCTCGTTATAAGCGGGTTCGCGAGTTATCCGGGCTCGAGTTATCGATGGAGTGTTGTACATAAGCACTGATGGATCATTACACAACATTAATGATGAGTGCATAATGCCACCCAGATAAATATGAAGTTGGTTGCGCGCTAGACATAAGTTTCAAAAGAAAATGGCATTTGCTTTACTTAAAATTTGGAATAATATTGTTAATGAATATGCATTGCAACAACTTTTCTATTTGATGTGGAACGAATGGATTTGGTATTTTTGTCTATTCAACACAATCTTTTGATTATGATTTGGATTTATCTACATGAAGTGACTTGCAGTCCAGCAGCGTCTGCCAATTTAATCATTATGAAGTGTGTTGACATCGGCATTCATGTTATTTTTCTGTCATTGAATGATTCAGATCATAATGTGGGAAAATTATGAAGCCTTTCCATTGCATATATCGAAAAGATACTGTGGAATTTAATGTTTATTTAATTTTGAGTGTAGTAAGGATGATGTAACTGCACTTGGAATATACTTAAAATTACAGTACAATTTCAAAATATGTAATAAACCTTGAGATCCCATGACATGGCTCATGTACTTCAGATCTACAGACCTGCAAAAGTTTATTTTTTGGAGGAAATTGAGGATGTAAAATTGTAAGTATATTTTTTGCCATTTTTATTAACAGCTAAAGAAGACAGTTTATGTGTATAACTTTGGTATTAATATGAGGACCCTGTATAGTATCTATATTTAGCAAAATCTGACACATGTATCAAAAAAGTAAACGATGAATGTGCCAAAGCAGTTTATATGTGTCAGTCTATAAAATATTTATTGGCATGTAGCCAGCCTTGAAATATCTACTTTAGTTCATTCAAAAAAATTGTTTACACTTTGTACACGGTGTGCAGTATCAAGGTGTTCAATATCAGGAAATATTGAATGATTCTGGCAATGTAAAGTTAACGGAGAAAAAAAAATGAGCATATAATAATATGATTTATTGTTATTATTATTATCTTACTGTATGATAGGACCACATTTTTCCATGGCTTACATATCAATTGTCTTGTATGCTATTGCAACTTTCGAATTAAGTTACCATGTGAGCCATCATGTGATCTAAAATCACTGGTTAAAAACAAGTAATTTGTAGAGATTTTGTCAGTCATAAATAACAACTTTAGAGCTCAAGGTGTTTTAGTGTTGCTGCCAGTTTGATTTTAAAGCTCTTCTGTTTTGGGGGATTTCATAATTTGTATTCTCTGCAAGTGCTCTTTTTCATTAAATTCTTGGAAAAAGACACTCAATGGAAATTATTTAGATTTTTAAAGATTGGTTATTATTCTTGATTCATAAAATTCAATGAGGAACTGTTAACATCAGTACATGTACCTCATCTGACGCTATCGTCCTCCATACGGATCACTGTCATCTCACCTTTGTCTGCGTGTGTTCTAGTCTAGGATTCGGCTAATGTAGATATGTGAGAAAGCTTGCCAGTAGCTTCTCGTGGGTCGGTGGTTCTTTCCGGTGATTTCCCGGTTTCTTCCTCCACCAATAATACTGGCCGCCATGAATAGCCTATCGTGTGCTGAAAAATGGCGTTAAGCCCAACAACAACAACAACTGGAACTTCACTGGGATTCAAACTTGGATTCATTTGGGACTTTGCAGTGATAGGAACTTATATCTTTAGGTTCCAGGATTAATTTTTGGATTATATTCACAAACTGCAAGTATTTTTTTCACAATTTTACCTTGTTATCTAAGAAATAAATTATTTTTGTTAAATTTTTCAAAGCTTGTTGGCTTCAGTCTTTACTTTTATTACTTTTGAACGAGCCTATACATAACAACATACTATGACTACAGTCAGTAAGACTGGTTCTTTTGCATCTCTTATCATACTATCATTACAGTCAGTAAGACTGGTTCTTTTGCATCTCTTATCATACTATCATTACAGTCAGTAAGACTGTTTTTTTTGCATCTCTTATACAGTCACAAAAGTCAGTAAGACTGGTTCTTTTGCATCTCTTATTATTCAGTCACTACAGTCAGTAAGACTGGTTCTTTTGCATTTCTTACTATACTATCACTACAGTCAGTACGACTGGTTATTTTGCATCTCTTATCATACTATCCCTACAGTCAGTAAGACTGGTTATTTTGCATCTCTTATCATACTATCACTACAGTCAGTAAGACTGGTTCTTTTGCATCTCTTATCATATGAATCTTTTGTATCTCTTATCATTCTATCACAGCACTAGTTGGATGTTTTCAATAAGGTTGACAGAGATCCTACTGATATTATACTGTACATCTCCTTCTGAATCACAAACTGGTAATTACTGTATAAGGAACAATCTCCACTCATATAGAAATACAATGTATCTTATCTGGCGTCTCATATTCAAGTAAAACCGGCCACTTAAAATAAGTAGAAACTTTTTGACAACTCTGTGATGCAAAATTAGATTTAATTGGATCACATTCTGTATCATGAGCCATGCTGAATATAACTTCAATGAAAGCTGAAAAAGCAGCAAACTGCAGTCTGCAGACAGTGCAAAAAAAGAAAATCAACAGTCATATATCAGGTTGTGCACAAATAAGGTATATTGGACAGGTGTGTTTGACAGCTTGATATGATAAAGTAATTGGTGGTCTGATCAAACAGTGAAATGAATAGCAGCTACAGCTGTAAAATGACAGAAAATTGTCTTGAAGCCAGTGTAATTTTGCTATCCTTTGTTTTCCAGCATGCACTCTAATCACAAAAAAAACTCTAAGCCATCTGGCCAGTATATAATTTATATGTGCTGCACAATGTAAGTTGTTGTTGTTGTTGGGCTTAATGCCATTTTTCAGCACACGATAGGCTATTCATGGTGGCCAGTATTAATGGTGGAAGAAGAAACTGGGAATTCACCAGAAAGAACCACCGACCCACGAGAAGCTACTGGCAAGCCTTCTCACATATCCACATTCAATGAATCTTAGACTTGAACCCACGAAGACAGACATGAGATAGCAGTGATCTGTAATGGACAGCTCTTTAGACCACTAGGCCACTTGGGGCTCCTGTACACAATGTAAGATGTAATTTCATTAAAATTATCTAAAAGGTACCAGCATCTATGGCAGTGAACTTTGAAGTTCATTAAAATTGTTCACAAATAATTTTGTTATATTCAATTTATACTGTGGAACTTATCTTTTTTCATGACTAAGGGTAGAGGTTTTGCCTACCTGGCTTTTTTTAATTTTTGTAAAGCTGTTTACTAAAATGAGAGTTTAATACCTAATCTTTGCAAGCTTAGAACATTCAGGAAAAGAGTTTATTGACAATCTGGTGAAATTTTCCATCAGAAATTTGGGAATTTCAGAACAATCAACTGTGTCAGTGGTCAAATGGACAATCTCCAAAAGGGGTCTAAAACATCTTCCCCCTTCCAGACATTCCCCTCCCGACATTACACCCTGTTCTTTTCTCCCCCATCAGATAGGACTTCCCCCCAGTCATTTCCCTTCCCATGATCTTAAAACTTAATTTATTTAAATACGACCTTTTGCCAATAAAATATAAAAACTCATATTAAATTATGTTAAAAGAAAAAGGTGATTTGAAATAAATCTCAGTAGTGTTAAACAATGTTAACATTTTTCACATATTAAAAATGTACTGTTTAAATGTTAATATTGTAAACAATTGCTTTTATGTATTCTATGATGTAATGATTGTCAAAGTCAGTGACTATGTTTGCAATTCTCGAAGAACAGTCTTTGTACTTCTTCTTTGGTTGTTATCCCCCAACCCTATTATCTTTATACAATTTTATTTATATCTAGTAACATTTAGCATTAATATATACTCGCATCCCGCATCACCATTAGTGCACAGGTATGACTGTTGTCACCTGAAATAAATGCATTATTAAATGTAAAATATCTACTTTCCTGACCTCCCTCCCTCCCTCTCTCTCTCTCTCTCTCTCTCTCTCTCTTTCACACACACACACACAGACACACATTTGAGCTGTGAACATAAATTCACACCCATTTTTAAGCTTTGTTTGTTATAATAAAAACTGGGCATTGTCTATCTGTCAATCAATTGCTAATGCTTTTAATGAATGTAGAACCGGAGGTTTCTTTGAAGTATGTTGAAGAGGCTTGAGTCTAACCTTTATTTACAGTGCATTTTTGGTATATGTAAGATAAACAACAGATTGATTAGCCATCAATCAATTAATTGTAGTTGTTTCAGTACAGTACTCAGGCCAAATGTTGACAAATGCATGGGACACTTATGGGCATCTTTTGTCCAATGCCTGACTTGTTTATGGTCTATTTCTTTTGTTTACTTTCATTTTACAAACTGAATTTGTTTCTAAGCTTTTGAGATAAAAAGAGACCACATTTTAGTGAATCTTGCCAGACATGGAAGCATAACAAATTGTAACTAAAGAGAAATCCCAGATATACTTCATTAATAAATGATTTAACATCTCATTTTCATCTGTGATGTTACTTTGGTTTCAGTATTATATTTCAATGCATTACTAGTTTTCTTTCAAAATACATGTACTTATGAAAATAATATTTCATTCAAAAAACTATGCTAGAGTATTTCATCAAACAACAGGATTTTATGCCATTCAACTATTTTAAAAAATTAATTATTAACAGACAACAATATAACATTCAATTAAAAGGCAAGTCCTATCATAAAGTTCTATTTTATCACAGCCTGATAAAGCTTTTGGAGGCTTCTTGTACATTTTTTGTCTGTTTTCATTAGAACTTCTATCACACATATTTGATATGATTTTGGGTGGACACACCTCCCCACTGCAAACATGTTGCCAAGGACTGATGTAATGTCTATAGTGCAGAGCTTGGGGAAAGGCTTTCAACTGTAAGGTTTAGCTGTGTCTGAGAAATAAGCTTTCACATCTCTTTTGTTTTGTGCTTTGCAGCTATAGTGTTGAAACAGCTGGAAAAACAACCAACCAAAAAACTGCAGGGGATAATTATGGTAACCTTCTGTCAATGTCCAACATGTCAAGTCATAAAATCATCATTAGACCTTGTTTGTGGATCATGCCCAACATTTGAATGTACATGTACCAGTAACATCCTTCTATTAAATTTGTCCAACTTATAGACTTATGGAGGAAAGGACAAGCGGGGTTAGGAAACAGACTGTTCAGTTTGTTTGCAAAAATTGGAAATTTTCCACAAGGAAAATACAAATTATCCATGGTACAACTGACACAGAAATTTTTGCATATTTTTTACAATGGGTTTTTATTTTTGATTAAGACCTATGATTCCCATGTCACATATGAATTCTTTCTATAAAAATCCTCTTCCATCAATTTGCAGAGAAGAAAGAAATAAAACTAAATTAACATAAACAGATGAATGAAGCAGTTTATTTCATCTTGCTCATTAAAAACTAAACATTGCAAAAATACTTCCCCATATACTAAGAAAATTGTACAACAAATGACTTGCCTGGAACAGTTTTTTGATGTGTCCTCTTCACCCAAGAATGAATAAGTCTCTGTCTTTACAGTGAAACCATCTGGTAGTTTATCCCATTCCTCAAACCGTGCTCCTCCGCCAATGGAATATGTCCCTGCCTGACACTCAACACATATCTGTTTTGAAATGTCCAGGAATTCTCCAGGTTTGCAGGTAAAGCCTTCAATGAAGAGCAAATCATACATTAGCCCCCCACAAAAAAAACAACCCACAATCATTGATATTATATAGCTGAATTATTTTGAAAAGGCTTTGTGAAGTTTTAATATGTATTATAAGAATAGTTTCAATTTTAAGCAAAAGACATGTATAACTATTAATTACTCTGGAGTGCATTAAGTAGATGGTAATCATAATTTTTTAAGTTTCAAGTAAAAAATGATAAATAAAGCAATTGTTTCTAATGTGGTGACCCATATAAGCTGATACATGTACTACAATATTATCAAAAATGTAAAATAAAGCTCAAGAACTAAAATAATTACTCAAAAAAAATGTTAAGTCTATGAGAATTTAGAAGGGCTGGAATGTGACAGCAATTTCCTTTAAGCACTATACATGAGCTATAATTATGAACATTATTTACTGTCATGATGGGAGGGTGTTAGGGTTGGGAGACTTAAATTTGAATGAAATTGTTTTCTTGCCTTGACAGAAAATAGCACAATTACAATCTGTCGATAAGCATATCTTCTGTTAAGGACCATAATATATAAGTTTCAAAATACATGTTTAGTTGCTTTCTCAAAATTCTTTCATACACTGCATACAGTTTTTTTGACAAAAAGGGTAAGAACTCTTTAAAATAATGGTTTTAAATAGTGGTAACACAAAAGATTTATCAAAATGTGCATTTTTTTTATCCTTATCATAATTTATACATTTCACAGTAATCCAGAAACAATAGTGCTTTGCAGGGACTGACACTATAGTCACAAAAGTTACACAAATCCAAGACCATTCATTCTAACTGCTGTACAAATCAAGAAATTCAATAAGAATATTGTAAAATATCCCTTATCAGATGTGACTGTTGTTGCCAAGAAGAATAGGTACAGCTGGTGGCTTTCTAGCTAGAAAAACTTAATTATTAACCACACAAAAAAGAAATCAAAGCAACTGCTCATAGGCTAAGGATGTGGTCTGCATTTTATTGTAAACTCAGTGTTTTCTATTCTTTTCATTATTTTAAATAGCAGTGGTTGTAATAGGGAAATTAACTGTCAATATCTCAGAGAATTACTTGTAGCTTTATGTTATTCAAAAGAAGCAGAAAGATTTTCCACTCTCATCAAGTCAACTGATCAGAATTCTCTGAATTACAAAAGCACAAATGCAAAAACAGGCATTAGTCATTTAGTGTCTGTGATCTACTTTCCATGGATCATTAAAAAGCCCTCTTGGGTTATACTATTTAAAATGAATTAAAAAAACACAAAAATTGCTAAAATTACTAATAACAGTAAATAAAGTAAACTGCAGAAACACTCTTTTGAAATTATTTTTTTAATTGTTCAATCTCCGGCCAATTCATACCAAAGACTCATAAAATGGTACTAACAGCTACCTTGCCTGGCACTCAGCATTAAGAGGTTAGTTTTAGGTATGGCTTGCCTGGTGTCTGCGGCATGATGCGCCAGTGCTAGACATCACTATACACAAACATCATTGTGATATGATTGAAAATTTTTTAAAGCTATGTTAAAAATCCAAATCACACACATGCAATTAATATAAAGACAATTTATTTTTCTAATGGTATCCCAACTGTAAATCACTCAGATGACTCAAGTCTTTTAAACACAGTAGTCTGCATGCTAAACATTGAATGTTTACTAGTATTGAACTATGAAGCACCACCCAGAGTTTCACTGCAAAGTGAATGCTGAAGGGATGAACTGCCCCACTGCAATTTGTCAAGCAATGAAAAAGCCTGTAAGATGTAATGTATCTCAAGAGAACTTTCTGCCTTGTCATGTTAAATGAAGCTGCTTGGTGTCTACCATAATAATGGAACATGTAGCTAAGGACCTGGAACTCCAGTCGCTGAATCCTTGTTATGAGTGGTAACAGAACTAGGGCAGATACATTTTTAAGATGCATCTTTGATTGCATGAGAGGCATTTAAAGTTGATTCAGTATTTTTTAGTGCAGGACAAGTGAAATTTATTCAAATGGGTAATGTTCCGAATCACTTGCCTTAACAGGACAACAGCCAAACATTTTCAAGCTCAATGGCTTTATGTTTGCTATCTATTTAGGATGGGGGGAGTCGGATAATGTAGGTCTGCACATAGTTAAGAATCATTATCAGTGATCACCTGTTTATAACACAAGGGAAGATTCATGAAATAAAGATCATATCAATGCAAAATTTGTCAAGTGTAAAATTGTTTTCAGCTGGAAAATAGAAGTCACAGCTGAGCAAGCATGTAACAAAAGGCCTCTGTCAACAAGATGAAAAACCTTGACTCTTGATAATAGTTTAAAGAGTAATTTTGTACCACAGGTACATACACACATACACATGGCTTATGCACTTAACAAAGTCCATATACATGAGGGATGAAGTTCTATATAAAAGTCCATTATATTTTAATCCATGTTTAAAGGTAACAGGTTTTAATTCACAAACTTTAGTAACTTATTATTAAAATGAAATGACCCATGGGCAAGCTATTGACTGAGAAGGTAAATGACCAGTCAGTGTGGCATGTATGCATGTATAGGGTTCAAGGGCATCTCAGCACAATAATATTATTTTATTGCTGAAAGTTCTAATAAAAATAAGGTTAGGGAAAGAAATCCCACCAAATAAACATAAATATTTTGCCATTAATCACATTACAAATTGGCCAGGAATCAGATAACAAGTTGCAACACTTGCTCTAAGAGTTTTGGTGCCTATTTTTGGCTGTTTTCTGTAATACACATAAATATCCAAAAACAGTATTTAAGAATCATATATTGAAGCCATAGGAGTACTAGTTCCAGTAATGTAGGTAATCTGTCCCTACCTCCTCTTTGAATGTCATATGCTTTGTTTTGTACACAAAGTTTACAGCTTTCAACAGAAAGTATGGCAAGCAGAAAAGCTTCATAAGGGCAAGGGCATACATGGGGTTCAATATTAATAATTTACAAGTCTTTCAACACCTTGAAAATAAATTTCCACATTTCATCATTAAGATCATATTATTTCTCTGGCAGATAGGATTTTCAAACAAAGCTGACAAATTATAATCTAAAAATATGGTTTCACTTTTTTGAATCCTATGGCTGGCAGGTAAAAAAAGAATAAATATGTCATTTCCTCAAAGGCTTATTATTAAGGTCAAGTTAACAACTATTTAAGTCAAGTATGCATTAGTGAAGGTCATGAAAGATTGCATCTGTCCTGAAGAGATAATATGTATGTCCTAGTTGCTGATACACTCATTAATTTCACATCAGAACATTTATGCTACATTATATTACAGCATAATGTAGAACTTATATGTTTTACAATCTTTATTTTGATTCAGATTTTGTTGATTTGGTGTACACATGACTTTATAAGAGAATTAAAGCACCATATTAGGATTTTTCATGCCAGTTTTGTAAAAGAGACAAAGAGGAAATCATGATTTTTTTTTTATAATAATTTACTGATAAACAGTGGAAAACATTTATTCTAAAACAAACAGTACCTTAAAAATTATGTAAAATTATTCAAGGACTAGAACTTTTAAATAATTCTGTTGAACTTTCAATGACTAGTGATATTCTACTTCCATGTGATTACCTTTTCTTAATACAAGTTTGCCTTAAAAAAAATGCATTTAGACCTTACTGTGTGTATCATGTGAGTTGTGTGTCTGCTTATAGATGGGTGATGCACCTATTAGTGTTTATACATATTCAGTTGGGGGTGGGTGGCTTATACCAGAACGGATTTGCACGAAAATATATACAGTAGTATATCAAATATTATTGGCAAATCAGCATGCTAAATATCACTATAAATAAATACATGTACTAGTATAATATAACCGAACGTCCAGCTATCAGTTTTGAATACATACACAGTCCTACCCACTTATGTCCACATCCTGGGGCACGAGGAAATATTGTTGACATGGGCTGATGTCAAGATAAGTAAGGGTGGGGTGGGTGTGAAAAAAGATACAAGTTAAATTTGTCAGTAAGGGGTACCTGTCATCAGTGAGTAGCATTTAAACTGTTGAGAATAGAAACAAAGGAAATTTTGAGTACATGAAGACAAAACCAGTGTTAAAGACTCTTGTATAATGACCTTTGTGCAATAAAATCCACAATAATTTATTGCATACATCACCTCCTGATATGGAAAACATGTAACATAGTTATTTACATTTTTCAAGTACATGTAATTGGTACATGTACTTAAATTGGCCTATATTTTGGGTCAGTCTGTTCCCATCTAATTGAGGTTACCAAGATGAAGTGGTTGATATAAACAGTAAATGTATTTAGTTAAAGAATACATAAAAAAGAGCAAGTGATATGTGGCTGATATGATTAATGAAGTCGTAAAATTGTATACATTAACACATGCTAATGAGGAATTAAAAGAAAACGATTCTTACAATGCAATATTGTCACAATGTCAGTTCAAGTTGTATACATTTAAAATATGTTTTGGAAATAGCAAGTCATGTATTCTCTCAAAATACAAATACACTGTACATGTAGCAGGAAAAAATATGATATATAATGAAGTTTAATTGAGCATATCTATATAGCATAATCAATACATAAAATTACAATAAAATTTAATTTAATTTAAATTAAATGTTGTTAGCACAACAAGTGGGCAGGGTAGATAACGACAATGCATGCATTTCTGAACTTTATGCAAGCTTCTTCTGTTTGAGCCTTGATAGGTGTTCTCTCTGGAGAAGACGATGCAACTCTTCCAAGGGCTTCTTCTGATATTACCAATGAGTTTGACTGCACAAAAAATCTTGCTGGACATAAATGATTACAGGGGTAAATTAAAGCCTTTTAGCAAGATCAGCTAATTGTTGAACAAAGCATGGGTCATAAATGGCAGCTGGTGGACATAAAAGAGTAGACCTGTAAATTAAAGCCATGCAGCAAGATCAACTATAATTGTAAAACAAAGTATGGGTCAGAACTGGCAGCTGGTGGACAGGAATGATTAGGAAACAAAGGATTTGTTCAAGCTGGGACCAAGGGATTCAATGGACATGTACATTTATTTGGTCTTTGACATTAGCATGACAATTTTGGTAGTAATAGTAGACCACAGACAGGGACTTTGCTTTTTTGTGGACATAAGTGGCTTGTTGACAAAAGTGATGTTAACATAAGTGGGTAGGACTGTAGTATGATATAATCAGAAGTCTATCAGCATAAATACACACTAGTATGATATAACCAGAAGTCTAACTATCAGTATAAATACATACAGTTCTAATAAGGGGTTTAATCAAGTCCAAATCTTATGATGAATACATAATAGTGGGTTTAACCAACAGTCCAAATATTAGTACTAATACATAATAGTGAGTTAAACCAACCTTTTGTGTTTGCATCCAATGATTCAATTCATGTAAAAGTGACAGGATAAAGCATAAGTCTGTTAATGAGTATGATGTGACTTCCTGTCATGGCAGGCTTGTTGCCATTGGATTATTGGACAGTTATGATCAATAATGTGCCAACAGTTTTTCAACCTAACATCATACAATGTATTCTACCATTTTACTATTTAAGCTACTGGCCAAACTATGATTAAATTGGTGTAATAATAAAATACATACATCCTAAATTGATAAATCTGAAACTGGGATCTTGAGCAAAACAAGAATATCAGAAATTAATGTCTTAGAGACAACAACAGACTCATAGATTTACTTTTTATTCCATCCCATTTTTACACCTTTATGGCTCTATGGTTTTAAACTAAGTAAAAGAAAAGAGCAAAAACGAACAAGTTTTGTTGCAACAAAAAAAACATTTCCCTGGAATACAATATGAAAATTATAAGAACTTGCTGTATTGCAAACTAAATCTCAAATTGTACAAACAGTTCTATCATCACTCCTAATGAACAATGTTATAATTTTTATTCCAGTGGTGTTCTAAATAATATCCAATGATGAATGTGCTGATGTGCCTTTAATAACATTTGACATGGGCATGAGCCAACAATCTTTTGATTAACCATAATAATATAATCCATGATGCCTTTGTCCAAATTCACTATAATTCCAAGTTAATGTTTTAGTTCAAGAATATTATTAAGGAGAAAATCTGTATTCCCAGTGAATAATAATTTGAATAAATTTTATTGATTCTGCCTAAAGATGTTAAAGGAAGAATGAATAATTTTTCAGGGAAATAAGACTATATAATAAAAATAATACAAAAGTAGAACCAGTATGTATGTCCAAAGTTCACTGATAGAAACTGATAAAATCTGTTACTAAAATTACAATAAAGTAATAATCAGGTACAACAGGTTATTCCATGTTGAATACCAAAGTCATACACCCAGACCCATACAAATGTTTATTTTCATTAATAATGATCCTAGCATTTAACCAACATTCTTATAAAATTATTATTTAGGTATTATTTGTTTACCAGATTAAAAATTACTCATCAGGTAGACAACAAACTTGATTCAGGACAAGGTCAAGTCCAAAATACAATTATACATATCATATAGTCATGGAGAAAACTAACAAATACATATTAAAAAGCCATAACAACATACAGAATTTGCTTTCTTATGTAGGCAAAATACTGACATTAAGAAAGAATAAACACAAAACTTACTGCACTCTTTAGCAAGAACAGGGGCAGATGGTGTGCCCCCGGAACATTTCCCTGGAGTTGGTACTGATACTCTCCATCTAAGGTCATTCTTGCATTCGGTATATTCATAATGGTAGTCATTCTGTCAGAAATAAAACAATACACATTCTCTGTACTGTTAGCAGTGTTTCACTGGTTAGTGCTCACTTGTCCTGCATGAATAATAATGGATGTCTCTTGTTCATGCTGATTTGATAATGCATCAATAATTAAATATATTGAACTGTAAGTGACTGTTGAACAATCTAAGCTAGGGGATTAGCAATTTATAAAAGCCTGCATTACAATATTTGTCACCCAAAGGAACAAAGAATTTGAATCCATTTTGTTAAAAATGGTGGTAGCATCTGATTCTATTTGATATATGCACTGTTAATTTTAACTAAGTCACATTTATAATGCAACATAAATTAATTTATAAGCCAACTGATATGAAAAATGACTAATGCCTATCTGCCATAAACATTTACTGCTTCGAACACTGCAAGGCCTGCATAAAGACAGAGGCAATAACCATCATATAAACATCCAAATATACAATTACTTTAAAAAATGTTATTTAAAATCAAATTACAAATGCCTATAAAACTGTCCCACCCCTCTTGCAGAAAATCCTGTGGGTGCCCTTGAGTGAGTTCAATTTCTTCAAGTTTCATTCAAAGTCTATATCTCCTTGCCACTGAATGAATTAATCATTACATACTTCATATCCTGCTTTACACTTCATCAAACACTGTCAACAAATATGTATGGATTAATCTTATATTAAATTAGACTTGCACACTGCTATAGTACAAATCGCACATGGGTATGCATTTATAAATACAAATTGTTCTTTTAAAATTTAACACTATTTTTTTTAAAATCTAATTCTATTCAATTCTAATTACTGAATAATTTGCACCTTAACTGTCAAAAAAAGAAACTTCCGGATGAAAATTATCTGTTGCTATGAACTTTTACAATGGTGGCCATGTAATAAACTTGAGTCAAAATAAGAGCATGTCTTGTGGAATCGTCACAATCAAGGGTTGTACAAATTTATTTATCAACATGCATAATTTTCATTGTGACAACACTGCCTGGGACATTCAATCCGAATTGTGCTGGATCACACCCTTAGGTTTATTTCATCCAAAATAGTCTAGGTACTTTAACATTAGTTTTGCTGTATGCATCTGACAGTGCATCTAAATAATGATCTTCCCAAGGAATAATGATGTATACAAATCTAAATGACACTTTAAGGTATGTAAAATCAAATTCTACAAAATGACACCCATTACTGAATAGTCAACGTTAAATGACTACATGACCCATGTGACTTATAGCCTATTTTCACCAACATAAAGGATTCAATGACTAAATTGAATTCACTAATGTCAGTTGAAAGTTAAAATCCAGGATAACGAGTAGTAAAAAAAAATATGTATCACTTTGTCCAAATTAAGTGCAATGTGGACAGAGAAATCTACATATATATATATATATATATATATATATATATATATATATATATATATATATATATATATATATATATATATATATATATATATATGAATAAATTAATTGTTAATAATATTATTACTTAAGTATTGCTAATTTTAAAAGTAGTTTAATAGGGAACTTTGCTGTGATGTCATAGGGGATCATCACATGGGGGTTTCCGAGTCTAGTTGGCAGAAAGACCATAGGCTTACTCTAGATTTGACTGAATATGCTTGTTTACCAGAATGTATGTATGTATTATGAATTTATGTGTGTATGTATGTGATCCATAACTGACAGCTTTAGACCACTGGGGCATCTTGTATGCATGCATGCATGCATGTATATATATATATATATATATATATATATATATATATATATATATATATATATATATATATATCACTATTAACAGTGAAATTTATTGCAGTAATCATTGTTCAGGATAGGTTTTTATACCAAGACAAGCAATTAGTGGACTTCAAAGCCAATACATCAACCCACATTAAATAAGTTGTATTGTTTAGTCGTTGATAATAATTAAAACAACAACATTAAGCAATTCTCTCTTCATATGTTTATGTACATAATCATTTATCAACAGAGGAAATGTAAAGTTCAATCATAATCCTAATAACAACATGCATATCTTCCTTTTTCTGCATCATGGGTTTATGATGATGACCATGAGAAATGGGTATTTGTCCATAGCCATTACATACTAAGGAAATGAGGTTAGCCAAGTTTCCGTTTGATGAAAATTTATGAAAGTAGCATATCTATGATATAACATTCATACTGTACAAATATTTTATTTATACCAAATGCTAATACACATATTTGCCTTTTGAACGGAAACCAGAAAGAATTGCAATGAGATAGATTTTCCTGTTAAATTCATTTAGAAAAAGGGGATAACTGATGCTAATGATTAATGAATTGAAATGCATACATACTAAGGAAATGAGGTTAGCCAAGTTTCCGTTTGATGAAAATTTATGAAAGTAGCATATCTATGATATAACATTCATACTGTACAAATATTTTATTGATACCAAATGCTAATACACATATTTGCCTTTTGAACGGAAACCAGAAAGAATTGCAATGAGATAGATTTTCCTGTTAAATTCATTTAGAAAAAGGGGATAACTGATGCTAATGATTAATGAATTGAAATGCATGATTAATTTATAGGTTTAGAATTAACAGCATGCAGTTCCAATGTTTATATATGCATATTATTGCACATGGATGGATCATAATTTGACATGTCAATAGTATACCAATGTCATATCATAATCATATTGCTTGATACCAAAACTGTAAAAGCCAAGTTATTATTTATATATATATATATATATATATATATATATATGGAAAATTAGTTACTGTAATGGAACATCAATACATATGACTTAAATGATATACCTAACATCAAAACATTAGTACCAGGTATACAATTAGCACTGCCTATTCAATGGCTTAAGCTGATACAGATCATTTTCCTTGGTCGCCATGGTGGTTCTGTCATCCAGAACTCTGCCGTCATACAGGGAATCTCTGAAATTACCTATCCTTGCTGCTTTCCTATTTATGTTGGATAAGTAGGTTCATTAGCAGCGTTTTGTCAATTTGGGTCCCTAATGACTACCATGAAATCAAATTGCAACCTTTACCTTTTAAGGACATGTATGTCACTATCAGGATATGAACACAGGGGTTCATATCATTGCTTACAAGTTACCGTCATACCTGTACTATATAATACTATACTATTATATAGTACATGTATGACGGCAAATTGTAAGCAATGATACGAGCCCCCGTGGATACGACCTATCATCATCAAACATCAGACGATACACTGAATATATTTCGTAATCAAATCCAATGCAGGTATAGCAAGGTTGACTAGTTTTTTATACGGTGTCAACATAACTGCATGCAATCTTTACAAAAAGTGATATTAATTCTTTTTCATAGTAAATACGTAAATAACCGCTAGACCACGCTTGTCCAAAATGAATCGGATAATTCGGTTTGCCGCGATAATATAGCGTTGGACTATACTTAATATAAATGTTGCATGATGCTTAAATAAAAGAAATGGGATATTACTATTACCATAATTGTTTGCCATTTCACTAAGTACCATACCCTACCCATCTGTACTGAAACAGACACCACCAATAGCCCTTAAGTCGGCTCTTACCTCTGTGCAAACCGGCAAATCAGGGAGGCAATACACGCTAGCAGACAAAGCCATCAAGAAAACAGTTCCAGATGTAAAACCCATACTGCTTAGAAAATGATGTCTTTGCAATCAGTGTATCTGAGCACGGTTATTCTTGCCTTCAAGGTTCTGCAATATCCTCGGAGGAAGCCTTCTTTAGAACCGCTTGTTCTTTTCAGGTATGTCTCACAATTCGTATAAATTTCCTGATCAAGCGAAATTTATACCATTCGCCAGTCGCTGCCAGCGCAAGCAATTCGCCTGGTTATCGAATAACTTTCACGATATCATGACAAAAGCTAGTACCCAACAAAAAAAGGTGGCGCTCTATAGTTTCGTATTTAGCAGAATTTTAAAGAAAAAAGTTCCCTAGGCTTACTCACTAGTTATACTGGCTATTTAAAAGAGACTTTGTATATATGTATCTTATGTATTGTTCAAAGAACCTTTAATTCCCTTTATTTTGGTGTGGGATTGATGAGTGTAATATGGATTATAGAGTATACAGATTGTCCTTATTCCAGATGTGCATCTTTCAAAAATGAGCTAGCTCCACTTGCTCATTTTTTCACTGAACGAAATTCAAAAATAAATTGCATATATATATATATATATATATATATATATATATATATATATATATATATATATATATATATATATATATATATATATATATATGAGCCGATAAAATGTTAAAAATTACATTTTATGTATTTGGTAATTCATTTATTGTACTTTCAATAGCTGGTTACTATTGTAAAGTCTGACAAAATTCATTTTCCCTATTGTAATAGCTGACAAGGACAGTGTACTTTAGATGTGATGTGATTTAGATTTTTAACATAGCTTTAACAATTTTTCAGTCATATCGTTACGATGTCTGCAGTATGATAGTTGTTAGTACCATTTATGTAAGTCTTTGGTATGACTCAACCAGGTCTCGAACCCACTTTAGACATATTCAGGTTGATTTTTGGAGCACAAGGGAGCAGCTTTAGTTAGCAGTGTGCTCAAATCATTTAAAATTTTCTAAAGTACAATATCCAAAGAAATGTTAGCCACATTACATGAAAGTAGCATAGAGGTATGCAAACATTTTCTCCACAGTGAATGTTTTAAATGCACATTGATGGACTCTCAAAAATACATAATAACTTGTGAGTGCCACCAAAAAAGAAAAGAAAAAGGTTAGTAGACAGGTTTAACAGAACATTTAGAACAGCAACTTTGTCTAATACTTTATACCTGCCACAACATAAGCTCACTTTTAGTCCATTCTTCAGAAAATTCTGTGTCATCGATCAAAATAATCATAATGTCTAAAGTAAAATATCTCTTTTTTTATCTCTTTTTTTACCAGGGTATTGTATTTTATATAGACATGTAAACCGAAATGTAATACTTACATTTCTCTCTATTGAAAATACCATAATTATCTAATATGTATACAAAATATATCTCACTAAGCTTTTAGTAATTTTCAGAAGAAAAAAACACAATTAATAATAATAATAATAATAATAATAATAATAATAATAATTATTATTATTATTATTATTATTATTATTATTATTATTATTATTATTATTATTATTATTATTATTATTATTATTATTATTATTATACAATGCTTATAATAAATAATTACACCAAAAATACTACTACTAATAATAATAATAATAGCAATAGCAAAAACACAGTAATAATAATACAATAATATTAATAAATAATAACAATAATAAATAAATGAGAAATAAAAACAATTAATAATAATATATTAATTATTAATAATAATTATGAGATAATAAAACAATTAATAATAATAACACAATACTAACAAAACAAAATAACAACAATAATAATGGTAACAATAAATAATAGCACAAATAATAAAAATGATATTATTATTATTATTATTATTATTATTTTTTATTTTTTTTTCTAAGGAAAAATTAGGTGTAATCATCTAGTTTACCAAAATCAACTATTACATTAACCTGTTTCAAGAAGACTTTCTAAGTGCTGCTGGAGGTTCATGGACATGTATTCATGATCCAAATACTACTTTCTGGCTTTAGACCTGACCTCATTACCTTAGGCCTGAACTCATTTTCCAAATACAACTTTCTGGTCTTAGGACTGAACTCATTACCTTAGGCCTGAACTCATTTCCCAAATACAACTTTCTGGTCTTAGGACTGAACTCATTACCTTAGGCCTGAGCTCATTTTCCAAATACAACTTTCTGGTCTTAGTCCTGAACTCAGTACCTTAGGCCTGAACTCATTTTCCAAATACAACTTTCTGGTCTTAGTCCTGAACTCAGTACCTTAGGCCTGAACTCATTTTCCAAATACAACTTTCTGGTCTTAGGACTGAACTCATTACCTTAGGCCTGAACTCATTTTCCAAATACAACTTTCTGGTCTTAGTCCTGAACTCAGTACCTTAGGCCTGAACTCATTTTCCAAATACAACTTTCTGGTCTTAGTCCTGAACTCATTACCTTAGGCCTGAACTCATTTCCCAAATACAACTTTCAGGTCTTAGGACTGAACTCATTACCTTAGGCCTGAACTCATTTTCCAAATACAACTTTCTGGTCTTAGTCCTGAACTCAGTACCTTAGGCCTGAACTCATTTTCCAAATACAACTTTCTGGTCTTAGTCCTGAACTCAGTACCTTAGGCCTGAACTCATTTTCCAAATACAACTTTCTGGTCTTAGGACTGAACTCAGTACCTTAGGCCTGAACTCATTTTCCAAATACAACTTTCTGGTCTTAGTCCTGAACTCATTATCCAAATACTACTTTCTGGCCATAGACCAGAGCTCATTATCTAAATGCTACTTCCTGGTCTTATGCCTGAACTCATTATCAAAACATTATTTTCTGGTTTTAGACTTGAACTCATTATCTAAATGCTACCTTTGGTCTTAGGCCTTAACTCATTATCTGTTACTTTCTGGTCTTAGGCCTGAATTCATCATTTATTACTTTTTGGTCTTAGGCCTTAACTCATTATCCAAATACTATTTTCTGCATGTATTGATTGAGATAAATTTAACTGTTCAGTATTTTATTGGTCTTTCTGTCTCAATTTAGGTTATTTTGAATGAATATTTAAATTTATGGTGCCTCTAAATTACATTTAACTATCTCAATCTTTTTTTGCATATTTATATATTTATTTGTTTGTTTATTTGTTTACATATATTTAGGAAGAAATAAAATATATACATCATGTTTACTTGTCTTTATACAGTATAGTCAAAATGTCTTTTTATAGTGTAATCATAATATCTTCAAAATTCAAATAATAATGTAGATGTAATAGGCATTTTGCACTGAAATATAAATAGTGTAGGTCACATAAATGATGAGTTAAGCTTGATTTCTGTTAGCAAATTAAAGCATAATGATATATTTTCAGCTGTCTTTTTTAAACGGCTGGATAATTTTGATAATCTATTATAAATCAGTGAGGGGAATAATGCTGACATTGCATGATCTCAACCCTGCTTTGAGTGATGGTAAAATCTTACTGAAACTATATTTTGTGCTGTTACAGTTTATGCCATTATTTATAGGACAGTCTATGGCTACAGTTTATACCATAATTTATAGGACAGTCTATGGTTACAGTTTATACCATAATTTATAGGATAGTGTATGGTTACAGTTTATGCCATAATTTATAGGATAGTGTATGGCTACAGTTTATACCATTATTTATAGCATAGTCTATGGCTACAGTTTATACCATTATTTATAGGATAGTGTATGGCTACAGTTTATACCATTATTTATAGGACAGTCTATGGCTACAGTTTATAACATTATTTATAGGATAGTGAATGGCTACAGTTTATATCATTATTTATAGGACAGTCTATGGCTACAATTTATACCATAATTTAAAGGATAGTGTATGGCTACAGTTTATGTCACTATTTATAGGATAGTGTGTGGCTACAGTTTATACCATAATTTATTGGATAGTGTATGGCTAAAGTTTATGCTACTATTTATAGGACAGTCTATGGCTACAGTTTATACCATTATTTATAGGATAGTGTGTGGCTACAGTTTATACAATTATTTATAGGATAGTCTATGGCTAAAGTTTATGCCACTATTTATAGGACAGTCTATGACTAGTTTATACCATTATTTATAGGATAGTGTGTGGCTACAGTTTATACCATTATTTATAGAATAGTGTATGGCTACAGTTTATACCATTATTTATAGGATAGTGTATGGCTACAGTTTATACCATTATTTATAGGATAGTGTATGGCTACAGTTTATACCATTATTTATAGGATAGTGTGTGGCTACAGTTTATACCATTATTTATAGGATAGTGTGTGGCTACAGTTTATACCATTATTTATAGGATAGTGTGTGGCTACATTTTTTGCCATAATTTATAGGATAGTGTATGGCTACAGTTTATGCCACTATTTATAGGACAGTCTATGGCTACAGTTTATGCCACTATTTATAGGACAGTCTATGGCTACAGTTTATACCATTATTTATAGGCTAGTGTGTGGCTACAGTTTATAACATTATTTATAGGATAGTGTATGGCTACAGTTTATACCATTATTTATAGGATAGTCTATGGCTACAGTTTATACCATTATTTATAGGATAGTGTATGGCTACAGTTTATACCATTATTTATAGGATAGTGTATGGCTACAGTTTATACCATTATTTATAGGATAGTGTATGGCTACAGTTTATTCCACTATTTTGTGGTCAATAGCACAGTCAATGGCTTCAGAAACAAAAAGTAAAAACTTTAATTTATAAAACAGTCCTACTTTCTATCAGTATTCATTCATTAATGTGACTTTTGATATGCAAGGCATTTAATAAGACATCTGGGATTGTGCATTATTTCTAGTTTTGTACAATTATCAAGACATTAAACAAGACATCTGGGATTGTGCATTATTTCTAGTTTTGTACAATTATCAAGACATTAAACAAGACATCTGGGATTGTGCATTATTTCTAGTTTTGTACAATTATCAAGACATTAAACAAGACATCTGGGATTGTGCATTATTTCTAGTTTTGTACAATTATCAAGACATTAAACAAGACATCTGGGATTGTGCATTATTTCTAGTTTTGTACAATTATCAAGACATTAAACAAGACATCTGGGATTGTGCATTATTTCTAGTTTTGTACAATTATCAAGACATTAAACAAGACATCTGGGATTGTGCATTATTTCTAGTTTTGTACAATTATCAAGACATTAAACAAGACATCTGGGATTGTGCATTATTTCTAGTTTTGTACAATTATCAAGACATTAAACAAGACATCTGGGATTGTGCATTATTTCTAGTTTTGTACAATTATCAAGACATTAAACAAGACATCTGGATAGGGTGCTCTATCTTATTTCTAAAGTTGGAGAATTAATAAGACATTTAATAAGACATCTAAACTGGGATATTGCATTTTATTTCTAGTTCTGTAAAATTAGCTCGGTTGATTTTCAAATCATTTTGTATTTCAACATTCAATATACATTTTTTTTCGTGTGTTTAATTATTCAGGAATACTGTTGGAAAATTTATTCTAAAGGCAGACTGGAAGAAAGAAAGAAAGATATTAAATAACAATAGATAATTGCATCATGTGTAAAAAATATTATTATTGATGTAACATCATAATCATTATTTTACTTATTAATTGTTGTGCTGTTTTTATGTTGTTAAGAAAAATAAGTAATGCAATGTATTTTGAATTTTTGACACATTAACTTCTTTAGTATATAAACTTTAGGACACATTTTCTTTGCAGTTAAATCTCATCAGTACATTTAAAAGAAATTTCGACTCACTAGTGAATTCTCAAAAATACTTTTCCAATTAACAGGTAGATAGAGGAAGATAAAATTATTTAATATCTCTGTATTAAGAGTGTTTAGATTAGAACATCATATACCATTACCTTTAATTCGATGAATTAAGAACTTCAGTTATTTTTATTGTGATCAACTATTCATAATCATTTAATGTTTTAACAAAATGTACAATTATTCACAATAATGACATATTATCACTGCGTCTGCTTCAAACCATCACTAATTATTTTTTTTTATCTGTTACTGTTAATGCGATGAGATGATTATCTTAAAAAATGATTCATCTTCATAATACTTCTCAAAGACACTTTTAAAAAGAGGAAAAAAATATGCTTTTCAAAATTCTGATAATTCTAAATTACGCAGCACGTACGACACGTAACTCGAACTTTGTTTGGGTATATGGACAATAATAAAATTGGTTGTTGACTGGTCATATTTAATCTTGAATACAAATTAATTATTCAAGTATATCGATAATTATTAATTTTGCAAACAATTATTCTAAACAATTAATATATTTTATTTTATAATTTTTTCTTTTGTTAAGAAAATTTTAAATATTTTCTTATTTACTGACTTAAACGATATATATTATTTATTCAGAGTAACGATCCCACAATTCTTTAATGGTTGCTATAGTCAACTATCAACATCCGTTTCCAGCAGATGTTACAAGCCAAGTTGGCGGGAGCAAGTCGTGATCAGCACAAAAGAATGGCATCCAAAATAGTTTCCAGCCGGAATCCTTATCCGTTTCCGAGGATTCAGAATGACGAAGACTTTTATGGGCCGTCTGCAACAAAGGTGTGTGTACTTAACTCTAATAATTTTCACTGGGCCCAGGCCTTTGCCTTTTCGAACTGCAAACAGCACCCCATGTTAAAAAAAGAGGGGCGGCTTTTTACAGGAATTTTAGGTTTTGCAGGACCATAGTAAGAACTATGTACTTGTTATGTATAAATATATTATTGATCAAGAACTATGTACCTGTTATGTAGAAATGTATTGTTGATCAAGAAGTTTTCTCTGCCATTTTATAGTATGGAGTTAGTACTACTATTATTACCTTAGTCATCAACCACAACAAAATAAGTTGAGGCTACGACATCGTAGCTAATATGAAGTACTTTTGGTCCAAAAATAAGGCCATTATAGTCCTAATATACCTCCCATTTGTTTGTAACACACCCACCTCATTTAAAACACGAAAAGATTAATTATTTACAAATACTACAAAGGATTTTACATTTAAACTGAAATAAATCATCAAAATTTGTTTAAGCTTAATCCAACCATTTCACAGCTTAATATGTAATCATGACTATATGTTCCTAATTATGAAAATTTGCATCTATGGAATATGGTAAGGTTTTACATTTGTAAATTGTGAAGGGAATAAATAAATTAGCAGATTGGAAGCTTTATTTAGCTTACCATTTACAGAGGAGTTATACGTGCAATCGATTATGGAGTTTAAAAACTGATTATCTGATTGGTTCACTCAACCAACTGATGGTCGATTATTATCGATAATCAGAAAACACTACATTCTATATTCTCATAATGTCCCTCTCATATTCTAAGTTTATACCAATCTATGATTTATCATGCTTAGCTAATTGAGTTATGAAAGTAAAACTCATGTCTTTAGCATGTCATCTATGTTATGGAGGTCAACAGTTTGAATATAAATTTCCACATTGCTTCATTGCCATCAAACTCTTCTCAGGTAAATTAGATTATTTTCAACAAGCCCAACAGGTACCTCACATAGACTACAGGAGGAGCACAATCTGAAATTAGAGGGGCCCCAGGTTTCGGGTTATCATTTTTTTAGCACTGTAAAAACTTGAGTTATCTACATGTTATTAATATTGTTCTGCAAAATATTATATTCTCTAGAGCATGTTTACTGTGGTGTCACATGTCAAAATAGACTTCTATGAAGTTCATCAAAATGAGTGATGCATTACCTGATATTATGACAACTTGATGAAAACTTGCTAAGAAGAGTGTGATGAAATATCTCACTGTCATTTGTTATCCATTCTTTAAAATAACTAATGCTTCTGAAGTAATGAGAAATATAACTATGAAAGAAGTATACTTTTGAAAAGGTGAAAGTAAGTGCTTAAGTGCATCAAAAGCAAGGAGACTATAATAAATTGCAAAAGCCCATAGCAAAAGTATTTTCATCAGGATGGGGTTTTTTTCATAGCATCTAAGGTGTAGGGCAATCAACAGTCAGGACTGAATAGAGTTTAGTTAAACAATGTTAGTATTCAATTTCAGTTTTAGAACAACAATTAATATTTAAGATTAATAAATGTGCCTTCATGACCATGCTAACATACACTTTAGAAGAAGAATATTTGTGTATTGGTTAAAATGTGTATTGCCTGAATGCTTCTTAAACTTGAATTGGCAGATCTGCAATGTTATATGCATATTCTTTGCCTTTGCCTTCGTAAAAGAAATGTCTCTTTTGTGTGAAATTTGGAGGGTTTTTATTTATTTATGTTAAACATATAGTTAATGTAATGAATTTATAATGTCAATGTAGTTTTCTTTGCTTGCACAATATTTTTCTTCCTGAAACTAATATTATTTCTTGAAGTCATTTTTTCAATTTATCGTTATGCAGAAGATACACTTTAGCAAAAGACTGTTTTGTGAGAAGGCTATTCACCATTATTTACTTGCCATACAGCAGAGGATAACTTTACATAACCAGAGTCAGTGGAGGATGGTTTTCCCTTTATAAATAGTCCCAGGATTATTTAAACATTATGAGCATTCACCAGATGATGGCTATTACCTGAATTAATTGATATGATTATTGCAATAACCCAAAACTGTATAAGCTCATCAAAAATTATTATATTATATTATATTATATTATATTATATTATATTATATTATATTATATTATATTATATTATATTATATTATATGATATGATATTATATTATATTATATTATATTATATTATATTATATTATATTATATTATATTATATTATATTGTATTGTATTGTATTGTATTGTTATATTATGTTATATTATGTTGTGTTACATTATCTTACATTATATTACATTATGTATAAAATTTTGTTCTTAAATCTTTACCTTTATTCATATTTTGTAATATTTCACTGGAAAAACAATGAATGAATTACCAAATATATAAAATCTAAAAAAAATTCTTGGCTCAAATTTGAGTTTAATACTCCCTTTGCCTTTTGTTCTGATAAGTCATTATTAAATTAAATGGATTAATTGCCTTTCATAATTGACAAAGAAATATATCTGATTGGTTTTATAAAGAAATTAAGTATGAGAGAAGAATCATGTTACATAAAATTGAGCCATATTTATAATTTAATTTTGTTGTTACTATTATACTTTGGGATACTGTAGTGATATTTAACATTACTTTTTATGTTATAGTATGACCCCTATGATAAACCCACACATCTGGCTCAGAAGGAGGACCCATGGAACAGGCTTAATTGCTCTGTAACCCTCGCAGCCTCACGACGAGAGATCTTCCACAGCGATCCTCATGCTCCTCGAGACAGTCTTGACTTTGTCTTGAAAGCAAAATATAACCATCATGATGAGTTCCTGAAAGCTAAACATGAAACACTTTATCAACCAGAAACTCTAGGAGAAGAGCATGGGTACAGTTTTTTATATATATTTTTTTGGTTGCATTAAAGAGATTCAATGCATATAAATGTGTTATAATGGATATTCTAACAAAGCCTTTGTTACTTTTTTATTATTTCAGTGTGCTTATGATGGCTAGATCAAATATTTGTATGAGATGATCTTTGAAGGGAAGAATCTGGAGAGTACCATCATTTACACATGGCAGGCATGATTGCCCACTGATCACTGTCATCATTGGCTAACTATGAAATGTAAATTATCAGAGCCAGACAGAAAGCTCCTTGCATGTGACATCTTCATGTTAGCAAGAATTTAACACTTTTTAATCCAATTTTTCATGCATGATACAAACAATTTTTCTTTTAATGAAAGTTTTTCATTAATAATGACTTTATGTAAAGGCTCAGGGAACATCAGTGTGTGTGAAGTATGTGTGTGTGTGTGTGCTTGTGTATGTATGTGTGTGTGTGTGTGTGTGTGTGTGTGTTTGTGTGTGTGACTTGAGTGAAAATGTAATTTTTGTAGTGTAAAATTTCATGTTGCATTAGCTGAAAAGCAATTTCTACACCTATATTCATTTTGTAACTTAGTTTTCCTTCCTCTTAATGAAATTTGAAGAAAATCTAGGGAGCTCAACAATTTTTAATGTCATTTAAATCTTTGGTATTTCAACTTTCTAAAGCTGGGTGTTCATTCTGTATACATATTTTTGTATATATATATATATATATATATATATATATATATATATATATATATATATATATATATATATATATATATATATATATATATATAATGTTTTACTACAATGCAGATACCAAATTAGGAACACTTAAAATAAATGCCCATATTTTTTTTTAAATTTCAGCCGAGTCTTGAAAAATAGAACTAAAGAAATCATTATTCCACCACCACCAATGAACTACCCTCTCAAAATACAAGAAGAAAAGAAGAAAGAGAGTATACACAGTATAAAAAATGCTATAGGTAAATATTCTGAATTGATTGTAAAAGTATATCAAAGAAATATATACACCTGTTTATCATGTTATTTATTTCCAGTTTGGATGACAGAAAATAGCATTTTTCATGTCAGGCTGTCCCAATATTCATGTATTTATTGTTGGAAACAATTGTCAAATCTGAGAACTGTCATCAATAATCTAATGCCATCATTGCATGGACTAACACTGTGTAAAAATATTGTTTTTAAACTATATTATCCCCTTGCATTTGGGATATCTTTCTTTCATTGCTATGGTTAATATGTAAAGTAGAACAATACAGAGCTTAAGATAAGCAGTCTGTTTACAGGTTTTTTGCAAAGAAATTGACTAAATAAATTGTCAGTGTATTACAATTGCCATATGCACAGGCTGGATTTAACATCAAAATAAAAATTTTCATTGTCTCAGTCACTAAGCTGTTTGATGCATTCTCAAAGGTATGATGAATGTCTTGGTGATTATGACTCAGTCTAGTATCTCAGGCAGAAACTTCCTAAAGTCTGAATTCCTTGACCCAAACATTGTACCCTAGGACTCAGCTGTTATTGCAACTGAAAAAGCCAGAGGATTTAGTCTTGATCACATTATAACAGCTGAAATGTGCCATGAGATGCAAAAATAAATAGACATAAGCAATGAAAAATGAGATACATTATGAAATTTGCATAGAACATAATAATATATACTGTCTTACATTAGTTAGATTTTGGGACTAAGGAGCCCTCGGATTGGACTAAACCTAAACAGAAAAATTGAAATGCTCAGGTGGCGCTCTACAGTTTCGTATTTAGCATAGGGTTAGAATTTTAAAAAAAAAGAGTTTCCCCAGGTTTCCTCACTAGTTATACTGGCTAATTTTCCATATTTTAATAGCTGCCAAGAATAGTGTACTTTAGACAAATTCAGGTTGAGTTTTAGAGCACAAGGGAGCAGTCATTTTAGTTAGCAGTGTCCTAAGATCATTTAAAATTTTGAAAAGTACAATATCCAAAGAAATTTCATCCACATTACATGAAAGTAGTATATAGGTATGCCAACATTCTCTCCACTATGCATGTTTAAAATGCAAACAACTTCATCTTACATACATCACTCTCTCTAAAGTACATAATAACTGGTGAGCGCCACCTCCTGGCCCTGTGATCAAGTTGGCGCTCTACAGTTTCGTATTTAGCATAGGGTTAAAATTTTAAAGAAAAAGAGTTTCCCCGGGTTTCCTCAATAGTTATACTGGTTATTTAAAAGAGACTTTGTATATCTTAAGTATTATTCAAAGAACCTTTAATTCCCTTTATTTTGATATATGATTGATGGGTGTAATATGGGTTAGAGAGTACACAGCTTGGCCTTACTCCAGATGTGCACCTTTCAAAAAAGTGCTAGCTCTACTTGCTCATTTTCACTTCACGAACTTCAGAGGTAAATTGTAAAAAAAAGAGCCAATAACTTTTTTTTACATTTTATGTATTTGGTAATTCAATCATTGCACTTTTAGAAGCTGGTATTATCTAGTTTGGCAAAATTCATTATCCATATTTTAATAGCTGCCAAGAATAGTGTACTTTAGACAAATTTAGGTTGATTTTTGGAGCACAAGGGAGCAGTCATTTTAGTTAGCAGTGTCCTAAGATCATTTAAAATTTCCAAAAGTACAATATCCAAAGAAATTTCATCCACATTACATGAAAGTAGTATATAGGTATGCCAACATTCTCTCCGCTGTGCATGTTTAAAATGCAAACAACTTCACCTTACATACATCACTCTCTCAAAAGTACATAGGTGGCGCTCACCAGTTATTATGTACTTTTGAGAGAGTGATGTATGTAAGGTGAAGTTGTTTGCATTTTAAACATGCACAGTGGAGAGAATGTTGGCATACCTATATACTACTTTCATGTAATGTGGATGAAATTTCTTTGGATATTGTACTTTTGAAAATTTAAAATGAGCTTAGGACACTGCGAACTAAAATGACTGCTCCCTTGTGCTCCAAAAATCAACCAAAATTTGTCTAAAGTACACTATTTTTGGCAGCTATTAAAATATGGAAAATGAATTTTGCCAAACTAGATAATACCAGCTTCTAAAAGTGCAATGACTGAATTACCAAATACATAAAATGTAAAAAAAGTTATCAGCTCTTTTTTTACAATTTACTTCAGAAGTTCGAGAAGTGAAAATGAGCAAGTAGAGCTAGCACTTTTTTGAAAGGTGCACATCTGCAGTAAGGTCAAGCTGTATACTCTCTAACCCATATTACATCCATCAATCATACATCAAAATAAAGGGAATTAAAGGTTCTTTGAACAATACCTAAGATATACAAAGTCTCTTTTAAATAACCAGTATAACTAGTGAGGAAACCCGGGGAAACTCTTTTTCTTTAAAATTTTAACCCTATGCTAAATACGAAACTGTAGAGTGCCACCATAATAACTGGTGAGTGCCACCCAAGCAAGCAAACTTCAGCCCCATATATCATTGCTCATGACTCTGTGATCAACCCCATATATCATTGCTCACACAATAACATTCTGAAATTTTTTTCAGATGCATTTAATTTTAAACTAGTTGGTAAAATAACCAATAATTCATTCTTATTTACAGGTCTTACTACAGCACTCAAACATGTGATAATGTTAGACTAAAATTACTTGAACAATGTCATTTTAAATCCATGTTTTGATACTATTTCATAGTTATGGAATAAAACTGACTTTAGAACTTGATGACTTTATATCCTTTGCAAACATGTTGGAATTTAAGTCCATGTACATTCATTTTCATATTATGTAGGTAGGTATGTATGTATGTATGTATGTATGTATGTATGTATGTATGTATGTATGTATGTATGTATGTATGTATGTATGTATGTATGTATGTATGTATGTATGTATGTATGTATGTATGTATGTATGTATGTATGTATGTATGTATGTATGTATGTATGTATGTATGCATGTATGTATGTATGTATGTAAACACTGTTTATTCTTGTGTATTGAATTATATATTTATATTCAATTGAATGCAGTTATTATATGAAATAATACAATAGTTTCCTGATTTAAAAAGATAGTAATCTCTAATAGTTTTTAGATATATAGAACTGCACTCCTTTATCAAACTGCCATCTGTGGAAGACAGAGTACACTGGTGTATAATGAGATTTTCTCAATATAATGCCATCCTTGGGGAGATATTATATTGCCATATAATGACATTCCCTCATTATAATGCAATCCATGTTGAGATCTAGTATATTGCCATATAGTTACATTACCTCATTATATTGCCACACATGTAGAGATCTAGTATATTGCCATATAATGTGATTCTCTCATTAAAATGCCATATTGGGGGAGATCTATTATATTGCCATACAAAAACATTTCCTCATAATACCATCCATGTGGACATATACTAAACTGCATTATGATGACATTCCCTCATTATAATGTCATACAAGGGGGACATAGACTATATTGCTTTATCATGAGACTGCCTTATAATAAAACAGATAATAAATATAATTTATGACCACTTAATGAAAAAATGTATTGGAGTACTGACTTTGTAACAGGAACCAGGACTTATAACGAGGGTTTATTACATGTATTGTGAGGATATAGTCTCTAAGCATTTATTTGGGGATTTTGTCTCAAGAAAATATTTTCTTTTATTATGTGGAGTTCTTGGGTCTTCTTTTTAGTGTTTTGTAGTTATTAAACATGTTTCCATGGGCAACTAACATGAGGTCAAGAATGAGTATGTGGTCTAATACACAAGGATTGTATAGTCCAAGGTGATGGTTATTGGGAAGACATAAGCTGTGTTTGTAAATATCTTATCTTTCTCCCCAAATTGTTTTTAGTGTAGTATGATAATTAATGTACATTGAGGCTAAGTATATAGAAAAAAGATGGATACTGTATTTCACCATCATATGACACATAAAAAGAGGGATACTGTATACACTGTCATATAACACATAAAAAGAGAGATACTGTATACACTGTCATATGACACATAAAAAGAGGGATGCTGTTAACACTGTCATATGACACATAAAAAGAGGGATACTGTTTACACTGTCATATTGCATAAATCATGTTACCTTAACTTATTTCCATCTTACTTGCATACAAGTCAGGTTCAACTGTAAACTGCATAGGCACTGATCTGCTGTTGCATAATGTGCTGGCAGATCTGGATTTTTGCAGTTTATTTGGAGTAATCAGTAGAACAAACAACATAGACCCTGATCTGCTGGCATATTATGCAATGACAGATCATGGTCTCTTTTGTTTGCAGTTGGAATTAATTTTAAACAATTATATACAGTAAAAACTACAGTTGTATCCATGTTACTGGGCATCTTTGGTCAAGGTAGTTCTTGAGCTGCAAACAATGTTTCTGTGATTTCTTTCCCTACCAAGGAGAACATTGGTTATGAGCATCATTCTTGGACTGAGAACCCACACAACATCATACATGTCAGAAGAGGGACTGAATAGAACAAAGATGGCAGAATATATCATGTGATGTGCCATATTTATTGTTCCAAGAATAATTTTAGTTATTAGGGGATTTTTTTTTCTGTGAACAGCCTAGAACATTTGAGGATGTGTTCATAGCATTTAGGTGGAAATTCCAAAATGGGTCACCCAGAAATAAACACTAAATTGAGATAGGAATAAAAACTGCTTTATGCAAGGAGAGTTACCTCCACTTTTATTAAAAAATGTACAGCAAAGAATCAACCTTTTGTCAGTGCTCATATAAATTCATGCTTAGAAATTTCCATGATTGATAAGCATTCTTTTAATTGCTACTTTCATTGTGTTTATGTATCAAAAATAAGCTCACGACATGTGTGCATCTTAAATCAAAACATACCAGAAAAAAGCTGTCTATTGTATGCATCTTAAATAAGCTTTCTACCTGTTATTAAGTTACCTTTCAGTTTTGAGTAAGGTTTAAATCTGCATTCCTTCCAGAAACCAAATTTTTAACTAATATTATCAGTGTGTTTTTTATATTGGGAAATCTCCAACCATATTTAAATGTTGAATTGTATATGCACATTACTGGGTTTCCACTTGTATTTGACTCATGTATACATTTGTTTAAAATATTTGAATGTCTATTTACTGGGAGATCTATCAAATTATATCATGACATCTTGTTTTGCTATTATTTTTGCTATGGAATGCAATCATAAGGATTTGAGTATATATGCTTTTGTTTAATGCTGCAAATTAACTTTTTACCAAGAAAAAAATCCACAACCCCTTTTCAACAGATATGGACTTTGTATGACACTATGACCACCATTAAAATGCTCAGATCCTTTATTAGAAGAATGCTAAAGTTGTTATTAGTACATCTCAAAGAAATTACATCACACTGGAATTAGAATTCCAGACAATGTTCAATCAGTTTTAACATAGGAATTATAGATGTTTGCTCATTTGATAGCACCTTACACTGTGCAGATGTGTAAGAATTAAATATTTGTATACCAAACCAGCTTATGTTTCTCAGCCTTTTCATTGTCTTTCCTATGGTTTCCATTTAGAATAGATAGTCATCCAGATTCATGTAGTAGTCAGCCTTTCAGCCATCTTGTGTTTTCATGTCACTATTTTCCAGAGAGTCATCATACACAGACTACCAACAGGGGTTACTCTCGTAAACCAGATGGAGGATTTTTCACCTCATAATTGGTCTATGTTTTTCTTAGTTTGACACTTCTAATAAGGTGATGGTTGTGGTAGATAGAAGTAGTGGTAGTTACTAGCCCGATCTGTCCACTGCCTTCTTTCTCCACAGCTTTTTTTTACAATTATTTGTCAACAAACTGTCATGCTCAAATTTGTTAACAATCTTTCAACCAGAAGAGACAGTCTGTTTGTTTCATTATCTGAGTGTTTCATGATAAGAGTGTTTCAACTGCAGAACACTTCATTTAAGAACATATAGTCAAATTAAATATATTTATGGCATAATGCTATTGCTTGTGCAATATATTTGCTTATATATAATGCCCACTTAAGTGAAAACAGTGTGGACATGGTCATTAAATGACACCCAGGCTGATTAAGGTCTCTGCTGTTCATTCTGAAGATTATTTCAAGCAAGCAGGATTGAGTTGACCATATTCTGCTAGTATATTTTTCCATGTCAGATAAGGGTCAATGCTTTGCTTCTTGCATTTGGTTGTTTTCATGTTGGTAAATAAGTTAACATCTTTGGCTTATACAATAATATGCTATTATGCAATGTTTGACCTATACCACCATATTAATAGTTACTCTTTTAAACTGCCATCAAGTGCCTGTAGTTGTCATTATGTCATAATAAAGATACTGACATGACAAGGATGTGCTAATGTTATATCACTGATAGTAACAGGAATTAGAGACAAGGATATGCTAATGTCACAGCACTCATAGTATCATAATAATTAGAGACAAGGATATGCTAATTTTACATCACTGATAGTAACAGGAATTAGAGACAAGGATATGCTAATGTTTCATTACTGATATCATTGTAGGAATTAGAAACAAGGATATGATGATGTTACATCACTGATAGTATTATAGGAATTAGAGACAAGGATATGCTAATGTTACATCACTGATAGTAACAGGAATCAGACAC
Organism: Potamilus streckersoni; assembly: GCA_016746295.1. Classification (NCBI taxonomy): domain Eukaryota; kingdom Metazoa; phylum Mollusca; class Bivalvia; order Unionida; family Unionidae; genus Potamilus; species Potamilus streckersoni. The sequence continues at coordinate 1,279,143 of JAEAOA010001816.1, forward strand.
AGGGATATGCTAATGTTACATCACTGATAGTAACAGGAATTAGACATTAGGATATGCTAATGTAACATCACTGATAGTAACATAGGAATTAGAGACTAGGATATGCTAATGTTTCATTACTGATAGCATCATATGAATTAGAAACAAGGATATGATGATGTTACATCACTGATAGTATCATAGAAAATAGAGGAGAGTATGGTAACTAAATGAATTTTTCATTGTTTGATTGAACTATACAGGAATAGCATGAGAAGTTGGTGTGCAGGTGTTTCATTGTTTGTTGAAACTTTGTTGTATGATATTTTCATTATGAAGATTTCCATTTAGTCGGATTGCTGTTTTTACATTTGAGTTTCTTTTGGAGAGTCAAAGTTATTAGACAGACATTTGTTAGATATGAGAATGTTCTGGCTAGACCATAATCCACACTGAGTATTTTGGCTAGACCTTGGTCCACACTGAATGTTCTGGCCATACCTTGGTTCACATTAAATATTGTGGCCAGACTGTGGTTCCCATTGAATGTTCTAGTCCAGACTTTGGTCCACACTGAATATTCTGGCCAGACCTTGGTCCACACTGAATGTTCTGCCCAGACTTTGGTTCACACTGAATATTCTGGCCAGACCTTGGTCTACACTGAATGTTCTGGCCAGACTTTGGTTCACACTGAATATTCTGGCCAGACCTTGGTCCACACTGAATGAATGTTCTGACCAGACTCTGGTTCACATTGAATGTTCTGGCCAGACTTTGGTCCACACTGAATATTTTGGCCAGACCTTAGTCCACACTGTTTGTAGTTTGATACATCTTATACATAAGCACATGTTTCCATGACAGGTTGTTGACATTTTCACATGTATTCTGGTGTTGGGAAGTATTTCTGTGTACATTGTATACAGTGAAACCTGTCTATAAAGGACCTTTATGAGAATATAAATCACGTACTTTATGGACAGGTGTCTTTTGTTCTTAGTCTTTAAAGCTTTCTGTTTTATATGCATAGATGTTTTGTAGAAAACAGCTAGAAGACATCAAATTAATTTATGTATTCAAGAGAATTTTTGTCACAATGTCATCATAGTATCATACTGATCATGTTGGTAGTGAAATCACTCAATTCAAATATTGCAGGGAAGAATGAAAACACTCAAATGAAATATTGAATGTGTTTTTGCAGCGGAAGTGAAGTTAGGGATGCAAAATCAGTATTATGTGTTCGATGGATTCCTATTATTGAAGGATTTTCATTGAGACTCCTGTTTGATAGATATTCTTCTTCAAGGCTGTCCTTTTGACAGATTTCACTGTAATTTTTATCTTTGTGTAGGGTGTGTGTACATTGGTCTGAGATCTCATTCCCAGTCACACCATCAAATTTTGACATCTATACCTTAACTTGTTAGTGTTATTTTCTTGTTTAATTTTTATTTGCTTGAAGTAAAGTAATTTTATTCTTAACAATGACAGAATTTTTGTTCTTAACAATGACAAAAGCAGTGTATATTTATTTTTATAATTAACCAGAAGACACCCATGTTTTTATGTACTACCAGGTATATACGTGCATAAGACATTCATTTGTTTTACACATTAAGTTCTGAAGAATTAATGATTAATGAGACAAAACACAAGAATCTTAATTGATAATATTCTTCATGTACATTTATGCTATAATATTGATGTATGGACCATTGAATCAAAAATAATGAGTTATAAGCTTATCTTAAGCACTTCTGGCTTGGTCACCTTGAAAGGGAGTGTCATAATATAGTAAGGGACAGAACTCAAAACCTAAATTGTCTAATTCTGACAGGAAATTATTAGCCAGAATGATTACTTCCCTTGTAATGGTTGGGCTGCTTGTACACAGCACACAATTTAGAATTATTTCATTAGAAATGCTCATCAAATGAAAATGCTTAAATATTTACCTTAAAATATTGTATGAATTATTCAGTTCTGTGTTATAAGATACAGAGGAAAAGGCATAAAATAACTACTAAAATTATGTGAATTAAGTGGGATATTTGTATTTTGTTATAATCATTAAATAAAAGTATGATTTTTAATATCTCACAAGATATGTTTATCCTTTTGATCTTTTTTAGTGTAGTATTTACTTTATAAACACAACTGTTTTCTCAATGCTGTCCCTTTTTAGAAACAAATTGTTTATGAATAATAATTTTTGGAATAACGTCAACTTAACATTTTAAATTTATATACAAATTTATTGAATCTTTTATATTTAAATCCCCAGTGTGACCTTTAGCAGGAATACACATTTTAATCTGTTTGGTATAATATCTTGTGTTAGCAAAAGATTTCCTTTTGTTTCTGTTGTGTTCATACATTTAATGAATTTAATGAATTATCTGGTCATGCAGAAGTTCATGGAAGATGTATTGTTTGCTTGCCTTGACATTTTGATTTCAAAAGTTTATATTTTTCTACTGAGGTATACTAGAATTTGATTAAACAGCTCCTTAAATCAATATATCTATGTAAAGACAATTCAAAGAATCTGATAAAATGTTTTTGTAACTACAACAATAATGGTTCATTGAGGGAGTTCATTTCACAATTATGGGTAGGTCTAATTCTGTATCAAAACTAAGAGTCTTGTGTGAATGATTTTATGTTGATTATTACATTGTCTTACATTGGTAAATTTAGATTTAATTAATATTTTTTTGTCTTGGCACATAAATGTATCATAAGCATACACTACTGCAGCATAGAAAACTTGCTAATTAAATGTAAAGAACCTTTTGTGAGGACGTAAGAATAACATATGTAAATGCTACCTAGTAACTTGATGACTTAACAGTCACAAGCTTTTATAAAATCAAACATGGGTCATAGTTGACTAGATCTCATCCATTATTTCTCTCCCACTCTGTAGATATGAATACTGATTTAACACATTTCTGTCCCATACTGTAGATATGAATACTGATTTAACACATTTTTCTCCCACACTGTAGGTTTGAAGTGCTGACTTGACACATTTTGAGAATGAATTCTTTGCAGCATCTTATACAGACACTTCATCATGGGCAATTCTATTTTTTGTCTAACCATTTTACAATTGTTTTGCATGTCTGGCAGTTAAAATAAATTCTTCAGATTTCAATAAAATATAATAAAAATGCATTGATAACAAGAATAGAGAACATGCTTTCTGACAGTATCATTATTAGCAATTTATGTGCAGATTTCGTGTGAATGTATGTAGGCAGAGTTGGATTTAGGACTGACTGCCAGCTTGTTCATTATATCCACCTTGTCTACTATATCCAGGTAGAAACCTGTCTGCTAAAACTACCCAGTCATTACTAATGTACTCTTCACAGCATACAAATTTGTGGGTGCAGCTTGTGCAGCAATAAGTACCTGGTACTGTAAAACCAGTCTTGAGAGACCACTTCTTTTGAGACCTAAGAGATTATTATATTTTGGTAGAAGGGGTGGTCTTTCACAACAGGTTCTACTGTAATAGCATAAAAACATATGGATCCAGCTTGCTCAATAATAATTAGTAGACCTGCAGGAGGGCAAACCAAGGCATTTGGAGCACTCACTTTTTGTCTTAAATTTTTTTTTTGGATGAATTTTATGGTTGCTAGGAAATACCAGCTTTAAAGACCTAACTTAAAATACTGTCATTAAATGCCATTTTTTAGAGACTGTCTAGATTTAAAAGTACCAATTTAAACTACTATCATTATATGTTATTTTTTGAGGCATATATAGATTTAAATGTACTAACTTAAAATATTGTCATTAAATGTTATTTTTCAAGGCATGTCTAGACTTAAAAGTACCAACTTAAAAATGCTTTCATTAAATGTCACTTTTGTAGAGGCATATCTACAGATTTAAAAATACCAACAAAAACAAAATTTTGCCAAATAAAAAAAAATCCTAAAGAATCCCCATTTTTCAGCATGATAGTGACTATTTATGCAATTGGTGATAAATATAACAAGAAAATGACAATCTGAAATGCAGTAAGATAACGTTTCCATGCGGTAGTAGTACATGTAAATATAATTCATTTATTCATTTGCAAAACATTGACGTTTTAATTTAACACCAACTGTACATAACTTAATTTCAGCTCACTGGTTTCTTGATGAGAAAGCACAAAGTAACCATATGTACAATTTACTTGTTTATAATTGTACCACATTTACTCATGTACAATTTACAAGTTTGTAACCAAATCACATTTAGATATGTACAGTGTACAAGTTTATATTTGTACATTTACCCATGTACAATATACAAGTTATAATTTTATCACATTTACCCATCTACAATGTACAAGTTATAATTTTATCACATTTACCCATCTACAATGTACAAGTTATAATTTTATCACATTTACCCATCTACAATGTACAAGTTTATAACCAAACCACATTTACCCATGTACAATGTACAAGTTATAATTTTATTTACCCATGTACATGTACAGCAAATCATGAAATGCATAACTGAGATTTTCCTGCACAGAATGTCCTGTTGGTTAGAGTCCCTACCCATCATTGTATCAGACACTGACAGATAGACTGAGATTGGCCTGCACAGAATGTCCTGTTGGTTAGAGTCCCTACCCAGCATTGTATCAGACACTGACAGATAGACTGAGATTGGCCTGCACAGAATGTTCTGTTGGTTAGAGTCCCTACCCAGCATTGTATCAGACACTGACAGATAGACTGAGATTGGCCTGCACAGAATGCCCTGTTGGTTAGAGTCCCTACCCAGCATTGTATCAGACACTGACAGATAGACTGAGATTTTCCTGCACAGAATGTCCTGTTGGTTAGAGTCCCTACCCAGCATTGTATCAGACACTGACAGATAGACTGAGATTGGCCTGCACAGAATGTCCTGTTGGTTAGAGTCCCTACCCATCATTGTATCAGACACTGACAGATAGACTGAGATTGGCCTGCACAGAATGCCCTGGTGGTTAGAGTTTGTACCCAGCATTGTATCAGAAACTGACACATAGACTGAGATCAGCTTGCATATAATGCCCTGGTGGATACAGTCTGTGTGCTGCAGTATATATTACACTGACAGACTGAGATCTGTCCAGATATAATGCCCTGAAGTATAGAGTCTGCGCTTAGTGGTGTATCAGACACTGAAGTATCTTGGCCCTTGTTCTCAGATATGGCAGATTTTAAGCACTGAATAACTTCTGTCATAACATCAAGCTTGAAAAACTTTTAGTGCATTCCATCTTTAAATGACTCCACATCTGCCCATGTATACTTTCTATCCCTGACTTTTTTGGGGATGGGGGTGCCAATTAAATCGGGACTGTCCATCCATTCTTTCTTCTAGATCAGTGGTTCCCAATCCCTGGGTTGTGACACTGTTCTTTCGTTCTGCAGATTTGTTTTTGGATGGTGACAAAGCTTATCGAAATGTGGAAAAAGTGTCATGAGGTTGAGAAAAATGCCAAAAAAGGTTGGGAACCACTGTTATAAATGTTTGTCCTTCCTTCCATCAATCCCACTGTCATTTCTACTCAAGAACTCCCTTAATTTCATCAAATTTCAAACAGCTAGATATTAATGAGGACTTGCTTGAATTTCATTGTCAGCTTTTTTATATCCTCTTTTGGCAGAGTTATATCCCCTGACTGTCAAATGGACCAAATATACTGTCAATTTTCTAATGAATTATTGTAGGTTTTTCGTTGTCATTCTTCTACATCAATATTTAGCCTAGTTATACTCCATATCCATATTTACAAAGACCCTGATATGACTATTACATACACCATGTCCACATTTACAAAGACCCTGATGTGATTATTACATACACCATATCCACATTAACAAAGACCATGATGTGATTATTACATACACCATATCCACATTTAAAAAGATCGTGATGTGATTATTACGTACACCATATCCACATTTACAAAGACCCTGATGTGATTATTGCATACACCATATCCACATTAACAAAGACCCTGATATGATTATTACATACACCATATCCACATTTATAAAGATCCTGATATGATTTTTACATACACCATATCCACATTAACAAAGACCCTGATGTGATTATTACATACACCATATCCACATTTAGAAGGACCCTGATGTGATTATTATGTACACCATATCCACATTTACAAAGACCCTGATGTGATTATTACATACACCATATCCACATTTAGAAAGACCCTGATGTGATTATTATGTACACCATATCCACATTTACAAAGACCCTGATGTGATTATTACATACACCATATCCACATTTACAAAGACCCTGATGTGATTATTACATACAACATAGCCACATATACAAAGACCCTGATGTGATTATTACATGCTTCATATCCACCTTTATAAAACCCTAAGATAATTATTACATACAACATAGCCATATTTACAAAGACCCTGATGTGATTATTACATGCTTCATATCCACCTTTATAAAACCCTAAGATAATTATTATATACAACATAGCCACATTTACAAAGACTCTGATGTTATTATTACATACACCATATCCACATTTACAAAGACCCTGATGTGATTATTACATACACCATATCCACATTTACAAAGACCCTGATGTGATTATTACATACACCATATCCACATTTACAAAGACTCTGATGTGATTATTACATACAACATAGCCATATTTACAAAGACCCTGATGTGATTATTACATACGCCATATCCACATTTATAAAGACCCTTATGTGATTATTACATACACCATATCCACATTTACAAAGACCCTGATGTGATTATTACATACAACATAGCCACATTTACAAAGACCCTGATGTGATTATTACATGCTTCATATCCACCTTTATAAAACCCTAAGATAATTATTACATACAACATAGCCTCATTTACAAAGACCCTAATGTGATTATTACATACTCCATGGCCACATTTATAAAGACCCTCAGTTTTTTAGAGCAATTTTGATATCTTTTTCTTCTTATTATTGTCATTTCACTATTCTCTTAAGTGTATCATAGTAAAAATGGCTGATATGTAATAGTTTCATTACAATGTCAGCCTTTTTTTACCATGATGCCTATTTTTTTTTTCTTGGTATTGTTTGAACTCAATCTTTTATATCATGGGAAAAAGCCAATCATATAAATTATAAAACTGAATTCACTCATTTGATGCATCCTGAAAAAATCACAATTTATAACTTTACCTTTTTTTAATTACTGGTAAACTTGGTAGACTGTTGGTGGAATTTATAGTTATCATAAATGTATTTTTTAAATCATAAGACTTATTGTTTCAAAGGAAATAGAAAGGGGAGAAAGCATAAAACCTAATGTTGGATTAATTTTTTTTTAAATCCTGAAAATCATTTAAGTTGCAAGACAATAACTGTTGCTAATCATTTCTATTTATTGCTTTTTGTGCTTTATGTACTTTTTTGACCTATAGTCTTTGATTGTTACTTTACATGACAATAGCTAAGAAATCCAATATGCAATAATTGAAAATCCAATCTTCACACATCCTGAATGTTTTCTGACAATATACTTTGCTTATTCATTGTTTTGCTGATTGCACTAGGGGAGGTTTAGCATGTATCTTGATATCTTTTTCTTGCCTGTTTCTAGTCACTCTAAACTTTGTTGCATTTCTTTGGTTTTTTTGTTCCATTGTCTTGTCTTGTATAATTTGTCACTAAAGTAATGATTAGGTGTACTGAGGTAACTAGATGTACTGAAATGACTGGATGTGGTAATAATTAGATATACTAAGGTTACCTGATGTACTGAAGTGACTAGCTGTTCTAATGACTAGATATACTTAAGTGACTAGATGTACTAAAGTGACTAGATGATTATATGCACTGAAGTGAGTAGATGGGCTGATGTGACTACCCTGGTAGATATACTAAAGTGACTAGATGTACTAATTACTAGATGTACTTAAGTGACAGTACATGTAATAATGAAAAGTGTTTAGATGTACTTGAGCAAGTTTAATAACTACTATATTCACTGAAGTGACTAAATGTAATGAATGGAGTATATGAACTTGAATGGGTATATATCCTAATGACTATGTGTACTGAAGTGACTAGATGTACTAATGACAATATACTGAAGTGACTATATGTACTAATTACTAGATCTACTAAAGTGACATTATATGTACTAATGATGATATACTGAAGTGAATAGATATGCTAATGATTAGATCTACTTACAACTAGATTCACTGAAGTGACTATATGTACTGAAGTGACTAGATGTACTAATGATTAGATGTACTAATGACTAGATTCACTGAAGTGACTAGATGTACTAATTACTAGATGTATCAAAGTCACAGCATAATGTACTAATGACTTGATGTACTGAAGTGATAAGATGTACTAAAGTAACTAGATATACTGAAGTGACAAGATGTACTGAAGTGACAAGATGTACTGAAGTGACACGATGTACTGAAGTGACTAGATGTATTAATTACTAGATGTATCAAGGTCACATAATAATGTACTAATGACTAGATATACTGAAGTAACAAGATGTACTGAAGTGACAAGATGTACTGAAGTGACTAGATGTACTAATTACTAGATGTATCAAAGTCACATAATAATGTACTAATGACTAGATGTACTGAAGTGAGTAGATGTACTGAAGTGACAAGATGTACTGAAGTGACTAGATGTATCAAAGTCACATCATAATGTACTAATGACTAGATGTACTGAAGTGACAAGATGTACTGAAGTGACAAGATTAACTGAAGTGACTAGACTAACTAATTACTAGATGTATCAAAGTCACATCATAAATTACTAATGACTAGATGTACTGAAGTGAGTAGATGTACTGAAGTGACTAGATGTACTGAAGTGACAAGATGTACTGAAGTGACTAGATATACTGAAGTGGCTGGATGTACTGAAGTGACAAGATGTACTGAAGTGACTAGATATACTGAATGAACTAGATGTACTGAAGTGACTAGCAGTACTGAAGTGACTAGATGTAATGAAGTGACTAGATGTACTAAAGTCACAGCATAATGTACTAATGACTAGATGTACTGAAGTGACTAGATGTATTGAAGTTACTAGATGTACTGAAGTGAGTAGATGTACTAAAGTGACTAAATGTTCTGAAGTGACTAGATGTACTGAAGTGACTAGATGTACTAAAGTGACTAGATGTACTAAAGTGACTAGATATGCTGAAGTGACTAGATATGCTGAAGTGACTAGATATGCTGAAGTGACTAGATGTACTGAAGTGAGTAGATGTACTAAAGTGACTAGATGTTCTGAAGTGACTAGATGTACTGAAGTGACTAGATGTTCTGAAGTGACTAGATGTACTGAAGTGACTAGATGTACTGAAGTGACTAGATGTACTAAAGTGACTAGATATGCTGAAGTGACTAGCAGTACTGAAGTGACTAGATGTACCGTAGTGACTAGATCTACTGAAGTGACTAGAGGTACCATAGTGACTAGATCTACCGAAGTGACTAGATGTACTAATTACTAGATGTACTAGAGTGACTAGATGTACTAACTACTAGATTTACTATAATGACAAGATGTACTGAAGTGACTATATGTACTGAAGTTATTTGATTACTGAAGTGAATATATGTACTGAGGTGACTAGATCTACTGTAGTGACTAGATGTAAATACTAGATGTACTGAAGTGACTAAATGTACTGAAGTGACTAGATATACAGAAGTGACTAGATGTACTACAAGATAAACATATTAAAGCTACTAAATGTGCTGAAGTTTAATTAGGATTAAATCCGAAAATATCTTGCATGGAGTATTAACAATTATGCAGACTCAAGTTATAAAATATCTTGCATGGAGTATTAACAGTTATGCTGACTTCAGTAATAGAATATCTTGCATGGAGTATTAACAATTATGCTGACTTCAGTAATAGAATATCTTGCATGGAGTATTAACAATTATGCTGACTTCAGTAATAGAATATCTTGCATGGAGTATTAACAATTATGCTGACTTCAGTAATAGAATATCTTGCATGGAGTATTAACAATTATGCTGACTTCAGTAATAGAATATCTTGCATGGAGTATTAACAATTATGCTGACTCCAGTAATAAAATATCTTAGTTTCTTTTTATGTAGATAAGTATTAATGTGTGGGTAGATGAGTGAATTTCAGTGTGGTTATCATTGGCTAATATATCATCAAATTACAAATTTTTGCATATCTTTCATTTATATAGTGCCAAAGTTACTCACTTGCCAAACCAAATGAATGGCACAGTCACATGTATGCTTTATTTAAAAGAATGAAGAATACAAATTACACTGAAAACAAATAAAAGAAACAAATGCTTTTTTGGATTGTATTTTTTTCCCCTTTATTGAACACATTATTCTATGTTCATCATATTTGCATTTTAAAACTTCTTCAGAATTGATGTTTTAATATTTTTATATCAAGTTAAGTTGAAATAATTTTTTTAGTTATTTCATTCACTTTTTTTATTTTTTACAGACAGTCCACATAATGCCCTAACAAATGGTGGTTACTCCAGGAAACATGATGGTGGATTTTACTGCACATAGGATGGGCTGATAGCCAAAACCATAATACTAAACCAATATTGGACTGTCTATCTTAATTCGGACACATTTATTCTTTTGGTTTGTCAAAATTATCATTTCAATGATGGCTACTCCAGGAAACATGATGGTGGATTTTACTGCACATAGGATGGGCTGATAGCCAAAACCATAATACTAAACCAATATTGGACTGTCTATTTTAATTTGGACACATTTATTCTTTTGGCTTGTCAAAATTATCACTTACAGATGTTGTATAACATGAAATTTGCAGATGTCTTGATAACAGAATATTTACTGTGTTGGTATAAGTTTACAGGTACATTATACATTATCCTACCAATCATTCTCAGTACTTTTTTTAAAAATATTTATTTCAAAAATGCTTACTGCAATTCTTTGGCATCAATCATGATAGAAGAAATCAAATATGACTGCTGTAGATCTGTAATTTTCATAATATTGTCATTTCAGTTACCTGTTGAAAGACAGAATATAAAAAACATAAATATGCAATTTTTGAAAAAATCTGCTATTTAAGTAATTACTGTACATTGAATATGTATTTTTACTCTTTTCTGTTTGCATGTCACACTTCTAAAAGTTGATAAGCTACAATTATCCTTATAAGCTACAGCTTTTGTAACTGTAGATGATTACACTAAATTAGATTATAAAAATTTTAGTGTTGCTTTCTTAAAAGGGAAAATAACTCAACACAGTTTAGTCTTGACCAGTTGTAGTAATTGTCTACAGGTATATAGATATAATAATACCCATAGGAAACGGATATATTGTAATATTTTTTTAAAATTGTTAGGCATATAGTCATAATGATACATATAATAAACAGATGTATTGTGATATTTTTTTTTAAAAATCTACATATATAGATACAATAATACCTCCAGGATAAGAAACAGATACATTGTTGTATGTATAAATCTACACATTGTTATATGTATAAATCTACACATTGTATGTATAAATCTACACGTTGTATGTATAAATCTACATATTGTTACTGAAACACCAGAAAAGTTTTGTTTTTGAATATGCAACTAAACAAGTATTAATATGGAATTGTTTTACTATCATAAGATGGGGAATTGGGCATCAGCATTAATTTTGATTGAACTTTGTATGAATTACACATAATTTTGTGTTAATTTGTGATGAATGAATTCTCTTTACTGCATCATCTATTTGCAAGTCTTTTTTATTACACCTTTTAAATGTGAAAGGTCTTTTCTTTTTTTTATCTTTCAAGTTTAAAGAGAATTCAGAATGTGATGCTTTCCTACAAATCTAAAATACTTATATAAAATTTTAATTTTTGTCTGTAGACAATCTGAAGCATGTGCTCATTTTAAACATCAAACAAATTATTTCAGTCCTTTGGATGATGAGCAAGATATTTAAATTATTCAGTAAATTTCATCTTTTTAAATAAACACAAAAGTTATTATATATTTTTTGCATGCTGAAAGTTACTTATTTTATTTCAAAAGACCAAAATTAGACCAGTAAAATATATTTGAAGAACATGTTTGTTTCATATAAATCGTACAATGTTGAAAGGTATTATACGGTCATATTTGACGTTATGGCTGAATTTTTCACTATGCATCTCGACAAATATGGCCTGACTCCTAAGTGACTTTATATATTGTCCAGCAGCATTCCCCAACTTCCTGGCTTGTTTTTCACTGTCAGCAATTTGTAGCATTTTGCCGTACAACCATACATGCAAACCATTAAGCTTTTTTTTTTCCACTAAACTACGCCTTACGTCTAAACCTATCTGAATTACGCATTTTCGGTGTACACCTCTCCAAAAAAATTAATGATTTGTTTTGTTATTTTTATTAACATCCCAATAATCCCACAGACAAAAGACAGCTTCTATTTTCGAGATAATATTAATCTTGACCGTAGACTGGCATGCACTTTCTTAACAGTGCTATGTTCTCTTTAAAGTAGATGCCTTATTTCTAAAAACATGCTGGATTCTACTTGATCTAGGTTTCTATTTATAGCAGCTGTATGGCTTAGTTAGGAGAGATCAGACTGGTTTCCTAATTTGTAATCTTTGCTCGCAGATTCTTTGTTCTATTTCACATATGATACAGAACCAGTCTAGGTATTTGACGCTAAAAGTCATCAGATTTATTTTAGTCAATGCGTGTGTTGGGATTAAAAATGTTTTTCAAATTGTTGTAAACTCTAATACAGAAGCTTACAGTACTACTTGAATATATGCAAGCAGCCATGATAACCATATTCAGAACAACTATAGCCTAGGGATCAAAGTGATTGTAAAAGAAATATCACAAATATCACATGACACTAATTGATGTGTATGAGCCACCTGAAATGTTTATGAGCTTTTGCTCTGTGGCTAAAGGGACAAAAATTGTAACACCAAATTGTCCATATGTACTTGCATTCATGTGTTTTGTTTTAATTACCTACAGAAGTCACTACTAGACACTGTCATATTTTTTATTGCCATCATGACTTACCAATACTCTGGGTTGTAAGATGGTTATAGGACCAGACTATATTCATGAGAGAGTTCATAATATGGTAATAGGACCAGACTATTTATGACAGCATGTATGCTCTTTACTAATGCTTTTACTGTCCTTTGAAAGAGCTGGATTGTGTCCTTTTTTACATATGGGTGATACACCACACAACCCTCTGTGTCCAAACAAACTTTTTTGTGGTAAAATGCAATTCCAGTCAGCTGCATGTATCTAACTGACATTTTTTGTTTGTTTTCCTACACATCACACTCTACCCTGTGGGCTATATTGCACACTGCCATATGACTTTCTTTGTTTCATGTATTGATGTGTTCAATAGTTCAACATAAAATTCTTCAACAAGTTAAAGATAATAACATTATTTATTGCCTCCAGTATAGATTACTATTTATGTGAGCTGAATGAGGTCATACATTTTCATAACCTACAAGATTGATGCTGCCCTAGCACCAAAAATAATATATTTCCTGACACATCATCGAGGTCCTCTGGTATTGATTCTATGTAGTATAAAAGTTTTCTTTTGGAGTGTTTGATTTACACACATTTACACACATGCGACAGGTTTAGTGAAATTAAGCACATTATTTATTTCAATAATCTGAAGAGTAAAGATTTAAGAGGAACTTGCATCATCCTGAAAATTTGTTTATATATATATATATATATATATATATATATATATATATATATATATATATATATATATATATATATAAAGAAAACAATTCATATGGCGAGTGGCCGAGTGGTCTAAAGCGCTGTCCATTACGGATCACTGCCATCTCACCTCTGTCTGCGTGTGTTCAAGTCTAGGATTCGGCTAATGTAGATATGTGAGAAAGCTTGCCAGTAGCTTCTCGTGGGTGGTTCTTTCCGGTGTTTTCCCGGTTTCTTCCTCCACCATTAATACTGGCCGCCATGAATAGCCTTTCGTGCGCTGAAAAATGGCGTTAAGCCCAACAACAACAACAACAACATATGGTGAATAACAACCCTTTCAAGCGCACTGGATCAACCAAGGGATCACGTGTGTCAGGGATTGATTAAGATAGATGTAATAAACTAATGACGAACAGTGTGAAACTAGTAACTAACTAGCCTGAGTGCTTTCGACTTTTAATGAGTCTTTTTCAAAGGCAAATACAAAACATATACAAAACAAACAAACATTGTATTTGTAAAATTAACATGGCTGTCTCCACATGAGTTAAACCTATAAATACATTGTCTCAACCAGCCTGTATAGACTTGTTGCGAATACTGAAAACTGTGTATAATTCCCCTAAAGTCTGCAAGCCAAAGCAATATCTATTACTTTTTGTACATTTATGTAACGTAGATTATATCCCAAATATTTTATTCTATACTGGATAGTTTTATAGTAAAAATTAAAAAATACTAAGAAGATTTAGAAAAAGTTTGAAAAGAAACTGTTTTGGTTACAAATGCTAATTCTACTAGTGCATAGTTTTATTTTTCTCGTCTTCTTGGTTTAGACCACTTGGTTTCAATGTTCTAAGGGACTTGAAGGGAATTATAAACAGTCGAAAACGCTCAGGCTAGTTAGTTACTAGTCTTGCACTGTTCGTGGTCAGTTTATTGCATATATATATATATATATATATATATATATATATATATATATATATATATATATATATATATATATATATATATATATATATATATATATATATATTCTTAATGATTATGTTATGTATATCTGTATTTTGTGCTATTACTTTCTCAAAAATCAAGGTCATTATGTACCTAATCAGGGACATTTATTTCGTAAACAATATTATGATGGATAGCTAAAATTTTTCTAAGATTATAGGTTAAATATTCGGATAATTATATTTGAAAGTGATAAACATGTTTATTTGAATACGAGTCTAGGAAACGGTATTCCACCGGGAAATTCCTAAACTTGCTGACAACTCTAGGATGCTTAAAAAGGAGACTGACCTACATCCTGGTTCTACTTTTGTGCCTTAGCTATTGCTATATTTTTTCATTAAAAAGTAATGGTTTTTGCCTTATTATTTGAAGCAGAATCAGTCCTAATGTTATGTTCAGTTTTGATCTGGGTAGATTTATTTTTCAAATTATTCACTTGTAATACAAAGTGCTAAATAATAATCTTGGACTGGAATATTAGTTTGGAATTCTAGGGAATTCGAACAAAATCATGTTGTATTATGTTATTGTTATAGTTAAAACTCAGCACATCGCCACACTCCAGGCAACTGGCACATTAGCCATTTCGAGACTGCTGGCACATCAAGACATTCAGTATTGGAACTTATTTGGAATACCACTGAAATTCAATTGGAACTTGATACATTTGGACTTGCGATAGAACGTTTAGGACTATTTTGGATTTAATTAACAATTTTTTAAGTTCTTTTAAAATTTTCACTTTGTATTCCAGGGAAACAAATTATAAAATGAATTTTAAAAGATTTTGCTTTCTTACTAGTATAGAGTCTTAACAGCGTTCTTTATAGTTTTTGTACGAATTTAAGAGACTAGCTATATGCACTCGATAGCTTTTGTGTATAAAACAAGTAAGCAAGTTTAAAACAGGCGAAGAAGAGGTACGAACGTCAAAAATAATATATAACAAAAATAAGCAAAGAATAAAGAAACTTTTGTGGTTTTCACAAATAAGTTCCTTTCACTGTTTGGCAATTTACCATTTCATTTAATTTGCCCCCCCCCCCCCGAAAGCTTGGGTTTATTATTTTACTTAATATAACAATCATTTAAAAATAGCACACTATATTTCTTTTGCAATAAATAGAGTGCTATTTATTTATTTTACTATAAATGTGGATTAAATTGTCCTAAGCCATTCAGCTAATTTAATTACCCACCCCACCAAAAAGTCCCCAAGATATTGTTTCTAAGGTGAAAGATATTGGTAATGCCTTCTTTAAAAAAGCCATTTTTTACTTTAAAAACTATTTGGGAAAAGATTTTTTAAACATATTTATCTTAGGTCCGCTCATCTCTACGAAAATCCTTGACACGGCAATACGTTGTTTTACGATTATTGTGAATGAAAGAAAAATGAAGATGGCTGCTTTTAAAAAAACTGATGTAAGTAATAAATATTATTCTTTCTGAGACAAACTGAGAGACAGACAGATAGACAAACAAACAAGAACTTCGCTCACTTTATACTCATCGTGCTGTGAATTCATTTATAATCGAAATTTGTTAGTTACGTGCAAAATGACATGTAATTACTGCTTTAGTTCATGGATAGGAAAGTACTTGTATTATATAGACAGACAGTTTGTTATTTATTGGGTACTGCAATTTCCTGCTTGAAGTTATTTAGAAATCCATAAAAGTGATATTATAGAAATAGTGAATTTATTGTGGGGTTAGGTGGTTATGTATTTACACATTGTCACAGCCTTGGACTATTCGCACTGATACACTCGGGCACTAAGTATCGCACATGTTTATGTATTAATCCACCTCGTAATATTTGTGCATATGCGGTGTCCAATAATTTGATTTGATTTTGCTCGAGATTATGTGTAAGTCCCGAATTTAGTAATTATTCATTTAGGACAAATGACTTGAAATGATCATAGCTGAAACTATTCTATTAAAATTCTTAATGACATGTTTGCTTTATTGCATTATGTGCATTGCTAATAGGTTTTAAACAACTATTTTATAAAATGCTAGTAGAACAAATTCATCTTTGTTAGTTTGTACAATTTAACTCACAAATGGCAATGACCTAAACATTTAAAAGCAAAGTGTGTATGTGTGCGTTGGTGCGCGTTTGTGTATGTGTCTATATTTGTGATTTTGAATTTTAACGTAGCTTTAAAAATTAATCAGTCATATAGCTACGATGTCTGCAGTATGGAAGTTTATAGTGACGTCCAGCACTAGGACATCACGTAGCATTTATGTCCCAACCATTATCCTGACACCAGGCCGACCACTCCTAACACTAACCTCTTAATGCTGACGTCCAGAAGAGGCAGCTGCTAGTACCATTTGTATAAGTCTTTGGTATGACTCGGCCGGAGATGTTTACCCGCGACCTCAGCATTGCTAATTATGTAATGTTTGGTCTAATGGTAGTTGATTCAATATTTGTAACGTAATCCAAGTACCAGTACTAGTTTAAAACACTTCTAGAATCGTGGTCATCTCAAGACATATGACAAAGAACATGGCGTGTTGACCATGCATGGGAACATAAACCTTAAAGTAAGGTGAATACTAAAATCAAATTCAGTGGCATAAATTAGAGTTTCAGGCCATGTAGATGACCTAATTAAAGCCATTGTAGTCATTTTTCAATTAGAGTTTCAGGCCATTGTAGTCAATTTTTAGTTATTTTATGCTTCTTTTCCTTATTCTCTTGTATGGACACAAAACTTGTTAACATAATTCTGAAGCAGAAATTACTTGAATAATAACGATTCATATCTGAGTGACACCAATTCATATTTGAGTAACACCAATCCATGCTTTAGTGACACGAGTTCATATTTGAATAACACCATATCTGTGATATAATATCAAATGCTTATTCTCTGCAAGTTTAATATTATGAATAGAAGGAATATTTGAGTGGACAAAATACGACACAGTTGTAATGGACCCATATAAAAGTATCAAAGCTCTCTCAACATTAGCTTTTTCAGAGCTCTTACACACAAAATATTCTCAAAAATAGAGCCCGAGAAAAAGTATATCAACATACCAAGAGACAAAGTGAAGAAGCATGAACAAAGGAAAATGATGCCAATAGGTCATCTGTTGAAAATAGAGCCAGGGTAAAAAAGCAAACAAACTTAAAGACAACATGAAGTTGTCAGAAGAAAGCCAATTTACTATTTTAAAAAAATCATCCTTTGACATAAAAAAACGAAAAAGCGCATAAGTATACTAAACACAAAGCGAACACTTTTTTAGGATGCTAAACTATACTTCCATCACAATTTAAATTAAGCAGTTTTTAAATCCATATAGGAATAATTAAATGTACTCTTTGTAACACTTGTAATCGATGTTGTATAGAAAAAGTTAGCAACTTTGTTCCGAAGATCTTCAACTCATGTTGTTTAGGGAGTTATCGTCTAAGTTTCAGATCTTTGAATCATGTTATATAGTATGATGGAGGGTCAAGTGACCCCCTTGACCTATGATCGGGGTGCCCATCCATAGAGAGAGTTAGCGTTTTCATTCCAGAGATCTCAAACTTATGTTGGAGCTGGAGAGAGAGAGAGAGAGAGAGAGAGAGAGAGAGAGAGAGAGAGAGAGAGAGAGAGAGAGAGAGAGAGAGAGAGAGAGAGAGAGAGAGAGAGAGAGAGAGAGAGAGAGGATGCGTTTTCGCCCCACGGATCAAACTTATGTTGTGGCGAGATTGATCATCTTTGTTTCAGAGATCTTAAACTCTAGTTGTGCAGCTGTTAACTAACTTGAATGATGAAAATGAGGATTGGTATGTTGACTCTAACTTTAATGTTGAAAGTGAGGATGTTCCTGTTAACTGTAACTTGAATAATGAAAATGAGGATGTGCCTGTTAAATGTAACTTGAATGATGAAAATGAGGATGTGCCTGTTAAGTGTAACTTTAATGATGAAAATGGGGATGGGCATGTTAACTGTAACTTGAATGATGAAAGTGAGGATGTGCCTGTTAACTGTAACTTGAATGATGAAAATGAGGATGTGCCTGTTAACTGTAACTTGAATGATGAAAGTAAGGATGTACATGCTAACTGTAACTTGAATGATAAAAATGAGGATGCGCCTGTTAACTGTAACTGGAATAATGAAAATGAGGATGGGGAAGTTGACTGTAACTTGAATAATGAAAATGAGGATGGGCATGTTAACTGTAACTTTAATGATGAAAATGAGGATGGGCCTGTTAACTGTAACTGAAGTAATGAAAATGAGGATGGGCCTGTTAACTGTAACGTGAATAATGAAAATGAGGATGGCATGTTAACTGTAACTTGAATGATGAAAATGAGGATGGGCATGTTAACTGTAACTTGAATAATGAAAATGAGGATGGGCCTGTTAACTGTAACGTGAATGATGAAAACGAGGATGGGCCTGTTAACTGTAACTTGAATAATGAAAATGAGGATGGGCATGTCAACTGTAACTTGATTGATGAAATTGAGGATGGGCATGTTAACTGTAACTTGAATGATGAAAGTGAGGATGGGCCTGTTAACTGTAACTTGAATGATGAAAGTTAGGATGTGCATGTTAACTGTAACTTGAATGATAAAAATGAAGATGGGTATGTTATTTGTAACTGGAATAATGAAAATGAGGATGGGCCTGTTAACTGTAATTTGAATGATGAAAGTAAGGATGTGCATGTTAACTGTAACTTGAATGATAAAGATGATAATGGGTATGTTAATTGTAACTGAATTGAACATGAGGATGGGGAAGTTGACTGTATCTTGAATGATCAATATGAGGATGGGCATGTTAACTGTAACTTGAATAATGAAAATGAGAATGGGCATGTTAACTGTAACTTGAATGATGAAAATGAGGATGGGCCTGTTAACTGTAACTTGAATGATGAAAATGAGGATGGGCATGTTAAATGTAACTTGAATAATGAAAATGAGGATGGGCATGTTAACTATAACTTGAATGATGAAAGTGAGGATGTGCCTGTTAACTGTATCTCGAATGATGAAAATGAGAATGAGCCTGTTATATAACTTGAATGATTAATGTGAATATGTGTCTGTTAACTGTAACCTGAAATAAAAGCTTTCTACACCTTAAGACTAAACGTATACTTTACGCATCAATGATGCATAACAGAAAAATGGCAATGTAATCGAGTTCTTCTTTAAGTCTATGTTGTAAATGCGTGGGTCTCCATGATTCCATATGTTAAAATGGTTTAAGATGAACCAGCATTGGTAAAGACTGACAAAAGCGAGGGTTTGTGCATTTGTTGATTAACATTATCGTATTCAAAAAATTTTGATGTTCTAGATCTTGTACAGCTCATGGCTATGTGAAACCAAGAAGAAAGAAAAATCCATCAAGAATTACAGCCACCAATGTCGTATATCTGTATTATCCCTCACGAGCAACACATGCTTACCCAATAAAAGAGCATACAAGTAAATTAAATCAAGCCAAAAGACACCGAACGAAATGAGATGGAAAAGCACATAAAGTATGGCGAAAACCTGATTGATTATCAATATAATTATGTTAAGGTCTCAAGGAAGCGTTGTTTTTGTTTAAACAACGCTATGTGAGATACAAAGTAATAACGGCATAACAATAATTACTTCACTGTTCGAGATCATATATATATATATATATATATATATATATATATATATATATATATATATATATATATATATATATATAGACTATCACACTAGCAAAGATTATTGCAAATGTGTTATGCATAGTTTTAACTATATATCAAGAGTACTGAGAACAATCAGTCTTTTTATCGTATAAGAGAAGGAAATTAAGTCAGGAAGCAGGTAAGATCAGTCCGACATATGTAGAACTCTTAGCACAAGAAGCTATATAATTTAGTCTTCTGAAGTATCCTAGGAAATCTTCAAAATAAATCATATTCATCAAAACTTCACAATAAAACGAGACATATTGTGCTTAAGAGTTTTGAAACCCTGAGGGATTTTCCAGATGAGTCCACTGATATAGAGGAATTTGCCAGATTAGTCCACTGATATTGTGGAAGCAACCATTTTAATAAGATACTCAGACAGATCTCGACAAATGGACAAACTGTCTTTATCATATTTATGTTCCAACCATCTTTCGTCATATAAGAAGCAACTTCTAAAGTCTTCCTATGTGCCAATCTTCCTTCATACAAGAAGACCCAATCTTCAAAGTCTTCCTATGTATCAATGGTCCTCCATGCAAGACCCAATCTTTAAAGTCTTCTTATGTATCAATGGTCCTTCATGCAAGACCCAGTCTTCAAAGTTTTCCTATGTAACAATGGAATGGTCCTTCATACAAGAAGCAACCCAGAAAGTTTTTCTATGTGCCAATCATCCTTTGTATATACTAAGAACAAATAATAAGAAACAAAGTTAAGAACAAACGGCAAAAGGTACTTAGTTTCATCGATGGATCAGGACACATCACACAATACCTGAAAAATAGACAAAACAATAAGTTATAATACATGTGAGCTACCGTCAGCTAAGTAATCTAGTAAATTTCTGAAAGACAACGTTTTTTTAATTTTCACACTTGGAGAAAAAAAACAAGACGTCAAAGAAACTGGAACATGCCACCAATAATTTTAATACGAATTTGACATAGATAACATTGCAGAGAAGATAAACGAGTACAATCATCTGTCATAGGAATTAAATTTAGGAATGGAAGAGCTACATCCCCCTTTTTTTTTTTTTTTTTTTTCTCCAAGAGATCTCATAAAAAAATATATTTTTATAAAATATGATAAAATAAAATTATTGTCTAATCAACTACAGCCGATTGGAACATCAGCTTGTGGTTATTATTGTATCAAGTTTGTCAGACAATATGCACCAGAGGTTAAAAACTCTGGGAGTAAAAAACTCTGGGAAGTAAAAACTTTTAAAGTTTAATTTACAATTTGATGAAGCTCCTTCTCATGCAGACTGATAATATTGCAATCAATTTAATCTAAACTCCACGATATACCAATGTCAACATACTGTCTCAAATGCAAAACTTCTAAAAACAGAAGAACAAGAATGAGATGACGGAAAAAACGAAAAAAATAATACTAGAACGATGTTAAAAAGTATTTGTGCAATCTGTGGTAGAAAGAAAAGTATGTTTTTGAAAAAAAAGTAGGATCTAGCGTTGATAGAGTTATCTTGAGCGACGATTAATCTTATGTAACCAAATTATATAAAAGGAAATGCAATTGTGATTGTGACAAAGATCTTTGCATAGAACAAAGATAAACATCATTACGTACTGTCAACGTTGTAACAACAGAGAAATAATCGGGTTAGGTATATGATATACATAAACTAATTGGAAAATTACCAAAACCAAAAAGGCGGTTGGACTTGCAGCGTCATCGGTAATACTGGTCCTTACAATCCGCATAGACCAACCACTAGATGAAAAACGACAATCCATTGCCGGACAAGAGGCCTTATAATTCAAGTGGATGCAATAGCAATGCGTCACGATATTCTGTTATCGTGATCATGAAAACTCGAAAAAGCAGATTGTGATAAAGTAAATGTTAGACGAATTACATGATATGGAGCCAACAAATCTACGAGAACGTTTTGATAGAAGATTTGTTCAAGGAATGATAGGAGCAAAATATAAACTCGGACTCGGCGAAAAGAATTATACGATGATCTTGCAGTCGAACTACACAGACCTAAAAAAAAAGTTTCCGAGACGTAAGTTGTTGCAAACGCTGTAGATGATATCTGGGCAATAGATTTGGTAGATGTATCCTAATATGGCTCAGTTTAACGTTGGCGCTGATGGCGTCCAAAGAAGTATTTGTTTAACGTTATAGATGTTTTTCAGCAAATACGCTTTTAGTGTGCCAGTTTCAGATAAAACAGGAACGTCAATCACTGATGCGCTAAAACAAATAATAACGAGTACCGAAAGAAAACCTCAAACAAAAATCTGGACTGATATGTGGAGCCGAGTTTTTTAACAAAAGTTTGAGCAGTTTTCTAGAACAATATAATATTAAAAAATACGTTACAGGAAACGAAGGCAAAAGCGTTGTTGTCGAGAGATTTAATCGCACGCTAAACGAAAAATTACACAAACATATGACAGCTAAAAACAACCAACAGGTACATCGCGATGACCATTCTCAAATCGTAGGCGAATATAATAACACGAAACATCGAACCATCAAAATGTCAACCCAATGACGCTATCAAAAAATTCCAATATTAGCAACGAAAAACATGTACCGCAGACATAAAATTTAAGGTCCGGTGATAAAGTTAGATCTCTTTGACTAAAAGATATTTGAAAAGGATTTTACTCCAAAACTGGAGCGAAGAGTAGTATTTGTTGTTGATAAAGTTACTCTTAACAGTACCTGTAACGTACGCGTTAAAAAGATCTGGCAGTGGTGAACCTATAGTAGGTAGTTTTTACGAAAAAGAACTACAAAAAACTGAACAAGATGTTTTCATTATCGAAAAAGTGATTAGGAAAAAAGGAGATAAAAGTTTAGTCAAATGGCGTGGGTATAGTGATAATTTAACAGCTGGATTCCAAACCCGGTCGATTTTATCGACTGTGAAATAATGCTATTATCAAATTTCCTCATACTTTCGTTTGATATGATTTGCATTTTACTGGTTTACATAATGATATTAGATATTGTCTGCGATCGTCAGAGATCGTCATAAGATTAAAAATCTTGACAAAGATGAAATCAAATTTTAATATTTTTCTGTCGGTCGGAATTTTGGATGTTTAAAAAGGTTGATTAAAGACTGCAAAAATACCTGCTGTTCGGTTACGGTAAAATTAAATTTTATAATTTTTTTTTAGCAATGTGATACTTGACATTATATTTTCCCAGTGGTTGGTTCTGCTATATTTATTAAATCTGTTAACGACGGTGACTATTTCACCAATCATCAGACTCGTTGTTATATAAAATATCATCTTCGTTATAAACCAATGGATTTTGTCTATCATATCATTGAGAGATGTGTGGAGACCTTATCGCTGATAGCTCGTAGTATCTTTCATTCGTATAGTTGAAAGAGTCGTTTCATCATATCCTATTATAAATATACTTTTTATCTAATTTGTTGTTATAAGATGACTGACAAGGTAAAATATCTCAAAAAGTTAATATAATAAAACTACCACACGAACTGACTGAAGCGGTAAGAAAATGCTTGTCAGGTTATAGTTCATATTCCGTTGAGATTTTGTAATGCAAGGTGATTTCTCATAAAATATTACTAACAGAAGCAGAAAAAAATAAAATTAAATGAAAGTGCTAGTAACGACGCTAAATTTGATTGCGAATGATATTATAGCATTTGCCTCATCATTGTTTGACTAAAACCGAATTACAAAATATTATTAATCATCATATCTAAAAATAATACTAGCATCCATATTTGTTTGAAAAAGCTGATTTTGTTGCTCCCTCCGCTGCAAATTTTACTTCTCTGGTATTTATATTATAATTTTCCGCCGCAGCTGTAATTGATTTGAATTTGATCTCCTCATCCGTTTCAAGGTTTAAACGAAATAACAGGTTTTATTGGGCATCTAAAATTTATACCACCACTCTGTCCTTTTCTCACATTTTCCTGTTGGGTCACTAGCTCCAGATTTTCCAATCGATTGTC
Organism: Potamilus streckersoni; assembly: GCA_016746295.1. Taxonomy (NCBI): domain Eukaryota; kingdom Metazoa; phylum Mollusca; class Bivalvia; order Unionida; family Unionidae; genus Potamilus; species Potamilus streckersoni. The sequence goes on from JAEAOA010001816.1 coordinate 1,303,731, forward strand.
TGTTTTTACATTATTGATATGATTAATAACCTGACCATTGGTTATAGATCCGTTGAACACCTCGTAAACAAACCTATGACCAGTATAACAAACTCGATCTGTCAGATGTTCCTCTAACAGTCACACTGATCTATTCCCATATTGCTCATATTATTAAGAACTTTTTTAGTTTTTCTGTTTCTTAATAATACCGCGATCGTTAGCTCTCGTATAAATCAAAGACGGTTGCGGCTGGAAACTCGTCTTGTAAGGTTAAAATTTTCAATATTATCATCAGAGTGACTTTAGTCCGTTATAATGATTTACTCGTTTCCCCTCTGGAATGTCTCGCAAAATAACGTGTAAATAAATCTTTTCTAAACATCGTAATTCTTTCAGTATTATCTCCCTTTTTACACTAATCGTATAACCCGCTAACGTTGCTTTACCAACGCTGATAATTCCCAGTAAATGATATTATAATACCGAACCAAGTGCATTTCCAGCGTACAGATTGTACTTCGGATAAACGTAATGATTCCTCTTGCTCACGTGCGCTTGTCAATTTTACTGTCATTATATTATATGTGATATTTTTTTATCTCTAATTGTTTTCTAGGCAATGCGCAGTGTGTGCCGGTTAAATTATCAATTAGATATTAGACTATAGTATAATAATGTTGACAATTGCGTGATATAGCCCAAGAGAGAGACTTATTTGGAGAACCTGTTAAAAATAGCGACTGCTTTTACATGGTTTTTGAATTATAGTTATCAGTTTGATAATCAAAATGTTTTAGGTATAATTTTTCTGAAACAAATTCTTTCATCTGCTACAGACGACTGTTAAAAGTGAGCTTGGAAAATTATCACAAGGGTCTAAGAGATTGTTAGTGCAATATCTGTTATATTTTTCAAAACTACTTTTGACGGAAGAATATGCGAGATCTACTATAACAAGGAAATTGCAGACCCTTACATCAACGCAAAATCTAGGTACGTGTTTTATTGGTAGTGATCTTTTGTCACTATCTTTTATGAAATACACCAAGAAATTTGGAAAAAAATAGAAGAATTTACCGAATTAGGTTCGGGTTGGAAGTTTGAAATGATCAAGGAAATTTTGTTTCACACGATGAAATATGAGCATTACGCGGTAGTTCGTTATATCGAACCTGCCACCAAAAAATAAAAAAAAACCTGTGCTGTATAAAAAAAAAAAACGTCGATAGCAAATGTTTCCAATGGGCTGTTCTTTCCGCGCTATTATCCAGCAGAAAAAAAATGCTGATCCGTGTTGAGAAGTATTTCAGTCCACGTGTCAAGATTAAATTGTGCTGCTGGTATTGACTTTCCAGTGGCAGAAAATCAAATACCAAAGTTTGAAAGCAAAATAATAGATTTCGATTAACGTTTTCGGATTAGATGAAAAAGAAAAATGTCTATCCGGAGGTATATTTCAGAAAAAGCTTCACAATCGACTATCAATTTACTGTTTTATAAAAATCATTACGTTTGGATCAAAACTTTAACAGACTAGTTGGAAGACAGTATCAATAAAAATAACAACAAAAAGTTCTTTTGTTATCGCTGCTTGCAACGGTTGTAGAGGGGGGGTCAATGAAACATTACAAATATAAGCATTTGCAAGTACTGGTAGTGACGTACAAAGAAATTAACATGCATCTAAAAAACAGATTAGCGTGTTACAGTTTGTCCATTATAATCATAAACTAAAAAATTTCCTTTCGTCATATACGTCGATTTATTTCGAATGCTTACTTCAACCTGTACTTGGCGTAGAAAAATGGATCCTAACCAATCGAGTACAAGAAAAATTCAAAATCATGTTCCATGTGGAGTAGCGTACAAGGTAGTTTGTTGACGCTGATTCGAGTGGTTATCTAAACCGATCTAAAATTATATCGAGGTAAAAATCCAGCTGTTCTGGCTTCTCAAGCAGTTGATTAACGAAGTTGATAATATTTACTTATCGTTTGAAAAAAAAGTAATCCAATGTTAAAATTAACACCTCAACAAGAATCTGATCACGAGCAAGCGAAAATTTGTTATATTTGTGAAAAAGCTTTTGACCCTGACAACAAAAAAGTACGTGACCATTGCCATTTGAACCGGACAGTATCGTGGAGCGGGTGGGGCCTCATGACCAGTGTAATTTAAAATTTCACGCTCCAGATTGTATTCCAGTTTATTCTTCACAATTTATCGAGGATATGTATAGCCATATTATAGTAGAAGCTTTTTGGTGATCCTGAGATAAAAATCTCGTCTAAAACTCGATATTGTCATCAAATGCATTCCAAATAATTTTGAAAAGTACCATGTCAGTTACGCTAGGTAAATTGCGTTTTATTGACAGCCTGCAGTTTATGGCAGCACATCGTTAGATGAGTTAGTAAAAGGTTGTAGTAAATTTAGAAAGGTTGTAGTAAATTTAATAACCTAAGAGACTGTTTTGGAGATAAATTTAATCTATTAGCTAAAAAAGGAGTTTTTCCATACGAATACCTCGACGACTGGAGTAAATTTGATGAAACATCTTTACCTAGCAAAGACAAATTTTACTCGCAACTTAAAAAAGAAAATATAACTGATGACGAGTACAAGTATGCACAAGATATTTGGAAAGAGTTTGATTGTGAGACTTTTGGTGATTATCACGATTTGTATTTGAAAACTGACGTGTTATTATTAGCAGATGTTTTTGAAAGTTTTCGAGAAGTGAGTTATAATAATTACGGACTAGATCCTTGCTGGTATTATTCTGCCCCCGGACTGTCATGGGATGCTCTGTTAAAGTTTAGTAAGGTAAGGTTGGAATTACTGACTGACGTTGATATGTTCAATTTTATTGAAAAAGGTATCCGAGGCGGTATTAGCGTGATAACGAAGAAATATGCTGAAGCAAACAACAAATATTTGAAAGAGTATAATCCTGACCTTCCTTCGAAGTTTATAGTTTATCTATTTTGCAATAACTTGTACGGGTATTCGATGGCAGAATCAATGCCGTTTGGTGGATTTCATTGGATCACGGCTGATCAATTTCTATCAGAGACAGAAAAAAAGATACCCGACGATGTTTCGTATTTCGTTGAAGTTGATCTCGATTATCCAACTTCGCTACACAAATTGCATAACGATTACCCTTTCTGTGCGGAATCGATGGTTATAGATTATAGTTTGTTATCAGAAGAACAACAAGCGTCAGCATTACCAAGACAACATTCTATGGTAAAGAAGCTAGTACCAAATTTGCTTCATAAACGTAATTATGTTTTGCATTACAAAGCTTTAAAACAAGCAGTCGATGCTGGTCTCGTGTTGAGAAAAGTTCATCGCGTACTAAAATTTAATCAGTCGCCGTGGATGAGAGGTTATATTAACTCGAACACTTCAAGAAGAGCTGCGGCAAAAACTGATTTTGAGAAAAACTTTTTCAAACTGATGAACAATTCTGTTTTTGGCAAGACGATGGAGAATATTAGGAAACGCGTAAATATCGAACTAGTCAATGATGTCAATCGCAGAAACAAACTTGTGTCAGACGATGATTTTGTGAGCATGAAAATATTTAATGAGAATCTTGTTGCGATACAAAGAAGAAAAACAAATCTAAAACTAAACAAGCCGATCTATGTTGGAGCTTCAGTGTTAGATTTATCAAAGTGGCTGATGTATGATTTTCATTATAATTTTGTTAAAAATCAATGGCCGGCTAGTAGATTATTATTTACTGATACTGATTCGCTCGTATATGAAATTGAATGTGAGGACATCTATCAGGATATGCATGATAATAGATATCTGTTTGATCTTTCTGATTACCCACGTGACAGTAAATTTCATGACGACACAAATAAAAAGGTTATTGGTAAGTTCAAAGATGAAATGAACTCGAGCGCTATCAAATACTTTATCGGATTACGTAGTAAAATGTATGCCGTATTGTTAGACAATAATAAAATAACAAAAAAAGCAAAAGGTCTGCCTCGTGATTTTGTTAAAAAGTTTATAAAATTTGATGACTACAAGTATGCGCTTGATGGCGGTGTTAGTTTTATAAGAGCTATGTCAATTCGAACAAATCATCATAAGCTCGAAACAGATGTCCTTATCAAACGCGGTTTGAGCAATTTTGATGATAAACGTTATTGCGAAAATGGGGTAGATACATTTGCACTTGGGTATTGTCATGATGATAGAGATATATTTGACATTATCTTTGCAAACTAAAATTTTATCTAAACTTTAAAAATAATGCTTGAAAATTTGACAGTAACAAATAGCTACAGTAGCAAAATCAAATATCTAATGATGGACGGCAAACCATTGACAGTTGAAATTAATAATGAAACATCAGGCATATGCTTTAGTGGTACCCGTGACAAGTTAAAACTTTCGCTCATCAGATCTGATGACAGCGAGTATTTTAATTATCTCGAACAATTGTATCAAAAGTTGCTAGCGGAATTTAAAAACTTTCACTGTCCGATTAGTCAGCAAAAATACACCAAACTTACAATTGATCTTGATCGGTCAAAGGTGTATTTTATCGACAAAAAATACCCTCTTAACAAATCACAAATAAAAGATTTGTTTGAGTCCCGTCGTTATGTGAGCGGTAAAGTAAAGTTTAGCCTCTATCACCATGATAATGAAATATTTTTGATATCTACAGTTGAGACATTAACAGTTGGTAATGAGGTATAATACCACTTACCTTACTGGAATTCTAATGCGTAATTTAGTCCACAATCGCCACGTTCTGCTAAATCATAATGATTTGAAAAATTGAGTCTGACATATCATTTTGCTTATTCTGGAAGATCACGTAATTAAATTTTACCTGTTACCTAGGTATTTTGCAACAGGTGTTCTATTGTATTTGTTTGGAGGTCTAGAGGGGTTGTTGAGCTCGGATTCTTAACACAATTATTGATTGCAACAGGTGATCTATTACGTTACCTAGGTATTTTGTATTTGTTGAGCTCGGATTCTTAACGCAATTATTGATTGCAATAGGTTTTCTATTACGTTACCTAGGTATTTTGTATTTGTTTGGAGGTCTGGAGGGGGTTGTTGAGCTCGGATTCTTACTTTCTCCTACTACTCCACTGATAGCGATGAAATTTACCAGGCTACACTCTCCTCAGCTAACTATTGTTTTAATAAGTAATATGGGGTATCTCCCGGTAACTGTCAGAGGAACACTAACCGATCAAGTTAGTTATTTTAAGCATAGTTTTGTTTACAAGACGTTTAACGGACCTATACATAATGGTCTTGTGATTAATCACATCAATATCTTAAAGACTGACAATAGATTAGAAACTTTAGAACTAGTTTCCCAGCAGGAAAATGTGAGAAAAGGACGAGGTGGTGGTATTAATTTTTTGTCACTTTTTACCTCATTTCCTGTAACATATTTTTTAATGTTTTTTTTGTTCTGAAACCTGCTCAATTATTTTATTCAAAAACTCCGCTCCATCATAGGTTCAGATTCTGTTTGGTTTTCTTTCAGTACTTATTATTATTATAATTATTATTATTATTATTATTATTATTATTATTATTATTATTATTATTATTATTATTATTATTATTATTATTTATTTATTTATTTTAACCATCATTTATCGACGTTCCTTTTTATCCGAAAGAGGTACACTAAAAGCATATTTGCTAGAAGTTTCTACAGCATTAAACTAGTACTTTTTTATCATTCAACTGAGCACGATTTGACACATCAACTAAATCTATCGCCCATATATCATCAACGGCATTCGCGACAACCTTACATCGTGGAAACGTTTTTCTTAGGTTTGTGTAGTTCAGCTGCAAGATCGTTGCATATTTCTTTCTAAAAGTTTTAGTTTCTATTTTGCTCCTGTCATTCCTTGAACAAATCTTTTATCAAACCGTTCTCGGTAATTTGCAGGTTAAATATTACATAACTCGTCTAACCTTACCTTTTCACAATCTGATTTTCAGCTTTCTGCACGAGCGTTATCAGTATTTCTACACCACAATAACAGATATTATGACGCTTTGCTATTGCATCAACTTGATTATAAGGCTATTGTCCTGGTAATGGATTATTGTTCTCTTCAACTTGTTTATCAAGAGGATTATAAAGTCAAATTTATTTATAACCGCCTTTGGTTTAGGTAATTTTCCAATAAATTTTTGAACGCTAATTCCGCTACCAATTACCTCACGGCGATTGCATGATTAACACTACGCGACAGTTTTATCTTGTTCGATACAAAGATCTTTATCACAATCACAATTGCATTGTATTTTATTTTATTTGTTTCATAAAAAAATTATTATACGAAAGAGAAAATCGATTAATCGTCAACCAGAACAGTTTTATCAACACCAGATCTTAACGTCTCACCTATTTTTTTCTTCAGAAACATACTTTACTTTCTACCACAAACAACACAAACACTTTTAAGCATTATTCTAAATTTTTGTTTTTTCCGTCGTCTTATCTTTATTTTCTGTTTTAATTTTACATCTGAGACAGTATGTTGGCGTTTTTAAATTTATAATTTTGGATAATATTAACTGAAATATTGTCATTTGAGTTAGAAGGTTTCTTATAAAATTGTAAAATAACCTTTAAAAAAATTAAAAACAAATAACATTTGTTTATTAACATTATACAATGATAATAACAAGCTGATGTTCCAATCGGTCGTAGTTGATTTGATAAATAATTTACTTTCTAAAGTTTTTAAAAATATATTTTCTTTCATAAAATATCTAGAAGTAAGCCCAAACGAATAAAAAAAATCATTATCGTAGACAGCAACACAGTGAGTGCCTGAAAAATCATTAAAGTTTTCTATATTTAAAATACACGAACCACCTGCTGGTACGTCACGGAGTTTGCCCTTAGAAAATACTCAGCGAAATCCGACAACGTCATTTAATTTTTCAATTATATCAAAATTGCTCAATAGCGTCTGGTACCACGTCCGATTCGTAGTAGGATCGAAAGAAGACTTCCCGCTAATGCCACTATTAGTCGAGCTATTGGAATAAATCCTCCTTGTCTTGTTGTTTCAAAATGCTTTTGTTTTTTTTTGTTTTGACGATGTTGTTTTTCTAGCTGACATTTATTTTATTATTGTTGCACAAAACTAACAAATATTTGTTTGATTCCAAACCTATAACTGTTTATTTTTTTTCGTTCCACACAGATACTGCTTCTGACGCTTCTGCTAGTTCAAATGTACCAAGTAGTGGCAAAATTTTTGGTAATATTGTTCTACTGTCACACAAAATGCTGGTTCAAAAAAAATCCACCTTGTTTTGACACTGCTGTTACTTGTGAAAGAACAAACGATTTTTCTTTATCAAGTTTATAGAGTTGTTGTTGAGTTAACATTAATTTAACCGCTCTTTTAATTTAACCGCTGTTTTACTTGAAGTCTCAGCGACTTCTGTCACTGGAGATATCATTAAAGAAACAGCACGGCATTTGACAACAGCTGCTGATAATTTTTCAACTTAACAGGGGGTTAAGTATATTTCTCGAGTTGTGTACTTGGTTTTCATTATTTTATATAAATATTGTTATATTAAACTTGTACAATCATTCTTCCTTTAGTCAATTATCAAAAATCTATCACTGACAACTAGTGTGTATACGTTTTACTGTTCGGCTAGCAGTAAGCCAAGCGTCAAGGTGACCTCAATATAAGCAGTCGATCCGATAGAACGTTCGGAATGCTTTAATATATCAAAATAAAAGATAGGATAGAGTGATCAAAATTCTTCTGCTGATATTTGAGAATCACTGTCTGCGTCCTGATTTTTTTTTTTGCATTATTCCATAAGGTACATATACGGCAGAGATACGATTCTAGACAAAAAGTGCAATCGATTATACGTTCGGGATATTTTTTAGATTTGTTTTGAACAGCTCGATCTAAAAAATATTGGATGCTTTGTTCCTCGAAAAACTTTGTTGCATTCACGGCAAAATCCAAAGATTGTACTTAAAAGAAGCATCATTGTTATATGACGATATTCAGTGGAAAACGCCTTTCGTTTGGCATATTCCTCGTTGTATCTTCTGTTACTTGCACTAATAGCGCTGTTTATTAAATTAAACATCGCAACACCATCTGCGGATGAACCTGGTGGAGTTACACCAAGATTACAAGCATCAATAAATGAAGCTCTTGTGGCACTTATATCAGCAGATGTAACTGGTGCAGATATATAAATCTTGCAGCTTTCGCTATAAGAAAATATCTAACAATTGCAGCATTTTCAGCAGAGTTAGCGCCGTGTGTAAAAGCACCATTTGAAATAAATTTGCCTGAGGTATTTGTATCGAGTGAGGTATCTTTAAACCACATAATAGCTGTTGCCACTGATCTAGAATGATCATCGCTAAACGAAAACAATGTTAAGTATTGTAATTGCTGTAGACAAGTGCATTGAACTATCTTCTTCGCTTTGACTGGGTAGTTGATACGGTGCACTTTTAAATAAACTCATTTATGCCGTAGACTCCTTGTGGAATATCAATTGCTGTTCATTTTTCTCCTTTAATAACTATGTTGTAACCTAAACTCGTCATTTACTCCAGTTATTACCTTAGCCATGGAATTCCATGCTGTACATGAACTTATTCCAATCTCATACTGTTCTCGGCGGATTGTAATAAACAGAAACGTTTACGCTGTTTCCTGTTATCTGCGATGGATCAAGTGATATTGTTGTTGATAGTAGTGACATTATATTGATATTGTTAGATAACATCGCTATGTAAATTTCAAACTCGTCCGATATCAGTAATCAACTCGATCTGAGATGGTCTAGTATATCAATAATTTCATTATCGATCTATGCGCTTTCATTTTTTTGTTTCTTTTGATTATATCAACAGCATAAGTCGGTCAACCATTTCTGCGTTTGATGTAAAATTTAACTTCAGATCCAGTGGTTTCCTCTGGTAATGTTTTATTTCGTTTTTATTCATGAGTAATAAGCAGTCTTTTAAAATTCCAATCTTTACCCTAAACTCCTGGTTTATTTCGGTATCGATTTACTATTTTACCTAAGACTTCAGCAATAACTCCGCCTCTTATTCTATTAAACGTAGCTAGCATTTCTTTACTTTTGCTAGCTTTTTCAAGCGCTTCTTTAACTACTGGAAGATGATTAACTTTACCTGTTAAAATTCACTCTATTCTAATGCAATGGTCATTATTCACGAATCATCAAGTTCCTTTTTTATTTCTGAATAAATTCGTCCAATTAGGACTCACTTATTTTTGAAGTAGCCTGTTTTTGTTTTTATAAAATCTTATCCTATTTAAACCAGACATTATTTCTATAGTAGCTTCAGTTATTCCTTTGTGTCCCTCAGCTAGTTCTATAGTTTATCTTGACACGTTTTCTCTTAACCTCCTCAACTCTACTGGATTAACTGTTTATCTTGTAAAGTTTAGCCTGTCATGCGAGAGGATCAACAATGTGAAAGAAACATATCATCTTGTTCCTCTCGTTGTTTAGCGGAATATCGTCAAATTCAATTATTTTGAATCAAGTTGATTAACTGGAATAAGTTCTTTTGGTTGTTTCATTCAAAATATATCATCGCTAGCGTCACGTTCATCACGAAGTTTGCTGTTAGAATCGCTCAATAATTCGTATTTCTCCTGTTGTGAGTTAATTGTGTAAATATACACCTTTTAATATATAAAATTGTTGTTGAGCAAAAAATTCAAAAACAGATTTGTTTCACCTCATCCTTTACGACCAATAATAAGATAACGACAATCTGAAAGTTCCTTTTCATGCATATGATTAATTAATCGTTCGGTATCAAAATTTAATATCTTCTCCATTGTTGTTATATAATTTTATGTAATATAATTTTTATATTACATATTACACAAAGTCTGGAACATCATTAATAGATTCATCGGCTGAATCTAATAATCTGAATCTATTATATAATTTTATGCAATATCATTTTATAATATTATCCATTACACAAAGTCTGGAACATTATTAATAGATTCATCGGCTGAATCTCAGCAAGGTGACTTATCTAAATATGCAACTCTTGATCAGCTCAGAAATGAAATCAATAATTTATTAACTATCACATGTAAGGATCAGAATGTTCTTTTTTTCAGGATAAACAAAGACTACAACAAGTAATATACAAATGTCAGATGTACTTAAACTAATTCCGACCGCCGCTGTTAATAATATCGTTACTTTTATTGATCAAGGTAAGATACAAGATTCGTGTAAGTCAGTTAACAATTATATCAAAAAGCTGGTGATTCAATCATTGGTAACATTATCATGAATAAAAGTAAAATTACAGACATTGGAAACACAACCGCAGTTGAATCTAAATACTTATCAGTAAACGGTGGTATAATGAATGCATTTCTCAATATGAATAATAATAGTATTAATAATCTCAGAACACCAGTATCAGATTTGGATGCTGAAACGAAGAAATATGTTGATGATAGCAATATCCCGATGAAGACATCATTAACAACAATCAATGCTGAAATGACCACATTTAAGACTGATTTTCTAATCACGTACAAACGTTTCTAAATTTTCGTAACATATATATTAACTAATGTTTTGGAAGTCCAGCGGTTCGTGATATTAAACTGGCTGACATTAACATAAAAATCAACGATATTGTTAGTGGAATTCCTAATATCGTTGAAAAACTATCTGATAAAAATTTCTCATAAGCAGAGTAGCATCATAGGCATTATCAAACATACCGAGGTAGTCACTGGTGTATATAGGCTGTCCGTATATAGCGGTGCAACATTTAGTCTATTCACCACATATCTATGGCGCCATTGAACAGGTAATTTTTTGGAGTTTTATTTTTAGTGTTAAATAAAGATAAAGATTAAATATTTCTACTGGCAGCAATTGATAAAAATTAACCGCATCGTCTTACTGGTGGTGGCTGCAAATTGTCGCTGAAACACCACAATTAATCATTTAATCAAACCCAGGAAGTAGCACTGTTATATAAAATATGTAAACAAATGAAAAATTATACTTGATTTTAATAACAACAATCAGATAAAATTCAAAACAACATGTGGAGGCTCTAGCGCAAAATTACTGTTATTATCATTTAAAAAAACCTTTGCTGTGTGAAAACATGTTACAAATGTTATAACAAACTACTTCAGATAATATCATATTTACCGTTGTTGATGACCTGCTCTGGTATAATTTCAAGTTGAGCATCGTTAAATCCGTTTTGGTAATACTATTAGGCGTTGGTGCTTCTCTTCAACAGCGTGTAAAATGATTGAACCTCGACTTGTGACTAACAAAATGTCTGCATAATAGCTAGAATAACTTACAAAAATGACTTGATCAGATACAATCATACTTGTGAGGTGCAAAATATCATATGGACGATTTAATACGCGAGTTTCGTATTATTAATATTATGTTAGCGAATATCCTACCAATGAGAATCAGCAGATATGAAAACGATTTTAAAACAAACTGTTAATAGAGTATAATATACTGTGAGAACAATAAAAAAAATGTATGAAAATATGACAGTGACAAATAGCTATAGGTCCTAGGTTTATATCTGAGTTAGAAATCTTCTAGCTAAAAACTGTAAGTCATTTTTGGATAGGGATTGGTGTGTCTCTGAGATGGTAATTTGTATTTGTTTGGAGATTGGGGATATGTTCTTGAAAAAATACCCATTTCCCTTGCTACTAATGCAAATTTGTATAAATGTTAGCAATTGTTAAAAAATACAATTTGTATTTTTTAAAATAAAAATGTTTTTGATTATTGTTTCTTTAAAGTCGTGCACTCTTTGGTGTCCTTGCCTTATTATGCCCGTTATTTTTTCTGACAGAATACAGATAATCAATCGCTGAACAGTAATACTAAAAAGTAATTGTGAAATTATATTAATAATACAACCAATACTTAAATTGAGTGGGCATTTGTATAATTTTCTGTTTTAGAGCTCTGGTTAGAACAAGACATATCAATATAAAATAGAATTGTGTTGATTGGTTACTTTTATTACATATGATACAGGCCTTATGGTTGTAAAATTGTTTGACCAGTGAAACCTACATTGTGACTCTTTTTCAACTATCACATAGTCTGTACACTTTAGATATATTGCATCCAGTATAATATTTTTGATAGTAAACACAACACGTGATTCTGATTGGACCAGGTAAGACCATCAAATTATTGAACAGTGTTGTCTTTAATGAATGGTTGCGAGCGTGGGAAAACTATGTTCCACACCTTAATGAACTCTTTGTGTTTACTAATAATAGGACTATTTTGGCGGTCATTTTCTGTATAGACTGCCTAAAGGGAAATAGAAAACAAGGTAACGTCTTTCTGAATATATCGAATTTACCCCCACAGGGGTCCTTTACGCAATGTTTAGCGTATAACGCTATGAAAAAGGGCGTTAATCCCCAAGAAAAGAAAAGAAACAAGTATCAGTTTATATCGGGTGTAGGGGTATATAAAAGAAAGGTTTAAATATTAACTTATAGAAGAAAATAAACTCACCTCAGTTCAGCGACGAAGGTGGATATAAACCGGTTTAATAGATGACAGACCTTTATTGAACCACAACCTATTTAAACGGCAAATATGTGATGCAGTTCTGACACACAAAAAAAAATTTGTTTGTCTTCTGTACTCTACTGTTCCAATCAAATTATGCAAATATCCTTTAACCAAAACGTTACAGTACATATGGAAATTTCTGTATCCAGTAAACCTCTTTCAACATGAATATAGCAACAATGTAATGTTTAGTTGCGAAATGTAGTAATGTTTTAATATTAAATTTATGAAACCCATTCAATAATGTCAATATTAAATCATTGCCCATTTGAGAGCATCTATATATGTTCCGATTTTCTTTTAATGTTAGATCTACTCAAATTAATATATATTCGGATATATTCAGGCTAACTACACCTTTGAACCAATGAACCTTCTTTCTATTATGTTCGCGACTAATGACCCTTCCGGTTAATAAAAGATATTAGAAATAATGAATGCTCGAACCAATGAACTTATTTTCAAATACCTTTAAAGTAAATAACCTCGCACTTGTGAATTTTTGTTCAACTATTTTCTAACTTATGAACTTTCTGACTATTGGACTCCTTATTGTCAGAAACATTCAGATTAATAAACCTTTGGGCTTGTGAACCTGCAAATTTTCTTCATTGGAAGTTAGGAACCCTCCGATGAATGAACAGTCTGTCTATTGACTTCTTCTTCGAACTTGTTAACCTCCGAGCAATGAGACTTTGTAATAATCTAAAAATATAACTCTCTTACAAATATAGTTCCGACTTATGAACCTTTTGATAAATAAACCTTCCGAACATCGAGCAGTTACCGTAGAACCGTCAAGGAAATCGTAGATTTACAAAGGCAAATTCATACCTTCCAACAATGCAATAAAATAATCACAATTTGAAACGAAATACTTTTTTCAAGTATATTGTTTCTTGTATTTACCCGATTGTTGATCGGGATAGGAACTTGGCAATATGAATTGCAGTATTTATATGTTTGCTATACAATCAGTTTACATGTATAAATACATCCTGGATCAGGGGTATTATAGAATACTTGGACCTTCATCTCAGCTCAAGCCATTTTCCATTTCTCTCCAAATACTGACTTTCAGAATCTCAGTAAATATGGCATGTCTCTGCTTATTTCGAGACAGTAAACAGAGTGTTATTCTTACCTAGTAATAGAAAATAAATAATTTACCCGTTGGCTAGTTAGATATTGACAAGCGGTTGAGCGTTCAGAGCAGAGCACGCAACTAGAACATAAACAAACTCCACTGACTTGGTTTTCTTTTGGTATTAGGTATCTGGAATTGTATCATAGTTATGACAGGAATGGATGAAATCGGATTCACGACTGATTGAGAAAATTTTTTTTAACCAATAAATTATTGTTCATTCTAACTTTACGAAAACAACACTGATTTATAACTTATTTCTATTATTGAAAGTGGTGGTTTGAGCACAGGGAAAAATAAGTAAAATATAGTCCAGATCGTAAACTGTGCTTGCAAATATAAATCTTTGGATCTGACTATATCCAAATAAAAATGTATAGATTAATGCTACAAAAATACATTTTAATAACGATGCTTTATAAACAAAAAAGCTGCAAGAGTTCACGAAAACACTGTTTGCATAATGCTAATTTTGTTAAGTCGAGTACATGCCATCTGACTAAAAAATTATGTTTGTGTAATACTAAGACTGATAATTCGATTACATGCCATCTGACACGAAAACACTGGTTGCATATACTAACGCTGATAAGTGGATTACATGTCATCTGACACGAAACATTGTTTGCACAATACTAACACTGATAAGTCGACTACATTCCATTTGACACGAAAACACTGTTTGCATAATACAAATCTTAATACGTTTCTTTTTTTCAAGCTGTCAAACATGGCTTTCATGTCAATGCTTTTTTGTCATTATTCTACAACCGTTCTCTCGCTATCGTTTAGAGTGATTATCTAAAAGATACCAATCATAGACTGTCTGTTACGAATCTATGGCCTTAAAGTATGTTACAGAAAAGAGTGAAGACAACAAGCTTTGTAAAATTTAACAAATAATTTATTCCCTAGAATACAAAATAAAAAAAAATTATGAAAAAAGATTTACGGTTTTACGAATCAAATCGAAAAATAATCTAGGAATTGAAAATAGAAGTCCTAATATTAAAAAATCCTGAATGAAACTGAGTTCGAGTTCCGATGAAATCCTAAATGGAAATCGATGACGTTTGATGTGGTCAGAGAAGTTATATTGTGTCAACAGTCCTTTGCTTATTCACAGAAAATATTATTTTAGTTTTTGAATTCATTATAACTTCCAAGAAATGTCTAAATCCAAGAATTCTATAGGAGCACTTATGTATTAACAGGGAAAATATTTGCTTGAATTTAATAATTTGAAGAAAATAAATATTCAACCCAAAATGGTCACAAGATAATAAAAACTGACAAACGTCTATTTTAAAAAAAAACCAAAAGCAAGTTATATGCTAACTAAGACACAAACATATTTCCGGATGAGGGTCAAAAGTTCCTTCTTCTAACCTAATAGAAGTTTAAAACACTTGATACATGGTATTAGTCACGTAATCCAGGTATGACCTTGACTTAACTTAAAGATTCTTATTCTGCTAAAGATAAAACGATTGTAACAAATGTTGTTTAACAAAACTGTCAATAATTTTGGAACGAGGTCAGAAACTAGGTGCAATGTAAGTTGTTTACGTCAATGAAAAAAAAGTCAGTTAGTTCAAACAGAACTTAACTCAGTGTTACAATATTAAAGCATGTACAGCATGTAATGGAATTAAGAAAAATTAAAACTAACAAATAATTAAATTAAATATGCATAACATATCTAAAATCAGCAAGTAGGCCTATAAAAAATTGGAATACAATCTTGTGTGTAAAGAAGCATCCCATTGTCAATGTTTAGAAGCGTTCTATAGTGGAGTTTTTTATATTAAAGAAGCGTTCTGTAGTAGATAGTTAGAAGTGATCTATAGTGGATTTTTTATATTAAAGAAGCTTTCTATAGTAGATAGTTAGAAGTGTTCTATAGTGGAGTTTTTATATTAAAGAAGCGTTCTATAGTAGATAGTTAGAAGTGTTCTGTAGTGGAGTTTTTATATTAAAGAAGCGTTCTATATTGGAGTTTTTATGTTAAAGAAGCGTTCTATAGAAGATAGTTTGAAGTGTTCTGTAGTGGAGTTTTTATATTAAAGAAGCGTTCTATAGTAGATAGTTAGAAGTGTTCTATAGTGGAGTTTTTATATTAAAGAAGCGTTCTATAGTGGATTTTTATATTAAAGAAGCGTTCTATAGTAGATAGTTAGAAGTGTTCTGTAGTGGAGTTTTTATATTAAAGAAGCATTCTATATTGGAGTTTTTATATTAAAGAAGCGTTCTATAGTAGATAGTTAGAAGTGTTCTGTAGTGGAGTTTTTATATTAAAGAAGCGTTCTATAGTAGATAGTTAGAAGTGTTCTATAGTGGAGTTTTTATATTGAAGAAGCGTTCTATAGTGGATTTTTATATTAAAGAAGCTTTCTATAGTAGATAATTAGAAGCGTTCTATATTGGAGTTTTTATATTAAAGAAGCGTTCTATAGTAGATAGTTAGAAGCGTTCTATATTGGAGTTTTTATATTAAAAAAGCGTTCTATAGTGGATTTTTAAATTAAAGAAGCGTTCTATAGTAAATAGTTAGAAGCGTTCTATATTGGAGTTTTTTTATATTAAAGAAGCGTTCTATAATAGATAGTTAGAAGTGTTCTATAGTGGAGTTTTTATATTAAAGAAACGTTCTATAGTAGATAGTTAGAAGTGTTCTGTAGTGGAGTTTTTGGAGCATTATACAGTTGATTTAACAGAACAATTAATGTGAAACATTGAAATGTCACTAAAATAACCAAAATATGAAATGATTAGCGTAAAATTGTCATGCAATAATCGACAAAGTTGTAAAACAAGCTTACGATGCAACGTCATCTTTTTTCTCTACATTCACCGTTAGCAGATGGCAAAGTACCTTTGTTGTCAACTGCGAATTGCCTTCAAATATTACAACAAAATATGAGGGGTTTATAATCAAGTGTCATAATACAACATATGAGGGGATTACACTGCTCATGTGTCATAATGCAACATTTTAGGTAATTACACTCGAGTATAATAATACAAAATGTGAAGGAATTACACCCAAGTGCCATAATAGAACACATGAGGGGGTTACACCCAAGTGACAAATGCAACACATTAGAGTATTACACCCAAGTGTCATAATACAACACATGAGGGGATTTCACCCGAGTGTCATGATACAATGTATAAAATAATTACACTCTTCAAGTGGTACATCATAACATATCAGATGTTACACTCCTCAAATAGAATAATAAATTGTTTGAGAGAATTAAACACACCAAGTGACATAATACTTATATTAGAGAATTGCACTCCTTAAGAATTTTTTTACAACATGTGAGGAGATTGCATTCCTCAAGTGGCATATTAAAATATAGGAAATTACACTCTCCAAGTGGATAAATAATGTATGGGGATTTACACTCCTTCGATTACTTATTCCAATATATGAGGAGATTGATATCTTAAATTAATATTATTTTATATTAGCTTAAAATAATGCAAGACATTGCAATAGCATGGAAAAACACACAAAAATAGTATATTTTTAATCATTTATATGTACCTTAAAAACCTAATTACAATAATCAATTAGTAATTCAGTTTATCGATCAAAACATGTCACACAAATAGTTAAAATTCCTTTCAATGAAAACGACGGGCTTGCATTAACATGTTCCTGCAAAAACCGATGAAAGGTTTCAAATGAAAATAGTTATTTAGAAAGTATCTAGCTACTTGAATTGTATCACATTAGCTGGTCATTGTTTAGTAGCATAATATTTGTATTCTAGCAGAGTAGCTGGTTAGTGTTTGGTAGCATAATACTTGATATTCCAGCACAGTATATATATATATATATATATATATATATATATATATATATATATATATAATATATATATATATATATATATATATATATATATATAAGAAATATAAGAAAAAAAAAACATGTATGAATAAGAATTTTTATAACCAGTAAATACGTAAGGGATTTCAAAATCCCTGTACGATCCACATTTCTCTGTCCAAAATCTAGCAAATGTCTGTGTCTGATTAAATGGGTTAACCTTAGAAATACATAAGTTTCTTTATGCAGAGAAGAAAACGATATCATTAGAGCTTGTTTCTTGTGTGTGTTATTGTGAGTAGGCCAATGACATAAGTTGATGATTGGCGTTTCAGAAACTAGTCACACAATCAAAGTTAGAAAGTGCTGTTTAACATTAGGTGACAGACTTTACTTGTAACGATCTTAGAAATTATCTACTAATTGCTAATTATTTACATCATGTCATGAAGCCAAGTATCAAACAATTTGCGATGAAAATCCAGTAACATTGAGTGTAAAATAGCTTTCTACATAAACCGTAATACATTGTCAACATCCTTCTGCTGATATACCTCAGAGATCATATTATGCTTCCTCAGGTAGCTTTCATCGCGAATCACGCGATAAAAAGTCTTGATGTCACTCCTATACGTGTTTCCAAAAGAGTGCCAAGCACTCTCTCGGCTGCCCGAACAAAACTCTTCAGTCATTCTGCAGCCGAACCAAAAAGCATAACGTCTGAGAGCACAGTCCAAAACAATATTAAATAGATAATTACAAATAAAAAAGGATGTGCATCATTTCACAAACGAACAAGTTCTAAATATAATAATGTGATGATACATATATAAATGAGTTTAAATTTATATTCGTTTGCTGAGTAGTCTGTAAAACCTGATCTTCACATGCTGATTCTTCAGTCTGTGTATGACGAACACCAGACTTGCTTGTTACATATGGTATGCCAACAGTTTTCAAAGTACAATGTAAGAAAAATGTTCTCAACAAACTGGTCTTTAACAGGGCACAAACACATGTTCATCAGGCTTAAAGCGACAAGACCTCGTGCAGAGAGACTTCGCTTCCTAGAGAGCAAGGCTTCTCTACCAGAAGCACCAAGCTGCTGCTCATTACCTCAGCGCCCATACTAAATGCTGCACAAGCTATTGTAGCTACCAGACCATGACACTGCATTTTCACATCTAGATCACCACTATTTCACAAGGATCCGAATGATCACAAACCGTTCACAAGGATCCAAATGTCACATTTTTCTCTCACAGATAAGAATTTTACGTCAAAAGCACACCGTGTGAATGATTGGAAACAGAAGGATCACATAGATGCCTTTGTCCATGTCTGAAAGTTCTAAATAGAATTTTTACGTAAAAAGATTTCCAAGCCAGTGCCAGTCTTGTTTACCGTTAGACTAGGCTTTTCTGTTGAAAATCTTCACATTCTATGCATCATTTGGCATTGTTGTGAACCCAGTCAAAGACATGCTGGAAAGCATCATTGTATTACTTCAGTACAGTCAAGACTATTCATTTGTAACATTCTGTATTTCTGGACTTGTGAGAGGACTTTTTGGATTAATTGGGATTTACTTCACAATACTGTTTCTGTTAAATTTTCACTTTGTAAAGAAATATATCGCTTTTTGGTTTTACTTAAAATTAGTAGTCCCACTTCTTTCTGCTGAATATACTACAACCTAGCTTAGTAACAGTTATTTATGACTGCTTCTCTAAAATCACACAAACCATTTGTAATTGACATCATTCTTTGCTTCTGGAAGTTTACAATACACAGCATGAAGTGCCGGTTAAGAGTCATAATGTAACATCCTGTAGAAGAATTTGGCTATTCTCGCGTATAGGAATGAAATGAGAAATTTTAGTACGGTTTCTCCTAAATTGTGCCTAAAGTACTAATATCTTACAGATGTAATAAATCAAACGAACTCTATCCATTGATATTGTTAAACCCGGATTTTTCTTGTAATTAAGTATCATAAAGACATGATAAAAAAAACTCAAATTGTCATCACATTTAATCCGCTTTAATAATTAATCCGAGTGAAATGCGAAACAAGATAGTTATCTCCCAATCTGATTACATGATATTAGCACTGATTTGATGATCAATTTAAAATAATGTTGATAATAAGAACATAGTTCCGGCTCAAAAGCAAAATAATTGAGTGCCATAGCGCCGCTTTGTTTCAACGTGGTTTTTGAGAGATTATTAGATATTTCAATGAATAAAAAAAAAATCAACCAATTAATGAAACTTTATGATTAAAACACACAATACAGTGCTATAGAGGAGAAAAGGTCATTACAATGCATGTGTGAGAAACGCGAAAATAAGAAGTATAACACAGGATCAGAATAGGATGTGTATAGTATGCATAGATTGTATTTTCGAATCAAGATGTGATGTGTATAATACAGATAGATTACACATTTACATCATAATATGACAATAGGCATAGATTACACAATCAAAACAAAATACGACGTGTATAGTAGGCATCGATTACAGATTCCAATCAAGGTGAGATCTGTATAGTACGGATAGATTAAACATTCAAATCAGAATAAGATGCGTATAGTATGCATATATTACACATTCAAATCACAATAAAATGCATATTTATGACCATTTACTGAACATATTAAACATATCTGTAGAATTTGTGAAAATCTTCATGTTCTTCATTTTTCAATTGCTTGTATCTTTCAAGTTTTTTATTTGATAAAATCGAACATGAAATTTCATGATTTTCTTTCATGGTTTCTATGGAAATGTCCCAGTACGTTTGCGTTTATTTAGTTGGTATCATTAAATGGAGATACGTCAAGAGTACACTATAAAAATGTATTCTTTGAATGCTTCGGATTTTTTAAATAGCGTTTCTGAGCACACGGGAATACCTACCTACACATACATAGAAGCTACGTACATAGATGTTTAATCAAATTAAAATTTGCATACGACTCCACCTTAACTATAAAATGCAAGACCTTCGCTTTATTAACATTTATCTAAAATATTGAAAAGCTTTCGCTGTTCACTAAAAACAACCAGATATCATTAAAAAGCAGGTACAGAGTCAATATAATTTGCAGTCATATATCGCTTTAGAACAGGCACAGACTCATGAAAACGAACACTCATAGACTGTAGTAAACAAGGCACAGACTATTGGAAATTAACAGTCAAATATCATTGTAAATAAGGCATTTACTATTGGAAATTAACAGTCAAATATCATTGTAAAGAATGCATAGACTATTGGAAATTAACAGTCAAATATCATTGTAAAGAAGGCATAGACTATTAGAAATTAACAGTCAATTATTTAAAGAAGGCACAGACTATTGGAAATCAACAGTCAAATATCATTGTAAAGAAGGCATAGACTATTAGAAATTCAGTCAAATATTATTGTAAAGTAGGCACAGACTATTGGAAATTAAAAGTCAAATATCATTGTAAAGAAGGCACAGACTATTGGAAATTAACAGTCAAATATCATTGTAAAGAAGGCATAGACTATTGGAAATTAACAGTCAAATATCATTGTAATGAAGGCACAGACTATTGGAAATTAACAGTCAAATATCATTGTAAAGAAGGCATAGACTATTGGAAATTAACAGTCAAATATCATTGTAAAGAAGGCATAGACTATTGGAAATTAACAGTCAAATATCATTGTAACGAAGGCATAGACTATTGGAAATTGACAGTCAAATATTGTAAAGAAGGCACAGACTATTGGAAATCAACAGTCAAATATCATTGTAAAGAAGGCATAGACTATTAGAAATTCAGTCAAATATTATTGTAAAGTAGGCACAGACAATTGGAAATTAACAGTCAAATATCATTGTAAAGAAGGCACAGACTATTGGAAATTAACAGTCAAATATCATTGTAAAGAAGGCATAGACTATTGGAAATTAACAGTCAAATATCATTGTAATGAAGGCACAGACTATTGGAAATTAACAGTCAAATATCATTGTAAAGAAGGCATAGACTATTGGAAATTAACAGTCAAATATCATTGTAAAGAAGGCACAGACTATTGGAAATTAAAAGTCAAATATCATTTTAAAGAAGGCATAGACAATTGGAAATTAACAGTCCAATATTATTGTAAAGTAGGCATACACTCAAAAAAACTTGCAGTATCATCTGTGTAGAGTAATATTAAAATCCGGAACATATGTAAAATCAAACTACAGTTGAATTACACGATGTTTCCTATTCGTTGTAAGTCCTTCAAGAAACGTGAATTTAATAGGGCTGAAAGTTTCTCCCTGACGAAGTCCTTTTAAACAGCATACGATATTTATACAAGTTTCTTAATCGAGACAAATAATCTTGTTTTAATATATTATTTTTTATAATTGTAAGGATTTCAGATTTATTCCATCAAAGACACCTACATTAAACAACCTTTCAAAAACTACTAAAGCACAAAACAATATAATTTTAATTTAAACAAATTAAATGAAATTTGGGAAACAAATATAACACGCATTTTTTATTATTAATGGACAAAAATTAAGCACACACTATATACATAACATACATCTCTTACAGATACAAAGAGTTGTGCAATTAATATTTATTTTACATATTAGTTAAACATACATATCGTACTATAATAATTAAAATCTAATATGAAGATGTCATACAAATAACACAAATTATACACCAAATAAAGTAATATAGTACTTCTATACACATGAAAGTGCATCTGCATCAAATTATCTTTTTCTTTGATGTGTCAGATGTCAATAATGTAATCATGCAGCCTCATAGAAAAAGAGTCTATCACTTAATAGAATAGCCAGAGAGGCAGTAGAATTAACATACACTTGAAAATGTTGCAAAGATAATTCAAAGTCAAAAACTCTTTTTCGATTGTGAAATAATTTATCTGAGCATTGTTTACTTTTCGGGGGAAAAAAAGCATATTGGATCATCCACACCATTTTTATCTTCCTGAATCAACAACTCCTAGACACTTGCATCAACAGACATTTTAAATAATTGACTATGTCTAAAACTGAAAGATCTAGTGTACTGTTGAGTTTTATGTTCTTTAATTTGGGAAAGGATGCCTGACGATTGTTAGATAAATGTAAGTTGGATATGTCGCAGAACACTCCCTCGGCTGCATTATCCTCAGTCTCGCTATCTCGGGTTCTTTATGATAGGTCTTGTATTAGGAGTGATAACCCGCTGAATCTGTCTGATGATTGGCACTCCATAATGTGACAGATTTCTACTTCGACGGAATACCGTCTTATTCCTGGCTTTTTGGGTGTCGCCGACTTGTCGCAGTCGCCGACTTATCGCAGAGTCGCCGACTAGGCCACCAACTTGGTTGCATGGATGTCGACTGTCGCAATTTCGGTCACCGATCGGTCGCAGACTGGGTCTTCTTTTCGCCAACTTGTCGCAGGGTAGCCGACTGAGTCGCAGACTTCTCGCAGTGTCGCCGACTTGATCGCAGTCGCCGAATGTGTCGCAGGGTCGCCGAGAGATCGCCCAAGTTTCCGACTGGGTCACCTACTTTCGCAGTCTCGGTCGCAGACTTGTCGACGGGTCTCACCCTAGTCGACGACTGTGTTGCAGACTTGTCTTAGTCTTGGTCGCAGTCGCCGACTGTGTCACTGTCTCGGTCACAAACTGGATCTTCTGGTCGCTGACTGGTTGCAGCGTAGCGTCGTTATCCGCTAGAGATGACAGAGACGACAGTGCAAAATGATGAAAGAAGAGTTATCGTCAGTCAAAACGTATATTATCGCAATCTCTATGCGTTCTCTTGAACAGGCCTTGTAGAGCCTGGCTGCTGGTTGATGAAAGACCTTGTCCATATCTTTTTCAGATTTCTGGCCTGGCTCTCTCCTACCCAATGGAATACGACCAAGTGTTCTTGCTCCGACGGGGTGGTTATAGTGCTACGCTGCAGGGGACCTTTGCACTACACCGCTTCCTAACATACCACCATAGCAGCCACAGTTGGCCTATTAATATATATATATATATATATATATATATATATATATATATATATATATATATATATATATATATATATATATATATATATATATATATATATATATATATATATATATACCCAGGCGAAATCAGGTGAGTCAAAACTAAGACGTTACATGGCACTACAAAGCCAGCCAAACATTTAAAATTACAACATAAACTTGAACGAAACAAAATATTAAATAACGAAACGAAAAATTGAAGTTCATGGGGTTTCCTTGTTACAGACATTTTACTAAATAATATTGTAATAGGTTAGTAATTTATGCAGAAATTTTAGCCAAATTTCCTATAATATCCAAGTTATACTCGAAAATTGCATGTCCTGCGTTTTACTGATAGGCAAAGGGAATTCAGAGATATCCTTGACCTTAACTTCTACAGGTTTAGCTTCGACATGTCGCAAAATGTCCTACATATGTAACACAAGCGCGTCAAAACACACTTTTCCATAAATTAATTATCAACTTTGCGTTGCTAACTTACATAAATAAGATCACCTCTGTTAATAGAGGAATGTGGACATAAAACCGATCTCCCAAAAGACAGAATTTTACCCATCCTCATACCTTTTACGCGGTAAAATAGCTAGTATGAATTAATTGTCATTATGTGATACAATTCCGACATTAAATAAAAGATGTTTATGTCTTTATTCTACTGTTCTAAATCAAACAATGTAAACATCCGGTCACACATAAATTACAGTAAATCTGATAATTTCAGTATCCAGTAATCACCCCTTTCTCATGAATAGCCCTACAAAGGAATGCTTAATAGTATAGGGTTAGGGTGGATAGTTCTCTTGAATTGCCTTATAAAGGAATATTTCGTAGTATAAGGTTAGGGTGGTTAGCCCTCATGAATAGCCCTATAAAGGAATGTTTATTAGTGTAGGGTTAGGGTTAATTTCACGCATAACCCTACAAAGGAATGTTTAGTAGTGTAGGGTTAGGGTTATTTTCATGAATAACTTTAAAAAGGAATGTTTAGTAGTGTAGGGTTAGGGTTATTTTCATGAATAGCCCTACAAAGGAATGTTTAGTAGTGTAGGGTAAGGGTTTTTTTCATGAATAGCCCTACAAAGGAATGTTTAGTAGTGTAGGGTTAGGGTTATTTTCATGAATAGCCCTACAACGGAGTGTTTAATAGTATAGGGTTAGGGTTAGCCCTCATAAATAGCCATACAAAGGAATGTTTAGTAGTATAGGGGTAGGGTTATCTCTCATGAATAACCCTACAAAGGAATGTTTTGTAGTATAGGGGTAGGGTTAGCCCTCATGAATAGCCCTACAAAGTAATGTTTAGTTGTGTAGGGTTAGGGTTATTTTCATGAATAGCCCTACAAAGGAATGTTTATTAGTATAGGGTTAGGGTTATCCCTCATGAATAGCCCTGCAAAGGAATGTTTAATAGGATAGGTTTCTGGTTAGCCCTCATAATTAGACCTACAAAGGAATGTTTAATAGCATAGGTTTATGGTTAGCCCTCATGAATAACCCTACAAAAGAATGTTTAGTAGTGTAGGGTTAGGGTAAGCTTTCATTACTAGCCATACAAAGGAATGTTTAATAGTATAGGTTTATGGTTTAGCCCTCATGAATATCCCTACACAAGAATGTTTAATAGTATAGGTTTATGGTTAGCCCTCATGAATAGCCCTACAAAGGAATGTTTAGTAGTGTAGGGTTAGGGTAAGCTTTCATTAATAGCCATACAAAGGAATGTTTAGTTGTGTAGAGTTATGATTATTTTCATGAATAGCCCTACAAAGGAATATTTAATATTATAGGGTTAGCCCTCATAAATAGCCCTACAAAGTAATGTTTAGTAGTGTAGGGTTAGGGTTAGCCATCATGAATAGCCCTACAAGGAATGTTTAGTAGTGAAACTGATATACTTTAGCTTTAATCCTTGTCTCATTTTGAAATGAGATGCTACCGCAACATCTTGGGTAACTCTTACATTGACTGTAACCAACAAAGAAGTCCACAACAAGATCAAACGAGCCATCGGATCCTATGAAGACCTATTGACCACTGTAAAACAGCGCAAACTGAAGTGTTACGGTCATATCTCAAGATCATCTGGACAGGTAAAAACAATTTTGCAAGGGTGAAGGTGAAGAGGCAAAAAGAAAAAAAGGAGGAGGGAAGACTATATTAAGGAGTGGACCGGCATGGGATTTGGAAATTCCCAAAAGGCAGTAGAGAAAAGGGAAAGATGGAGAGAAATGATTGGAAAGTCAACTGTGGTGGCCAAACGACCTCGTGGTTAAGGAATTGATGATGGTGATGATAGATTGTCTACCATAACCAGTATCAAACCATGCGACATCGGTCACATTGGACATTCTGTGTATAAAAATTATTTAATCCGTTAAAAAGTTCTCTTATTCGGAATGACACCTTTTAAAAAGAGCTTCTAAAAATGAATAATTGTAAACCTGCTTCTGTGACGACTTTTTATGTGCAATAAATATAAGATGCCACGTATTAAAAACTAAATTATTCCTTTCTTCTGTATAAACAATTTTTATTAAAATAAAAACTATTTGATAATCAGAATCACAAATGGGTAATGTTTTAATATTAAATTTATGAATCTCATTTAATAATGGCCCGCACGAGCTTGACATTATGAAGGCCGTTTCATAAATTCAGTATTAAATTATTAACTTATTGAGATCCTCTATATATTGAACGTTATCATTTTATAACTTTATAACAACAAAATCCATCTGGACTTGCAAATGCCGATGTTTCTTATTCTCTTTCCGCGAGTGGATTATTTTCATAATCGTTTCAAAAGGTCAAACATAGTGCTCTATTTTTCATTTTCAATTTTGTCAACTATGTCAGATTCTTCGCAAAGGAAGTAAATCCATTTTGGTTACACGTTTCTATTGTCAAAAGAGTAGAGTCAGACTGAACATTGTTGTTCTGTCGTTCTGTAATACCTTAATTTTGTATTTGACTAATAAAATAAGCATTAGTTCTTGCTATCTCACAAGCCTTTAACAATTTTTATTTGATATCAGAGACAGTTAAGATTATTCACGAAATCCCCATCAGAAAGAAGCGTTTCTTTTAGTAACTTGAATTTAATGGTTCATAGACAGTATGTCCAAATGCTAGTTCAAAACGACTAAGATCCGTTGATTCTTAGCAAAAAAAACAACAACAAAAAAACAGACTCATCTCAGTCCTTTTCTGTACTAGAATATAAGAGAATCATTCTTCAGAGAATAAAATTTAACCCTTGGTTAGATAGGACAGATTTAGAAGGCCAAAGAGTGTAAGCAAACTTTTACTATGGCTTTATTGGCAACATTTTTCAAAAGAATTGTCTCAGGAAATCTTGTGGATGCACACATTATGGTTTGATTGCCTGACTTGGCCTTATGTAACGGACCCAGATTATCTACTAAATGGTTCATCAACTGCAAGAATAGGTCGCATCCTTAGAGAGCGAGTTGTAAAAAGAGGATCAATATCTATTGATTGATCCATACCAGAAACAAAACTGACCTCATTAATAGCTTGACCAGTAAATGCATTAGCTAATTGAATAATTTCATAACCAACTTATTCTCAAAAGCTCCTTTTGTCATAGCTCTGGTAACTGCATAGATATAACGATATAAACAGGAATCATCAATACAACGTTTCGACGTAAATAGCTCAGGGTTTATCGAAATAGAATTAAGGCTCGGGTTTGCATAGCCCAACCAATGCAATGCTTTTACAAAATACTTAAACTGAGAATGTCGTTGTGCAGATGCATTGTTACGCATCGGCTCGTTCAAAGTAACAAAATGAAAGAGTGAAGACAACAAGCCTTGTAAATTTTAACAAAAATAATTTCCCTAGAAAACATGGAGAAAAAGAAAATATACGAAACAAGACTTAACGATTTACGAAGGAATTTCAAAAATATGTTCTAAAAATATGAAAACAAGCCCTGTGAACAGTTCTAAA
This sequence comes from Potamilus streckersoni, assembly GCA_016746295.1. Taxonomy (NCBI): domain Eukaryota; kingdom Metazoa; phylum Mollusca; class Bivalvia; order Unionida; family Unionidae; genus Potamilus; species Potamilus streckersoni. The sequence continues at coordinate 1,331,431 of JAEAOA010001816.1, forward strand.
TTGTCATAGTCTGAAGTTCATTTCCGATCCAAGATGGTGGATGACGACGTCAGACGAAGGTAAACAGAGAAATCCCAGAATTTTCACAGTGAAGCACAATTTATATTGTTCTGTTCTAAGTTAGAAGAATTTCAAAAAAATGTCTTTGTTCAAACCATTAGTGTTGTTCTCCATGAAAAATAATAATTTAGAAAGTAGACGAAGTGCAATTATCTCCACTAACAAAACACATGTCGTTCTAAGAAACACACGAACTGAAAACTTTTTCATGCACAAAATTGCCTTCTTTAAGGTAATAGAGGCTATGTGACTCTCTGAGATTTTGAAAATGGCGATTGAATTGCACTTACGGATACGACTGAACTTTCTTACAGATAACTAAGCATATAAAAGACACTAAAAACGTCATTTCATGTGCACATTCACGAAGGACACGTGTAATTTCGCAATGCATCTGGACATTAGTATAACCTGACCAAGTATCAGTCAAGCTACTTCTGAATACTTAATTGCGAGGAATTTACTATCATACAAAGTTCGTGCTTTCATGAGTCAAATTTACGATTTAAGTAAACACGTTTCTAACAAAATATTAGACCCATGCTAACATGATCATCATAATAATAATAATAATAACTACATTTAATGATATAAAAATGAAATAAAAAGATTTATACATAATTTCTTTAACACACAATTTAACTACAGGGTCGTAACACTTTCAATACCAAAGCTGTGGCCTTAAAATCTTTGAAATGATATCATTTGAGATAGCTATGCATGTGTTCCGATGCTTATTTTTAATCCTGTTGCAATCAGAAAAGGGGCCCCGAGTGGCCTAGTGGTCTAAAGCGCTGACCATTACGGATCACTGCCATCTCACCTCTGTCTGTGTATGTTCGAGTCCAGACTCGGCTAACGTGGATAAGTGAGAAAGCCTGCCAGTAGCTTCTCGTGGGTCGGTGGTTCTTCCCGGGGTTTTCCAGGGTTCTTCATCCACCATTAATACTGGCCGCCATGTATAGCTTTCTTTTGTGCTGAAAAATGGCGTTAAACCCTATAACAGCACCAACAGCAATCAGAAATAACATGTATTTGCTTCTTCTTACGATACTTTCAAGGGATATGGATTTCTAAGCAGCATTTTCAGATGTTCGATTTCTAAAAGAGTGCAGATTGAATTTGGAAGTAAAGTTGTGAAAGTTTGAGATTTGGAAGTATTCGTATGAGACTGAGATGATGTTTGTATTCAAGAAACTGTTGAAACAAAGGCTTGTTCATAATGAAAGTTTGTGAGTCAAAGAATAATCATCAGCTGTACAAACTTTTCACCTTTTTGCTCATAAAGATGGATGGATACAATTCTTAAACTCTTCAATCAGTATGAGCTGTATGATGTAATCTTTTTCAACCTTCATGGTTGAGGAACAAGTATCAAATAATTTTCTTTTTCTCTAGCAAACTTGAAATGGGTTTGTCTAGTAAATTTTCTACATTTCATAAAGCCTTGCAGATGTGCCTTAGGTACCACCTCAGAACACTTTAAAATACATTCTTTAACCATATAATAATCAGTACTTTGTTGTACTGACAGTGAAGTGTAAACATAATGAGCTCTGCCTACAGTTCAATTTGTAATAATACAGTGCAATGCTCTCTTTAACCTTTCAAGTTTTCAGCAATTTTCTCATAGTGAGGAAAGATTTTTATCTACTTTCTTTTATTTAAAGAAGGTACTAACACATCAAAACCTGAATTTGTTTGTAAATGTGGGGCGTGTTCTTCGCCTACTACTATTACTACTACTACTACTACTACTACTACTACTACTACTACTACTACTACTACACTCTCTCTCTCTCTCTCTCTCTCTCTCTCTCTCTCTCTCTCTCTCTCTCTCTCTCTCTCTCTCTCTCTCTCTCTCTCTCTCAATTTTCATCATTTTGTGAACGAAATCCTAGATATTCCAAAACGTTGTATGTCTCACCAAAATCTTAAAGAGTTTGCTTCTAGAACATTCCTAAATTCTAAAACAAAGCTAGACTTTGAACTCAACATAGGTAAACATGTTGACCTCTAGTTAATTATAATCTTAACATTTATTAATAGCATGTATTAATATGATCATATATTTAAAATTTTATATAATAGTCATATTTTAATTTGGCAGAATTAAATATTTTATCATTTTATATAATTAGTGTTATATGCTATGGAAAATAAAAAGTCACCAATTGCACTTTTTATTATTCTTGCTTTGCACACATTTAGACAAGTAGACATCCTTGAACCAGGATTACCTGTTCATTGTGAGGAATAAGGCTACCCTGGTTACTGCTTTGTTCTAATTATGGGACAAGTAATGAGGAATTTTCCACGTTGTCAGTTTACAAACTGCAATTATAGACAGATTAGTATGAGCAGCATTTAGTGATAATGTTGTTGTTGTAAGGTAAGACTCCATTTCTCAGCACGATACATGGCGGCCAGTATTAATGGTGGAGGGCCCTGTCAGTGATAAACTGGTGTTAGTAAGAAACAGTCATCTCAATATATTGTTTCTGAAGTATGTTGGCGATATGATAGCAGTTAGGTTAACAGAAAGCATGAGAAATAAAACAGTGCCATTAGATATTGTACAAGATGTTATGAACCTCCTGCACAAAAAAAGATCAATTTTACTGAAAAGAATTGGACATGTACTTGAACAGAGAAATACTGATGTAACATATAATCTGTAAGATTTGCTATATAAAATGCTGTTAATTATAATCTTAACATTTATTAATAGCATGTATTAATATGATCATATATTTAAAATTTTATATAATAGTCATATTTTAATTTGGCAGAATTAAATATTTTATCATTTTATATAATTAGTGTTATATGCTATGGAAAATAAAAAGTCACCAATTGCACTTTTTATTATTCTTGCTTTGCACACATTTAGACAAGTAGACATCCTTGAACCAGGATTACCTGTTCATTGTGAGGAATAAGGCTACCCTGGTTACTGCTTTGTTCTAATTATGGGACAAGTAATGAGGAATTTTCCACGTTGTCAGTTTACAAACTGCAATTATAGACAGATTAGTATGAGCAGCATTTAGTGATAATGTTGTTGTTGTAAGGTAAGACTCCATTTCTCAGCACGATATATGGCGGCCAGTATTAATGGTGGAGGGCCCTGTCAGTGATAAACTGGTGTTAGTAAGAAACAGTCATCTCAATATATTGTTTCTGAAGTATGTTGGCGATATGATAGCAGTTAGGTTAACAGAAAGCATGAGAAATAAAACAGTGCCATTAGATATTGTACAAGATGTTATGAACCTCCTGCACAAAAAAAGATCAATTTTACTGAAAAGAATTGGACATGTACTTGAACAGAGAAATACTGATGTAACATATAATCTGTAAGATTTGCTATATAAAATGCTGTTTATCAAAACAAAAATAAGAAGATGTGAGTAGTCAGGTAGGCCCTAAACTCAAGGTCAAGGTCAATCAAATATACACATAAAATATAATCTCGGATAAAAGCCCGCACAAAAAATTAAATATACATATCACACTCATTCCGAAAATGCGAATCGATAGGCGAATATCAAGTTATTAAGGTTCTTAAGTCAGAAGGGCGGTTTTCCCCGTGAACGGATGCATGTAATTTAGTTGTTATAATCAAGTATCCAAGTTCAACGATCCGACTATCAATCTTTAATTATCAGATCTTAAACACTCTCAGCTGCTATCTATCAATAATATAACCTAAAATATACAGTACAAGATAGGAACGAAATACAATTGAGTTGAGCCTAGCAACGTATTTTATTCATCTTTGCCATTGGGATCACTACTGAAAATCTTCTACGAGTCAAACTTTCAGCTAATTATATGTTAAAATGTTTGGTTAATTATGTTTTCATATGTTCAGTTAATTATAATCTGATATATCATTGGCATAATTGTTCTGCTGTCAGCATCTATATAGGAATACTATTATGTTACGTATATTTAAGTTGCGTTGTTTGATAGTTTTTAAATTTTTTTTTTATTTTGTTATATACGTTGTAATGAAACACTGTATATAGGACATAACCTTGTGCCAAAATCAAGTTTATTTTCTACTTCACCCGAGTTATTTCTTTTTTTATTCTGTAAATATCTAACACATAGCTAAAATATTATGTGTGATTGGGTTTAATATCATGATCATTATTAATAGAAGTAAATATATCTATTTGGGTCTGGGTCTAGGTTATTGGAATTCCCCTTTAATTTATCTGGTGACTATCCAGGCTATATAATTTTAATTTTGGTAAAAGACTGTCTAACAATAGCTAATAGTTTATTTTGCAAACATTAATAACTTTCTAGAAAGTTATTTTCCATTTCGTAAATGTATTTATTAGAAAATATTCATTTTGACCTGAGATGACTATATAATCTTTGTCACTGGAAAGATTATTCATTCGTGCTCAAGATCCAGCAGAATCAATTAATATTATTTGTTGTGTTCAGTAGTTAATTTTGGGCTGGAATTTATTTCTTTAAATTGTTCAAGTGAATTTTCTCTAGAAATATAGAGTGGTCGTTAAAATATTCTTGGACAGAAATATTCAAAGGGATTTATAGTGAATTCAAATCTGGAATTGTTATCACTGTGTTTCAATAAAGACTGTTGGTTCAACAACATAATACAGGCCGCTACAGACACATCAACACCTTCAGCGTGGGACTTTATTTTGGGATTCTACTAACGTTTATTCAGCACTTTTAAATTATTAGGACTTGTGTCGGTAATGCTAAGATTTGTTGGGATTTAATTTGCAATACCGTAAGTTTTTTTTTTTTCATTTTCACTTTGTATTCAGAGGAAATTATTTGTTAAAGTTTATTAAACTTGTTGTTTTTCACTCTTTTGTTTTACTTATATTTAACGCATAGACTTGTAACAATTAAACCACCGGCAGTATATTCGTGAATGCTTCCCCAAATGCTCAACTTAACCCTAAATTTTCAGCTTCAGACTCCCAAGTACTCAACGTCCGACTCCAAATGCTCAACATTGGCCTATAAAACTGCTACCCCATGCATCAACTGCATTATCTATAGTTTTGTAACGCATTCTCCATTTTAAGTGTTGCAATAATCCTCAAAGGATTTTTTAAAAATTCATTGTTGGTTTAAAAATGAAAAGTGAAGCGAAAATGAGAGTTTGTAAATATAGCAATAAAATATTGTGGAAAAGGTGGGTAAGATTTTTCAATTATATTTGTTCAGAAATATTAAATGCTATGCCAGATAACTTTGCAAGAATGGAAGCAATATGTCCCTATATGACATCAGAACCCTTACATCTGTGTACTTTTATAGACGCTCCGGAACCCCTACGTCAGTGTACTTTTACAGACGCCTCGGAACCCCTACGTCAGTGTACTTTTACAGACGCCTCGGAACTCCTAAGTCTGTGCTTTTACAGACGCCTCGGAACCCCTGAGTCTGTGTACTTTTATAGACGCAACGAAACCCCTACGTCTATTTGCTTTTATTGACTCCAACAAGGGTACTTTTATTTACCTCACGAACCAACTAAGTCGGTGTAATTTTATAGACAACTGACATAGGATTCACCAGAGACGCAACTGGATTAGAATGATTCATTATTTCAAACGTCAGTTTTCTTTTCAAAGTATTGATTGCAACAATTTAAAAGAATTTTAATTTTAATTTAATAGAGTTAAAATTATTCAAACAATTGATTCGAGGTTTTATTGATGAATTGTCTGAGGAATTCTTAAAAATTCAGAAACACAGCTTTAGAAAAAGACCATTGTTATATGTGAGCGTTGCGTTGCATTCAATGAAGCAAATACAACACTCTCCTGTAGTGGGGTTTATCATCCGTCATGAAAATATACGAGATAAAATAAAAACCCAACAAAAAAACGAGTACTTAAATACACAATATTAAAACAGAACAAAACAGGTCCGGTGCACAACGATACACAACCCGTACGCTGGTATTTAAATAAATTAACACGACAGCACATCGATAACCTACCAGACACGAAGACCCTAAATATTGAAATATTAAAATTCTCTCGAATTATTATCGCCACATTAGGCCAATACAAAATGAATAAATGAGTGTCTATGGCTTTTATTAGGTGTCAGCTGCTCGACATTATCGTCCGCTTCATGCGTTTCGTTCTCAGGTTGATCACTCTCGCGCTCACTCATGAGAAACGCGCACATGGGTCACGTACAGAAAGAAAATGACTTTGAAAATGAATGGCTTTTAGAATCTATAATTTGCAATTATTGGAATTAGAAAATCAAATCCGAGAGTCAAAATTAGCTATCCCACACCCATTCGTGTTTTAAGCTACACCCCTTTTATGCTTTTCTATTGACGTCAAAGAATGTGGATAATACTTGGGACAAAACACGTGAGTAATAATTACGATGTGGCGTTTCTTTTTCCGACCAGTTTCATTAGGAAGAAATGAAAGAATTATAAATTCCATCACCAAATTGAATTGTACTGCAAACAAGGATTATAGTCCAATTTGCACATTTTACTCTCCAGAGTTAGCTAGAAATGAAATATGAATGATTTTTTTTCTAAACGTTTGGAGGAGACCTATCTCTACACATTGGGAACAAAAAAGCTAAATTTGCAAATCTTCTAACACGTGTGTCTATAAGAGAGTTCTGCATTTTCTTTGCAATTGTTGAACTTAGAGCCGCATAATATATGGATTCCTCCAAATCATGCTGGATCTACCAACCAAATAAAAAAATGCGATATTTCCTTAGGTATGTGAGTGTCACTGTTTGAACTGAGAAAGAATCAACTGCAGTCGTCGGATATGTACAGGTGTTTGTGTATTCGCCAGTAGATTTACTGCCCCATAAGCAGGCCGACTTTGGTAATAAGTGGAATGATAATTTAGTAAGTAAACGACATAAGCTGTGAATGTTTGTCTGATTCGTATTTTTTATGAATATTTAACTCGAATGTTGCAGACAACCTAGACTTTTATTGCAGTTTACAAAATTCACTGACAATGACAATAATATACACTGTATAGTTTAGTGTACGTTTGCACTTGAGAAGTGTATTGTATGTACGATTGCAATTTCAAGATACCGGCTGTCTGTAGTAGCACATATAGAAAGAACATGACTGAAAAGCGTCATTTTCTGTGGACGACGTTTCTGTTTTAATAAGGTGTTAACCAGTGTCATTGACAGGTTCTTGTACGTCGTGCCTATGCAAGCTAATTTATTTTGCGCAGACACTAAATTCATTAGCAGTTTTGAAGCTAATTTATGTCTGTCAAAAAGAGGATTGTTAAATCAGTAGACAAATAGACATATCTCTATTGGAAACATAACGGAAGACAAATAAAAAGAAAACAGTTAGCTCAAACCAACAGAACACGGTTCTGAATGCTTATGCCGTCGCTAATTTTCATTTATCAATGTTACGTTTACGGTTTCCATGGATACTCATTTTGTCTTGATGTTGTTATGGATAATCTTCATAGAGTCGGTTGTGCAACCTACTGATACATTATATTTATGCCTCGTGATTTTTTTGAAGAGTATGCTCTGGTATTGTAAATACATCAAAACGGCGTATACTTTGTGCGAGGAAACCATCAATGATTTTGATAAATGACGCTGATAATGAATATAAACTATGATAATAACACATGTGTATCTCATTCAACCGCTATAATTTGTCGAGTGTTAATGTTATAGGACCCGCTAAAAACAACTCATTTGGCTGAATATTTGTATCCTATGTAAGATTGTTTTTGTTTTTAAATTTTGAAGGTAATAAGGTGAAGAAAAGTACTCATGCAAATGAGACTGGCTGGTTCACGTATTGTTGGGAAAAGCTGAATTTGATGTACGATACGTTTTCAAGCAAGACTGCACATGGGTACTATTTTATACAAATTATTTCTCATTTGATCTTCCGTATGAATTTATTTATAGGCTGAAGACTGTATCAAATCGAATTTAATCACACATATATTGTTACGACTCCATGGCCTAACACTTAATAACAGAAAACAGCGAAAGCCAGCAAGTTTTGTAAATTTCAACAATTGATTTATTCCCCTAGAAAACAAGGTGAAAATTAAAAAGTCATAAAAGTTCTGTGACAAGACAAAATGTATAAAGTTTCGATTGACTTCCAATGTTATTCCAAATAAATTCAAATACTGAATGTGCTGACGTGTCTATAGTCTCGAATATATTAATGTGCCATTTGCATGGAACGTGGGGACGTGTTAAGATTGTCTTGATCTATCATAATATAATCCCCAAATTTCCTTCTGAATAAATTATAATACCAAATTAATATTCCAGTCCAAGAATATTAATGAAAAAAAATTTGTATTTCCAGTGAATAATAATTTGATAAATAATTCTGCCCAAATGAAACACTGAACACAACAATAAAATTGATTTTGATTCAAGATGTCAAGGCAAGAATGAGTAATTTGTCACATAAACAACTTTATATAACAAGCTGGGACTAAAATAGAACTGTGACATGTCATACTGTGACATGTATATGAGACCATATTGCTTTAGTTAAGTTTATTCTTCTGAAATAAATGATAACTTCACCCCAGGGAACTGAATCTGTGAGTAGAATAAGTTCCGTTCATACGGTTTCCTATAGTTGCCATCGTAGCTATCCTAAGCTTTTTAATGACAGAACAGCGTAGATGTATTTTCTTACAAAAAGACTGGGACTTTAGGTTTTCAAAATGTCGTGTGTGTGTGTGTGTGTGTTAGAAGCAATAGAAGCAATTACTCAGTCAATGCAGGACACTAAAAATCAAACCCAATATAAGCTAATAACTATAATTCAAAATATATGTGCATGTTTATGCATCCTTGAGGCTTAAAAAAACAAAAATAACATGAAATGTGATGAATATGCAAATATGGTATGCCTTTAGTAAAACTTCTTGATCCAGATATAATTTGGTTTTATTTTTTTATATGTCAACTAAGTCTATGTAATTTTGTTGTATTTTAATCATTTATTTCCTCTTTTATCGTTTTGGGTAGAATGAAGAAGCAGATTCATTTTATATTTTTGCTCTTTGACCTTTTTTAAAATTACTTTGTCATTAAGTTGCCGCTATTGGATTTAAGAATGTCTAAAAATTGTTTTAGTTCATGAAATTAACAAATATATGGCAAAATATAAGTAATTTTCCATGACAAATAATTATGACCTTTATTAAAGAAAACATTTGCCCAAGAAATCTGCCAAACAAAGTTTCACAAGAAAAAAATCTACGCCTTTCATTTCTAAATCAACTTTGATTTTTTTCCTGTTGAAGCCAGTACCAGGACGCAGCTGAGAGTCTTAGATATTTTGTATAGTTTGTAAAAATAATTTTAAATTGGTAAGACATTCAACATTACACATAAGAAAAGTAAATTACAGAACAAAACAGAATGTAGTAATCCAATGATAACAGAGACTTCACAGATCATCAGTAGCTCATAAAAACGAAACAAACAATTTGAAAACAAACGAAGGGAAGGGGGTATGCAGACAATTAGTTTAGAAGTATCGGTAATCCATACAAGTGAAATAACTTTGTATCAAGAAAAAGGCATTTATCAGTTGGGGTACAATTTGAGATATTTCCATATTGATAGGTCAGAACTATTCGCACACCAATACATTTGAGGATCGGAAACTTATTCAGAACTTTCATTCTTTTGGACTTGTAACAGAATATTAAACCTATTAAGGATTTAATTCACAACACTGTAAGTTCTTTTTAAAATTTTCACTTTGTATTATTGTATACATTTATTTGTGGAATGTTACCAATCTTGTTAACCAAACTTGCTGGTTATCTCTCTTTTTGGTTATTTAGTTTATGTCAGAGTCAAAACACGATAAAATTGCCTTAAGTACGAAATCCTGACGTCACTGTTTACCCTAGCAATCGTATCAAATTGGAGTTAAGCAAGTCACGTGTATCCAGGTTGCAAGAAGTAAACTTTGGAGTCTTTAGCTGCTTGATTGCTTTGGTCATATGGTAATTATTGTGTTTATACCTTAAATTTATCCGAGGCATTAACGTATAACTAAACAAATTATAGGAGTAGTAATAGGGGACGATATAGCGACAATGGGAGTTATCATTAAAAATCAGCGTGGGACGATATAGCGACAAGATTTTTGGCGACAAATGAAACTGCGTGGGGTAATATAGCGACAAGGGGAATTTTGTATTAGCACACCCAGGGACTGTATAGCGACAAGAGAAATGGCCCAGGTGGCATGACGTCACGGTACTAAACACTTGGTAACAGTGTAGCAAGGAGCTGACCTAGTTGTCCTAAATACGCGCAGCTAGCACTACGACTCTAGGGAGGGACCTATAAAATAGAGACATAGAAACCGACATATATTACTATAAAACCTAGAGTTATATATAAATCATTACATAGACTTGAAATATGTTGATGGTGTTCATAAATTTGCATATTTATAATGATGCTATAAATAGTTTTAATCAAGGAAAAGACTAACACCAAAATGAATGTGACTAAAAGTAACGCTAAAATGACGAAATTGTCCCAGAACTTAACCGAGACTAAACATGTCCCTGAACATTAATTTACATTGGTTTAAACTAAAATTAATACTAAAATTGCGACATTGTCCAATACTATAGTGGAAATTAAGAAAATCTGGAACATTAATATTCAAGTGACTGTGACTAAAAGTAACGCTAAACATACGAAATTGTTCCAGAATATGACGGAGACTGAACTTATCGCAGTAGATTAAGTTATATCAGGATTCCTGCAGGTCATGGAATCCTGGAAAAAATTTTGGAATTTAAAAAATAAATTTCAAGGGCCTTGAAAAGTTATGGAATTTGTCAAAACCTTGAAAAGTTTTGGAAAAGTCATGGAATTTGTGACAATGGAGTAAAAGATATTGATTACTTTAAATTTTATAGAGCACCGAGAACCGATTAAATAAAATGATAAAATTACAATCGATAAATGGTTTCAATTCATATAATAAGAGTAAGTTCTCCTAATGGAAGTATCACATGATTTCAGGTGTAGTTCACTAAATAAAAGAAAGCAGCTGGAAAGTAATGAATTTTGTTAATATTGCAAATAGGAACACATACAAAGACTACTAAGAATTGTTTCCTTTTTTCTTTTCAATACAAATTACATTGATCATTGGATTATGACATGAATTCCTACATAAAGTCAAAGTGTGCTAGCCCATGTAAATTTAAAAAGTACATATTAAATATATTTGTTGTTAATTTATTTCTTATTTTAAATTGAAAGATGTTATTCCTTATGTTCATTTACTTGACAATGCAAGATAGCGCGGTCCGAATGGGGATACTATAGCGACAATGGGAGTTATCATTAAAAACCAGCGTGGGGAACTATAGCGACAAGATTTTTTGGCGACAAATGGAACTGCCGAGCCTTTATAGCGACAAGGGGAATTTTGTATTAGCACACCCTGGGTCTGTATAGCGTCAAGAGAAATGGTCCCAGGTAGCATGACGTCACGGTACTGGACACTTGTCAACAGTGTAGCAATGTGTAAGTACTGTGACGTCAAGCATTCGTCAAGTACTGTGACATCAAGCGTTCGTCGTGTTAGTGAATGTAGTGAAATGTATGTTTTATAACTTATACAGGCAATTTGTTATTGAAAAGTATAACCTTTTCGAGGCATGGAATGTGGCCCTGAAAAGGGCCGTTGTTTATGATGTTAACATCATGCTGTTAACATAAAGGACATCGCATTGCTCTTTTCTTTCTCAAAGCTTGTCTTAAACTGCATCTCACTTCTTGTCCGAAGATGAGAGTTCGCTTCAAACAGCCTTGTCTTTCCACATAACATCTTTTCCAAACAGTGGCACCCTCAATCCGGATGACAGTCCATTTTGTTTTCGCATACACGGGTAATTCCGGATCGAAAAACAATGACGATAACCAACTAGAGGATTTAGCAGTGATCAACATCTTCTTTGTGTGTGATGAGAACAGGTGAAGGAAATGAAGTGAACTGTGTGTATTTATAGGGAACGACTGGATCGAAACGGATTGAAATGGTTGACCAATCCCAATACGCGTTACAAAATTCGGTCACTTCGCGGAGCCTGTCTTCCAATCCGAAGAGAGTTCCCTGTGACGTCACAATGCCTATATACGTTCACTAGCGTTCGTGCGAAGTGAATAGATGCGGCATTGTTGAGTCAAACATGACGGAACTTAAGAAGACAATGAATTGGGGTGCACCAGCTGCGGAGACGAAAAGCGATGGTATAGCATCAGCTACTAAAGTGAACACAGTGTCACTGACCGAAGAGGTTGATTTCAACTGGGATTTAGTTGATTTTCTCTCTTCGCAAGAATTTGTACCGGCACCAGTACCTTCACCAATTTCTCCTTCTTTACCACGCATCGACGATTTTAAACAAAGACAAAAAGAAGAATTAGAGAAATTTTTACAGCAGCAGAAAGAAACAGAAGAAGCATTTCTGCTTGAACAGCAACAGCGAGAAGAAGAAGAGACGAGAAGGAAACGACAAGAAGAAGAAGAAGCAGTAGAAAAGAAAGCAAGTCCAGGAGAGAAGGGAAACAGTGAAAGTCAAACGGTCACGATACTCTTGAATATTTTAGCGGAGTTAAGAAATCTGAAAGAAATGTATCAGACTAATTTATTACGACCGAAGAGAAAAAGACCTTCCCGAGCCAAGCAGACTAACATTGTGACTACACCAGAGATTCCACCATTAGTAATTTCTACTCAATCATTGACAAGATCAAATCCACAAGTTGGCCTTGGCCGTGGCAAAGGCATAAGGCAATTAAAGCGAATTGCTTCTCGTTCTTGAGTGTGTTCTCAGTAAACAAAAGACCCAACGGTCTTTTTCAGGACCACTCATTACTTTCGAAAAAAAATACCATTCATTTTGCCCCAAAAAAAAGAACAAAATAAAATCAATGAAAACTTAACATCCTTCTATCACCCTTTAGTATGTATGCATTTATGTATATGTGTGTGTGTGTGTGTGTGTGTGTGTGTGTGCGTGAATGCAGACTCTTATTCTAAAAAATTAAAACCAGGAGACACTTACGTTTTTTCAATCTGGTCTATTCTGGTACAATTCTTTACAATTCAATTCACAACAGAACGCAACAATTGTTTAAAAAAAAGTTCATAGACTTCTTCTGTGCCTGTGTTTTGAATTTCTTCACTTTCACAGTTTCCTTCTTCTCTTCCTGTCTCGAGGTTCTTCCTTTTCCTCTTCTTCCTCCTTCTCCTGCTCCTGTTGTTTCTTAGGGCACTCTGTAGACCAATGTCCTCTCTCTTTACAATGATAACAGGTATCTCGACTCTTGTCTTTTTTGACACTGGTTTTTTGACGGTCTGGACATTCTGTAGCCCAATGCCCTTTATCCTTACAGATATAGCAAGTATCCTGACTTTTGTCTCAAAAAGTGGAAAAATAGTCCGTTGGATTATCTGGCGAAAACTTTTGTATGACACCTCGTAAAGCTCTAATGAGAAATTCGATTTGTATGGGTTCTTCCATCGTACTGGTCAGCTTGAGAGCAAAATGAATACTGAGAGGGAAGGCACTAGCTCTTTATATATGCACTGATTTGACATGAATATATAGGGCCCATGACATTTAAAATGTATCCATTTCACTTTTTGCAATCAAGATGAAACGATCGCACGATTTCAGTGAGAGAGAAAAGGAAAGTAAGAGGCAGAAACGTGATTTATCGCCTCGCACAGTAGCCGAAGTCTTGGCTCAAATTCATGCCAGTGATTTTGAAGATGAGATGAGTGAACCAGAATCTAAACCCAATGAGTCTACACCAAAGCAAAATAAAGTACCAACAGTAAACTCTAAAACTTACTATCACATTCGAGAGACGGACAAACGACCCTCTAGAAAATTTAGAATATCAGCCCACACATACACCTTGAAGTTTAAAGATTTCAAGTCCGACGTACCACTGGAGAAAGCAGAAGAGTTCATCTCCGATGTGTGGGATTCTTTGTTAACGAATCTGAAACAGCAATGTGAAGCCAAAGAAGACGATCGCTTGAGACTTTCCATTCATCACCACAATTTGAAGTCTCCCGTTTGGATCGAGTTTAGCAGTCCATCAGAATTGATACCTTCCAAAATCATCGACAAGATTCAACACGTGCAGCAATCGAACGACAAGTTTCACATCACCGACGGAAAAGCGACACTGTTCATGACCCACGTTTCTCTTCCCAAAGGGACAGGACATGGCAAAAAAAAGTGCTCTTCGTAGACAACCTTCGCAGCATCAAAAAGAGCATCGTCCAAATTAACAACCCTCAAGACAAGATGTGTTTAGCCCGTGCCATTGTGGTGGGACGAACGTATGTCGACAAGAATAACACGCCAGAATGGAAAAGAGCATGGAAAACTATTCAACGATCGGACCGAGCCAAACAACAAAGAGAGGCAGAACTCCTGTTACAGCAAGCGGGACTACCTAAAGATACACCCTGTGGCATTCCTGAAATGCAAAAGTTGCAAGACGTTTTGGCTCCAAATTACACCTTGAAAGTGCACACTCAAGAAGTGCGCAGACCTCTGTTGTTTCGAGGCAAAGATTTCAAAGACGGAAAATACATTCACATCTATCATCACGATCAACATTTTGATGCCATTACCAGTATCACTGCATTCCTGTCCTACAGTTATTACTGTGAGAAATGTGACTATGGTTATAACAATCGAGGGCAACATAAGCATTGCGGATCAAAATGTGAGGGATGTTTGGCCTCTAAACCCTGTTTGGACGAAGGGCAAGAACGAGTGCATTGTTCTGCTTGTCAGCGTACGTTTGTCAGTCCTGCCTGTTACCAACATTTGAAGACACAAGGTTTACAGCGGAAATATGCATGTCAACTCCTGAGATTGTGCCCTACTTGTGGACAAGGCATACGTACCAACAGTAAGTACCAAGGCACACGTCTGTTCAGGATAGAAAAAAATGTCACATTTGTCACCAAAGATGAACTTGGAACACCGATGCTACATTCAAAAATACCATTCTAAATATGAAGAAAAAGAAAAAGAGGACCAGAAAAAGAAAGGCAATTTCATCTTTTTCGATTTCGAATGCATGCAAGAGACTGGCATTCACATCACTAATTTCTGCGTGGCTCACAGAGCGTGCAAAAAATGCATCCAAGAGTCTATTTTGACTCATTGCCCTCACTGTAGCAAGATTCCTGGAGGACGTGAAAAAATCTTTCGGGGACCGAACACATTGACCGATTTTGCCCGATGGGTCTTAGACCCTATCGACGAGAGGTTAACTTTGGCGTACTCAAAGAAGCCTTGCAGTCTGGTCAGGGTGGAAACTTTAAAGTGACCACTTACCAATCTAACAAGATTGTGCGTTTCCCACACATCAAATCGTCAGTCGACCTTTGGAAAAAGTCTATCAAATCGTCTACCAGAAGCGAGTACGGCTTCCCAATCACTTCACTTTACCGTACGGACACGCTGATATTGCTCAGCATATAAAGAGAGACAACGTTCAAGTCCAATAGATCATTTGGACTACCAAGACCAAGAGAAAAAGATGAATCCTTTTACACATCAAATATTCAGCAAGAGTAAACTTAAGTGAGATGCTGTACCTTGCGATGACGTAGATGCTGTACGCTGTGACCTCAGCGATTCAGTACCACACTATCGTCATGGGAACTTTGCAAAGACGACCAAACCTATCCTGGAAACGAGTGATAATGATGGTATACGTGTCAAACCTGACGGATGCGAAAGTGATGCCGCTCGTCATTGTACACCTTTTCACATTATCTGTGGATGTCATCCTCCAAAACAAACGCTTTGGTTACCACCCTACGGATGTCACGTAAAACTGAGCAAACTTTTGCATATCTCACCATACCCTCATCGAGGTGAATCTGGACAATACGAATATTCGTTCCCTGTGCGTCTGCCAGAATACTCTGATTATGAAAGTCGGATCTAAACCTTTCGAGGTAAATGGCCAAAATATCTGGGAGGACCTACCCCCGAAGAATTAGCCAGAGCTGGATTTTTCTACCTTGGTGAAGGGGATAAAGTCAAGTGCTTTAGTTGTGGCGTGTCACTTCACGCGTGGGAACAGAAAGATTCCGCTTACCTGGAACATGTTCATTGGTCTCCGGATTGTCATTACGTACCTTTAGTGCGACCTCGTCCTTTATTCAAATTCAACCATGTCAAGTAAGAAAGTAGTCACAGGGTTAGGAGTCCAAGGTCGGGTCACCCCTAGTCAAGTATTTAAACCCGACATCAACATTAATCTTCAAACATTACCGCTCGAATTGCAAGAGAAGATCTACAAGGACATTTGGCAGAGTCTTGCTAGTGCCAAATCTCAATTGGTAACTGTAGAACTTTTGTGTCGAGAAATTCACAGGAGGAAAGTGAAAGAAGTCAACCAACAAGTTCGATGTCACTGGCTCAAAGTTGTGTTCATTCTTTGTTTTCGCTTTAGACCATTTACAACGGAAGATTTTATTAACATTCTGGACCGATATCCTGAATGGCAGTGGAATGAAATAACTCACTACGTTCAATACTTTCGCTCTAAGAGAAGTGTTTAATACATGGTTATGGATTCTTTGCAAGAGAATATTCGTGGTTTACCTGTGGAATTGAGAGAACGCATTTATCGAGAGTTGGTCAAAATACAAGTCAAACGCAAAGAACTATTGCATCCGTTGCGTCACCGATGTTTGAACCACTGGTACCTCGATGCTATAAGAGGATTGATTCTGAAGAAAGTGTTCAAGTGGTCAGACATTGATGGACAACAAGTGGGAGAAAAGTGTATTGTTAGTAGAGATTATATGTACTACCAGTTACACTTACTGAATCGATTTCCAGAAGACGAGTTAGAGAGTTACCACAATCTTGTACAAAATGTATACTTAGTGGAAGAGAAAACTTCTGATCAACTGGTCATGTGTTAGTTAGTGACTAAAAAATTTGGATTCGAGAACGGAATAATACGACTATGTTTGTGCAGAAAGTACGGTTATAGCTGTCGAAAAAAAGTGACTATAAAATCGTTCTACCATGCCAAAACCTTTATCATTAGTGATTCAACAGATTCCTTGGAAGGAGATCCATGACCATATTCAAACAGTGGAGGATTACCATTGTCTTTTACGAGAACTGTGTCCATTGAATTGGGGACGACGTATCGTGTGTGTCTTAGTGACTTTCTTTCTGGGATTTCGTTTACCTTCTGATGATTTGTGGACACTTTACGAACAGTACGTACCACTTCAAAAACAAAAATATGAAAGTGATGCCTTTAAATACTCACGAGAAACTCATTCTCCTGAAAGCTTTGCGCTTTCATCTGGATACTTCTAAACCTTTACGGGAAAACAAGATTCGTCAACTTTTAGGTACCGAAGAGGTGTATGAGGATGTGTGTGTAGCCTGTGACTTACACCCTCACTGGACAGATGTACGTGACAGGAAAAGTGTGGGTTTTGAGGCTTGGACTAAAGAAGTGGCTAACTATGCCCGAGATTTGTAATCCTGAAACATTCAAACGTTCCGTGAAAAAAGTCACGTTTCATTCTGTGTTAGTGACAATACCAGAAGAAGAAGAAGATCAGTCTGTCACGGAGGAAAACCATTCTCTTCAGGACAGGACAATCCTTGACCTTTCCGAAAGACCATTCCAGGAGAACCGTTGTGTGACAGTACCAAACCATGTACAAACGTTTCAAACATTACGCACTATCCCTAGGACACTACATTTGAATGACAAAAAATGTTGTAAAGTAGAAATTTGTTTATATTCCACGATAGTTGTAATGATGTGTCTTTTATTCATGTACTTAACCATTTGGCTATTATGTATTTATGTCTTTCGTGTTATTTCTTTTTAAAGTTTTCAATAAACGTGTCCTGAAAAAGTATAAAAACTCTTGTCTTGTTTGTCATCGTGTTACACGAAAGGTGACGGTCCTGACACTGCTATGGCTACCTCTACTGTCTCTGCTCCCTCTTCCTCCACTTTCAAAGTCATTGACGAACATTTAGACCGTGCTAGTTGGGATGCCTTGTATCTTCGACAACTCTTTAACATGCTCATTGCTGGACCTAGCGGTTCAGGCAAAACCGAATTTGTCAAACGTTTGATCGAACATAAACATCATTTGATCGATCGTCCACCTCAACGTATCATGTGATGTTTCAAAGAGTGGCAATCCGCGTACAACCTTCTACGAGAAAGTCAAGGTGAATCCATTGTGTTTGTGGAAGGCATTCCGGTCGAAGACGACGGTATCGTGTCTGACCCCAGTCAAACCCATTTGGTTATTTTTGATGACATGTTAGGAAAAGACGAAGAAGAAATTAAACTGTGGTTTACACGCAAAGGGCATCATCGTAATGCCAGTGTCATTTACATTACTCAAAATTTGTTTCAACAAAGTAAAGCCCATCGTACCATCAGTCTCAATGCTCATTACGTGGTCCTGTTTAAAAGTCCTAGAGATAAATCGCAAGTGCAAGTCTTAGCCAAACAGTTAGGAACACCTTGGCTAACTCATGCGTACGAAGATGCCACTCAAACTCCACACGCCTATTTACTCGTGGATTTGAAACCCACTACCCCCGATTATTTGCGATTTCGTACCCATCTGTTTCACCACTGGTGTCAAGACGGTGGACCTGTCGTGTACTCATCCCCGTCGTCGACTTAACTAAAATGTATAAAAGCCTTGGTTACTTGAATTCTGTCTCACACTTTGTCAACATGACGTCCCTTCAGTCTTATCTTCCCGTTAAATTGATTCGTGCCTTGTATGGCATTAGTCGCGAGAAAAATCCACAAATACGTGCTCGTGTCTTAGAAGCCAGTCTCAAAGAAGTCTTACGATGGTTTACGGTGATAGCACGTCAATTACTGCAACGCATCATTCAGATTCCACATCAAACCAAACGTTTTTTTGACAGAAACAAAGTAGCCTTGACGCAACTAGCTGATCCTCGCATTGACAGTCAAACCAAAAAGCAAATCATTTTGAAACCTGGAGGTAGTGGTTTACTAGGAGGTGTCATCATTCGTTCCCTCCTAAAATGGGATCCCAATGCATCCAAATTTGTCCCCAAGAAACAAGTTACTCCCAAACGTACCCAGAGGAAAAAGAAAAAGAGCCACGGTAGCAAAACCAAGTCACCACCTCAGAAAACGAAAAAGAGCCACGGTACCAAAACCAAGTCACCACCTCAGAAAACGAAAAAGAAAAGTCCACGGAAAACAGTTTCAACCTACAAGAGAGCGTCTCCAAAAATGTCTTCTCCAGCAGTAATACCCTCTTCCTCTTTAGCAGCAGTGGCTGCTGCTCACAAAGTACCTGCCTCCAAAATCAAAGTCCAAGAGAGAACAGGTGTGTTACAAAGTTTACGGGACTTGTCCAACCAAGAATTGAATCGATTTAGCCCTTTGCGAACTCCTCCACGACGTGTGTTGCCTGTCATCAAGTTGATACGACGTAAAGACAATCAGTGGCGACGCATTCCAGTATAAAAAGACCCGAGGTCCATTTTAACATCAGTGTTTTTTGTGTGCTGCTAATCACCTCAAGATGGCATCATAAAGAAGTGTACACCATCACCATCGTCGTTCTTCTGTGCAAAAAGGTAAAGGAAAACGAAAACATCGGTCACGTCATCCCAAGAAACGTTTAGTTCAGCATCGACGACACCTACAGAAAAGACACAGTCGTTCCAAGAAAAAAAGAAGTCACCAAAGAGGAGGTTTCTTCAGTCCTTTTTTGTTTACAGACATATTGACAACATGTTGTGAAAGGTTGAGCAATTTCTAAAAGAGAGACAACAAAAAAAATTGATCAGGGACAAAGGCCATATGGATAAGGGCTAACAAGGACGAACTATGAAGTTAAGTGGCTGTCGTGTACCCAAAGATGTATCGTTCGCCTGTTCCAAAAGGAAACAATACAGTTTCGTTGTGCTAAAAATGGATAAAAGGTCATGTACCCAAGTGATTGACGTTAGTGTACTTTTTGGTGTCTGCCCTGGAAACAATTCACAAAAAATGTCACCCTCCAAAACCCATTTCTCTTCTACTCCTAAGGGAAATAAAAGAAAAGGACTACCTTCTCGTTTAGTCAAACATTGGGACATGTTGTCTGTCCTGTCCAAAGCTCCTTCACCCATGCAAAAAAAAAACTCATTCAAACCGCCTCGAAGGACGTCATTGATACCGTGTGCGAATGTTCTCTGGATGTTTTGAAAGGCACGATTCCTTTGCCTGCACATCAGAAAAAATGCTTAGCCAAACATCGACACGTTCTTCGTCAAATGGTCCAAAAGAAAATTCCTATTCGTCAAAAGAAAAAGATGTTGGTGCAACGCGGAGGAATTGCTATTTTACCCATGTTAGCACCCATGTTAGCACCCTTGCTGGGAAACATAGCACAACCCTTGTTGCAAGGAGTAATGGGATCACTTGGAACTATCCTGGGAGGACAAAGATAAAAGGAGAACACTGGAGTCAAAAGATCTCAGACGTGATTCTTGAAATCTAATGGAAGGACGAAAACTGACTTTAGTCCCTTTTAAACGATGGATGGAATACCATCGTTGGCAAGAACAACGGACCCCACAATTACCTCCCAATCCTCATTTGACGGAAATGTCTCAGTTACAACACGATTTGCCATCGTTGATGGATCGTAGCGATTTGTCCGAAACGGAAAAATCTCAACGGTACGGTCAATTGTTGCAACGACGGCAACTCTTTCACCAAAAATCATTAGAAGAAACAGCTGTACCTACTTTGAAAGATTTGAAAGTCCTGATGAAAAGTCCATCACCACCACCACCACCACTTACCTCAGTGGTTAAGACAGAAGCAACCCCACGGATACCTGAAGAAGAGGTACGACAAGTCTTTCAAACACCATCAGCAGCTCCTCTTCCTAGTAAAATTGCTACGTCCTTGTTGACCCCTTCCCCTACACCTCAACGAGAAGAACTTAAAGCTTGGGTTAAAAATAGGATGTCCACTCTTTCTTCGACAGAAGTAAAAAAGAAAGAAGGGAAACCAGAAGTGAAAAAAGACAAGAAAACCAAAGAAATTCCCTTACCACCATTACCACCTCCAACACCATTACCAAAACTACCTTCCACTTTGACTCTTGTGGCACATCGAACACGTAAAGCCGTTTCCAAACCACCCTCTCGCTCCATAGCGAAAAGCATCAGCGAAGATTGGATCACTTAAAAAAAAAGGAAAAAGAAAAAATGGAGAAGGTCTTAGCTAGCATTTACTACAATCCATCTCATCCAGCTGGCTACGGAGGTGTTCAAAAATTGTATCGTGCTGCCAAAACAAAACTGAAAAGTGTCCGTTTACCTCAAGTGCAACGATGGTTACAAGAACAAGCTATGTACACCTTACACAAACCTATTCGACGAAAATTTTCAAGAAGTCGCACCCAAGTGGAAGGTATCGGTCATCAATGGCAGTCGGATTTAGCCGATGTCTCTCATTTGGCCACCTACAATCGTGGCTACAAATATTTGTTTTGTGTCATCGACGTCTTTTCCAAATTTGCTTGGGTCGTGCCTTTGACTTCCAAATCGAGCAGTAAATTAGTGCGAGCCTTGAAACTGGTGTTGAAACAAAGTGGTCGTCACCCTCCTCGATGGCAAACCGACAAAGGTACCAAATTTCTAAACCAAGCTTTCAAAAAAGAATTGAAGAAACGTGACATTCACTTTTTTACTACCGAGAATCCCGAAACTAAAGCCACTATCGTGGAACGTTTTCAACGCACTTTGAAAGAACGCATGTGGAAATATTTTACGCATCAACACACTCTCAAGCACATTGACGTCTTGCCACACCTCGTTCAATCGTACAACCAATCTTACTATCGGAGCATTGGACGTGCCCCTCAAGAAGTGACTCCCGACAACGAAGTGACCGTCTCCGAGCGTCTGTTTGGTACGTCCCCATCAGTCACTAATTCCAAGAAAGGTAGACAGTTAGCTACAGGAGATTGGATACGCATTGGCAAAACCAAATGTACTTTCGACAAAGGTTACTTGCCCAACTGGACCACCGAATTGTTTCGTGTCACTGAACGAGTGCGTGGTCGTTATCCTTCCGTCTATAAATTGGAAGACATGAACGGAGAAGTGTTAAAATGAACGTTTTACTTACCCGAGTTACAAAGTGTGACCAAAAAAGAAGACGACGTGTACGAAATCGAAAGCATTCTCGATCAAAGAACACGAAAAGTGGGAAAACGGCGTGTCAAAGAAGTCAAAGTTCATTGGAAAGGATATCCGTCAAGTTTTGACTCTTGGATTAACGCTTCTCAAATCATTGACTATAAAAAGAAGTGACCACCATGGTCTTCAACACAGCCTCAGTTCCTACTGTGAACGCTTCTTCCCCCAGTTCCTCTCTGCAAGATCTACAAAAGCAACCCTTGTGGTTGTGGTGTGGAGAACGTGTGCCTAAAACGCAAATCGTCTTTTTCTGCCAAATCTTTGTGGTGTATTGTGTCATCGATGCAGCCATTGCCAATCTAAGTTTACAACAAGGAGACAAACAATTGTGGACCATTTTACTCAGAAGTTGCATTGGTTACCTTCTTCCCAACCCGTCCCTAAAATATTCCTCTAACGGAAACAACAACAACGGGAGTCTGGTGTCCAACATAAGTTCCAACATTCATCCTAACCATTCTCTTTTAGACACTCCTCAGGTCTCCAGTGACTCCTCAGACACTAGAACTGCGGAATTATGAATAACCAATTTTACTTAACCTTACCCAGTGACAGTTCCATGGAGGTGTTTCCCAAAAACACTTTGTGCTGTTACACGGCCAAATTACCTCAGACCAATTAATTTGATGACGAAGCCCATTGGGAAGTGGCTTTGGTAGAAATGATTCACCCAACACAAATTAAAAACATCGTTGAAACTCAAAACACTGTGTCCGTAGAAGTTGAAGATGAACAAGTGCAACAAGTCATGGATGAACGCAGTGATAAAGTTGACTTTCCGAAAACAAAGAATCCTGCCACTAATCGAACCACTTATATGATGAAAATTCCTTTAGGTTATTATTTTAGCGGTCAACATTTGGTGAACGCCCTTGCTGACAAGTTCAATGTCATGTTTGAAACAGCCTTGGAGAAAACTAAAAAAAGTGTCAAGATTGAGTACCACAAAATAGCTCGTCGACTCCTGATGACCTGATGAAATTTTCACATGACAAAGTCTTGGCCATTACATTTTGTCCTGAATTGTATCACATTTTAGGTGGAAACCCCGAAATGATCAAGAATCATCCAACCAAAATGCCACCCATAGGTAACAATTTGGATTTTGCCAAACATTTTCATTTCCCTGTAGTAATGAACCAAGGACTGAATTTGATTTTTGTGTACTCCGATGTAGTGGAGTACAACGTAGTAGGTCACACCTCTGTACCGTTACTGCGTGTCATTCCTTTCAAAGTGGATTCTGCCACGGCTGCTGACGAAGAAGGTGGAAACACATATCACGTTCACCGTGAATTTGTACATCCTCACTATTTACCTGTCAGTAAGTCGTATTTTGACACTGTCAACATAACTATAAAAGGAGATCTGGGACAAAATATTCCATTCACCCAAGGGAAAGTCACTGTGAAGCTCCATTTTCGAAAAAGAGTAGTCTAAAAACTTTTTTTAGTCAGTCATGTATCCTGTGTACCAAGGAGTCACTCGACAACGAGGGCATGGTTTTTTATGGGATATGTTCAAATCGGTCTTTCGTACTGTGGTTCCCGTGTTAAAACCAATGGTGACACGGGGTTTGCACGCCCTGAAAGATGCTGCGATGACACACGGTAAAGAATTTCTCCACGATGTCATCATTGACAAACAAAACCCCAAAGAAGCTTTCTTACGAACAGGCAAAAATGTTTTGCTTCAAATAGGCAAAGATATTTTGGGTCGACGAGAAAATCCTATAAATGCCCCGTTTGCTGCTGAGTCAGGCATTCCTGCTTCTCTGAGGTTCCAACAAGGACAAGGCAGAAAAAGACGACGAAAACACCCTTTCAAAGGACTTCATGCTCTCAAAGCTAGAAAGACTAAGAAAAGAAAAACTGTTCGAGGCTTCGACATTTTTGATTATTAAATTGTAAACAAAAAACAACAGAAAATGATGCACCGAGAGTCTTGTGCCTGTTCCAAGTCGGAACTGGATCTGTTTGCCATGCCACCCACTATGATGACCATGCAAGAATACCAATGGGTCGAATTTCATCCCGTTTCCTCTTTGACGGATTCCGCTCCCATCGAGTTTGAAATCAAAGGACAACCGAAGATTACATCGATCTGAATAGCAGTTACTTGTATCTGAAAGTCAAAGTGCAAAATTCCAACGGTAACAATCTGGAAGCCGATACCAAAGTAGCTCACGTCAACAATTTCATGCATTCCTTGTTTAGCGAAGTAGATTTGTACTTGAATAACAAACTGATCAGCAGTAGCATGGATACTTACCCTTACCGAGCGTACCTAGAAAATCTCTTGACGTACGGAAAAGAGGCCAAGAACACTCATCTGGATGCTTGTGTGATTTGGAAACCTGACACACCAGAAAAGTTCGACGAACTAGATGAAGACAATAAAGGATTTGTTGCTCGTCAAAAGAAAATCGTGGGAGTCCATAATTTAGAACTGATGAATCGCTTGCATTTGGACATGTGGTTGCAGGAAAAGTATTTGCTGAACGGAGTAGATATTCGTCTGAGATTGAGTCGTAGCAGTACGGCTTTCTACTTGATGGCTGAAGAAAATGGCAACTACAAAACCAAAATTCAAGAAGCCAGACTTTACGTGCGTCGCGTAGAAGTGTTACCTAAAGCGGGAAACGACATCAGTCACACCTTGAGCAGAACCACTGCCAAGTATCAGATACGGCGTGTAGAAGTGAAAACATTCACTATTGCTACTGGACTCCGATCCAAGATCGAAGATCATCTATTCCAAGGCCAGTTACCCAAACGTTTTATCGTTGGCATCGTTAGCAATGCAGCCTTCAACGGAGCCAACACAAAGTGTCCAAAATTGAAGTCAGTCGCGATGGCAAGACTCTGTGTACCAGACCCTTTGAACCTAACTTTGACCAGAAGAATTACTTGAGATCGTACTTGTCTCTATGCGAAGCTACCGATCAACTAGGAACCAACACCAGTCACGGCATTTCGTACGACGATTATGCTGGAGGATACACTTTGTGGGCCTTTGATTTCACTCCAGACCAAGGCAGTGACGAGGGATATTTCCACCCTATAAAATCCGGTCAACTGCGAGTGGAACTTCAGTTTGCAGAACCTCTACCCCACACAACGAATGTCATCCTGTATGCTGAATTCGATAATACCATAGAAATCAACAGTTTGAGAGACGTTATTCTAGATTATTAGCAACTATGGAGGACACTTATCCTTGTTTGAAAGTGGAAGAATCCATGGAATGGGTGGATACTGTGAAAACCAATTTCAAAGACGAAGACAAAGAAAACGAGGCCGTGAAGTCAAGATAGCCAGAACAAGAACAACATTTAGTCTCCTGTTTTGCTAAACACTTGGCAGATAAAATTGCGGAATTGGTCAAGAAAGATTGCTATGGATGTCAAAACGATCATCCCAGTCAAATTCAACACGATAAATGTCTCATGATGAGTCAAGAAGAAAAATTGGACGAGTATCTGGACGAAGCTTGGAGTCTCATCGCAGAAGAAACCGTGTTGCATGAGTGGTATAAAGGCTTGTGTGATCATTCCTGTCCTCCACTGACTACTCGAGAGATCTATCTCATCGAAGCTCTCTTAGCCCAGAGTTGGGAAACCAGGCGAAGAAACGGTTACTTGTCAGAACTTTTCAAGCAAAAAGTCAGAATTTAATTGATGACTTATCATCACCTGTGAAGAAAAAAAAACAAGAGAAACAAAACAAGAAGAAAAAAATGGATACCTGGGAACTTTATTACCTTTTGAATAACAGTTCGTATACTGCTTCTTGGAATCCTGTGGTGTGTGCTAAAGATGAACTACCACATCGCAAAACTCAAGACCACCAAGCTTATGTCATCAACACAGACGACAGTCATCTTCTAGGAACTCACTGGGTAGACGTGTACTTTCCTCAAGTCAATTGTGTGGAGTATTTTGATTCGTATGGATTACCACCTTTGGAAAACGATATCATTGACTTTATGAGAAGAAATGCCCAGACGACACGATTCAATAATGTGAAGTTACAAAGCAACGATTATATGGTGTGTGGACAATATTGTGTGTATTTTCTTCATCATCGCAGTCTAGGACATTCTTTAGAACATTTAGTCACTTTTTTATCGTGACTCTTCTAGAAATTATGAAAAAGTAGATCGATGGTTTTGTGACCGTTATGGTTATCTTTTGTCTTTAGCTAGAAAACGTAGTGTACATCAATGGCGTCATGATATGAATCAATGGAAATCTCACATGATTTCACAACGTTGTCAACCTTGTCAAAAATAATATGTATTTTAAATTGAAATGTTGTTTGTTCCTTGTTGCTTATTAATTCTATTCATTTTTAGTTGAATAAAAAATGTTGTATTTTGAAGAAAAACGTGTCTGTCGTTTGTTTAGTTATAAAAAAACCCCACAGATTGAATATATGCTCTTTGACTTTCTCTCTATCCCTCCTCATGACATGAGCTATCCTCACGTTTCAATAACTAAAACTCAGTAGGGATGTTTTCTATCCTGTCTGCGCTTGTACCATAAAAAAGCGAACGGGTCTCCAGTCTGACCATTCACTGTTGACTCGTCAACCTACGAAAATGCCTTCCAGACTAGCTAAACTCAACGAAGCTTACGTTCAATTACATCGTGTCAGGCTAAACCTGATACCGAAGCCTGAAGAGATAGAGAATGTCAGAATGCTCTCTATAGCCTAAGATCTCCTAGAGAATGTCTTTAGAGAGGAAATTGAGAAAGAAAAAGAAGAATGGACTGAGAAATACAGAATTCAGAAGAGGCAAAGCGAAGAGCAGCAACAGCAGCAGCAGCAACAACAACAATATCAACAACAAGAACCAGACAAAGGAATAGACACCAAAGACTTCTCTTTCTCTTTTCGCAGAAGCAGACCTTATCGTGTAGGAAAACCTGCTGCCAGACGGGTTTGCAATCTTAGACAGTAAAATTCAACAAAGATTGCCATTACTCTTCGTCAAAAAAAAAAACAATCAGCCTTTTTCAGGGCTACCCAAGACTCTCAAAAAGATATACTTCTTTCATTTGCCTAAAAAAAATTAAACTTTTAGAAGTGTGACTATAAACACTTCAATTTTTGGGGATCAGTAAAACAAACAAAACCCACCCTTTTCTCTCTGTCTTGTCCAACAACATACAAAAAAAATCTGTGTTGGTAAGTCAAAAAAGTTAACGTGAGAACTTCTTTTAAGTCCACGTGTTTCGTATCATAATAAAAAGTTAGGGGATGTTTTCCATCACGCCCGTTCTCTAAGGATATAAACGCGAACACGCGTCAGTCTAGCTCCCATTGTGGACCTGTTCACATTAAAGATGAGCGAAAGAATTTCAAAACTTATTGAACTCCAAAGACTCCTTGAGTTTGCCAGACGTCTCCTGGACGAACTGACTATGGAGGCTTACAAAGAAAAAGCCAGACAGAAAGAAGTGGAAGATACAAAGAAGAAAGAAGAGGAGATAGAGAACCAGCGAGGGATCTTGCTGCACCCTATGGTAAAACTCGTGTGTGAGGTGCTACCTTAGGTGAGGACGCCTCCAGCAGCAGCAGCAGTTACACCGCAGAGACCAGTTATTCATCCCCGACTCTGGCCACGAAGACAAGAGGTTCAGCAGGTCTTCACTATTCCACAAACGGAGGAGTGGGATAGTGAAGCCACTCAAGCTCCGTTTGCTCTGCAGGTCAGAGCAATAAATTGGGAGAATGACTGGAGCCGACGATGTGTGCGCGGTGCTCGTCCAGGAAGATGTCAGCATTAGCCAGGTGTCATTGAAGTTCAATAAAACAGCCCTTTCCATAGCTACCCAAATCTCTAGAAAAGAAATACTATTCAATTTGCCATTTTGCCAACTTGTGTGAATATAGTGAAGTGTAACTATAAACACTCACTCCATTAAAGATGTGTATGTGTGTTTACATTCGCGTTCGTTGATGAGATGGTGTAGGGTATGATTTGTGCTGCTCGTTTCGTTGATAAGATGGTATATTTTGAGTTTTATGCTTCTCTTTCGTTTATGAGATGGTATAGGGTGTGTTTTGTGCTTCTCTTTCGTTGTTGAGATAGTATATGGTGTGTTTTTGTGCTTCTCTTTCGTTGATGAGATGGTATATTTTGGGTTTTATGCTTCTCTTTCGTTGATGAGATAGTATAGGGTGTGTTTTTGTGCTTCTCTTTCGTTGATGAGATGGTATATTTTGGGTTTTATGCTTCTCTGTTGTTGATGAGATAGTATAGGGTGTGTTTTTGTGCTTCTCTTTCGTTGATGAGATAGTATAGGGTGTGTTTTTGTGCTTCTCTTTCGTTGATAAGATGGTATATTATATGTGAAGTGAGTTTAAGGGATGTTTTCATTCACGTCCGTGCTTTACGTATATAAAACCCTAGTGTTCACCATTCGTGCCATTCTACACAGAATACAAAATGACTGGAAGTCTAGAGCTATTTACTCAGTTAAGAGATACTTTGTATTGGATCGTGGATGGAGTGCACGAACTGGACAAACTTAACCAAGAATGGAAGTTAACAAGTACTGAGGACTTGATAAACAAACTAAGAGTAACCACTTATCAGTTACAATTGATGACCATAGAAGAAGCAGACAAAATACGAGGAATCGTCAATTCAAAATACTTCAAAGTGGGGACCTTGAAATAGATTCTAGAAGATGTTATCCAAGCGAGATGCTATATGGAAGACATATTCCATTTAACAGAGTGGGATTTTGTGAAAAAAAGGTGTAGATCACATGAAGAAAGGCGAAGACAATATCAAACAAATACTGGAAGAAGAGGTCAGGAAAATTAAGGAGACCTGGGCAAAAGAAAGAAAAGAGAAAGAAAACCAAAAGAAGAAAAAAGACTCTGAAAAACTGAATGAAAATTGGATGAAGATACAAAAAAAGTTTAGAGATATGGGACATCCAGACTGGATGCCATACGAAGAAGTAAAAAAAGAGAGGAATTTTAGAGAAAGTTAGACAATGATGGAAAAAATGCAGACAATAAAAAGAAGAAGAAGAAGAAGAAGAAGAAGAAGAAGAAGAAGAAGAAGAAGAAGAAGAAGAAGAAGAAGAAGAAGAAGAAGAAGAAAACAAAGGTCCTTTTCAGGGCCACTTTCCATGCCTCGAAAAGATTATACTTTTCAATAACAAACTGCCTGTATAAGTTATAAAACATACATTTCACTACATTCACTAACACGACGAACGCTTGCCTTAAAGCCGAGAAAGACTCAAATTTTAATCCATACATAAAGGTAATCCGTATATCCTTACTGCGTGTTATCATAAGATGTCTGGTTTATCCACTGATAATTGTTAAGATTACACTTATTAATAGTAATAAGTGGCAATATTGATGTACAATACAAAAGTCTGCCCGGAAAATGGTTTGATAGCCTTTATGGCTTCCCTTTGCAAGATGTTGAGCTTGTTAACTTACATAATTAGTGGCTATTACACAACAATTGTAAAGTTTATAAATCCTAAAGGCCGCGATGTGCTATTGTTCAGATCAAATCTGCGAACGTACCCAAGCCGTTTTTCGCACTTAGAGTATATAAAAAAAAAAAACCCACAATAGGGTACCAGATTACGACGAATGAATCACGTGACAATCGCTGCATTTAAAAATATACGGCATCTTGTTTAAACGCAGAAAAAAAAATGTTTTATCAGTCTTGTAGTTGCAACATTGATGATTATAACTGGACGTAAGGTCAAGATCACACTGTCAGCATTGGCTAATAATAGAAACGGGGTACTAGACAAAGACCGAAAAATCACGTGACAACAAAATTTGTCGCTTCTTTACGAAGAAAGCATTTCGTACGCTCAACAAATGTGTCGTCTGCATAATTAAATTGCATACAGTTAGCAACATCAGAATAACTCATTACCAAACATTAACATGTCATCACGTAAACAAAGATGATTATTTCAGAAAATGTCTATTATTATAGTCTATGATATCTGGGGAGGGGGACTGGTCAAACAAATTTAGGTAGAAAAGACTCGAATAAAACAATTTTAATTTGAAAAGACTCGAATAAATAACATCGTAACCGATAAGTTTTTTAGCAGCAGTGGGAAAATGGAGCAAATAGAAAGAGAATTGCGTATGTACCAAGATTCAAATGACATTTTTGAATGGTTCTGCAATGTGCATGACAACACCCACTCGCATATCACGCTTACGCCAAGAATAAGAACTATTAATACATATTCAGTTAAAATAAGTCAACTATTATAGCACAAGAACCATTCAATAGTTAATGTTGCTTTTAAACGAAGATATTAAATACTTTGAAAAATTAAGCTTTCTTACTACGTACATAAACTTCTCACAAAAAAATTTAGCCCCCCTCTGGAAAGGCCACCCGCCTTATAAGGCCACTTTCCCGGTGCAGAAGGGTGGCCGTATAAGAGGGGGACTACTGTGGAACAAGGACACATCCTCCAAGACATGCGGGATGCCAACATCATCACTTGGTACAAAAACAAAAGAGACCGCAGCGACTGTAACAACTACCGGAGCATCTCTCTCCTCAGTATTGCCGGAAAGGCTTTCGCACATGTCGCACTGGTACGTTTGCAGACCCTAGCCTTCCGTATCTACCCAGAATCCCAGTGTGGCTTTGAGCTGGCCGGTCAACTGTAGATATGATCTTCTCCCTACGTCAACTTCAGTAGAAGTGTCATGAGCAGCATATGCCCCTCTACATTGCCTTCATAAACCTGACCAAGGCATTTGACCTGGTCAGCCGGAGCGGTTTCTTCAAACTCCTGAAGAAGGTCGGCTGCCACCCCCCTCGATTGCTTGCTGTCATCACATCGTTTCACCAGAACACTCAATGCACAGTGTGCTTCAACAGCGCAACATCAGAGGCCTTCCCAGTCAGCAGTGGAGTCAAGCTGGGTTGTGTCCTTGCACCAACCCTTTTTGCCCTCTTCTTCTCCGTGCTCCTCCAATACGCCTTCAAGGACTGCAGCGAGGGAGTGTACATTCACACCAGGGCAAATGGAAAACTGTTCAACATCAAACGTATCCGTCACAGAGGTTCTCATCCGTGAACTGCTCTTCGCTGACGATGCAGCTCTGACATCACATACGGAAGAAGGACTTCAGCAGCTGGTATGTCGCTTCTCCCACACCTGTAAAGAGTTCGGACTGACCATCAGTTTGACGAAGACGAATGTCATGGCTCAAGATGTAGACTCCTCTCCAACCATCACCATTGATGGGTACAACCTTGAAGTTGTTAAGAACTACTCATACCTTGGGTCCACCATCTCCAGCTCGCTCTCCATTGACGCTGAAGTGAACAGCATAATTGCTAAGGCAGCAGCAGTTATAACAAAACTGAACCAGAGGGTCTGGAACAATCTCAACCTCACTGACAAGACCAAACTGCTTGTCTACCAGGCATGTGTGCTCAGCACGCTCCTCTATAGTAGCGAGGCATGGACCACCTACACGAGCCACGAAAGGAAACTCAATAGCTTCCATCTGAGATGCCTGCGCATTCTGCGCATCCAGTGGCAGGACAAAGTACCTAACACGGAGGTTCTGGAACGGGCCAGCATGAATAGCATGTTCACCATCCTTAGCGAGAGGCAGTAGTAGAAGAAAGTAAGAATTCGAGCTCAACAACCCCTCTCCCCACCCCTCCAGACCTCCAAGCAAATACAAAATACCTAGGTAACGTAATAGAACACCTGTTACAATCAATAATTGCGTTAAGAATCCGAGCTCAACAACCCCTCTCCCCACCCCTCCAGACCTCCAAACAAATACAAAATACCTAGGTAACGTAATAGAACACCTGTTGCAATCAATAATTGCGCTAAGAATCCGAGCTCAACAACCCCTCTCCCCACCCCTCTAGACCTCCAAACAAATACAATAGAACACCTGTTGCAAAATACCTAGGTAACAGGTAAAATTTAATTACGTGATCTTCCAGAATAAGCAAAATGATGTGTCAGACTCAATCTTCCAAATCATTACGATTTAGCAGAGCGTGGCGATTGTGGACTAAATTACGCATTAGAATTCCAGTAAGGTAAGTGGTATTATATAAAATTTTATGTTATATCATACTTCTTTTGATAATCTTTCTCATATTTGCTGATCCTCATGGGTAGAATATCTGTTAACATGTTCTCAATAATACAAAATTCACGTATTAAATCGTCCATACTATATTTTACTCCTCGTAGGTAAGATCTTATTTGATCAAGTAGTTTTTTGTAAGTTATAATTGATGTTAAGCAGCCGTGCTTTTTTATCGAAATTTTAGGTTCAACTTTTTTACAAGCTGCTGTAAGAGAAACACCAACACCGGATATGATTAACAAAAACGGGTTTAATGATATACCACTTGAAATTATGCCAGAACTAGTCATTAACAAGGGTAGATATGATATTACTCGAAGTATCTTGTTATAATATTTGTAGCATTTTTTTACGCACCAAAGTTTTTTGTGATAATATTTGTAGTATTGTATTAGTGCGTCAACATCCTGTCCTGGAATATCTTTTGAAATATGATTGAAATCAACTATACTTTTTTTCATTATAATATTTGTTCACATAATCTCAGGCTTGATTAAGTAACTAGTTGAGGTGTTTCAGCCACAAATTCCAGACAATACCAATATGACGCAGCAGTTAATTTTTTGTCATCTGCTATTAGCATAAAAGTTTCTTCAAAATCTTTGTTTAACACAATAGACACGGTTCCAGAGAAATTATCAGTCGAGTGACGCCATGGAAATAAGGAAAATATATTAAACTTTGCACTGCTAAACACGGACAATGTATACACACCAGTGACCTCTGCAGTATGTTTGAGAGTGTTATTTTGCGGCGACCAAGTAGACATTCCAGAAGCAACAGTATAGACAATATTTTTAATCTGCTTGTGAGGAATTTTAATCATACTCGTTTTCTCAACAATACTAGGAATTCCACTAATAATATCGTTGAGTTTTGTGTTAATATTATCGAGTGTAATATCAACAGATGGCGGACTTCCAAAAAATTCGTTATTGGTTTTGTTTATGTTTCTGCGAAAATTTAAAAACCTGGTGATGTGATTAGTAAAATCAGTTTTGAACTTGGTGATTTCATTGTTGATATCATCAACATATTTCTTTGTTACAGCATCAAAATCAAACTCTGGTGTTCTAAGGTTAGTAATGCTATTATCGTTCATGTTGAGAAACGCGTACATTATACTACCACGCACCGACACGTACTTTGATTCCTGATCATCAACATATTTCTTAGTAGCAGCGTCATTATCCTCAGTTGGGTTTCCAAGGTATGTGATCTTGTTCTGGTTCATAACAATGTTTCCCGTAAATAAATCACCTGATTTTCTAACATAATCGTTAATTGACCTACCCGAATCTTCTATCTTACCTTGATTATTAAAAGTAACAATATTATTAGCAACTGCAGTAGGATTTCGTACTAGTACATCTGACAGTTGTACATTACTCGTCTTTAATCGTCCTTGTTTGTCCTGGAAAACTACAACTTCATTTGGATCTACACTTGCAACGTTTAACAAATTGTTGATTTCATTTTTGAGCTTATCAAGAGTCGCATACTTGGATAAGTCACCCTGGTAACCTTCTGTTAATAAATCTACTGCTAATGTTCCAAATTTTGTATAGTAGCTCATTATACATACCGTTCTACACAAAATTGTTGGTTTAATATAACATAAAATTATACGATTGCGAAGATAATAAACTTTGACACCGAGCGATTGGTGAAGCATAAACATAACAATGAACTTCCAGACTGTCATTATCTTATTGTTGGGAGAACTGGATCTGGTAAAACAAATTTGTTATTAAATCTTTTACTCAATAATAACTTTAACTATGATAAGGTGTATATTTACACCATCGACCCCCAACAAGACAAATACAAATTATTAAACGAGTATAATGATAAACTTCGTGATGAACTTGGCATTGGTGATGATATATTTTTGATAAAACAACCAGAAGAACTCGTTCCAGTGAACGAACTCGATTCGTCAGAGCAAAAGATAATCGTCTTTGATAATATTCCGCTAAACAATGAGGAGATGAACAAAACTAGATCATATTTTTCACTATCACGTAATAAAAGATGTAATTCTGTTTATCTTGCCCAAGGTTTTTATAATGTTGATAGGTTTATTAGGCGAAATACGGGTTGTTTCATATTATTTCCCGGACTAGATAATGTGGATGTGAGAAATATTGCAAACGAACAATGTGGTGATGTTACAAAAGATAAATTTATCGAATTATATCATCGAGCAACTAAAGATCGATATAGTTTCATTTTATTTGACAAGCTAGCGCGTGATCCAACCAAGATGTTTCGTTGTTGCCTTGAGACGTTTCTATGATATAATTTTGTAAAGCGTATAAAAATAATGGACCAACATCAACAGAAAATCGAATTACTAAAAAAGTTTCTCGAAACTCGAGCGGCTTTTAAGAAAAAGGTGGAAGAAGCTCGACGTGGACAAGTTCAAGCAGAAGAAGAAAGAACCAAATTTTTCAAACCTGTTACTGAGGCGATGCTTGGCAAGCAGCCAGAAATACAAACATCATCTCCAGAAGAACTAGCAAAAATGAAAGAAAAGGGTTTGTTTGGTTTACTTGGAGAAAGATCAAAAGAAGAAACTGTAAAAATTGTAAACGAACTTGTAAGAAACATTGCTGATCCTGCTGCACGACAAGCTGAGTTTGACAGGCTAATGAACAATCCTCTTGAACTTCAACACGCAATAACAAGATTGACGGTTAATCCAGATGAGATAAGAAGTATAATGGCAAAATTATCAGAACAAACTGAAGAATTAACTGAGAAACAAAAAATATTACAAGAAAGTGTGATAAAAATGGTACCTTTTGAAGAATTTATAAAAATTTCAAGAAAACAAGCTAGATTTAAAATAGAATATGATGAGTATGAAAAGTTTATTGAAAATAATAATATCATTGATATTGACAAAATTCGAACTTGGTCAGACGAAAACTATAACGATTTGATAGAAAATTTAGAAAGAATTAAAGAAGTTGGTGAAAATGCTGATGATGAAATTAAAGATGAAAAAGATCAAAGAGATATTTTAGTATTAGCTGATCGTATTAGAGATGGAATTGTAGCTGAAATTTTACTAAAAACATCAAAACGATATCGAAATAAACCAGAAGATTATAATAAAGGTTGGGATTTTAAAAGACTACTCAAACAATATGAAAAAAAAACGAGATAAAACATTACCAGAAGCAATAACAGGAAAAGGTGTGAAAATATTTACATCAAACGCAGACATAGTCGATCGGCTAATGCTGTTGATATCCTCTAAAGAAGCTGGTAATGAAAGTGTAGAGATTGATAACGAAATTATTGATATACTTGATCATCTAAGATCGAGTGGATTACTAACATCATCCGAGTACGAAATTTTACACCGCGATCTTATCTAAAATATTAGTATAATGCAAATAACATTATTGCTTGATTCATCACAAATAACAGGAAACAGCGCGAATTTTACAGTAAATTACAACCCACCAATAGAACTAGATCCTGCAAAACAGTATGAGATTGGATTAATTTCTTGTACTTGTTGGAACGCCATGCCGAATATTAGAACTGGGGTTAATGATGAAATTTTAATCGTTAATGTTAAACAATCTCCAACATCACAAAAAGAGTTTATTGATATACAATACAAACTACAGATTCCACAAGGAGCTTATAACATTACTGATCTAAACAGAACAATAAAAGAGCTTCTAACAAAAGCTGGTGAGAATGCTGATAATTTCGAATTAGCGGCGAATTATAACACCTTACGAGCTAGGATAACATTGAAAAGAAATATGAAAGTCCTCTTTGGAGAAAGAAGTATTGGAAAGATGTTAGGTTTTACTAGAGTTTTATACTATACCACCGGTGAAGATAAATCTTTGACATTTGATGGAGAACTACCAGTAGATATCACAGAAGTAAATACAATACTCATCAATTGCTCTATCGCATCTGGATCTTATACGTCAAAAGGCAACCGCGGGCAAACGATCTACAGTTTCTCACCAGAAGTCCCACCAGGTTCTCTCATGCAAATCAAGCCGCGACAGATTATCTATTATCCAATAACACCTGAGAATCAAATTACAAGCATTACAATGCAACTCACAGACCAATCTGGACGACAAATAGACGTGAACAACGAGATAGTCACGTATTACTTACACCTACGCACTGCCTAGGCATGTGATTTTGTGTACATAATTTTATAAAATGAGACGAAGAAAAGTTTATCGAAGAAAAATCGTAGGTGGATTTTTTGGAAATATATTTACAACAATTGCAGAGAATATTCCAGGAATCGCGCGTAAAGTAGCGCCCATTGCACTTGACGCCGGTAAAGCTTTCGCTACAGGGGCGGCATCTTCAGCAGGCACTGCAGTAGGGCAAAAGATTGTTGATAAGATTAAAGGACTTTCCCCATCAGAAATAAAACGAGTAATATCAGACATTGCGCCAACAGAAGAAACAAAACGAGCTATGATAGCTACAACAAAAAAATTATTGTCGCCGAGTGGTGAAGAAATAGTACGTAAACTTGTAAAGAAAACAAAACCGATGACCCCTGCTGCCTTTTAATTTTGTGTAACGATTATAAAATAAATGTCAGCTAAAAACTATCTCGATCTTGCAGAAGAAATTGATACTGACGATGCTGTAACAGAATTAGAGTATGTCGAGTATTTGGATGAAAACTCGAACGAACCGAATAAAACTGGGGTTAGAACTTTTAAAACAAGAGACGAGGACGTGTTTCTACTACCCCATAAGGCAATGTTAGAAGTGCGTGGCCGAATATTAACTGCAGCAGGTGGTGATATTGCAGCTAATGTAGAAATCGCTCTCGTCAATAATGGTTGGAGCTTGTTTAAGAGTGCACGATACCAACTGGCCAATCAAACCGTAGAAGATATTTCAATGCATTTACCCATAGCGAGTACAATACTAAACATCTTTCGTTTAGCGATGATTACTCTAGATCAGTGGCCACAAACATGATGTGGTTCAAAGATACTGGACTAGGGACAACTGTGTCGAACGAGTTTAAAACTGGAGAGCTAGCTGATGCTAATGTTGCAAACAGACTTATTCTAACCCCAGCTGGAGCTGATGCAGCTGCACAACATACTGTTCCAGCATTAACCGCAGATGCAGCTGGTGGTGTTATAGTAGCGAATGCAATAAGAAACGCAAATAAAAATCTACGACGATTAAATTTTAACGAAGGATTTGCTAAACTAAAAGCACTTGCCGCAGAATCTCACCAAATAACGATGATGCTTCCGTTAAGTACAATCTTTGGATTTTGCCGTGATTATAACAAAGTGTTTCGAGGAATAAAACATACGGTTATATTAGATCGAGCTGATCAAAACGATTGTATAATACACGCCGGTGGAGTGGCTGAGGGACAGTTTTCTATTACAAGATTAGCACTGTGGATGCCTCGGGTTGTCCCTTCATTAGCTAAAATGATGGAGCTCGTATCTTTACTAGCCACCTTTACAAAAAAGATACACTTCCAACAGAACAGGATTTGTCAAACAGCCATTCCCAACGCGACTGATTACACGTGGCGTGTAACGACCACGCCCAGCGAACAACTACCGCGACACTTGTTCGTCGTATTTCAACGACAAGCACGTCGTATCCATCAGGAAATGAACAACTCCGTATTCGATAACCCAGACGTTAGACGAATATTTGTGAGAGTAAATTCCAAACAGTATCCTGAACGTGCAATCGAATGTAATTTTGTCGTAGACGCCAC
Organism: Potamilus streckersoni; assembly: GCA_016746295.1. Taxonomy (NCBI): domain Eukaryota; kingdom Metazoa; phylum Mollusca; class Bivalvia; order Unionida; family Unionidae; genus Potamilus; species Potamilus streckersoni. The sequence continues at coordinate 1,369,770 of JAEAOA010001816.1, forward strand.
CAGAAACATCTCTCGGCCGTACATGTATCTTATGGAAGCAATGCAAAAATATCAGAACGCGGACAGTGGATCTCAAATATCAATAGAAGAGTTTCGATCGCTCTATCCCATCTTTTACTTTGACGTATCAAAACATTTGGAGCGTGTTGTGGGATCGACTGCAGATATTGAGGTCACGTGGACACTGGGCGATGTGCCAGGTGAACATTATAACGTATACGCGCTATTGGTTAGTGATCGATTTCTGACCATCGATTCAATCAAATGAAGAATGACAGTACAAGTTTAATCTAACAACTTGGATATAACATTATGAAAACCAAATACACAACTCGAGAAATATACCTAACATCTGGTCAAGTTGAAAAATTATCAGCAGCTGTTGCTAAACGCAGCTCTGTTTCTTTGATGATCTCTCCGGAAACTTCAAATACAATTGCAGTAAAAGTCATGCTAACGCAACAACAAATCAATAAACTCGATCGCAACAAACCTTTTGTGCTGAAATTATCTGTTTCTCAGGTAACTGCAATGTCAGAAGAAGGTGGATTTTTTGGACCAGCGTTATCAGTAATAGCTAGCAAAGTTTTACCAGTACTTGGTACACTTGGACTTGCGGCTGCGTCAGGAGCAGTCTCTGGCGCAACGAAGAAAGCAGTCGAAGGTCGTGGTATCAAAAAAATCTATCGTTAATTTTATGTAACAGTATAAAATAAAATGCCAACGAAAAAGTCGCCGAAATAAACAAAATCATCGAAAAAAAAGAAAACAACAAAACGCAAACAAACAAAACAAGGAGGAATTTTTCCTTTCGCTCCATTTCTAGCGGGACTAGCGGAAAGTCGGCTGCCAAACTTACTAGGAATCGGACGCGGATTAACTCTACCAGGGACCAGACGTTATTGAGCAATTTTGACATCATTGAAAAATTGAAGGACGTTGTTGGATTTCGAGGAGTATTTTCCAAGGATGAACTCGATGACGTACCAACAGGCGGTTCTTGTGTTGTAAATATTGAAAACTTCAATGATGACTCTGGCACCCACTGGGTTGCTGTCCACGATAACAATTATTTTGATTCGTTCGGACTTCCTCCAAGCGATCTCATAAAAAAAATATTTTTAAAAAATTTGATAAAATAAATTATTCGTCTAATCAACTACAGCCGATTGGAACATCAGCTTGTGGTTATTATTGTATCATGTTTGTCAGACAAATGCACCAGAGTAAAAGCTCTAGAAGTAAAAACTTTTTGAAGTTTATTTACAATTTGATGAACATCCTTCTCATGCGAATGATAAGATTGCAATCAATTTTATCTAAACTCCTTGATATAATAATGTCAACATACTGTCTCAAATGCAAAACTAAAACAGAGAACGAGGATGAGATGACGGAAAAAACGAAAAATAATAGAACGATGTTAAAAATTATTTGTGCAATCTGTGGTAGAAAGAAAAGTATGTTTTTGAAAAAACAAGTAGGATCTAGCGTTGATAGAGTTATCTTGATCGACGATTAATTTTATGAAACAAAATAAAATAAAATGAAATGCAATTGTGATTGTGGCAAAGATCTTTGCATAGAACAAGATAAAATCATTACGTACTGTCAACGTTGTAACAACAGAGAAATAATAGGGTTAGGTTTAGATATACATAAACTAATTGGAAAATTACTAAAACCAAAAGGAGGTTGGACCTTGCCAGGTCATCGTTATACTGGTCCGTGGAATCCGCTAGATCAACAACTAGATGAAAACGACAATCCATTGCCGGGACAAGAGCCTTATAATCAAGTGGATGCAATAGCAATGCGTCACGATATCTGTTATCTTGATCATGAAAACTCGAAAGCAGATTGTGATAAAGTAATGTTAGACGAATTATATGATATGGAGCCAACATATCTACGAGAACGTTTTGATAGAAGATTTGTTCAGGGAATGATAGGAGCAAAATATAAACTCGGACTCGGAAAAAGTATACGATGATCTTGCAGTCGAACTACACAGACCTAAAAAAAGTTTCCGAGACGTAAAGTTGTTGCAAACGCTGTAGATGATATCTGGGCAATAAATTTGGTAGATGTATCCAATCTGGCTCAGTTTAACAATAATAAGAAATATTTGTTTAATGTCACAGATGTTTTCAGCAAATACGCTTTTAGTGTGCCAGTTTCAGATAAAACAGGAACGTCAATCACTGATGCGCTAAAACAGATAATAACGAGTACAGAAAGAAAGCCAAACAAAATCTGGACTGATCATGGAGCCGAGTTTTTTAACAAAAAGTTTGAACAGTTTCTAGAACAAAATAATATAAAAAGGTATGTTACAGGAAACGAAGGTAAAAGCGTTGTTGTTGAGAGATTTAATCGCACGCTAAACGAAAAATTACACAAACATATGACAGCTAAAAACACCAACAGGTACATCGATGACCTTTCTCAAATCGTAGGTGAATATAATAACACGAAACATCGAACCATCAAAATGACACCCAATGACGCTATCAAAAATCCAATATTAGCAAACGAAAACATGTACCGCAGACATAAATTTAAGGTCAGTGATAAAGTTAGAATCTCTTTGACTAAAAAGATATTTGAAAAAGGATTTACTCCAAACTGGAGCGAAGAAGGATTTGTGGTTGATAAGGTACTTTTAACAGTACCTGTAACGTACGCGTTAAAAGATCTGGCAGGGGAACCTATAGTAGGTAGTTTTTACGAACAAGAACTACAAAAAACTGAACAAGATGTTTTCTTTATCGAAAAAGTGATTAGGAAAAAAGGAGATAAAAGTTTAGTCAAATGGCGTGGGTATAGCGATAAATTTAACAGCTGGATTCCAACCCGGTCGATTTTATCGACTGTGAAATAATGCTATTATAAATTTCCTCATACTTTCGTTTGATAGATACACCTTTTACTGGTTTACATAATGATATTTGATATTGTCTGCGATCGTCAGAGATCGTCATTAGATTAAAAATCTTGACAAAGATGAAATCAAATTTTATATTTTTCTGTCGACCTGAAATTTTGATCTTTAAAAAAGGTCTGATTAACTGCAAAAATACCTGCTGTTCGGTAACGGTAAAATCAAATTTTATAATTTTTTTAGCAATGTGATACTTGACATTATATTTTCCAGTGGTTGGTCTGCGGTAATTAGATCTGTCAGTAACAGTGACTATTTCACCATCATCAGATTCGTTGTTATATAAAATATCATCTTCGTTATAACCAACAGATTTGTCTATCATATCATTAGAGATTGTGGAGACCTTATCGCTGATATCACTATTATCTTCTTCGTATAGTTGATCGAGTCGTTTCATCATATCCATATTATAATATACTTTTTATCTAATTTGTTGTTATAAGATGACTGACAAGGTAAAATATCACCAAAAATTTAATATAATAAACTACCACGAACTGACCGAAGCGGTAAGAAAATGCTTGTCGGGTTATGGTGCATATTCCGTTGAGATTTTTGTAATGCAAGGTGATTCTCATAAAATATTATTAATAGCAGCAGAAAAAAAAATTGATGAAAGTGCAGTAGTGACGCTAAAATTTAATCGCGATGATGTTTTAGCATTTGCTCATCATTGTTTAACAATAACAGAACTGTTAAGTATAATTAATCCTCATATCTAAAAATAATACTAGCATTATACTTGTTTGAAAAAGCTGATTTTGTTGCTCCATCAGCTACAAATTTTACTGCTCTGGGATTTATATTATAATATTTCGCCGCAGCTGTAATTGATTTGAATTTGATCTCCTCATCCGTTTCAAGGTTTAACGAAATAACAGGTTTTATTGGGCATCTAAAATTAATACCACTACCTCGTCCTTTTCTAACATTTTCCTGTTGGGTCACTAGCTCCAGATTTTCCAATCGATTGTCTGTTTTTACGTTATTGATATGATTAATAACCAGACCATTGGGTATAGATCCGTTGAACACCTCGCAAACAAACCTATGACCAGTATAACAAACTTGATCTGTCGATGTTCCTCTAACAGTTACTATAAGATATCCCATATTGTTCATAGAACTAAGAACTTTTTTAGTTTTTCTGTTTCTAATAATACCGCGATCATTAGCCTCGTATAAATCAAAGACCGGATGCGGCTGAAACTCGTCTTGTAAGGATAAATTTTCAATATTATCATCAGTGACTTTACCGTTATAATGATATACTCGTTTCCCCTCTGGAATGTCATCGCAAAAAAACGTGTAAATAAAATCTTTTCTAAACATCGTAATCCTTTCAGTATTATCTCCCTTTACACTAATCGTATAACCCGCTGGCGTTGCTTTACCAAGAGATATTCCAGTTTTGATGTTAATAACCGAACCTAATACATTTCCAGCGTACAGATTGTACTTTTGGTAAACGTGATATTCCTCTTGCTCACGTGCGCTTGTCAGATTTTGTAACATTATACTAATAGTAATTTTTTATCTCTAATTGTTTTTCTAGCGCATGCGCAGTGTGCGGTAAATTATCAATTAGATATTAGACTATAGTATAGCGATTTTGAAATTGCGTGATATAGCCAAGAAGAGACTTATTGGAGAACCTGTTAAAATAGCGACTGCTTTTGCAAGTTTTGATAATAGTTATCAGTTTGATAATCAAAATGTTTTAGTAAATTTTACTGAAACAAATCTCTTTCATCTGCTACAGACGACTGTAAAACGTGAGCTTGAAAAACACAAGGGTCTAAGATTGTTAGTGCAATATCACGTTATATTTTCAAAACTACTTGTGACGGAAGAATCTACTAACAAGGAAATTGCAGACCCTTACATCAACGCAAAATCTAGACGTGTTTTACTTGATAGTGATCTTTTGTCACTATCTAATGAAATACACCAAGAAATTTGGAAAAAAATAGAAGAATTTACCGAATTAGGTTCGGGTTGGAAGTTTGAAATGATCAAGGAAATTTTGTTTCACACGATAAAATATGACACATTACGCGGTAGTTCGTATATCGACCTGCCACCAAAAATAAAAAATAAACAGTGCTGTATAAACATAAAAAACGTCGATAGCAAATGTTTCCAATGGGCTGTTCTTTCCGCGCTATTTCCAGCAGAAACAAATGCTGATCGTGTTGAGAAGTATATCAGTCACGTGTCAAGATTAAATTGTGCTGGTATTGACTCTCCAGTGGCAGAAAATCAAATACCAAAGTTTGAAAAGCAAAATAATGTTTCGATTAACGTTTTCGGATTAGATGAAAAAGAAAATGTCTATCCGAGGTATATTTCAGAAAAAGCTTCACAATCGACTATCAATTTACTGTTTTATAAAAATCATTACGTTTGGATCAAAAACTTTAACAGACTAGTTGGAAGACAGTATAATAAAAATAACAACAAAAAGTTCTTTTGATATCGCTGCTTGCACGGTTGTAGAGACAATGAAACATTACAAAAGCATTTGCAGTACTGTAGTGATGTACAAAGAATAACAATGCCATCTAAAAAAGATAGCGTGTTACAGTTTATCCATCATAGTCATAAACTAAAAATTCCTTTCGTCATATACGTCGATTTCGAATGCTTACTTCAACCTGTACTTGGCGTAGAAAATGATCCTAACCAATCGAGTACAAGAAAAATTCAAAATCATGTTCCGTGCGGAGTAGCGTACAAGGTAGTTTGTTGCGCTGATTCGAGATTATCTAAACCAATCCAACTCTATCGTGGTAAAAATCCAGCTGTCTGGCTTCTCAAGCAATTGATCAGCGAAGTTGATAATATAGCTTATCGTTTGAAAAGAGTAACTCCAATGATAAAATTGACACCTCAGCAAGAATCCGATCACGAGCAAGCGGAAATTTGTTATATTTGTGAAAAAGCTTTTGACCCTGACAATGTCAGGAAAAAAGTACGTGACCATTGCCATTTGACCGGACAGTATCGTGGAGCGGCTCATGACCAGTGTAATTTAAAATTTCACGCTCCAGATTTTATTCGTTATTCTTCACAATTTTCGAGGATATGATAGTCACATCATCGTAGAAGCTTTTGGTGATCCTGAGATAAAAGCTCATCTAAAACTTAATAATGTCATCAAATGCATTCCAAATAATTTTGAAAAGTATATGTCAGTTACGCTAGGTAAATTACGTTTTATTGACAGCCTGCAGTTTATGGCAGCATCGTTAGATGAGCTAGTAAAAGGTTGTAGTAAATTTAATAACCTAAGAGACTGTTTTGGAGATAAATTTAATCTACTAGCTAAAAAGGAGTTTTTCCATACGAATATCTCGACGATTGGAGTAAATTTGATGAAACATCTTTACCTGGCAAAGACAAATTTTACTCGCAACTTAAAATGAAAATATCACTGATGATGAGTACAGGTATGCACAAGATATTTGGAAAGAGTTTGATTGTGAGACTTTTGGTGATTATCACGATTTGTATTTGAAAACTGACGTGTTATTATTAGCAGATGTTTTTGAAAGTTTTCGAGAAGTGAGTTATAATAATTACGGACTAGATCCTTGCTGGTATTATTCTGCCCAGGGACTGTCATGGGATGCTCTGTTAAAGTTTAGTAAGGTAAGGTTGGAATTACTGACTGATGTTGATATGTTCAATTTTATCGAAAAAGGTATCCGAGGCGGTATTAGCGTGATAACGAAGAAATATGCTGAAGCAAACAACAAATATTTGAAAGAGTATAATCCTGACCTTCCTTCGAAGTATATAGTTTATCTAGATTGCAATAACTTGTACGGGTATTCGATGGCAGAATCAATGCCGTTTGGTGGCTTTCATTGGATCACGGCTGATCAATTTCTATCAGAGACAGAAAAAAAGATACCCGACGATGTTTCGTATTTCGTTGAAGTTGATCTCGATTATCCAACTTCGCTACACAAATTGCATAACGATTACCCTTTCTGTGCGGAATCGATGGTTATAGATTATAGTTTGTTATCAAAAGAACAACAAGCGTTAGCATCACCAAGGCAACATTCTATGGTAAAGAAACTAGTACCAAATTTGCTTCATAAACGTAATTATGTTTTGCATTACAAAGCTTTAAAACAAGCAGTCGATGCTGGTCTCGTGTTGAGAAAAGTTCATCGCGTACTAAAATTTAATCAGTCGCCGTGGATGAGAGGTTATATTAACTCAAACACTACAAGAAGAGCTGCGGCAAAAACTGATTTTGAGAAAAACTTTTTCAAACTGATGAACAATTCCGTTTTTGGTAAGACGATGGAGAATATTAGGAAACGCGTAAATATCGAACTAGTCAATGATGTCAATCGCAGAAACAAACTTGTGTCAGACGATGATTTTGTGAGCATGAAAATATTTAATGAGAATCTTGTTGCGATACAAAGAAGAAAAACAAATCTAAAACTAAACAAGCCGATCTATGTTGGAGCTTCAGTGTTAGATTTATCAAAGTGGCTGATGTATGATTTTCATTATAATTTTGTTAAAAATCAATGGCCGGCTAGTAGATTATTATTTACTGATACTGATTCGCTCGTATATGAAATCGAATGCGAGAACGTCTATCAGGACATGTTTGATAATAGATATCTGTTTGATCTTTCTGATTACCCACGTGACAGTAAATTTCATGACGACACAAATAAAAAGGTTATTGGTAAGTTCAAAGATGAAATGAACTCGAGCGCTATCAAATACTTTATCGGATTACGTAGTAAAATGTATGCCGTATTGTTAGACAATAATAAAATAACAAAAAAAGCAAAAGGTCTGCCTCGTGATTTTGTTAAAAAGTTTATAAAATTTGATGACTACAAGTATGCGCTTGATGGCGGTGTTAGTTTTATAAGAGCTATGTCAATTCGGACAAATCATCATAAGCTCGAAACAGATGTCCTTATCAAACGCGGTTTGAGCAATTTTGATGATAAACGTTATTGCGAAAATGGGGTAGATACATTTGCACTTGGGTATTGTCATGATGATAGAGATATACTTGACATTATCTTTGCAAACTAAAATTTTATCTAAACTTAAGAAATAATGTTTGAAAATTTGACAGTGACAAATAGCTACAGTAGCAAAATCAAATATCTAATGATGGACGACAAACCATTGACAGTTGAAATTAATAATGAAACATCAGGCATATGCTTTAGTGGTACCCGTGACAAGTTAAAACTTTCGCTCATCAGATCTGATGACAGCGAGTATTTTAATTATCTCGAACAATTGTATCAAAAGTTGCTAGCGGAATTTAACAACTTTCACTGTCCGATTAGTCAGCAAAAATACACCAAACTTACAATTGATCTTGATCGGTCAAAGTTGTATTTTATCGACAAAAAATACCCTCTTAACAAATCACAAATAAAAGATTTGTTTGAGTCCCGTCGTTATGTCAGCGGTAAAATAAAGTTTAGCCTCTATCACCATGATAATGAAATATTTTTGATATCTACAGTTGAGACATTAACAGTTGGTAATGAGGTATAATACCACTTACCTTACTGGAATTCTAATGCGTAATTTAGTCCACAATCGCCACGCTCTGCTAAATCGTAATGATTTGGAAGATTGAGTCTGACACATCATTTTGCTTATTCTGGAAGATCACGTAATTAAATTTTACCTGTTACCTAGGTATTTTGCAACAGGTGTTCTATTGTATTTGTTTGGAGGTCTAGAGAGGTTGTTGAGCTCGGATTCTTAGCGCAATTATTGATTGCAATAGGTTTTCTATTACGTTACCTAGGTATTTTGTATTTGTTGAGCTCGGATTCTTAACGCAATTATTGATTGCAATAGGTTTTCTCTTACGTTACCTAGGTATTTTGTATTTGTTTGGAGGTCTGGAGGGGGTTGTTGAGCCCGGATTCTTACTTTCTCCTACTACTAACATCACACTATGTCAACAAGAATTTTCTGCCTTGCGTCAGTCAGTAGGCAACAACGGCAATCAGAGTCGCCATTAATCAAACTGTAGTAATGGCCCATTGATTAAGGAGTTGTATGTGCCTCTACCTGTAGCCATTATAATAATTCCCCTTCAATATTTTCTGCTTGCCTATTGAGACGTAAAATGATTAAGTGTAAATTGTTTTACATTTTACCGATTGTTATTCAAATCATGTGCAAAGTGCAAACAGATGTGGATATATTTTGTTGTTTTTGTGGTTCATATTGCTTAATCCTTTGTTACAGGAGGTTTTTTTTTTTATAAATTCAGTGCCAAGCGATCAATTTTAAAGATACTGTGGTGGTGGAGCGATGTATGTTGTCAAATGAAGTTTGTTTGTCAATGGTCGCTATTCAAGAATATGTAAGCCTAATCAGAGATCGGCATTTCTTCTTTCTTCAGAACACTAATTATGGAATTTTAATAGAAACAGTTGGATGAATGCTTATCTTGGTCAAACCCGAGTATATTATGAAAATAGAGCGGGGTGGGGGTTGATGGCTAATGGATATTTTAGACGGTTTTTATCTGGTTAATTAACGATTAGATCACACCGCAGAAGAGAATTTCATGGTCAAATTATACTGATCATTTTAGTTCATCTGAGATTAGTTGGCTCGGGCCAAATCGGTCTTTTTATCTGCTACCAAGTAACTTGTGTCAGCCAGGCTATCGAGAGAGACCCACTTTATTTTCTTCTCCAGATGCAGCACCACGCATGGACTGAGGATTTTTTTTAATGTATATCATACCTGTATTACATCCTAGATTTAATATCCCTGTCGTAACCGGACATGTCCCACAAATAAATAAGTCACAACCAAATTAAACATTTTTTTTTTGCCGCACAATAAATGTTGAGATACCAAAATAAAACTTTTAAAGGCGCTCAACTATTATTATTATTATTATTATTATTATTATTATTATTATTATTATTATTATTATTATTATTATTATTATTATTATTATTAAAAAAATTATGCGACGTGTTTTTCTTTCCAGCTGCAATTGAATAGTCCGTAATCAACATAATCAAACCAAATAAAACATAGCAATCACAGAACTATTCATATATATCCCACGCACGCCGCCAGGAATTTTCTTGTAATACGGCAAATGAGTCTCTTTACCGAGCGAATCCCGCTAGAAGTCAATTGTTTTCCCCTATTTTCCAAGGACTTCTCTACAACTGCTGTTGTAAACTTGAAATTCCAACACTCCCAAATTACAAATAATTTTCCTCTAATCAATGCATAACCACAAATATCACAACTACACATTTACACCACAACTTCACAACTGCTTGTCAACATCACATGGTTTCTCTTTATTATATTTCTGACACGTAGCGCCAGTATTTTACATCATGAAAGTATACAATTCAAACATCAAATTGGGAACTATATTCCCTTCGCTACCCTTGGTCAATCAAATTATGATTTTAAACTTCATGTAACTCTGCACCATATTTGCCATAATAGCAACAATAAAATGCGCCTCCAGATGACACAACAGTCACTTGTCAATTATTCCATTTTACATTTAACAATCCCAATCACAAATAATGCACATAAGAGTCACACAATCTATCTACACATTTAGACTTTTAATGGGGACTACTTAGCTCAGGGACACTTATGCGGCTCTGGCCTGATCTCACTACAAAATGAAAACATGCCATCAAGAAATATTGTCAACACTGCACTCTGTGACGTTTGCCCCTAGCAATTGGCTAACTATTTTTTTAAAATTTTTTTAAGGGAGTTACCCTCGTCTGATCTTTTCAGACCATTCAAGGGGCCCCACCTCCCTAACTTTAGTTTTACCTGAAAGGCTTAACTGTATACATACCCGAAGGCTTAACTTTATTTACCCGACGGCTTAATAATAAATTTGATTTTTGCAATTGCATATTTCTTTATTATATATATATATATATATATATATATATATATATATATATATATATATATATATATATATATATATATATATATATATATATATATTAAAAATCTTTATTGATCATCTAAGAACTCGTCCATGTCCATAAAATACTGTTGCATTTGTTGATCTTCTATCTCTGTTAGGTTATAGTGTTTTTTCTAGGATTTCATCTCTGAAGAGTTTGTTTTTTCTTTGTTGGTGTTAATAATTCTGTTTCTTCCGATTTTTATTACCCTTTATTCAGTGCGTTTCTCGCTTTTTTGTGCTTTTTCTCTTTTTTTTCGTTAGTGTATTTGCCATTGGCATCTCTGCCTGATTGTATTTCTCACTTTTTTGTTGTTGTTCTTGTTGTATAGCTAATTTTTTTTGGGGGGGAGGGGTGGCACCTCACAGATGCCCCCATTACCTAATCGAAACAAACAGTAAAGTGTTTTCATGTTATTTTGTTTTCCCCCTGATGTGTTGCTATGTTAAACTTTATAAAAAGAATTTTGATCAAAAATTTTATTGTGTTCTCAATTTTTGATGGGGTGTTTATTCCTAGTGTATCTAAAGGTTCACTCATCCGATAGGGTTTCATTTACCCTATCGGGGTCGTTCCCCTTGTTCATTTTCATGTGACCTTGGCTAAGGAAGTTCATTCTAAGTAAAAACTATAGCTTAGATATGCAAACAATCCAAAACATTTAGAACTATTGGAGATATATCGAAGTTCATTCTAAGTCCAGAGAAGTAAAAACTATGGCTGAGATATGCAAACAATCCCAAACATTTAGAAGTATTGAAGATATAACGAAAATCATTCTAAGTCCAGAGAAATAAAAGCTATAGCTGAGATATGCAAACAATCCAAAACATTTACAAGTATTGGAGATATAACGAAGTTCATTCTAAGTCCAGAGAAGTAAAAGCTATAGTTGAGATATGCAAACAATCCAAAACATTTACAAGTATTGGAGATGATGCTGATGAACTCAGTATGAGTGTTGGATCAGTGCTAAGTGCTGATCAATATCGACAAAAAGCACATTTTACACAAGTTTATTGGTTTGTTTGTTGCTGAATATTCAGACTGCACTCCTATGTGTGTACAAGATCCTCGTACAGTACTTAAATGAAGACACCACTGCTGTAAGTCTGCCGTAAAGCACGACAATTACATGTACCAAAATTTGCTATACATATATAAGATACTCCGCAGTTAAAATTATGCCACGTAATGTTGTATGTAAAATCACAAATCCATGGAATCATATAGGTGCTTGTATAATCCTGAACGCTGATATCCTCGGTATTTCCATATGCAAAGTTTTTATAAAAATTCTCGAGACGTCGAAAAATTCACCAATGTTGAATCAGAATGGATTGTATATAGATGCGGAAATTCAGCTACATATTTCCTATTTATATTTCATCGCCATCTTGTACTCCGATGCTTAATGTAGTAAACGTAAACAAATAAAGATGATCTAAGTTTTAAATGGGCACTGTTGTTTCCTGCAGCAATAATACAGACAAACTCGAAAAATCTAAACAACACCTAGGCGAATTTAAGTTTGGTAACCTTAAGGTCCTCATGCAGTTTAGTGACATCGGTAAGTTTGAGCAACTTGTTCCTGTCATAGTTGTTATATTTTTGTATGGAATAAAGGGATGCAGCCTGTTAAGCATACACCTGCAGACAGTTTAATAGTTCTTTTATTATTGTTGCGTAGTCTTTATACCATTACGTATGGATCAACATTTTCCAACGAACAATGTGTGGGCATAGTAAGAGGAGATATTTTGCACGCGGGAGTTGCTTGCTGTACATAGTAACCATCTGCTACTTGATGAATATAACGTTTACTGCTGTGGAATCAGTGAAAATACGCAATGCAATATCATGACTGAGCATTGTAAAACATTCTGAAATTTACAGCTGTCCAACGAAAATGAAAGTATTGTCCATTATCTACGAGGACATCAAATGCCGTTACATTTCATGAACGCATTGATCAAATACAACACAAATAGCTCAACAAGTTCGATGTTAGTTTTGTGATGTTGTAGACAGATGCAACGGGCAACTGAAACACCAATGTTGTATTGTAGCCATGAATCTGTTCAAAAGAGACTGGGATAAGTTTACTGAAACTCAATTACCTTCGATGGAGTCATTCCATTCATCGCTGACTCGCTACAGCATTTTCGCCAACGACTATGAACATGAGACCAAAATACGGTCTGTGCTTGGTTGTGTTATGACTATATGGTCATAAACTAAGTAAAAGAAAGAAAAAGAAAAAACCAACAAGTTTAGTAAACTTAACAAATAATTTAATTACGAAAGTTATTGACATGAAAAGTGTAAGAGGAACGTTCAGTGTTATGAATTGATTCAAAAATTAGCTTAAAATGTTCTGTTTCAAGTCCTGAGGAATTGAATGCTCCGATTGAATTTAAGATTCTCAGATGTATATATCACAATGTCATTGTCCAGAACTCCTTTGAATAATTCACATTTGTTGAGTAAGAAAATCACGTTTTATTAGTCTGACAAATTTCAGGAGACGTTCAATAAATTGAAAGTAATACACAAAAGTGCACCAGTCCTTTCCGCTCAAGATTTCGAGCAATCGTTTAATATGTCTTGATGCAAATGATGCAGAGGATGGTGGCGTATTAATTCAAGAGGGAAAAATATGTGTTTATCATCCATTGTGCTATTTCTCTAAAATATCAAACAAGCACCAGAGAAACTAGTCCACTATCGAGCAACGCTTGACTTTAATTTTGGCTTTACAACACTTTGAAGTGAATATCAGTTCAGCTTATTCTCTGACTATATTATTCCGTGATCACAACCCCATTACATTTTTCAGCAAAATGAAAAACTAAAATCAGGGATTGTTGATGTGGATTTTCATTCTACAAGATCGACATTAGACGCACCTAGTGAAGAGACAACTTGATTGCAGATGCACTTTTAATTGTATAGAAGTTATGGAATAGTATTGATACAAGTTTGTACCAGGAGTTACCCAAGAAAATATGAATATACGTAACATTTGATAAAATCTTGGGGATCGTCATGACCTGTATTTAAAAGTAAACATTTTTCTTGTCTTTGAGATGTTTTGTGAGACAGCCAAACGCGTATACAATCGGGATCCTGCGTATTACTTGTAGGCGAAGGGAATGGCTTAGAATTTACTGCTAGTAAAAATCAAGGCTGAGTTCTAATTACTACCCTAATATACCATATCAGCTAGAATTCCACAGTCGGTACTTATTGTTACGTATCGGCTCGTTTAAAGTAACATAAAGAAAAGAGCGAAGACAACAAGCTTTGTAAATTTTGAGAAAAATAATTTATTTGACCTTGAAAACACGGTGAAAAAGTAAAAATATAAAACAATACTTACAATTTACGAAGAAGATCCAAAAATTTGTCCTAAAATTGTGAAAGACACATAATTACTGTTAATAAACAATTCTAATTAAAGCAGTCTGAATCTCAATCCGTTCCAAGATGGCGGATGATGACGTCAGATGAAGGTTTTAAAAACACAAGTGTCCAGAATGTTCACTGTGAATCACAATTTCAGCGCCAGTTGTGTAGTTCTCCAGAGAAAATAATTATTCTTTAAAAGGAAGATAAAGTACAGATATCACCAATGACAAAACACACGTTGTTCTACAAACGTACGAACGAACAACTCTTTCCAGCACAGGTAAACCTTTTTCTTGAGATATTAGAAACTCTATAAGATGTTATAATGTGACTCTCTATGGTAACATATGACTCTCGACTATGACCGACTATTTCACAGGTACCTGAGTATTTAAATAAAACTAATACGTCACCCCATGCACACGTATGAAGAAATCATGAAGAGTTCGAATTCTAGCCACAGCACAGTATAGAATGTGAACAAGTATTATTAGAAATGACCGTGGTCACAGCAATCTTTACATAGCTATATCCGACTGTTTTCTAAATATGACAAAACCGTCATGCAAAAATCGTGCTTACGTGAGTCACATTTACGTTTTAAATAAACATGATGTTTCTAACAAAATATCAAGCCCTGCGAACAAAATCATCATCATAATAATGATTATATTTAATGACATAAAAATGAAATAAAAATGAAACAGAATTAAAAAGAATTCAAATTGTAACATATAATTTAATTACAGGGTCGTAACACTTTCCCCATAAAGAAATAAAGATTTATTTAATAAAGCTTTCTTTCTACCACATGTAAATTATACACGAGGTAAAAAAATAAAATAAGAAAAACTCTTATAAATTTACTCAAAGGTGTATATGAAAATGACATTTCTATGACGTGAAAGTGCATCTGCAATTGAATTGTCTTCTCCTTTAATGTGCATGATGTCAAAATTGTACTCTTACAAAAATAAACTCCATTTCAATAGTATTTTATTTTTAATTTTCATTCTGTAGATAAAAGTAAGGAAGGGTTGTGATCACTAAATACTACAACCGAAGAAGGAGCCGAGCTGATAGAAACTTCAAAATGCTGCAATGCGAGTATTAAAGCCAAGCATTTCTTCTCGGTTGTGGATCAGTTTCTTTGGTGTTTATTTAATTTCTTAGAGAAATAACACACTGGGTGTTCAACAACATTTTTTGTTATCTTGAAGCAAAACTGCTTCAACCTCAACATCACTTGTATCCACAGATAGTTTAAATGGTTGGAATCTGGTGCTATTAAAACTGGTGCAACTTTAAGTATGGCCTTTTATCTATCGAAAGTCTCTTGACATTTTTTCAATCCAAAGAAACTTGTTTCTCTTTCTCAACAAGTTTATCAGAGATTCAACAATATCAAAACGCTTAGAACAAAATTTGCGATAGTACCCAGCAATACCCAAAAATTTCATCAGCTGTTTTCTACTGACAGGCACAGGAAATTCAGAAATAGCATTGACTTTAGTATCTGTAAGTTTAATTTGACCATATTCCACAATATATCACTTTTAGATAAAATTAATAGTCAAATTTGCATCTGTGAGTTTGTCGAAGAACTTCCGAATCGTGGTTAGAGGTTATTCCCAGGTGTTTTTGTAGGTGATGACATCATCAATATATGCATCACAATTGTCTAGACCAGACGTAATCATATTCATGAGACTTTAAAAAGTACTTGGAGAGCCCTTAATTCCTAAATGGCATTATTTTATACTGAGAGGGTCCATCTGGAGTCACAAATGCCGAAATTTCTTTTGCTTTTTCCTTCAGTGGAATTTGCCAAAACACTTCAGAAGGTCGAGTTTAGTGACGTATTTGGCATTTCCAATTATGTCGATACAGTCATCGATTTTTGGCAATGGAAATGAGTCTGTATTGGTAACACTGTTCACCTTCCTATAATCAGTACACATCTGAAAAGTTTTATCCGGTTTTTGAGCAAGAATGCACGGTGAACTCCAATCACTCTTCCTGGGCTCTATAAAATCATTTTCCAGTAAATACCGGATCTCTTTTTTTTTTTTCATGTATTGCTTTTTAAAAGGATTCAACCTGCCAGGGCGTTGTTTCATGGGTTTTCAATCTACTATTTCAATTCGTGAAAAAATTGTTTGTTGTAGGCACATCTGGAAACAAGTGCTTATATTCAGAAGAAACAAAAAACCCGTTTAAGCTCACTTTTTTCTTGATTTTTTAAATGAGAATATTTCTGGTCTAGATTTTCCATAACTTCCGAATTCCGAAGATTGGTTGTTCCAAGATCAGTAGAATCCAACTCAATTCCTTCATTCAAATCCTTAGCTGGCGGGACAGGTAAAACTAAATTAATGATTTACTTGGGTATTTCTTTGAAAATAGTAGTACTCCATTAATTTACTTAGACCAAAGTACTAATAATATAATTTAACTCATTAATATTCTTCTTTACTTAGTAAGGGACATAAAGTCTTTATTGAAGAAAATTATGCAGAATGATCAATAGAGAATAAACTTTATTACAGGACTCGAAAATTCTCTCTGGTACAGTTTGGTGAAATCATAGTTTTACTTTTAACTTGAACTGCAAAGTGCCAAGTTCAAGCATTTCGGTCTGGAACATACCAGACTTGAAATTTGACCTTTAACCAGATTGAGCAAATTATGGAGGCCAAACTCAGCAAAATTCCTCAAAGAAATTAGCTCTGGAAAACTTGTTCACGCACACCTGATGGTCGACAAATTTTGGTTACCTGATTTGGTCTTTGGAAAGGGACCAACACAAACTACCATAATTCTACTTAAATGATCATCAAATGCAGGAATAAGTTGAAGATGAGCTTTAGGTATCTTTTGATTTGGTTTTCCTACAATTTAACAAGTATGACAAGATCCACAAAACTTGCAAGCATCACTTTTGAATTTTGGCCACTAGAAGTGAGTCAAGATCGTTAGATAATTCTTATTTATCCCTAAATGACCAGCCATAGGAGTTTCATAGGCCAAACAAAGTGATATTTATTTTGTACTTGATCTTGTCCAACATCAAGTTAATGGACAAAATACCTAGCCAATATTTCTTTATCTTTGTAGATTAAATATTGAGATCATTATCAGTATTTAGCATGTTTGCTTCAATTTGAGTTACACATACAGTCTTGCTTCTGAACTTAGAAACATTCAGAATCGAACTTTCCTATTAAGTTGACAGAGCATTTTTAAAAAATGGTAATTGCTACCGAGATCAAATAGAAGGGTATATGATCTTATTTAATTAAAAATATTAGTCATATTAGTGAAAATATTAATAGTACCACTTAATTAAGGGAATATTGCAACTAACATAATAGTGTACTCTTTATTTCAATAAGGCAGTACAATTAGGTTCTGTAAAACGTATTAAGGATTTTAAAAAAGAGGTCCAGTTTGTATGGTGATCGTCGGTGCAGCTAATGCAATTACCTATAATTGCACAAGGACGTAGAAGTCCACCAACTATAATTTTACAATAACGTAGAAGTATGTTAAGTTTAATTTCACAAGGACTAAGAAAAACCGGTCTAAATGAATTTAATTCTCGCAAGTTTTTCCAGATGGATAAGTTATCCGAGTCTGAGACGACGACTCATTTGAAAAATAAAATAAAATTCTGGTTACTTTTTCAAACGCGTTTTACAATGAGGGATTTGACTTTGTTCTGCCATTAAAGATAATTTGCAAACTTTTTATATTTATGATCGCAGCGTTTAATTTGTGCCTCAGCGATTTCATTAGTATAAGTTCTGTTTGATGTGATCGTTTAATTCTTTTGATCTGTATGAAAATGTATTTGTTTAGGACAGTAAGAAAACAGTGGATATAGATAGAAAAACCACAATCTTGATATGAATCAGAGAAAATTAATGAGTTAATTTTTTCCAGACAGTTCAGGGAGAAATTAATTTCAGCATACATTGTCTGTGGGACTGGGAATTGGATTTCTTTGCGGTCTGCTGCTCATCAGTGGCACATAAGGGATAGAGATGATTAATATAGAAACAGGGTACGTTAATCTCGCAGAGGTTTTCAGAGTGGGTAATGTAGATGTGGTCCATCAGGGTAGAAATAGAGGCTGTTACTCTTCTTGGAGCATTGATTACCTGTGTGTGGTTGTGCAGTTGTCTCATATAAACCATTAGTGTAAGAATCAGAGAAGGAAATCAATATCAAAGCCGAGTCATACAAAATACTTATAAAAATGGTAGCATCAGTTTCTTCACTTGGCTCTCTGCATCAAGAGGTTAGTGTTAGGACTATCCGATGGGTGTCAGGATAAAATGACTGGATGGGACATGATGCCCAAGTGCTAAACATCACTATAAACTGCCATACTGCAGACTTCATAACGATATGAACTAAACGTTACAAGCTACTATAAAAATCACCCCACCCCACCCCACCCACTCCTACCCCACCCCTACACACATGAATTCATACTGTATGTGATTGAGATCATACGTTTGTACATCCCGAGCCCTGGCTTGCTTATCATCAGATAATTCTCTCTCTCTTCTCAGGTACCAGGTCTTTCAAATTTAAAGACCCACCTTCCCTCGGATAATTACTTGAACGAGAGAAATTACTCATTACATTTCATTGGAACTAAATTCTGGTTTTCCACAGAAACTTATACTAATTTCGCGAGGGAGATTCATTTAAAACCTTGAATTTCGCCTGGAAACATAAGCCCTCGTATAGTTTAGTCAATTAGGATTAATTTTGTATGTCTGGTTAGTCTCAACTCCACTATTGAACTTACGTTGACATTATCTTCTTCCATTTGCTTGACCATTATCAAATGGACTATAATTAAAATCTAATTCATGTCACAAACAGAGCAAATCCTATCCCTTGCAGGCAGCAAGTTAACCAATAATCCAATTAGAATGGTTGTGTGTCACGCTGTTCATGACATAATGCACTGTGAAATTATAAGCAAATGCTTGCACCATTACATATGTGTAATCCTAATACCCAGACGTATGTATCTTTCATATATGTACTATTTTATCGAGGCGTCCCTTTTCCAGAGACTTATATTGTGATTGAATTTTCCTGCATTGGACGACAATGGCTTTTCTGTTGTCTATGTTGGTATTGGATAGTTTTGTAGTAATTACCCACTCTAGTAGATTTTGGTTTTAGTTCAGAAGCAACATTGTGCAAGTTTTTTTAATATGTTTGCTGTGCCAGACTTGAAGAAGAAGAAGACTAGGGTAAGAAAAAGAAAGAAAAGGAGAAGGAAAGGATCCTACCTCACATCATACTTTGACCATTGTGTGAGGTTAAGCCTGAGTTGACGATTCCTCCACAACCAGTGCGACGTCATCCACAGCTATAACCACAACAGTCACAACAGGCACAACAGCCACTACAGACAGTACCAAGAGCCGTGATCCCCCAGACAGCAAACTGGGAATAGGAAATAAGGTGACCACAGCATCCACGAATATGGCATAGGAAAATCAGAGGGAACAAATCTTCGCTATCCCTCAAATGTGGGAGTGGGATAGTGAAGCCATGTTTGCGCTCCCAACTACAAACCTCAATTTGTAGCAGGACTGGAGTCATCGTTGTCTCTGGTGCCTGACCAGGGAGATGCCACCATTAGCAAGGTGCAATTTGAATTCAAAGAAAAACACGATCTTAGGGCTAACCAAATCTTTATAAAAGAGACTATTGAAGTTGCCAATTTGCGTAAATGTGGAGTAGTATGACAAAAACCAGTAACTCCTTTACTGATATGTGTGTATGTGTGTGCTTGTGTGTGTTTGTATGCGTTCGCATGCGTTTATGCTGATATCATGGTTTTTGATTGCCGATATGGTGAGTTTTTTCTTTTCTTTCCTTCTGTGTGGATAGAAGATATTGGTGTGATTTTTCATCTCTTTCCTTCTGTGTAGATAGTAGATATGGTGTATTTCGTTTTCTTCTCTTCCCGTATGTGTGGAAAGTTGATATGGTTTTTTCATCTTCCTTTCTGTGTGAATAGTAGATATTGGGGTTTTGATGATAAATAAAGTGGGTTTTATCTGCTCTTCCCTTCTGTGTGCATAGTTTATAATATTTGAAGAGAGTGTAAGGGATGTTTTCCATCACGTCCGTGCTTTACGTATATAAAGCGAAGCGGTCATCAGTCGCAATGAGGCATACACCCAGCTGACTGGTTATAATTTAGACAAGTAAAAGTACGCCAAGTAAGCAAAATTTCAACATAGCAATTATTCAAAATTTACACTTTTTGTACCATTAGACTCAATTGTGCAGGTGGCTACCACGATTCTGGCATAGTGACATTTATAGGAATAACTGGATACAATCTGATAATACAGAAACAAGGGAAAGAAAGCTTTATGGGAGGCTTGGCACTTCGCAGAAGACTACCAATATCAAGAGAGGAATCAAACGCTGGACGCAATCGGCTGCCATAGTCTACTTAAATGTTAACTTTTGGAGGATCTGCCTGGGATTTTGTGGGTGCCTTCTTGCTGGTGGCTTTTTTTCAGGTTGGATCCTGATGGCATGATGCCACTGCCTTATGGGACGGGGATCGGGGGATGGTTGTTGCCTGCCGTTGGGTTCGGGGTGCTGGGGTAGCCGTCTTGGGGGATTCGTCTACCTTTTGGGTTGCGGTTGGGGCAGGTGGGCGGGTGCAGTGAGGTGAGGCGGTTTTTTGGGTGAGTGCGGTGGGGTGGGGCTGCGACCAGGAAGACTGGTTTGCTGGTCTGTGGTTTGGGGGGGATATCGTGCGTCCAAATTGCCACAATAGCGGGACAAGATTCTATAAGGCCCAGGAAGAGTCGAAGCACCCTCTTAAATGGACTGTCGCCGACCATGGGCCACAACCAGCCCCGAAGGCACACATTGCAATAGGCGACTTAAACAAATTGACTTGACTTGAATCGCGAAGCACAGTGCAGAGGCGACTATAATTCTTCAGTCAGTCAGTCTGGATACCAGCGTTGACTAGTCAACTCATTTGAAAATGGAAAGACAGTTGGTATTAGATGGTGGGTGCAGCCTAAGTGGTGGAAACGCTTGAACATGAATGGTGGTATACAGTTATCAAAGACTTTGTGATAAGTCAAGTCACCAGCCTGAAAGTAGCCAGGGATATAGTGAAAGGCGTGATATAGGAAGAAGTGGAGAAATGTATTTGTCCCAATTTGGAGTAGTGCGTATTCAGGTCAGCCTCTTGCAACATTTTTGCCATGGTCCTGCCCTATTGGCGTCAGCCACTTGCAACATTGTTGACAATGTCCAGTACCATAACGTCTCCCATCTCCAATTCTTCTTGACACTAGACAAGCCCAATCCATTGACCCAATACATTCCCAATGTTAAATTCCCCATATTAAATTCCCATAGACTTAAAAGTGCCGTGAGATCTTGTTTAATGGATTTTCCATAGACCCTAAATTGCCTCCCTTCCTTCACTACTGGCATTATTTGAGTGGAAACATTTCATTGGATTATTCAGTGGCAATAGAAAGTGCTCATTGGACTAATATTATTCTGAGACTATTGTGAAGTATTCAAAGGAGTTATGGACTATGCCATTTTGACACGTCAGGACTGTTGGTTGATCTGTATATTAGCGAATAAAAAATTTATACGGAACATTTCATTCTTTTGGATTTAATAGAAATTTTTCATGATTTTTTTCGAATTTAATTCATATTATTGTATGTTCCCCTTAATTTTTTTTTTAAACGTGACAATCAGATTGTTACAAAACATGCTTGTGGTACTTCTTTTTGTTACTTAGTTTATGAATATCGAATTGTAACACTGTTAATTTATCACAAAGTGTGTATTCTGTGTAGACTCTTCGTCATTTTTCTCGGATATGCGAAGAGTATCAACTAAATGAAAGTAGCTTTTAAAGACATTAAGATAGCCCTCTCTTCGTTTATTCTGGGCCAGACTCTGTAAACTAGTACACTGACACCTGCATTTAAGATAGCCATCTCCTCGTTTGTTCTGAGCACACTGTGTAAACTAGCACATTGACGCCTGCTCTAAGATGGACCTGACACCTGCTCCAAGATGGCCTTTCTTCTAGTTTATATCTGGGGCACACTCTGTGTAAACTAAACATCACTATAAACAAATAACAAGCACACAGCTTTTAACAATGATAGAGCATGCCTTATTTTGCACAGTACGACTCGGCCTATTCTACAGTAGCATTCTAACTCCAAAACCAATATTTGACCAATTTATCTCAGTTTCTTTAAGAGTGGAGCTGAACAAGACTTGATTTTGGTACTATTTTTTGATCTATGGAATTAGGGAAATATTGTAACACTGTTTGTAGCCTTAGACGTGTGCTGCAAAACATGACATCTGTTAAATTTGCTTCTGCAGCCACTTGACAATAAATACTAGCCTTTGATAAAATTTATGAATGAAAACAGTTGCTCATGAACAATTCTGGCATAAAATGTATCCTTGTCTTAAATAAACTTCAAGTTAAACTTGTATTTTTTTCTCCTTGTCCTATAATGCCGCAAAAACTAACAGAACCAAAATTGCTCTCTCTCTCTCTCTCTCTCTCTCTCTCTCTCTCTCTCTCTCTCTCTCTCTCTCTCTCTCTCTCTCTCTCTCTCTCTCTCTCTCTGGAAATATTCATTCTTGGGATTTTGGTGGTGGTTATCGTACGTATTTTTGAAAATTTAATTTCGTGTGCAAGCTATATCTAGCCGTCACACTTGAACATAGAAACAAAAAAGTTCACTAAGATAATCATTCAACAGTTGAGGATAGGTATTTTTTTTATTATCCTAGGCTCTCTCATCATCACCCATAGTCATTGCTGAACATTATGTTTTTACATCTCGTTGCGTCGCCACTTTGGTATTGTGCTTTTTGTGATTTTCAAATAAATTTTCCACGTCACCTGGATTTATATGTAGATCTCTTGCCTCCACCTTTATATCTTCCTTAAATGGTTGAAGAAGCAATACGCTTGATAACGTCAAATGTTTTGGACGCGGTCATCCTTCATTTCCATTTTTATTTCGTCGTAAACAAAATTAGTTCTTAAAACGTGGGCACGTATTTTTCCATATAAGGAAACGTTGGATATTTTTTTTATCTAACTTCGGTAAGGTTAAGTAAACATTTTATTATTACGCGCTCATTGTTTTTCTCCGTTAACTTTCCATTGTCAGAATCGTCAGTATTTCCCGATATTGCACACCTTCATGTTGCACCTCACGTGCAAGACACGTGCCCAACAGTATATTACGAACTACTATGTAAACAAATAATGTACACTCGTGTGGTAGAATCTCTACGTTTATCTTGATTAAATTTGTTTCTGAATGAACTATGATAAAGCAGATGTTTCATGGACTTCAACATATCTTTTAGCTTTGGCACATTCCGCGTTAACTTATTTGATACAATGTTTCAGATTTAGGCTAGCTATTGACGCTAGACCGGGTTCTCAAAATAACACGCAAGATACAAGACATACACTGCCTTCTTTAGCTGGTAAAAAGTCAAAAATATACTTACAATTTTACATCCTGAGTTTCATCAAAATATGCTTTCGTAGTTCTGCAAATCCAAATTACATGAGCCATGTCATGGGTTCTCACAGTTAATTACACGTTTCGAAACTGTAATGTAATTTCCAGTACATTCCAAGTGCACTTTCATCCTCCTTACTGAACTCAAAATGAAATGAACATTAAATTCCACTGCATCTTTTTGATAATTACAATTGAAGAACTTCTTAATTTTCCCATATTATGGTCTGAATCATTCAGTGACAACAGAAACACGCATGCCGATGTTAACACACTTCAAATTGGCAGATGCTGGTGGTATCCGATGAAAGTTACTTCATGCAGATAAATCTAGGCCATAATCACAAGTTGCGTCGAATCGACAAAAATACCAAAACGTAATAATTCCAGATCAAATGGAAAAGTTGTTGCAATGCGTATTCATTAACATTATCACTCCAAGCTTAAATTTTAAGTAGATCAAACTACATTTTCTTTCGAAACGTTCGTCTAGCGCGCGACCAACTTAAAATTTGTCTGCGCGGAGTTACGTGCGCATTAATAATGTTGTTTAGTAGTACAGATACGCTTGTATATTTAGTTTGGAATACGACATGCATTCTGTTACTATCTATCTATCTATCTATCTATCTATCTATCTATCTATCTATCTATCTATCTATCTATATATATATATATATATATATATATATATATATATATATATATATATATATATAAGCCTTAGGAAGAATAAGAAAATGAGCATGTAATAAAAAGGTTATTGCATTTGTATGGGAAAATATTAACTCGTTTAGTCGGATGGACCTTCGTCGTGCAGTATAACCATCCGAAAAACTCGTTCATATTTTGCCATACAAATGCAGTAAATATTGTCAGAGCTGACCTCAGTATAGCTCATCTATTTGCTAAATGTGACGTAACGCATCGCTTTCTTGGCGTACTTATAGGTTACCAAATGCACTTTATCCCCATGTACCGCTGTCCGTCGAGTACATTTTTTATTCGTCAAGTATTATTCTGATTTTAAATTACCCTTGTCGCTCGCTGGTCCATTCTGTCGGTCGTTTCCCACATATGACTGCTAATTAGAGAACTTTCTACAATGATCTCAATACCGGTATCTAAATTTCTATTTCAGAATAGATCTATTGGTCTTGTATTGGAATTACCCATTCTATAGTCTATTTCAGAATGGATCCATTGGTCTTTGATTGGTAATACTAATTATATAACCGCTCCGGTGGCCTAGTGGTTAGGGCGTCCGCCTCGGATGTAGGAGGTCCAGTGTTTGAACCCCTGCCGAGTGATACCAAAGACGTTTTTAAAAAAATGGTACTAACAGCTGCCTCGCTTGGCGCTCAGCATTAAGAGGCCAGTGTTAGGACTGGTTGGCCTGGTGTTAGGATATTGTGACTGGGTGGGACATCATGCCACATGTCTGCGGCATGATGCCCCAGTGCTAGACATCACTATAAACTTTCACAATGCAGACATCGTAGCGATATGACTGAAAAATTGTTAAAGCTAGGTTAAGAATCTAAATCACACACACACATACACACACACACACACACACACAATACACACACACTAATTATATAGTCTATTTCATTATGAATCTCTTGGTCTTATATTGGTATTACTAATTTTTTATGTATATCGATATGAATCTCTTTAAAAGAAAACAAAAGAAGCATATGATGAAGGGAACGCAGTCGAAAAACGCAGTTTGAAACGCTCATCACACCCAATTTGGGCCATAGTTGTACCAAAATTCGTTTCCATCGTAGGTCCTAAATGGTTAAATTAGGTTGATCCAACGTTATTTAGCTCATTGGAAGTTATTGGGCCATCTTGTCTTGAAATACGGGGTCGGGGTCGGGGTCAGGGTCGGGGTCGAATGAGGTGGAGTGGAGGGGTTAGCGCCAGGCATAGTGATCCATAATTCCCATAAAAAGTTTATTTATTGTTATGGGTCGCCAACAATTTTGCAATCGGGAAGGGGCATAATTTCTTACTGCTTTCGTTTGACTGAACATTTTGGTAAAACGATCACATTATTGGCTAGTCATGAAACGGAAAAAACCGGTGTGATTAATTAGCAGTGGTCTAAACGGTTTATTGTGTTGTGTTTACTTAAAATTTTATCTTCACGAACGATTCGATCTTTTGATAATAATCCTGCAAGTCAATCCAATTAAATGAATTAAAAGCACCTGACCGACATTAGTATCCATTTATGAACTCATTAAATGTCAGAAGCAGTTTTTTTTAACATGTAATTGTTTATAAAGAGGATAAACTTCCACGTCCGATGCTGCGTTCAAAGCGAAAACTACGCTAATTAGAGTTCCGCTCTACAATTTCGTACTTTACATAGAATGTGATTTTTAAAGAAAAATACTTGTCCAAAATTTCCTCACTAGTTATTCTTGTATATTTTAGATATTGTTAATAGAACTTTTAATTACTTAATATTTGTGAATGATTGATGGGCGTTATTTTATGTTTAAGCGTATCTAGTTTGACCTTAATTCGGATGTGCTAGCTCCGCTTCGCCATTTTCACTTCCTGGACTTCAAAAACATTTTTTAAACATCTTTTTTAATACATATTTGTATTTGCTTCCTTGCACTTTCATAAGCTTCGATTGTCTAATGTACCGAAATTAGTGTACTTTTGGACTAGCTCAGGCTGATTGTTTTGAGCATGTTAGAGCAGGCTGATTGTTTTGAGCATGTTAGAGCAGCAATTTTGATTAGCCATTTCCTAGAACATGCACAGTTTTCATAACTACAGCATGTAAAAAAATTGCAGACACAGTACATGCAAGTAGCATAGAAGTATGACATCATTCTCGCAAATGGAAAGAACTTCACCTTACATCTGTCACTCAGACCGAATTACGTAGAGCTCAACATAAAGAACTGTCTTTTTTCATATGTAAAGTTTAAATGTATGCTATAATCACTTTCGAAGTAAATGTGAAGCAATGGGACAGTTAACTATGTGGATAAAGCAACTTTGATAAATTATTTTTGCACGGAGATTAAAAAAGTTTCAGAGAAGAAAAATTCTTGTGAAAGTGGAGAGGGAGAACCTAAGACTACCATGTAGTGTGAGGTAACTATTTTTCTAAACAGACGTAAGCCAGACTATAGCAACCTAAAATGTCAAATATGACACTAAAGTAAACTCAGTCATTCTCTGCTGCATGGGTTGATAGTTATCCCTGGCTTTAATTCACTAACACAGAATGAAGAATAGTTTTTTTGTTTTTTTTTTTTAAAAATGGCACAGTTTGGAAATTCAACCAGTATATTTGATAACATTATCCCGAGTTAGAGTTCAAGACACGTCACTATGAACTGGATTCTCGGACGTTGTTACGAATAAAATTAAAAAAGACAGAGCCCTGTTTAAAACATCCAGTTACGTAAATCTTTGTCTGCTGTAGAAATACAGAAAATTTTTATCTGATGTAGAAATACTGAAATCTTTGTAGGGAAAATTTTTATCTGATGTAGAAATACGGGAAATCTTTATCTGATTTAGAAATACGGAAAATCTTTATACGGAAAATCTTTATTCGGAAAATTTTTATCTGCTGTGGAAATACGGATAATCTTTATCTGATATAGAAATACGAAAAATCTTTATCTGATGAAAAAATACGGAAAATCTTTATCTGATATAGAATTATGGAATATCTTTATACGGAAAATTTTTATAAGATATAGAAATGCTGTGCGCACTCAGGAAAAAAACGGTATTGAACTTGGTGTTAATGACATATGAGCAGACAGGGCCAAATACATCGTTTTGTAATCGATCAAATCATGAGAAGAGAAGTTAAGGAAATTTTTAATTCCAATAAATTTCTTTTCATTCGTCCTGCCGGAAGAGTACTAAAATTGCCATATCAAAACAAGAAATAGTGCATATTGTTACTGATATCTGTATGATATGTTATTTTATAACATTGTTTATATTTTAGACATTTTGGGTTAGTGACATATTTTTAGTTATTTAATTCTGTGGCTGACCTTTACTATAGGAGGATGATATGTATGTATTATCCATCAATAAATCAAGATTATTGCCAAGTTCACGTGAACAACTATTTAGGCCATAGTACGCCACGAAATAGTTGAATGAGGGTCATGTTAATATCACGTGATCCGAGGAGTACATATGTGCTGTAGAATGTCATACATGCCCTAGTTGATGAATGGCTCAATAACAATAAGAAAAGGTCAGATAATAAATGTTAAAGATATTTCGGAATACAGGAAAATTTAAATATCTGTGATCTTTTCTAGTGATTCAGAATCTTTGTATGCATGTGGGGTGGCTATGTAAAGGAATTAAATACTAGGATACTATTTATATTTTGGAAATTTGAAACCTTGTTGGATTTTCGCTAGCCTTGTTACATAGTGTAAGCTCCAAGGACTTAACAATATAGGATACCTGGACAATGGAAAATTGAAATTTCTAATATAGCACAGATTATAATTTCAACTTATGTTTCTGAAAAAATGAATTATTTTAAAAATAAACATATTGGGTTTTTTTTTTTGTTTGTTCTATGGAATAAAGTAAACTTTTTTTTATAAAATTTTGACAAGTGTTTAAACTTTTTAAGCATGTGAATAAGTAAGTAAGACAAGTTAATGTTCTGATGAACTTGACCTGGATAATTGGATAAAAACAGACTTCTATGCCGTATTTTTATTCAAATATTGAACAAGGTATACCATAGAATGGCTTTCAACTTCCCATGGAAACCTATGGAATCTTATTCACCACGATCATAATGTTCTGTCCTTTTATACAACTTGGATACATTTTAATTTCCCATACCATGGGGTACTGTACACTAAGGTCAGAACGTAACCACTTTTGACGTATGTACTTGTATAGTTTTAAATTTATTTTTAATTTCCCGGGAGGATCATAATCCTTGGGCCAGAATGTACTATTTTGTGACATGTTGCCCTTTTAAAAACGTATCGCTCTATGTTTATTTTTTATGAGGTCTAATCCACCATGATCAGAAGTTTGCATCCCAACCTTTACTACTTCATATTTTTGGAGAGGTTTCATTTCTAATAGGGTCCAATGTTGTAGAAAGCAATATCTGTGTTATTAGAAATATAGCAATATGCTGTCATTTATTTCAGTTTCCAAAAGGATGCAATGCCCTTTAGTTTTACTATACTTTTATTCGTAGGTGTTATGTGCAGCTGTACCAGATTGTTACCTGATTGTTTACATTCTTTATTAGTTCCATTTCTTTTACCTCAACCTAATATTTCCCACTAGGTCTTTTAGCTATAGTTAGACACGATAAAGGCTTCGTTAGTATTTCCTATGTACAAATTCTTTATCCAGAGGAATATAAACACATTGTATTTTTCCGCAACTTTTCTCACATGTCCATACTCCTCATATTCTATATCCAGTGTTATACAAAAGTCCTTTCACCTTCTCTACAAGTAGTTGGTAATGTCCACAGTTGCATCTAAGTTTCTTATTTCAGTAGGAATATGTTGGTACTGTACTGATATCATAACTTTCTGTGTCTTACTTTTCCTCATTATGTCCATAAATGAACAGTTTATTATACTTCTTTTGTACTTGCTTTTTGCCTTACATAATGGGCTCCAGCACTTTAACCGTGTCTCACTTAGAACGTGGACTCCAAAGTTACTATAAATATGTCTCACTTGGAACGTAGACTCAAAAGTAACTATAAATATGTCTCACTTGAAACGTAGACTACAACGTAACTATAAAAATGCATCACTTGGAACGTGGACTCCAGCATAACTATAAATATGCCTCACTTAAAACGTTGAATCCAGCATAATTATAATAATGTCTCACTTGGAATTTCAGCATAAGTTCAGTAATGTCAGTTGATTATACTTCTGTTCGTATTTGCTATTTGACTTGCAGAATGATTGCTTCATTAAGTAATTTTATGTTCTCCAGCATTCCAGTTCCATAGAATTTAAGCTCTGACACCATTTACTGTTCGCCACCCATTCACAAAACCAGAAC
This sequence comes from Potamilus streckersoni, assembly GCA_016746295.1. Classification (NCBI taxonomy): domain Eukaryota; kingdom Metazoa; phylum Mollusca; class Bivalvia; order Unionida; family Unionidae; genus Potamilus; species Potamilus streckersoni. The sequence continues at coordinate 1,399,799 of JAEAOA010001816.1, forward strand.
AGTCAAAATCTCTCATCTAAAACATAGTTGTTTCCAGCATAACTTCAATAATGCCTGACTTGAAATATGGACTCCAGAATACCATCTCACTTGGAAACGCGGACTCCAACGTAACTATAAATATGTCTCACTTGGAAACGTAGACTCCAACATAACTATAAATATATCTCACTTGGAAACGTAGACTCCAATGTAACTATAAATGTCTCACTTGGAAAGGTAGACACCTACGTAACTAAAAATATGTCTCACTTGGAAACGGAGACTCCAACGTAACTCTAAATGTCTCACTTTGAACTTACATTCCAGCATAACTTCAATACTCTCTCACTGGGAATATGGACTCCAGCATAAATTCAATAGTAGAGTCTCACTTGGAACATGGACTCCAGCATAACTTCAATAATGCCTCACTTGGAACTTATGTCTCCGGCATAACAACAATAATGTTTCACTTGGAACTTAATCTCCGGTATAACTTCAGTAATGCCTCACTTGGAACTTAAATTCCAGCATAACTTTAAAAAATCCGTTGACACATAGAGCATAGCACAGCACACATTGACACCTGAGATTTTTACAAAAGCTTTGCTAATAAATCTAGATTTCTTCACTTGTTATAATATGCCTTGTTTCTTTTAGAAAATGATCAGTTAATTTTCTCAGTCTTATTTCCTGAAATAAATATAGAGGGTCAATATTATATTTTTCACATTTATGTTGTCATTGAGTCGCTGGCCAAAATGGGTCACTAGGTCAGTCGTTTAGAATCATTAGCCATGTCACCATTTTTAAATTTAGTTACGACAGAGGTTTTTTTTTTTACTATTAAATAAATGTATACAATGCTGGACTTGTGACCTCGCTGGAGCTAATGCCCTTCCGCACTCCCATAGTCTTTACACAGCAATAATTTTAGTTTGTTTGAACTTGTACGTTAGAAATAAATTCGTACTGATTATCTGGTGACGTAAATATCCAATTTATTTAGCACTTGAGATCAGATAATCACAAATACAATCCCATGACGCATGAAGTATGTATTCTTTAATCCGCTTTTAATTTTCACCTGGGAGTCATAAAATCCAATTCTCCTTGAATAGGTTTTGATCGCAAAGTAGTTTCGTCATTTGATCATATAAATAAATCCACCTGCAACATCAAAGGATGGTTATGTCCGATAATCTGTCCAAAGGGTCGTTATGTCCGGATAATCTATCGAGCTTTCACTTTTTAGTCCTTCGTAAAGGAAAACTTTTCAGAAAATATTCGAGGTGGTGGACGTGTGCTTTCAATTTTTATTTGTACGATGTAGTGATCAAACGTTGTTCTGTAGTGAAGAAAGCTTCAAATGTTATATCATCCATGTTAAAGTTTGAATGCTCTACTCAAAGAAATAATTTTCCTTTTTAAATAAAGCCCATGGTGTTGAAAGTATATTGTCTCTAATGCAATTTTAAATTGTGCCTGGAGGTTATGATACGAATATTGCCTTTAATTCACGTGTTTACATCAAAGATTATTGGTGATATTTTATCAAGAAAATAAGTCCCAACCGATGAACCTAAGAAAGATCAACTATTTATGTGTTTTCACCACATAATGCCCTTGTCAGTGTTGGGAGATGTGTTTGTGGATAGCACCAGTCGTCAAAAGAGCTTTTGTAGTGATATATATTTTCTTTGCTTATATACATGCTTGTCACCATGTCAATACTGGGAGATGTATTTTATGCACAGGATAGGTCGTCATAAAGCCCATGAAGTGATATATATTTTCTTTGCTTATATACATGCTTGTCACCATGTCAATACTGGGAGATGTATTTTCTGCACAGGATAGGTCGTCATAAAGCCCATGAAGTGATATATTTTCTTTGCTTATATACATGCTTGTCACCATGTCACTACTGGGAGATGTATTTTCTGCACAGGATAGGTCGTCAAAAAGCCCATGAAGTGATATATATTTTCTTTGCTTATATACATGCTTGTCACCATGTCAATACTGGGAGATGTATTTTCTGCACAGGATAGGTCGTCATAAAGCCCATGAAGTGATATATATTTTCTTTGCTTATATACATGCTTGTCACCATGTCAATACTGGGAGATGTATTTTCTGCAAAGGATAGGTCGTCATAAAGCCCATGAAGTGATATATATTTTCTTTGCTTATATACATGCTTGTCACCATGTCAATACTGGGAGATGTATTTTCTGCACAGGATAGGTCGTCATAAAGCCCATGAAGTGATATATTTTCTTTGCTTATATACATGCTTGTCACCATGTCACTACTGGGAGATGTATTTTCTGCACAGGATAGGTCGTCATAAAGCCCATGAAGTGATATATATTTTCTTTGCTTATATACATGCTTGTCAACATGTCAATACTGGGAGATGTATTTTCTGCAAAGGATAGGTCGTCATAAAGCCCATGAAGTGATATATATTTTCTTTGCTTATATACATGCTTGTCACCATGTCAATACTGGGAGATGTATTTTCTGCACAGGATAGGTCGTCATAAGCCCATGAAGTGATATATATTTTCTTTGCTTATATACATGCTTGTCACCATGTCAATACTGGGAGATGTATTTTCTGCACAGGATAGGTCGTCATAAAGCCCATGAAGTGATATATATTTTCTTTGCTTATATACATGCTTGTCACCATGTCAATACTGGGAGATGTATTTTCTGCACAGGATAGGTCGTCATAAAGCCCATGAAGTGATATATTTTCTTTGCTTATATACATGCTTGTCACCATGTCAATACTGGGAGATGTATTTTCTGCACAGGATAGGTCGTCATAAAGCCCATGAAGTGATATATATTTTCTTTGCTTATATACATGCTTGTCGACATGTCAATACTGGGAGATGTATTTTCTGCACAGGATAGGTCGTCATAAAGCCCATGAAGTGATATGTTTTCTTTGCTTATACACATGCTTGTCACCATGTCAATACTGGGATATGAATTTTTGCACAGGATAGGTCGTCATAAAGCCCATGAAGTGATATATATTTTCTTTGCTTATATACATGCTTGTCGACATGTCAATACTGGGAGATATATTTTATGCACAGGATAGGTCGTCATAAAGCCCATGAAGTGATATATATTTTCTTTGCTTATATACATGCTTGTCACCATGTCAATACTGGGAGATGTATTTTCTGCACAGGATAGGTCGTCATAAAGCCCATGAAGTGATATATTTTCTTTGCTTATATACATGCTTGTCACCATGTCAATACTGGGAGATGTATTTTCTGCACAGGATAGGTCGTCATAAAGCCCATGAAGTGATATATATTTTCTTTGCTTATATACATGCTTGTCGACATGTCAATACTGGGAGATGTATTTTCTGCACAGGATAGGTCGTCATAAAGCCCATGAAGTGATATGTTTTCTTTGCTTATACACATGCTTGTCACCATGTCAATACTGGGAGATGTATTTTCTGCACAGGATAGGTCGTCATAAAGCCCATGAAGTGATATATATTTTCTTTGCTTATATACATGCTTGTCACCATGTCAATACTGGGAGATGTATTTTCTGCACAGGATAGGTCGTCATAAATCCCATGAAGTGATATATATTTTCTTTGCTTATATACATGCTTGTCACCATGTCAATACTGGGAGATGTATTTTCTGCACAGGATAGGTCGTCGTAAAGCCCATGAAGTGATATATATTTTCTTTGCTTATATACATGCTTGTCACCATGTCAATACTGGGAGATGTATTTTCTGCACAGGATATGTCGTCATAAAGCCCATGAAGTGATATGTTTTCTTTGCTTATACACATGCTTGTCACCATGTCACTACTGGGGGATGTATTTTCTGCACAGGATATGTCGTCATAAAGCCCATGAAGTGATATATATTTTCTTTGCTTATATACATGCTTGTCGACATGTCAATACTGGGAGATGTATTTTCTGCAAAGGATAGGTCGTCATAAAGCCCATGAAGTGATATATATTTTCTTTGCTTATATACATGCTTGTCACCATGTCAATACTCGGAGATGTATTTTCTGCACAGGATAGGTCGTCATAAAGCCCATGAAGTGATATGTTTTCTTTGCTTATACACATGCTTGTCATCATGTCAATACTGGGAGATGTATTTTCTGCACAGGATAGGTCGTCATAAAGCCAATGAAGTGATATGTTTTCTTTGCTTGTATATATACTTGTCATCGTGTCTCTGCATCAAAAAAGCTAGAACTGTGGACTTTCTGAAGCAGACTTTGTAATGGAAGGTATGCATATATATATATATATATATATATATATATATATATATATATATATATATATATATATATATATATATATAATGTCAGATCTTGAACATTTGAATTTAAGACGAATTTATATAAAATTTATTTTTGGAAATACATGGATCCCCACAAACATAAATATGGATTAAATTCTAGAATTATCTTTCTAAATTAGGAGTTTTAGTTTATAAATCAAGATGATGCTTTTCATTACAGACGTGTTTTAGATTTTAAAATGTTAGCATTCCGTTGTAAAATGACTTCTACCTACATATTCTGCGATCATACATATTTGAGACCAAACTTTTATCAGATGGTGTTAAATCAAAAATGTTAAGCTCTGTAATATATATATATATATATATATATATATATATATATATATATATATATATATATATATATATATATATATATATATATATACGTGTGTGTGTGTGTGTGTTGCCTTCAAATTACGAAACGTATATTATATTTTCCAAAGGTCCGTAGTTTTGAATTTACTAAAATTATATTGTATTATCAAATGTCCATAGTTTGATATCACTTAAGTGTATACACAAAGTCCATGGTATGAGCTGACGGAAAAGTTAATGCATTTTTTAAACGTCCATAGTTCTGAATTTAAGAAAGATATATTGCAATTCAAAAGGTCAATATTTCTGAATTTAAGAAAGTTCTGTTTTATTTTCAAAAAGTCAGTAATTTTAAATTTCCGAAAATTCTGTTGCATTTTTAAAAAAGTCCATAGCTTAGAATTTACGAAAATTCTGTTGAATTATAAGAAAGGACATAGTTGTGAATTTTGGATGATTTCAGTACGCTTATTTGATATATTTAATCCACATCCGCAATTTTTTTGATTTTCTTTGCACAGTAACATCGCAAATGACGTAAGGTATGATACTGTTTTATAGTGACTGAAGTGTGTAATTTTTGCATTCTTAAATAAATTTTTTACGAGTCTATACTCTTCAAATAAGTAACCTAAAAAAGTGAAAATCAACAAAATTTTAAACTTTAAGCAATAATTTGTTTCTCTAGAATAGAAAGTGAATATTAAAAAAATAACTTACGGTTTTGTGAATTAGATCCAGAAATTGTCATAGAATTACAAACGCAAATCCTACTAATTTAATGTTCTGAATAAACTTTAGTACAAATCCAAATTAAGTCCGACACTGAAGGTTTCTTATGTGCCTCTGACAGCCGGTATTATCTTGTACCAATAGTTCTTTGTTGAAACACAGTAATACAGTTCAAGGTACAATATAAATCCCATTGAATGTATCTGTCCAAGAATGTTATATTTTAATGAACACTCTGTATTTCCACAGAAAATTCAATTGAACTGAACAATTTGAAGAAGCAAATTCCAGCCCAAAACAGCTACTGGACACAACAATAGTACAAATTAATTCTCCTAGATCTTAAGCACAAATGACAGACTTTCAGAATAAGATCAATTATATGACAAACTAAGTTGCCACACAAAACCCCAAATAAAAAAAAATTATTCTAGAAGAATTGAAGATCATAGTTATAATTAAATATTCCTACACCAAAACACAATAAAGCATAATCTAGCTGCAGAAGTACAATGTCCTTGACTCAGCTTAAGACAATGATCCTCACTCTGAGGGAAAAAAGTTGTCTATCAAAGCTGTCGCTGATTTTGGACAAAGCCAACCAGTAGATAAAACCCACAGCACACAATACAAAAAGCAGAAGGAAAAACAAAACAACAAAATGCAAATCAAATATACACATCATGTTGTCCGAATGTTCAAATGATATCTGATAGCGTAATGTAAGCTGCGAGATAAGGATGATCTTTTTCTAAGGCTGAAGCTAAACATGCTTCTAGCAAGACTACGATACATGTCGTTTCAAAACGTGTCACAAGTTCTGATTTCTAATATTTTTCAGATGCCACGGTTGACAGTAATATTTTGGTTTGCTGCTTTACGGCAAGTAACGCAAGTAAGTTATTTAGTACCGAGACAATTGAAATAAAGTGCCTTGACGGAGAAGACACCAGAGTATCTGACCCAGGCTGGTCCGATGGTAGGATTCGAACCCTTACCATTTTGATCGCACGTCCGGCACGGTGATCACTGGGACAGACAGCGGTGTACTTTTCGGTTATCATTCAACATAAATAAAGAATTAAAATAACATTATTATGGAATAATTTTCTTCGAAAAGGAGTATATTTTTCGCTGAGAAATATTTAATGATTTCTCAGCTCTTATTTTTTAGAGAATTTGAAGAATTTTCATACGCTTATCCTTTATTCTGTTATACGCATTTATAACAAAATACCAATATTGTGTGAATTCTGTTATACCTACTTACAACAGAATCCCAATATTGTATGAATTCTGCTATCCCTTCTTATAACAGAATCACAATATTGCATGAATTCCGCTATCCCTATTTATAACAAAATCCAATATTGTGTGGATTCCGTTATTTCTATTTGTATTAAAATACCAATATTGTATAAATTCTGCTATCCGTACTTATATTGTATGGATTCTGTTATTCCTACTTGTAACAAAATACCAATATTGTATGGATTCTGTTATTCCTACTTGTAACAAAATCCAGCTATTGTATGAATTCTGTTATTCCTGCTTATAACAAAATCCCAATATTGTATGAATTATGTTATCCCTACTTATAAGAAAATCTAAATATTGTATGAATTGGGTTATTTCTACCTTTAACAAAATAACAGCATTGTATTAATTTCGTTATCCCTACTTATAACAAAATTCGAATGTTGTATGATATATCATACGCAAAATAATGTAAAATATCAAGGTGAAGAAGCATTCTGAGAAATGTAGTGTAATCGGGGCCTACAGTTATTTCTTTAAATATGTTTTAAACAAATATTTATCACTGGTGAAAGGATTGCTTTTTGATCCAAGGGCTATATGTAATATTGTGTTCGATGGTCACGTCAACGCATGTGCCAACATAAATTGTTGTCCGTTGTGGCAAATGCAAAGATAGATATGCGCAGGAACGTTAATGTAACACACGAATGCACGATATCGCAGATTTGGTAGTAATTATAGATTACTGCATTTGTATTGGTAAATATTATGAGTTTTTCGGATAACTATACTGCACAACCTTGGGAGTGCAATATATCCATCTGACAAAACGAGTTTATATTTTCCCATACAAATGCAGCAACTATTTTTTATAAGCTCTCTTTCGTATTCTACGAAAGGCTTAATTATATAAATAAAAATACACAACAAGAAACAAAAAAGTAACTGAATGTATTCCGTGTTCCAAACTAAATACAAACGCGTAGATTCATCACTACACAACATTATTAATGCACGTAACTCAGCCCAGATAAATTTGAACTTGGTCATGCGCTTGACATGTTTTGAAAGAAAATGGCGTTTTGGTCTACTTAAAATTGAAATTTGAAGCCTTATTGTCAATAAATGCGCATTGCAGCAACTCTTCCATTTGATATGGAATGAATAGATTTTTGTATATTTTTGTATTCCCCTTAAGTTTGTGATTATGGACTGGATTTATCTACATGAAGTACATCGGATTTCAGTCAGGAGCATCTGTGCCAATTCTACATTAAATATACATCGGATTGAAGTAACGAGGTTCTTCCTGACATCTGCAAGAGTGTTCTCTTCGGTCATTGACTATTTGAAATGATGATGTAGCAAAATATGAAGTCTTAGATTTGCAATTATAGAAAAGACGCTATGGAATTTAATATTTATTTCATTTTTTAGTGCAGTAAGGAGGGTGTAATTGCACTTGGTATATAGCCGAAATTACAGTACAATTTCGATATGTGAAATCAAGCTTGAGATCCCATGACATGGCGCATTTAATTTGAATTTGCAGAACTAAGAAAGTATATTTTGATGAAATTTAGAATGTAAAACTGTAAGAGCGCGCTAGTTTAATATCGTAAAATATTGTACGATTCTGACAATGTACAGTTAACTGAGAAAAAAATGATCATATCATAAGACTTTTTTGTGTCGTAGCCGCGTTCAACAATGACGTTACGAGAGGGTTCGAAATGAAATTCGCGGGAGGGCTGTTACAAAAATCAGTAACACATTTTCAGCTCGCTTTTGTACTAGTAATAGGTCTGCTTGAATCCACAATGACGTCATCATGATATATTTCTCCACACGTGGATAACTGGAAGTTGGAACAAAGAAAACTGCTGATCCCGTTTGGAGTTTGAACGTTGAAGTACTTTTAAGTGCAGCGGTAAGGGACTGATGGTGTCAGGAATGCACTGATCTCTATTGAAAGACACATAAAATATTAAGATTGATATTACATGTAATAATTTGAATAATGTTAAGAAAAATGAATCATTATTGTTGAGTTCATTCTGAACTGGACGGCATTTACTAAAACTTGCGTTTATCTGCCTTCCGACGTCTTGTTTCTTATCCGTCTTGGTTGTCAGACAGATAGGTACGCTCAGTGTTGTTTAATCTACAACGTCTTTCGATTGCGTTTATTTTGGAGTTATATCTATAGCTCCAGTAGTTGTGCAGATATGTGAGACATACAGCTCAAGAAGAAACACGAGGAAATTACTCATAGATGCACATGCTTTCATCTGTGCTTCTTACATCAATTTACTTTAAAGTGCATAAAAATGTATACGTTGAAAATATAGACACGCGCTCAGTCTAATAACATGTTGAGCTCGACATTTAAGAAAGTCACACTTGCAAAAAAAATTGACTATTGAGGATTCAAGACTTTTCATAGGAAATGGATATCACATCCTCTATTTGCTTTTAATTATTAGAAATGGCTTGCATCGACAAGTTTATGCTCTCTCAAAAACCTATAAAGTCGCACAGCATGAGAGAATAATTCAAATTTTGGTGTCTATCGTCGTCTCATTACGGACCAACAAGATCCAGCTACATCTCTGTGCGAGCTCTGCATTCTGAACCGGAAGTGATACTAGATACCTCTTGTAAAAGTACGTGTCTCTGGTTTTGATCTCCTTTCCTAACACTAAGGTATTGGTCGGTATTCCTCTTGGATTTCATGGGATTATTGCACCTATACTAAATGCTTTGGCACGTGCTTCTGAGTGGGTCATATGTCGAACTAAATTAAAAATGAAACAATCGATCAAAGATATCAATCAGTCAAATTTGGTGTCTGTTTATCAAGGCAATGAATAAGCTTCAGTAATAAGTAGGTTACACTCCAATATGGCACCGACGTATTTATGACAGTAACGACAATGAGAAAAACGAAGTTATGACAGGTGTGAGTTAAATATCTTGTGTTCATCCATCTTCATTTTTTAAAAACCGTTGAAACAAAGCATGCAATTCGTCGTTGCAAGCGATTCAAATTTATATATTATTTATTTAATATTTAATATCGAATACCACTTATATAATATCGAAGTAACTAAGTCATAAGTAAACTGTCAGTAGGCTTGAAGTTTAAATATGCGACAATATTAAATAAATATCATGCACACTTTCCCGTCAGCCATAGCAAAACAATTAAATGGATAATTAGATACGTGGACAAATAGAGTAAACACGTTCCAATAAATATTAAATAAATACTTAGATAAATTGACAGAGTGAGAACATTCCTATTTCATCTTAAATTAATAATTACATACATGGACAGACAGGTGAATAAATTTGTATACAATGTTATAGCTTATTCAGAGCATTTGGCGTCCGCCTCGGATGCGGGAGGTCGTGGGTTCGATCCTCGGTCGAGTCATACTAAAGACTTACAAAAATGGTACTAACAGCTGCCTCGCTTGACGCTCAGCATTAAGAGGTTAGTGTTAGGACTGGTCGGCCTGGGGTCAGAATAATGTGACTGGGTGGGACATCATGCTACATGTCTGCGGTATGATGCCCCAGTGCTAGACATCACTATAATCTACCACACTGCAGACATCGTAGCGATAGGACTGAAAAATTGTTAAAGTTAAGTTAAAGTTACAAACACCAGAGCATTTGGAGCTATTTTTAATAGCCAACCATTTGTCATGCTTGACTGCGTCTCGAATTAAAATCAATAGAACCAGGGTACACGTCATACAATGAAGGTACGGTGTGCTTAGTGACAGGATTAATATTAGATACATCATTGAATCTCTTGACTTATTTCACCAGACTGGTAATATAAGTTTATTAAAATCATGGTTAGACTATACTAATAATACTGATTGCAGTGAACGGGGGCAATTTAGCGACAAAGGGAGTTGTCGTTAAAAATCAGTCTGGGATACTTTGGTTACGCGATTTTTGCAGCCAAAACAAATAAGCCTAAGGTACTATAGCACGTTGGGCCTGTATCGTCACAATATGAATGGTACAGGTAAGGTGACGTCACGGTACCAGACCCCAGAAAAAAATCAGCAAGTGGCTGACCTAAATACGCGCAGCTACTCTAGGTAGGGACATCTATGCAACATAACCATAGATTGATGAAAATCAATCTCTCCTACAACAAAGTTTAAAATTGAGTAAACAATCGGGTAAAAAATCTTTTAGGGAAGAGAAAGAATAAATATCTACACAAATTATTTAATCCAATAAAACAAATTAAGGCAAGAAAGAATTAATGTCTTTTCGAGGCATATGAAGTGACCTTGAAAAGTGCCGTTGTAATGTTAACACCATTACGTTAACATAGAGGGCATCTCATAGGTCTTCTCTTCCTCAAACTTCGTCTAATCTCTGATACATAAATCGGAACTCTCTTCAGACAGTTTTGTCTTTCCATTAAAAGACTTTGTTTTCAAAGGGCTGTATCAGTGATCTGAGTAATGACCCATGATTATCTGACATACATGGGATAGTCGAGATTGGACAGCATCGACGATAGGAGGGTAGACGATTCTACGTTGGTCAACATCTTTTGTGACGAGAACTAGTGAAGGGAATAAAGTAAACCACGTTTATTTATAGTGAAAGACCAAATCGAAACGGATTGAAATTGTTCACGAATCCCAAGACGCATTACAAAATTCATTCACTTCATGGAGACTGTCTTCTACCTGTGTCGTCACATTCCCTATATAGGTGGGCTAGCGTCTCTGCGCAATTACCAAGTTTCAGCCAATCGTTTTCATAACTATTCCTGAATGTTTACTTGTAATGAATTTGCCATCATACACAGCACATGCTCACATGAGTCACATTTACAACTCAAGTAAACACGATGTTTTTAACAACATATTAGACTGATATTAATATAATCATATTAATGATTACATTTAATGAAATAAAAAGATTATACAGAATTTATTCCTTATTAGACACAATTAAACTACAGGGTCGTAACAGATGGTCACACAGCTTCTATTACCTTAAAAAGGTTTTTGTGCTGGAAGAAGTCTGTTCGAATGTCTTCATAGACAACACGTGTTTTTGTTAGTGTAGATAATTGTACTTCGTCTACTTTCTAATTTTTTTCCATAGAGAAAAACACTACTGGTTTGGATAAAGACAATATCTGAAATTACTTCTAAATTGAAACAGAACAATACAAATTGTGCTTTAATGTGAAAAGTCTGGACTTTATGTGTTAGCCTTCGTCTGACGTCATCATCTGCCATCTTGGAGCAGAACTGAAGTTCAGACTGTCAATTGGCTCTTCTTTGTAAATCGTAAGTATTGTTTCATATATTTACCCTTTTCCATGTTTTCTAGGGAAATAAATTATTTTTGTAATTTAAAAAGCTTGTATTATTCACTCTTTCGTTGTGATACTTCGAACGAGCGGATACTCACATGGATGTGAAAATGATCATCCCAGTCAAATTCAACACGTTTATTATCTGATGAGGAGTCAAGAGGATGAATTGGACGAGTATCTGGACGAGTCTTGGAACCTCATTTCGGAAGAAACAGTGTTGCATGGGTGGTATAAAGGCATGCGTGGTTATTCCTGTCCTCCATTGTCTATTATGGAGATCTATCATATATAAAATCTCTTTGACCAGAGTTGAGAAACAAGGCGAAAAATCGGTTACTTGTCAAATCTAAAAACAAAGTAAAAAGTCATAATATAATTGATCAATTATCATTACCTGTGAAACAAGAAACAAAACAACAAGAAAAATTTTCTACCTGGGAACTTTAAATTTTGAACAACAGTTCGTACACTGCTTCTTAGAATAATGTCGTGTGCGCTTAAGATAAACTTCCTCATCGCTAACCTAATACCGTCTAGCTTAGATCATCAGCAAAGACGATAGTAATCTTCTAGGAACTCACTTGGTATCCATCTTCTTTCCTCAAGAGAATTGTGTGGAGTATTTTGATTCGTATGTATTACTAGCTATGGAAGAAGATATCATTGACTTTGAGAAGAACGACACGATACAATAATGTGAAGTTATAAGGCACATATTAAATTGTTCGTGGACAATATTGTGTGCATTTTCTTCATCAACGCAGTCTGGGATATTCTTTAGAACATTTAGTCACTTTTTTATCGTCACTCTTCTAGAAACGATGAGAATGTAGAGCGATGGTTTTCTGACCGTTATCGTTATTATTTTTTCTTTAGCTAGGAAGCGTAGTGTATTTCAATGGCCTTGTGAATTCCATCAATGGATTATTTCACAACGTTGTCAACCTTGTCAAATTATTTGTTTGTTATTATTGTTCCTTGTTCCTTATGTTACTTGTTACTTAAATAAAAAAAACCCGCTCCGGCGGCCTAGTGATTAAAGCGTGTGCCTCGGATGCGGAAGATCGTGGGTTCGATCCCCGGTCTAGTCATACCAAAGACTTACAAAAATGGTACAAACAGCTGCCTCACATGGCGCTCAGCATTAAGAGGTTAGTGTTAGAACTGGTCGACCTTGTGTCAGGATAATGTGACTGGGTGGGGCATCATACTACATGTCTGCAACATGATACCCGGTGCTAGACATCACTATAAACTACCACACTGCAGACATCATAGCGCTATGACTGAAAAATTGATAAAGCTACGTTAAACATCATGATCACGTCACATCACATCACTTGAATAAAAATATTGTATTTTGAAAAAATGTGTCTGTCATTTGGTTTTTTTTTATATAAAAACACTATGTATATATGCTCTCTGACTTCTCTCTATCCCTCATCATGACATGAGCTATCGTAGCGTTACAACACTAAAACCCTGTAGGAATGTTTTCTATTGCGTCCGGTTTGAACCATATAAAGCGGGTTGGCCTCTAGTCTGACCATCCATTAGGATTCCCGCTTCGACGGCTAAAAAGGAGACACGTATTCCTTGTTGCTACAGCCCACACGAGTCACGCCGCGGTATAGATCTACAAAATATAGGAGGGGGACATCAGGGAAGACTTATGCGTGGAAAACAACTTCAAATTGGACACTCGCTGGATTTCTGATGGGATATCGCTGAAATTGAAATTCCTGAAACAGGGGAGGAAGGGATGACAGATGAAATTGGATGGAGTATACATTGCACGCATTGAGCAAGGTAGAGAAATATTTTCAACATCTAGATATTTAAATATTACATCATTTATTCATTTAATAACTTGGTTCTTAACATCAAAATACACCAAATGTCAATACAGCTTGTACGATACTAAATTTAGTACGTATTGACATTGTCGTATGTTACGGAAAGTAGAGTTATGGAAATATAGGCTGCTGTTTCTGTCGTCAGCTATTATATAGGTAGAGTTAATAACTGCGGGAAATATAAAATGCCGATTTTGTTAAGTGTGAGTGTGTTAATATCTACGCTTTAAAAAAAAAGATTGTAAATTTCTAGATTAATAACAATACAAACTAATCTTAACAATACAATAGTGAATACGTTAAGAATAAATAGGGATGGGAAGACAAAATTAACATTACTGGAATAAAGAAAGAAAGAAAGGAAGCATGGAAGAAAGGAATAAAGAAATGAAGGAAGGAAGGGAAGGATGGAAGGTAGAAATGAAAAAATGAAGAAAGAAGAACGAAAGAAAAAAGAAAGAGTGTGTTAATATGTACGCTAAAAAAGGATTGGAAATTTCTAGATTAATTTCAATACAAAATAATCATGACAATACAATAGTGCCTAAGTTAAGAATAGATAGGGATGGGCAGACAAAATTAACATTACTGGAATAAAGCGCGCCTTATTCTATAGACAGTCTAAACTGAGAGAAAATAGGTCGAACATTGTTACCTTTTCTTCTGAACGCACGTTTTGGTTTTAGAATTCAGAGTTAACCAGGGAATTTCAATTAATACTACTATGAGAGAGAGAGAGAGAGAGAGAGAGAGAGAGAGAGAGAGAGAGAGAGAGAGAGAGAGAGAGAGAGAGAGAGAGAGAGAGAGAGAGAGAGAGAGAGACTTGGGTGGTTGCCATGGAGCGGGGGTTAGCTTGTTAGGTCTGTGGTTTGAGGGCGATAGTGCGTGTTAAACTTATACGAATAACTGGTCAAAGACCGGGGAAAGCGCCCTCTTAAAGGGACTGTGGCCCAACCTGGGGTCATAATCAGTTGCATAAGTACTCAATGCTACCTCACCTCATGGTAAAACCGGTGTGTAAGGTCAAACCTGAGGTGAAGACACTTCCACAGTCAGTACCAACAGAGCAGCCACTACTAATACCACAACATTTGCCAGCACCACAACAATCGTGAGACGTCCCTCAAATTAAAAATAGAGACCACGAGGCCTTGAAGGAGTTTTAGAGAGAGCGGCAAGAGTTGCAGCTGCAGAGACTTCATTATCCTCTCGTCTGGCATAGGAGATGACAAAGAGAACAAGTCTTCACTATCGTTCAGACTAAAAGCTGGGATGACGAGCTCTCTCTCTCTCTCTCTCTCTCTCTCTCTCTCTCTCTCTCTCTCTCTCTCTCTCTCTCTCTCTCTCTCTCTCTCTCTCTCTCTCTCTCTCTTTGCGCTCGGAACCATACGTATTAATTGCAGAAAATGATTTGAACCGGTTATTTGTGTTTAGTGCAAGGCCAGAAAGGTGCCAGCATCATCTATGCATTTGGAGTTTCCTTAAACAACCGCCTTTTTCAGGGCTAGCCAGATCGTTAGAAAAGAGAGTCTTCAATTTGCCAATTCGTGTGAATGTATTGTAGTGTAGCTATAAACACTCAGTCCTTTGCTGATGTATGTATGTGCATGTGTGTGTGTGTGTGTGTTTTCGTGCGGGTTCGTTGATGAGGATAGTAAAACAGTGTGTGTTTTATGCTTGCTCGTTCGTTGATGTGGATAGTATATGAATGTGTTGTTTTTTTTCTTCGCTTTATTCATTGGTGAGGATAGTAAATAGGTGTCATTTTTATGCTTGCTCGTTCGTTGGTGTTGATAGTATAAGGGTGTGTTTTTTCTTCTCTTCCTTCTTTGGTGAGGATAGCATATTTGTGTTTTATGCTTGCGCGTTCGTTGGTGTTTATTGTATATGAGTTTGTGTTTTTCTCTTCACTTTTTTTCGTTAGTGAGGATAGTATATTTGTGTTTTTATGATTTCTCGTTCGTTGGTATGGATAGTATATGATGGGAAGTGGGTTTTTTCTTCTCTTCCTTCGTTAGTGAGGTTACTATATTTCTTTTACTATATCGTGTGGATAGTATATAATATGTAAAGCGAGTGTAAGGGATGTGTTTCTTCACGTCCGTGCTTGAATTATATAAAGTATAGCGTTCGTCATTAGCGTCATTCAAAACTGAATAGTCGGCCATTTCAAGCAACTGGGAACGAATGCTCAGATTGCAGGAGTTGGTGGATACACTAGGAAATGTGAGTCAGAATGCAGTTTGGGGCTTATAAAACTAAGTATGTAGATAAACAATTTAAAGAGAGGAAAGGAGATAATAAAAGAAATGATTAGGATTTAAAAAAGATAATGAAAAAGAAGTTATAGAAGATAAAAGGAGTATGAGAGATTGGAATGAAAATATAGAAAAAGAAGAAGAAACCGAAAAGAGGAAGACACAGAAAGAAGAGGAGAAGGAGATACAGGAGGAGGAGAAAAAGAAGACCAAAAGTGTAAGACAAACATGTGTAGGAAAGAAAATAAGAAGTTGGTGGAGGAAACTAAGTTAGAAGATAACAAAGAATATTTTCAGGATCACATCATGTGCCTCGAAAAGATTTTTTTTAATTTTTAATTTTTTTATTAATTTTTAATTTTTTCCTTGCTCGTATTTTATCTATGTGTTTATCTCTGTCTCTGTCTTTCTATCGTATTTGTCCCTACCTAGAGTAGCTGAGCATATTTATGTCAGCCACTTGCCACATTGTTGCAAGTCAGCCACTTGCCACATTGTTGCAAGTGTCCAGTACCGTGACCTAACCTTAACTGTACTATTCCTCTTATCACTATACAGGATCAACTTGTGCTAATACAAAATTATCCTAGTCGCTATAGTACCCAAGGCTGATTTTTTTGTCACCAAAAATCGTGTCGCCAATGTACTCTAGCATGACTTTTGATGATTACTTCCATTGATGCTATACTACCCCCATTCACTACTAATATCAGTCTTCCTCTTTTCAGGGACGGATAAAAATATCGTCAGGAAAGGTGTAAAAAGATTGAAGTCCTAGTGGGGTTCAGGGGACAAGCCTCCTGAAACTCCCATACATGGAAGGGGGATGTGCACCTTCCCCCTCCCTCCCACAGTTCATAGTCCTTCCATTATCTCCCAGTCCTGTATTGCTGTTTGTGATCATCCGGGGCAGCATCAACAACGATTAGTCACATGACACATCACAATTTTATAGAATCGCATTTGTTTCGATATTAGAAACCAAAACAACGAAACCTAACTTATGGAAGAAAGAGACCACTCTTTTTTACCACACTGTAAACAATATAAAAAATTTGCATTGTTTTTGTCGTGAAGGAAATTGCAGTTGTTTGTAAATGGGAAGCACTTAACTTCCATCCATCCTCCTAACATCAAAAGCTTAATCCTTGCTTTGCCAGACTGAAATATCACATTCGCTGTTGTGTTAAAGCTGCATTGCGAGAACGAAGTATCATACTCACTGTTGTGTTAAGGGCTGCACTGCCGATACGTAAAAATTAAAAATTATCCTTATCCTATGAACATTTTATCTCTTACCCATGCACGTGTAAGCTTTGGAGATCAAATCCGTGATTTCATGACTTCTTAACCATGCATGTGTAAAATTTGGAGATCAAATCCGCGATTTCATGACCTCTAACACATGCAAGTGTAGGCTTTGAATATCATCTCATGGATTTCAGGACCTCTTATCCGTGCACATATAAGCTTTGGAGATCAAATCTGTGATTTTAAAACCTCTGACCCATGCACGATTAACCTTTGGAGATCAAATCCGTGATTTCAGGACCGTTTACCAATGCACATGTATGCTTTGAAGATCAAATCTGTGACTTCAGCACCTCTGACTAATGCATGTGTAACCTTTGGATATCATCTCATGGATTTCAGCACCTCTTACCCATGCACGTGAAACCCATGAAGGTCAAATCCGTAATTTCAGGACCTCTTCTTCATGCACGTGTAAGCTTTAGATATTAAGTCAGTGATAACAGGATCTCTTACTCAAGCATGTGCAAGATTTGTATATCATTTCGTGGATTTCAGGACCTCATATCCATGCATCTGCAAACGTTGGAGACCAAATCAGTGATTTCAGGACCACCTACCCACACATGTTTAAGATTTGGAGAGAAATTGTTGAATAATGCACGACTGAATTTAGGACGTGATTAAGTAGGAAAAATTTTCCTCCCAAGTGTTAGATATCATCAAAAGGGTTATTTTATATGTGCATGGATAGTTGAATCAGTATGTGTCCAGCTACTTTGCAGATCGATTTAATGAATCAAAGTTTGCAAAGGTCTTTTCTCTGTTTCTGTCATTCTTCTTTTGATTTTTAACCATTTCTTTTTCTTTGTTTTCTAGGGTATCTATCTATCTATCTATCTATCTATCTATCTATCTATCTATCTATCTATCTATCTATCTATCTATCTATCTATCGATCGATCGATCGATCGATCGATCGATCGATCTATCTATCTATCTATCTATCTATCTATCTATCCATGTCTCTCTCTCCATATATATATATATATATATATATATATATATATATATATATATATATATATATATGTATAGATATATATATATGTGTGTGTATGTATGTATATATATATATATATATATATATATATATATATATATATATATATATATATATATATATATATATATATATATATATATATTTGAGCCCATATAGGTAGAGAATGCAACTTGGCTCGATCTCGATGAATTTGATAGCTACTGAGACATGGTTTATTACGACTTTTAGAATGCCACTGTGAATGGATCTGGAGGATGCTACTGAACAAACAAAGAATGACAATAAAAAAATTGGGTCGCTCTAATTCTATTGAACAAACCATCTTTTTCGGATTGTTTCGCAAATTGCAAATTTTGAATAAAAGAGACGATATCAGTGCGATCTTATTGAAGGCATATTTGTATCTGATCAAAACATCCTATAATGTTATCGATTAATTTAGTGAACGCTGAATGCAAATAGAATGTGCGGCTTGTTTTAACATGTACTTATATTGTTTAAGGTAATCCTTGTAATGTAAAACGCCTGTAGCTATATCACATGATTTGCTTGTTACTGAGCATGTAATGTCGTCATGACAACAAATTCGACAGCAAATCACAAGTTGTAGGCAGAAAGTAACAAATAACCGGAATGCAAGAAATATTAAGCATATAGAAATTTCAGAAAAAATATCATCGATATGAGTTAGACACAGTATCGTCTTACGACAATAAATATTATTTTCTTTGCATCCGTTATGTTTCCAATTTTCCGTGTTCTAATAATCAAAGTTCAGCCGTCGCTCATTGAGTGTCCTTGTTACACGGTCGAATATTGCCTTCGCTTTCACGCTAAGCAAACAACCGGTATGGGATAATTAGAGTGGTCAACAATCTACCGCCGAGACCTGGTTAAAAATTCACGCCATAGTTCAACTTGCAACTAAAAGAGAAAACGGGCACTTAGATTCTGAGTGGTGACTGTCGGTTTTCTTGGTGGCTTTGAGCAATTTTTACATCATGTTTAGAGCAATGTTTGTGTTTTGTGTTTAAAATAGAAGCGGTGTGCTGGAGGGCTGACGAGGTTAACTATTGGCACCTTCAGTCAACCCACTTTCATCAAGGAGTAATTTCGCTTTTCCCTCGGCAGGTAAAAGAGCCTAAAGCACCGTCCCACAACAACTTAGGCGTGATTTATACAACAATAGCATAGCAGTATTTAAAACAGGGATCGGTAACCTACGGCACGCGGTTTTGTGTCGCACGCGGACAGCCAAAAGCAGTGGTGTTACGTATATGTAATTAAATTACTTGTGTGTTAGTTTTAATTTTTTTATTTCATTACATGTTATTGTAATATTTGTATTCACTGGATTTGACTTTTTTTTCGGAAAATTCAGTTTTCTGTTTTGACCTGATAAATAGAAACATTACAACATTGTATTTTTAGCTGACCTAGCTCTTGACCATGGTTCAGAATTAGTAAACACAGAGTGAAAAATCATTAGTCGTAATCAAGGTCACTCTTGTCTTGTGTCTGCTATGTTGTACTATGGTAAGGTTCGTTCAGTAGAATCAAATTCATCTATGGCCTACATGTCAGTTGGCTTATGGTCTTAACTGCACCATTGGAACTTAGTGACCACGTGAATACTCCGTCACTTGATCTAAAATTGTGCTAAAAACTAACGTTTTTACTGTTTTCATTCAGTCTCATAGGTATTTTTGTATTGTGAATAGTTTGAATTAAAATTTTTATTTAAAATAATTTATTCACCCTGAAAAATACTTGTGTTCATTAGTATTCTTGGACAAAGACATTTATTGGAAATTATTCAGAACTCTCGAGCCGAAATATTATTCTTGATTCATAAAATTCAACAAGAAACTATTGACACAACAGCACAAAACAGGATATAGAAGGCGTAATCGACTGTTATTTTGTCAAAGTTTACAAAGCTTGTTGGCTTAACTGTTTTTCCTTGTTACTTTCTACGAGACTATACACATACTATTGGTGGAATGCTTTCGTTTACTTTGTATGTAATCCGATAAACTGTGGCATGCTATGTAAAATAGGTTGCCCACCCGTGATTTAACAAAATATATTTCACATCAGTTACTTTCCCTCTGGATAAGAAGAGCATATTATTACTTGTCTCAACAAGGCAAAACGAGTTAAAATAGTAAAATAACGCTTTGCGTCACAGTATCAGGCAAAAAACAAACAGTTAATGGCCTTGCGATATTTTTCTAATGACGTACACAACATTGCCGTGGACAAAATCGCTAGTAGTCTCGGTCACACACGCAAAATGTCACACTGACGTGTTTTGAATGTAAAAGACGTTGAGGAACTTCCTTCCTCAATGCATTTGATTTATGTTATTGTTTATTGTTGGCGTGAGGTGGGAGTCCCCCACTAGCTTTGGCGACGCTGTATCCAATCTGGTGTAATTGGGTGTTTTCAGGAATTACTTGCAATTGTTCAGAGACAAATCCACGTCGAGGAGCTTTTGAATCTAATCCATAGATTAGTGGCTGCGTATTAGATCTTACCACGCTGGAAATTGAATGTATTGTTACACTCCACACAGAATCAGTTGTTGCACTACACTCAAGTCCATTAGGTTCATCTAAATACCTGTTACTTTACTATCCAGCACTGACTGCTTTTAAGCTGCTCTGGTGATTTTCGTCGTGGTATGTGTTTTTTGCAATTGTATCGAGAGATTTGATGTTAATATCATTCGTGACCTCGTGGTTTTACTCCACATAAGGTAGTTTCTCAACCCATTCATCAGATCTGTCCTGAATGCAGTAATTCTTTGACATATTGATGTACAAAGAGTCGATGTGAAAGTGTTTGATTAAATCGGTCAATGATTGCCTGATCGCTATGTATCGTGGTGCGTCCACGTCTGATCTTAACGTGTTGATGTTGCATCGGCGTGGTTACTGCACCGATAAAGTCTTTTCCATGATCCAACCCGTAGCAAATCTAGCCAATCCAGAGATCCACAATAATAAATTCGTTCAAACGCTGCTACAATTTAAGTTGCTTTTTCAGACGATAATGGTTCCGCCTCTTTGTATCTGCTTGCAACATCTACGAGAGTCGACGCTTATTCGTATGTGCTCCGTTTGTGTGCGTCATCTGGTAAAACCAAAATATATGCATGATAAACTTCTTTGGGTGTGCTGACATCAAACCGTCCATGTTTAATTGTTTTGGAAAGTGGATAATAAATGTTACATATGGCCTGTCGTGACAATCAATCTTCGGATATATCTCGCGTGTCACTTGCTGTTGTACTAATTGACTCTATTATGCAATTGTTGTGTTTAATGTGCAGGACCAATGATGCTATAATGTTCTGATGGAATTTAATGGATATGCAGAGGCTAAATAAGATTTAATTGAATTTATCACAGACACTGGTGAAGCTCCGTCCGTCGAGGATCTTAATGCGGATATCAACAATCTAGTGGTTTACGACGATGTCAGGCTTGTCAAAGAAAAAAATCCAGCCAGAATATTTTCACTGGTCAGACATAAAAGCACTGATGTCATTTACTTTACTCAGCGGTACACTCAGTTTCCCAATGTTATCAGAGATAATTACAAGTTTTGGGTTATTTCTAACGTGGTTCATACACATCAGACATGGTGTCCCGGCGACATGGATTCATCACGATACGTTTGCACGATCCAGAAACACGTTCTCGAATTGGTCTAGATAAAATCTTTTATTAAAGAAAATACATTTGTTGTATAATAAACCGGGATTATATTAACGGGATTATCTCTACGATCGAACATTTTCAGCAAGATGGTCTCGCGGTTCTACTCCATGGTGAAAGAAAAAAAAAACAACAATGATTATGATATCATACAGAGACAACGTAAAGAGGGCATATAAACACTAGCGGCACAGTATAAATTTGTCAAATTACTCCAACGCGAAGTGGAAGTGTCATTGGCGGATTTACATGAACAACATAATATAGTATGATTTGTTCTATTGGTGAGCATCATTAAGAAAATACGATCAGATTTGTTGCAATAATATGAAAGTCGAGCGGTTGTAAGTTCACGTGCGAGACAGTTAAAACAATTTGTACTGGAATCTATTACGTTTCTCGAGGAATCCGCCAAGGAATCAACAGACGTTTAGCATCTTAATGTGCCGTCATGGTCAATGACGCACATACAAAGTTACAGCCAATTCTTCATCACGTGTGTCCAAGAAATTACCTTCTCAGTCAGTTAAATGAAAACGTATTCGTGATAGCGATGGATTATGACATCGTAAATACACAGGATTATTTGGCACCGACACAACCAAATGACCCTCTGGGGCATCTGGAGAAAAGCTATAAAGAACATATCCCTGATGAGCCTGCCCTTGTAATCCATGCCCAGACGCGGTAGACTTACAGAAACCATTTATATTATTTTGACAATACCCGGCGACACGTGGCGACCATAACGTGTTGGATCCTTGTCATGTCGGTGAATATCTGGAGGTTCTGGGAACATCGGCAACGGTGTATTGGCTTTCCCGTGATACCGAACATAAATATCCCAACTACATCAAATTGATTGTCTTGTATTGCACCATCGTTTAATACCGCTGACCGTATCGATGATATATGCACGCATATATCGCATCGTAAGTTATTTCTGTGTGCTCGTGCAGTCTTGTAGATATTTTGTTCGCGATAATATTGAGTATATCAGCAACAACAACACCAACAACAAGAGCGACAATAAATCCAATAATTGGTATCACGGGAGTCGCTGATAATGTGCCGATTAACGCCGTTATTTCAATGATCAGAAAGAAATTCACGCTACAACATGTCGATGACAATGATTCGTTGGCGATTTTTTTATCGTGAGCTCGTCGAAGATTTCTTCCAGTGACTTCAGTGATTGCTTTCTCTACACAATCTTACATGAAATATCGGAAATTAATTTGTTGTGCTTTCACCTGAGTCTGTGGTCATTGTCAGTCACGACATCGTTGACTCTTGTCGCCGTTATCCATGACTGATAACAACCGAGTATCTTCTGTGAGCGATGTCATTGTTGTCATCCACAACGCAAAGCTGTTAATATTACTTTGCCTGCAGTTAATGCATTGTCTCGCCAAATTTTATCATTGTCAGTTGACTTTTGAACTAACTCACTTGTGTTTGGCTCCGAAGATAACTTTTCTAAGTATGTAAGTAAAGGTACATGTAAATAAAGGTACATGCAAGTAAAGGTAGTTGTAAGTAAAGGTACATGCAAGTAAAGGTACATGCATTGATTCTTAGCTAAGGTTATTGTAGCCTACGTGCTAATTGACTTGAAGTCATGCGACCCATCACGTGGGTCTGAAATTGTGATCTTAGTGGGTTTAATACTCATTCTCAGTGTTTTTCAGTCAGTTATAAAGTTCAACATGGAACTGTCGACACAACAGCACAAAACAGATTATAGAAGACGTCATCGCATTTCATATTAGAACTTCATCAGGATTCGAACTTCAATTCATTTAGGACTCTTAGTAATAGGACTCATATTTTTAGATTCCAGGATTAATGTTTGGATTATATTCACAAACTGTAAGTCCTTTTTCACATTTTTACCTTTTTTCTAGGGAAATTAATTTTGTTAAAATTTACAAAGCTTGTTGACTTCACTCTTTTCTTTGTTTTTTTTTTTGTTCAAGCCTACACGTAACAACCCTCTTATCAGTTACAACATTACTGCTTCATACACGAATTACAGTGCCTCTCATAGAAAGTACACTTGATACAAAATGTCTGTTATTAACGTTTACAATGAGGACGTGGAATTTAACGACAAATCCATCCCGATTGTATTTCCCGTTGATTACGTTCAATCAATATTATCTCAATCAAAAAGAAAAATCTCGACTTTTATTCACCATCTGCTGGGTAATAGTGTTTGGACTATGACCTGTATTTATAAATCTCAAACAATATTATTAAATGTTTATATTTTGTGGCATACTTTCATTCTTTAAATGTGCATTACATCTCGATTATTTTTTATCAATGACTAAAGAGAGTGGTGTGGTGTTTATAATTTTTAGCGTAGCTTTAAAATTTTTTAAGTCATATCGCTGCGATGTCTGGCAGTTTATAGTGATGTCTAGCACTGGGGCATCATGCCGCAGACATGCATCAAGATGTCCCATCCAAACACATTATCCTGACACCAGGCCGACCAGTCCTAACACTCATTTCTTAATGTAAGTCTTTGGTATGACTCAACTTGGGATAGAACCCACGACCTCCCGCATCCGAGGCGGACGCTCTAACCACTAGGCCACCGGAGCGATTATGACTGAAGAGAACAATATTTTCTGTTTATTTCAGATGTTTACGTTAAGGAGACTGTGAGAGCTGGAGAGACAGTTAACCTGTTTATGTCAACATTCTCTTTATGAAGTAAGACGTTTGTAACAATATGAAAGGAATGAATATTGAGAAGCAAGAGTTGAACAATTCGTGCACTTTCCGTAAAGATTTTATGTATTGTAGTATGGTAACTATGATTAGATGCTTATATGAAGAAGCTTTGTAATTCGTGTATTAGGCAGAAGTTTTGTAGCTGATTAGAGAGTTGTATGGTGTGAAGGTAAAATCAACAAATTAAGATTGGTTCACAGAGGCATGGCCGGGTATTGAATGACATCGCCTTTGGGCATTTTTTAAGTTGTTCCGTGTAATCGAAGGCCATGTTCCGATATATTCCTGAGGTGCCATGCGGCCTCCAACTACCTTCTTTAGAACCATCACGACGAATACTCTTCAGACGTCCCCTAACGGGGCTGCTTTTGCAACCGCATGAGCCTCAGCAGCAAATAGCACTACCATGGCCGTCAGAAATGGACATATTACAACAGTTTATTTCTATTTGTGTCACCTCAAAATTGATAACTTAAACTTAATAATTTTGTTGAGTTAAACACAAAACATTATCTCCATTTAACTGTGTCAAAGAAAGCCTCTTAGTAACACACGTGTCATTTCTTAATGCGATTCTTCCGTTGGATTCCTGCTTTGGACCAATGCCAACCTTAACTTGTAATACGTTATTATTATCTGGAAACATTCCAAGTTCAATTCCAATATAAAGATTCTATAAACAAAATTAATAAGCGCATCAATAATCTTCATTCGACCGATATCACCCTTACACACAGGATTTTTGTCAAAGTGAATCATAGCAAAGCATCTGAAAGCCTCGCCGATATGAAAGTACATGTAAAACACTGACTGCCTAAAGAAATCCAGTGTTCCAAATAAACATAAAAATCAGGTTTCATGACACATGTTGCTTACTTATTTGCCATTTAAACTCCTTCTTAATATGGATTACTTGTTGAAAGTCTGTAGTGTACTAAAAAAATGACAGCATTTACCTGGTTCCAGGCTTCATAAAAGAAAAGTGCGCTTCTGTGGTCAGCGAATTTTTAACACATGCATACAAAATGTTCACGTCGATAATTAAACTTTAACAATACAAGCAGCTCCATCACGCCAAAATGCATCATCGGTGGCGCATTACGGAATGACGTGACTGTGTGTTGAGTTCTTAAACATAACCTTGCGGACATCTCTACAAAACCCAGATATGTGACTAAAAGGAATCGCACGCGAAAACCCACATTGAGTCTTCATGAAGTTGTAGTCAAGTCTGTTGAAATCCAGTGTTGAAATTCAGGCTGGTGTTCATGAATAACTTCGATTCATTTTTCCGTCGATGTAATAACGTGCGCTTCTAAACAATGCAATATGCCATTGCCGACAAAGGCAGCTCATGAATATAATTTTATTTCTAACATGCACACCCTTTGGGGATCCATTTAATCTGAAAAGAGTTTCGTTCACTTTATGTTTAGGGAAACTCTTTGACTTGTAATTTGGACAACATGTAGGTGTCCTTATCTCCGCATTTCCTTATTATTATCTCATAATGAACATTGAACACTTCAACCTCAGCATCTGTCATAAAAAAGTGATACTTGAATGTGTGTATTGCGCTTTGCCTATGCCCATTTCGCTTATTACAATTTTCCACGTGAATTTTCTTCTATTCCAATTTAATTCAGCGATAGTTTGCCATCAGTGGCATTTTGTTTATTCCCATTTTACATACATTTATTATGGAAATCTGATCATTTGCAATACTTATAATAATAACATGTAGGCGATAGATGCTTTCAGTCAATCAAATCAGTTGATGTTGCGAAATATTACCCACTAGAAATTGAATATAAGAAGAGAACTCAGCAACAAGATTCCTTCCTAGTTTGGAATCATTCTTCTTTCTTGGGTTACTGTTGTAATATCAAGTTTGCAGATTTGTTTTATGTTGTACTTAGATATCATTTGAGAGGAAAATGAAATATGTGTTCTGGCTGTTCAG
This sequence comes from Potamilus streckersoni, assembly GCA_016746295.1. Lineage (NCBI taxonomy): Eukaryota > Metazoa > Mollusca > Bivalvia > Unionida > Unionidae > Potamilus > Potamilus streckersoni. Next base: position 1,426,695 of record JAEAOA010001816.1, read on the forward strand.
TGGATAGTGCTCATTTAGACCATAATATATTTTGTAACTATTGAGAATTATTCCAAGGGGTTTTGGACAACGCCATTTTGACAACGTCCCAATTCTTGGAGAACCAGTACATTTCCGGTTTTGAAGATTATATGAATTTTTCATTATTATAGACGAAATTTCTTTCAAGATCATTTCGGATAATTTAGATGTTTCATTGTGCTTTTTCTTGTTACTTAGTTTATGACCATAGAGTAGTAGCAAAAATAAGCGTCTTGTCCGGAATAAGAATTCCACAATAGTTCAAAGAAATTGAAATTATTTTCAAATTTAAATTCATTTTATTTCGGGCATTTATTTATCACTGGTCTTTTAATTTTACTGATATATGTTATGGTGTACTTAGATATTTTTAGAGGCGAAAAGAAACCCCCAAATTTTTAGACTGTTCACTCGAAATAAAAAGTATGCAACTAGACTATATTTTTTTACTATGAAGAATTTTTCAAAAGAGTTTTAACAACGTCACGATTCTTGTTGGACCGGTACATTTGCGTTTTTGAAGTTTCTACAGAATTTTTTTATTCTTTTTGACTTTAGTAAAACACTTTGAGGAATAGTTTTGAATTACATTATACTGTAAGCTCCAGTCACATTCTCGTTATAGCTTTGATAATTAAATCACTTGTTTAGTTTTAGTTTTACAAGAACTTGTTGGTTTTGCTTCTTTCTGTTACTTAGTTTATGATCTATAAGTTGTAACAGAAAGCACACTAACTGTGCAACAGAAAATAAACACTTTCTCCACATTTTATTATAGAGAACCGATATGGTATTCGGTAGAAGTAGACAGGAATCAGAATGGTACTATGTCATAACTCATTTCTCTTATTGCAATATCTTGAATTATTAGAAAATATGAAAATAAAACCAGAGATTCAAGATTTGAATGACATATGAAGCTGAATGATGTAATTCTGAGCATTAAAAGAAACTCACATTCTTGGATTATCCGTCCATATTTCCGCAACAATGACGAAAAATCTAATTAATATATAAAAATCCGTATAAGTGGCAATCGTGTATCAAGTGACTACGTGACTTGGAATTGTTGGATAATCAGACTGACCTGAGATACAGTCGTGTATGTAATGATAATCACAACCATTACATTGGAACACATAATTGCTGACGCATTGAAATCACTTACTGCTCAACATAAGACAAAAGCATATAGGAAAGTGAAACAAAATTCCGGTTGATGAAACTCGGGTTAAAAAAAGATCTGGTTTTGGTGAGTATGTCGGATCAGTCGGCTGAAAAATCATCTATAACGCTTGTTATAAGTAAATTTATTTTACACGAGAATGCTGTACATTATGTGTTGTGCTCTAAGTCGTAGAGTTTAAAAACTATCTGGGGATAAATTGGGCTAAAGTTTTAATAATAATAATAATAATAATAATAATAATAATAATAATAATAATAATAATAATAATAATAATAATAATAATAATAATAATAATAATGTGATTATGATTTTTAACGTAGCTTTAACAATTTTCAGTCATATCTCTACGATGTCTGCAGTGTGGTAGTTTATATAGTGATGTCTAACACTGAGGCATCATGCCATAGACATGTAGCATGATGTCCCACCAAGTCACATTATCCTGTCACATGGCCGACCAGTCTTAACAATAGCCTCCTAATGCTGAGCGTCAAGCGAGGCAGCTGTTTGTATCATTTATGTAAGTCTTTGTAATGACTCGACCGGGGATCATACCTACGACCTCGCGCATCAGAGGCGGACGTTCTAACCACTTGTCCACCGGAGCGGTAGTAGTAGTAGTAGTAATAATAATAATAATAATAATAATAATAATAATAATAATAATAATAATAATAATAATAATAATAATAATAATAATAATAAAAACGAGGACTTTATAGCGTTTAATCTTTAGAAGCTCTAAGCGTTTTACAAAATTAGACAAACATATATGATGATATGATTACAAAAAACAAACAACATGAAATTAAAAAACAGAAAACATCCTGAAAATATTTAAGGTAAGGATACATTATTAGGTCTTAAAGTCTGTTCCTGCAGTCGAGGTAGGTAAGTTTTAAGATCGCTCTTGAATGAGAACAAAAGCAAACATATGTTTGGTCTATATAATAATTATATGTGAAATAATTTAAGTGCATCTTTGGTTGCTTTATACTTTTTTGGACCAGAAGGACTATTTCAAGAGATAAGGGATTTCCCATGGGTAGTGACAGCAGGTTCAATTTAAGGATAATGCTCCAATCGGGCAGGTTTAGAAAGATGTAATCAGATTAATTTTATTGATTGATGAGAAATCAATCTAGCTTAGTACTTTCTTGATCATGTTTCAATGATCAACTATGAAACGTTAATTATATTAATACATTAATACAATGAACGATGGCGCTCAAGAGATAATTACTTTTGTACTAATGTTGATGAAATCACATTTTATACTCTGTAACATTAATGACAGCCTATTAAAGGCAGATCAAGATGTCTACAGCGTTTGTGTCGAAATAATGAGGCGCATGCAACCCAGAACAAGTTCTGCATAATATTAAACAGTGATCTAAACACAGCTGTAGAACTCACATTAGGTTCTAAAGATAGTGCACTTTAAACGTTCTGGATATGGACGTGCAATTTGAATAATCTGTGTATGTGTGTGTTTGTGTGTGTGTGTGTGTGTGTGTGTGTGTGTGTGTGTGTGAGAGAGAGAGAGAGAGAGAGAGAGAGAGAGAGAGAGAGAGAGAGAGAGAGAGAGAGAGAAAACAATGCGCTTTTGTACGCTCTAATGAAGGGAAGTTCTAAGACCACCGAGTGTTAAACAGTATCAAAACTATTGAACTATTGTCGGCAGAATCGAAAAACAGAACTTATTTTGAAGTAGAATAAAATGAAAAATAATGAAGCTGTAAAAAATAAAACAGGCACTCTTTATTGTGTCTCTTTCTAAAGTCCTTTTAATTTTCAACTGTCTTTTTGCCAAGCCCCATACATGATGTCTCGGGATTGAACGATTTTGTTAATAAGGGATAAGTATTAGAAAAAATTATTATAAAATTGTACATTTTCGTGTCGACACAATATATGCGGAAAAGTGCAGAATATGTATAAAAAAATCTTTACTTAAATCAGGTTTAAGTTTTGCTAACCAAATATATGAAAATCTTAGAAAACTGGGGATACAAAATTTAGAGAAATTTAAATTTTTTCAAATTAAGTGCGTTTTACTTCGTATGCTTTAAATTCATTATCCTTTTTCCCAAACGTTTGATGTTATATATGTCAGCTTTTTCCTAAATCCTAGCCAGGAACGGTTTTCTTGAAAAGGAAACACGGATTCAACTTACCAGACAACCTGATTCTCAAAGGCAAAGTCATCTTTGTTAAAACAAGAAATACAAAATATTTTGGTTCAATATTTTTTAATAAAGAATACTTTGGATACAGGTACTTTCGGTTGATTAGTACGTCTGATTAGTGCAATGAAAATCACAATACTTGAATGAATGACGTTAAGAAAACTTGAGCATGAAAAAGAGGAAAAAGAAAGAGAGAGAGAGAGAGAGAGATGCAAACGATATTGCAAAAGCAAAAAGAAGGATACAATTAAAATAAAAAGAATTAGAATTGACAAGCAAAAGGACTCCACTCAAGAAAGTTCAGCTTTTGACGTTACAAAGAATATTAGATTAGTACCCCCTTTTTAAAGAAAACGATGATGGTGCATATTTTCACATTTTGAAAAAAAAACAACAATAGCCGATAATTTAAAATGGCCAAGATATCACTAAGGAGAGTGTACTTAATGGCAAAACTAGTGAAGTTTTCTGTGCATATTTGTACATGCATTACTCCTCTTCGCGTGTAATTTAATTATTTTCATTTATGTATTTCATTAAAAATATGGAAAAAGAAAGTTTTTGCATAAAACTTTATATTACTTATGAAGGGAGGTGTTCTTTATATATATATATATATATATATATATATATATATATATATATATATATATATATATATATATATATATATGACTTCTGCTTTTATTTCATTTTTATAATTTGCATTCATGGCTGTCAGTTATACAAAATAACATTATTTAGTTTTTCCTATATGACCTGAATCTGTTAAGAGCATAGTGTTGCCTAGGATTTATAAATAGATGCTTACATTATGTGTTGGCAATTAATAACAATAATCTTAATAATAAGACTTAAACGGCACTTATGACTTAATTTATCGTTGGTTAATGGTCTTTCTACGTTTCTCGAAGGATTCAGTAACTTTTCATAGGTTGGGCTTGGTCACATACATGACCAAGTTTGACGCAAAGTAACTTGTAAGTACCGTCACGTGGTATCTATTGCGAAATATAGTCGGATTATATGCTGCATATAAAGAGACAACTGAATAATAAGTTTCATTCCGTCTTTGCAGTCATTCCCAATCTTGTATTCATGTTGTAAGCCTGCAGACGTGTAGTATTTGGTATTTAGTTAATAACTTAGATATTATTCGAGAGAAAAATATTTTTTGGACTGTTTAGTGGAAATAGAAAGTGTTTATTCGTACTGTAATATTATTCTAGAACTGTTGCAACTTATTCGAAGCAATTCTGGACAAGGCTATTATGACAACGTCATAGTTCTTGGAGGACCATTACATTTCCGGTTTAGAAATATATAAGGATCTTTTCATTCATTTATGACATTCATAGACCGTTATAATGATTAATTGCATTAACTTCATCATACTGTACATTCCTCTCACGTTTTTCATTTAAAACTTCAATAATTAAAAAGCTTAAAGTTTACAAATTTTTTTTAAAATTAAATTACTTAGAATTTACAGACATACATGCTGGTTTTGCCTTTTTTGTCACATATGTGTCCCTGTGGCAGTTCATTGTTGTCCCTGCTGCAATACATATTTGTCACTGATACAGCATACCTTAAAGGACCTACCCGAAAGGTTGAGCCTTTGAGGCGGAGATCATAACGGTGATGATCTAATGTACATGTATTCTAAACACATGATTAGAGTTTTATGTACAATTATCACACACAATCTTAAACTAGACGCCAAAAAGATAGAGAGAGAGAGAGAGAGAGAGAGAGAGAGAGAGAGAGAGAGAGAGAGAGAGAGAGAGTGTGTGTGTGTGTGAGAGAGAGAGAGAGAGAGAGTGAGAGTGTGAGAGAGAGAGAGAGAGAGAGAGAGAGAGAGAGAGAGAGAGAGAGAGAGAGGGAGGGAGGGAGGGAGGGGAGGTAGAGAGATGGAGAGGGGGAGAGATTTGTATAATAAACAGTCTAGTTTATTTTTGGTTTTAGCATAGTAAATATGTCTTTATTGGAAATTATGCATTTAATATCGACTGAAACATTTTAGCAACTTATTATTGTCTTTCACATACAAAGAATACTTCAAATACACAAACGTAATAAATTCAAGGAAATTTTCACGCATTGTTGGGATTAAACCGTTTGTTAGTTAAATACATTTTGTATTACCTAATTTATTATTCCATTTTACCCTTCGCTAGCTTGGTGTTTCTTATTAATAAAATATTTTTTAAAAATCTAAATTATTTTAAAACTTTTCTAATAAACATGAAAATAAAAAATGTTCACTAGTTTCTCCACAGATGAGTGTATCACTTATGTCCACTCTACAGAGTTGACGCTGTGTGCAGCTATTATGGCTCAGATTTGCTTGCATGATCATTTTTTTCAGTAACCATGACAACAGAAATCGAAAGTTTTAGATTCTGGAATTTGGACTGTTGGACCGTTTGCATTCCTGTCATAATCTAATGCAGATCTCATGAACGACTGTTCAACAATTGAAACCGAATGTCAGAAATGATTTTCTATTAAGAGCAAAACCTCCGTGAGACTGACAATGTCGAAGGTATTACGCAATGGATATCGATTTATCTCACTTACATAAATCAAATCAATTTTTCTTTAAAAACAACAGTTGGGTATAACTATTGATAACTGCTAGCGTTTTTTGAGGCTACTCAAAGGAGTAAAACCTGTTTATAAGGTAAACAAGTAACAACACGCAGCTTTAAGTTGCAAGCTTTCAATTTTGATACAATTCTTTACACTATAAACGTCCTGAAACTCATCAATATAATCCAGTTAGTGTTTAAAGTATACTGGTATATCCTATTTAGAGTTTAAAGTACACTAGCATATCCCATTTAGGGTTTAAAGTACACTAGCATGTTCCAGTTAGGTTCAAAGTACACTAGCAAGTTTTCAATGAGGTGTTTTGGATAGTTTTGGTTTCAGTGCTGTGGACAATGCCTATTTTAAATACATTTAATTTGTTTGTTCCAATTAAATATGTTTTCAAAACTGTAAAATCAAAACATCTACGAGAATTAACCGCAATGTATGGTATTGTTTTTTCTAAAATAGTTCATTGTACATTGCACCCTTGGAGAACAACATTGCTTCTGTTATCACAGAATTAAACATCATACGCTATTATTTTGACCAATTATTTGACATTCCGCAATCATAATTAATAATCACTTGTTCATCGTCATTAATGGTAGTAATTAAAATCATAGAATGACGAGTTATTTGCAAAAAGATGATTTAACAATATCATTTACAGGAACCGAGAATAACAAAGAATAGTAATACTCAACCTTAGGCAACTAAACATTTGTTTTCCTAACAGTATAGAATGAAAGTCCAAAATTAATTCTTTGCTTAAAATCGAAAAGATAACTTTCAAACTGGAACAGGATCATTGCTTAAAATCGAAAAGATAACTTTCAAACCGGAACAGATCATTGCTTAAAATCGAAAAGATAACTTTCAAACCGGAACAGGATCATTGCTTAAAATCGAAAAGATAACTTTTAAACCGGAACAGATCATTGCTTAAAATCGAAAAGATAACTTTCAAACCGGAACAGGATCATTGCTTAAAATCGAAAAGATAACTTTCAAACCGGAACAGGATCATTGCTTAAAATCGAAAAGATAACTTTCAAACCGGAACAGGATCATTGCTTAAAATCGAAAAGATAACTTTCAAACCAGAACTGGATCATTATTTTCTATATGTTCCCTAGGTTTTAAAATCTCTTCAATACTTCTGTTACGAATTTATGGATTGAAACTAAGTATAAGAGAGAAGCTAAACCAACAGGTTTAGTCAAATCGGCAAATACTATCATTACTCTAAGGTATCAAAGCCAAACATTAACAAGGACTTTAGCATTGTGAATTAAATCCCAGAAATCCTAAAAAAAATTGTATCACAAGTCAAAATGTTTAGAGTGTTCCGAATGAATTCTAAAAATGAATATGCTGGTATGCCATCAATCATAATGTATCACAATGATATAATTAAGAATACCAGTGAATAAATTTGCAATAATTTCCACATAGTGATTTTGAGCAAAATTTCAATAAGCACTTTGTAATTGGAATTAATAATTTTTAAACAAATCAATTATGTAAAATTAATTCGGCAAACAATAGTAAAATAATTGTGGAGACTAAATGTAAGGGATGAATAAAAAAGTTATGTTTATCAGAGCCGTATATAAAAATCTAAAACACAATACAATTTTGTTTCCCGAACAAGCTTTATTTCTAATTAAAAAGAGAACTTAAACTCAAACATAAGCAGCAAATTTATAACTCACAAGCAAAATTGTAGGCAGGTTCTAAAACTCTGTCCTCAATCATGAACAACGTTCAAGCAAAAATACATGAAATTTGCATAACACTGCAGTATGTCGAATTCATGTAATAGTTCACAGAACACCATAGTTATATTCATTTCTTTCTCTTCTAGACATAGTGTATGGTAAATTTCAGTCAATTAAAATACTGTAGAGATAGATGGTAAGAAACAAGACATATAGCATGGAAACTGTCAGTCACTAGAAATACTGTAGAGTTGGAGGTTAAGAAGTCAAACATAGAGTATAGAAATGTTCAGTCATTAGAAATACTGTAGAGTTAGACGGTAACAAATCAGAAAAAGTATGGAAACTCTCAGCAAATTTAAATAATGTAGAGTTGGACAGTAAGAAGTCAGACACAGAGTATGGAAACTCTCAGTTTAAGTTGTGTTGTGTTGTTCGTCCGTCGAGTCGACGAAGACCACTCCTGTCATCAGCGAGTTGGAGGGGTTGGTTCTATTCTGTGCGTGCGCTGGTGGCTGATAAGGTCAATACTTGCACGGAAGGTTCGGTTGCAGAATGGAAACTGGATAAGTTGCAAAAGGGACACGCGATGAATGTGACATCTCCAGGAGGGTTGCTGGTACGTCCTCTTCTGCCTTGCCTCTTCATCTCAGCAGCTGCTATTCTGCTAGATTCGCACAGCTTGGAGCCTTTGTGCAGATAGGAGCGCCAAGTGACTCGATCGCTAGCTGTTTGCTCCCATGAGTCTGGGTTTATGTTGAATGCTTTCAATGCAGCTTTCAAATTGTCTTTAAAGTGTTTTTTCTGACCTCCGTGGGACCGCTGTGCTTGCTGCAGCTCGCCATAGAAGAGTCTCTTAGGTAGCAGGTGATCTGGCATGCTGAGTCCAGCAGCAGTTTAAGTACTGTTGAGTTGAACAGTAGGAAGAAAGATTGATATTTATTGAAAAAAAATTAATTTCACCTGTAAGAAGTTATAAAGATATTTATACGCAATTCTTTCAAGCAATTCTCCAATGTAAGTTCTGAGTCAGATAGATCTTTGTTTGTAAACAAGACCTTTTACAAAGGCTGGAACAACACTAGCCAAATTTCTCCGAACTGTGAAAGGTTTTCTCCTCTGTAGGTCTACTGAAGAAGTAGCATTGACCGAGAAAGAGACTTAGAAAGTTTATAATGAATGGCGTTGGGAATTCTTGCCTTTCATACATCTAAAGTTTTTATAGCATCCAAAACGTCCTTCTCGGTAACATTTGTTCATTTAACGTCTTCAATTTTGAGTTTTAGAAGGATCTGGCCTTGATCATCGATCGCCGATACAAACACAAAATAAAAGTTTTTAAAAAATCAATTTTTTTTCAACGTCAATATGTGCAGATAAATCGGACTAACGAGAATATGAAAATAGCAGATTAGTTCGTAGATTTCAATCTTGTAATGAAATATCTAGTGATTCTCTAAAACATATCTGGATTGTTTATATTAATTATTTTGAGTTTTGCATCTGTTACTCGTCCTTCGAGTTTGAAAATGACATTAACATTACAAAATGGCTGATGAAACAAATTCTTGCTCTGAACTGTCTATGGAGATGTAGCGTGGGTTAGCCTGATCAATATAGGATGTGTTGCACTTCTGAGATTTCAGATGCCCGTGCTTCTACAATGAAAAGACACGCCTTCTTTTCATATTAACTTTACTTCTAAGGTGTTTTGTTTATATTTGCTCCAATATGTTCAGTTGCTGGTCAATTAGTCTTTTTACCCGTACTATCCCATTTTCTATTCAACATGATGACAATGGTCTGCATCTAAGATACAATTAAATCGCTTTTAGCCTACGTTTTCATATTATTAACTTTACATCTAAGGTATTATGTTTATAGCTATTCCAATATGATGGGAAGTTGGTACGATTAGTCTTTTAACGCGTTCTATCAAACTTTTATTTCAACGTCATGATAGCTGAATCATACTATATCTTAATCATACTATATTTTAATCATGCTATATTTTAATCATACTATATCTTACTCATACTATTTTTTAATAATCATACTATATTTTATTCATACTATATTTTAATCATATTATATCTTAATCATTCTATATTTTAATCATACTATATTTTAATCATACAATATTTTAATCATACTATATCTTAATCATACTATATTTTAATCATACTATATTTTAATCATACTATATCTTAATCATACTATATTTTAATCATAATATATCTTAATCATACTATATTTTAACCATAATATATCTTAATCATACTATATTTTAATCATACTATATTTTAATCATCATTATTTATAAAGATTCTTTTGTTGAAATGCGATTATTGAGGAATGTTAAAAGCGTAGCGTAATAACTATTGACACAATCAATAACATCTGAGCAATGAAAAACAATTGATTCCAATTAAAGATGTCAATCTTATCATTAACGTTTATTTAAGTCTGTGCATCGATTACATTTCACTGCAAAATCGATAGAACAAAAAGTTATTATCTGACCACTTAATACCATCGTAAATGGAAATTGTACCCGCGTCTATGATTTTGATCTTATTGATGACAAGTTTTGAGTCAAATAAAGTTTAGCTATCTGTCACTAAAGTTGGTTCCAAGATAACATTAGATAATCTTATATATATATATATATATATATATATATATATATATATATATATATATATATATATATATATATATATATATATATATATGTGTGTGTGTGTGTGTGTGTGTGTGTGTGTGTGCTGAAAGATTCCAGCATTCTGATTTTGAAAACGAACATTTTAATAAATATATTTTTCTAAGTAAAATCTCCCATTAACAACGTCTCGTGCGCAATTCATAAGCTATATTGGCCGCACTATCAATAGGTGGCCAAAAGGTATCACCTAATTGATTTATTAGTTTATTTTTATCTGAGACATAAACATTCCTGCTTTGTCTTTAGATCCATAAATTCTGAAACAATTTTATTAATTGAGAAAGAAAACTTTTTAGGAAAATCTGTTCAACTATTTATAATCAGAGCATTTTACGAGCATAAAATGGCTTTATATTCAGGAAAATTACGTAGGTGTATTATTATGTACATAACCAGCTTATCGTTCGTCAGGTATTACAAACTTGACAAATTATCAAATGTGTCACTTTAAATGTTCAAAATAATATGTACAATATTTTTATTCTATATACATACAGCTTTGGATCTAGCGGACTTATTAGTAAGCAAACCACTGATCGAAAGATGTTACATTATAATGATTAGATAATGCTTTACATTCATATTACTGCGTTCACGTGATCAACCTTGGTATGAAACAAAGGTACAAATGTTCAGTAGATAAGAGATATAGTCCAAAAGGTTTCTCTAATGACAAGTAATTGCTATAAATTGCAAATATATAAGACATTAAGAAACAAAGTGAATAATTGCAAGAAGAAGACAAGTGAAAAGTTTGATAAAAAAGATTTATCCTTTGGGTTTTGCTTTTTGGGACATATCGAGAACATTTTGTAGCAGATAAAAACGCTATATGTTTATATATATATATATATATATATATATATATATATATATATATATATATATATATATATATATATATATATATATATATATATATAGATAGATAGATGCAATAAACTGACGACGAACAGTACGAAACTAGTAAATAACTAGCCTAAGCGCTTTCGACTCTTAATGAGTCTTTTTCAAAGGCAAATACAAAACATAGTTACGACAAACAAATAAACACAAAAACGTTGTGTTTGTAAACCTCTACATTTCTATCTTCACATGTGCTAAAACTATAAATACAACCAGCTTGTATAGACTAGTTGCGGAAACTGAAAACGTATAATTCCCTAAAAGTCTACAAGCCAAAGCGACATCTATTTTTACTTTGTGTACATATGTAACGCAGATTATATCCTGGATATTTGATTCTATACCGGTTATTCTTATAGTAAAAATTGAAGGATAATAAGAAGATTTAGAAAATGTAAAATTCTACTAGTGCATAGTTTTCATTTTCTCCTCTTCTTGGTTTAGACCGCTTGGTTTCAATGTTCTAAGGCGGCGTATCCAGTATGATTCCTTTTCCTTCCTGGTTTCGGAACTCCAGCTGTGGTTGTTAGCAATAGCGATAAGTATTATATCACTGAAAGTGTGGCCAGGGGAGGAGAAGTGTTCTGCGACCGGGCTTCTGTACAGCTTTTTTGTCATCCAATCAGATCTATGAAGGTTTATCCTTATGTGTAGCTTTTCAGTTTCTCCCACGTACTGAAGGCCACAGCTCTTACATGTGATGAGATAAATCACATTCTCTGTTTTTCACGTTTTGTTTGGACCATGTATGTTGAGTTATTCTTTAGTCACTGTGCTAGTGAATGTCTTGGTCTCTATCATATGTTGACAGGTTTTGCATCTTTTATCGCCACAGGGTCCAGATTGACTAGGTTAGTTTTGACTAGCGATTGTTGTTAGCTTGGCCCTGACTAGGATGTCCTTTAGGTTTTTTGGTCTCCGGTAAGCTACTACAGGTTTGTTCGGAAGTATTAGGTTTAGTATGTCTGACGATTGCACGGTTGGCCAGTGGTTTGCGATGATTTTACCTACTTTGGGATTGTCTGGGTGATATGATTTGTATTCTTTATATATATATATATATATATATATATATATATATATATATATATATATATATATATATATATATATATATATATATATATAAAGGTCAACTAATTTTTTTTAACATAAAGAATTACTACAAACAGTCAATACTGAGTTAGAAGAAGCATGTTAAAATTGAGTTTTGGCTACCATCAGACCATAAACCGATGCTTTAAACTCCAACGTATGATCCATGAAATTCATTAGGACAGGCATCTCAATGATCCAAAATTTGTTCATTAATTTTCCTTATGGATATGAACGATATTACAGTTCTTTTAGTTTACCAAAACAAACTTTACATTTTATCATCTTTTCCGGAATATTTACGATCAAACTGTCACTATATATTCTAATTTAAGTCAAAGACTGCTATGACAAAGAAAATGCACACAATATTATCTACATGGCGGCACGGAATCTCATCCTTTTAATCTTAAATTATTGAATCGAGTCAATACTGCATTTCTTGTAATGAAGTCATTGACGTCGTCTTGCAAAGGAGAAAATCCATAAGAATCAAAATATTCGACGTTGGGGAAAATAGACGGCTAAATAGAAGGTTCTTAGACAATGTCTATCTGGACAATGTCTGTCAGGACAATGTCTGTCTATGTTTGCCGTAAACTTCATTAGGATTCATTAGCATACACAACATGACTTTAAGAAGCTGCATAAAAATTGTGAGTCAAAAGGTAATTAATTTCTCAGCCATCCATTTGTTTTATTTTTTTCTAGTGGTAATATTAGGCAATTAATTAAAACTTAAATTTTCTCTTGAAAACAAGTGTGAAGCCAATTTATTGGGAACACACAGACACACACACACAAACACGCACACACAATATCTATATTACGATGGGTAGCATCACTCTACAAAAAAGTTTTTTTCACATATCTTCTAAACCATATTCACCTTGTCGATCTGCTTTTCAAAATGCATTGAAGAGTCTTTTCCGAAACTAGTTTTACCGTCATTCAGGATTCACTGACAGGAAGATAATGAGGATGTACAAATTTATGATAAACGTGATACGTATTTCAACCCTCCTTGGAAGAAGCCATATCAAAATCTATATTGATAGGGATGCTCTTAGAAAAAGAACTTCAGTGTTGTTCACATTATACTTCCCGACACCTAAGCACACAAACAATAAATTTAGATTATTTTTAATCCGACATGGTAGCGAAATTCCTCGTAGAATCAATAGTTGATGTAAACCTATTTCATAGGAACGAGAGTAGCGTATCCACCCAGAATAAAAAAAAAACACAAACATGAATAAAAAGTAATGGGCACACTCCTGCCGTCAGAAAATGCATTTAAGACGGCGATAAATTTTCTGGTGCTGCGCATTGCCAAACTTAAAAAATATCCACGGTCGTTTCGACCAAGTAATGAATATTAAAATAATGACCTATATAAATTCTCATGGCACACTTTGTCAATGGAATGGTTATTTTGTGGGATTTTGTTTTTAAATTCACAATAACCAAGATCACAATCGTCCATCTATCCTGCAATTTGTTCGTTCAGAATATCAACGATTAAAACGTTTTGACCTTTGTTGACATTGATGAATGAGTTTCATTATCCAATTTGTACGACCTACGGTAATTTGGTTGTAAAACAACAAAAGATAGTGTTGGAAAACACATGCGAAGAACTGTTGCACGGTAAAGTTAAATCAAATTGGTTACTAATATCTTGATGGTTCTAGGTTTCCGAGGTGTCACTCATGGTCAAAGAAGAAAGTTTTTCTAAACGATTATAAAGAGAGTTTATGATGATGTGACTGGGAGATGTGCTGTGGTGACTGGTGTTAGCATCAAAGCTACCCTTGTTCTTGCTAATGCCAATAGTGTATTTTCAAGAAGGTCTGGCAAGGAAATAATACAACTGCTGAGTACGAGTGTTGGTTTCCTTGTTGCGAATTTGTTGCAATCGATACTCAAATGGCACGTCAAAGATCTGGCAGGAAAATCTATTCGAAGTTTAGTAAATATCGAAGACAGGAACTCTGACAAAGGATACCTGTTGTGTGTAACAGCTTGATGGTCACTTCGAAAACTGATTTTAGTCGATAATTATAACAGAAAAAAATCAAAGACTCAAAGCCAAATGGATGTCCTTTCCAACGCCCTTTTTTTCCTTATCGGAGTCGACGTTTTCACACTTTGCATATTCTTAATTTAAGAATATTTTCTATCTCACACACGTTGTTTTATGTTATGGTCACTCGTTGTAACTCCGGTAAGTAATTTATTCCGTTTAAAATTTATTCGTTCATATTTTCCAGTTTATAAACAGGAAGATCACATCCACGTACTTGCCCAGAGACACGAAACAAGTCGGTTGTCCAGTTAGGCAAATAACCTTTGTCGAAACTAGGCGAATCCATCCTCCAGTCTTGAACACAACGTCTTACTTTATGGTTGTTGGTGACATTCTAAAGAATCTACCAAACACCATCGTTTTATTTTCAAGGGTCATTTCTTCCGATACTAAAGTTTTCGGTGGTGAGGAAATGAAATGTTATTTATATCCTTTTTGAAGAAACTTGCTTAAGACATATCTTTTAGTCTCTTTGTCATTGTAGAGGGTAATGACCACTTTGTTTCAAAACTAGTTTAAACCTCGCACTAACTCAGAACTTGTTAAAGAAGTCAAAGGAACTATTCAAGCTGATTTGAATGTTCCTATGTGACACAAAATAAATATTTGTAACGACTATTCTACTGACAAATGAAAGACATCAGCTAAATTTGTTTCTTTTTAATGATGGATACCAGCTAAATTCGTTTGACTTTTGGAAATGTTTTGTCGGATAGGATTATGTAACGTGTGAAACAATTGTTTTTTTTTTTGCTATTGTCACACATCTTTCAACTTGAGTGTAGTTTTAGCAGCACAATACAACTTTTTAATTTTCTTCATAAACAGCAGCATGTGCAGAATTGTAGTAAATGCCATTTGACCAAGAATGTTTTGATGTTTTCCAAATCGTTGTTTCTGTAACTCGAACAAAGGTACCGTTATTTTAAAAAAAAACTTCAATTTCTTTGGGAACTATTTGGAAGATTTGTTTTTTTCTATAGTAGGAATGGATTTGGTCCGTACTGATAAAATATCATAATATTTAGCTATACGTAGAGGGAGTCCTCTTTTCCCATTTTTGAAAGACAGTTGCATTTTGGGACGTTGAGGAGAGTGGAGTGAAATTTTTTGACATATTTTGTTTCAGGAGCGAAAGTGAAACTTATCGCACATTTCTGTTTCATTGTATTCCTGGAATTAGTCTCCACTAATTGTTTGCACGTCGTATCAACTTCGTTGTGGATACCATGCAACGATGATATTTTCTCAATGGACAAAATCATGTTATTTTTTCTTTGGATATATCCAGCATACTTCGTAATATGCCTTATACTTTCTTTAGGAGACGTAACATGTTTATCTTTTGGAAACCACTTTCAAGATGTAGATGGGCTTTTACTTGGGTCTTTTCTTCTAGGTGTTTTCATTTCCCTAATGAAAGTGTGAATTTTCTGCACCACTTTTTTAATAGAATGCCCTCGTTTAATGCGGTTGGTGGATTTAATTTGCGTTGTTTTTCTTGTAATTTGGGCTATTTGTCCAATTTTGAAAGAGAACGAATAACGACACCACTTTACGCTCACATCCGACAAGTTTAAAAATGATTTGTAGTTTGGTTTTTATATCGATTTTTGGATTTTCTAAGGATATCTTGAAGATGTTGATGTTATGTTAAAGTAAACCTTCGTAAGATTCACTCCACATAAATACGACCGTACTTGTGAATTTGTTTCTCGATTGGTGACATGACGTGAACGAATCAATTTGGCAGAATAACGACATTGAAAGGATTCCATGTTGAAAAAATTAAAATCAAAAGAACTTTTTATAGGTCTTTTAAGACTTACGCCAAAATTGACGTGTTAATTACGGGATCTCTTTCCTGGCACCAATTATTTCACAAATTAGTACGAAGTCTCTGGTGATCGGAATGGTGAATTTTAAATTGACGAGTAAATCGACGAATCAGTCACAAAATTTGGCATCTTTTCTTACCTGGACAAACGTGTGCATTTGTTTTTCGTCCAAATAGAATTTCCACAAGTGGAGCACAATCTCAATAATGGGCAAGCACTTTTCTGTCATTGAACTGGTTAAATTCGATGTTGTTTGTAACAGAGTGGAATGAGCTTCAATCAAAATACTGAATATAATAATATAATGATTCTGCTTCACAATCTTACAGCACAAATAGTTTCTCCGTACACAAGATTATAAAGCCGTCTGCTTTACTTAGGTCACAGTCAGAATTTTCTGTAAATAGTATGACTTAATAGAATTCTGAATTCTAGAACAATCTGTTACTAAGATTACAATTTCGAATGTGGTAAACTTCAGGTAATCTATGTATTTTTGTGGAGGAATTCCAATAACAGTGACGAGACCATAATACAATTGTTTAATTCTATTGTTAATGAATCTAATATTTAACCCACACTCATAGAGAGAATATTAGCTATGTATAATTTATCTCTCAAAATATAAACATCACCAGAGTCTCCAGTCAGGAACAAAATGTCCTGCAAAGTCAAACTCTATCATTACAATATCTGACTTTTTGTTTTTCATCTTTACAATGAAAGTCATGGGGTTGTTATGATTACTGAATACAATAATCGAAGAAGGAGCTGAACTTCAACGTGCTACAAAGCCAAACATTCCTTATCGATTTAGGAGTAATTTCAGTGGTGCAAGTATGGTTTCTTAGAACAATAGCACACTCGATGATCTGTGCCATTTTTTCCTTCATCATTACTCCACCAAAACCAACCCAACTTCAGCTGCATCAACATAACGTTTTTATCGACTGAAACTTGGAACTGAAAGAACTTGGGAGCTCTAAATAATGGCCTTAATCAAAAACCTGAATTATTTACACAAAAGAAACTTGGTTTTTGTACTTAGCAAACTGGACAGGGATTCAGAAATTATGGAAAAATTGGACCAAAATGTCCAATAGTGTCCAGCCATATCCAAAACTAACACCAGTTGCTTTTACTGTTTAGCACATTAAATTCAGAGATAACATTTACTTTAACTTGTATAGGTTTCACTTGTCTTAGTCTTAAGATATGTCGTAGAAATGGAACAAAAAAAGACAAAATCTCACTTTCACTTAAATCGATTGTCGAATTTGCTTAAATGGGTCTCTAAAAACATTCCTAATCGCATCTAAGGGACCTTTCCAGCTATCGATATGTTGTTCTAGATGATGGTACCATCAATATAGGCATCACAATTGTCTAGACCAGACATAATCATATTCATAAGGCGTTGAAATGTGCTTGAGGAAGCCATAATCCCAAGTAGCATTACACTATACTGGTAAAGTCCTTCTGGAGTCACAAATGCTGAAAATTTCTTTTGCTCCTTCCGTTAGTGGAATTTGCCAAAAACCCTTCAGAAGATTGAATTTAGTGATGTATTTGGCATTTTTTCGATACAGTTATCGATTCTTGCAAATGAAAATGAGTCTGTTTTTGTCTCACTGTTCGCCTTCCTATAATCTGTACACATTCAGATAGTTTTATCCGGTCTCGGAAACAAGAATGCACGGTGAACTCCAATAACACTTACTGGGGACTATAAAATCATTTTCCAGTAAATACTGAATCTCATTTTTTCACGTATTCCTGTTTAAAAGAATACATCCTATACGGGTGTTGTTCCATGGGTTTTGAATCTACTATTTCAACTTCGTGAAAATTTTTATTTGTCCTTGTAGGAATGTCTGGAAACAAATGTGCATATTCAGACAATAATTGCTTAAGTTCACTTTTTCTATTTTGTAAATGAGAAAGTTTCTGAGTTTCCATAACTTCCGAATTTCGAAGACTGTTTTTTCCAAGATTAGTAGAATCCAACTGAATTCCTTCATTCAAATGCTCAGCTGTTGTTATAAGTACAACTAAATTAATGGCATGAATTACTCGGCTATTTCTTTCAACATACTCCTTTAATATATTGCATTAGCACAGTTGTTTTGGTATTCGCCTATCAGGAGTATTTAAAATGTAATTTAAATCACTTATTTTCTTTTCAATCATGTATGAACCATACTATTTTGCCTAAAGAGGTTTTTGTGGAATGGGCAAGAGAGCTAGGACCCTATCACCAGATTGAAAACTCCTATCCCATGAGTTGTTATATCTTAACTTCATGTTTGATTGAGTAGAGTGTAAATTTGCTCTTGCGACCTCACAAGCCTTTGACAATTTATACTTGAAACCAGAGACATAATCAAGAAGATTAAATTATGTTTCTTCATTTGCAAAAACTTTCTCTTTCAATAACTTTAAAGGTCCACGCACATTATGTCCAAATACCAGTTCAAAGGGACGGAACCCTATAGATTCCTGGACGGATTTTCTAACTCTAAACAAAAGTAAATGAATGTCTTCACCGCAGTCTTTACCTGTGTCAAAACAATACGACTTCATCATATTTTTCAGAGTTTGATGAAAACGTTCCAAAGTCCTTTGGCTGTCTGGATGATAGACACTGATAAGAATGATGATAAGAACTGTTAAATGCCCAATTTATGCATGGCTTGCGGGAAAATTCCAGACATGAAATTCGACCCTTGATCCTATTGGACAAATTTGTGAAGGTCGAATTGAGTAAAGAACTGTATCAAAACAATTACTGCAAATTTTACTTTTAATATTCCTCAAAGGAATTGCCTCTGGAAATCGTGTTGCTGCACAAATTATGATCAACAAATAATGATTGCCTGACTTGGATTTTGGTAACGATCAACACAATCTACCATAATTTTACTGAATATATCGTCAAATGCAGAAATTAGTTGCATATGAGCTTTAGGCAACGTTTGATTTGGTTTTCCCACAAATTGACAAGTATGACAAGATCTACAAAACTTGCAAACATCACTTGTGATCTGTGGCAAACAGAAGTGCGTCAAGATCTTGTGATACGTTTTCTTTATCCTTAAATGACCAGCCATAGGAGTTTCATGGGCCAAGCTAAGTATTTCCTTTCTGTAACGTTTCGGAACCACAATCTGCTATTTTACTGACCATTCGTCACTAGCAGGCAACCCAGGAGGTCTTCATAAGAACACCATTTTTAATAAAGTAACAGACAGATACTTCAGTTGCTTTAGTTTTACTAACGGTTTGCTGAAACAAACAGGAGATCTCAGGATCCTTCTCATATTCAACGACAAGTGATTGTCGTTTATCACCCTGATCAGATAAACGTAAATGAGAATTGAGCACCCTGATCAGATAAACGTGAATGAGAATTTAAAAGAGCATTACTATGATCAGTACCTTTTGACTGATTTAAATTAGAAGTGAAAGAGACAATACATATGTCAGCTAAAGGAATACATTCCTTATCAAAATCATTCTCAAGAGCTTTCTTTGCCATAGCTCTGTTAACTGCACAAGCTGGGAATAAATCAGGGATTTCTTTTCAATAGGATTAACATTCAGATCCAAAGAAGGCGAATCAGTTACAAGTGGACTAACCACAACTTTGTCTCCTGCTAAGTCATTGTCTAGCAACAAATGAATGCCCTTAACAGGTAAAGTGTACACTACTCCGACCGTCGCAGGTCCTATAACTAATTCTGGTGACAAATTAACAGAATGGAGAGAACCATTAACAAAGCCTCACTCTAAGAACAGTCTCATTAGAACAGGTCTTCTCAGAAGAAAGCAAATAACCTGAAGCAACTAAAAGACTGAGAAGCTTTTCCATCCCTCAGAATTTAATAGGGATATGATTGGCCAAATCACCCAAGAGTGATATAAAACCCTTCGACTTGAATGGGTCAAAATTCTCCAAAACAAAGACTGGTGTTTTTTTTTTCAAACCCAACAAATCTGTTGTTTTCAATACATGATCGTGACTTTGACCTCTTAGAAATAAGAGCTTTGGGATAGGTCTATCTTGATTCTGATACCTATATTTCAATTTGAAGCACTCTGAAATGACATGTCCTTTTTTCTTACAACAAGTACACATAGGAACAGACAATACTTTTAAATCATGTCTCTCAAAAGCTTGACTTTTTGAATTTGTGCCAAACTGAGTCTTACTGTGAGTTATGTTTGATTGAAACACCTTTCTATCAGTAGAGTGAAAGATTTGCTTACAGCAGGAACTTTATGAGTTAAGGAATACAGTAAGAGCTGCATTTTCCAAGGTTTAAACCTCGTGATCTTCAAGGTGATTTTTTTACATCACTATGTTTTAAGCTCTTTGAGTAATATCAGTTGTTCGAGTCTTTCATAATCAAGTTCAATTTTCTCAAACAGACAACTTGTCTTGAACAATTATTCTTATTCTCTAGGACATTTAACATAAGTTTGTCTACTTTCTTTTTTTTTGTAGTTTTTGTACTAATGCCAGTAAGCCTCAGATATTGACTCGTACTCCTTCAAGATGTATTCATTAACCATATCATAGTTAAGACATTGGTTGCACTTACAGAGATAAATAGATAGCTCTTGACTTGCCATAAAGTACACTCTTCAATAAATGAGTCAAATAGTCTCTTAGCCATTTCGAATTCTCAGCAACGCTTTAAAAAAGAATAAAATATTTATCTACTTCCCTTTTACTAAAAGAAGGAAACCAACTTGACATTTCCTAAAATGTTAAAAATTTGATTTTGCGCGAGAAGTGTAATCTTGCCTGTCACATGCCAGCTCAAAGTTTGTTCATTCTAATTTGCATCTCTCTCTCTCTCTCTCTCTCTCTCTCTCTCTCTCTCTCTCTCTCTCTCTCTCTCTCTCTTAATTGCATTTGTTTATCTTTTTATCCTTCTGTAAATGCATTTGTTCCTTTTGTAATTATATTTGTTCTTTCTTTAACTCTATTTGTTCATCTTCTTTATCTTTCTGCAAATGCATTTGTTCTTTTTTTAATTCCATTTGTTTCTTTTTTCCTTTCTTCTCTTTGCCTTGGTTCCTTTTGTAATTTTATTTGCCTTTTTCACGTTTTCTTCAAATTGTAATCTCATTTGTTCTTTTTTAATTTAATTTGTCTTTCTTTCTTTTTCTCTCTTTTCTGTCTTGTTTCTCCTTTTCTTCAAATTGCAATTTCAACTTGTTTCGTTTTGATTCTGAAGCTCGAGCTTCCTTTTCTGTATTTCCATTTTTTTTTCTCATTTCTGTTCCATTTTCTTAGTGTCAGTCTGTCATAGACTTACTGACAGAAGCCAAAAGGAACACCGAGTGGCCAAGTGGTCTACAGCGCTTTCCGTTACGGATCACTGCCATCTCACCTCTGTCTGCGTGGGTTTGAGTCATTCGGCGAATGTGGATATGTGAGAAAGCTTGCCAGTAGCTTCCAGTGGGTCGGTGATTCTTTTCCGCGATTTCCCGGTTTCTTCCTCCACCGTTAATACTGACCGCCATGTATAGCCCAACGTGTGCTGAAAAATGGCGTTAAGCCACATAACAACAACAGATGCTAAAACACTTTGGCCAAAATAATCTCTCCTACCACATGTTGAACGGAATTTTTCTTGATTTCCTGTTTTATCAAGGAAACTTTTGCTTCAGAAAAATCGTAATTTCTGGAATGTACAAGCAACTCGTTTTTCTTCAGACTATCCGACTGTTTTTGAATTGGACTAGAAATAAAACGTTCTGCATTTGACATTTGTAAAGAAAGCTTGTTGTTTTCACTAAAATGTCAAGCAAAATGAACTAGGAAAATTTAAATTTCAATTTATTTACCAATTTTATATATCCCAATTTTTTTATGTTACGTATCTTCTCATTCAAAGTAACACGAACAAAGAGTGACTACAACAAGCTTTGCGATATTTGCCAAATAATTTATTTTCCTAGAAAACACTGAGAAAAGTTAAACATGAAGTAAAACTTACGATTTACGAAGAAGATCCAAACTTTTGTTCTAAAGTTAAAAAAACATTGGAGTTCTGTGAATAAACAGTTCTAATTTGATACAGTCTGAATCTCAGTTCCGTTCCAAGATGGTGGATAATTTAGTCAGGCAAAGGTTAACACAAAATGTCCAGAAGTTTCACTGTGAATAACAAATTGTGAATTGTTCTGCTCCAACTTAGAAAAAATTTCAGCAAATGTCTTTGTCCAAAACCAGTAGTGTTGTTCTCCAGGGAAAATAATTATTTAGAAAGTAGATGAAGTACAGCTACCATCACTAACAATACACATGTTGTTCCTCGTACGTACGAATGAACAACTCTTTCTAGCACAGAAATACCTTTTAAGTTATTAAAAACTGTATAGGAAGTTATGATGTGACTCAACTTATGAGCAACTGACTGACTGACTTTTTCTAACATGTAAATGAACATTTAAAGCAAGCTGCTACTTTAAGAGATGTACACACACACACACACACACACACACAAAGGACACGTGGTGATTTCACAATCACACCTGGGTATTACAAAATGTAAACAAGTTTTATTAGTTATGACGTGGTTACAGACAATCATATACATAGCCTTACCTGTCTGTTTACTTGCAAGGATAAAAACTTAATGCTAAAATCGTGCTTACATGAGTAACATTTACGTTTTATGTAAATAGGGTGTTTCTAACAAAATACCAGACCCATGCAAACATGATCATTATCATGATAATAATTAGATTTAATGACATAAAAATGAGATAAAATTAAAATAAAAAATAAAATATAAAATTTCAAATTGTAACACACTTTTAATTTAACTACATGGTTGTAACACAAGTGTCAAATTCAAATTTATGATAGATTTTATTTTTTCGTATAGGAACATCTGGAAACAAATGCTCCTATTTAATTAATAGCTAATTTATATCACTCTTTTGTGACTGATTGAAGCCGTGAAAATTTCTGTTCAATATGTTTAAATTCAGAAGAGTGGCTAAATCAAAATCATTACAGTCTAGTTTCATTCTATCACTTAGTCTTCACTGTGTGAGACAGGTACAGCTAAACTGAATGCACGATTATCATGGATATCTCTGTAAACATATTTTTTTAAATAAGTCATATGGCAATGTTATTTCTGTTTTATCATCCAAGGATGATATAATTGAACTTACTTTCTTTACAACTTTACCAAACTATATAGCCAGAAAAGGATTTTGCGACAGGAGAGCCAGAACTCTATCACCAGGCTGAAAACGCATTTCCTTTATATATTTGCCATATCTTAATTT
This sequence comes from Potamilus streckersoni, assembly GCA_016746295.1. Lineage (NCBI taxonomy): Eukaryota > Metazoa > Mollusca > Bivalvia > Unionida > Unionidae > Potamilus > Potamilus streckersoni. The sequence continues at coordinate 1,450,383 of JAEAOA010001816.1, forward strand.
CATTTTTGTCTGGGTAGAGTGGAGTTAGTTCTTGCAAGCTGACAAACCGTTGACAATTTATATTCAAAATTAGAAACATAGTCAATCAATTTCATTTCTGTTATTTCATTTGAAAGAATTTTCTTCAAATTATCCAATAAATTCTAAAACAACTCATAATGATAAAAGTTTTGAATAATGTCACTGGACAACAGAGATTTTGCTTCTTGGACACTCTTGGGTGTATCTGATTTTTGCCTGCTGATCACGAAATCACCTTCAAATTAACCTATCACGTATCGTTTTCATTAAATCTTTTTTTCGCAATTTCTTGTCATAATTTAAGTCTATATATTTCACACACGTATACGATGCCTTTGTAGCTCAGGCATGTCAAGGCATGTACTCAGGGAAGGTTACGTAACTTTTGTGGAACTGATACAGCTTGGGCATGCCCGAACATGCCTAGGCTAGATAGATACTGCCTGAAAAGGCTATAAAAGCAGCGCGCATACGCAGATGATAGACTACATATTACATTGATATCAGTTTGTATGTATTTTATTGCGACTTTTTCAATACATAGCATTGTCTAATGTAAGTTACGTCAGAAGTAAGCCAGTTATAGAATTAGGACGATTGGTGACCTCTGAAATGTATCGCCAATGTCGCCTAAGTACACGCTTAAGCCTCAAAGACGCACAATGAATGGACTTGTTAAGAAATCATATGAACTGTACTTTGGTTGTAAGATTGGTGATCAAGACAAGGCCTGGGCTCCTCACATTTGTTGTTCAAGATGTACTGTCGATCTTAGAGCTTGGCTGAGAGGTACTCGTAAGGTAATGCCGTTTGGTGTCCCGATGATATGGCGAGAGCAGAAGGATCACGTGACGGACTGATACTTTTGCCTGACTAATGTTTCTGATTTTTCTGCTAAAAATAAGAAATCAATTGAATACCCAATTCTGCCTTCAGCCATAAGACCAGTGCCACATGACAAGTCTTCCGATACCAGAGCCACCAGAGAAATGGAGCTTCGACGAAACAGATAAAGATGCTGAACTGCAAAACCTAAGCACGGACAGTGACATTGATCCGGATTTTGAACAACACATGTCTGGTGAACCTCATCTAATAACACAGTCCTAGTGAGGTACATAGATTTGTCAAAAGCAAAAGCAGAACTAATGGGTTTAAGACTGCAAGGATGGTGTTTGCTGTCAAAAAGATACAAAAAATTCTGTATTTCGAAGCCGCCAAGAGGATTTAACAAAGCTTTTTACACAGGCTGACAACCTCGTTTTCTATACGAACATTGAAGGGTTGTTCACATCTTTGGATTGTGATTATGACCTAGAAGAATTTCGTATCTTTATTGATTCATCAGTGTTAAGCCTCAATGCTGTCTTGTTACACAATGGCAATGTCCACCCTTCAATACGTGTTGGCTATGGTGTACATATAAAATAAGCATATGAAAACATGGGACTGTTGTTGAAGCACATTCAGTACACCAAGTACAACTGGAACATCTCTAGAAATCTAAAGGTAGTAACTCTGTTACCTGGAATGCAGCTCGGATATATCAAGTAATGTTGTTACATTTGCGAATGGGACTGCCGTGATTAAACGTCACATTACATTAAAAAGGACTGGCCACTCCGTAAGAATTTGATTCCAGGACAGAAACACGTTGGACATGAACTGCTTGTTGATCCGACAAAGATATTTTTGCATCCTCTTCACATAAAACTGACTAATGAAAAATGTCATGAAAGAGATGAACAAGGAAGGTGAAGGATTTCGTTATTTGAGAAAAAATGTTTCCAAGAATGACTGATGCCAAGATTAAATAAGGCATTGTCATTGGGCCACAGATCAGAGACGTCATCAATGACAAGCGGTTCGAAGATCTGTTAGTAGGGCCAGAATAGATCGCCTGGAAAGCATTCAAGGATGTCGTTGAGAATTTTCTTGGCAACAACAGAACATCAAACTAAGCTGATTGACAAATTTCTTAAAGCATACAAAACCATGAAGTGCAACATGTCACTGCATATTCGTTTCCTGCATTCACACGTGGACTTCTTCCACACAAATCTTGGAGAAGTCAGTGACGAACAAGGTGAAAGGTTTCAACAGGACATTGCCAAAATGGAAAAACGGTATCAGGGCAACTGGAATCCGTCAATGCTGCCTGACTATTGTTGGACAATAAAGTGATGCATTTGTCATTGAATACAAACGAAAATCAGGAGCAAAACACTTTTATCCCATTAAACTAATGCAGCATGTCAGAAACTTTATGCGATTAAAAACGTTGTAGTCAATGAAACCTAATTTCATGTTTCTAAAAATTCTTACGTGATACAGTCAATCTGAAACTATATTTGTGTTCACTTTGAAGTGGGCTATCATAATCACCAAACACTTTTCAGGAAGAAAAACTTTTATAAAAGTTTTTTGTCCAGAGATTTTTATTGCTAATCCATAATAAAAAGTGTATCTCTCCTTTCTTCTTGCTTTAGGTCATGAGCAGTATTATTTATATCCTGCAAACCACTGAAGCATATAATAACTTAAAAGTTTAATGTGTTGATGTGCTATTCAGCCATGATGTCTCACTTATCTTTTTTCTTTTATAATCTCACACCAAACACAATGATTGCTTTAAATCATGTCAGTTCTTACAACCTTTCACGTATCATTTCAGTTTTCTTTCTAAGTTTCAACTGCCACATGAAACATTGATTTTTTTTGGTATTTACTTCTGAGTAAGGTTAATTTAAGTTGGATGCGCTTGTGGATTACCCCTTGCTTTTCTAGTATATGATACTAGATAGGTTTAAAACCAAATAAATGTGACATATACTACAGTGTAGATATGTATGCATCTGGAATGTGTAACACATAGAACTATAGTGTAGATATTTATAGATTTGCAATGTCTAACATATACTAAAGTGTAAATATTTATACAATTGGAAGGTGTAATATATACTAAGTGTAGATATTCTTGCAACAGGACTATATAACATATATTAGGTGATAGGACAAAATGCCTGGGAACAAAATGGCACGGACAAAATGGCATGTGGATATAATGTCAGTGGACATAATGGCACGTACAACATGTCATGTGGACAAAATGTCAGTGGTACCAAAATTGGTGGAAACAATAAGTTGGAATAAGCAATAAAAAAAAATCACTAATCTAATTATTTCAATTTAGTCTAACTTTACAATAATAATTATATTTAGCATAATTTTAAAAAAAAATAAAGTCAAACAACATTGATGCTTAAAACACGTGCTATGTCCCCTAAATATGTGATTGGATTTCGGTTGTTGTAGTCGATCAGCATAGTGTGCAACACCTCGTTGACGCGGATATATGTTTTTGTTTCTTCTTCCCAGCCGTTGTTCCCACTTCCAATTGACGACGAAGAGGTTGAGTGCTATGTTGTTCTTGTTGTAGTTTCCGTGCAAGTTTGGTCGTGGTCGGATGCGCGAAACCGACAATATTGTTTAATGCATTGTGCCAACCCTCGATTACGTTGTTGCTGCGAGGCAAGTTGTTAATTTCTCTACAAAATTGATATCAAAGCTAAATTGAAAATCTGGGTGGCCCTCTTCTTGCTCTTCTTAATCTACCAATGAAGTTATCTTCCATGTAATCACAGATAACACCTATGTCACAATAAGCTGGATCTTGGATTAAATGTTCAAACAAATCAGTAACATCCTGTGGTTGAACAAATGCCGGAGAATGAAGTCGTTTGATGAGAAGTGCGAAATCCGGTTCATTTCTGTAACGTTTCGAGAATCCTTCCACTTGCAATTTCCTCCAAACGCATTGACCGAAGTGAAACATGCATCCGGTGAGTGTTGATGCCCGGAATGTGTTGTAGAGTGTTGATGCCCCGGAATGTGTTCTGGAATGCTCTAATTGCTGCTAGTTCGAAATCAACCATAATTGAATCTGGATTCAGACCTGCTTTCAATATCAGAATTTCCCGAAGCAGATGTTGATATGCTTCTTCTGTTTTTGAAGATAGCAGTGCATATACTACCGGGAAAACTTCACCTTTAATAAAACCATGAATCGTGTATAGTTGGTCATATCCATTTGGACTCACTCGAAATGTTCCATCTGCAAACCAGTGCTGACATCTGGAAAGGAATTTCAAATCATGAGCTGCAAAGATGATCATGTCTCTCATAATACGAATGAAAGGTCTATTGTTTTGCGTCCGTGCCATTTTGTCTGTGTCATTTTGTCCGCTGACATTTTGTCCACATGACATTTTGTCTGTGCAATTTTGTCAGCGGACATTTTGTCCGGCGACCCATACATTACAGTGTAGATATTAATGCATCTTCAATACTACAGTGTAGAGATTCATATATGTGGAATATGTAGCATGCACTACAAAGTAGATTAAGCAGATTTTTACGCATAATCTGGAATGTGCAAAATATATTGTAGTGTAGATATTCATATATCTGGAATGTACAACTTATACTACAATGTCGATAGTCATGCATTTGGAATGTTTAAAATCTTACACAGATATTCATGAATTTTGTAATGTGTAACACATACTACAGTGTAGATATTCATGCATCATCTGAAATGTGTAAAATATAGTCCATTGTAGATATTCATGCATTTGGAATGTGTGAGATATACTAGTGTATATATTCAGATATCTGGATTATGCAAAATAGTACTACTGTTCAGATACTTTGGAATATGCAACATATAGATATCCGCTATGTGTGAAGTATACTACAGTGTCGATATGCATGCATCTGGAATTTATACATATACAAAAGTGTAGATATTCATATATCTGGAATTTATACATATACTCTAGTGTATGTATTCATACATCTGGACTTTGTATATGCACTGCAGTGTATATATTCATACAAATGGAATTTGTATATATACCACGGTGTATATATTCATATAACTGACAGCCAATGGAATACGAATAACAACAATATAACACACGTTTTCATAGAATGGCCATTTTGCAGATGATCAAAATACAGTTGCTCTCTCCCAGCCCCACTCAAATAATGAAAAGGACATAATACTTGGAAACCTTGGGAATGAGAGAGGAAAAGGAACTTCAGATGAATGAAAACCTGTGTAACTTAAATTTATGCTACTAACATAAAATAACCATAGTCGTTTTAATGGCGTGTGTACACTTATCAGTGAATACAAAATTTTAAACAATCTCATGGAAATTTACTTCATATTCTGAGATTTCTCTCTCTCTCTCTCTCTCTCTCTCTCTCTCTCTCTCTCTCTCTCTCTCTCTCTCTCTCTCTCTCTCTCTCTCTCTCTCTCTCTCTCTCTGATCAAATGTGAACCATCTCTCTGAAGCTTCCCTTTCAGTCTGAAAATAAAGATTGAAATGATGTTTCCATTCGTTATTTTCAGTTTTTTTACTACACCAATTTCTGATAGATATGCTAAGGTAAATCAAACGATTACTGTCCTTTACGTAAGAAGCGACCTACATTTTTTTTTAAGGAAGCTCTCTGTGGTATGATTTACGGAGGAATGCTGGTTATTCGCTATCGATTTTCCCTTTTATCAGTAATTAGTTTCGCTTGGTCTTAAGTCTTGAAGTATTCCAATTTACTTGGTCCAATCGTCAGATGTATCCGGTTCCAGCACTTAATGTTTTTACAGAGTGCTGATATGCAATTATCAATCCATTACAATGTCAATTACCTTACATAGAGATGAAAGACTCTTTCTGATTGCATAAGAAACAAACAACACAATCCACCTTGCACAAGATTTAAATGAAGCAAAACATGTCTGCAAATTAATGGGTTCTTTTGAATTTAAAGAATGGTAATGGAAAGTTCCCATCACATTTTATTTTCTTGATTGCTTTAATTTGTAAGGCTCTTGACGAGTGAATCATCGTTCTTCATTGACGTGCCATTTATAAAGATATAAGCCATTGTCTTTTATGGAAAACGTATCTTATGTAACACCTGTTTTTCTAAGAGACAATGATTAAGCAAAGCGGAAGTTTGACCTTTAGTACATTAAATGTCGTCTCCTCCAGTTGTTTCGCAAGTTTCCAGAGGTATAGTACGAATTGGTTTTCAAGCCAACATAATTCAAGTCCAAAATAAGTCGTCTAGGTATTAGAAATGGGTTATTAGGACATTCATTAGAGTAAAAGTAGTAAAATATTGGTGAATTGTATGCCACTGGACCTTGGATCTCGAGCCCTTAACATCTCAAGTTAATTGCAAACCTCTATCATTCACTCTAAGCCGCTGGCCTTGACATCATTTAGGAAGAAAACTAACAAAATCAACTAGTCTTCAACATGGTAGGATTCCTTTGCTTCCTAAGCTCTGGCTGGTTATGAACCACTTTACATTTACTTCTAACCTTCTATCAGCAACCAAAAGCATTGGTCCTAAAATAAATTCTTTACAAAACATATAAGGGTTACTGGTGTTCAGAATAGGTGTAATTGCAACAAAAATACTAGGAACATCCTTGCCAGTGGTTGTCACGTTTTAATGATAGAAACCTGGGACACCTTCGCTACCTGCCTTGAGACTTTTATGAGATAGATCTGGACCCAACTCTTCGAAACTTCTTATGGAAGTCCCTACACCACAAATTATTAAACACAGTTGTTATAACAGCAGAAGCCTGGGGAATCTGTCATCGACATATGAAATAGTTGCTAAAGCAACAATGGACACTTTGGCCATGCGTTCGATAAAAAATAAAAACAACTAAAACAGCAAACTAAAAGCAACCAAAATAATAAAAACCCAGCGCCTCTTCCCCCAATTTTATTAATTTCACTATATAAATAAATCATAGACCATCGATTTAAAAAAGAAACAGCAATAAAAACCCCAACAACTTGTAATTGACACATTTAATTATACACACGCTATAATACCTTTTTCAATTAACATATTTAATTATGCACACACTATAACCCCGATTGTATTTAACACATTAAAGCACACATAGCCTAAAATATCTCTTATTATAACGCTATCACCAGGGCTCACATAGCAAATCACCAAATCCAGACCACAAAATGTTTGAACAATGCACTTTACTGTTTTGATAACGCTGATTCAACAAATAGATACGCAGAAAAATTATATATGAAAGTTTGGTAAAATTAATTTAACTGGATAGTGTGAATGGCAACGTCAGCATGTAATAAACCTTTGTGGGAATCACCACCTACCAGTATACCACGCCTTAGTGTTACGAGTCAATGTTCTTGAAATGAGTAACAGAAAGGACTGAAAAGCAACAAGCAATGTAAAATTCAGTAAATAATTTATTTTCCTAGAATACAAAGTAAAAATAAAAAGCAACTTACAGTATTGCGAATTAAATCCCAAACGTTCTAAATAAACTTTGGTAAAAATCCAAATTAAATTCGACTAAAAGGGTTAATATGTATGTCATACCATGTATCGTGTTGTTGTACCAACAGTCTTTTGTTCAAACACAGTAATATAATTTCAGGTTTGAATTCATTATAAATCCCAGTAAATTTCTCTATAAAAAAAATCTTGTTTTTATAAGCACTATGTATTTCCAGAGAAAAATCACTTGATCAATTTGATGAAATAAATTCCAGCCTAATCAAGTGCTAGACACAACAAAATTGCATATTAATCATGCAACACCTGAAAAAACAAATGAAAAAATTTAAAATAAGCATGATATAAATTTTAAACTAGACACATAAAGAGACCCTGGATAGTCGAAAGTACATTATTCGGAAAGACCTTGATTATAATTAGAAGATCCTTCAGAAAAATCACAGCAAAACATATGACAATTATCACGTAGTCTATCAAAAATACAATATCCTTGACACATCTTAACATAATGATCCTCACTCTGAGAAAAAAATTGTTTACAAACACTGTCACTGATTTTGGACAAGGTCAGCCACTAGATACAACGTTTCATTACCTACCCACATCATATAAACAAACAAACGACCGATCAAGGCAAATATAATATACACATCGCTAGTAAAATTAAAATATGTTTCCTTTATCATTTTAAAAAGAAAATTGTTGTTAGAACGACCAGTACCCTTATCATTTATCCAACAAACAACTGCATAAATCAAAAAGAATTTTTCAGAAGTTTCATTAACTTGAATTCATATATATATATATATATATATATATATATATATATATATATATATATATATATATATATATATATATATATATATATATATATATATATATATATATATATATATATATATATATATATATATATATATATACCTTTTTTATTTATCATTTAACAATCTGCGCTGCTACTGTTGCCATCGCTGCTTCTGCTGCTAATCATTTGTGGCACATTCTTATTCGCTAAACAGCTGTTCTAACCTCTTACCTAATGGTAATGTTTCTCAAATATTGAGATTATTCTTTGATAATTTCTTCGTAGTAAATTTTCATATCTGTTTCATGGCCAACTATTTGTGCTATTTGGATTTTACTTATTTTCAAAATTTCTTTCTTTAAAAAAATCTTCTGACATAATGCTTTTAACTAGCAGTACACACACACACAAATGCGCGCACACAGAAGTGCGCATGCTTTTTATCAGTTATTATTAACAAAATATAATTTATTTCGCAACAACCACATTCAAAAAGTGTAGGTTGAGTCCCCGTAACTGTTAAATTAGAGGGTTATGGACAGACCAAAACTATCAAAACGGGTTTAGCATACAACACTCATACGGTAATGGATAGTCCCATGCTATCAAAATAAGTTGAAGAGACATCAGTTATACGGTTATGTATAACCCAGTGCTATCAAAATGAGTTGAATAGACATCAGTTATACTGTTATGGATAACCCAATGCTATCAAAGTGGGTTGAATAGACAATGCCACATATAAAACTCAAATAGTCTGTAAATAGATTTTTTGATTCTGATATTCGTTGGTAAAGGCAGAAGCATCTTTTGATTTTGGTAAATACTCTGGTAATAATCACGTGATGTCTTAACTTGCAAAAGCATTTGTCGTTTGTTTGCTGCTTTTAGCATGTTTAGTGTAATTAAATTGGTTTCTGAAGTTTTAAAGAGTGTACTTTAATTTGTCAATGTGTAGATGCTAGTAAACGACTTTCTGTTGTTCTGGCACCTATGCATTATATGCACCATAAATAGGAGGTCAGGGTCCACTGTCATTGTCTGATGGTGACGAATAATGTGGCGCTATTATCTGGAGCGCCACGGGTCCAGAGCAACTTTTGGTCTTGGTAGAGATACAATGTCCTGTTGGAAGCGTAATCTCTGTGCCAGAGTTGTCGTGGTTGTTAAGAAACGCAAGTCTGCAGTTTGACTTGCTGTGAAATTGTCACTTGAGAAGCTTTTTACACATTATGCTTTGCAAACTGTTGGGTATAAAATCGGTAATGGTCTCCTTGATAAACAAACTTGTGAAGGTTTTTTTCTAGAACCTCTGAAATATTGTTTTTAGTACACGAAATTTAATTAGCATCATTGATGAAATGAACTATCTCAATGTCATTTATAGGCTTTATTTATTTGTGCTCCAGAATGTATGTGGATTTCTGTTTCTGTTTGTAATATAGCACATCATGTGTGGACGAACAAGGCAGCATGAAATCTAATAGTTTGCAAATGTCCTTTTTAAAGTCGAGGTATAAAATGCCGTCTTAATTGAATGTAACTTTGCTGTATTCTCGCGAGACTACTTTTATAGTTTATCGCGAGACTACTTTTATAGTTTATCAGACTAGAAGTCACATCGGAGCACGTTATTTTGGGGGACAGTCGTTCATTCCTGCTATAGTATACATGTCATGTAGACTTTCAAAACCGACTATTTCAGTATTGGGTATCACTTTTTAGAATTTGATTATACATACCATTAAATGTAAATTATTCGTTCTCTTTGAAGAATCATACGTCTGTATTCATTGAGAGGTCATTACTTACATGAAGATAAAATCAATGTTAAATTAGGTGGAAGTTTTTAGACGAAGTTAGCCAAAGGTGTGATCCAGTACAACCGGTGATGTCACAGTGAAATCTGCGCGTGTCGGAAATAAATTTGTAGTACCCTGTTATTTGTAATGATAGACTCGACGTCTGTTCTGGACATTATTAAAGAAGTCCATAGCAGTTAGACTCGACATCTTTTCTGACCTTCTTTGCACAAGTCCATAGCGATCAATGATTTTCTTTTAGACAGTGACTTTGGTTCAACAAGTTTAATATCACTTTTTAGAGGAACAATTATAATTTAATTTGAATCAATGAGCACATTGACTTATATTTTAATTATTTGTACATATATTGTGCTCGATTATGTTCGTGATTCAGTCTGTCTGTTTGTCATCTGTACTCAATCTGTCCCGAATGAGACAGAGTGGTCACATTTGGTATGATGTTTCGTGAGGATGAACAAACGACGACTGAGGTCTCTCACCCTGGTTCGATCTCCAGTGGCTGTTTTGATAACAGTGGTTCGATATTTGCGGTCGGTATATTAGTCTCTATTATTTATATATTTAAAAAATTACAGGATGACTTTTATTGTATGAATATTTTCATTCATACTCTCCGACTAAAGTAAAAATGAAATTGATGAAATCATGGAAATCACCACAACAAAAGTTCCAAAATCTCCCCACAACCGCTAACCACTTTTGTCAACAGAACTTTAGACGTTACGTCTGACTGATATGAATTCGGATGATACAAAGCTTTTTATGATCTAATCGTATTACACAACTCCAAACCCATTAGCGTCATTTTTAAATAATATTACCATTAGACATAATCGTGTAAGTTTTTGTAAATTCAACAATTTAACGTTTTGTGTTTAATGCTTGTTATATATATATATATATATATATATATATATATATATATATATATATAGTCTTTATAATTAATATGATTTAAGAACTTTTTCTCTAACCTGAGAATCTGAGAATATAATCAAGTATTGGGATAGGCGTGGAAAATCCACTTTTCAGGAAAAAGTTTAAGACACTGTCTTAAGACCCTGGAGTCTTCTAATTTAAATTATTATTTAGAATGCATACATAATTAGTTTTCATTCATTACAAGCATAGGTTGTTCTTCTTTTGGAGTAGTTTCCACCTCTTTTTGGATTCCGAAATGTTTCTTGATGTATTCCAGTTCTCTTTCCATGTCATTGTCTCTTTTCTCCGCTCTCGAGATGAATGTTTGTACCGCAACGAAGAAAAATATCAGAACCCCTGCAATAACTAACCCAGCTCTAATTTTATTCTCTACTGCATATGCGTACAATTTTTCTATTGCATTAGGTGGCGGTAATATTGTTATGTTGTATCTGGCAGTTTTCCAAGCACGTTTGGTTGAATTGTCGAAAATCACGCAAAACCAAATTCCATTATGTTTTTTGGACACATTTTTAAATAGATCCTGTTTGTTTCTTTTCGAGGATTGACGGGACTTTACCGACATCAATTTTCTTTGAAGCTTCCAAATTTGAACTGAATTTGGAAAAAGTTGAAGAAGGTCGTCACCATCGCAAGTAATCTGAAGAGTGTTTCCTTCCGCTATTTCAGTAGTTTTGGCGCCAACTATGAGTGAAAATACTGCAACCGGCATCTGTTTATTTGGTGCATATTCCACTGCGCATGTGTATGTCCCTCCGTCCATCATCTCCAGATTTTGAATGGCTAGCAAACCCATATTGTAAACCATTCTAGACGGTTTTATACTTAGAATATGTCCATTGTGCCGCCATTTTAGGGCAGCATATGGAAATTCAAACATGATCATTTTGTATGCTGAATTATCACAATTAAATTCAACAAAATCGCCAGCAAATTTATCGAATTGCAGATGAATAGTCCTAAGTTCATTTCCTACTACTTTCATGGTTTCAGCTGAGATTTCTGTACTTGATGAAGTTCTCTGTCGAACTTTCGCAATCAACGAATTACCCAGTAATCCAGCTGTAGAGCAACTGATTTGGAACAAACCGATTAACATCAAAATATTAAAAAAGTTCATCCGCAGCTCTTGCATTCTAAGTTGAAAGTAATCCATCAAAATTCGGTATCCATCAATAGTTTGCTTGTGACGTCAGCACTGACGTAGTTTTAGAATGTTAGCAAAGGTGTTCCGATCATGGAAGTCCAAAAACTGCTGACAAATGAGGTGGCGCTCTACAGTTTCGTATTTAGCATTTTAAAGAAAAAGAGTTTCCCTGGGTTTCCTCACTAGTTATACTGGTTATTTAAAAAAGACTTTGTATATCTTAGGTGTTGTTCAAAGAACCTTTAATTCCCTTTATTTTGATGTATGATTGATGGGTGTAATATGGGTTAGAGAATATACAGCTTGGCCTTACTCCAGATGTGCATCTTTCAAAAACGTGCTAGCTCTACTTGCTCATTTTCACTTCTCGAACTTCAGAGGTAAATTGTAAAAAAAAGAGCCGATAACTTTTTTTACATTTTATGTATTTGGTAATTCAGTCATTGCACTTTTAGAAGCTGGTATTATCTAGTTTGGCAAAATTCATTTTCCATATTTTAATAGCTGCCAAGAATAGTGTACTTTAGACAAATTTAGGTTGATTTTTGGAGCAAAAGGGAGCAGTCATTTTAGTTAGCAGTGTCCCAAGATCATTTAAAATTTCCAAAAGTACAATATCCAAAGAAATTTCATCCACATTACATGAAAGTAGTATATAGGTATGCCAACATTCTCTGCACTGTGCATGTTTAAAATGCAAACAACTTCACCTTACATACATCACTCTCTCAAAAGTACATAATAACTGGTGAGCGCCACCTGATGCAGCTAAATAAACTACGTCAATTCATGTACAGTTCGTTTTAATGCAGGGTCGGCTTCATTTGAGCTGCCATTTCAGTAAATGCTGCGTTTAATTTTGGTAAAGAAAGAGGAGTTATAAATACTCCTAAAAACATTACCAGTGCTGGAGTTGTTGGTTCAAGGTTTAACATTTATATATTGTAGCGATTTATAAGTATTAACGTATTGAGAGTGAGATGGTCAAGTTAGGACTTGAATCTTCTGGCAACGGGATACGTCACGAGGTACAATGTTTTAGAAAAGTCCGGAAGCCACTGATGAGGCATTGTGATGCTTATCGTCGCATAGAAAGAAAGATTGAAAGGGAGGTAACTGAAGAAAATAATTGTGAGGTAATTATTGTAATAAATAGGCTAGAGGTGAAGTGAAAACTTTCCATGACTATCAGAGTTAAAGATGATGAAGATAATCGTTGTATTTATTTTCTTCGCATGAGCAAGCGCCGGAGCTCGAGATGCCGGACACCAATCTCGGAGTAAAAACAGAGTAAGAACAGCGAGGAGAAAAAGGTTCGATACCAAGTTGCAAATATTTGTTTACGCACGCCCCTTACAAGTAACAAGATTTTCAACTACTTTCTGTGAATCCGTTGAAAAGAATTAAAAGACCAGCAGTCATGAAATAAAGACATGAAAAAAAGTCATGAAAGAAAGAGAGATTGTTACCTTAAGTTGATATTGGTTATTTCGAGAAAAGAAAGAACCCACCTGATGAAATGGTTGGGTGGAGGCCTTAACCGTAACATGCATAGCCCGTTTCCTTCACATGCCGCAAGAAAAGACATCGTATGCGTGACATTTTTAACTGCCATCTAGCCTTTTGTTTTTACAAAATACATATGTCATTCATGCAGACCAAAAGAAAATATTGCGGATCATTAACCAAGAGTAGTGAAGAAGGGCATTCTAGCGTCAAGGAAACTTCTGTATTAAATTTGTGAGTAGTACCATGGCGAGAAGGGGAATTTACCATGGGTATAGAGAGAAAAGGGACTGAGATTATATATAGCGACAAGGGACAATGGAACATATTGACAAGGGATTGAGCCTGTATACGGACGAGAAGTTTAACATAGGTTGGGACTGTGTAAGGACAATGGAAATTGAACAAGGAAATGTGGAGCGACAATAGATTGGGACTGTCTAGGAAGAAGGGGAATTGAACTATCTAGGAACAAGAGGACCTTACACATTGATGGTTCTGACTAGGGGACAATGTAAAACTAGTATTGGGTCCGTCAAGAGACAAGGAAAGTATAAAGACAATCACAACAGAGACTTAGACAAACATATACCAACACGAAACTTAGATTTTTATCTAGACCTGAAATCATGGTAGCGAGTTCATAAATTTGCAGAATTGTAATGATGCTGTAAATAGCTATACTACATGAAAAGACGAATGCAAAAATGGATGTGACGAAAAGTAATGCTAAAATTACTAAATTGTCCCAAAATTTAACGGAGACTAAACATATCCCTTAACATTAGGTTGCATTGATTTTTTAACGGAGACTAAAGATATCCCTGAACATTAGGTTGCATTGGTTTAGACTAAAATGGATAAACCTAGTAACTATTTATAGTCTACACTTTTGTGACGATAGTGAATATACATCCAGCTATAAAAAATACCCACTAGACATTTAAAGTGATAACTTGTAGAAATTCGTTTTGTAAAATTCTAGTATCTATTTATAGTTACAGCGTGTGGAAATTTTTATGGAAAACCCAAGTCTATATTTATAGCCTTAAATATTCTACCTTCAGTGACTTCACTATACTTGACACTAGCAGAATAATGTTACAAGAATATTGTTACAAGTGGCTGACCTTAATATGCGCTACTGTAGGCAGGTAATTAGGTGAAATAAATTTGATAGGAACAAATGGAGTTTGGTAGGGACAAACACAATTACGCAAACACACTAGCACACACTGACGCGGACACACACAAACACCAACAAAATGCACACACGCGCGCACACACAACAACAAACATGCACGTACGCCGTCGCACACACACAAACAAAAGTAAACACACAATCACTATTTTTGTGTTTAAGGATGTATCTTTTTGTGAAGGAAAAACAAACACAAATATGGGTGTTCAGACATACACACACAAACAAAAAACACACAATTCCTATTTTTGTGTTTATGGATAAGCTTTGTTTAAAATAACAAACACACATACACACAAACGTACGTGTGCACACATACAAAAAACCAAACAACATTACTATTTTTGTGTTTAGAGATCCGTTTTATTGTTAAGGAAAAAACAAAAGACATACACACGAACGTACGAGTGCACTCTTGCATACAGAAAACACATATTCCTAGCTTCAGCTAAACAAAGCAGGAGTTAAATTATACATAAGTATATTATAGATTTGAGTAATCAGCTTAGCTAGTCTATGTGATCCGTTATGCTTTAAAATATATGTGTATTTAAGGACATATGATTAGGCACGTTATAACTATGCGGAATAATATTTTTGTGTAGCTTTAATGTTCCTACAATGTACCTAAACTTGTCTGTATAGTGTCTGTAAAGTTTTTTAAGTGTGCTAATTTTACGTCCTTATTTATATGTCCCTTTTTTGTATTTCATGTGTTACGACCCTGTATCTTAAGTGTGTGTGTGTGTGTGTGTGTGTGTGTGTGTGTGTTAAGGAATGAATTTTGTATAAATCTTTTTATTTCATTTTTATTTGATTAAATGTAATTAATAAGAATATGTTAAAATAAGTTTAATATATTGTTAAAAACATCGTAATTGCTTGAGTCTTAAATGTGATTTATGTGAGCACAAGCTGTGTGTAATGGCAAATTCATTACAAGTAAACATCCAGGAATAGCTATGAAAACGATTGGCATATACTTGGTCAGGCTTTCCTAATGTACAGATGTATTACGAAATTGCATGCGTCCTCCGTGCGCGTGTAATTCAAACAACGTATTAGCTTCGTTTATATGCTGAGGTAGTTTGTAAGACGTTCAGAGTCATACACAGTCGTAGAGTCGTAATGTCGTAATGTCAGAGACGGAGTTTATTGTAACATCTTAGAGTTGCACAACTTTTATTACCTTAAAAATTGTATTTTTGTGCTGGACGAAGATGTCTGTTCATATATCTCCGTAGAACAACATGTATTTTGTTAGAGGAGCTAATTTTACTTCGTTTTTCTGAATAATTGTTTTCCTGGAGAACAACATCACTGGTTTGGACAAAGACATTTTCCGAAAATATTCTAACTTGGAACGGAACAATACAAACTGCTTTATTGTGTAAATTCTGGATTTTTCTGTTAGCCTTCGTCTGACGCTATCATCCGCCATTTTGTACCGGAACTGAACTTCAGACTGTGTTTAGAACTTTTTACATGACTTATGCTTATATTTAGAACAAACAATTTGGATCATTTCCATAAATCGTAAATCTTGTTAATTACATTTTTTCATGTTTTCTAGGAAAATAAATTATTTTTGTTAAAATTTACAAAGCTTATTGCTTTCACTCTCTTGGTTGCTTTGAACGAGCCGATACCTAACATGAATAAATTGGGCCGCTCGTCCTTTTGGGATATTTGCAAATGGCTAAATATTTAAATTTAAATTCCCGTAGTTTATTTTATTTGAAATTTTAGTGAAAACAACAGGCTTTTTTCTTAAATATGTCAAGAGTGGAGATTTTATTTCTACTCCAACTCAATAACAGTTGGATAATTTTAAGAAGGATGAATTGCTTGAATTTACCAGAAAGTATGGATTATCCGAAGCAAAACCTTCTTTAACTAAACAAGAAATCAAGAGAATTATAGATCAACATTTGGTAGAGAAGAATGTCTTCGACAAAAGTGTTTTGGCATCTGTCAGTAAGATTTTAACCGATGCTGACGTTAAAATGGCAGAACTAAAATTTAAATATTAATTTTGATTTTCAGAAAGAAAAAAAATAAATGAAATTGCACTTAGAAAAAGAAAAAAAAAAGGATAGGCAAAACGACGACAAAAAGAATAAATACAATTATAAAACGAACAATCTGAGCTATAAAAAAAGAAGAAATGAGATTACAATTTGAAGAAAAAAAAACGAAAAACAAAGACAAGTTGAAGTAAGGGAAAAACAAAGACAAATTGAATAAAGTGATAAAGAAAGACAAATACAAATTGAAGAAAGGGAAACGGATAAGCAAATAGAATTACAAACGGAACAAATGAAATTAGAATAAAGGGAGAAAGAGGCAGAGGCAAAAAGAAAGGAACAAAACAGAATATCAAATTAAATTTAAAGAATTGGATCTGGCAAGTGACAGGCATGATTCCACATCTCATGCAATTTCAAAGTTTAAAATGCCCGTTGAGGTCATTTATTTGTTGCTAGACAATCAATAACTTAGCTGGAGACAAGGCTGTGGTTAATCCACTTGTAATTGACAAGCCTTCTTTGGATCAGAAAGTTGATCCTATTGAAAAAGAAATCCCTGATCCATTCCCAGCTTGTGCAGTTACAAGAGCTATGGCAAAGAAAGCTCTTGAGAATGATTTTGATAAGGAATGTGTTCTTTTAGCTGACACATGTATTGGTCAGGCTTTTGATGAGGTCCCTTTCACTTCCAATTTGAATCAGTCGATAGGTATTGATCATAGTGATCCTCTTTTGAATACTAATTCTCTTTTATCTGATCAGGGTGATAAACGACAATCATTTGTTATTGAACAAGAGAAGGATCCTGAGATCTCCTGTTTCAGCCGGCCGTAAGTGAAACTAAAGCAACTGAAGTACCTGTCTGTTACTTCATCAAAAATGGAGTTCTTATGAGAAAATGGAGACCTCCTGAGGTACCTGTTAGTGACAAATGGTCAGTAAAATATCCAATTTTGGTTCCGAAATCTTGCAGACAGGAAATGTTTAGCAAGGCCCATGAAACGTTTATGTGTTGTCATTTGGGGATAAATAAAACGTATCACCAGATCTGGACTCAATTATATTAGTCAAATATTAAAAGTGATGTTTCCAATTTTTGTAGATCATGTCAGAATTGTCAATTTGTAGGAAAACCAATTCTAAAGATACCGAAAGCTAATTTGCAACCAATTCCTGCATTTGACAAACCAGTCAGTAAAATTATGGTAGATTGTATTGATCCCTTACCAAAGACCATGTAATGTAACCAAAATTTGTTGTCTATCAAGTGTGTCAACAAGTTTTTCCAAAGTAATTCCTTTGAGGAATTTTGCTCAGTTTGGCCTTCTAAAATTTGCTCAATCTGGTCAAAGGTCAAATTTCAAGTCTGGAGTGCTCCAGCTTATTACACTTGAATTTGGCATTCAGCAGTTCAAGTCGAAAGTGAAACTATGGTTTCACCAATGTGTACTAGAGAGACTTTTTGAGTCCAGTAATAAAGTCCATTCTTTATTGCGTATTCTGCAAGATTTTATAGCCCTTACAAAGTAAAGAAAAACATGAGATAAATTATAACATTAATACTCTAGTCTAAGTAAATTAATAGAGTACTATTATTTTAAAATAAATATACAAATAAATAATAGAGTTTATTTAGTTACACCTGTACCACCAAACGTAGATTCGTATGAAGGAATTCAATTGGTTTCTGCTAATCTTGGAACAACAGTGCTTCAGAATTCATAAGTTATGGAAAATCTAGTTCAGAAACTCTCATTTTCAAGATCAAGAAAAAAGTGAACTAAAACAATTATTGTCTGAATATAAGCACTTGTTTCCAGACGTGCCTACAAGGACAAAGAATTTTTTTCACGACGTAACGTTGAAATAGTAAATTCGAAACCCATGAAACAACACCCAAAGAGGATGAATCCTTTTAAACAGCAATATACGAAAAAAAAGATCCAGTATTTACTGGACATTGACTTTATATGAGGCCAGTAAGCGTGATTGGAGTTCACCGTGTATTCTTGTTCCGAAACCAGATAAAACTTTCCGAATGTGTACGGATTATGGTAAGGTGAATAGTGTGACAAAAAACAGACTAATTTCCATTGCCAAGAATCGATGATTGTATCGACAAAATTGGAAATACCAAATACGTAACTAAATTTGACCTTCTGAAGGGTTTTTGGCAAAAATCCCCGAACGGAAAGAGCAAAACAAAGAAATTTCGGCATTTATGACTACAGTTGGACCCTACCAATTCAAATAAATAAGACGAAATTTCACAAAATAGCCTATCCCTTAAACCACCAAAATACTGTCCATTACATCCACTATACCATCCATTATATCACACTCACTATCCAAACTCCCTTTTTTAGCTTAGAAGGAGATAAAATTTCACAAATTATACTATCCCTTACATTACAAAAATAATATTCATCACACCATCTATATCATCCATTAACGCAAACGCGAATCGAGCTGTTAGTTCAAATATGTCGTTGATTCAGAAGACGACATGAGAAAGCCTGAATCAATGTCCCCCACTTCTGTCACAAAACCATTAGAGTCCTGATTCAGCTCCAAAGAAATTCGTTATTGTCACATTTGAGAGACCCCCAAAAGCACTTACAGAACATTTAAAACGAAGGTCTACACCTACAATGTGAAATGTACAAGTTCAAGTAGTGTGTAAAGCTTAGTTAAATTAATGTTTATAATTAAGATGAAACGATGAGACATTTTCAAGGAGAATGCAGAAACCAAGCGACAATAGCGATCCGTGTCACACAATACTTTCCAGATGTGTTAGTAGTGTTATGTGTAGGCTCGTACAATATAAAAGAGTGAAGTCAACAAGCTTTGTAAATTTTACCAAATATAAGTTATTTCCCTAGAAAACACAGTATAAATATAAAATTGGTCTTACGGTTTGTAAATATAGTTCAAAATTAATCCTGGAATTTAAAAATATAAGTCCTATCGCTCAACAGTTTTAATTGAATCCAGGTACATACACATACAAGGAGAAATTAAACGGCTCTATGTAATGTTCATAAGAAAATTTGGTACAAACGAAAGCTAACACACACACACACACACACACACACATGTGCTACTGCATTGGGTACGGTAAAACGGAGATTAGTGGTTTGAGAGCTGGACAGACAGACTTAACGTTATATTGCATAGAGACATAAAGAATGTAAAAGACGAAAAATAAGTCACCATTGTATGTCTTTGTATGTGATGTTCATAAGAAAATTTGGTACAAACGAAAGCTAACACACAAACACATACACACGCACGCGCGCGCGTACTACTGCATTGTGTAACAGTAGAACGGAGAATAGTGGTTTGAGAGCTGGACAGACAGACTTAACGTTATATTGCATAAAGACATAAAGAATGTAAACGACGAAAAATAAGTCACCATTGTATGTCTTTGTATGTGATGTTCATAAGAAAATTTGGTACAAACGAAAGCTAACACACAAACACATACACACGCACGCGCGCGCGTACTACTGCATTATGTAACAGTAGAACGGAGATTAGTGATTTGAGAGCTGGACAGTCAGACTTTACATTATATTGCAGACAGAAATAAAGAATGAAAAAAGACGAAAAATAAGGCACCATTTTTGCTTGTTATTTTTTTTAAAGGAATTACAGGACAATGATAAATGAAAGGATATGTCAGATATGTTCATAGACAATTGTTTTCTTTCTACTAAACATTTGTTGAATATCCCAATTTAGGAGATGTCTTATTTAGCAGCACACGCTACAAACAATGTGGCAAAGTTTCCAACAAAACCACGGACATCACCAAAACAGTCTGGTTCTACTGCACTCTTAAGCCATGGAGAGAAAACAATAGGACAAACATTCTTACATTTTCTGAACACATGTTTTAGAACAAGAAGTTACCATAGACAGGGTCAAGGAGTGCAGTGAAACTCGCGTTTTTGTTGACAAAGCATTGTTTCTTTTCTTTCAGAGAAACGGTAGATCTAATGTTATATTTTTCCCGTGACACATGGCGGTGCAAAATATGATAGCAGTTGATTCAATAGCTGGTTCGGAATGCTTTGATACGTCAAAATAAAAGATAGAGCAAAGGGAACGAAATTCTTTACGGCCGTTTCAGGTGGGGTCTACGGCAAAAGAGCAATCGATTGCACGTGGATTGTTGTTTGGCATTGACTCTCACACATTATTTTTTACATAGGGATTATCAAATACGGAGTTGCTCATTTCTTGATCATTGAGACGTGCGTGTCGATGAAATACGACGAACAATTGCCGTGGTAGCTGTTCGATAGGCGTGATTGTCACACACCACGTGTAATCAGTTGCATCGGGAATTGCTATTTGATAAATCATGTTTATACTGGAAATAACGATTCAAGCTCCATAGTTTTAGCCAGGGAAAGGGACAATCCGTATCGCTAATCTTGTAATAGCAAACTTTCCTTCAGCCACTCCATCGGCATGCATTATACGGTCGTTTTGAGCAGCTCGAAAAACTTTGTTGCACTTACGGCATAACCCAAAGATTGTGCTTAACGGAAGCATCATCGTTATTTGGTGAGATTTTTCAGCAAATACTTTTCGTTTAGCAAATCCCTCGCTGTATCTTTTGTTACGTGAACTAATAACGCCGTTTATTAAATTTAACATCGCAAAACCATCTGCCGCTATACCTGGTGGAGTTATACTAAGATTATTAAAAGCAGCAATAAGTGAAGCTCTTGTGGTGTCTACATCAGCAGCTGCACCTGGTGCTACTATACCAAATTTTGCAGCATTCGCTCTAAGAAAATGTCTAACAATTACAGCATCTACAGCAGCATTTGCGCCGTGTGTAAAAGCACCACTTGCTCAAATTCTCATCCATTGCTTTAATTCAAACTCCGTATGCGTTCCATTTTGCGAATGTGTCAAAATTCATCCATACAATAATTTGATTCTGTCTTTTTTTTTTCCTTTTCCATAGAATCCGTCTCAACTAATAGCCAGAAATACATCAACTGCAGAAAGTCAACGGACTCGACATCCCAAGAAGAAGTATCATCATCAAATCGTGTACTTTCTCTGTTGACTTGCCATCTTCATCAAATAAATGAAAATGGGGACAAGGAACACAAATATATTTCAAAAGACTTGAAATCTCTAAGTAGACTGTTGGCTGACAAATCGTTCTGTAATATCTTTTACTGAGTAATGGAAGTATTCGGTTGTTCCCAACAAAAGCCCTTAGCGTGTGCGGGATAAGATAAATCGAACTCACTGTTTCGAAATATTGTACAATATACATAAATCATTCTCGCGTATCGATGTACACAAAAAATGAAACCCGAGTACATGTATTTAATTTAAAAAATAGATTTATACTATAACGTGACAACCTGGTTGAACCAGAGTGAAATATGCTGCAATTTTTACTTCCTCGTTGAAGTCTGGTGCACTGCCATAATTGAAAGCTAAGCGATTATTTGCCTCCAACAAAAGGTTGAAAAGGACAATCACTGTCATGAAATTGCTTATCTAAACAGGCTTATTTTTTTCTAATTTTATATATATATATATATATATATATATATATATATATATATATATATATATATATATATATACATATACATAAAAGCAAATGAAAATGGAGACGAATTTGGCTCTCACGGGAGCAGCAATAATTTATTGTATGTGTTTGATTTCTGTCCGTGATTGAGGGTTATGGATAACGTTTTGCATACCTGCTTTTTTAATGATTGTAAGTTGTAAACAAAATTTTTGAGTTGATACACCTTTGACACCTTACTTTCGAGTTAGTACTCTTTTCAATTAGTTTTCCAGAATATACTATTACGTCGTCAGTCAAATCAAACGTGTAAATATGAGATTGGCAAAACACATTATTCATTCGTGTCTTAAGATCAGTCTGTGGAATCATTTAAAGCTGTGTTGTATTATAATTTGAGAGTAATTATGTTGTCATTGACATTTGCATTAACACATTACTTTGGAATTATTTTGACCACATTCAAGACTATTGGGAATTAATTCACTACATTCTCTACTTTCGTACTTGTGATAGGACATTTGCTATTATTTGGGATTTAATACACAATAATGTTAGCATCTTTAAAATTTTTACTTTGTAACTTTCAGAAATGAGTCATTAATTGATTGTATTATAATTGTCAGTTTTCTCTTTTTCTCCAAAGCGGTGTAAGACATAGAGTCGTAACACATGGGTCTTTTAGTGTTAACCTCGACAATTTAAAAACACCGATTTTTGCTCACTCAAAGTTGCACACAAAGAGCGCCAGTAGCGGGGAACCCAGTTTACATCTGGCCGTGGATATGGAATCGGGTCGCAGTTAGAACTTCCAATAAAGTACCCATGAATGTAGTTCTAATCTATTTTAGAACATTTTTTCCTTTCTCATTTTGGTGATGATAGAAGAGTTTTATTGATGCATTTTTGGTAGGGATTTAAAGGTAATTGTTTAGTCTTGAGAAAATTGTGCTTATGGTGTGGTTGTCTATGTGTATTTCGGCGGCAGTGCACATTGAGTAATAAGGTCTTGACGATGATCCAGAAGTGAAATCTGTGTTCCATTGCATGGTTTTTTTGTTTACAATTCAGCCTCTCAAAATATGCAGGTCAACCCTTGACAAGAACATCACCCTGAAGTTACCTGTGAAGGTATTTTAGATTAATATATGATTTGTATTGATTGTCACAAAGGGGAGAATTCAGTACTGAGAAACAAATCTAGAGAATATATCGTAAAATTAATTGTGATCTATGGTCAGAGTACTATTGTCAAAATTGTGTGTATCATCAGAATACAAATGAGTCTTTTCAGGAAACAGACAACATTAAGGAAGAAATAATATGCTTCAAATGTATGTGAAAATAAAAACTGTACCCTTTGTTGCTCTCGGTTCCTTGTGATAAAATTAAATAACATATTCGATGTTTCGGAATTAGAAAGTCAGACATTTGCCGACGTGACTAGGGTCTGTTAAGACCGTAAAATTAAACAGGATCTATAAATAGGGCTTACGTTTGTGTTGACAATTACTAATAATAGTCTTAATATTAAGACTTGATGTTGACTTTAGGTTAATTTATCATTGGCTGATGGAGTCTCGGTGGTTCTAGAAGAATTCAGAAACTTTCCGATGGTTAGTCTAGGTCAAATGAATAGGTATTTTTGTGATAAATTGAGTAGCAAGATTTGTCACCTGTGGTATGTTGTAAAATATAGTCGTAATAAAATTTGTATATGAGATAACTGAACAATTAAATTCATTCCTATTTTGGAATCATTCTCATTTCTTGTGTTCATGTTATAAGTCGACAGACGTGTTTTATGTTGTACTTAGATATTTTTTTCGAGAGGAAATTCATTTGTTTGGACTGCTAGTTGCAAGTAGAAAAGGCTCATTGCTTGAACTATACTATTATTCTGGAACTATTGTGAAATATTCAGAGGAGTTTTGGGCAACTCCATCTTGACAACATCACGATTCTTGGCAGACCATTACATTTTCGGTTTTGAAATTTATACGTAAATTTTCATTCATTTGGACTTCCATAGAACTTTATCAGGATTAGTTTGGATTTACTCCATAATACTGTAAGTTCTTCTCACGTTTTCATTTATAACGGAGGTAATTAATAATTTGTTACGTTTTATCAAACTTGTTGGTTTTGCTTCTTTCTGTAACTTAGTTTGTGACAATAGATTTGTAACACAAGAATGTTGGTACATGGATATATTCAAGACTAGTGGCATATCAATACATTCAAGGTTGGAATTTTATCGGAACGCCACTGAACTTCATTCAAAACTATATTATTTTAAACTTGTGATTTAATTGTTAAGATTATTTGGGATTTAGTTCACAATGTTTCTAAGTTTCTTTTAAATGTTCGCATTATATTCTAAGGAAATAAATTACACGTTGGATTTTACTAAATTTGTTGGTTTTTCTTTTACTGTTACTTAGTATAAGAACATAGAGTCGTGTCAATAGCTTCCTAAAACCACTTGCTTGAATTGAAGTTTCTCCATGTGCTATTCGAGTATCGAATATTCTTTACATATGGCATAATATGAGTAGCCATTGTGCTGCACATCTTTGCCAATATTTATGACAGAGGCACGCAAAGAATAATGACGATATGGCACTCTTAAGTACTTCCTAAACAACAGACGCAGGAATTCTACATAAATGCACATTTTAACGATGTGAAATTTGATCATAACATAATCGACCATATATCCTTGATAACTAAGATAAATCATATTAATAAATATGTGCCAAGACAAACCTTATACTACAACAAATGAAGTTGATTAGTTGGTTAATTGTATTTTTACGGCGCACCAACACTGTTAGGCTATTTAGCGCCAAGCAAAAGGTTATATCTTTGATCGTTTAAAAGTGGCAAAAAGTTTCGTATCGATTAGCGATACGAAACCAAACAGTTGAAAGTAAAACGAAAAGATGGTAACGGTAATAAATAAATAAAGCAACCCCATCATCGGGGAATATAAATGGTGTACGCTAATGGAGGCAGATGAAAGGTAATTAAAATCACGTGACGGTATATACATCACGTACAACTGTTCAAGGTGATAGCATAAAAGCTATAGCTTGTAATAAATAGTTACTTCCTTCATAAAGTCTATGATGCAAGTCAGATGACTCTAATCAAAGAGTTCCCTAATATCATGTACATTGATCATGCGTAGATTGGAAGTCGTAACACTCCATCATAAAGTGATTAACGGTGAATGGTTCATTGTAAGAAATACAGCAGCATAGCAGGTGAACAAATCATTTTGATGGAGACCTTATTTACAAAAAATACGGTTCCTACGAAGGCTGAAAACAAGCCGAATTAACGTTAAACTGAAGCCTCTAACCGAGAATATTTCTATAGGGTGGAGAACAGACTATAATTACGTCAAATCATCTGGATAGCTCATCCCGTTATTTTATCTTTGACTCTTTGTTTTATATTTTATAGCGTGTTTCGTTTACTCTCTGGGTCACTCAATATTGGTCGTTCATCTCTTTTGCTGCTGTAAATTAAACAGCTATTATAAATATTATCAATAATGAGTATTTGAGAACCACACTCACCTAGATTAGCTCAATAGTGACTAGAGGCAATTAAAAATATTTACCTGTTTGTGATTCTGTTAAACATCTACAATCACGTCAGGAATCTCAAGTTGAATTTGAAGAGAATACAAAACAATTATTTAAACATATTATAGAAACCACTAAAAGTCTTCTTCGTGCTTTAGGGAAAAAAAACAACTGAGGCAACTAAAAAAATAGCAGAAAGAACAAAAAGGATTTTACGTGGACTTCCAGCTGATATAGCTGATGCTGCTCAACTTGAAGGCGCTGAAGCACCAGCCTCTAGATCAAAACCAGGAGGTTCTGCAAGGAATGGTGAGCTGTCAAATAAATTTAATGAAAACACTGTTAAAGTAATTTAGAATAACATTAAAGACCTACAACAATTTACTATGTTTGATGTGGATGTTTTCGATAAAAGAGATAAATTAATGAAACTTAAACACGCTAATGATATTAAAACTTGTGAACAATAGCAAACATTATTATATCACACACACACACATATATATATATATATATATATATATATATATATATATATATATATATATATATATATATATATATATAGAGAGAGAGAGAGGAGAGAGAGAGAGAGAGAGAGAGAGAGAGAGAGAGAGAGAGAGAGAGAGAGAGAGAGAGATGTCAAAAAAGTTAAACTAGTGATCTATTACATTAAGGTTATGTTTATGAACTTGACGATTTAATCCAATTAAGAAGACCACCAAAAAAACAAATTCAAGAACAGAAAAGAGAAAACGACAAGACAAGAAAGCAAAAAAGCAAAACAAGAAGACAAGAAGAAGCAACAAGACCAAAACAAAAATAGACAAAACGAGAACAAACAGCCCCTTTAACAACATTGGAATTACCACCATCATTACAACCACCACCACCACTTAGAGAAATGACTCCTATACCGCCAGAAAAAATGGTTACACCTATTACTGAATAATGGAGAACACAAGAAGAATTATCTAGAAAACCATCTTTTCTAGATGTAATGGAGCTAGAAAGATTGAAAGAATCACAAAAAACCCTACCTAGTTCGAATTCCGTATTCAGAAGAGCAAGATATGAAAAGAATATAAGAAGAAATAAAAAGAATGGAAAATGAGTATAAAGAATTAAAGAACGAGAAAAAATGTATTGGTTGTCGTCAGACAACTCTGACACAACTGGAGGAGGTTTTACTACTCAATGACGCGGTTTTATTACTTGTCCTAATTACGTCCTTGCCGATGTTGAACAATTAGAAATACTTGTTGGAGGAAAACGAGCTGGTAATAATTCCCGAGAAATCATTAATGAAGTAGCTGATATTTGTAAACGATTATTTACAAGTGGTCTCAAGAATGGTAATTTGTATCGATCTCTCATTAATGAAATCATTGACGATTATCATAGTGACTAAATCACTTAAAGATAAGGATGATCATATATAATACTCAACGTAGACGACTATGGTCAGGGTAATAAATTCATGATTACCGGTATGCAAAACAACCTACGAATATGGGCTGGGTGAGGTTATTCAGGGTCTTTTTAGAAGGATACCGATCGCAAGCAACTAGGAATGAAAGCTATTGACGTTGTTCGTGAAAAAAGTATTGGTGCTGTTGGTGATGTTGCTAATAAAGCATTCTCAGCAATCAAGGATAGACTAGTACGATTAGAACAACGAAAACCCCAGCCAATAAAATTACCTAGCACTGAAGTAATGCCTGCAAATATTAGTAAAATAATACATCAAGCTGCTAATCAAAAAGGCGGAGTTGGCTTATGTACTATTATCAGAAAAAGAAAAATATAACCGCTAGTATGATAGCAGGAAGTGGTCTCGCTTCCCGAAGTGGTCTTCGTGTTAGACGATAATAAATATAATAAAGATGTTCAAACGTATATTTGATCCACCATTTGACATGGACACACAAACAAATCAAGGATGAGTCTGTGCGTGATTGTCAATATTATTCTTATGACGTACGAAACATTTATTGAGGTAAATTTATAAAACAGATAATAATGAATACACCGCTTTTGTTAGTGTTGGCTTTGTTAATAATGGTATGATGGCGTTATTTGACAGCGCTATGTACAGATAGATGGAAAAATATTGAATCAATTCAGAAAGCCGTTGACGTTGCTACAACAATACTTGGTCTTGTAAGATACAGCGATGGTTATTCGAGATCAGCTGGTCCGTCAATAATGTTCGTATAAGATACTTCTAATTCTCCAGAGTACCAATTATATGAAATAGGACGACCAAGAAATTTTGCTAGAAACGCCTATGCTGATGTACAAAGTGTGATTATTTATGTAGATCCAGATTTCAGCTTAGGATTTAGATCACGTCGTTCAATGTTAACAGGTAATACAATAATGTTTTCATGCGCTATTCCACTATCACATATCTCTGGATTCCGTAGAAATGTCATAAAGGTTATTTTCGGAGCAAAACATACAGTTGTAGTAGTACGAAAGGATATAGACATTGATGCGATATGGCGATAAGTTGGAGATGTTGGTAGAGTAATTCGTACGAAGATTTCATTGTGGATGTCAATGATGACTCCAACAGTATCTGTAGAAGGTCGATTACTATCAATGAGTCAAGGTGGTAAATAAATGTTATGATGGTTGACAACAACCACAGATACTAATCATAATAATTTTAATGGTTTATATACATGGCAAATAGCTTCTCAGCAAGGAGTTTCTGCAACAATGCACATATGTATTGCATAACAAGATGCAGCACTAGTAAACAATCAAAGTTATAATTATATGATATCTGAGTATCTTAGTGTTTCTGAAGTTTCATTAAGGATAAATGGACATCAAGAACCATCCGGGGATATATATAACTGAATTCCGATCAAAATCATGTATTACGTGCATATTATCGTCTGACTGCATTTATAGGGCGTGATCAAAACATTAATTCTGGTTTACAAATATCACAGTTAGATTTTAAAACCTTATATCCTAGTTATTACTTTTCACTAGAACATTTAGATGTAACAAGACAATCTGTAGTTGATATACATTTTCGAGCTAGTGTGACAATAGGAGCTATTGCCAATTACAGAGCAATCGCTGTTATACTCATCAATAAATCAATGTTACTTTAATGTGTTGTTTGACGAATGAGAGTCGTTAATGCTACAGTAGAAAATATGTAAACATTTTGCCAACATGTAACTAGATCGTTTATGAATATTATAACGTCGTATAATCACGTTAATGTTATCCAAACTACTGGTCAGTTAAAAAAACTGTGGAATAAAAATGTCGCTAAACAAAAAACAAATGAGCGATACAAATAAATTTTCGTTATCAGAACGTCAATTCAGAACCTTCAATGAAATAGAAAAATCAATTAGACGTATAAAACTTAATCTTTCTACGGGAGCTATTAAAGATATTGTTAAATCTGACGGAAATTAATTTTTCACTTCTTGCAGTTATACCAGCATTAATAACCACTGCAGCCCCAGCTATTGCAAAAGAAGCTGCATTATGTGCTTTTGGAACTGCTGCTGAAATGTCTTTAAAGAAAGCAACGGGTTAGAGAATAAAAACCTCCCAAAAAAGTGAATGGGTCTAAGATTGCCAGGTACCCCATGTTCATGGTACGGAAAGGGTCGAATACTTCCAGTGACAGTTCATTGATTCTACCTATGTCTACTTTTGATTTTCTTAATGCTGCAAAAAATTAAAAATAAAAAACTTCAGAGGTGTTTTATGCCAGATCAATTACCAAAAGAACCAAACAATATTGAAACTGGTGTTGTTAAACTCGATAAGAACTCTGTTCCAGATACTCACTGGGTTACGTAAGCAATTGATCAACGTGGAATTATTTATTTTTAATCATATAGACTAGCGCCACCAATCGAATTTTACAATATGTTAACATTATGCAAAGTAATTTAATATGGTATTCAGCATTGCTAACACAACAAATAACTGATCCACCAATGTGTGGTCGTGAAATACTCGCTGTGTTTGATGCTGTATTAAAATCAAGAAAACCACCTCATAAAGGCATGCATGAATATACTACGTTATCACATTTAAACAGACATTATTAAATATAATGGTAGATATTTTCAGAAGATCTTCTCGTTGTAAATCTTTGCATCAAGGTCATTTGTCTAAATATCCAATTTTCATCAGCTCAGAAATGAGATTGATGATTTATTAAATATTACAAGAGTGGATAAAATTGAAGTCGTTGTTTTTCATGATAAACAAGGACGATTGGAAACGAGCAATATACAAATGCCAGATGTACTTAGAGGAAGTCCTACCGCAGTTGTTGTTACTTGTACTGATCAGAGTAAAATACAAGATTCCGGTAAGTCAGTTAATGATTATATCCAGAAATCTGGTGGTTCGTTCATGGGTAACATTATCATGCATCGAAATAAAATTACAGGCCTTGGAAACCCAACCGCATATGAGGACGCCGCAACAACAAAAACATACGTCATTGATTAAGAATCTAAGTGCGTATTAACCAAAGGTGGTATAATGCATACATTTCTCAACATGAACAATAATGGTTTTAATAATTTCAGAACACCTGACTCTGACTTTGATGCTGCAACGAAAAATTGCGTCGATGATAAGGAAATTCCAGTCAAAACTTCGTTATCAACAATCAGTGATGGAATGAACACACTGCAAAACTGATTTTACTAATCAAGTGCATTTGTTCTTGAATTTTCGTAGAAACAAACATAATCATGAATTAATTTTTTGGAAGTCCAGCGAATGTTGATTTAAACTCGCTGATATTAACACAATAATCAATGATATTGTCAGTGGAATTCATAATGTCTGTCTACAAGCAAATCTGATTAAAATTCCTCACGGACCAGCTAATAGTATAGTTTCCACAGAGCATCAGGTTCAGCAACGTGGACACCGCAAAATAACATATCAAACATATCGCAGAGGTCACTAGTGTATATATTTTGTCAATATTTAGTGGTGCAAAATTTAGTATATTCGTCACATATCCTTGGCGAAACTCAATCGATGGTTTTTCTAGAGTTGTATCTATAGTGTTCAATAAAGACAACAAAGAAACCTCAATCGACATTCAACTTCACAGATACAATCAAATATGTGAGAATGTCTGACCGAACTAATAATATAATTCACGATTATAGAGTAAAAGTAAAACAAATATTGCAGACGTATGGTTGTTATTGATATAATTGTTTCCTCAGTTTCTGCTATTTTTGCTGAAGCCAGATTATTATTATTATTATTATTATTATTATTATTATTATTATTATTATTATTATTATTATTATTATTATTATTATTATTATCAATGATAGCAATGACAGCGCCTGCAATTATAACAATTATTTCAACGTTAAGCACTATCACAGGTATTCTCAGTATTATCGCTAGAAAGATCACTACATGTACAAATGATAAATTACGCGAGTATATAATAAAATTATGCACATCAGCAACACTTTATTCTTAATTATCGTCATATATTTAATTGTACCTCAGCGATGGTAAAATAGCTGATGAGGAGTTGGAAACCATAATGAAAACCTACGATGAAGCATTCAGAATTGCTAGCTATTCTATTAATAATAGCCAAGGTGAAAAAAGAAGAATTTAATAATAATAATAATAATAATAATAATAATAATAATAATAATAATAATAATAATAATAATAATAATAATAATAATAATTATTATTATTATTATTATTATTATTATTATTATTATTATTATTATTATTATCATAATGACTGTAATCGACAGCGCCGAGAGAATTAGTTCAACAGATCGTCACTA
This sequence comes from Potamilus streckersoni, assembly GCA_016746295.1. Lineage (NCBI taxonomy): Eukaryota > Metazoa > Mollusca > Bivalvia > Unionida > Unionidae > Potamilus > Potamilus streckersoni. The sequence goes on from JAEAOA010001816.1 coordinate 1,482,246, forward strand.
ATACAGAACCGTCAAAAACTACTATGACATCATTAAGTTCGACCAATTCTGAGTTTAGCGTTAACTTTCCAACCGCAATTCCTACAAAATAAATAGCATTGGCACAATTACGGGATTATTAGAGTTGGCCATATATTTGATCAAAACCGTCTGGTGGATTACAGCCGAATAATTTATTAGTATTTGCAAAAAAAAAAAAAAACTGATGGAACTACTGATTGGCAAGTATTTAGTTTTCCAACGGGCAGTTATAAAAAAAAAGAATTGATGAATTCAAGCGGATGATTAAATCTATTACAGGAAAGAATAAAAAATAGCAATTACTGCTTACGAACCAACATTATAAGCAGCAATATAAATAAATTCTCCTGATTATTCTGTAGATATTTATCAAAGATCGATAAGATTAGTTTTAGGTCAGCCTGAAGTTGAACTAGTTTGTAAAGCCCTATCATAACCACAGCGATCTGATTCCGTTATAAATGTTATAAAATTTATTTAAAAAATCCCAGAATAATGAAAAATATCCATTTATGGAGAATACGGATCATCGTGTTTAAGCACATTTTGCTCATTTCATAGATTTTACTCAGAGTAAGAAAGGAACAACAAGAATATTAGCACATAATGTCGAAGAAATTAACGATGAATCAAGACCAATTAAATCTGAACACTTAATGATCAAAGAAATTTTTTCCAGCATCAACACTTTTTTGACGTTGCGATGATTTCATGATTTCATGATTTCAAAAAATCAAATAATTGAAACAATGCAACATCTGAATAAAGTTGCAACAGACTTTAGAATATGCAATATGGCTATTGTTGACAGAGAAAGCACATTAAAAAAAACCGGTAGATAGATGTTTTAATACTTACACAGTTCATAAAGACAACCAAAATCAGCGTGTCAGTTATACATGTTTTTTTAAACAGTATTCTTAAATTTTATGGAATTACAGAAGAACAGCTACCGACATTAATAATTCTGGGATTTAACTCTCAAAAGCTAAAGAGAGCAGTTAATGATCTTTTTGATGAACACTTAAAAAAATATTTGATTCATTTAAAAATGTAATGCCACCAACCGTACTTAAATATATAATAATGATCCATACGGTGGCTGCTGCTATATTTCACCTAATATTGTTAAAATAACATCAACAGTTGTAGTCAATTTAGTATGTGACGTAATTAATGGTAGTTATCAAGTCGATCTTTAAAAGTCTAACCAGGTCCAGCAAGGATATATGTTATATTCATTCAGTCTTCAAGCACCGCCCGGATGTTTAATTGTATCTGAGCAAATTAATCCAGTTTTTGTCATAATCCGTTATTATCAAGAATAGTTATCAAACTCACCGACCAGTCAGACCACATTCTTGATTTGAGACAAGAATCTCTAAATTTTAATCTATATATCCATTCATAGAGCATCTGAAGAGTATATATATATATATATATATATATATATATATATATATATATATATATATATATATATATATATATATATATATATATATAGGCGATACATAAACAGGTGTACTTTATCGATTTTGTGTGGGCTTAGCTGACGTAGTATTTAGGTCTACAGCAACCTAAAATCGATGGAGACCGTTTAGAAGCCTATACAAACGAATATCCCGGTGACAAAATTCTATGTTTTGCAAGTGACGGTTATGAATACCGTGAACCCCGAGTTGAAGTGCACACCGAGTGTAAACTGAAAGGATTGTTTCTCAATTATCGCACCAGTCAGGGGGTAAGATTTGGCGTATTAAAAAATGCCTTACAGTTTGAACAGGATGGAAACATTATAGTAACCACTTACCAACCAAACAAGATTGTACATTTACCCACACATCAAATAGTCAGTCGACCCTTGGTAAAAGTCTATCAAATCGTGTACCAGAAGCGTAAGCGACTTCTCAGCCATTTCACTTTACCGTTTGAACGCGCTGATATTGGTCCGCATATAAAAAGAGACAATGTCCAAGATCAATAGTTCATTGACATTGTAAGTGCCAAGAAAGAAAGATTAATCCTTTCACACAGCAAGCATCAAGTGAGATCAAACTCGAGTGCGATGCTGTGTCTTGCGATGGCATAGATGCCGTACGCTGTGACCTCAGCAATTCAGTACAACATCATCATGATAACATTGCTATAACTACTCCTATCATGGAAAGTGATGATGATGATGGTATACGTGTCAAATCTGACGGATACGACAGAGATGCCTCTTGTTATCGTATACCTTTTCACTTTACTGGTTTTTATGGTGGATGTCAACCTCCACGGGAAATCATACGGCTACCACCATACGGATGTCAAGCAAAACTGAGCAAAGTTCTAAGGATTTCACCATACCCTCATCGAAATGGACCTGTGAAAGAATATTCGTTCCTAGTGTGTTTGCCTGAATACTGCGACTTGGAAAGTAAATTGAAAAACTTCGAAAAAAAAAATGGCCAAAATATCTGGGAGGACATACCCCCGAAGAATTAGCCTGAGCCGGATTTTTCTGCTTGAGGGTAAGGAAAAAAGTCAAGTGCTTCAGTTGTGGCGTGTCACTTTACGAGTGAGATCAGAAAGATTATGCTTACCTGGAACATGCTAGATGGTCTTCGGAGTGTCACTACTTACCTTTAAAGGGACCTAAGTAATTTTTAGATGGATACTTTACAAGAATATATTTGTGGTTTACCTGTGGAGTTGAGAGAACGCATTTACCGAGAGTTGGTCGAAATACAAGTCAAATGCAAAGGACCATTACATCCGTTACGTGACGATGTTTGAACCATTGGTCTGTATGTGCTATAAGAGGATTGATTCTAATGAATGTGTTCAAGTGGTCAGACATTGATGAACTACTCATAAGCAAGAGGTATAGTTTGGATTGTATCGTTGATAGTAATTATAGTTATTACCAGGTACACTTACTGAAACGAATTCCAAAAGAAGAGTTAGAGAGTGACCAAAATATTGTTCACAATGTAAACTTAGTAGAAGAGGAATTTTATGAACGGCTTGTAATGTGGATGTTTGTAACTAAATATGTTGGATACGTTGACGGAATACAACCACTTCTGCACAGGAAGTACACTTTTAGCTGCGGAAACAATAGGGTATAAAAACGTTCTACCATGCCACGAGCTTTATTATTCGTGATACTGCAGATTCCTTGGAAGGAAATCAATATTCGAACGGTGGAGGATCATCATTACTTTTTAAGAGAACTGTGTCCATTGAATTGGGGGTCGATGTGTAGTGTGTGTCTTAGTGGCTTTCTTTGTGAATTCTTTACAAACAGTACCTACTATCAAAACAGCATGCAAGTGATCCCTTCAAATGTCCACGAGAGACTCATTCTCCTCAAAGCTTTGCGCTTTCATCTTGATACTACTTGACCTCTATGGGAAAACAAGATTCGTCAAGTTTTAGGCACTGAAAATGTGTATAACGATGTGTATGTAGCTTGTGACTTACATCCTCACTGTACATATGTACGTGACTGGAAAAGTTGGGGTTTCGAGGCTTGGACTAAAGAAGCGGTACGCTATGCCCGAGATTCGTAATCCTAAAATATTAAAACATTCAGTGAGAAAAGTAACTTTTAAACTTGTGTTAGTAACAGTACCAGAAGAAGAAGAAGAACAGCTTGTTACGAAGAAAAACCACTCTCCTTTCTTGACCTTATATGCCCATACTACCCCACTTCACTACTCATATATACTCCATTAAATGTTCACCCATTTCTAGTCTGGTTCCCATTTCTCCATACCATTAGTACCGTGTGTACCATAGCACTCACGGTACTTATTCATGTCCCATACAAAACCTATATAAACACCATGATATTAAAAATTCAATAACATAAAAGTTCTGAGTGCCCATGATCAAACCTATATTTATCAGTATAGATGAAACCTGGATGTCAGCTTCTGTGTAGAGGAAAGGATATGATCCGCGGCAATTGCTGGACCTGCATGTGTTTGAAACACGGGCTTTCAATTCTGCACCAAAGAGTCAGGTGCTAATTTTAGTAATGAGTGTTCCAAACTCAAGACTGTTAAAGGACTGGAATTCCATCAATAAAACAATATGTATATGTTTTCACTTACAACTAGGATAAGCTCTCAAAAGATTCTTTTCCCTAAAACATAGCTTACATTATTAAACAATCCTGGCCAGTCAAACCCATATATACTCTATTAAATATACACCCATTTCCAGGCTGGTCCCTATTTTTCCATGCCATTAGGACTGTGTGTCTTTCAGAATGTTCGATTATATAGACTCAAGTCACACTTGTTACTTTCTGTTCAGTAGCCGAATATTTGAATGTATGGACTCAAGTCACACTTATTTCTTCCGGTTTAATACAAAAGTAGTTCCAGCCTATTTTTAGTGCATGTTTCCTCTCATTTTGACGGTGATATAAAGTTAGATTATTGGCATTGATTTAAAGGTACTTGTTTATTCGTTAGGATTTGAAAATTATTGTATGGTTGTCTTGTGTATTTTGGCGATAGTGCCCAGAGTGTAATGAGGCATTTATGCTGATCGGTAATTGAAATATTGACACTGTTTTTTTTTTTTGTTTTTTTTTTTGGTTGCGGTACAGTCTCTCCAATAAAATGTCAAATAATCTCTTACAAGAACTTCACTATATGATCATACTTAAATTTATTTTAGATTAGCATATGATTTATTAGGATTTGGGCACGGTAGAAGTTCACTTTTAAGAAACAAATGTAGAGACCATACAGGAAAAATAATCGCGAACAGAGCGCAGCTGCATTGGACTTCATCTGCTATTTACAAGAGGACAGGTTAGATGAGCAACATATTTATATGTAAATTTTAAGCAACGATACAATCCGCTGTATTTGGGGGAAAAAGAATATTCTTACGCTTTCTCGATCATCATCGTCATCATCATCGTCGTCGTCGTCATCATCATCGTCATCGTCATCATCATCTATCCCTTAACCTAAGAAGTCGTTGGGCCACCACAGTTGACTTGACAACCAATTCTCTCCGTCTTTCCCTGTTCACTACTGCCCTTTAGGAATCTAAAAATCCCATGCCTGTCCACTCCTTAATGTAGTCTTCCCACCTCTTTGTCTGCATGTCTTATCTTCAACACCCTCGCACTGTACCTTGCAAGATTGTTTTTGCCAGTCCAGATGATCTTGAGACATGACCATACCACTTTAATGTGTGCTTATTTACAGTGGTCATGAGCTCTTCATATGATCCGATGGTTTGTTGGATCCTATCACCGGAGTCTGCAATGATTATATTATGGACTTTTTCCGTTGGTTACATGGTTAATGTATGAGATGCCCAAGATCTTGCGGTAGCACCTCATTTCGAAGGTTTGAATCCTTCTTTGTAGATCTGATATTAGCATCCATGTTTCACAAGCAAAGAAAAAGATGGATATAACAATCAAGTGTATCAGTCTTATTTTGGAACCAAAAGTAATGTTGGTATCTTTCCATATTGATCTGAACCTCGTTATTGCTGCTGTTGCCTGGGCAATCCTGCAAAGTAGTTCTGGTTTGGAGCCCTCATCTGTGATAATTGATCTCAAATAATTGAAGCTTGTGACTGTTTCCAGCTTCTCTCCACTGACCTTTATTTCTTGACACTCCCTCCAAGACGGTCCTACTAAATACTGCTGGCCTGACAAAACCACACAAAGCCCCACAAAGCCAGATTTTAAAAGTGTATTTCTATTGTTAATTATATTGATGAATCAATTAACTTAGCCAAAAGATACATTTATACAGATTTAAATGACTAAAAATTGGGCGACAGAGTTCGAAATCTAATAATGACAAAGTAATAACAAAGTCTCACAAAATGTAAAGTGTTTGTTACATGTACTTTATAAATTGTTCTTTTAACTTATTATCGAAAGGAAATGCAATTTTTCAGTATATCCAAATCACGTATAGTCAGACAAAGTCATACAAAGTCTGACAAATCCTCACAAAGCCTGACCGAGTCATACAAGTCATATTAGTCAAGTGTATTTATATTGTAAATTTAATTGACGAATAAAGTAACCAAACTAAAATATTAATTTTCAGCATCATTATGCTGAATTAAATAACCGAATAAAATTTGGCGTCAAAGTTCGAATTCGAATAATGACAAAATCGTATGTAAAATGTTTCTTATTTGATAAATTGTTCATCTGCATGATTATTGACCGAAAATGCAGTATTTCAATATGTCCTAATTATACAAAGCCTAAGAAAGTCATACAAAACTTGACTAAGCCAAACAAAGCCCATTAAAGCCTGACAGAGTCTTGCAAAGTCATATTAGACAAATATATAGTGCTAATTATATTGACGAATAAATTAATTAAATGGAGGGACTTGCTTCGATATAATTTTAAATAATGATAAAGTACTGATAGTCTGAATAAAACGATACTTGAAATGTTTGATATTTTATAAACTTTTTTTTTTGTGTGACTGTTTATTGAAACACCAGTTGACACAATCAACAAACTTTCGATTTTTCATAAGATAGGCATACAAAGCCTGACAAAGTCATACCAAGTGATAATAAAAATGTTAACTTTTGTTGTATGGCGTTTTTGCAGCATAAATTGCAAAATGTAAATGTTGGATCTACTATGCACACCATAATGAATGATTGGTAATTGGAAGACAAATTCCAATTTCACTGCATCTCTAGAAAGGCATACAGAGCACATGTACAAAGATTATTAGAAGTCTATTGATGGAGGTGATGGGGAATATATATATAAATATATATATATATATATATATATATATATATATATATATATATATATATATATATATATATATATACCTAATATGACTATTTATGGCTTTGTGTACCTTTGTTATGTGGTGTCTTATATATACAAAATTACACGCAAATTGACAACTCGTTATAACATATGTTGAAAAGTTGAATTTTCTTTCGATAATCAGTAAAAAAAAAACAAGTTATAAAATAATAATAAAAATTTCCAACATGATTGCGTCATTCTTTCTCAATACTTCATGATTGTTCGAAATTTAAACTTTGTCGCTCAATTTTCGGTCATTTAAATAAATGTCTTTCATCAAAATTGATTGATTCATCAATAACATAGCAGTATAAATACGCTTTTTAAAACCTGACTTTGCATAGCTTTGTGTGGCTTTGTCAGGCTTTGTGTGGCTTTGTCGGTCATTGTCAGGCTTAACAGTAATTAGTAGCCCCTCCCCCCTCCAAGATACGCGTAATGGCTGAAAGTGATATTACCGCGATGTGGGACTTTAAATAAACATTCATTACTTTTTTAATTTATGTAGTTCTGACTAATACAAATAAGAAACAGTTGCGACACAGCTAGAAATGACTCATTTCTTTATTGACAACGCATTTTTTGTATTTCACCACCTTGAATATCCCCACTGTTATCAGCCGTTTGACTATCAGGTATCGAGCACAGAGGCTCGTATCGTTGCTTACAATTTACCGTCGTACATGTATTATATAGTACATGTATGACGGTAAATTGTTAGCAATGATAAGTGCTCCTATGGTCTCGAGTGCGGAGGCCATTGTACCAGATTATCGTGAATTTTCGGATTTGTATCGTAAATACCCGAGGTGGTCCGAAGCAGTTACATATTTCCGATTGAAATTGCAGGTGGGGCACCACGTTTTTCAAATTTCATACCCTTTCTAATTATATGAACTGTATCCAGACTGCGAAAAAGAAGAAAGGTATCAATTGGAGTAGCGTATGTCTAGTTGCGAGTTTGGTCTTAGTTTTATCATCTCCCACTCACATTGGCTCGTATCATTTGTTACAATTTACCGTCGTACATGTACTATATAATAACTACTTATTATATAGTACATGTATGAACGGTAAATTGTATGCAAAAATACGAGCCCCTGTGCTCTCACTTACTCCGGTGATATAAATAATTACTCGAATGTGCTGACATAATTTTTTTTTCCACAGGAAAAGAAAATACGTGGAACAACATGTTGGTCCCAGTTTTGAATTCTCATCTTACAAAATGAGCCTTTAGAACTAGAACAGTAACTATCTATTGTCACTGACAGCAATGTTTTCGACAGAGTAGCCTCTGATATCTTATGATTTTGAGTTACTATATACATTTCTCAGGCTGGTTACATATAATCAAAACCTTATATATATATATATATATATATATATATATATATATATATATATATATATATATATATATATATATATATATATATAATCATCCAACACCCAAAGCCTCAGTAGCTGCCATGTGGTAGCCTCAATTTGTTTTGTTGTGGTTGAGGCTACAAACTGATCCCATATCATGTAATGGAACAAAAAAAAAATCCTCACTAAAGTCAGAAACACAAATAGTTTAGAAATATACTAAATAAGTATAATCATTTTATCAAAGAAGTTTGGCTTATTTTTAATTTACTAAGCCCTTACATGGTAAAATAAATTGTGATTGTTATGCTAACCTCACCGTGTCCACCATGACAAATAACACCATGACAAATAACGGGAGACTCTTTCCGTGACCCCTTTTCTACATAAGGCTTGCCAGACTATATATGGATATTCTACACTATGGTATTAGTTGTTTTAATGACATAACATTAGAAGATGAAGAATGGATACTTGCATAAATTGCGGAATACAGTATATATCAAAGAACATGTTCAAAATTGTTTATATTAGGCTAAAAAAGAAACAGTCTCATAGAACATGACTGAAGTGTACATCACAGGGGCTTGTTAGTCCTACCACATAAGACCCAACTGCCTTGAGTCGCTGTGTAGCATGTTTTAATGTGTAACAAAAGTCAGATTTATTAGGAATATAACACACAAATGGCATCCAGTAATGACACTTCTAAAAGTGAAGTTATAATAATGTTTTTGTCAGACTTTACTTACCCTGATGTTTTTTCTCCAATAAATTCAAATTCTAACAAATGAAGTGGACCTGTTTTCAAGTTTTGTTGGCCTACATTTCAGTTGGCTTGAAAGCCTAGAATGCCAAAACAGATAAGGTTGAAATATTATTCTTTAATGAAATGAATAAAAAATATATTATGCCTATTGGAACTATAACCAACGTTTCATTTAGTTCAAGAAACATATCTTCCACACAGTGCCAGATTTAGTACAAATGAGGCCCAGTGCTAGTTACTTGGGCCTTGAAGGAGGTAGGCCTGGTAGACCTACACATTTAGTCCTGCATATATACTTGGGAAATTTAGGAGTAGTTAAAATAATCACAGACGTTTGAAAAATTCATTTTAAAAAAATTTGTCAACAAGATGGGCTCCCAGGCCAACAGGGAACCTGTGCTTAAGCACACCTAAGCACAATGGTAAATTCAGTATTGCCTCCACATGAACCTACTTGATCATACTTCAGCATACCTCGACTACCGTTGCATTGCAACAAATTAAAATGTATGTCAATGGAACATGAAATTGTATCCATTTGCTAGTGTCATATTTTGATTCCAAAAGGATAAAGACTGCACAAATTAGTGGAAGAGTGTTAATATAGGCTAACAAGTGTGTGAGATATTCCTGAAACTTCGACTACTTGTTCAGATAACAACATGGGACTGGCTCTGTAAGGCTGTTCTTTGGGTAGTAAGACAGAGCACTTAAAAACATGTGCTATGTCTTACATTGTAGGACTAAGGTGCTTGTCTGATTGAAACAGTCCCATAGAACTTGACTGAAGTGTCCATCACAGGGGCTTGTTATAGATAAGGAATATCTTTAAGTGGATTGGAGGAGGGGGTATAATGCTACAGGTTTAGGAGATTCAGAGCTACATATCGGAAAAAAATATTATTTGTAAGATTGAGAGAGAGAGAGAGAGAGAGAGAGAGAGAAGTGGTAGCTGTGATGACAAGCCATTGTAGTTTTTCTTTTTTTTTTTTTTTAGGGGGATGTATGAGAAGCACGTCAGCAAAGGCCATCTGCCATACTGTTACCTAAAGGTCAGACTGTAAGTTACAGTAAAGCATGTCAGTAAAGACAACTGCCATACCTTTATGTAAAGGCCAGGTTGGTAAAACATGTAAGCAGAGGTATTTTGCCTTAATGTTAACTGAAGTTCAGACTGTAAGTCAGTATATAATGTACAATAACCTAAAGGTCAAACTCTAAGTCAGAGGATATAATATATACAATGGCTTAAAGTAAGTCAGAGTATATAACATGTACAATGGTCTAAAGGTCAGACTGTGAATCAGATTATATAACCATATACCACAGGCCAGTGGTCAGACTGTAAACCACCTTGCAATTTTTTGTTTAGAATGGGCACCCAATTCTATTCATAGAGTAAATGTATTGCATGTAGTAGTAGAGATGTGAACATTTTAGGATATTTCTACTGGGTACCTATTGATCTTAACTATTGGTTACTGAGGTACCCAATCAAAAGGAAGTGTTAACTGTGAACCTGAACTACTGTTCATATATGCCAACCCTTAAGAGAGGTATAGGTGTAATTATTGCTAAGTGGCAGAAAAGTGTAATCTGAGCATAAAAATAGCAATCAGTAAATTACCTGCTTTAATTACAGAAAATTTTATGAAAATGTACATTTATTTTGTCTACTTACATGGATTTGCAGATAAAATCCTTGTCACAAATTGGCTAAATTCATGTGGATTAGTAATTAATACAAGTATAAAAATAGAATGAATCTGTGACGTGATTTCACATTCAAGAAACATGTTTTCTTGGAACTGTTTCATGCACTATAAATAAAAAATTATGAAATTAGTCTGAAATTGAATGATGAGCACAGGGCACATATCATGTTTGCAGTCAATATATGTACTCTATAATAATAAAAAAAAAGTTATAAATAGGTGCAGTATGTCATTTTGCTTGGGCCAGTGAGAGGACAATATTCCATTCAGAAAGTTGCACTTGTGTATTAAGTGAACGTGATCATGGTAATTTTTAACAGTGACATGGGAAAATGGTCTGGAATTCCTTAAAGTGTGTAATAATAAGACAAACTTTGGATAGGCATACAAAGTTGAATGCCTGCATTAAGAATTGGTACCAAATTTATTACACTATGCAGACATTGGCTTGAAATATCACCATCGATTCTTAAATAGGTCGCATTAGAAAGGAGACAAGTGCAAGCAACTATATGATGATGAATAAATGTGATTTTGACACAAGTGTCAAACAGTAATCCTTATTCTTTGTCTTGATTTGGATTTGGAAACTTCATTTTATTGTTATGTTTTTAAAATATTTTTACTTTTGAATGGGTACCCAGTTGCCAGTTTTAATATCTGAGTTATGAGCGATTGAGAACCCTAGTAACCGGGTATCCATTGGCATCTTTAGTGCATAGGTATATACAGTTCTGAAATGTGATTGGTGCAATTTAAACTGAGGCTACCATGTCAGTCTTTAACCAACATATTGGATTGCATGAAGCATATGCGGCTATCACAGTATTTCATCTTCAATATATTCAGCTTTTAGTTGTGTCAAAAAAAGAAAGCAGAAGATTCAGAATTTTCTCCAGGAAAGAAAATAAAAGAGAACCCTAAGGACAATAATGCCATAAATTTTAATTTGTAAACCATCTGATAACACAGAAAAGTTTCCATTTTGCAAATTATTTAATTGTGATTTTGCTATTTGGGGCATGGAAGTAGTCCAGTGACTTAAAACTGCATGAAAATATTAATAAACATCAGCTGTATCAGCAGCAGTACAGCTTAACAATGTTTATAAATACCAGAAAGAACCTTCATGTAATTCGGTCAGAAGTTTGTTTTACTAAATTTCTTTTAGAAATGCACCTGCCTCTTTCAGTTCCTGGTGATGTTGGTGATTTATTTCATGAATCTTTTTCCAGAAACTAAAATTGCAAAGGATTATTTATGTACAAGAATAAAAACTGGCTATCATATACTTGTGTGCTAAAATAAAAATTGGTTTTCATATATGAGCTGGTCTATTTTGCTGATATCAGGTTCATAAGAAAATTTCTGTGTTACTGCTGAAAAAGATGGTGAAACTGCATCTGAAGCCCAGGACAAGCTGAGAGTACAATTATTTTCATACTATATCAGCTATCTTTACTAGCCTTTGCATTTGATGTTTATACTGTAAATTTGTAATTTTTCTTTGATATAAGCGACTCTGACAACTTATAATCGTTTTCACCATCTGCTGTAGTCAATGGATCATGTTGGTAGATGACGAATAAGACATTTTTTGAATATGATTGCAGCTAACTGCAGACTGTCAGTCAGTTTTGTGAAGCAATTAAATGTGATTAATAGGGAAAAAGAAATGGCTGGTTGATATACAATATTGTAGAACAGGTCAGCAAAAAGATTGCATGTCATTTGCACATGTTGCTAATTTATGTTTATTTAAAACTGAGTGTGAGATGCACATGGAACAGCTTAATGTTTTAGGGATTATTTACTAGATAACATGTGTTTATTGTCTGAACTTAACTGAGTAACACAGGATGCCATTTTAAGGGGCCTGAGTCACTTATATCAAAGAAAAATAAAAATTTACATTATGCAAAAAGACTGCATCAAGCACAAAGAATATGGCTAATCTAGCTCTGAAAGCAAGGTTTTATATCTATCTACATCAGAAGCAGCTACCAGGTTACTTGTTACTCCTATTTGCTGCAAAATGAAAAGGGTTTTCAGTCACCAGATTCTGTCATCAAAACTAACTTAAAAATTATATGGGTATATCTATCCTGAAATATTTTAGTGAGAATTTCTATTGAAGGGCCTAATGTTGAGAATTTTGATTTCAGATAAGCGTTTAAGAAATGGTGTGGTAAAAAATGAGACAGATATTGGTGAAGTGTCAGTGACATTGTTCATAAAGACTAAGCAGTATTTTGTATTATCAGTTAGAAATAAACATTCTTATTTATTCTTGCTTTTCATATACTTTACAATGAACTTCACAAGTATATAATGGTCACACTGTAAATCACCTTGCAATTTTCTTTTGAGAATGGGCACCCAATATTGTTGTATTTATTAATAATTATTTTTGTGCTTTGAAATGTTTTAAAAACATGTACAAACTGTTTTATTGTCATGTTTATATAGATTAAAACTAGGTCCAATATAATATTACACATATATTTAAGTCCCTGCATCATGGCATAAAATGGTTCCTTCAGCAGAAAAGTGGCTCCAAATTTTTAAATTAGCTGAATTTCATGGTCAGAAGAAAAAAATTTTTTCCATGAAAGGCCTCGCTTACTGATATAATATTTTACAGTGACAATGATGGACAGTGGATTCTTATGTCAAAGATGGCTTTCTTTTCTATCGCCTGTGTTGTTTTATGTTAGGACTTCTCATAGTAAATATACTTTAATGCTGATTGTGAAAGGAGTTTTAATTTAGTAAAGAAAAATCACAGAATTATGATCATGTATGAAAATATTAATCAATAATGTTTGCAAAAACTGTGTGGAAAAATGTTTCTATAAATATCCTGTGTCTGATGACTCACTCAGATCATGCAGGAGTGCAACACAGGCATATTTGACATACAAATAATAAACCAGGCTATTTTCCTACGTACATATGTTGTAAATAGTTACATGAGCATTAAAGTTTTAATGATCATTATTTGTTTGTGAAATAGTATTTTTGTACTCTTGAGTCAACAACTTTAAGAGGGGTTTTATAGTGAGGTCAGTGATATATTCATGGGCTTTTTTATGTTGAATTACTATATATGGAATACATGACCAAATCCATATTGTAAGTCAGTGGTATACAGAGGGAATTTGTAGTGCGGGTTTACTGCTTAAGGAAAACCATGGCCAAACACATGCTGTAACCCAGTTTATACTAAGTGGAGTGAGATTACTGTATATAGGTATCCATGACCAAATACCTGCAGCAAATCAGTGTTACACCAAGTGGATTTATAGAATGGGATTAATGTATAAGGGAATTTATGACCAAACACTAAGTCATTGGTATGCCAAGGATATTTCTAAAGTGGGATTACTGTTTATGGGAATCCATGACTAAACATGTGGTGTAAGTTAGTATTATACCAAGGGGCATTCTAGACTGAGATTACTGTATGTGGTGTCTGTTCCATACCATTGTTGTAACAAGTTGGTGGTATAATGGGGAGCTGTATGGGAGAATACTGTATGTGGAATCTATAACATTAAAAATTCAGAGGTGTACTGAAGAGATTTAGAGCTCATATCCATGTTGTAAGAAGTATTTGGAAGGAATCCATATTGAGAGATTACTCTTGATGCATGACTATACCCATATCATAAGAAGTCAGTGGTATACAGAGGAACTCTTGTGAGGGTATTACTGTTCTACAATTATATGTATTGCAAGTGCTATGTTCAGGACTTCATAGAGAGAGAATACTATTCCTTGACCATACCCATGTTGTAAGAAGTCAGTGGTGTACTGGAGAGCTTTATAGAGTGTTGTTACTCTGTATGGGACCCATGTCAATATCTTTGTTTTAAGTGTACATTATAGTGACTGGCATTTTTGAGGGGAATTACTGTATATTGAATGTCCATGTCTGTGTCTTAATAAGTCAGTTGTACACTGGTGAACTTTATAAAGATGGATTGCTCTACAGTATGTGGAATCATTGACCATAACTATAAGTCAGTGGTATTTTGAGGGGCTTTATAGAAGGGGATTCTTGTATATGGAATCCATAAACATACTTGTGTTGTAAGATGTCAGTTGTATACTGAGAAGCTTTATAGATGGGGATAAGACTTATAAAACTGTATAAAACTTGACATATCAAGAGTACATATAATGATGGTTTATTGTAAGCAGATCTGTATTCTGAATGAAGTAAAATCTACTTGTTTTGTATGTTTTTTTCAGAGACTTTGAAGATGACGCAGATATAGACATAATTATCTTCAAGCATATTGTGATCCAGGCAGTTCAAAGTTTGTTTGGAGAAGTGAGTGATACAGTTTGGCAGTTAAGCAGCTTGAACAATTATTTTAAGAATGAATTTTATTCTGGATCTTGACTTTAGAATGTATTTGGTTATTTTCTGCAGTATTCAGACTACTTAAGTTGAAATTGGAGCAGGTCTTCTTCAAATACATTACCCAGTCATGATACTGTTGAAATAGTACTGCTACCTTTTAAATCCAGCTCTCACAGGTTAAAACCATTTAGCTAAACAATTATCCGTCTACCTGGGTAGCAGTTAGAGTAATCTCCCCTTAATAGTGGGATTGGCACCAAATCCATTGACTTCGTCAGTATCTTTTTGTGCACAGTAGTATGCTTTCTGCAGATAGAGAGGTCTCACAAAATCTATACACGCAGTTTTTTTCTACTTCAAAACAAGTTAGGGGGTCTCATCTTCAAAGGAAAGTAAACTCCATCTGTAAATTTCCAGCTTTTTTCATGTTCCAATCACTGTTGACAAAGTTTCCTAACCTTGAATATGTTATCACTTTTCCATCATTACACACACACACTTAGGCACCTTTGGTACATACCTGCTTGGGTTGTGGTGGCATCCCCTGAGATTTCCATAGCCCTAATAATACATGCATATGTGATATAGAAAGCTCAAGTAGTACTGCTTTATAATTTCTGCAGAGTCAGCATGTGTACAGTTAAGTTTCTGTTATCTTGTCTTAGCATCTAATTTCTTGGTTGTGTATGTTATGCTTTACTGATTTTACTTGTATAGAATGTCACTGGGCTTTTCCTACAGAAAATGTTGTAGTCCCTACTTCATTAGTATCAATAATGATGTTTCAGTTCTTTTTTTATGTGCAGGTTTTGTGTGTAAACTATTTTACTGTGTAGTTTCCACCATGGTTGGATAAATACAGGTCATTTTCCATTTATGGATTACTCAATAGCATCCAACTCCTTATGTAATTTAGCCGATTCGGTGGCCTAGTGGTTAGAGTGTCTGCCTCAGATGCAGGAGGTTGTGGGTTCGATCCCTAATTGCATCATACCAAAGACTAACAAAAATGGTACTAACAGCTGCCTCACTTGACGCTCACCATTAAGATGTTAGGACTGGTCGCCCTAGTGTCTGGATAATGTGACTTGGTGGGACATCATGCTACATGTCTGGGGCATGATGCCCCAGTGCTAGACATCACTGTAAACTGCTACACTGCAGACCTCATCACGCTTTGACTGAAAAATTAAAAATCATAAACACACCACATTATGTAATTACTATAAGCAACAGTTCAGTGATTTTACCTTTATAGGCAGGCAGGCAGGCAGTTGACCTTCCTATGGGTAAGTTGTCACTAGAATTGATTATTCAGCTTCCACTCCATGCATGTAGTAACTATTAGAGATGCTTCTGTGATTTTACCTGTCTAGGCTGTCAAAATTGACTTTATTGCTGGTTATTTTCTGCTAGAAATAAATATTGTATTTGGTAAATATTAATATTGATGTTCTAATTCTTGACCTGTACAGGCCACATTTTCCCCATTACAGGTAATTATCATAGTGGGTAATGTAGCTTGAATACTCATAAGTTCATAAAGCAGGACTCTCACTACACAATAGGTATATATTGTCTGCCCTGTTTTGAAATGCCAGTCTGATTACTGCTCTACATGTTTACTTTTCTCAGGTAGCCATTTCTTGCATATTATGGAAAGAAATCAATGGGTGGCAATTCATTGGATACTGAGGGCAGGGCACAGAAACAGCTTGAGAGGCAAAAACATCAGCTTGCATGCAAGGGTCAGAAACTATCATTACTTGGGAGTGAGATGGAGAACAACAGCCTCAGTTATAGTCTTGCATATGGGAATTATGGACCATCTATGTGGATTATTGTCCTGTACTCTGTCTTAACCTGAAGAACTTGACAATGTTGTTCCAGCCAAGATGATCATGTTTCTTTGAAACCATACTTGGCCATACAACTTAGATCACAATGGACCACAACCAAACTTGATCGTAGAGTATCAGCCACCAGAAACTGAACTTGTCCAGTTCCTCAACACAGATAATGCTTTTATACGGGTGCTAAATCCCAATCCAAAGTTACTGAGTCTGCATGTATAGATCATATTAAAATACACCCATAAGAACAAAATGTTCTAATGACAAGTGGTGGAGAATCCCTAAATTGAGATAGCTGTATGAAGGTTGTGGAATTTATTCTCAGTGGAGTGCACTAGAGCCGTTTATACCAAAGTAGGCATCCACACCTCAATAGCTAACTTCATATTGCTTTTTGATGAGAAACAGGTAGCAGCAGTCAGAATTAAATCTACTGTACCATGATCACTGGCAGACAGTTATGGTGATATCAGACAAACTAAAGACCTATCTGATCTTCATTTTAGAATTCACCTCGCCAATGACATTGGATCCTTGGAAGTTATTTGTCTGGATTATCCTGGCTGAAGAAGACACCATTTGAACTGCTCTCAAGGACTTAATTAGTATACCTTTCTTATAAGACCTGTCTTGACAATTTGCAGGCCAAATCAGCAGATCTACATGTAGTTCCAAGATGGATCAATCTTGAAGCCCCATTTTCGTTACCAAGAAGAGGTTATTGTTTGTAGGTAATCACATATTGGCAATATTTCATATCTACTTTGGACATTTAATCTCAAGGTCATCTAGTTCGAGCCCTGATGTTGTATTTCAGGAAGACTAAACAGTTGCATTGAGGTAGATTAAAGCTCATTTGCTTTCAAAGAGGGAAAGGGCAATATATCAACATAGACACTTGTGTTCTGAAAGACATAGACACTTTCGTCTGGTCAGACACTTTCGTCTGGTCTACATATTGGATTATTTTCCAGTTTTTATCAGAGATCTTTCATCCTAAAATGCTCATTTAAACCTTTGTAAAAGGTTACTTTTGATGTTGTTTGACAGCTCCATAAAGACATGGCTTCATGACATATGCTGAATTTGCAGAAGGGAAAGTTGTTCCCTTTTGAAACAGCTCCCCAACATATGGAGTCTGTTTTCCTGTTGAGTTATCTAGAAATTGTCTCACATACCTTAGGGGACAAGAGATATTCTCTCCCTCGTAAGGGAATGCATCTTCCTTTGTCTCTTACCTATTTTTCTAAGGTATTATCATTAGATAAAGTATTTGAAGATGAAGCCAATTTTTTTAATAGTAAAATATGTTTCTTTGCTAATACTTACCCAGTCATAATACACATACACCCTCCCATCCTCCATGCAGTTACTTCCGGTTACTTGCCTTCCACTCTAGTTGTAATGGACAAATTCACATAATTTGTGTTTATCCTGGTATCAAAGGGAGATCACCCCCGTACTGCCACCTAGGTGAGCAGATAATTTTTAGCTAAAATGTTTTAACCTGAGACGGCTGGATTTGTGAAGAAGTATTATGAGTTCTTCAAAGGTATTATAATTGGGTAAATATTATTAAAGAAACATATTGCACTAGAAAAAATTAGGTTTGTATATTTTTTTTAAAAAAAAATATGCTTAATAATTTTGTTTGTATTGTGATTTTCTTTCTTTTCAGATGTAGTCTTCTGTTATGAGTTGGACAAGAATTATTTTAATGATACACATGGAATAACATTGACTAAAACTCCCAATGACACACATCAGAAAAACAATGACTAAAACTCTCAATGACATACATCAAATAACAAGGACTAAAACAGTCCCCTTACACATCAGAATAACTTTTGACTAAAACTGCCCCAATGACACACACAGAATAACATTGACTAAGACTGCCCCAATGACACACATCATAACAACATCGACTAAGACTGCCCCAATGATTTGCATCAAAATAACAGCAAGGTGTTAAAAAATGGAAGTCAGATGTATGATGGCAAGGTGTTAAAAATAGAAGTCAGATGTTGTATGACAGCAAGGTGTCAGAGTGAAAGTCAGATGTATGATGGCAATTTGTTAAAAATAGAAGTCAGATTTGGATGACTGCAAGGTGTTAAAAATGGAAGTCAGATTTGGATGACTGCAAGGTGTTAAAAATGGAAGTCAGATTTGGATGACTGCAAGGTGTTAAAAATGGAAATCAGATTTGGATGACTGCAAGGTGTTAAAAATGGAAGTTGGATTATGACAGCAATGTGTTGAAAATGAAAATCAGATGTATGACAGCAGGGTGTTAAAAATGGAAGACAGATGTATGACAGTAAGGTGTTGAAAATGGAAGTTAGATGTTGTATGACAGGAAGGTGTTAAAAATGGAAGTTAGATGTTGTATGACAGGAAGGTGTTAAAAATGGAAGTCAGATGATTAAGATGGGACTGATGTTCCTTAAAGAGATTCTTAAGAAGATTGTAAATTTTTATTTCAGGCAGTATCTTGTACCCCCATAGATGTTCTGAAATACAGACAGACAAACAGGGAGGCCATCTTAAGGGTCAGCAGCAGGTAAATAAAAACAAAGATCCCAAGTCACATTTCTTCAGATATTTTATCCAATCAGAATAAATTTGGAGTACTTCCACCAACTCACAAATCCGACCCTTCAATGCTAAAAAACGCCTCTACTACCTCAGAAATCCCTCCAAAGCTGTCTACTTCTTGAGGTGGAAGTTAGATGAGTGATCTCCCTTTGATGGTGGGATTGGTGCCAGATACCATTAGGTCTCACCGGACAGTTGTTTTGCCAAATTTTCATCCGACAATGACCTATTGCAGAAAAATGATCATAATTTTACAATAAAGATACAAATAAAAACTAACTAATGATTTTTGTTGAAAGGATGCTTGTAAGATTCTGACTAAGGTATTAAGGTTAATTCCTTATGCAACTGGTGGTTTTGATACTGAACCTATACTACCACCAACCCCTCTTTTTTACATCCATTTTTGACAGAAAAGAGCTATTTTCAACCTGTTCCTGTGAGAAGCAGGCTCACAGAGTCAGTATGTACCTTATTGATCTTGAAAGTTCACTAGTACTATAACAAATTAACATACTTTTCATCACCCCTCAACCATGTAGATTTTTAGATATTTACCTCTGAAGCAGACACATGTAAATACGTAAGCCAAGTCGGATGCACATTTGCAGACTAAGTTACGCATTTGATCTCCAGTGCTGGTCTAACTGTGACAGGCAGTCACCAACAAGGCAACCCATTTACAAGCCTAACTCAAAGTAAATGTAAACCACATTACAGATTTAGCTTATGCGTGAGTTTATAAATGCTAGGGTTGTGATAATCAGGCTCATGCCTTCTACCTTAAAAATTAGGGGGGGGTGTCAAAATACGAAACTATCCAGTGAGACCTTAATAATTTAAATAGCAGTCTGATTAAGGGAAAATCTTCTTATTTTCAAAACATTAGGCAATTTTAAATAAAATGTAACCTTTACATGTGTAAAATTCAAGCTTGCTTGTTTCCTTTTGCTTATTGCTTTAATCGATGAGCAAAAGCCATCAAACAGAGCAACCACTATGACAACAGCTTCAAACTTCATCTATTACTTTCCCCACTGAAACATACCATTTCCTTATAACATGTCAGTTTCATCATTTTTCATAACCAATACAACCTGTATTATTAGTGCCAAGTGATATCAAAGACATCTGACAGCACAAATAATGCAACTCTTCATGAAATCTGAAATTGTAGTGAATAAAAGCTGCAAAGGAAGCCAAGCTGAATCTCTTGTAAAATAGCTGCAGAATGTACATGCTAAGTACTTGAAAGAATAATAATGATGCACAGCATATATGAACTGACCAGTATTCTCTCCCTGATTTAATAAAGAAGGTCATATCTGTGTTAAAAAAGAGAAATCAGAAGTGAATGTATAAGGGAGGAAACTCCTCAGCTAACCCAAAAGTGACTGACCAAAGTTTGTAAACAGAACCAATTCATTTAGGAAACTTCAACAGTGAAATTCTATACCCAGACTCAGCACATCTGCTGAGTAGACATTATGTATGGAAAATGTAGTTTCACACCTCTAAGGTCACCTTTGGGTCATTTTCATACTGGCCAGCTTATATTGTTGCTGAAGATGCTGCGGACAAGTTTATTTTCCAAGTGATTGTAACATGCCTACACTTAACCATAAAGTAAAAAGAAAATCATGCAAAAGAAATCAGGAGAGAAGATAAACACAGTTTAGAAAGGGTCATACAGTTCTTGAAAGTTACCAAAATTCCAATGAAGTTGATTCAGATTCACCTGTTCCTGTGAAAGCCCCACAACATCTGATGTGGCTGACTCCTGATGAAACCTTTGCTGTCAGCCTGGCTTTCAATGTCTCTTCACCAAGTGTGCTACCAAACACCTTGAGGCCTAGAAGAAATGAAAACAAACTGTAAAATGGAAAAACTGCAAATAATTTGTAATTACTACCTTACAATAAGCACGTTGGACAGGCATAATGTTCTGTACACTAAACCATGTTGCGACAAATTTGTCGCTTATTACTAATTGATGCAGTTTCCAAAGATAAATGCAAAATTTATCTGCATGATTTATTGTGACATATATGCAACATGTGTATATTTTTTGACATTGTCACATTAGGATGGTGTAAGAAAAACAGTAAACAATGTGCTAGAAGTTTTATTCTCTTCCCTCTGAAATGTGTACAGATCATTGCATATCTAGCTGATGTTTTAGCTCCCAGCCAAATTGTACATGTGTCCACTTTTGCAGTTTTCTTACTTAAAATATCATGAAATTGCTGCTTTTCAGCAGGTGTTAAATGGGTAGTGTATTTTTAGGTCATTATAACTGAATATGTCTGTAAATAAATGAAATGTATGTGTCGAAATGTTACATCATGAACATATAGGAATGTAAATTCATAATATTAAGGCAATTAGCATTTAAATTATAAGAAATGTAGAAAACATGTATTATAAATATTGAAAAATGAATAAGTAAGTGAATTACTTCATTAAACCACATTGTATCAAACTTATTAGGTCTTTGTTGTTCATTAGAAAATTGGATCAGCTGTTAACTCTGACAGTGCTAAGTTAGCTCCCTTCTCTACTAGCATGTACTTATAGGCAAACCTATAGAAAGTGTTTGTTTTGAAATACCTTACTCGGTCAGATTCAAGACATGGAGGTAATAAGGAAATGATTTATGGCATAGTTAATCAAATTTGACAAGACTGAAAAAATGACATGGGTCATTAAGGTCTCACCGGACAGTTGTTTTGCCAAATTTTCATCCGACAATGACCTATTGCAGAAAAATGATCATAATTTTACAATAAAGATACAAATAAAAACTAACTAATGATTTTTGTTGAAAGGATGCTTGTAAGATTCTGACTAAGGTATTAAGGTTAATTCCTTATGCAACTGGTGGTTTTGATACTGAACCTATACTACCACCAACCCCTCTTTTTTACATCCATTTTTGACAGAAAAGAGCTATTTTCAACCTGTTCCTGTGAGAAGCAGGCTCACAGAGTCAGTATGTACCTTATTGATCTTGAAAGTTCACTAGTACTATAACAAATTAACATACTTTTCATCACCCCTCAACCATGTAGATTTTTAGATATTTACCTCTGAAGCAGACACATGTAAATACGTAAGCCAAGTCGGATGCACATTTGCAGACTAAGTTACGCATTTGATCTCCAGTGCTGGTCTAACTGTGACAGGCAGTCACCAACAAGGCAACCCATTTACAAGCCTAACTCAAAGTAAATGTAAACCACATTACAGATTTAGCTTATGCGTGAGTTTATAAATGCTAGGGTTGTGATAATCAGGCTCATGCCTTCTACCTTAAAAATTAGGGGGGTGTCAAAATACGAAACTATCCAGTGAGACCTTAATTTGTCAGTTCTTTTAACTCGATGCATTTATAAGAAGCCTCAAATACTGTCAAGTGTGAAAATCTCTTTCATTGTGGATTGATATATTGCACCTGAATTGTTTAACTTTATTATACAAAAAGTGTAATCCTAATCTACCTGCAGCATTATGATATTACTAATTTAAATAAACCTTATCTGTATTGCATTATGGGATTAAACAGGTGTGTACCTTTGAAACAGTGAATGATTTGTGATTTTTAATGATACTAATAACATTTTGTGGGATTCATATATTTCCTAAAGTCAGAAATCATGTGTTAGATGCTATTCAGCTCAAGTAAAAGAAATTTCCAACCTAGAATGTCATTGTGTTTATGCCGAAGACACTATTTGAAATGGACTTGTAACTGATAATGTTCAGTCTATGTATTTCTGTTTTGATTACCATTTTGATTAATTTCATTCTTGTCATATATTTTCAAAACTTATATATAATATATTGTATTTAGAAATCTCCCAGCCTTTATTTTGAAATCTCCCAACCTGTGTTCATTACATGATTAAATGAGAAACTGTTGATAACCTTTGCAAACTTCTTGCTAGTTGTGGGCAAAGTAGATGATGATTGAAAAATGTTTCTAGTGAGTTTTTCTTACAGTAAAGGAAGCTGATTGGAATACAAATATTCAAGGTAACTAAAACAGATCAGGATCGCTGTTTGCATTTGAGTTAATATAACAGCTCCTATTTATCCATAAATACAGACAAGACATTGTGTGGTTGCTCCATTCCTTCCCTATTGTCTGTTGTAATTTTTACTATTACTACCAGACCTTTGCAGGTATATAAGATGATCATTTATTCCCTGTAATAGATCATTTCTGTCAATTTCTCTTGCATTAATCTAGTTTCATGGCATCAGCTACATTCGAAGCTCAATGTAATGCCTAACTGATTTAATATGTATGTGGCAGTGTTTTGTTTTCTCTTATTACAGGCATCAGTTGAAATGGGCAAGATTAAATATGTGGTGTGCACATGTTTCAAACTGAAAGGAATCTCCCTTCATGTATTAATGGTACAGGGTGCAATTTGAACCATGCTTGCAATCTCTTACTGGCCTAATTATAGATTGACACCTTTTAGGTCAAGGTCATCTAGTGCTACTTAAACCATACTTGCAATCTCCTACTGGCCTAAAAATAGATAGACACCTCTCAGGTCAAGGTAATTAATTTGGGCTAATGTGAGAGTCAAGAAAATCCTACACAAGGATGCAGACACACTCTAGATCACAGGAATGCTTTAGATGATCACAAATTAGCACACAAGTCTAAACTAGTTGTGACTAATAGGAGTTTTTAAAAAAATGTACGTATGTGATTGGTTCATTTCAACCAGTCATATGTCCCAGATTGTTTAGTAATCTTCTTGAGTACTCTAATTATATGTTGGATTAGATGAATGACCACAGCTTTAGCTTTTAATGCAAAAAAAAAATCATGATGGTTCAAAGAGAAGAATTAGCTCAATGAACCAATGGTTTTTCAATTATTTTAGCAATTTTTACTTGCTTTGTGTCTGTAGGCAGGTGTGAATTCCTAATGGTGATCACTGGTCCAGGCTCAGTAGTGACCCAGTACAGGCAATGGCAATGACTTTTTCCTGGACACTTGGTACCTGTCTTGGACATTTAATGACACTTGTAGAGAATGGTTGGAGATCACTGTGTTCCATCCCAGATGGACTAACCTATTTCACTGTCCTGACAATCTCCTGTGCTACCCTATTTGTCACTAGCATTTTAGGATGCATATTTGACACACCACTTTTCCATATTTTTGACGACATATGTACCAAACATGATCTTCCTCACAATCTGATTATTCCACAGACAACTTTGCTATTGGATTTTTCCTCTTCCTGCACCATGCCTTTTGAACTATTCCCGCATCTATTAATCTCTTAAAAATGCAAGGTCAGCCTTCTTTGAAACAGTTACCAGTCTGGTCAAGTTGTATATCTACAGGGTTCCAACGCTACTGTGAAATCGGGAAAACGTTGGGAGAAAGGATAACTTTTTCCTGACCATGAAAAGTCTTTGAATTTTGAAGATACTGATGAAAGTTGGGGGAAAAATTTCGGGAAATTTTGGTCACCAATTGATGCCCAAAAGAGTTAATTGAATTGTAACTGAAATGATCCTGAGTTAAATTTATTGAGGTCTCACGAGAATATTCGAAGGTTAGATCTTTTGCTGTACCTGTATGTGTTGAGTCAGTCCACACAATCAGTACATTAGATTTGTCGTGTAGATTTTTTCCAGTCTGCTTGATATTCATATTTTGCCTTACTGGGAAGACAGGAAAACCAGTCTAGCATCACAAGAGGCTAACATGGTGGCAGTAAAGCTTTAAGACTTACCAGATGGCCTTTGTTAAATCTAGTCATGCCTGCATGAAATTGATATGAAAATTATTTATTTTCTCAGAAATTGTGAGTATTGAAATCTTTTTGTCTTTATTTTCTGCTGAACAATAAAACAAATAATTTAACCAGGTACTTGGATTTGCATTACTAGTCATACAGGTACACAAATTTCACAATCCACATTTCACATTTTCTGATGTTATTGAAAAAAATAAAACATTAAATAATACAAAGAAAGAAAAGAACACAAAATTCTTTACATTTATTCCATGAACAACTACCTTGGTTTTATTATATCGTGTGATTGATGAATCTGATTGGTGATTTGGTGATCACATGATTGGTTGATGAATCTTACTGGCCAGATTGCTGTGACAGTAACAGGTTTCCTGTCATTGTTCTCAAAATAAATGTTAAGAATTGTATGTTCTTCAGGTTTTTACAAAAGGTATCTGACTTTCATTTAATATAAATTAATTTTTGTACAACAACTTTAAGTTTGTTGTTGATATCACATGACTATTGGACTTCCCATGTAGTTCTTTGAGGTTTATAAAGTCATGTGACTAGTAATGAAAATGGCAAGCACAGGGTCAGGTTTCATCCATGCTGTAATTGACTTGGGTCTGTCAGCAGATTAAAGACATAAAGAATATTATACTTGCCATTTCTGAGAAAATAAAGCATTTTCATATTGATTACATGCTGGCATAAGTCATTATCATGTCATTTAAATTTGCTAGGCCCGCTGGTATGGTAAGCGACAACCATATGCCACCACTGCACAGTGACAGCAAAATTTACATTTTTGATATGCAATTATTCTGATATATATATATATATATATATATATATATATATATATATATATATATATATATATATATATATATATATATATATATATATATATATATATAAAGAATACAAATCATATGGCGAATAACAACCCTCTCAAGCGTACTGGATCCACCAAGGGATCACGTTTGTCAGGGATTAATTAAAATAGATGCAATAAACTGACGACGAACAGTACGAAACTAGTAACTAACTAGCCTAAGCGCTTTCGACTCTTAATGAGTCTTTTCAAAGGCAAATACAAAACATAGTTACCACAAACAAATAAACACAAAAACGTTGCGTTTGTAAACCTCTACATTTCTATCTTCACATGTGCTAAAACTATAAATACAACCGCAACTAGTCTATACAATGCCCCACACTCACCCTAAATGCCCAAATGCGAAAAATGGGCTGGAATATTCAGAGTAAACCCGGATTAAAAAACAGACTGCTATTTGTTTTAAGTAAACTTTATTGTCCAAAAATGTTGAATCTCTGAGCTGAACTTTGGTGCAAAACTATTACAGTGAGACGAAACTTGAAACCTTAGTTTCAGATCTTGAATAGAACAAAGATGAAGTAATAAATTGTTGTCCCTTGTTTTATATTTTTTAAAAAACGATAGAAGCCTCTGATTCAAATTGGGTTTGGGGATAGGTTTATCAAATTACAAGAAGACAAGTTGATTTTACATAAAATTCAGTCCTTGTTTATACAGCAGTATATAATTTTGAAGATCTTTTGTCAAAATTTAAATCAACCCTTTTGTAAGTTTTTTTTTAATGATGGATTTTTAATCAAATTGTCTT
Source organism: Potamilus streckersoni (assembly GCA_016746295.1). NCBI lineage: Eukaryota > Metazoa > Mollusca > Bivalvia > Unionida > Unionidae > Potamilus > Potamilus streckersoni. The sequence goes on from JAEAOA010001816.1 coordinate 1,509,203, forward strand.
AAGGGAGTGCAATTCGTTTGTAAAATCTCATTTGTGTTTTTATTGGGTTAAACTTTCTTTAGAAGATAATATTCTAACACTCTGCTTTTACTGTTTTGTTTTTTGCATAATGAGATAGGAAATGTTTAGTTTGTATAACATACATATATATTGCTATATAATTCTTTGAATTAAAGGTTTGAAAGGAAACAACTAATTTATGTTCATTATGTTGTTCCCACTTAGCCACATAATGTAGGTCAGCAAAGTAAAGTTAGAAATTAGAAATTGTATTCTGTACATTCAAATGGCTTTACATGCCAGTTTATAGGAATATAATCAAATTTGTTTCATGTGATACGTTTTTGGTTTTGTACATGATCATCTTTTCTGACTTAGATGTATATGAGAGTCTTGAAAAAGAAACATTCAGATTTATAAAAAAAAAATTATTCTATGATCTAAAGTGTATTTTAATTCCATTCAGTAATGGTCATATGTAAACCCTGAAAAAAATTAATTTCATACTGGAAATTTATCTTTAGAAAAGCGTGGGAACCATATTATCTGCTATATTGCTTTAAAAGACAACTTCCACAGCCTAAGCATTATCAAGCCTTTATATTCACAATGATGACTCCTGTCAGACTTCAGTCCAGCTCTCTACAGGAAACATGCTCTAGTCTTTTACAATGAAGTCACAGCTTTTGACAGACAGTGATTGCCATGTCTAAAGCTTTGAAATCTTTCCAGAACACTCACTAAGCAGCAACATAGTTTTGATGGCTGTATTTCATCAAATTGAGTACAGCTTAGACCCCCATTTTGAGAATAATCTCTATTTACCTCCAGCTTGTGGAAGACGATGCATTTATGAACTGCTATAATGCTATGAGAAGGCCATCATCATCCGACTTCCAATTTTATGGGAGCTGAAGAGGTCGGGTATACCCGGCTAAAAATGGAATACAGCCCAGCACTCATTTCTTCAGGGTATATGCCGTAGAATAAATATGCTGTCAGAGTATTTTCAATAGAAAAAACATTATGATAAAGTACTTGCCATTGTAAACAACTTTTCAGTATTTCAGTTTAATTTTCACTTGCTGTAGAATTTTCATGTAGTATTTGCAGTAAACTGATAAGATCCAATGAAATATTGCTATAGATAGAATTTTAATGTATTATTTGAAATAAACTGATTATTTGACACAAACTATTGCTGTTAACTCTTGGATTTTAAAGTGATTTTAAATTGATTTTGACTAAGTGTTTCTCCTTCATAATTTGCTAAAAATAGAATAATCAGATAATTCCATGTGAGGTGAACCAGATATGACTTTTCTAACTTCCTTCAATAAATTGTTACTTGACACTTTTGCAGTAATTTATTTCTCTGTGATCAACGTTTCCAGTGCTCAGTATACTTAACATGATTTTTTTTGTCAACAGAAATTTATTTGTATTAAGATTTTTCTTTATTTTTTTCCATCCAATACAAAGAAAGCTGACCTTAAATGCTGCAAAGCTAAGTTATGGGGTCCTCTTTGAAAATCTCCTGTGAAATCTTTGAATACTTCTGCTTGTAAAATGATACCTATACCTACATCAAAGTTGCCTCCCTTATACCTAATATCTTATGAAGTGACATGCTTGTCTGTGTATGTGACAAGGTTGAAGGTAGGTAATTAATAGCCATGTCTTTGATCATTGATCTGTATGGAATAGTAAGTCATTGATTGCCATATGTCATTGTGGAATGGTATGTCTTTGACAGCCATCTGTCTTTGATCATTGATTTGTATGGAATAGTAAGTCATTAATTCCATATGTCATTGTGGAATGGTATGTCTTTGACAGCCATCTGTCTTAGATCATTGATCTGTATGGAATAGTAAGTCATTGATTGCCTTATGTCATTGTGGAATGGTATGTCTTTGACAGCCATCTGTCTTTGATTGATCTGTATGGAATAGTAAGTCACTGATTGCCATATGTCATTGTGTAATGGTATGTCTTTGACAGCCATCTGTCTTTGATCATTGATCTGTATGGAATAGTAAATCATTGATTGCCATATGTCATTGTGTAATGGTATGTCTTTGACAGCCATCTGTCTTAGATCATTGATCTGTATGGAATAGTAAGTCATTGATTGCCATATGTCATTGTGTAATGGTATGTCTTTGACAGCCATCTGTCTTAGATCATAGATCTGTATGGAATAGTAAGTCATTGATTGCCTTACGTTATTGTGGAATGGTATGTCTTTGACAGCCATCTGTCTTTCATCATTGATTTGTATGGAATAGTAAGTCATTGATTGCCATATGTCATTATGGAATGGTATATTGTCTTTGACAGCCATCTGTCTTTGATCATTGATCTGTATGGAATAGTAAGTCATTGATTGCCATATGTCATTGTGGAATGGTATGTCTTTGACAGCCATCTGTCTTTTGATCATTGATCTGTATGGAATAGTAAGTCATTGATTGCCTTATGTCATTGTGGAATGGTATGTCATTGACAGCTATCTGTCTTTGTCAGATGGTTCTTATGGTTCAGTGTCTGTTTAGTTTTAATCATATTTTGATTCTTTAAAACTCACATGCAAAGAAAATGAACAAAAAGTAATTATTCTAGTTAGATATTAACTAAGTAAATTTTAAATATGGATAATTGGCTGTGGTTTTAGTCCAAAGTTATTACATTTGATCTTTCTTTCTTTTAATTTTGTAGCTACTTTACCAAGCTATGGGCATCTTTGACATGGTACTCGAGTTACAATGAACAGAGTTGTGCCTTTCGAGTTTTACAGGTGAGACTCATAATTCTGTCACACATTTGCTGTTAAGACTTCCTAATTATGTCACTCATTTGTGTTAAGACTTCCTAAATTCTTTCAGAAGTTGATGTTAAGACTTCCTAAATTCTGTCAGAAATTTAAGTTAGTTTGGTTTCTTTTCATTCTTGATGTGATTTCAATGCATTCCAGAAGAACTCTGGTATAACTAATTCCAGGGGAACTCTAGTATGACGAATTCCAGGTTTTCATATTCCAAACTGTAAACAGTGTACCAAGGCTTAGATGGAGTAAATACTTTGCGAAAGCAGTGATGTAATCTGGAATGGTACTTGTTTCTAGGAGCTTGAATCTGTTTACCCTCCATTTTACTTCAGAATATTGTAAATTCATTGGTGGATGGAACTTCTAATTAAATATCTAAGTGCATATTGATTTTTAGATAGGGTTCTAAAGCCATCTTGGACTGTACCATTTAAGATGGGTAGGCAGGTAAGGGAGTAGTGTGAAATGGGGCAGGACTGATGAGTAGTATTGTGATTATATCTGTCTTGTTCATACAGGAATCCTAAATGTAAATTTTAAAAATGGTAAATTGAAAAACCTGAGGGAGCTGTCACATGTAATTATTTTCATATAGTTTTATATCTAATGTAGGATACTAAAATATTTTTTAAAAAATCCATTAAAAATAATTGGAGAAGCTGGTTACTTAAATCTGTGTCAATTTACATGTTGTGGAACTTTAGCGATACAAAGTTATTTAAGCACTAGCACAGTGAACAAAATAAAACCATTTGTGATATTAAATTTATAAATTGTAATTGTAATATTTTAAAATTGTTTTACAAAACATAAATAATGTATTGTTTAATCCATTTCCACCTCACTGAAACACATAAACTTAAATCTTTGAAAATGTTGTCAGAGCTTGAAAAAATTTGTCTTTTCTATTTGAGATCATAATCACTTTTGTAGGAGATATTTACCCCTTTAATAAGTATTATCACTTCCATAGGAGATGGTTATGCCTTTAAAAAAGCATTATCACTTCTATAGGAGATGGTTATGCCATTAAGAAGCATTGTCACTTTATTAGGAGATGGTTATGCCTTTTAAACAGCATTATCACTTCCATAGGAGATGGTTATGCCATTAAGAAGCGTTGTCACTTTCATAGGAGATGGTTATGCCTTTTAAAAAGCATTATCACTTCCATAGGAAATGGTTATGCCTTTAATAAGTATTATAACTTCCATAGGAGATGGTTATGCCATTGAGAAGCATTGTCACTTCCACTGGAGATGGTTTCCCTATAACAATCATTATATTGAGATTGCGTACCACTGCATTGTTAGCATCACCTTTTATGGTCATCCTGTGATTCAGTGATTAAGGTGTTGAGACATGTGACCAGAATGGTGTGAATCTGATTCCTATCATCAGATCATCTCACATAGATGCCATGGTGTGTCCTTGGGTAAGCAGAAGGGTGTGAATTTTGGTTCCTACCATCAGATTAGCCCACAAAGGCTGCCAGAGTGTGTCCTCGCGCTGCTTGAATATGATTTTTTTTTCACATGACAACTGTTTTATTGTAAGACCTTGTATTGCCTGAATGCAGCTGACAAAGTAATGTTCACAAACTACTTGCATAGTGAGAACAAGTGCCACAGTATAAGGACAAGTAAGCTCATGTAGAGGAACATAAGAAAGGAAATCTTTTCTGAAGATGAATCACACTTTTATTTTCTCTTGCAGGTTTCTTCCCATCTTATGGCCCTTGCTGCAAATAGTCGTCAACTCAGTCTAGCCTGATTTTCAAAGTCATCTGCCTCTAAGCATATTGTGTGTGTCAGTTCCATTGGAGATATATAAAGTCATCTGCCTGTCAGTGTATTGTCAGGGTGTCAGGTCCATTGGAGATATATAAAGTCATCTGCCTATCAATGTATTGTCAGGGTTTCAGGTCCATTGGAGATATATAAAGTCATCTGCCTGTCAGTGTATTGTCAGGGTGTCAGGTCCATTGGAGATATATAAAGTCATCTGCCTGTCAGTGTATTGTCAGGGTGTCAGGTCCATTGGAGATATATAAAGTCATCTGCCAGTCAGTGTATTGTCAGGGTGTCAGGTCCATTGGAGATATATAAAGTCATCTGCCAGTCAGTGTATTGTCAAGGTGTCAGGTCCATTGGAGATAAGTAGCCTTTTTGGGCTAAGGCTATACATGACAAAGGATTCTTAAAATACATTCAATATGTTTGTAAATGGGTCTCTAGATGTCAATGTGTGGAGAGAAGTCATCACAAAATATCTTGGAAAAGGAGCAGGAAAGAAGTTCATATCCATCATGATTAACATCATGGTAGTGGATGAAGGCCTCAAACCGAGCTACCTTTATGACTCCGGAGTGGCTGATGCAGACATGCTGCTCGGCCTTGTGACAGAGCTGTATAACAGTCAACAAATTAAAAATCAACTCAAAATTTTCAAAGTATGTGAGGATTTATTTATTGCAAAACTTGTCTCACTTGAATGCCATTATGAACAGCTGGTTGATAGGTTACAATATTGCCTTGTAGATATCAGTATGCATGGTTCACCACAGATATGTGAGGATCCAAATGTAGTGGTACATGTTCTCTCAGAACTTAATAAGCTGTTGGGGATGTGTAGAGAGAATGGAAACACACTATCAGAATTTTATCCATCATGTAATGTGACGACAGTGTATGGCATATTACTAGGTTATCCAGTGATCTACTGGTATAATGAAAAGGATATTACTGGCAGAACTGGTGACCTATCAATGGAGAAGCTCATAGTTGTAAATATCTCTGGATTTGTTCAGACAAAAGGGGACATCACTCTTAAAGAAACATTATACTCATTTAGCTTTCCTTCTTGTCTGAGAAATAAGTTGGAACCTTTAGTTCAACAGTGGTATCAAGCTCTGTTGAAAGAGCTAGGTACCAGAGATTCTCCACTTTGTGAACTAAAAGTCAGTCTGGCAGAGAAGGAATTCCCTGCCCTTTGTTTATAGATTTCAGACTGTAACAATCCAAAAGATGTGATAAAACTGAAGCTAATAAAAGTTAGGTAAAAATATTTAATGGAAATGTTTTTTTTTATTCACCCTTCAGAAAGCAGAGCATAGGATTTAACAATGTCTCTCAATCTGTTGCTTTTTTTTGTTTCAACAAAATTAGTTTAGTTTTACACTTTGAAACTTTATTAAACTTAGTATGGCTTGTTCATGCGGTATGGATTATACATATTGATTTTTTGGTTAATGGTCAAAGTCACTGAGAGATAGATTTGTGAACAGTGATGTTACTTAGCATCACAGACATGGATCAAACATTGTGGATGTCTTTTTTTTGTGAAATAACTTTACTTATATCATACATATTTTGGAACATTATCTTCAGTTTGCAAACTTTGTTTAAATGTGTGGATAGATTACACTTTGGGCAAAAAATAAATTTTGTTGAGTTGAGGTCCAAATTCAAAGGACAAGATTACTGTGACTGAAAACTTTTATTTGTAACATTTATTTTAGACCATGTACTTTGATAATAGTTTGTTGATGACTTACAGTATGGAAGATGCCTATTGACGTTGGGGCCAAAGTCATTCTGATTCAAAGAACAATGAGTTTTACACATTAAGTTTTGTTCTGTATGAAATATCTACCTTTATGGATGGCAGGACAGGAAAGAAAGAAACCTATATATTTTGTGTGTTAAGGTCTAGATCATGATAAGTCTAATAATGGTTTCTGTACATAAGTTTGTTATGGCTGCACACATTGACCTTTTGTTGAGGTCACTGAGACCAGATTGGACAGTAATCTCTATTGCCCTATACAACCTACATAGAGGGCTATTAAACCAGGACTGACATATTACATGCTGTTCGTGGTGTGCTTGTTGTAAATATATACATGTCCTGATGCTTGAGTCACCTATGTCATCTTGCCAAGTTTTTAAGGCTTTGGATTTAAGTAATGTTTCTTTTCACACATCATGTCTACATGGTTCTTTGTGACAAAATAAAAATAATGCATGATGTGAGTGAAGCATATCAGACATAATGTACAACATAAACATGCACCAGCAATTCAAGCTGATTCATAACATAATCTGGTTTCAGCAGAGTTGTGTTATTACTATCATGCATGGTTGTGTTATCACTACCATATGATATCCTGTTATGTATATCAGTGGCAAGTTTAAAACATTAATGTCCTTAAAGCAGCGGAATTTCTGCCTTGCCAGTTACAAGTGGTTTAATTTTTCAACAGTAGTGTAGTAAGCAAAACACTTCTGTTGCGAGTGAAGACAAACAACAGCCATATCTGCTTAAATACAAGTATGCAATATTTCCAATTGTCAGCCTTAATCGGTGTCACTGTGTGTGTGTCAACTGTTGTTTTAACCATGTGTGCTCTTGAGATATTTTCCAGATACTTGTCTCATAGGATCAGACCAATACAGTACATTTTATCTGTAATTAATCTCTTCCATTAAAATCTGAAATTTAGTAGCTAAAATTATTTTCAAGTTTATTGGGTATTTTCTAAGTGTAAAATTAAATTTCAGATCAAAATTTGTTTTGGTATTCAGAGTTGAGGGGACCACTCGAGTGGCTTAAGTGGTTAGAGCATCTGCCTCAGATGCAGAAGATTGTCATTCCAAAGACATAAAAATGGTACTTAGATCTGCCTTGCTTGATGCTCAGTGCTAGTCTGTTCAGTCTGATGTCAGGATAAAGCAACTGAGAAGGACATGATGCTGCATGGTTACGGCATGATGCCCTGGTGCTAGACATCACTATAAACTGTCACACTGCAGACCTCGTAATGATGTAATTATGATTGTTAAAGCTGTTAAAAATCTAAATAACACACACACACACACACACACACACACACATAGCTGAGATGTTTAGTTTTACTGGGGAAAAAAAATGATACATTAAAGAATAAAAAATTTGGAACTCAAAAACAAGTTCAGTTTTGGAGGATTCTGATATCCTGAGGTTTAAGTTTTGAGGAGTGTGTGTATATATGTCGGCAAGGCAGCTGATATTACCATTTTTGTCTCCTATGAGTTTGAACCCACAATCTCCAGCATCTGAGGCAGATGCTCTAGCCACTTAAGCCACCAGAGTGGTCCCCTCAACTCTGAATATCAAAACAAATTTTGATCAGAAATTTCAATTTTACGGCATGTGCAGGTAAGACAATAGGTGTCGTTTACCCATGGACCTGGGTTAGAATCTCCATAAAATTTCTCTAACCTGTATGTTAGCATTATTTGTATTATATATTAATTCTGTTTACTATTGTCAAGCATTCTTCTATAGAATCCAGTTTATTGGTCCTCCATCATGGTCATATTGACATCTGGTTTTGATAAAAACACTTCTAGTTATATGTAGTTGGTCCTAAATAAAGATGATGTGAGCTCCCAAAATTTATATATCTTATGACAGTTAGTTCTGACAATAGTGACATTTTAAAGATAAGGTTTTTCTATCTTTTATAATGAGTTATTCCAAAATTAAATTGATAAAGATCTAGCATTGAAAATGGCTGCTTTGACAGCCATCCTGAAAATCTGCTTACCTGAATTATTGGCACTAAAAGATTTATTGTAGCAATATGTAACTGGTTCTGATATGGCACTGTGTTGGTCATATAAAATTTCTTCTTATCAGTCAGGTCTTTGTATGAATAATGTCTTTGACATCATTTTTGCTAAAACACTTCTTGTGATATTTAAATTGGTTCTGAAAGAAAATGTTGCAGTATATCTTTTCACCAGTATATTTATCCACCAGTCTATCTATATATCTATAGTGAGAATTGATAGTGTCTTCACTATAGTGGGAATTGATAGTGTGTCTTCACTATAGTGGGAATTGATAGTGTGTGTCTTCACTATAGTGAGAATTGATAGTGTCTTCACTATAGTGGGAATTGATAGTGTGTCTTCACTATAGTGGGAATTGATAGTGTGTGTCTTCACTATAGTGGGAATTGATAGTGTGTGTCAGATCACTCCACCATATATCTCTTCACTAAAGTGGGAATAAATAGTGTGCATCAGGTCTATCCACCAGTATATCTCTTCACTATAGTGGGAATTGATAGTGTGTGTCAGATCTATCCGCCAGCATATCTCTATATCGCTTTAGTGTGAGTTGAATGTGTGTGTCAGATCTATCCACCAGTATATCTCTATATCACTAATGTGTGAAATGATAGTGTGTGCTAGATCTATCAGACAGTATATCTCTATATCATTATAGTGGGAATTGATCCTGTGTGTCAGATCTATCCAACGGTATATCACTATAGTGGGAGCTGATAGTGTGTGTCAGATCTATCCACCAGTATATCTGTATATCACTATAGTGGGAATGAATAGTGCATGCATGCCAGCTGGTCATGTGGGATTTTGTATCAGTAGGCAATATAAATTTATATCTGTTTAAATGCCTTCTTATGTTTCTTTTGTTTGTCTCTTTGTTGTAACAATGACCCATAATTATAATATTTGTCTTTATTTGATTCATAAATATATTTATTTTATTTGTCTGTATTTGTGTCTTAACAATGACCCATAAATATATTTGTCTTGACTGCATAGCCATGGTGCAACATAGGTGTCACTTTGGTGGCAAGACATTAATATCAACATTGAAGCTTGTGTGTTCAAAGTTTTACTTGTCAGTTACAGGGAAGATAAACCATTGCACAGACTCTGCAAAGACATTTATTAGATTGTATCATTACAGTTATTATTAAAAACCTTGATGCAAAAATTTCTGTAAGTGCATCATAGATCAGCATATCTGTCAGAACATCCACAAATCACACCTTTAATTCCTCAAACCCATCTGATTTCTTGGAAATGTGTCAGATATAGTTTCTATAAATAGAAAATGAAAGCATATTTACATCTAGACAAATGTTTTCATATGCTATTATGCAGCATTCTTCTTTTTTAGAATATTCAGAAATTTTTATGCTGAATGGTGTTAAAGAGATGATAAAAATGAGAAATGCAACCTTTTATTGCAATATTATTGATTTCACTTAATAATATACTAGAAAAGCATAATCTATATACAGGCTAGCAATATATGTAATTGGTGAAGAAAAGCATAATGATTATACCAAAAATGTAAAGTTTGGCATGTGTGCTTTTATCCATGATATAAATTAAATGATCACAGACATAAAATAATCACTAATTTTGGTTTTATAGTAGCACCTGTCTTGACAGATCACCCATTTTGCCAAAAACATAATGGTTTCTTAAGACAAGTGGTCTGTCATAACAAGTCAAAAAACTATATAATCAGTACATCTGTGCATGGAGATCTGGTATCAAAAGAGGTGGTCTCTCATAACAGTGGTGTCTAGACAGTTTTACTGTAGTTTGTTTTGTGCACCATGACAAAGCAAGCACTAATTTCACTAATTGATATTTTATATGTAACTGTAAAATGAACGACTATGTCATCAGCCAACTTTCATCAATTGAGCTTGCAAATGGCTGTTCACACTTAAAACAATATCTAGCCAGTTGCAGATATCAGAAGACAGTTGGCTTATGGGACAGTTTGTCATATGGACATTTGGTTTATGGGACAGTGAGTCAAGTGTGGCTATTTTTTGTGTGCTATCTCACCTCTATCTGCGCGAGTTCAAGTCCAGACTCTGCTAACATGGGGAAGTGAGAAAGCCTGCCAGTAGCTTCTCGTGGGTTGGTGGTTCTTCCCGGGGTTTTCCAGGGTTCTTCCGCCACCATTAGTACTAGCTGCCATGTATAGCTTATCTTGTGCTGAAAAATGGCGTTAAACCTTATAACAACAACAATGCTCTACAAAAAATACTGAATGACCTCTGAACCAAATGAAAAGGGATACAACTTTTGTCTCTTTTCAAAGATGAAATTTTGAAAGCAGAGCCAGTGTTAACTTAGATGCAAATAGATAAAGCTATGAAAATATGTCCATCATACTGGACCAAAAGGTGGCTTCCATTTCTGCTGTAATAAAACAACATTACCCAGCAAACAAATTGCCTCATCCATTTGACTTAATGATAAAAACTACCTTGTTTTTGAATTTGACAAGTTGACACCTTTGAGTTACATTGACAGTATGACTGACATAAGATGTATAAAAATGATTTGAGAAATGTTTTCACATTGATTTATGTGATATCTGTTATCTAAACAATATCTTCCTCTGGAAGCAAAAATATAGATTTGTATTGGCTGAGGTGTCACTGTAGACAAGCTGCAGTGACCACTTAACACAGGAAAAACAATTATTTGGTTACGAAACATCTGGTCACTAACTGCAAAAAGCAGGTGACTGTTCCATGGATGACATTTATTTAGTACATTTGTTAGGGGGAAATTAGAGTGTCTGTAGTGACCAAGTGACAGCAATGTGAGTGTGACTTATGACAAGTCTAGCTATATATATATATATATATATATAGATTGATAGATAGATATACACACACACACATTGATTGCTGTACTGACCATAGAGTTTAGTTCCTTCTATGGTGGTTGATTTTAATAGCACTGTCAACAATTTATTTGGCTATATCTTGTTATGTGTATGTAATTTAATTACTTGCTTGTTAGTTTTTAACATTTTATATTTTTATTTTATTCCATTACATGTTATTTTAATGATAATTTGTCTACTGGATTTAATTTGTTTTAGAAATTCAATTCATTTCTGTTTGACCTGATTAACAACCAGTAGTTGAGACAATGTGTCTTTTTCTGACCTTTACTCAGGACCAGTAAGGCAGTTCTATGTAAAAAAAAAAACTTTATATATTTTTATTTTCCCAAAGTAAAAAATTATTGAATTTAGCTAAGGCCATTCTGTAGTATGTGACTTTAGACATGTGAAAAAAGTTTACATGATTTTTTGAGAAGGTGACCATTTGACCCTCATCCAGGAATCTGTTTTGCATCTTAATTTACTGTGTAAAAATTTTCTAAAGAAGAACTAGCCAGTTGGGCTTTAAATCACTAACACTTCAAGGTGTCTTGTGGCCAGTTTGAGCTGAAATTTTTAATGTTTTGGAATTGAGTCTTTCCTGGAAAATATTTGTGCTCATCAGAATTCTTTATTCAAATTATTCGGAATTAAAAAAACTGGATTATTATTCTTTGTGATTTAAGAAGGAACTATTGACACTGCAACACTTTGAAGGTTACTGAATACATCATTGCCTTCCATCTTGGAATTTCATTGGAATTTGAACTGTGATCCATTTAGGACATTTTATTGATAGGATTTATATTATTTAATTCTTGGATTAATTTTGGATTAGATTCATAAACCATAAGTCCTTTTGCTTTTTTTAATTTGTTATTTCTAGGGAAATAAATTATTTATTAAATTTTACAAAGCTTGTTGGCTTCGTTCTTTTTTGTTACTTTTGTACGAGCCTAGACACGTAACAATCTTGCCAAAGAAATTGATTGGGAACTGAGTATCTCTCCTACAGAATCACTAAGGTAGTTGACCCATGCTGGCCTGTGTGGGATCTCAACTCAAGATTATTAGAGTACTTCAGAACCAATGTTGCTTTTACTATTTATGAATATTGAATAGCATAATATTTAAATGAATGCTACATTGAGAAAATTTAAGTGTAATATCCAACCAAATGCTACATTGGGAATATTAAATAATATAATATCAAAACCAATGCTACACTATAAATAGTGAACAGTTTAATATCAAAATCAGTTCTACATTGAGAATATTGAATAGTTTAATGTCAAAACTAGCTTTGAGAATATTGAAAAGTAATATAAAAATCAATGCTACATTGAGAATGTTGAACAGTGTAATATTTCTTTACATGTAACATGACAAAATATTTTTAAAAATATTTGTAGAAAAATTTTTTTCTTCCTTGATTAAAAAATATTTTTTGAATCACTGAACTTTTTGCAGCAAAAATGATCAGATACTCTAAATTTCCACGTTTTTTTTGTATATAACCAGTATAAAATTTACACATTTTTTATGTACCCAGTATAAAATTTACATATTATTTCCGTTTCATCACCAGCAAAAATTGCTTGAATATTTCATATTCTTCACTATGGAAAGCTAAATTTGTTCAGTTTCATAATATTGTAGAATTTGATTATCACAATCTAGCATTTGGGATCTGATAATTGTATTACTCACTACCCATTCAACACTCTCTACTCTATTCTAAATGCTTTGGAGTTTATAGTATATTTGTATACAATATCAAAGACAAGGGTGTTTAATTTATAACCCATGTTGCTTAGAACACTTGTTCACTAAACTATATGTCACTTGAAACACAACTTTCATGATTGTTCAGGCATTTGTACACAGACTTTATTTAAGAATCAACATTTTTACAGCTATTAGATTGCTGTGTCAACATGACACAGTGGATTTAGATTATATTTTCTGTAAATATTGTAACAGTGGGTGGAGTATTTAGAGTTGACTATTTGACTTTAGAGATGACCTGTTTGGTGTGACCTGTGGCATGTTGGAATTTGGCAGGTGTTCACACTATCATTCTTCCTCATGTTCAAGAAATCTTGTTGAAGATTGATGGGGTTGACTCCAATCTAACAGCACAGTATGACTGGCCTAGATCTTAAATTAGGAAAATGGCTACAGACATTTTCCTTACAGCCTGCTTCAATGGAGAAAATGTATTTCTTATAAGATTTTGTTAAGTTTTGTAAATCATTTAGATCTCGGATTTTGTTAAGTTTTGTAAATCATTTAGATCTCGGATGAGTTCAGTTATGAGTGGTATCTTTTCAGATAACTGAAGCATTCTAGTTTTCATATAGACTAATTGCTGCAACTCGTGAGTTCTCTAATCAAATTTGGTACTTGGTATGTAAGCCTGAAGTATTGTGATCGAAGATGGGTTTGACTTTTAGTGACATCATTACATGTTAATTTAGTTGCCTGCATGCAGTTATAACTTTTGAACAATTTTTTTTTTATTTTACAAGAAAAAATTTATACTGCATAAGCAGTATAATAATTAGTATGACTTCACTGCATAAACAGTATAATAATTAGAATTGAGTTCACTGTATAAACAGTATAATAATTAGTATGACTTCACTGCATAAACAGTATTAATTAGTATGACTTCACTGCATAAACAGTATAATAATTAAAATGACTTCACTGCATAAATAGAATATTAAAAAAATTAGAATGACTTCACTGCATAAACAGTATAATAATTAGTATGACTTCACTGCATAAACAGTATAATAATTAGTATGACTTCACTGCATAAACAGTATAATAATTAGTATGACTTCACTGCATAAACAGTATAATAATTAGTATGATGTCACTGCATAAACAGTATAATAATTAGTATGACTTCACTGCATGAACAGTACAATAATTAGTATGTCTTCACTGCATAAACAGTATAATAATTAGCATGACTTCACTACATAAACAGTATATTAATTAGAATGACTTCACTGCATAAATAATATATAAAAAATTAGTATGACTTCACTACATAAACAGTATAATAATTAGTATGACTTCACTGCATAAATAGTATAATAATTAGTATGACTTCACTGCATAAACAGTATAATAATTAGTATGACTTCACTGCATAAACAGTATAATAATTAATATGACTTCACTGCATAAACAGTATAATAATTGATTGACTTCACTGCAGAAATAGTATAATAATTAGAATGACTTCATTGCATAAATAGTATATTAAGAAAAATTAGAATTACTTCACTGCATAAACAGTATAATAGTATGACTTCACTGCAGAAATAGTATAATAATTAGAATTACTTCACTGTATAAAGAGCATAATAATTAGAATGAGTTCAATGCATAAACAATAATTAGAATGATTTTACTGATAAACAGTATAATAATTGACTGACTTCACTGCATAAATAGTATAATAATTAGAATTACTTCACTGTATAAAGAGTATAATAATTAGAACGAGTTCAATGCATAAACAACATAATAATTAAAATGACTTTACTGATAAACAGTATAATAATTAGAATAACTTCACTACATAAACAGTATAATTTACCTTTATGATTAAAACAATTTGATATCATTGCATTCTGTCAAAACTGAATGCTGTGTTTAGTTGCACAAAGTTTCCACCACCAATATTACTTTTATATGTCTTTTAAACATTTTAAATATTAACATTAAGTTAATAAAGTTATGTTTAATATCAAGAAAATTTGTGATTAATAACTGTAGAGAAATATTGCATCATGGAAATATTATACTAATGCTAAGGGTCTATACTCTTAAAATAAAGAAAAGCAGAAAAGAGTGGCAAGCAGCAGGCTTTATAAAATTCAGCAAATAATTTATTTCCTTTAAATACTAAGTGAAAATGAAGAAAAATAACTTATAGTATTGTGAATTTAATCCTAAAATAATCTGAGTTACAGACACAAATCCTAATAATAAAAGTTCTTAAGCTTTAGTGAAAATCCAAATTAAATCAACACTGAAAATATTGATGTGTTTGTGGTGACATTTATGATTATCTACCAACAGGCTTGTTAAGTAACAGTAATATAATTCAAGGTTTAAATTCACTATAAATCCCAGTGAATGTCTCTATCCAAGAATCATATTTTTTATTTATGAATACTCTGTATTTCCAGAGAAAAATCACTTGAATAATTGGAAGAAATAAATTCCAGCCCAAATGAAATATTGGACACAATCCTGCTAGAGCTTAAAGCATGAATAAATAAGTATTCCAGTGAAAAGATTATGCAGTCCTCTACTTGATCTCAGGTCACAGCATTTTCTAAAAAAAACTATTACCTAATGGAAAATTTCTATCTGGAAAATTCTAAATGTTTACAAAATAAAATGTTGGTTAATATTAGAAAGTATGTTACTAAAATTATAGAACCTGGACTACATCAGGCACAGCAGTTTAATCCCAATAACCAAGACCCTGACCAAATAAATTTTTACTTCTGCTAATAATAATCCTAATATTAAACCCATTCACACAGAGAATATGTTATGTATTAGTTGTTTACAGAATTATAAATAAAATACAACAGTTCAGGTCAAGTAGAAAATGAATTTGATTTTTGACAAGGTTATTTCCAACATATAATGTTACATTACAATAGTATATAATTAAAATTATTTAATAAAATCTAACTAACAAACAATGCAAATTAAATATACATAAAACTGAAATGTATGGATATTCTTTAAAGTAAAGCTTTAGTTATTTAGCTTAGACATAAAAGTAATGAACTGTGGATATGTAGAAAAATGTATCTGTCCATATACACATTTCTGAATATTTGATGGAAAAGTATACATTTTATTTTTTTGTCAACAAATAATATTCCCCCATCTTCTGTTTCTGTGTGGTATCCTAGTGTCCCTTTTTTCTTCCATCCATCCATCCATTCTTCAATGCAGCATTTGTTTTCACAACTATACTCAATTTTTGATGGTTTGACATGAAACTTTATAAATATTGTTGTCATCTCCAGAAGATGTGCATATTGACCAATCCTTTTGCTCCATCAGTTTCTTTTAAAGTTGCCTTATATGACACTATAGCATTGTATGATACAATCTCGCTATTGCAGCAGTTCCTGCAACGTTTTGATGGATTGGCATGAAATTTGATACATATTATGATAATGACCTAAAAGTATGCCTTATCAATAAATTACTATGGTCCCACAAGTTTATTTCGAGTTATTGAACTTTTTGTTTTCTGGCTTAATGTAGTGTATGACACAGTCTTGAGAGATTGCATTCATTTACAGACCACATTTCATTTTATTCTTATGTAACAGTATTAGAGAGTGTTTGACCAGACTGAATTTCATTTAATTCTCATTTAATATTATTAGAGAGCGTCTGTTCAGATTGCATTTCATTTCATTCTCATGTAATAATATTAGAGAGTGTGTGACCAGACTGCATTTCATTTCATTTTTACAGTATTAGAGTGTGACCAGATTGCATTTCATTTCATTCTCATTGTAACAGTATTAGAGAGTGTGTGACCAGACTGCATTTCATTTCATTTTTACAGTATTAGAGTGTGACCAGATTGCATTTCATTTCATTCTCATGTAACAGTATTAGAGAGTGTGTGACCAGACTGCATTTTATTTCATTTTTACAGTATTAGAGTGTGACCAGATTGCATTTCATTTCATTCTCATGTAACAGTATCAGAGAGTGTGTGACCAGACTGCATTTCATTTCATTTTTTACAGTATTAGAGTGTGACCAGATTGCATTTCATTTCATTCTCATGTAACAGTATTAGAGAGTGTGTGACCAGACTGCATTTCATTTCATTTTTACAGTATTAGAGTGTGACCAGATTGCATTTCATTTCATTCTCATGTAACAGTATTAGAGAGTGTGTGACCAGACTGCATTTCATTTCATTTTTACAGTATTAGAGTGTGACCAGATTGCATTTCATTTCATTCTCATTGTAACAGTATTAGAGAGTGTGTGACCAGACTGCATTTCATTTCATTTTTACAGTATTAGAGTGTGACCAGATTGCATTTCATTTCATTCTCATGTAACAGTATTAGAGAGTGTGTCACCAGACTGCACTTCATTTCATTTTTAAAGTATTAGAGTGTGACCAGATTGCATTTCATTTCATTCTCATGTAACAGTATTAGAGAGTGTGTGACCAGACTGCATTTCATTTCATTTTTACAGTATTAGAGTGTGACCAGATTGCATTTCATTTCATTCTCATGTAACAGTATTAGAGAGTGTGTGACCAGACTGCATTTCATTTCATTTTTTACAGTATTAGAGTGTGACCAGATTGCATTTCATTTCATTCTCATGTAACAGTATTAGAGAGTGTGTGACCAGACTGCATTTCATTTCATTTTTACAGTATTAGAGTGTGACCAGATTGCATTTCATTTCATTCTCATGTAACAGTATTAGAGAGTGTGTGACCAGACTGCATTTCATTTCATTTTTACAGTATTAGAGTGTGTGACCAGATTGCATTTCATTTCATTCTCATGTAACAGTATTAGAGAGTGTGTGACCAGACTGCATTTCATTTCATTTTTACAGTATTAGAGAGTGTGACCAGATTGCATTTCATTTCATTCTCATGTAAATGTATTAGAGAGTGTGTGACCAAACTGCATTTCATTTCATTTTTACAGTATTAGAGAGTGTGACCAGATTGCATTTCATTTCATTCTCATGTAATAGTATTAGAGAGTGTGTGACCAGATTGCATTTCAGTTCACTCTCATGTAACAGTATTAGAGAGTGTGTTACCAGACTGCATTTCATTTCATTTTTACAGTATTAGAGAGTGTGACCAGATTGCATTTCATTTTATTCTCATGTAACAGTATTAGAGAGTGTGTGACCAGATTGCATTTCAGTTCACTCTCATGTAACAGTATTAGAGAGTGTGTGACCAGACTCCATTTCTTTTCATTTTTACAGTATTAGAGAGTGTGACCAGATTGCATTTCATTTCATTCTCATGTAACAGTATTAGAGAGTGTGTGACCAGATTGCATTTCAGTTCACTCTCATGTAACAGTATTAGAGTGTGTGTGACCAGACTCAATTTCTTTTCATTTTTACAGTATTAGAGAGTGTGACCAGATTGCATTTCATTTCATTCTCATGTAACAGTATTAGAGAGTGTGTGACCAGATTGCATTTCATTTCATTCTCATGTAACAGTATTAGAGAGTGTGTGACCAGACTGCATTTCATTTCATTCTAATGTAACAGTGTACTAGTCAATGTAATAGACTGTTTATGACTAGACTGTGTTTCATTTCATGCAGTATTATAGACTGTGTGACAGTTCATTTCTAATGTAACAGTATGGTAGATTGTGCAACCAGACTATATTAGATGTTTACTATTTTTCCCAGTCATATTTGGTTATGTCCACTTGACATCTGGATTTAGTAATTTCCACCCTTGTATGCTGTTTGATAACTGTAGTCCAAATTTACAGCATGTTATGTCAGAAAACACAAATTATTTAAATAATTATATTGGAGTGTAAGTCTGTCTTTTGACTAGTCTTTTTCTGTTGATACTGCATACTCTAAAAATGTTTAATTATGTCAAGAATTTATTGACATTTGCACATTGTCTTAAAAGATGCCTGTAACTTTAATTCTTAGACATGAACAGGTCATGCCAGCAGAAACAAGAATTTTTTAGATGAAATATATTTTCCAAATTTATACCATTCTTATCTTGTTCAATGTATTTTTTTAAGTTTTGGATTTCGAAAATTTGTTGTTCAAATTTTTTACTGCACTTTTATTGCTTTTGGTAGTTGATACAGACAGTAGTTACTGATATGAACTGCCTCTAGTTTCTTCCTGTTTATGAAAGATCTGTTGGATTTAATTTGAAATATACAAAATATTTCAAAATTTCACCATGATAAGCACTACTATGTTATCGGTTGAATCAAAGATTTGTTTCAATTTTTGGAGAGTTGATATGTAAGGGGTTTATATCACAAAATTAACTTATTTTTGTATTTGTTGTTTAATTTTTGGCAGTGGCACATCTACAAAATGTCATATCCATATATGGGTTGTTGTGCTGTCCATCATGAATTATTGCCATTAAAGAACAGTAAGGGTCAAGTTGCATTGCTTGTTTGGACAGAGTTGTTATAAATTGGTCAGCCACTCTCCATTAACCTTGTAATGGCCCATAAACTAAACAGCACAGAAAGGCAGAGTGGAGAGTTTGAGGCCATACTTTCAGTGACTGTGGTCAGCAGGGAAATATTTTGGAAAGTGCCTGTGCCAAGTCCAGGTCAGTTTTTATATATTTCCTAAATCCTCCTATCCTGATGCTATGAAAGTTTTCACTCTATGTTTTTGGTAGGTTTTTAGGTATCATTAATTTTTTTTTTAAATCACAAAACTTTGATCCCAAGCAATGTTTGTGATCTTATGTTTATCCTTTTTGTTATGATGTCTGTCCATCCATCCATCCATCCATCCATCCATCCATCCATCCATCCATCCATCCATCCATCCATCCATTCATCCATTCATTCATTCATTCATTCATTCATTCATTCATTCATTCATTCATTCATTCATTCATTCATTTGTTGTATGTTGTTTATTCACAATAACTCTAGTTCTCAACCATTACCAGACTCTCTAAGTATTTGGGAAAAAGAAGAAACTTATCATTTTTTTAATAAAAAGGTCAAAAGACATTGTCATATAGACAGACAATAGGAACACTTTACACACAATATTTTTCCTTAAATACCATACACCTTTACCAAATGGTACAAATAGTTTGTATTTCAGATAAGAAAGATAGATGCTGATTTGGAGCTCAAAAGATAAAAGGTTGAGATGATAGTGACTATTATGATTTTAGACTGTATATAGAGTTCTTTACCACCTGCTTTTACCAGAATTTGTGGATGGATGGCATCTGAGACACCTATGGTATTTCTTCTTGCCACATCAAATACTTAACTGTACCATTATTGTTTGCATTTTGAAAATGACCCTCCCCAAATATTTTCTCATGTGGACATTTTGACATACATTCAAATAGGTAGAGAGAGGAATGATATAGTACTGAGTGGTACTTTGTTTTCTTCCTAGTGAATGTGGGCTTTGTGTGAAGTTAATACATGTAAACTTAAAGTACAGTGAACCTCAAGGATGATAACCCAAGCTGTCCTGTCCATTGATGCATGTATTTATATCAGAAGAAATATGATCTCTAAAACACAAAGGCAAGCATTTTTAGCAAACAACTAACAAAGGTATGTTTTCCTTTACATCCACATAACTTAAAGTTTCAATCCACTTGCAAGATGAAATTAGTATCTTTTGCAGAGCCTGAAATAAAACTGAACAAACTTAAGCCATTTGTTATAGATAAATACAACAATAAAATGACATCTTCTATTAAAAAAAGAAATACATAAAAAAACTATAATAATGGAAATATGATGACTAACCAACAAAACCAAATGTATTAGAGGCAATGCCATGTGTAGATATGCCTCTCACTTTGAGAAGGTATTTGGATGTTATCTGCCCTGCACCAACAACTTGAGGAAAAAAAAATGTTTAAAAAAAAATGTATAAACAGAGAGAAACTTTTATTCAAAATTAATTTTGTTTTAAATTGTTTGTGTCTTTAGGGAACATACCTAAACACTAATAATGGGTGAACATGGAAAATACACATCAAAGCTTTGATATTTCTATATAAAAAATGAGGGATATTCCTACAGTTCTTAATCAGCTCTGTATGCTGGGATAAGTCTGTTGGATATCCACTTAATCAGCTGTGTATGCTGAGACAAGTCTGTGGGATATCCACTTAATCAGCTCTGTATGCTGGGACAAGTCTGTGGGATATCCACTTAATCAGCTGTGTATGCTGGGACAAGTCTGTGGGATATCCACTTAATCAGCTCTATATGCTGGGACAAGTCTGTGGAATATCCACATATAAAGAACTACAGATTCTAGTCATGTTGCAAGTCTGTGCATGTTTTTGAAAATGGTAAAAATCAGATATTTTTCTTGTGACACTTATGAAGTAAATAGTATGTGCAAGAGTCAAAAACTAGTCACATAACTTTTGTACATCTTGTAAATATTTCCACTTTAGAAAATGTGAAGTATCGGAGTTATTATCACAAAGAGAAGTGGAACATAGGGACTTTACAGTTGCTGTTTAGACACCTCCGCTTAACTTCACAAGTTACTTGCTCTGTCTCGTACTTTGATCTTAAGAGAAATCGCCATTGTCGGTGTAGCAACAGTAGTGAGGGCAGGAGGATATATCGTCGCTGATGTAAAAAAAAAGAGATAGTTCTTTTAAAAATGGGTTTAGTAATTTTTTTTAAACATCAAATGAAGAAAAATGTTAAATCAGGGTTAGTAGATATCATGGTCAATGACAAAGTAGAAGTCACAGAATGAGATATCGTAGTTGAATAGCATAGTTTTCTGGAGTACATACGTGTCCTAACGGCACAGTACCATTTCTAGTTCTCTTGTTGACACCAACTGTCTGTCTTATTTTCTGGAAACTTTTATATTTCGTGATAGGGTTTGAATCAAAGGGATGTCAAGATGAATGAGGCGTTTCAGAGGCACCATTGTCATTCACATAAGTCATCCAGGGGTTCCTAGCTGTTGGACTTTCCATTACCTTGTGAAATATACCAAGTCATTGTCACAGCAAGAGGTAGAGAAGGGTATATAAACAGAGAGAACAAACTTGGTTAAATCATTTCTGAATCAGCAATCAAGATGTAATGATTACATGATTTCAGTGAGAGAGAAGAACAAAGTAAGAGGCAGCAGTGTGACTTATTGCCTCACACACAAAAAGAAGTGTTCACTCAAATCGAAGACATGAGCAAACCTGATCCAACACTTTCCACGTCTGCATCCAAACTGAGACAGTCTATTCCAAACAAAAGGCCTCCAGTATCACCCAAATTGGAGAAATTGACAAACATTCCTCCTGAAAATTTAGAACCACAGCCTACAAGTACAGGTCGAAGTTTAAAGATTTCATGTCGAACATACCACTGGAGAAAGCAGAAGAGTTCATCACCAATGTGTGGGATTCTTTGTTAACCGCACTGAAACAGCAATGTGAAGCGAAAGAAGACATAGTTTAAGACTATCCATTCATCATGACAGATTGAATTCTCCCATTTGGATTGAGTTTAGCAGTCCATCAGAATTGACAACTTCCAAAATCATCAACAAGATTCAACATGTGCAGTAATCCAACAAGTTTCACATCATCGACAGAAAAGCAACACTGTTCATGACCCATGTTTCTCTTCCCCAAGGGACAGGACATGGCAAAAAAGTGTTATTGATAGACAACCTTTGCAGCACCAAAAAGAACCTTGTCCAAATTAACAACCCTCAAGACAAAATGTTGTTTAACCCGTGCCATTGTTGTGGGATGAATGTATGCCAACAAGAACAACACAGCAGAATGATAAAAAGCCTGGAAAACTATTCAATGATCTGACTGAGCCAAACAACAAAGAGAGGCAGAACTCCTGTTACAGCAAGCAGGGCTAGCTAAACATACGCCCTGTGGAAATTCATGAAATGCAAAAGTTGCAAGACGTCTTGGCTCTACTTTACACATTCAAAGTGCACCCTCAAGAAGTGTGCGGACATCTATTGTTTCAAGGCAGAGATTTCAAAGACAGAAAATACATTCCCATCTATCTTAACAATGGACATATTGATGCCATTACCAGTATCACTGCATTCCTGTCATACAGTTATTACTGTGAGAAATGTGACTATGGCTATAACGATTGAGAGCAACATAAGCATTGCAGATCGAAATGCTAAGGATGTTTGGCCTTTAAATTCTGTCTTGACAAAGAACAAGAACAAGTGCATTGCTCTGCTTGTCAGCGCACGTTTTCAGTCCTACCTGTTACTAACAGCATTTGAAGACACGAGGTTCACAGTGGAAAATTGGTTGTCATCTCCTGAGATTGTGCCCTACTTGTGGACAAGGCATACATACCAACAGTGCCAAGGCACACATATGTTCAGGAAAGAAAAGATGTCACATTTGTTGCCAAACCATGGACTAAGAACATCAATGCTACATTAAAAAATACCATTCATGAAGAAGATGACCAGACAAAGAATGGCAATTTCATCTTTTTCAATTTTGAATGCATGAAGAAGAAGAAGAAGAAGAACAAGAAGATGACTAAAAGAAAGGGAATTTTGTCTTTTTCGATTTTGAATGCATGCAAGAGACTGGTATTAATTTCTGCATGGCTCACCGAGCGTGTGAAAAGTGCATCCAAGAGCCTATCTTTACTCATTGCCCTTACTGCAGCAAGTTTTCCTGAAAGACGTGAAAAAATCTTTCATGGATCAAATACATTGGCTGATTTTGCCCAATGGATCTTAGACATTATCGACGAGACATGGAGCCAAGAAGACATTTAATGTTACAGAGACTATCATCGCTATGCCACAGTGATGGCTCACAATTTTTCATGATACAATTGACACTTTCTTTTAAGATGCTATGAGGGACAAAGTACCGAACATCCTAAAGTGACTTTGAACGGAGCCAAAATCATTTCCATGCAAGTGGTCCAAGTGCAGTTTAAATATTCAAGGAGTTACTTGACCATGTCTTTTGAGTCACTTGCCTAAAATGTTTGGCATGACAAAAATGGCCAAAGGCTATTTTCTACTATTTTTCAATGCTAAAGCCAATCAACGTTCTGTTCTACCCCATTTGCCTGAGGCTCACTACTATGACCCCGACAACATGCATACCAAACAACAAGATGCTTTCTATTCATGGTACCAGACTCATGCCTCAGACCCTTTCGACTTTCAGGAAGAAATATTAAAATATTGTTGTTCTGACCTGGACATTTTATGGCGTTGGTATAGAAAATTTCTAAAATTGTTCATGGAACATGGAGGGATCAATGCTCTGAAAGAAACCTGCACCATTGCCAAATCGTGTTCCTTAGTGTACCCTCAATGATTCAACCACCAAATAACCTTATTTGTTGTAAGCCCTCAAACGACCAATTTTGTCAAACATCAATACTCAAAGCCCTACGATGGTTACATTATTTGTGCGAAAAAGAAGACAAATGGATCCAACATGCCCACAACGGAGGAGGCAAAAACACCATCAGAAGGTATTTTATGGATGGCTGGGACTTAAATAATCCCCAGGTAATGTATGAGTTTAACATGTGCTTATTTCATGGATGCCCAATTTGCTACCCTCAACATGACTCTAAAAACCAGTTTTTACAACAGACCAATGAAGGCCACTTATCACCGATACTTGAAGCTAGAAGAGCAGAGATACCAAGTCATGGAAATGTAGGAAAAAAAGTATGATCAATGATTGAAAACGATCCCAAGTTTAAGTGCATCATGAAAAGTTACAAGCTGGTGGACCCTCTGAACCCACGGGACAGTTTGTACGAAGGACGGACGAATGCCACCTGTTTGCTGTACCAAGCCAACAAGGAGAAAGGAGAAGAAATCAAATGCTTGGATATGTGTTCTCTGTATCCATATGTGTGCAAATATTGTCACTTTCCCGCAGGGCACCTGCAATTGCTGACTGAATGCATCGACATGGACAATGTTAGACAACACGAAGAATGAATCAAGTGCAAAGTCTTGCCTCCCACGAACTTGTACCCTCCTGTTTTGTCACATCATTGCAAGCAAAACTGATGTTTCTCTTGTGTTGAACTTGTGCTGAAATGTGCAACCAAGACCACACTTGTCAGCACACTCACGAAGAACATGCCCTAATGGGAAAATGGGTCAGTTTGGAATTGTTTAAAGCTCTGGACATGGGATACCAACTGTCTACAAAATTTACCACTTTCCCAAGATAGAATAATAACACAAGGGCGACGAGACTCAAAAAGGCATTTTTGCAGACTACATGAATGTTTCTTAGAAGCCAGTGGCTATCCCTCCTGGTGTCACACTCCCAAAGACCAAAAGAAATTAAAAGAGATATACTGAGAGCAGGAAGGCATCACTTTAGACCACATCAAGAAAAATGAATGAAGATGATCATTTGCCAATTGTTGAATTGCATGTGGGGCAAAATGGCACAACGACCATGTTTACCCAAGATGGAGTATTTGACAGAACCTTCCTGCTACTACCAGATGATTCACAACAAAACCAAATACATGAAACATGTGGACATGATCTTAGTCAATTACAAAGAAGAACTGGACTTTGTAGAAGCAGTCAAATTTGGAAATGTCATCATTGCAGCTTATGTGACAGCCCATGCTAGCTTAAAACTTAGAGCTGTTAGAAGATTGCATGTTGCATTTTGACAGTTGCATCGATCATCTGGATCGACATCGATCGTCTGGATCAACGACAACTGAAAATTGAAGAAGACTGTTTAGGAGCCTTGATAAATGAGCAACCCTCTGACAAGCTTCTAAGTTTTGCAAACTTTGTGACTATGAATAACGTGACCGACAAGAAGAAGTGCACATGGAGTGTAAAGTGAAAGGATTGACTCTCAGTTATCACACCAGTCTGGACAGGATCAAAGTTGTAAAGTGATCACCAACTAACCGCACAAGGTTGTACATTTACCCACACACCAAATCATCAGCCAGCCTTTGGAAAAAGTCTATCAAATCATGTACCAGAAGTGAGTATGGCTTCCAAAATACTTCACTTTACTATATGGTTACATCGATATTGGCCAGCTTTCATTGTCACCACAAGCGTCAAGCAAGAAAGATGAATACTTTGAAACAGCAAGTATTGAGCATAAGACTCAAGTCCAACGAGAAACTCTAGTGCGATACTGTGACTCACAATCACATTCAGTGCAGTAACACATCTTATCTTAGTTGTTTATTTACTAACACCATGGTAAAGTACATGCAACGGGTGCGACCAGTGCAACTTCCAGACTACAAGACTTTACCTTATAGACATGCAGATATCACCCAATTTAAAAAAAGGGACAACTTCCAAGAACATCACTTCATTCCGAGGACAAATGCCAAGAAAGATGAATCACTCTACGCAGATGAAAAAAGAGAAGGAACAAGCATCATTTGCTTTTCACCACCATTCCATCACATCAAAGTGTGTCCAAGAAGGAAATGGATTCATTAGACATAAAGGAGTATTTACCATCCAAATGATTCAAATGGCAACTTCGAGAAAATTTAGGATGACAACTTACACCTACACAGTAAAATTTAATGACTTTGTTCCTGATATTCCAGTTGAAAGAAGCATCAGGTTTTATTATGGACTTATTTGACTCACAGTTCCAGGTACTCCAACGTCAGTGTCAAGTCAAACATCAAGGTCGATTGAGCCTATCACAATAGTTTGAACTCTTCTGTATGTCTCAGGTTTAGTACATCTGCAGAATTAACTTCTTACAAACTATGGAGGGTCATTGCTTCAATGATGCAGACGATGAGAGAAAAATTTGACATCACCAATGGAAAAGTGACCATTCATATGGCTTATGTTATACCTCCACTGGAAGAATACAATAACCACCATTGATCTGCTTGTTGATACGTGTACCTAGCACAATCGACATAACAGCAGATTTACAAATGAAAGAGAGAATGTGATGGGAAAAATCTATGCTGACCACACAAGTGGTAGCTGACCAGATTTAAAAATGTGTGACTGATATAGAGAGAAACATGAACTTTGTCCATTTGATTGTTTGTAACTTATTTTGTTTTAGCTTTTTATCAAACATGGACATTAATCGTAGTATGAAAAATGTCATTTATAAATGAAATGTATATACGTTCTATATGGTTTTTTAAATTTAAAAAATAGTTTACTAAAACAAGTAACTAAATAACTTGTAAATAAGTTTGTTCCAGGACCAAAATTTGTATCTATTAAATGGATAGTGCTTAGACCATAGCACAGGCCAGAGAGCCCATGTATATAATTGAATTAATGTTTTGTACCCATGCAATAGACTTATTGGAGTCTCAATTCTGTCTCTGAGTCTTTCTTTGTAACATCTCTGTCATCTTTTTTTGTGTACTTGGATGTGCATTTGTTTGTTTCTGTATGTTGATATGTGTCCCTATCAACTCTTTGTCCTATAAACACATTGCACCCTATAAATAGTTTTGACCCTATAAACCCCATGATGCCACCCATGTTCAATTTTCATTGACCTCCAGGTGACATTCCCATGTTATATTCCCATTGACACTAATTTTGTTATACTCATTTTTAATGTTACGGTCCCACTGATGCCAAATTGGCCCAATCCCTTGTTGCTGTGTTAAATTTCCCATTCACTCCATGTTCAATTTCCCATTGTTAAATACCCCTTGTCGCTATAAGTACCCCGGGGCGGTGGTCTGTAATGTATTTTCCCGTTGCCGCTCAACTACCCCCATATACTACTATAATAAATTAAAACCTGAAATTATATTACTGTGTTTCAACAAAAGATCATTAGCACATCAGCATTATACAGATCATGACAGACAAATCAACTTCAGCATTGGACTTAATTTGCATTTTACTAAAGTTTATTCAGAAATTAAAAATATTATGACTTGTGTCTGTAATTCTATGATTATTTTGAGATTTACTTTGCAATACCACAAGTTTGTTTTTCATTTTTGCTTTGTATTCTGTGAAAATAAATATTTGTTGAATTTTACAAAGCTTGTAACTTTTCACTCTTTTCTGTGATGTAGCATAGACTTGTAACAAGGTAATACACATAAACTAAGTCTGCCAGGTATCCAGGTATGTCATTATCTGCAGGTAACTTTATATTTCCAGAATGTTTCTGAAGTTCATGTCATGTATATATGAATTACATGTAAATTATCTGTCATGTATATTTAATTTACCTGATCTTGAATTGTTGTTGTCTAGAAAGAAGCTTGTTTAGGATGTAGCAGAATTGGTAAAATCAAGATACATACAAATTATAGAACTTGAATATCAAATAAGTAGATCGAAAACATTTTTATCAATAGATTGGTTTCTAAACCAGTCATATTTTTTCAACATAAATTTTGCATGTTTTAAGGGTAATGAAAAGAAAATAATTGTTTTGTTTTTTTTAAAGTAATATGTGTACTCTAGTGAAAAAACGAGATTTGAACATGAATCAGTTTCTGATGGAAAATATTACGATAATAATTACTTAATACTAGTTGGTTTACTGTTAATAAACAATAGGGAATGGATATCCCAAAGTTCTATGCAAAAATTGTTTCTTTTATATTTAACATCCACAAGCATCTTAGTTTCCTTCACAGTGTCATGTGACCAATAACGACTTTCATTGTGATTATTAAGTTTCACACTTAACCAGCTGTAAATAGATCTCTGGTCTAGATTTTCCCTGAAACACTTTGTATTTTCTGAAGGATGGGGAATTTCTTTCCTGTATTAGCATTAGGATGATTCAATGACAAAACAATCATGCTCAGCCTGCAAGATAGTTCAGACTAGAGATCTCCTGTGACTGGAATTTTAAGGCTACTGAATTTTATCTCACCGTGAGGTGGAAGTTCCTGAGCTGAACTTGAGATGCATTCCTGAGTCTTTCTTAGTCATTGGTTATAGCACTGGGAGAAAGCATATGTTTTGGCATTTTGACATGAATGAAGAAAATAATATTTGAGCTGCCCTCAAATAGTCCTCTGAAAGATCTTGAACAAATGCAATAATAAGCAATGCAAAAACTTGAGATGCTAATGCAAATGTTTTTTCATCTGTCTCTCCTTTTCATCTATCCTCCAAAAGGTTAACCAATTTTTATTCAGAGACTTGAAAGACATCATTGGCCATCTTTGATCCCTTTATTACATATAACACACCATAACATTCCTCATTTGGACTTAAACTCTCAGAATACAACAATAAGATAATCAATTAGCAGCTTGCTGTGTACACATGTTAATCTTCTTCAGCCATTTCTCAGCCACAATCAGGACTAAATTAGTTACCCACAAATTTATTATTATTATTATTATTATTATTATTATTATTATTATTATTATTATTATTATTATTATTATTATTACAGTATTATTATTATTACAGTATTATTATTATTATTATTATTATTATTATTATTATTATTATTATTATTATTATTATTATTGACATTATTTTACCATGAAATTAAACAATTCTTTCTACAACATAACTGCTATTATAATTATGGTGTCAAGGTCACAGCCAAAATAAATATGTGTTATGCTTTTTGTTAAATGTTTTTCATTTACTTAAACTTTCAAAACCCTCTGATGGATTATCTTCATACTTGGCATGAACCTAAGATAATGCATTCAGTAACATGCAATGCTTGCTTCTTTTACCTTGGAGTCAAGGTCACAGTCACAGAAGGTTTGTGGTTTAATATTTTTTACTTGTTTATATTTTCCAATCTTCTTGATGGATTTTGTTTGTATATTGGATGAATCATTATGTATCCAAAACAATTCATTCTAAGACACACTTGCTCTTTCTTTTGACCTTGAGGTCAAGGTCACACATTAAAGTACAGTTTTGATTGTGGGCTTATCATGCAGGCTCTGGGCTTTTTGTATACCAGTATAATTCTCTTCTCTTTGGTATATGACAATGATATATACAATAAATACATATAAGACCATGCTGAAATAGTTATTTACACCATTAACTAGACAATAGAGTTAGGCAACAGCCATGAAGGTGAATATTTCAACTGTAATAGGTGTGCAAGCCATGTGCTAAGCAAGAAGTTCAGGTTAAGATATAAATAGTCCATTTTTTTTATGTCATATGTCATATGTCACTGCCAAGAGAAGCCATCATTACTTTAAAAGTCCTTGGGAGTTGTGTAACTGTGTATGCAACAGTAATACATTCCTGTACATGAAGCAGTTGACCTTTGGGTAAGTGTAATTAATATCCTGCTTTAACCAAATTTTATCAGTTCAGTGTGTGGTCACTTTCAGAGTATTTTCAATATGCAAGAATCAGTAATAAAGATGCCACCCTTTACTTATTCCCAACATCCACCATTCCAGTATTCATTTCCTTTCTACCAAATTCAAAATGACAATTTCAAAATGTTGTTTCAATTTCTGCCTTGATTGATCTGTTGTACCCAGTGACATGAGATGTTTGAATCCATTGATTGCCTGCATTTAATTAAAGTTCTAGCATTTTCATGGGCACTTACTTTCACCAGACCAACTGCAGACCAAGAAATTAGCCGATTAATTGACTGATTTGTCATGGAGAAGAACACAAGCATATGTAAGATTCTTGGTGAGTTTGTTGTACATTTCATCACCATAGCAACCATTTATAGAAGACCTAATGCTTTTTGCACAGTGAGTATTGCTATGTCTGAGAAGTCATATATGAAGCATTAGGGATGATATGTTTTTTCTCTGCACACAATTTCAATCATCTCTTCAAACTACATCCTTGTTGGTTTGACTGTCTAATGAAATACAGTGCAGACCATGCGAAGTAAAGTTTTCTCACCTCTATCAATTTTTTGCTATGCTTTCCACAGTCATTAATGGACAGTTATTAACATACAGGTAAAATGGCCACATGCAGCTTGAACTTTAGAAGCTGATAGCTTATTTCACTTGTTTATGCCTTGCTGAGGTCAGTTTGTTATATTTTGCTTGTTTATTTCTTGTTGAGGTCAGTTGTTACATTTTGCTTATTTGTTTCTTGCTGAGGTCAGTTGTTACATTTCACATGTTTATTTCTTGGTTAGGTCAGTTTCTTATATTTTGCATTTTTATTTCTTGCTATAAGGTGGGATTTTTATATTTATTTTATTTATTTATTGTTATGAATTTGGTTTGTTAATTTTTGTTTTTTTATTTCTTGCTATGAGGAGAGTTAATAATAGTTTCATTTTGTATTTCTTCAGAAATCAGTATTTTATTGCCAGCCTTTGTCAAGTCAGTGATACATATTTCCTTGCAAACATTTGTTATTTTATAAAGATTGGAAAATACATTTATTGTCTTGGAAAAAAGTTTTCTAAATTGTTTTGTTTAAATTGATTTTCTCATGGTTTCTGGATCTGGAAATTCTTTACAGACAGGCAGATGCAATGGGCATGATTAGCACTATCTACAACTGTTAATGGCATTCTTACAACATAACTGTTATCCTAACAATCTAATTATCATTTTTGTTAATTAAAGTGTAATTATTTTCTGTAAGGCAATTATCTGTCATGGTTAAGAATCTTCAATATATTAATTAAAATGGATCCAGTTGATTAAAATTTTCAATGTACAGTTGAATAATACTTTAGGTATATGGTTGATTAAAACATTAAATGTACAGTTGATTAAATGTAAAGTTGATTCAAACTTTAAATGTACAGTTGATTCAAGCTTAAATTGTACAGCTCATTCAAACGTTAAATGTATGGTTGATTCAAATATTAAATTTACAGTTGATTCATTCATTAAATATGCATCTGATTCAAACTTTGATTTAAACATTAAATGTACATTTGAAAAAAGTATATACAGTATTCCCTCCTCGTAAGACTGACCATGAGTGCCATGGAGTATAGTGCCATTTAGTCTTTATAATACATGTATAGTACTCATGGTAACACAGACCATGAGTGCCATGCAGTATAATGCCATTTAGTCTTTACAATACATGTATAGTAATCATGGTAACACTGACCATGAGTGCGATGGAGTATAGTGCTATTTAGTCTTTACAATCCATGTACAATGCTCATTCATGATAACACTGACCATGAGTGCCATGGGGCATAATGCCATTTAATCTTATTAATACATGTACAGTACTCATGATGACATTAACTGAGTGCCATGGAGTATAATGCCAATTAGTCTTCCGAGTACAGTACTTATTCATGATAACACTGACCATGAGTGCCATGGAGCATAATGACATTTAGTCTTTACAATACATGTATAGTACTCATGGTAACACTGACCATGAGTGCCATGAGTATAATGAATTATCCTTATGAAACCACCTTATCTTAAAGTACATTATACACATAATTTTACTACTGCATAATAAATTGGGATTTATAATGATATCTGCCTTTCAACAGGAATTGCATTATAAAGCAGGGTCTTATAACAGGAATTGAATTATTATAAATGGGTTTGAGCATATGATATAGCTTTTTAAGTAGCTTTAACAGTTTTTCAGTCATGTTGCTATGATGTCTGCAGTGTGACAGTTTATAGCACTGGGGCATCATGCTGCAGACTTGTGGCATGATGTCTCACCCAGTCACATTATACTGACACCAGGATGACCAGACTGAACACTAACCTCTTAATGCTGAGCACTAAGCAAGGCAGCTGTTAGTACCATTTTTTTAAGTCTTTGACATGATTTGGCGAGGGTTCTAACCCGTGACCTCATGCATCTGAGGTGGACACTCTGACCACTAGGCCACTGGAGCAGTTGGTGTTAGAGCCGGAATTCAATTATAATAAAGGGCCTAAGAACAGGATTTTCATTCTAATCAAGAGCCTTTTATAAAAGGAATTGCATTATAATAAAAGGCCTTATAACAGGAATTGCATTACAGTATAATGAGGGACCTTTTAACATGGATTGCATTTTGATAAGTGCCTTATAAAAGGAATTGCATTACATGTATAATAAAGGCTCTTGTAACAGGAATTAGCCTTATAACAGGAAATGCATTGTAATAAAGGGCCTTAGAACAAGAATTGCATTTTAATGAAGGGCTTTTTAACAAGGATTGCATTATAATAAAGGGATTTATAACAGGAATTGTATTATAATGAAAGGTCTTAGAAAAGGATCTGCATTATAATGAATTGTTTTATAACAGAAAATGCATTGTAATAAAGGGCCTTATAACAGGAAATGCATTATAATAATGGGCTTTATAACATAAAATGTATTATAATAAAAAATAAAGGTCCATATAACAGGAAATGCAGTATAATAATGGGCCTTATAACAGAAAATGCTTTATAATAAAGTGCCTTATAACAGAAAATGTACTATAATAAAGGGACTTATAACAGAAAATGCATTAAAATAATAGGTCTTATAACAGAAAATGCATTGTAATAAGGAGTTTTATAACAGGAAATACATTATAATAAATGACTTTATAACAAAAAATGCATTATAATAAGGCCTTATAACAGGAAATGCATTATAATAATGGGCCTAAAAACAAAAAATGCATTATAAAAAAGGGCCTTATAACAGGAAATGCATTATAATAATGGGCCTTATAACTGGAAATGCATTAAAATAATGTCTTATAACATGAAATTCATTACATCAATGGGCCATATAACATGAAATTCATTATAATAATGGGCCATATAACAGGAAATGAATTATAATAATGGGCCTTATAAAGCAGGAAATGCATTACATGTATAATAAAGGGCCTTGTAACAGGAAATGCATTATAATAATGGGCCCTTTAACAGGAAATGAATTATAATAAAGGGCCTTATAGCGGGAAATACATTATAATAATGGGCCTTATAGCAGCAATTTTATTATAATGAAAGGCTTTGTAATAAGGGAATATTGATTTTTTTCTGCAAACTTGCAGATATGGAATGTACAGCAATTTATTATTTAATTATATTTGCTTCCATTATTTCAACATTGTTAAAACTTCAGTCTATATCCATATGGTATTGCATTGTACTGTGGACTATACTACTAATGTGCATGGTGCTAAGTGCTTATATTTTATTTTATTACTTACTTACTTTTAGTCACATATAACCAAAAATAAAAGAAATTAAACTATTTTGTTTTTTAAGTAGTGTTTACTTTTCATTGCTGAATAGAGAGTGAGTTTAAAAGATGCATCCATTTCAATCCATAAATAGCAGTTTACATTGTTAGGTATCAGTAATAACATTAGAATCTTGTGTCAAGAAAAGCATTACTTGATGACATGTGCAAGCCTCAACAAGAAATATGTATTATACAAGATACATTGTACAGGGAGCCTCAAAATGAAATATAAAAGACCTCTCCATGCATTGTTCAGGGAGATGAAACAGGTTTGATGTTATTTGATACATGTATATGGCATAGACTAATCCATGTATTATGTGTCTCGGGGCAGAAACTAATCCCCATATTATATGTCTCTGGTTGATTGATAAATATAAGTAGAGACTTCTCCCCAAATCATGTGTATATATTAGAGGAACACAGCATTGTGGTATTTGTTTATGGTGGTACATACCATGTTACTTTCTTATGGTTTAGGTATATCAGTAAATTCATTCACTAGTAATTGTATAGTGAATTCCCCAAGTAATCGTGTAATAAACTTAATGATATTACAGTCATGTTTTCATTATTCATGACAAATTAATTGCAAAAATATATTATTAATTCATTTTTATAAAATAATCATATTTGTCATACCTAAAGTTTTGAGTATAACAATTATTATTTATGAAATTTTAATTACATTTTTATACATAGTCCAACATGGCAGCCAAATCATATGTTGTGAAAGGTGGTTGAACCATGTAAAACTTTGGAAAAATTTGTGAAATAAAAATAAGAAAACTAATTGTCATTCCTTTTAGTTATTTTCTAATGTATGTTAATTTGTTTAAATAAAATTAAATTCCTTTATAAGGATGTGAATTTTCATGGGATTTTCAGGAGAGTAATTGTTTGAGTTTTTTAAGTAATTTCTTTAGTCCAGCAAATATATTCTTCTTTGATAAGTCACTATTTTATGTTTATTGTCTCTCTGTGATAATTATCTTGCTGGATGTTAGCATTCTACTCAAATTATCTTCTGGTATATATCAATAGTGTACCTAATAAACTGTAGGCAATGTCAACAATTCCCACTATTATTAAGAAGCTTTCTAATGTCAGCCATAGTGTAAGCTTCATCATCCCACTTTTACATGGTGTCAGCCAGTGTATGCTTCATCATCCCACTTTTACATGGTGTCAGCCAGTGTAAACTTCATCATCCCACTTTTACATGGTGTCAGCCAGTGTATGCTTCATCATCCCACTTTTCATGGTGTCAGCCAGTGCATGCTTCATCATCCCACTTTTACATAGTGTCAGCCAGTGTAAGCTTCATCATCCCACTTTACATGGTGTCAGCCAGTGTAAGCTTCATCATCCC
Organism: Potamilus streckersoni; assembly: GCA_016746295.1. NCBI lineage: Eukaryota > Metazoa > Mollusca > Bivalvia > Unionida > Unionidae > Potamilus > Potamilus streckersoni. Next base: position 1,544,853 of record JAEAOA010001816.1, read on the forward strand.
ACTTTTACATGGTGTCAGCCATAGTGTAGGCTTCATCATCCCACTTTACATGGTGTCAGCCAGTGTAAGCTTCATCATCCCACTTTACATGGTGTCAGCCATAGTGTATTCTTCATCATCCCACTTTTACATGGTGTTAGCCAGTGTAAGCTTCATCATCCCATTTACATGGTGTCAGCCAGTGTAAACTTCATCATCCCATTTACATGGTGTCAGCCATAGTGTAAGCTTCATCATCCTACTTTTACATGGTGTGAGCCATAGTGTAAGCTTCATCATCCCACTTTACATGCTGTTAGCCAGTGTATGCTTCATCATCCCACTTTTACATGGTGTCAGCCATAGTGTAGGCTTCATCATCCCACTTTACATGGTGTCAGCCAGTGTAAGCTTCATCATCCCACTTTTACATGGTGTCAGCCAGTGTAAGCTTCATCATCCCACTTTTACATGGTGTCAGCCAGTGTAAGCTTCATCATCCCACTTTTACATGGTGTCAGCCAGTGTAAGCTTCATCATCCCACTTTTACATGGTGTCAGCCATAGTGTAGGCTTCATCATCCCACTTTACATGGTGTCAGCCAGTGTAAGCTTCATCATCCCACTTTTACATGGTGTCAGCCATAGTGTAAGCTTCATCATCCCACTTTACATGGTGTCAGCCATAGTGTAAGCTTCATCATCCCACTTTTCATGGTGTCAGCCATAGTGTAAGCTTCATCATCCCACTTTTACATGGTGTCAGCCATAGTGTAAGCTTCATCATCCCACTATTACTTGGTGTCAGCCATAGAGTAAGCTTCATCATTCCACTTTATATGGTGTCAGCCAGTGTAAGCTTCATCATCCCACTTTTCATGGTGTCAGCCATAGTGTAAGCTTCATCATCCCACTTTACATGGTGTCAGCCATAGTGTAAGCTTCATCATCCCACTATTACTTGGTGTCAGCCATAGTGTAAGCTTCATCATCCCACTTTTCATGGTGTCAGCCATAGTGTAAGCTTCATCATCCCACTTTTCATGGTGTCAGCCATAGTGTAAGCTTCATCATCCCACTTTACATGGTGTCAGCCATAGTGTAAGCTTCATCATCCCACTATTACTTGGTGTCAGCCATAGAGTAAGCTTCATCATCCCACTTTTCATGGTGTCAGCCATAGTGTAAGCTTCATCATCCCACTATTACTTGGTGTCAGCCATAGAGTAAGCTTCATCATTCCACTTTACATGGTGTCAGCCAGTGTAAGCTTCATCATCCCACTTTTCATGGTGTCAGCCATAGAGTAAGCTTCATCATTCAACTTTACATGGTGTCAGCCAGTGTAAGCTTCATCATCCCACTTTACATGGTGTCAGCTATAGAGTAAGCTTCATCATTCCACTTTACATGGTGTCAGCCATAGAGTAAGCTTCATCATCCCACTTTTCATGGTGTCAGCCATAGAGTAAGCTTCCCACTTTTCATGGTGTCAGCCATAGAGTAAGCTTCATCATCCCACTTTACATGGTGTCAGCCATAGAGTAAGCTTCATCATCCCACTTTTCATGGTGTCAGCCATAGAGTAAGCTTCATCATCCCTCTTTACATGGTGTCAGCCATAGTGTAAGCTTCATCATCCCACTTAGTTGTATTATTTTGGATGACAGTGTATACAACAGTTAACACACATAGAGCGAATTCATCTACTGTAAGAAACTAAACATTGGCCATTTCATGGAGGGGGGATATGCAATTTCCTGTCAAGGTGAGATATTTGTTTGAAATAATGGATAAAATGTTGTTATTTTGTTATGAATTGGAGCAAGATATTTTTTTCTAAGAATTTTAGAGCTGAAAGTTGCCAAATTTTCAGTCAGTTGATGTATCAAATTTATTCATATAGTTGTTACTTGGCATCATGGCTAATCAAGTAAAAAGTATTTTGCAAGCTTTACATACGACTTCATGTAAACAAGACCCAAGAAAGTTTCTCCTAGCACTGACTTAACAGTAAAAGCAAAACGAGGTATTAATCATGTAATGCATACCAAAATAAAGTGACAAAAGCATACTGATTAAACAGGACATTTCTGGGGAGAGTACTAAAAAAAATACAGTAGGGAAGATTTCAAACTATTTTATGAAGTAGTTAACCTTTCATGTGAGGTTCTGTGGACAGTATCTGTTTGCAGGCATGCAAAGTCACTGTTTCCAGGCATGTTTTTGTCTGTAAAAGTCAATTGAAAATGAAACTGACAACTTTTATAATTATTGACTTTTCTGCTCAACTTTGTATGTAGGTCACATGCTATTATATTTGTTATTATAGCCCTGTTTGTAGGTCATTTGCCATTATATCACCTTCTATGAAGGTCATTTGCAACCATATCACCTTGTATAAAGGTCATCTGCTACTATATCACCTTGAAATGTCCCCCAGGTGCTGAGGTAGTACAGTTACTATGTATGGAGTGTGTAAATGTCATCTGCGCCTATATACCTCAAGACCTTCAGGAGTGGTTTTAGCATTGGTAAATCACACACACACACACACACACACACACACACACACATATATATATATAAAAATCATCATTGGCAGCTTAGTCTCAGAAAGATTTAGGCATCATTTGTCATGGCTGTGCAGGCCAATGCGCAAGTGACAGTCCCTATTGCAGTTGGAGCAGACATACAGCGAATTCTGATTTGCTTGGTTTACTGCTGCATGTATCTTTCTCTTGCGTTTCTCTTCAGCCTGCAGGACTCTCCTCTCATCAGCAAATGCCATGCCCTTGTTAACTGTCATTCTCCAAATGCCACAATCCTCAGCCTGTACTTCCCAGCTGTCTGGTGAAATACCGCATTCCTTCTTGTCCCTCTTGCACACATCCCTGAAGTGGAGTGACTATATAGGATTTCCTGTTGCAGCCTCCCATCCTCCATGCGTCAGACATGTCCCAGCTATCGAAGGTGGTGTTTGCTCAGCAGGAGTATATGCTTGGAATGTGGTCTTGCCAACCGATTTTCAGGATGCATTGTAGGCATTGTATGTGGAAGGAGTTCAGTTGATGCTCTTGCCTCATGTGAGTGCTCTGCGTCTCACTTCCATATATGAGGGTGCTCAGAACGCAGGCTTAGTAGACTTGAATCTTGGTGTGCACTGTCAACGCACTGTTTTCCCACACCCTCTTTGTTAGTCGGGCCATGATGGTATGGTGTTTGCCTTTCCAAACCTTCTTTCCAGCAAAAGAGTGTTGCTGATGGTTGATCCCAAGTAAATAGAGTTATTGACTACTTCCAGGTTGGTACCATCGATTTATATATATATATATATATATATATATATATATATATATATATATATATATATATATATATATATATATATATATAAAGAATACAAATCATATGGCGAATAACAACCCTTTCAAGCATACTGGATCCACCAAGGGATCATGTGTGTCAGGGATTAATTAAAATAGATGCAATAGACTGACGACGAACAGTATGAAACTAGTAACTAACTAGCCTAAGCGCTTTCGACTCTTAATGAGTCTTTTTCAAAGGCAAATACAAAACATATATACGACAAACAAATAAATACAAAAAATTTTTGTTTGTAAACCTCTACATGGCTGTCTTCACATGTGCTAAAACTATAAATACAACCAGCTTGTATAGACTAGTTGCAGAAACTAAAAACGGTGTATAATTCCCTAAAAGTCTACAAGCCAAAGCGACATCTATTTTTACTTTTTGTACATATGAAACGCAGATTATATCCCGGATATTTGATTCTATACTGGTTATTCTTATAGTAAAAATTGAAGGATAATAAGAAGATTTAGAAAATGTTAAATTCTACTAGTGCATAGTTTTCATTTTCTAGTCTTCTTGGTTTAGACCGCTTGGTTTCAATGTTCTAAGGCGGCATATACAGTATGATTCCTTTTCCTTCCTGGTTTCGGAACTCCAGCTGTGGTTGTTAGCAATAGCGATAAGTATTATATCACTGAAAGTGTGGCCAGGGGAGGAGAAGTGTTCTGCGACCGGGCTTCTGTACAGCTTTTTTGTCATCCAATCAGATCTATGAAGGTTTATCCTTTTGTGTAGCTTTTCAGTTTCTCCGACGTATATATATATATATATCATTAAGCCTTCAAAATTAGATTTTTAATTGGTAAAGCACATATATAAATATACTGGAATGCCTTCGAGACTGGATTTGTTATTGTGCAAGGCCTTAAAAATTGGGTTGGCATTGGAAAAGCACAAGGCATGAGGATTGGATTTATCATTGGTAAAGCACATATATATTGGACGGCCTTCAGGATTGGATTTATCATTGTTAAAGTACATATATATTGGATGCATTCAGGATTGGATTTATCATTGGTAAAGAACATATATATGACAAGGCCTTCAGGATTGGATTTATCATTGTTAAAGCACATACTGTATATATATCACAAGGCCTTCAGGATTGGATTTATCATTGGTAAAGCACACATGTATATCACAATGATTTTAAAATTGGATTATTCATTGGTAAAGCACAGATATATCACAAAAGCATTGGGATTGGATTTATCATTGGTGAAAGATATTGCAAGGCCTTCAGGAGTATATTATTGGTAAAGGGCAGATATATCACAAGGCCTTCAGGATTGGATTTATCATTGGTAAAGCACATATATACTTCAAGGCCTTGTCGAATGGATTTATCATTGGTAAAACACACACACACATACACACACTTGTATGTGTATATGTATGTATGTATGTATGTATGTATGTATGTATGTATGTATGTATGTATGTATGTATGTATGTATGTATGTATGTATGTATGTATGTATGTATGTATGTATGTATGTATGTATGTATGTATGTATGTATGTATGTATGTATGTATGTATGTTGCAAGACCTGCAGGAGTGGATTTATCATTGTTAAAGATCATATTTGTTAAAGCACATATATGTCACAAGGCTTTAAGGAGTAGATTTATCATTGGTAGAAAGTTAAGTATTATTGGTAGGACAAAAATTGTCCCCTATTGATTATAGCAGGTAAAGCTTGTTAAAATTGAAATATAAATCTTGAACAGTATTGCATCCTTAGGGAATAATTAAAGTTATCAGCTAACTTAAGATTTTATTCCTGATGACTGTGTCAACTAACTTGAGAGTTTATTCCTGATGACTGTGTCAACTAACTAAAGATTTTATTCCTGATGACTGTGTCAACTAACTAGAGTTTATTCCTGATGACTGTGTCAACTAACTAGAGAGTTTATTCCTGATGACTGTTTGTGCATAAACTTGCTGTTATATTGTTTCTTTTTGACATTATTCCTAATTTGAGTGCACAATACACATATTCTTCTTTGAAATAAGATGAAGTCCCTTATCTGATAATAAGTGTTACTGGTTAGGAAGTACAGTTTTTGTTAGATTTCAATAAGATCATTTTGTGTTCTCAGTGTTTATAAATTGTGATAAATGTGACAAACCTAGTTATGCATTACCTTCAAAGCTCAGAGAGATATATTAGTTTAAATCATAAACTACTGAATCAAACTAAACCAAATAAGATACATTGGATGAGTCCCAATACCTGATTTGGTTTTGTTGACTCTGAACTTATTTTTAATTTTGTTTACACATTTCTGAACATTATTTGAAACTCTTTTTTTTCACACCAACTTTGTAAGCACATTTAAGCAAAAACTGTTAAGTATGTTTCAGCAAAATTTATTTCAGGCCAAATGAAATTTAGTTTACATATTTGTATTAATCCATTGAACACCTGTTTAGGTCATTACACAGCTTGTTTTTTTCATCAGAATCTTTACATTTTGGACATTTTTAATAAAATTTTGTAAGCATGGCAAAGGAAAAATATTTAAGGTAGACCAATGACAATTGGTAGACTTGGTAGTATTATTATGTCAATGAGCTGATTGAATCTTCATGCTGTGGAGGAAGTATTCCATTTGTTTTATTCAAATATTTAAACTTTTTTTGACAAAGACCTTGTTAACACAAGTTAGCAAAGTTAGGAAATATAAAAAGTCAACAATAAATTGGAGTTATATAGACAGATAACTTGATTGGATATTCATACTACAATACCAGTAAGCAAATGTCAAACATTTCAATTTACTCAATCTAACAGACATTTGTTCTGGAAGTTTAAGAACATTTTGTAGATCAGTGTGATGGGTACATGAGATTATTCCATTCAGTTAAAATTTTCATGTAATTTTACATATTTACCCAAATGCATTGGGAATAAGTGTCTTGTTATTATAGGTATTATCAGAAAATAAATAATGATATCACATTTTCCATCTTAGAAATATTCCAACAGATCCATAGCATTCTTGGCAAGCACTGTGTGAATATGCATCTTGTTTCAGTTATTCTTGCAAAATATTATGTGTGTGCAGAATCCTTGGACAAGGTGTATAAATATGGCATTGATGGCCATGTGGCATTGATGGCCATGTGGCATTGATGGCTGTGTGGCATTGATGGCTGTGTGGCATTGATGGCCATGTGACATTGATGGCCATGTGACATTGATGGCCGTGTGACATTGATGGCCATGTGGCATTGATGGCCATGTGACATTGATGGCCATGTGGCATTGATGGCCATGTGACATTGCTGGCTGTGTGGCATTGATGGCCATGTGACATTGATGGCTGTATGGCGTTGATGGCCGTGTGGCATTGATGGCCATGTGGCATTGATGGCCATGTGGCATTGATGGCCATGTGGCAGCATTATTGAACAAGATCAATGAATGTGGCCATATCCAAGTGGCAATATTGGATTCCATGTGGCATTGATGTCCTTTCAGATTTATTTATCTATTTGCTAGGCCAGACCCAAAACAAATGGCAGAATGTGTATGTATTGACAGAAAACATTAAATTATATTAGGTTCTCCAGTTGCACAGACTAGAGAACTTTCTTAGTATAAAAATCAAATGTTCTCTCATGCCTTAGTACCTCCTATTATTCAGAACAATTAAAATTAATGACGCATGTAAAAGGAAGTTTCAACTGGTCTGCTCCACAGTACACCAACCTGAATTCTTATTTCATATAAATCAAACCTTATTTATGTGCTACTCATATGATAGTTGTTTTATTCCTCAGAAATGACATTCATTTGCTAAAATATTTATTTTTCACTAAATCTTAAAATTTGGCTTTCTTACAAGACTACGCATCCATATTAAATCATCTAATCAGGAGTTACACTTTCTGCCCTGGAAAAGGAATAAGGAGAAAAAGATGAGTGCCTTCACTACTGTAGCTAAACTATATTTTTGAACATAAACAAAATTCCTTTTATGCAAGAATATGCTGGCATCAATAATGTCATCACATTGTCTTCTAGAATGGGTAAAGATGCAACTATTGGTCAACTACTCTTCTGTTAACCTTGTTTCTAAGACAGAGATAAAAAAGGTAAAGATTAAAAATGAAATGAGTGAGGTCAGATAAAATTGAGAATTTTTATTTGTACATTTTAGGGAGATCAACATAATTTTACAACTAATATGAAACCAGAATTATAAATTTTTCAACAGTCATATAAAAGAAAAACATTGCTTTAAAAATACAGTGTGGTGCATTCACTTAAGAAAATAAGTACATTAAACAAGTTAATGCAATAGTTGGTCTGTATCACAAGGATAGATTTCATAAAACACATTTAATAAGTTATTGTACTGGTTGACCTGCATCATGTAGATAGATTTCATAAAACACATTTAATAAGTTAATGTACTGGTTGACCTGCATCATGTAGATAGATTTCATAAAACACATTTAATAAGTTAATGTACTGGTTGACCTGCATCATGTAGATAGATTTCATAAAACACATTTAATAAGTTATTGTACTGGTTGACCTGCATCATGTAGATAGATTTCATAAAACACATTTAATAAGTTAATGTACTGGTTGACCTGCATCATGTAGATAGATTTCATAAAACACATTTAATAAGTTAATGTACTGGTTGACCTGCATCATGTAGATAGATTTCATAAAACACATTTAATAAGTTAATGTACTGGTTGACCTGCATCATGAGGTCAGATTTCATAAAACACATTTAATAAGTTTTTGTACTGGTTGACCTGCATCATTATAAAGCACATTTATTAAGTTATTGTACTGGTTGACCTGCATCATTATAAAGCACATTTAATAAGTTTTTGTACTGGTTGACTTGCATCATTATAAAGCACATTTAATAAGTTATTGTACTGGTTGACCTGCATCATTATAAAGCACATTTAATAAGTTATTGTACTGGTTGACCTGCATCATTATAAAGCACATTTAATAAGTTATTGTACTGGTTGACCTGCATCATTATAAAGCACATTTAATAGTTATTGTACTGGTTGACCTGCATCATTATAAAGCACATTTAATAAGTTATTGTACTGGTTGACCTGCATCATTATAAAGCACATTTAATAAATTATTGTACTGGTTGACCTGCATCATTATAAAGCACATTTAATAAGTTATTGTACTGGTTGACCTGCAGCATTATAAAGCACATTTAATAAGTTATTGTACTGGTTGACCTGCATCATTATAAAGCACATTTAATAAGTTTTTGTACTGGTTGACCTGCATCATTAAAAAGCACATTTAATAAGTTATTGTACTGGTTGACCTGCATCATTATAAAGCACATTTAATAAGTTTTTGTACTGGTTGACCTGCATCATTAAAAAGCACATTTAATAAGTTATTGTACTGGTTGACCTGCATCATTATAAAGCACATTTAATAAGTTATTGTACTGGTTGACCTGCATCATGTAGACAGATTTCATAAAACACATTTAATAAGTTATTGAACTGGTTGACCTGCATCTTGTAGATAGATTTCATAAAACACATTTAATAAGTTAATGTACTGGTTGACCTGCATCATGTAGATAGATTTCATAAAACACATTTAATAAGTTTTTGTACTGGTTGACCTGTATCGTGTAGATAGATTTCATAAAACAGACTTAATATGTTAATGTGCTGATGGACCTGCATCATTGAAGATCAAGAACAATTGGTATTGTGCAATCATAAAAGCCCAGGTTGCTTCTTGACCTCTGTTGAACTTATCTATCAATTTAAAGTTGCAATCAAATTAATATTTTATAATCTGAACATGTATTTTCAAAATTATTTTAACAAGAAACATAAGCTAATGCTTAAAAGCCCAGAATTAGGTATGATATTTGGAGTAAACCTTCATAATTGAATTCCATACTTGAAAAAGAGATAAAGTTGTGTTTACCTTTACTCTAATTAAGGTGATAGAATGTCAGTCTGAGCTTAAGTTTCAATAATATAGGGCCAGTCTTTTTAGGACCTAGCAAATCCACCGCATGCTAATTGAACCACTTAATTAGATTTTAAGATTAATGAATGATTTATTAGGTTCCCTAACAAGAATTCTATTGAAAGCATGCTTTGACTGTAATTATTCAATGTAGATTTTCCTGTTTAAAAGCTACACCTTCTTAGTGAAATAACCTTATTCTTTCACAGATTAAACTCTGTAGCTGTAGTGAATATCAGTTGAAGAGCTGTCAAAAAGATGTCTACCACAGTTGAAGATGCTCCAGTTGAGAATCCAGTTTCAGAAGACTCTGGGAAGGTTTCATCAGTGAAGGGAGGTTATTCTAAGGGTGTTGCATCATGTGAGCAGACAACAGATGGAGGTACTACATCTCCATTTCCTTGTCCAATACTAGAGTATACACTGTCAGCCTCAAACACTTTGCTCTATACAGAGGATCTCCAACCAGTAACAGATGCTGGTGATACTAAGACAGAAATACTTGTTCCTGCAGAAACAGATAAAGAGGCTGCAGCTGAGCAGGAAGGAGACCTTACTGATGATCAAGCCACTACAGATAAACCAAAAGAATGGGAGGACTCTGGAGAGGATAGCGAGGTTGAAAGTAAGGGTGAGACAGAGGAAAGGAGCATAAATTTGAAAGACTTTGAGGGAGATGATGTTTCTACAGAGAGTGGTAAGGAAGGTGATGAGCAGAACCAGGAGATCAAATATATACCAGTTGAGGATAATAATAGTAAGCAAAATATACAAGGTGAGGATCTAGGAGTTGAACCACAGAGCCATAATGTTGAAGACAAATTACCAGGTAAGTTACTCAAAAAGGGTGACCTCAGATCTCAAATATCAGATCAATGTTGTAGATAACTCTTTTAATGATTTAATACGAAGTTTAATACATACTTTGGTCATCATCTCAATTAGTATGAAGTTTGCTCCATGTTTTGGTCATCTCAATTAATATGAAGTTTGATACATGTTTTGGTCATCATCTCAATTAGTATGAAGTTTGCTCCATGTTTTGGTCATCATCTCAATTAGTATGAAGTTTGCTCCATGTTTTGGTCATCTCAATTAATATGAAGTTTGATACATGTTTTGGTCATCATCTCAATTAGTATGAAGTTTGCTCCATATTTTGGTCATCTCAATTAGTATGAAGTTTGATACATGTTTTGGTCATTTCAATTAATATGAAGTTTGCTCCATGTTTTGGTCATCATCTCAATTAGTATGAAGTTTGATACATGTTTTGGTCATCTCAATTAGTATGAAGTTTGATACATGTTTTGGTCATCATCTCAATTAGCATGAAGTTTGCTCCATGTTTTGGTCATCATCTCAATTAGCATGAAGTTGGCTCCATGTTTTGGTCATCTCAATTAGTATGAAGTTTGCTCCATGTTTTGGTCATCTCAATTAGTATGAAGTTTGATACATGTTTTGGTCATCTCAATTAGTATGAAGTTTGATACATGTTTTGGTCATTTCAATTAGTATGAAGTTTGATACATGTTTTGGTCATCATCTCAATTAGTATGAAGTTTGCTCCATGTTTTGGTCATCTCAATTAGTATGAAGTTTGCTCCATGTTTTGGTCATCATCTCAACTAGCATGAAGTTTGCTTCATGTTTTGGTCATCTCAATTAGTATGAAGTTTGATACATGTTTTGGTCATCATCTCAATTAATATGAAGTTTGATACATGTTTTGGTCATCATCTCAAATAACATGAAGTTTGCTCCATGTTTTGGTCATCTCAATTAGCATGAAGTTTGATACATGTTTTGGTCATCTCAATTAGTATGAAGTTTGATACATGTTTTGGTCATCTCAATTAATATGAAGCTTGCTCCATGTTTTGGTCATCATCTCAATTAGTATGAAGTTTGATACATGTTTTGGTCATCTCAATTAGTATGAAGTTTGATACATGTTTTGGTCATTTCAATTAATATGAAGTTTGCTCCATGTTTTGGTCATCATCTCAATTAGTATGAAGTTTAATACATGTTTTGGTCATCTCAATTAGTATGAAGTTTGATACATGTTTTGGTCATCATCTCAAGATGTCAACAAATCACGGTGATTCTGCAACTTGTGTTAAAGCCTTAGCTCCATCTGAATTACTTGTAGTTTATGATAGAATCTGTGTGTTTGTGTGTATGTATGTGTGTGTGTGTATGTGTTTGTGTGCAACTTGTTTAACAGTTTTCAACAAAGCACCATGAAACTTGGTATATGTTATAACCATCAACTTAAGATGTGCATGCAAACAAATACACCACTCCCTTGATTACTCATGCCCCAATAACTCATGAACCCACTTGTAACAACAGTGTTGTGCATGGACCCCATTCCTTTTTATTAGAAATACAAAAGATGTTATTAGCTCTATTTGTTGAACTCAAAGAAAATTGCAAAATTATTTGTAAATGAAACTGATGCATTGCTCATTTTATCAATGAAAATAATAGATAGGACCTGCAAATTTTAATAAACTTTTTATGAAATTATCAACTTTTATTAAGAAGTCATATATTTTGTTACATGTTTTTTCCAAACAGCCTTCTTAGTACACCGTAAATAATGATAATTCAATGAAATTTTGATCAATGAAAATGCCACTTATGCCTGCTTCATGCATTTCTTTAGTACATGTAAATAAATATCAATTAAATAATTGTTTATCAAGTGAAATTTGTGTTTTAGTTTTATTGTATAGTTCGATTTAAGTGTAATTATCAGATTACAGATGTATTCAGATATACAATGCATCAATCAACCATAACAGCTATGTCTGCAAGCATTGGATTCATAGGAGAAAAGTTAAAAGGCATGTGAATCCTAGATCTAGAGACCCTGGTTGTAAATCAGTTGAACTCATTCCAATTGATCAATTATAAATATTATTATTTACATAATACAATTACACTACCTTCTCATTCACAAATGTGGTCAAAGATAGCAAGACACCATGTGAAATGAATGCTTCAACAAATAAAGATATTTGTTTATTTTTATTATTATTATAACTTTATTTAAAGAGGGTAACTCAATTAGCAAAGAACTAATCTACCTTGAGGCCCTCATTCAAAGGAACATATTTATTTTAGCTGTATCTCTGAAGCCACTTGATATACTGGCTTTGGAAAAAAGGAAATAGAGTGGGCATTTCTAATCTCAACTAGAATACTATTCCAGAGCAAAGTTCCAGAGTATTGGAAACTTTTTTAAAATAATTCCTTATTTGGTTTTGGAATTTTGTAATGTTTGGTAGACATTGATCGCAGGTGGGGAGTATATCCGGGTAGCCTATACTTGAATAGAGATTGTAAATATTCAGGAGTACTATTATTGGCTATCCTGTACATTAATTTGGCTTTTCTCAAACAGATTCAGTCTTTAATAGGTAATATTTTTAACTTACCAGCTAAATTTTCCTTGCTTTTTTTCTGGACAGATATTAACTCAAAATCTCTTGTTTGGAGATGTGCCTGCTTTGCTAAGTCTTTTTCATTTGAATTACATCATACTGTATTACAGTAGTCTAAATAGGGATGTGTGTAACTGTTATAAAATAGTTTTCTGTGCCTTTCTGGGAGAAAGTGTCTTATCCTACTGAGAAGCCACAAACTTGAATTGACTTTTTTACTGATATGTTTGATATGTTCAGTCCATGATAGGTTATTGTCTACCAAAACACCAAGTAGACTTTAGTGACAGACCATTTGCAAACTTTTATCCTTCCATGTCAGACATAGTTCATCACTATCAAGTTTTGTTCTTTTTTAATGTGTTGTAATAAGTAATATTTAGTTTTACCAGTATTATCCACCATGCCATTGCATGTGCACCAATTGTCCAGTTTGTTTAGGGCATTCTGTAGAGAAAGTTTGAGTTCATGCTTTGTGTTTTGGATGTCTGACAATGTTGTGTCATCTGCATAGAAATCTGTAGATAATATTTGGTCCCTTAGTACAAGTGGTAGGTCATTAATAAATAAAATAAACAGTAACAGACCCAGAATTGAACCTTGTGGTGCTCCACATCTAACTGTTCCAGGTTCAGACAGAACATTATTTATATAAACATGTTGTGTTCTCTCACTTAAGTATAAAGTAAACCATCTAACTGTGCTTTCATCACATTGGTAGATTTTCAGTTTCTTCAAAAGGATTTCATCATCCACCATGTCAATTGCTTTCCTGAAATCTACAAATACAGATTTTCTTATTCTACCTTAGTCAAGTGCTTGAAGCCATTTATCAGTTAGGGAGATCAAGCAAGTCTCACATGAATGTTTCTGTCTAAAGTCTGATTGATTAGGGTATAACAGCAAGTGTTTGGTTAAATATATGAATGAGTCATGGATGTGCTATTTAATGAATTTTGAAAAGTTTGGCAATATTAAGATTAGCTGGTAGTTATCAGTATCATCAATTGGAGAAGATTTGTGAATAGGAGTTACTTTTACAGTTTTCCATATTTTGGGGACAGATGAGGTTGCAATACTTAAATACATTATGAATGTTAAGTTTGGTAGTATTGAGATTGGCTGGTAGTTATCATCCTTAGGACCAGATTTGTGATTAGGAGTTACTTTTGCAGTTTTCCATATTTTGGGGACAGATGAGGATGCAATACTTAAATTGATTATTAATTTTATGCTATGTACAATAGCAGAGGCAGAAGATTTAATGAGTCGTGGACCAATCTGATCAAGTCCTGTAGCTTTCTTAGTATCAAGTTGACTGAGACATTTCTTAACAAAGTTTTTTTGATACTGGTGGGATAGAGAAACATACATACTTTAGAGATTTTACTGCTGCAGAACTTTTTCAGTTCATTAAAGTTGTTTTCAATCACTGGTTCTTTTAACTTTGTGGTAATGTTGGTGAAAAAATCATTCAAAACATTTGCAATGTCATTGTCATCAGTGACAATGGTGTCATTCACCAGAAGTGAGTGAATTTTATTTATCTGATTTTTATGTGTTCCTCCAGTGAGTTCATTGAAGACTTTCCAATTGCAGTTTTTGTCACTCTTTTTGTTTTCAAACAATGATTAATAATAATTTTGTTTAGCTTCTTTAATCATACTTGTTTTTTTATTTGTCCATACTTTATATTGTGCATGATTTCCCATAGCCTTGAATTGGACTCATGTTTTATTCTTTACATGATGTACTTTCAGTGGTGCATGCATAGAGACCACATCCATAAATAAGTCAGTCCACACCCTCAGAGCTTCATCTATGTCATCCAAATGTTAGATCATAATCCATGGAACTTTATATAGGTCATTGAGAAATTGTTCTACAGTAAAAAATTTTAATGATCTGTAAGTGATAGTTTTGTGTGTATTTTTCTTATTTCTCTTGCATTTAACTTTTCTTGTCAAAAAATAGGATAGTGGTCACTAAGACCAACTTTTGGTATGTTAACACAAGCTACATTGTCTGGTAGGTTGGTATAAATGTGATCAATAAGAGTGCTTGATGTTTCTGTTACCCTGGTGGGGTCATTTACCAACTGGATTAGGTCTAAAGATTCAATACAATAAATTCCATCCAGTTCTTCCTTATTTGAGTATTGAGAATGACCTTATTTATATTACCGAATATATATGTTTCTTTCTCCTGTGCAAAAATATTTTCCATTTGTTTCAAAAAGTTATCATTCCAAAATGCCTTGGAGGTAGGTGGTCTATAAATGAAACCAACTAGGAATGATTTTGCATTATCTTATTGATAAATTTCAACCCAGATACTCTCAATTTCTTGTGATTCCAAGTCAAGTCGCCTTTCTGCATTTACATCTTCCCTAATGTATACAACAAGACCTTCCCCTGCTGTCTCTCTGTCCCTGCGTAATGGTTTATTGTAGCCTTGACAATGAAGTAGATCATCATTGTGGTTGGCATTTAGTTTGGTTTCAGTGAGTCATAAAACAGGCATATTATTTTCTTTGGAAAACAACATTAACTTAATTTGATCTATTTTTCCCACTATACCTTGTACATTTAAGTGACCTATATTAAAACCTTTTGCATTTAGTTTCATTACAATTATATGTATGTCATGGGAGACCAAGAGGGGCTGAGTGCAGTCTAAAGAGCTCTCCGTTATGGATTACTGCCATCTCACCTCCGTCTGCATGGGTTCGAGTCTAGGATTCGGCAAATGTGGATATGTGAGAAAGCTTGCCAGTAGCTTCTGGTGGGTCAGTGGTTCTTTCTTTCCTGTGATTTCCTGGTCTATTCCTCCACCATTAATACTGGCTGCCATGTATAGCCTATCATATGCTGAAAAATGGCATTAAGCCCAATAAAATGTCTATGACTGTGCTGTCTTCTACAATCAGTTCTAAGGAGAACAAAATTTGAACCCTGTTCGATAAGTTTAAACAAACTAAGCCCTTAATTAAAAACTAATAACTTCTGGCCTTGCCTGAACCAATCTGTACTTTATGGCTTGTACAAGTTGGACATTTCCCCAAAAATCTCGTTAATAGTACATGTATGCATCTAAGTGTGTTCTACCATAATTAATTCTAACAAATATCAACCTAAAAAAGTAGTCCTTTACACAATGAAATCACACCATGTGGAGAAGTATCACTGATATTACTGCAATGAAATCACAGCATCAGAAGTATCACTGATAGTTTGCAATGAAATCACAGCATCAATAGTTTAATAATTGACCAATACAAAAATTTTGTTTTGACATAGACGATTATTTCACTAAATAAATGTTGTTAGTTTTTGCAAAAGGAATCTTGTTTTCTGGTGTGTCATCAGTAAATCCAGTCCATATTTCATTGACTCTGCTTTGTGCTTCTTAGTCTTATAAGGATCAGGAAACTAATCAACAACAACAACATAAGGCGTGACTTATTTAAAAAATGTTCTCATGAATACATGAATATTGTCCATAAAATTCCCTTTAAGATTCTGTCCGAATATTCATATTTTATCAACACGAGATGTTGATTGGCTTAAAATGTTGTACCATGAATGTCTGTCACTAGTTGGATGTCCTCTCCACTGTAGTTTAAAATCTGGTTTCAGTTATCTTCCTTTGTGTCTCAGAAAATACCACAATCAAAATTACATTATTATCTGTTTTCTATCTTTTTCAAATTATGTTGAAATGATGATAGTAGGAAATTTATATTTTTGGTACATAAACTTATATATAATCCTGGTTCAATACAACATAAGATAAGTCATTTTGATAATGTACTAGGCAAACACATGACTTGAAAAACAACTTTAAAAGATGCAGCAAACAATAGCCAGAAGATTTGGAAGCTTGTCCAAAGCAAAACTTTTGACTCATCAGCATGATCCTTTCTAAAGAAGAAATCACATCATTCAAAACTTTAAGGAATTAACTAATACTCAACATCCACACTTGACTTCCATTTAGATTTCATCCAAGATTATTTCATTAGCAATCATCACAAATCCTTATAAATATTGAATCAGGATTTGGAAATTGGGTTAGGCAGCAATGCCAAATTACTTTATAGAGATAAATGTGTGAAACAGAGAATTAGTTCTTAACAGGAGGGGTACAGAAATTATATTGTAAAGCACTTCTTTTTTTAATTTTTACTTTTACTGACCAAATAAGGGCAAAATGAAAGCAGCAGATAACAAGTAGAACATGGCAAAATATTATTGCTTATGAAATTTAATAGTTCCTCTAATTACAAAATACATAAATGAACTTTATTTTCAGATTGTATTTAAACTATGTATTTGACATATTCATTTTCTCACTGTGTGCAAAAATACCTTGAAATTGCTTCAATGCACTAGAATGAATAATAGTTACATAGTTCTTCCAAATTTTTATCATCATAATAGCCTTCTTCAGTTACTGATGACTAAAATCAATCGTAGTTGTAGCATTATTTGTTTCTTATATTTCTGCAGTGATGCTGCTGATTGTTTAGTCTTCAATGGCTCCCTTTTGTTATAATCTCAATTACAATAAGTTCTTTGAAATGAGTAAAAAATTATTCTTTCCCACTGTGTACCTGTTAGGCTTATTGTGTACTGTTTAGGCTTTCTGTGTACTGTTTAGGCTTACTGTGTACTATTAGGCTGACTTTGTATTGTTTAGGCTTACTATGTACCAGTTAGACTTACTGTGTACCAGTTAGACTTACTGTGTACTGTTTAGGCTTACTGTGTATTGTTTAGGCTTACTGTATACTGTTTAGGATTGCTGTGTACTGTTAGGCTGATTGTGTATTGTTTAGGTTTATTGTGTACAAGTTAGGCTTTCTGTATATTGTTAGGCTGACTGTATTGTTTAGGCTTACTGTATTGTTTAGGCTTAATGTGTACTGTTTAGGCTTACTGTGTATTATTTAGGATTACTGTGTACCAATTAGGCTTACTGTGTATTGATTCGCTTACTGTCTACTGTTTAGGCTTGCTGTGTACTGTTATATCATTAAATGATATTAAAGTTTCAGCATTTACCCCAAGAGTGCCTAAGTATTCTATAAATTCAAGCCCACTAAACCATTTTAAACTTTGTGTGTAAACATATAAAAATCAAATTAAAGAAAAATATTCACCAAAAAATAATGCAATATATATATATATATATATATATATATATATATATATATATATATATATATATATATATATATATATATATATATATATCATTGCTGTGTACTGTGATATCATTAATATCAACTTTTATCATTTTAACAGAGTGTGATTATTCATTTCCATTACATAATCAAATTAAGTGCCTTGCTGAGGTAGGATAATATTTATCTGAAAATGACTTTACAAATGACCAGAAGAAAAAGACATAAGGTATATTAAGAAATTTGACACAGATTGGTTCTATTATGTTAAAGGTTAAAGACATAAAGTGCTGCTTGCATTCTATTAATGACATAAGATGTGGTAAGAATACTGACACAGACAGGTTGCATTCTATTAATAACATAATGTGTGGTAAGAAGTCTGACAAAGACTGGTTTTTTTGACATAATGTGTGGTAAGAAGTCTGACAAAGACTGGTTTTATTGACATAAAGTGTGGTATGAAGTCTGACACAGGTTGTGGTAAGAAGTCAGAGATGAGTTGCTGTATTATAATAAAACTCTGAATGAAATACACTTTTGTATGTATTATTAGGCTTGCAACTTGCAATATTTCAATTTTCAGATATCAAAACAGCATGTAAACACAAATTTCTTGTTTATTGTGTAGAATATAATGATGCACTAATTCTTATATTAATTTGCATATTGACATGAACACATGAGAGTTTACCTGTGGGCCAAATATTTGTATCTATTTCTTTACTTGTGGGTCAAATAGTTGTATCTATTTGTTTACTTGTGAGTCAACTAGTTGGATCTATTTGTATGTATATAATAAAATATTTAAATAAATAAATATGTAATAAAATATATGATCCAGAATTGAAATCAGTTTGCAAACTATCTTCTCTGATCACCTCCTTTGTCCATAGTTGCAGGTTTTGACTTAATCATGTAATTTTTTCACTCAACAATAGGGAAACATTAGGCTGAAGAAAACAACAGGGGTATTAACATTGATAGGATTAATTTTAAAGGGAGATAACTATTGTACTTGTAAGTGGAAACAATAGACAGGTAAATTTGTGTTCATTGACTACAATATGGCAACCTTATGCTCAGATTGTTAGTAGGATATTGAATGCAGTTGTCACAGGCTGATCTACTTACCTCTAAAACTGTACAACTGGTCATGCCTACAGCACACAGGTTACAGATACAGGTAATCTCACTTAATCAGTAACCAGTGTTATGCATTCTATTTGTTTATATTAAAGTGATTAATGGATTACCTTTAGAAAGGAAATTAAATGCAGCTTACAAATAACTGAAGAGGAATGCTTGGTTTTTGAATGGGCCAAATAGCATTGTATCATATTTCAAGGTTTATGATGTTACTTGATAGGTGTCATCTTAGATTAAGGATCCACTACCCCACCACTCTGCCTCCATAGATTATTAGTGGAGGTGGGTGGGGGAGAAGAGACAGGGATAAATTGTTGATATGCTTAAGTTAGTTTAGCATCAATGAAGCTCCTTAAAAGTTTCACCAAAAGTAATACAATAGTGACCTGAATTTACTTCCAACCTTCCCACAGTCTCTACTAATATTTTATTTAGAATTGAAATCATGATGCCACTTTTAATAGTAGCATATACTTAAGCCTTATACAACCTGTATACTTTTGACAGTGTCCTTTTACAAGATTCACATGAGTAGGAATATTTGATTGACCTTTGCAGACCACTTCTATGAGGTTTATTACAAGACATGGTTGATAGTGAATGTTTACACTGAATAGTTTACAGCCTTTGTAGGGTGGGGTGGTTTGTTTACTGTCCTTCAAATTTAAAAACTCTCACTAGGATAAATGCCAAGAGTCAGTCTCTCTCTCTCTCTCTCTCTCTCTCTCTCTCTCTCTCTCTCTCTCTCTCTCTCTCTCTCTCTCTCTCTCAATCACACACACACACACACATTATCAGATGCAGATTATTGTGTAATTGCCATCAAAAGAACCTGTCACCCTGTGATGTAAAAATAATCTGAATTAATGATGTAAATCTGTCACTGTGTGATGTCATAAATAATCTGAACTAAGAATGTAAACCTGTCACCCTGTTATGTTAAATATAATCTTAATTAAGGATGTAAACCTGTCACCCCAAATGTTAAAAATAATCACAATTGAAGATGTAAACTTGTCAACCAGTTATATTGGAAGTAATCACAATTAAAGATATAAACTTTTAAATTCAGCCAGGGTTTCTTATTAAGCAGCTGTAGAGCATCCATATTTCCTATGACACAAATGTGCACTTAGAAAAATAAAATGAAGTGCAGTTAGCATTTTGTCTTAATGTGAAATACAAATACAGTGAGTAGTCTAAAGCACTCTCTGTTAAGGATCACTGCAATCTCACCTCTGTCTGCGTGGGTTCAAGTCCTAAATTGGATGAATGTGGATATGTGAGAAAGCTTGCCAGTAGCTTCTCCTGGGTCTATGGTTCTTTCCGGGGATTTCCCAGTTTCTTCCTCCA
The DNA here is from genome assembly GCA_016746295.1 of Potamilus streckersoni. Lineage (NCBI taxonomy): Eukaryota > Metazoa > Mollusca > Bivalvia > Unionida > Unionidae > Potamilus > Potamilus streckersoni. The sequence continues at coordinate 1,565,370 of JAEAOA010001816.1, forward strand.
CCATTAATACTGGCTGTCATGTATAGCCTATTGTATGCTGAAAAATGGCATTAAGCCCAACAACAACAACAACAACAAAAACAACAACAACAACAATAACAACAAATATAGTGAAACAACAACTTCTTGATTCTGTCCATGGACAATATGGTTCCAGTATTTTATAATTAAGATACTTAAGTCCCCCTTTGTATACCTATGTTTTAGAGTTAAGATACTTGAGTTCCCCTTTGTATACACATATTTTAGAGTTCAAATATTTGAGTTCCCATTTGTATACCCATGTTTTAGAGTTTAAATACTTGAGTCCCCCTTTGTATAACCATGTTTTAGAGTTTAAATACTTGAGTCCCCCTTTGTATACCCATGTTTTAGAGTTTAAATACTTAAGTCTCCCATTGTATACCCATGTTTTAGGGTTTAAATACTTGAGTCCCCCTTTGTATACCCATGTTTTAGAGTTAAGATACTTTAGTCCCCCTGTATATACCTGTTTAGATCCTTGACTTACCTGTTGTATACCTAAATTTAGATAAATATAATTGATTCTCCCATTGTATGCATATATTTTAGTGTTAAGATATGTGAGTCCCACATTTCATACGTATATATTTCAGTTTAGATAATTGAATCCCCCGTATATACTAATATTAAGATACTTTACTTGAGTATATTTGTATACCCATGTTTTAGAGTTTAAATACTTGAGTCCCCTTTGTATACCCATGTTTTAGGGTTTAAATACTAGAGTCCCCCTTTGTATACCCATGTTTTAGAGTTAAGATAGTTTAGTCCCCCTGTATATACCTGATAAGATCCTTGACTTACCTGTTGTATACCTAAATTTAGATACATGTAATTGATTCTCCCATTGTATGCATATATTTTAGTGTTATGATATGTGAGTCCCACATTTCATAGGTATATATTTCAGTTTAGATAATTGAATCCCCCGTATATACTAATATTAAGATACTTTACTTGAGTATCCCTTTGTATACCTATATTAAGATCCTTGAGTCTCCCTTTGTATATTTCCACAGAAGAATCACTGTTTGTGGATTGGGAAAGAGGTCTTTTTGATTCCACAGAAATATCAATGATTCTTAATTGGAAAAGTGATCTAGTTGTTTCCACAGAAGAATCAGTGTGAATTGGGAAAGGGTCTTATTGTTTTCACAGAAGGGTAAATGTTTGTGGGTTAGAAAAGGGATCCTATTCCTTCCACAGAGAAATTACTGTGAGCTTGGAAAGGGGTCTTATTGCTTCCACAGAATGATCACTGTGGGTTGGGAAAGGGGTCTTATTGCTTCCACAGAATGATCACCGTGGGTTGGGAAAGGGTTCTTATTGCTTCCACAGAATGATCACTGTGGGTTGGGAAAGGGGTCTTATTGCTTCCACAGAATGATCACTGTGGGTTGGGAAAGGGGTCTTATTGCTTCCACAGAATGATCACTGTGGGTTGGGAAAGGGGTCTTATTGCTTCCACAGAATGATCACCGTGGGTTGGGAAAGGGGTCTTATTGCTTCCACAGAATGATCACTGTGGGTTGGGAAAGGGGTCTTATTGCTTCCACAGAATGATCACCGTGGGTTGGGAAAGGGGTCTTATTGCTTCCACAGAATGATCACTGTGGGTTGGGAAAGGGGTCTTATTGCTTCCACAGAATGATCACTGTGGGTTGGGAAAGGGGTCTTATTGCTTCCACAGAATGATCAGTGGGCTGGGAAAGGGGTCTTATTGCTTCCACAGAATGATCACTATGGGCTGGGAAAGGGGTCTTATTGCTTCCACAGAATGATCACTGTGTGCTGCAAAAGGGGTCTTATTGCTTCCACAGAATGATCACTGTGGGTTGGGAAAAGAGTGTTATTGTTTTTATTGAGAAAAGGGGTCTTAATGTTTTATGACTAGTACTAGGTTATATTTGAAAAATCTTTTGTTTGTTGTAAGTGACGAGATACATGAAAAAATTTATGGTACCAGTTTTGCACACAGTGACTAGCAATAATGGCTAATTTGTACAGAAATTTTTGCATTTACCATCTTCTGCTACAAGTCATACTTCTAACCAAAATTGACATTTATTTACTTGCTTCTTGTCTTGGTCTGTGGTTAATAACATTAATTTGGTCAAGTCATTTTTTTCCAGCAAACCTTGAAAGGTGTGTATACTTGACTTTTGAAATGTACATAAAAATGTTTGTAGGCATGGTGTTGGTTTGGATAAAAAAAGAAAAGGTCACTTGAGGTTTGAATGAGCATGATTTTACTGTAAAATCACATCCCAAGGAAAAGGGTCAACAAAATATTTCAGTCAGTCAGCATAAGCACACCCAAACATGTGACTGAAAAGTAAATGGCTTATTACAGACAAATCAGGAGAATTGGCAAGTTTGATCAGGAGTTTTGACTTCAAATAAAGGAGAATTTTTAATGAGAATGGCACATTTTTAACTGTGACACATATTTTTGACTTTCTTAACCCAATGATGACCCAAAGTTTGGGTCACTAAGTGAGTAGTTTTTGTCTTTTTGTATAAGAACATTTGTACAATTTCTGAATCAGGGAAAGTTATTTTTACTAGTTCTGAAAAATGACTTGTTACTATAAATGGGAGATTATGTTTAGCTATAAAGATGGCAGACAATGTCTCCTGATGTACATCTTTAACCACATTTGATGCAAGTTCTGCAAACATGGAGTTAAGTGATGGTGTATTGTTGTAGTGTTGGTTATATTTTACTATGCCAAATGATGTGTAATTTTATTCTTGCCACCTTAGCAGATTTTAAAATCATATTTTTTTCTGGAAAGGCTGAATTCATGTCTCTGGAACTAGATTCCAAACACTGAAATTTCCCATGTGAATCCATAGCTAAATTTTGTGTGATATTTTGGTTGCTTGAATTTTAATGTTTTAACATTAGGAAATAATGAATGTTAGACATCTCAACAAACTTTAAACACTAAAGCCAATCTTAGCTATTTTATGCTGATTGATTATGAATTTTCTGATTTTTCAAAAAAAAAGTTTCCTTTAATGTTCATAAAAAAGGAAACTATACAGTATTAACAAATGAAAGAAAAATTGTGTCTGATTGTAGAAAATGATGAAAGGCCATTAAAATATCAGAATGTTGCAGCGTTGTTTGTATGCAAGTAAAATGACAGTAAAAAGTTAAAATTTGAAAAATAACAACATATGAACAGTAACATATTGCATGTAAACATAACCACAAATGGACATTTCCAAACATCTGCATTTAAGCCAGACCATGTAACCAAGGTAACAGTATATTGGACCACAAAAACAAGACCAATTTCTTAAAAAAGAAAAATGACAAAGATGTAAAGAAAACTTAAGTCTTTTGTGTATGCATTTTATGGGGGTGGGTGGGAACTGCAGTATTTATGCTTGATTCTAATGTAATTCACAAATAACATCTGTTATCAAGTTTATTTGCCAGGAAAGTTAAAATGTCACAATTTCAATTATTCCTTTTTATTACCTATGCATTCTTGGCTAAGAAACAAACTTCAAAGATTGGAATGTTTGCCTATGCTATCAGCATTTCAAAATGGCTAATTGATTAATTAAGTCATGGAATAATTTGTTTTGGAGGGATTATGACCTTACTGTTAAGACATTCACTTTTTATACATCCTGAATGCAGAGAGATTAGTTATTGTGTGCAAATAGATTAGTTATTGTGTAATATAAATTCTAAATTCAAGTGCAGGTAAACTTTGTGAAACATTAGACACCTTGTCCAGTGTATAGCATGGCAGACACATTTTTATATGCCCACCTTTAGTCTGGCTTTTTATGTAATGACCTTGTCTGTTCATGCTTCCATCTATCTATCTATCTGCTTATCTGGCCTGTAATTGTGTCATGGTTGGCAGGACTTTAATGAAACTGACTATATAGTGTGGGTCATAAGATATCCAGACTCCCTGCCTCCAGGTCAAGGTCACATGGCATACTATATCCAGACTCCCTGCCTCCAGGTCAAGGTCACATATAGTGTGTGGCATACTATATTCAGACACCCTGCCCCTAGGTCTAGGTCAAATATAGTGTGTGGCATAATAAAGCCCGACTCCCGCCTCCTTGCCTCCAGGTCAAGGTCACAGCTAGGGAAACAATTGTTTGCCTTGTATCATTATGAGAATATAGTTTTTGAACCACTGAAGATATTTAAATGAATGTTTAGCAAATACAAATCATGACTAGATGGTATGTCACATACCATATTCTGCCCCACTCCTCTAGGTCACCTTGATGCCAAGAGAAAATGTAAATCTTTGTTGTGTGTTTGTCCACAGCATGAACTTTTTGAAAAACTGAAGATATTTTGAGAAACACTGTCAGATTACAGTCATGACAATGTACATGTGTGTTGTGTCATTTTTTGCAGTGTATATTTTTAATACCAAAGAAATTGTTACAAAACTTTAGCAGTTGTGTACGTGGTACTCCCTTTGTTAAATAACACAGCCACCCTACCTCATAGCATAGTGGCCAGTGGTCTAAAGCCTCTCCATTATGGATCACTGCCATCTCACCTCTTGCTAGTGGCTTCTCGGGGGTCGGTGGTTCTTTCAGCAGATTTCCTGGTTTATTCCTCCACCATTAATCTATCCATATAAAGGAATTAGACTTAAATGTACAACAAATCCATGACTTTTAGACCATTCTTGTAAAGGAATTAGAATTAAATGTACAACAAATCCATGACTTTTAGACCATTCTTTTCATGTAAAGGAATTAGACTTAAATGTACAACAAATCCATGTCTTTTAGACCATTCTTCTCATGTAAGGAATTAGACTTGAATGTACAACAAATCCATGACTTTTAGACCATTCTTCTCATGTAAAGGAATTAGACTGGAATGTACAACAAAATCCATGACTTTTAGACCATTCTTTTCATGTAAAGGAATTAGACTTAAATGTACAACAAATCCATGACTTTTAAACCATTCTTTTCATGTAAAGGAATTAGACTGGAATGTACAACAAATCCATGACTTTTAGACCATTCTTTCACGTAAAGGAATTAGACTTAAATGTACAACAAATCCATGTCTTTTAGACCATTCTTTTCATGTAAAGGAATTAGACTTGAATGTACAACAAATCCATGACTTTTAGACCATTCTTTTCATGTAAAGGAATTAGACTTAAATGTACAACAAATCCATGACTTTTAGACCATTCTTTTCATGTAGACTTAAATGTACAACAAATCCATGACTTTTAGACCATTCTTCTCATGTAAAGGAATTAGACTTGAATGTACAACAAATACATGACTTTTAGACCATTCTTTTCATGTAAAGGAATTAGACTTAAATGTACAACAAATACATGCCTTTAGACCATTCTTTTCATGTAAAGGAATTAGACTTGAATGTACAACAAATCCATGACTTTTAGACCATTCTTTTCATGTAAAGGAATTAGACTTGAATGTACAACAAATCCATGACTTTTAGACCATTCTTTTCATGTAAAGGAATTAGACTTAAATGTACAACAAATCCATGACTTTTAGACCATTCTGTTCTGCTATTGAGATATACAAATGCACTTTTTCTCTAATGGCTGTTTTAAAGTGGAATTTCTATGCCTGAAAATAATGTAACATGAATGATTCAGTTGCAAAAAAGGGAATTATAACTAAAGTAAATCATAGCTTCACATCTTTACTAAAACCTATTATTTTAATCTTATAAGACCTACCTTCTAACAATTTTAAAATCCTATAAACATATATGAGATTCACTTTTTAATTTTTTATCAAATAAGACATACTGCAATGAGACATGTACTACAGTAAGATGTGTACTGCAATGAAACATGTACTACAATGAGACATGTACTACATTAAGATATGTACTGCAATAAGACATATTGCAGTGTGATGTAGTGCAATAAGACATGTACTACAATAAGAACAATACTTTGTGTACTGCAATGAGACATGTACTGCTATAAGACATCTACTGCAGTAAGATATGTACTGCAAAGAGACAAGTGACATGTCCTGCATTACAACATGACATGTACAGCAATTAAGATATGTGCTACAATAAAAGATGTACTACAATATAATGTGTACTGCAATAAGACAAGTACTGCAGTAAGAGTACTACAAATAATGATATGTACGGTGATAACACAGAAGACAACCTACATATATAATTTTTTTGACCAAACTCAAGGCACTGAGAGCAATTTATTCATGTAACCATACCTCTGCCTCTCTTGAATCCCACTCTTACTCCATGACAGATTGATGAATGTACTGTAATACTTTACCAAAGAAGACCCATAATTCTTCAGAAAAAGTTATGAGTGTGATGATGTATCTGATTCCAAAATAAGAGCACATAGCTCTTTTGAAAATAGTTTGAGTATGATGGTGTGTCAGCATTCCAAAATAAAGGCACCAAGTTTCATGGTAATCTAAGTCAGTGAGAGGCTCAAGTGGGCATGACATTACTCACCTGCTTACATAACTAAACAGTTGACCATTTGAGTAAGCAGACTTGTGTGTAGGAATGTAACATTACAATTTATGAAAACTATATGGCAAACATTATATCATGTTGATATTGCAAGATTGATCCAAACTGAATCAGAAATGTGGCCTCCAGAAGTGTTAGTAAGCTCAGCCAATGAGATGCAAGATCACTTCATTCAAATGTGTGGATCTCACTCATTATCAAAGTTATCTTTATGATATAAAAATATATTCCATGTGAGATTAAATTTGGATCAGATATACCTTTTGAGTGGTGACAAGGTGCTCGATTAGATTTATGACCAAGTGAGCTACAAACTGCACAGCTAGTTGTATTCATGAGTGTGGGATGGACTGACATGAATAAAACTATTTTACTATGGCTAAGTAAACTCCCATCCAACACTAGTCATGTTTAAGACATTCCAATATCCCATCATTGAACACAAACTGATTAATTGGCAACCTTCCTCTCTTATTGAATATTAAGACTTGTTGTCAATATATTAAAAGTGAGATATCATTTACAACAATATTCTTGTAATAAATCTTTGCAAACTTTTAGAAGAAGGAGATAAGATTATGACATTGTCTGCAAACATCAAGCAGTTAAAATAAACACCATTTTAAAGTAATGTATCTGAAGCTTGTGGTCAAATCTGTATTAAATCATAGATAAAGATATTGAATAAATTAAGGCTTAGGACATCTCCTTGCCTTGTACCAATAGATAAACCAGGGCAACCATTTAACTCATTATTCACTGTGACATATATCAATTTTTTATATATACATACAAGAAAAAAATATTATAGAAATTTCCAGTTAGCTCTAGAAGTCATAACTTTATTGTTGAATAAAAAATGGTATCAAATACCTTCTTAGAACTACAAAATACATAATGTTACAAATCTATGGCCATAAATTAAGTAACAGAAAGAAGCCAAACCAACAGGTTTTGTAAAAAAAAGTTAACAAATAAATGAATTATCAAAGCTATAATTAAATTGTGAAAGGAACTTACAGTATGAGGAAGTGAATTTAAAAAATCCTGATAAAGTGTTATGAACATTGAAAAGAATGAAAAGTTTCATATAAATTTCAAAACCAGAAATATACTATTCTGCCAAGATTCATGACATTATCAACATGGCATTGTCCAGAATTCCTTTGAATAATTCATAATAGTTCCAGAATAATATAGTCCAAATAATAAGCACTTTCTATTTCTGCTGAATAGTCTAAACAAATGTTTTTTCTCTCAAATAATGTCTAAGTACAACATAAAACACATATGCTGACTTACAACAGGAATACAAGAAATGATAATGTCTCAGATTTCTGTTTTCTCCTCATATACACTATCTTTTATGACTATATTTCACAACATACCACAAGTGACAGATTATACTACTCAATTTATTTTGAAACTGCCTACTCATATGACCTAGCCCATCCAATCAGAATTTACTGAACTTTTCTAGAACCATCCAAACACCATCAGCCAATGAGAAATTAACCCAAAGTCACCATGTCTAGACCCTAGTCATGCATGAAAAATCCAACTTAATATATTCAATTAAACAATAATTAAATAAAGTCATGTACATGTAAAAATTGTAGAGATACACAATAATGCATACAAGTAATAACTCTTGTTGTTAGTATATTTGTCTGTTAAACATTTCAGCACAATCATAGGATGACTGCTTCTGGCATCCAATTTAACTATGATGGATAATATTCCTATCAGTGAGAAATTAATTCAGTTATTGAATTAGATGGTTTGTCAATACAAGACTTGGAATTTGTCATTAGGTCTCTGGTGCTTTTGGATCCCTATTTATTTTAAACATTATAGTGTGACAGGTGCAATGTTTAAATCTTAACATTATGTGTAAAATGATAGATTGACCATTTTTAGCTTATTTTCTTGTTAAGGAGCTTTGAGTTTACAAGTTTTAAGGCTTTTGTTACCAACCATTGTATTATTATTGCAAAAGATGAACACCAATAATGTGTGATTTACTATAACATGACTCTTCAATGTACAAAATTATCAAGCAATAGAATTAATGGGGGATCAGGCTATGAGGATGGTAACAACTTGACTTTATAAGTACCAATAATATTTAAGGAGATATCTCTGGCTCCTGACCATACTGACCGTTGCTAGTCAAGTTTGTTTTTGTTTCCTATGCAACCTGACTAATGAGGTTTAACTGACTGTGTATTTTATTGATAAGTGTGACAAGCTAACTAATTTAACTAATGTTTAAGTGTAACAAACAGCTTGTTAACAGTCCATTTCTATTGGCACACCTCTTGATACAGCTATGAATTTACCTAACAACACTTGTACACTAGGGTGGGTACCATACATCTCCTATAGATAGTTCATGTACCAATGTAAAATACATTGGCTGTGATTTTCTTGTCTCATATTCATAGTAAATCTTTTGACTGGTTCTTTGTTAGTGTATGCAAATATAGAGTATTCATTTTTCCATTTTTCTGCTAAATATAATCTTCAAACTATCAAAGTTTGTGCTGGTCAAAAAGGATGGAAGGGGATACCAATAAATAGAGGCATATGGTTCATATTATAATATAATGACACAGTCCCCCACCTTTTGAAGTAACAAATATTCAGTTGGAGCTGTTTGGAGGTGTTGTGCCAGGACCTTGGATTTAAGAATTATTTTAGCTGTTAAAGTCAGGTATATGTAATTATTGTACATCATTTGATAATGACAATACTTGTCAAACTATTATACATATTGTGTTTATTCAAAAGGAATTAATGATTTTATTATAGTCTCTTTCAGTAGTTTTATATTAGTAAGAACTTGTAATTTAAAGTACATGTTCTCATTCAGATAGGATCAAAATGTGATTGATATATTCAGTTAGAATTTGGAACCAACTTTTCCAATTAAAAAGGAGAAGATGCTTTGAGAAATTAAAACCCTAAACTATTGGGTATATTTGAGAATATTTCATTTTATTATATATTTAAGTTTGAAATATACAGCCTTATTGCAGAAATAATTTTCATATCTTTTCCATTCCTACATTTTTACATGTGATGTATATATTGTTATATTTTCACATGTGAAAATGTAATATTTCCCATCATGCCATGTAATGTTTAATTGTGTGTGCCTACAAAAGTTGTTCCTGCAGCAAGAAAATGAGTACTTTGTGTTCTAGAACAAATAAATAGAAACTGTCTTACATATCAGACATGCAAAATAATCTTTGATAAATAAATTTGATTAGATGCTATTTGCATCTCACTTCCTTGACAACAAGACAACAAATTTGTTGTGATGCTTTGCTCAATCAGACTTGCATTGTTTTTAGACAGGGTCAAATAGTTTACAAAGTGAGATATTAGGTAAAATCCTACTGATTTCTTAAGTCACATATATTTCTGTAGCTTCTTGTGGGTCGGTGGTTCTTTCTGCGGATTTCCCAGTTTCTTCTTCCACCATTAATACTGGCCGCCATGAATAGCATATCGTGTGCTGAAAAATGGTGTTAAGCCCAACAACAACAACAACATCTTAAATCACATATATTTCTATGATCAGGGTATTTTTTTAAAGTGTTGATAATTTATGAAAAGGAGGCAGGGTTGAGCATGTTGTTTAGAAGAATGAGTTTAATATTCTAAACTGTGATTGTGGAGCCAGTTTGGTATATAAAAAAAGGAAAATTTTCTTTTTCCTATGTTATTACCCAATATATTTCATCTTGTGGTAATAAAAACTCTTGGCAACACCACTCAAAATATTTTTGTGGTACCACACAATAAAATATATCCAGGATTAATGTAGGAGAAGAAAATATTTTCTATTTTGTTGTTTAAATTCATCAAACTTTAATCTAGTCTGTTGATTGATAATTTTGTAAAGTGTTTTCTTCCATAGGTGGCTGTTGCTAATTTTGGGAAGAAATTTAACAGATAACACATCATACTGGCTGACATCTTGGATTTAGTTTTTAAGACTTGATGTCATGCATGTTACATATAAAAATTTGGGATATATATGTAATGATTGGTATTCTATGTGAAACACAGAGGACTCAGAATTTTCATACACTTCATAACGGGTTGAATGGTAGTGTCTACTATGGTACATCCTTGGGCAGGCAAGGCAATTTACTCCAGTTGCAATGGCACTAAATAACCTATTTGTGTTGTTCTGTTGGAAAGCACTGAACCAAAGCAAACAATTAGTTGTGTTGCTGAAAGGGCATATAAGTGTTTGCTCTTCCCAAAGTACTTAAAAAGTATTTGCTATGATTTAAATTGTGCATTTAGGTCACATGCAAGAGTATTTGTGATATATAAATACTCGTCTATGCAAGGGTATTTGTGATACATAAATACTCGTCTATGCAAGGGTATTTGTGATACATAAATACTTGTCTCTGCAAAGGTATTTGTGATACATAAATACTTGTCTCTGCAAAGGTATTTGTGATACATAAATACTTGTCTCTGCAAAGGTATTTGTGATACATAAATACTTGTCTATGCAAGGGTATCTCTCTCTCTCTCTCTCTCTCTCTCTCTCTCTCTCTCTCTCTCTCTCTCTCTCTCTCTCTCTCTCTCTCTCTCTCTCTCTCTCTCTCTCTCTCAATCACTCATATTATTAGATGCAGATTAATTAGAAATTCATGAGCAAGTCATCTCTGTCATGGACATTCATATATCATATGAGAAATTAGCCCACAAGCAGGAAATTAGCATAAGAAGCTAAGCTGAGAATATCTCAGGTTTTCATTATTGGTTGTAAGAAGACTGTAAAGTATTAGTCATTCCTTATTAAATGATACATAATGATAATCATATATAAGCAAAGATATGAATCTTGTGGTATTGATTTAGGTTTGATATTTATAATTTTCTCATATCATATACATAGAGTGGATTATGATATTGTGTCACATAATATCAATAGATTGAGTAGTACTTATTAATAATTCTATCCCATAATATCAGTAGAGTCAGTAGTACTTATTAATAACTCTTTCCAATATCAATAGACTGGATAGCACTTATTATTAATTCTGTCCCATAATATCAATAGACTGGACAGTACTTGTTATTAATTCTGTCCCATAATATCAATAGACTGGATAGTACTTATTATTAATTCTGTCCCATAATATCAATAGACTGGATAGTACTTATTATTAATTCTGTCCCCTACTTTAATAGACTAAATAGTACTTATCAATAGATCAAGTAGTACTTATTATTAATTCTGTCCCATAATATCAATAGACTGGATAGTACTTATTGTTAATTCTGTCCCCTACTTTAATAGACTAAATAGTACTTATCAATAGATCAAGTAGTACTTATTAATAATTCTGTCCCATAATATCATTAGACTGGATAATACTTATTATTAATTATGTCCCATGCTATTAATAGACTGAATAGTACTTATATTTTATCATACTGATAAAAGCAAATATATAAACAGTTGTAAAGTCTGCCCTCACCATAGACTAAATGTATTCTCTTATATTATTTTCCATCAAACAGATTCACATTAGTCCTCAAATTAAACATACTTACCATGACTGCAAACTAATAGAATGTACAATTTTTGCCATTGTGATATTTCTTATACTTTTTGCAAGAAATCCATAGTTTTCAAATAATAAATTAAATTTATGTGAAAATTTAGCACATTGTAAAGTTACAAATAATTTATGTTCTGAAGCAGAAAATGTCCAGAATCATCCAAGTTGCTATGCTCTGCATTCTGTGTTAGTGGAAAACCTTAAGAAATATTTGCAGAAATTTAAAATTTAATACTTCTACAACAAAAAAATATATCTTTTCACAAAATTCACTCATGTTTAATAGATTCCATTTTGTTAAATACATATATATATATATATATATATATATATATATATATATATATATATATATATATATGAACACACACTGCTACACATTGCTTCAGAAATGAATTTAGATAATTAAGAATACAGTATTTTATATTCTTGAAACAATGGTGATAATAAGAAATATTATGCTCATATTATTTATCATTTTATTGACTTTGCAGTTTTTTATTTTAAGTGATTTCAAATATTCAGATAATGTTGTCTTTTGACAGCTTTTAAAAATATAGGCATAAACTTTTTGTTGTATGAATTTACTGCAAAAATATATACAATATGATTTTCAGTAACTATAAATAATACATGGGTACATTTGTTAATCAATATACAGTTTTGTATGTTCTAATAAGACTACTCTATTAGTCTAAAAGTTGGAGCAACCATCTTGCATGCAGGAGGCCGCAGATTTGAACCCCAGCCAAGTCATACCAAAGACTTCTAAAAATGCTACTAACAGCAGCCTTGCTTGGCACTCAACATTAAGAGGGAGAATGTTGGGAATAGTCGGCCTGGTGTCAGGATAATATGACTAGGTGGGACATGATGCTACATTGCTATGGCTTGAGGCCTCAATGCTAGATATCACAATCAACTGCCACACTGCAAAAATCATAGTGATATGACTGAACATTTTTAAAGTTACATTAAAAATCCAAGTCACACACACACATGTTCTAAGAGTGGTGTTACAATTCAAATCAAACCACATGGGCTTTTATCATTAAACATCTTCAGGGTCAAATTTGTAGCAACCATCTGGTTTTTAGCATTAAAAACCTAAATGGTCAAAGTTGTAGCAACCATCAGGTTTTTAGCATTAAAAACCTAAAAGGTCAGATTTGTAGCAACCATCTGGTTTTTAGCATTAAAAACCTAAAAGGTCAAATTCTAGCAACCATCTGGTTTTTAGCATTAAAAGACCTAAAAGGTCAAATTGTAGCAAACACATGGACTTATAGCATTAAGAATCTTCACGGTCAAAGTTGTAGCAAGGCAACTCTGAATATGTAGGGCCCAGCTCAATAAAGCCCCAAAATAGTCATATGTATGTCTGTCTGTCTGTCTGTATATCTATCTGTCCATCAACAATTTGTTTTCTGCTAGATATATTTACTGGGAATTATTTTATTTCAATGAAATATGGTTCACAGATTTATGATGGTGAGACTTCAAATGAGTTCAGTTTGGATCCACTGTTAGCCAGTATTTTAGAAGGGTTATGAGACTTGATTGTCCAACCTTGTAGCTTTTGGTTTTTACAATATAACTTTACCAGAAATGGTTGGATTTTCAACCATATTTAATTTGCAGCTTTTGATTGATGAGAACTTGAAAGTTTGATTTCTAGCATTACACAACATCTTTTACAGGAGTTATGGCTCTTGATCCTTCACACTTTGATTCTGCATAATAGCTTTTTTTAAAAGGTGTTGTTTGGCTTCATTCAAATTTTATGTGCAGCTTTATCCAGATGAGACATGAATTGACTTTGATTTCAAACATTCCGTACTTTCATATACAGGAGTTATGGCCTTTGACTGCACATTTTACTAACTGTGGTGTCCATACATAACTTTACAAAGATTATTTCATTTGATTGAAATTTGGCTTTATATTGTTTTCTTTCCAACATTTCATTTACAGGCATTAATTAAGGCCGCTGATTGCTTGTTGTTCCAAACTATGGTTTTTGCACCATATGTGTACCTTGGATTGTGGGATTTCAACCAAATTTGGAGTGCAGTGTTTTATTGATGAACTCTAAAATGTGCAAAGTTTTCAGTCATCAGCTTTCATGAGACTCATTGCAAAGCTACAGAATCATAATGGAGTGATTGCCCATTTTTCCCATTGTGCATTATCATTTTGTAGAGTTATCGCCTAATATTGTCATTTTATAGAGTTATTGCCCATTATTGTCATTTTATAGAGTTATTGCCCATTATTGTCATTTTATAGAGTTATGACCCATTATTGTCATTTTATAGAGTTATTGCCCATTATTGTCATTTTATAGAGTTATGACCCATTATTGTCATTTTATAGAGTTATGGCCCATTATTGTCATTTTATAGAGTTATGACCCATTATTGTTATTTTATAGTTATGGCCTATTCTTGTCATTTTATAGAGTTATGACCCATTATTGTCATTTTATAGAGTTATGACCCATTATTGTCATTTTATAGAGTAATACCCATTATTGTTATTTTATAGAGTTATGACCCATTATTGTCATTTTATAGAGCTATGGTCCATTATTGTTGGATACACTTCCTTTAATTTCTATGAATTTCCTTAATTTAAGACCCTTCTGAAAATATTGTATCAAGTAGTGTTTTACAATGCACCCATCACAAAAAGTTGTTGTCTGACTTGGTTTGCATAGAATAGTCTGATCAGTTCCTCTAAAGTCAAGGTCATGAGAAGAAAATGTCAAATTCTAACCTGATTTTGTTCAGAGTGGAACCTTTGAACTACTGGAGATATGTTAATAAAACTACTACAACATTTTCACTGCCATAAGTTGTGTTGCTTTGTGGAGATATGTTAATAAAACTACTGCAGTATTATCACTGCCATAAGTTGTGTTGCTTTGTGGAGATATGTTAATAAAACTACTGCAGTATTATCACTGCCATAAGTTGTGTTGCTTTGTGGCTTTATCTTATGGCCCATCATCAAGACCATGGGAAAATCAAATGTTACAACCAAATCAATATGCAGAACACTGTCCATGTCCACATCCATTGTTTTAAAACAATGGACTTATTTTGAATTAATCTCACCCACTTGTAAAATTCATGACCTTGAAAATGTGTTCTTTTGGCACTAAGTCTCTTGGTTCATACATAGAAGTCAAAGAATGGTCAACTTTGAAATTTAGGTTTCTTTAACAACCACCCAATGACTCAGGTGAAGATATATGCAGAGAAATAGCTTGAATAGAAGGTGGCATGACTGGATTTAACCTCTAGGTACATAAGACCAGATTATAGATCTGAACATCATTGTCAGGAGTTTGGCATTGCAAAATTAAATATCTAGCTTCCATCATCATACTGGTTTTGGCATTGCTTATTGAAATATCTAGCTTACATCCATAAAACATGTACAATTCATGAACAGCGCTCCATAAAACATATATGATTCACAAGCAATGATCAATAAAACATGTATGATTCACATGTGATGATCCATAAAACATGTATGATTCACATGTGATGATCCATAAAACATGTATGATTCACATGTGATGATCCATAAAACATGTATGATTCACAAGCAATGATCCATAAAACATGTATGATTCACAAGTGATATTCATAAAACATGTATGATTCACTAGCAATGATCCATTAAACATGTATGATTCACAAGTGATGTTCATAAAACATGTATGATTCACTATCAATGATCCATAAAACATGTATGATTCACAAGTGATGTTCATAAAACATGTATGATTCACTAGCAATGATCCATAAAACATGTATGATTCACTAGCAATGATCCATAAAACATGTATGATTCACTAGCAATGATCCATTAAACATGTATGATTCATTTGCGATGATCCATTAAACATGTATGATTCATTTGCGATGATCCATAAAACATGTATGATTCACTAGCAATGATCCATAAAACATGTATGATTCATTTGCGATGATCCATAAAACATGTATGATTCACTAGCAAAGATCCATAAAACATGTATGATTCATTTGCGATGATCCATAAAACTTGTATGATTCACTAGCAATGATTCATAAAACAGGTATGATTCACTAGCAATGATTCATAAAACATGTATGATTCACAAGTGATGTTCATAAAACATGTATGATTCACTATCAATGATCCATAAAACATGTATGATTCACTAGCAATGATCCATAAAACATGTATGATTCCCTAGCAATGATCCATAAAACATGTATGATTCCCTAGCAATGATCCATAAAACATGTATGATTCACAAGTGATGTTCATAAAACATGTATGATTCACTAGCAATGATCCATAAAACATGTATGATTCCCTAGCAATGATCCATAAAACATGTATGATTCACAAGTGATGTTCATAAAACATGTATGATTCACTAGCAATGATCCGTAAAACATGTATGATTCACTAGCAATGATCCATTAAACATGTATGATTCACAAGTGATGTTCATAAAACATGTATGATTCACTAGCAATGATCCATAAAACATGTATGATTCACTAGCAATGATCCATAAAAATGTATGATTCCCTAGCAATGATCCATTAAACATGTATGATTCACAAGTGATGTTCATAAAAGATGTATGATTCACTAGCAATGATCCATAAAACATGTATGATTCACTAGCAATGATCCATTAAACATGTATGATTCACTAGCAATGATCCATTAAACATGTATGATTCACAAGCGATGTTCATAAAACATGTATGATTCACTAGCAATGATCCATAAAACATGTATGATTCACTAGCAATGATCCATTAAACATGTATGATTCATTTGTGATGATCCATTAAACATGTATGATTCATTTGCGATGATCCATTAAACATGTATGATTCATTTGCGATGATCCATAAAACATGTATGATTCACTAGCAATGATCCATAAAACATGTATGATTCATTTGCGATGATCCATAAAACATGTATGATTCACTAGCAAAGATCCATAAAACATGTATGATTCATTTGCGATGATCCATAAAACATGTATGATTCACTAGCAATGATTCATAAAACAGGTATGATTCACTAGCAATGATTCATAAAACATGTATGATTCACAAGTGATGTTCATAAAACATGTATGATTCACTAGCAATGATCCATAAAACATGTATGATTCACTAGCAATGATCCATAAAACATGTATGATTCACTAGCAATGATCCATAAAACATGTATGATTCACAAGTGATGTTCATAAAACATGTATGATTCACTAGCAATGATCCATAAAACATGTATGATTCACTAGCAATGATCCATAAAACATGTATGATTCACAAGTGATGTTCATAAAACATGTATGATTCACTAGCAATGATCCGTAAAACATGTATGATTCACTAGCAATGATCCATTAAACATGTATGATTCACAAGTGATGTTCATAAAACATGTATGATTCACTAGCAATGATCCATAAAACATGTATGATTCACTAGCAATGATCCATTAAACATGTATGATTCACAAGTGATGTTCATAAAACATGTATGATTCACTAGCAATGATCCATAAAACATGTATGATTCACTAGCAATGATCCATAAAACATGTATGATTCCCTAGCAATGATCCATTAAACATGTATGATTCACAAGTGATGTTCATAAAACATGTATGATTCACTAGCAATGATCCATAAAACATGTATGATTCACTAGCAATGATCCATTAAACATGTATGATTCACTAGCAATGATCCATTAAACATGTATGATTCACAAGCGATGTTCATAAAACATGTATGATTCACTAGCAATGATCCATAAAACATGTATGATTCCCTAGCAATGATCCATTAAACATGTATGATTCATTTGTGATGATCCATTAAACATGTATGATTCATTTGCGATGATCCATTAAACATGTATGATTCATTTGCGATGATCCATAAAACATGTATGATTCACTAGCAATGATCCATAAAACATGTATGATTCATTTACGATGATCCATAAAACATGTATGATTCACTAGCAAAGATCCATAAAACATGTATGATTCATTTGCGATGATCCATAAAACATGTATGATTCACTAGCAATGATTCATAAAACAGGTATGATTCACTAGCAATGATTCATAAAACATGTATGATTCACAAGTGATGTTCATAAAACATGTATGATTCACTAGCAATGATCCATAAAACATGTATGATTCACTAGCAATGATCCATAAAACATGTATGATTCACTAGCAATGATCCATAAAACATGTATGATTCACTAGCAATGATCCATAAAACATGTATGATTCACAAGTGAAGTTTATAAAACATGTATGATTCACTAGCAATGATCCATAAAACATGTATGATTCCCTAGCAATGATCCATAAAATATGTATGATTCACAAGTGATGTTCATAAAACATGTATGATTCACTAGCAATGATCCATAAAACATGTATGATTCACTAGCAATGATCCATTAAACATGTATGATTCACAAGTGATGTTCATAAAACATGTATGATTCACTAGCAATGATCCATAAAACATGTATGATTCACTAGCAATGATCCATAAAACATGTATGATTCCCTAGCAATGATCCATTAAACATGTATGATTCACAAGTGATGTTCATAAAACATGTATGATTCACTAGCAATGATCCATTAAACATGTATGATTCACAAGTGATGTTCATAAAACATGTATGATTCACTAGCAATGATCCATAAAACATGTATGATTCACTAGCAATGATCCATTAAACATGTATGATTCACTAGCAATGATCCATTAAACATGTATGATTCACAAGTGATGTTCATAAAACATGTATGATTCACTAGGAATGATCCATAAAACATGTATGATTACTAGCAATGATCCAAACAACATGTGTGATTCACATTTGTATTCAAATCAGTGCCACCAATACAAGAATTAACACTGATTTGCCTAAAGTTTCAGCAGAATATACACAGTTCAATATTTGTGTAACAAACTTACTACTTGAATCTCAGTGTTCAGGATCAGTGTGGTTTTTGGCACAAAATAGTGGATTGGTGTGGTACATTTACATTTAGATTTGCTGCATTATGTACATATTTCTGCTAATATGGCATATCCATGTAAAAGGCTACAAGTTCCAGTACTACCATTGATCCACATGGGTCAATTACCATGTTGTCAATTTGTGTAAGGCTACAATTTCCAGTCTTACCATAGATTGGCATTATTTTATGGATTTTTAATAAATTCTTTTTTAAAAGACCATGTGATAAAAGACTTAAACATTTGTAATTAGAATTACATGTTTTTTATGGCTGTTGGTATTATGTTCATAAAAATGAATATGATTGTCAATATACTATATGTTTAGTTCATCCCTTTGTTCTTGTTTAATTTACTACTCAAGCCTTCAGTATTCTCAATAGTTTGATCTTGAAGCTAAGCAGTTTATATTCTGATCCATACTTTGATTTTGAAGCTCGGGCAGTTCACATTCTGATCCATAATTCAATCTTGAAGTTAAGGCAGTTTATTTTCTGATCCATAATTCAATCTTGAAGTTAGGACAGTTTATATTCTGATCCATACTTTGATCTTGACGTTTGGGCAGTTTATACACTGATCCATAATTTGATCTTGAAGATAGGGCAGTTTATATTCTAATCCATACTTTGATCTTCAAGTTAAGGCAGTTTATATTCTGATCCAAACACAGGTTGATTTAAATCTTTACAATAGTTATTGAATAATAATGCCATTCTTGATGATTCCACTTTTAATAAAGTTTTGACAAATATTTACTAAGGGTACCTTTGTTCTGATAATCAAGCTCACCCAATGTTTTCTAACAAATTTATTTGGCTGATCCATGGTCTTATCAGGAGGAAAAAGATTATGTGACAGAAATGCAGAATAACTCTGTGCACAGCAACTACTAAATAATTGATAGCAGAACAACAATATTGGGACAATCTTTCATTCTTATCTCTGCATTTTTCTCTTTCATTCTCATCTCAATACTTCTCTGTTTCCAGTAATAGAGAATGTAAGCATCCATTTTAACTTAGGCCCTAAGGCCTTACATATCATTCATATCTCACTTATGTCCATGTGGGTTCTTGGCTTGGCCAGTAATAGTGAAAAATATAAATCTGAATTTACAGTAAGAAATGAAATGTTGCAAATATTAATATATCTGTATTCACAGTATAAGGTAAAGTCTTTTGGATCCAAACCTAATTGACTGAAATGTGTGTGTGTATCCAAATTTTCATTGATAATCAGTGAAATATTATGGAGATGTGAGAACCAGGCCTTAAACCTGAAACCTCAGACCTACAGAGCAACTGTATCAAAATGCTTAACTGTACAGGCTGTTAAAGACAGAGAGACAGACAGACATGAAACATAAATGTAACACATTGAATCAACAGCTTGCATCTTTTAAGAAAGTTTTCTGCTTTAAAGAAAAGTCCCAGTGATTGCAAATAACAGTTAAAATAAGGAGTAAACCGTTATTGTACAAGATTTTTCTGTCCCATTTACTTACTGTAACCTATATTAAGTGGCTAATTTGCAAAAATTCACACCAACCTGATATCGGCTTTAATTATTTAACATGTATACTGAAGTAAGTCAATGAATCATTCCACTCTTGGTATATAATCATGCGCTTTCTTAACCTACTTTGATATCATTTGGTATTGTAATTTATTTTGATATGTCATATAAAAAAATACTTTTTAAAAGCACTGATCAATATCTGGTCAATGTTCAGATTGCACAAACAGGATGTGTTTGAAAACTGTCTGAGTTTATTTCCATGCCTGGTCATATCTTTTTTGACAGTGAAAGGAATACCATATGTTGCTACTTTTCTTGGAAGAGGTTATTGGGTTGATACATACATTCATATTGCGCTTTGTAACATAGTCAGTAGATACATTATTATTTTGTAAGAGGGTTTATATGTACATTCTTGTTGCGATTTGTGCAGGACAGCATTATGGGACTGTGCAGATTTTTATGAAAATTCAAATAATTTCATATTGGATACTTTATCAATGAGGTAAAAATATATAAATTTCTTTTGTTATGTATATTTAATTTGTATTACCTACTATTGACTCTTCTTAATGATTATATGTTATATACATTTGTATTCTGTACTTGACCTTGTCCAAAACCATGTTCACTGTGTACCTGACTTGGGATATTGATTTTGTAAACAACAGTATTTCTCTTTGAGCATAGATTAAGTATTAGGATCATTATAAATGGAGGTAAACATGTTTATCATACATTGGAGTTCCCCCATGGAAAAACATACTGTACCTGATGTTTCCCATGTTGTTTATTATAATTTGAGTAATAGACCTTATCTTTTTGACAACTTAGAATGTTCTAGAAATGAACTTTTGACCCTCATCCTGGTTCTATTTTTTGTGTTTTAGCTTTTTATATAATATAATTATTAATTCTTGCTTTAACATCTCGAAGCAGACTCAATGTTATTGTTGTGTTCAGTTTTTCATTTGGGTGGAATTTTTTATTAAAATTTTTATTCTCTGGAAATTCAAATAGCTCATCAATATTTTCCTTGAACAGAAACTTTAATTTGGAATTATAGTGAAATCAGGCAAAAACATTTTTGGATTATATTATTGTGATATATCAAAAAATGTTTAGCACATCATCACACTTCAGACTATTGACACATTACCCTATTTGAGACTACAGACACATCAGAAAATTAAATATTGCAGCTTGTTTAAAATATCACTGAATATCAATTGGAACTTTTTACATTTATAATTTAGGACTATTTGAGTTTTAATTCACAATACTGTAATGTCTTTTTAAATTATCACTTTGTATTCTTGGGAAATAAATAATTTGTTGAATTTTGACAAACTTATTGGTTTTTGCTCCCTTCTGTTACTTAGATAAAGGCCATACAGTAATAACACTTTAACACACTAGTTTTAATCAACAAGGTATAAATTAGATTCCCTCGTTTTTAAAAGGTTGAACCAACCATATTTCCTTCAAAGTGATTAAAAATCTATTACTTTTGTTGTTTTTAACTGATTATAATTAAGTTAAACTTTCAGACAATTTTCTATGATATTTGAGTTAATGGATAAAAGCATAAAACAAATCAAGAAGTTTACATTAGCAAGGTTAAAAAGTGTCATGAAACTTTATGTGCAGCTCAGGCATTTATTATAGCCACTAATGATATAGTGATCAGATGTATATAGACCATATGTCATTTATTGTGGCCACTAATGATATAGTGATCAGATGTATATAGACCATATGTCATTTATTATGGCCACTAATGATATAGTGATTAGATGTATATAGACCATATAACATTTATTATGGCCACTAATGATATAGTGATCAGATGTATATAGACCATGTCATTTATTGTGGCCACTAATGATATAGTGATCAGATGTATATAGACCATATGTCATTTATTGTGGCCACTAATGATATAGTGATCAGATGTATATAGACCATATAACATTTATTATAGCCACTAATGATATAGTGATCAGATGTATATAGACCATATAACATTTATTGTGGCCACTAATGATATAGTGATCAGATGTATATAGACCATATGTCATTTATTGTGGCCACTAATGATATAGTGATCAGATGTATATAGACCATATGTCATTTATTGTGGCCACTAATGATATAGTGATCAGATGTATATAGACCATATGTCATTTATTATGGCCACTAATGATATAGTGATCAGATGTATATAGACCATATGTCATTTATTGTGGCCACTAATGATATAGTGATCAGATGTATATAGACCATATAACATTTATTATAGCCACTAATGATATAGTGATCAGATGTATATAGACCATATAACATTTATTGTGGCCACTAATGATATAGTGATCAGATGTATATAGACCATATGTCATTGATTGTAGCCACTAATGATATAGTGATCAGATGTATATAGACCATATAACATTTATTGTGGCCACTAATGATATAGTGATCAGATGTATATAGACCATATGTCATTTATTGTGGCCACTAATGATATAATGATCAGATGTATATAGACCATATAACATTTATTGTGGCCACTAATGATATAGTGATCAGATGTATATAGACCATATGTCATTTATTGTGGCCACTAATGATATAGTAATCAGATGTATATAGACCATATAACATTTATTATGGCCACTAATGATATAGTGATCAGACGTATATAGACCATATGTCATTTATTGTGGCCACTAATGATATAGTGATCAGATGTATATAGACCATATAACATTTATTGTGGCCACTAATGATATAGTGATCAGATGTATATAGACCATATGTCATTTATTGTGGCCACTAATGATATAGTGATCAGATGTATATAGACCATATGTCATTTATTGTGGCCACTAATGATATAGTGATCAGATGTATATAGACCATATGTCATTTATTGTGGCCACTAATGATATGGTGATCAGATGTATATAGACCATATGTCATTGATTGTGGCCACTAATGATATAGTGATTAGATGTATATAGACCATATGTCATTGATTGTGGCCACTAATGATATAGTGATTAGATGTATATAGACCATATAACATTTATTGTGGCCATTAATGATATAGTGATCAGATGTATATAGACCATATAACATTTATTGTGGCCACTAATGATATAGTGATCAGATGTATATAGACCATATGTCATTGATTGTGGCCACTAATGATATAGTGATCAGACGTATATAGACCATATGTCATTTATTGTGGCCACTAATGATATAAGTATCAGATGTATATAGACCATATAACATTTATTGTGGCCACTAATGATATAGTGATCAGACGTATATAGACCATATGTCATTTATTATGTCCACTAATGATATAGTGATCAGATGTATATAGACCATATGTCATTTATTGTGGCCACTAATGATATAGTGATCAGACGTATATAGACCATATGTCATTTATTATGGCCACTAATGATATAGTGATCAGATGTATATAGACCATATGTCATTTTTTGTGGCCACTAATGATATAGTGATCAGATGTATATAGACCATATGTCATTTATTGTGGCCACTAATGATATAGTGATCAGATGTATATAGACCATATAACATTTATTATAGCCACTAATGATATAGTGATCAGATGTATATAGACCATATGTCATTTTTTGTGGCCACTAATGATATGGTGATCAGATGTATATAGACCATATGTCATTTATTGTGGCCACTAATGATATAGTGATCAGATGTATATAGACCATATAACATTTATTGTGGCCACTAATGATATAGTGATCAGATGTATATAGACCATATAACATTTATTATGGCCACTAATGATATAGGGATCAGATGTATATAGACCATATAACATTTATTATGGCCACTAATGATATACAGTAATTGGATTTAGATTAGACCATTGTGATCATCTATTGAAGTATTCTGCACAACAATGTCCATCATTCTTTAATTCTTCAAGATTGACTTGCAGAAAGGTCTTACTGACAATATGAAATGTTTCAAGTTACAATTGTAGCTGTGAACATCAAAAAGAGATGATCCTCATTTTAATGTTGTTAGTACAATGTTAGCCAATTAATTGTTAATTAATAAATCTTTAAATTTTAAATGCAACAGCATATATAAGAAAGGGATTTCCAATTGTTAAGATCCACAAATACAGCCAATTACATCAAATTACATTTTATCAGACATAAATCAATTCTTTTTCCAGAGTTCCAATGGATCAAAATTAATAAATTATTATATTTTATATTCAGATGAATCTGTAGTACCTGTGATAACCATGTCCAGCCAAGAATCCCAGGAACCAGTCATCACCATGTCCACACAAGAATCTCAGGAACCAGTCACCACCATTTCCACTCAAGAATCCCAGGAACCAGTCACCACCATTTCCACCCAAGAATCCCAGGAACCTGATACCATGGAGAAGGAGGGACCAGAGCCAGAGGAACAAACCCCAGCAGAACAGCCTGTCAAGACCAGAGATGATGGCACTGAGGGAGAAAGCAAGTTAGAACAGGGACCTGAACATGGTAAATTGGTCCATTTTTAGCTGAGACCATTCACACATTACATTCATAAGTATGATGAGTCTTTTTCATGCAAAAATATTCTTTTAACACCAGTTATGTGTCACAAATGCCAGTCAATGTTATAAGATAAAAGTTACTGGCATTTGTAATATTTTACTGGCAATTATTTTGCTGGTAAATGTCACAGTATGACTTGTATTGGTAAAATGTCACAGTATGACTTGTACCAGTAAGTGTTGTGTTGCAGTACTGACTTGCATTTATAAATTTCACACTATGACTTGTACAGGTGTCACAGTACTGACTTTTACAGGTAAAAGTCACAGTATGACTTTAACTGGTAAATGTCACAGTATGACTATGACTTGTAATAGTAAATGTCACAGTATGACTTGTACTGTTAAATTTCAGAGCATGACTTGTACTGGTAAATGTCACTGTATGATTTGTAGCAGTAAGTGTCACAGTATGCCTTGTACTGGTCAATATCACAGTATGATTTGTACTGGTAAATATGGTATGATTTGTACTGGTAAATGTCACATTACTGATTTATGCTAGTAAATATCACAAGATGATTTGCAATGGTAAATATCACAATATGACTTGTACCAGTGTCAAAGTACTGACTTGTACTGGCAAATATCACAGTAGGACTTATGCTGGTAAATATTACAGTATGATTTGTATTGGTAAATGTCATGTTATGATTTGTACTGGTAAATATCACAGTATGACTTGTATTGGTTAATATCAAAGTATGGTATGGTTTGCAATGGTAAATATCACAGTACGACTTGTACATGTAAGTGTCACAGTATGACTTGTTCTGGTAAATGTCATAGTACTGACCAGTACTGGTAAATACCACAGTATATCTTGCACTTGTTGAGTTTCACAATATGACTTGTGCTGGTAAATGTCACACTAGGACTTGTACTGGTAAATGTCACAACATTACTTGTACTGGTAAATATCACAGTAGGATTTGTACTGATAAGTGTCAAAGTATGACTTGTGCTGGTAAATGTCACACTAGAACTTGAACTGATAAATGTAACAGCATGACTTGTACTGGTAAATATCACAGTAGGACTTGTACTGGTATGTGTCACAAAATGACTTATGCTGGTAAATGTCAAAGTACTGACTTGTACTGATAAATATTACAGTACTAAATGTAACTACTTATTTGTACTGGTAAATATCAGAGTATGACTGGTAAATGTCACCTCATGACCTGTACTGGTGACTCTGCAAGCAGTATTGCCAGTAAGAAGGAATAAATTGTGACATTTACCTTTGTTGTAAGAAATATTGTTGATGTTACACTAGAAATTGAAAACTTAGTGACACTTTCATTTACTTAATTATGTAGCCTAAATGGTAAATGTAAAAATTTTGACAATTAATGTTGAGTAAGCGTATAGCATGATTGCTTAATGTAAAAATTTGTGACATGTGCTATTGAGTAAGCACATAGTTGAATGATAAATGTAAAAATTGTGATTCTTCTTGTGGAGTAAGTAAAGTGGTAAATGTAAAAATTGGGATTCTTTTTGTGGAGTAAGCCAAGTGGTAAATGTAAAAATTGTGCTTCTTCTTGTGGAGTAAGCCAAGTGGTAAATGTAAAAATTGGGATGTGAAATGTGGAGTAAGCACAAAGCCTGAATGGTAAATATAAAACTTGTGACATTAGGTGGGGAGTAAGCATACAACTAGAAATTGTAAATGTCATATTGTTTGGAAACAAAATGTTTCATTATATGTGCTTTATCAGTGGAGACATCACTCAGCTAAGCCCCTTCTCTGTCCATAATTTTTTCTTTAGTCTTTTCGACTGCATCTGTCAGTCATTGTATTCTGTATGCATCTGTTAGCACAAGTTTGTTATTGCTACTTTTTGTGAAGTACTGGGAGGATTGCTATGAAAATTTACATACACATTCAACCCTTTTAAATGAAAGCATGCCACTCATACACTGAATATGGCTGCCAATCAAACACCCAATGTGGCTGCCACTCAGAAACCCAATGTGGTTGCCACTCAGACACCGAATGTGGCTGCCACAATGTACATCATAAAAATCATATCAGTAAGTCTCCATAACTGATGATTGCATAAGCATGGAGTTTTCGCTAAAGAACTTTTCATATTTCCAAGTTGGTCTTAAATGAAAATGGTGCTGACATCCAGTATGGCCACCAAAGCAGCCATTTTGATCATATTATTATTGCTACTCCTCCATGAAAATTCATATTGACTTGAAGTTTTTACCAAGGGACTTCTTATGGTGTTGAGTTGGTCTTAAACTGATAGTGATCTGGCATCAATATGACCACCACAACAGCCATCTTGTAAACTTTGTTATTACTACCCTTCCTGAATGGATGGCCATATCAGTATGGAGTTTTCAACAAAACATGTCTTATGATATTTAGTTGGTCCTATATTATGATTTTTTCATTGTCAAAGGAGTGATATCTATGCCTCTGATTATGACTGTGTCACTGTCAGAGGAATAATACCTATTGTTGATAATGTTATTGTTCGAGGAGTGATAACCTATGTTGATAATTATTATGCAAATGTCTCTGTGCTGGAAGTGACATCTATGTCAGTGATTATGACAATGTCACTGAGAGGAATGTTACATTTGTCAGTGATTATGACAATGTCACTGTGAGAGAAATGTTACATATGTCAGTGATTATGACTATGCCACTGTGAGAGGAATGTTACATTTGTCAGTGATTATGACAATGTCACTGTGAGAGGAATGTTACATATGTCAGTGATTATGAATATGCCACTGTGAGAGGAATGTTACATATGTCAGTGATTATGAATATGCCACTGTGAGAGGAATGTTACATATGTCAGTGATATAAATATGCCACTGTGAGAGGAATGTTACATATGTCAGTGATTATGACTATGCCACTGTGAGAGGAATGTTACATATGTCAGTGATTATGAATATGCCACTGTGAGAGGAATGTTACATATGTCAGTGATTATGAATATGCCACTGTGAGAGGAATGTTACATTTGTCAGTGATTATGACAATGTCACTGTGAGAGAAATGTTACATATGTCAGTGAAAATAAATATGCCACTGTGAGAGGAATGTTACATATGTCAGTGATTATGACTATGCCACTGTGAGAGGAATGTTACATATGTCAGTGATATAAATATGCCACTGTGAGAGGAATGTTACATATGTCAGTGATTATGACAATGTCACTGTGAGAGGAATGTTACATATGTCAGTGATTATGAATATGCCACTGTGAGAGGAATGTTACATATGTCAGTGATTATGAATATGCCACTGTGAGAGGAATGTTACATTTGTCAGTGATTATGACAATGTCACTGTGAGAGAAATGTTACATATGTCAGTGAAAATAAATATGCCACTGTGAGAGGAATGTTACATATGTCAGTGATTATGACTATGCCACTGTGAGAGGAATGTTACATATGTCAGTGATATAAATATGCCACTGTGAGAGGAATGTTACATATGTCAGTGATTATGAATATGCCACTGTGAGAGGAATGTTACATTTGTCAGTGATTATGACAATGTCACTGTGAGAGGAATGTTACATATGTCAGTGATTATGAATATGCCACTGTGAGAGGAATGTTACATATGTCAGTGATTATGCATATGCCACTGTGAGAGGAGTAATATTTATGTTGATGATTATGACTGCATGACTCTCTAAGGACTGATACCTATGTTTTACCATACTATTGCAAGAGATAAATTATTCATACTTTTACTTTATGACTTCTGAGGCAAGTTTACCAATCATTAAATAGAGAGGTAAAGAAAGCGAAATGGAACACTGACACAATTAGATTTCGAACAGGTCCAATGTTTTACCAACTGAGCTGCCATGACTCCATAGCATGGATAAGCAACTTGATTCCAATCTTTTACAACTAGATATTTATTATTAAATTTTTTCTCATGAAGTTTGTGTCCTTTCTGATGCACCAAACATTATTTGCAACATTATCATTATACATGGTAAATATTTTTACTGTTATTACTGAGAAAAAGTAACTTAAATTGATTTGATTTTGTCACTTAATTTATGAAGATGCCTCAGTTATTATATTGTTTGCTACAAATAACAGACTTAATAAACTTACAGGTTCAGTTTTAGTCCCTGATGATACGATAGAAAAAGCAGATCAGAGAGGTGAGCAAGCCAAAGAGGAGGAAGAAAAGAAGGAAGAAGAAAGGAAGAAAGAAGTAAAGAATGAAAAAGATGAAAATAAAGATGAAAATGACAAGCAAGATGAAGTTCTGGAATCCACACTTCAGAATCAAACTGCAGAGAAAGAAGCTTTTGATAAACTTTTGGATGAGAATGTTAAATTGAAGACGGAAAATGAGAGGCTAAAATCTGAGCATGCTGATATAAGTGATAAATATACCACCTTTAATCAAGAAAAGGAGCAGATGATGAAAACACAGGCTGAGCAAGAAAAAGAAATTAAAGGGCTGCATCAGGAAGTTGAAGATTTAAGAAAAGGTTTGGGTGATGATTTGAAAGTCCAGGAGCTGCAAAACAAATTACTGCAGCTAACCAAAGAACATGAAGCCAAGGACAAAAGAATCCACAGTCTTCAGTTGGAGCTTGATTCAACAAAAGGAAAATTACTAGAAGCAGAGAGCAAGTTGGAAAGAAATGGTACAGCAAAACAGGATGCATCTACATCAAAAACTTGTGCTGTCATGTGACCTGGACTGATACACATTACTCTGTTTATTTTATTTTAACCAATTGCAAAATTAAATCATGATTAATTTTTTAACAGTATTTTCACATATCCCAAATTTTACTTTAGACCCTGAGTATAATTTCAATTTGAAATCAGACTTTGAGTATAATTTCTATCAGAAATCACTCATTTCAGTTAAATGTTAATTAATTGCATGTCACAAACATTGCATGTGGTTTGTGCTAAAAGTGAATAAAACAACAATTTTTACATTAACTTTTTGTATCTGATTATTGGATTACTGAAACTAATCTTGTTCTTTTTTGAAGTTTTTTTTATTAATAAAGCCAGATTTAGGTGTTATTGTATACTTAAAGGCTGTGATTTATTGTTGTTTATAAATCTTTGTTAAATGTTTAAATTTTCATAAAGAAATGTTTACAGTTATGACCCTCCATTTAAATTTTAGACAGAAGATATGATGCTCTATTTGTATATTAGCACTTGCATATGAATCACACAGATTAAATCTTTATGGGAAAGACTGATCTGTTATATAGTTGCAAAAACTTCAGCTTACTGGAGAGAGACGCTATTGCTGTAATTATTTCAAGATTTGTTGTTAATGAAGTTCTAATATACTGTATGTAGAAGTCACCCCATATTATGGCAATTTCATATCACAAATTCATACTATCACAGTTCCATATTGCAAATTCATATTATCACAGTTGTTTGCATCAAAGTCAAGTCTATACTCAGAACTTTCTCTCTTCTAAAATTCACATTGAAAAACCAGCATCACAAAGACCTATCACATAACAAAATTTGAAGGATGCCAAGAATCTCAAGCAATATTTCAGCAATAAAACTCATGCTTAATGAACTTTAAAAAAAGTTTTTCTTTATGCTTTTTGATTAGATGAAATAGAAACCAGACTGAAAAATGTCAACTTTAATCCAGGAACTTAATATTTTGTGTTGCTTTATTTGCATGTGATGAAACAAAGTTGACTTCCACTATTAGAGTTGAGTAAGTCAACTGGTTATTTAGTTGTTGAATTTTATTATCAGAATTGATGAAGAAGAATAAAAGACTAAAATTAGTCAATAAATGAAATGAATTTAGGTTTGAAAGGCTAAACTAGTCCACAGATGAGACCAAATTTGGGTTTAAAAGACTAAAACCAGTCTAAGAATGAGAGGAAATTTAGGTTTGAATGATTAAAACTAGTCCATCATGAATGAGATAAAATTTGGGTTTGAAAGACTAAAACCAGTCCACAAATGAAATGGAATTTGGGTTTGAAAGACTGACAAGTACATATTACATTCTTTTTATTGCTCCAAGTACATGTCAAGAAGCCTTTTAACTTTGCTGCAAAATATTTAAACTTTTACTGTAGACTGAGGCCAATGACACTTTGGTTAGCTATATAGTTATTTCACCAGTGTGTTCATATCTACTAATGCAGTTTAGATTTGTTTTCTGTAAGTGTTTCAACCTTTATAAATAAATAAGAAAAAAACTTTTTATATAGATTTTGCGCTTCTTTGAAAAACATCAAACTAAAGTATAGTGTGCTTGCAAAAAAAGTAATTACACTTCTTAGGTTTTCACTAAACATAGATTAAACCACAACTTGGTAACAGATTAGTCTTTCCAAATAAATACACCAAAACTGTATGTTTTGTTCTGAGTCAGTGGAAAGAATGAGTTTGATGCAGCATAAGAATACATATCGGACTAAAGGCCTCGACATATTCATAAGCTATAACAAACAAATTATTTCCCCCAAATCAGAACCAAACATGAATGTGGTTTCCTATTTATTATATAAACCTTCTACTTTTGATATATATTAGCATTACTGTCTAAATTAAAATGAAAAAAAATCAAAATTTATTAAAGATTCATTCATGGTATCTAAAAATATGTACATGTAGATATAAAAGAAGACACTTAAGCAATTCAGATCTGGGTACATGATACAGAAATATGGATTGTATCAAGTGATGGCATCAAGTGTGTATGGTTAAATGTGTTTGTAATAAAAAAAAATTCCAGTTTTGAAGGACTGCAGTATCTATAAATTTTCCTTTATTTTATTGTGTTTCTGTGTATTTATTTCTTGATTGTACTGCTTCATACTTTTGTTTTGTATAGCTTTATTATGTTGACAACAAATATATTGTACCAATTCCATTACTCTGCTTGGGCATGGTCTGTACTGGATACACTGTAGGATCTACTTGTCTCTATATACTATAGGATCTATATACTATAGGATCTACTTGTATCTATACACCGTTGGATCTACTTGTCTCTATACACTGTAGGATCTACTTGTCTCTATATACTATAGGATCTATATACTATATACTATAGGATCTACTTGTATCTATACACCGTTGGATCTACTTGTCTCTATACACTGTAGGATCTACTTGTCTCTATATACTATAGGATCTATATACTATAGGATCTACTTGTATCTATACACCGTTGGATCTACTTGTCTCTATACACTGTAGGATCTATTTGTATCTATATACTATAGGATCTATATACTATAGGATCTACTTGTATCTATACACCGTTGGATCTACTTGTCTCTATACACTGTAGGATCTATTTGTATCTATATACTATAGGATCTATATAATATATACTATATACTATAGGATCTACTTGTATCTATACACCGTTGGATCTACTTATCTCTATACACTGTAGGATCAACTTGTCTCTATACACTGTAGAATCTACTTGTCTCTATACACTGTAGGATCTACTTGTATCTATACACTGTAGGATCTACTTGTATCTATACACTGTAGGATCTACTTTCCTCTATACACTGTATTATCTACTTGTATCTATACACTGTAAATCTGTCAATACACTGAGGAATCTGCTTGTATGTATACTGTTAAACATGATTTACTGGAAATTTGTAATGACCAAAGATATAAAACTGAACTGACAGCCATTTTTGTCACTTGATTCAAAAGGAGTGCATAATAAGTGTACAAAATATATAGACAAGTACAAGCTGTTTATAAGCTTATGGAAGACATTGGGAGGCAACTTGTCATCTGGCAGCTTTGTAGTCAACTGTCATCTTTTCATCCTTGTTTTTCAGTACTAATGTTAACTAGCCAACCAGTTGTTTCAGTACAAAAGTCAACTGGCCTACTTGTTATTTCAGTACTACAGTCAACTGGCCTGCTAGTTGTTTCAGTACTAAAGTCAACTGGCCTGCTAGTAGTTCAGAACTAAAGTCAACTGGCTTGCTAGTTGTTTCAGTACTAAAGTCAACTGGCCTGCTAGTTGTTTCAGTTCTAAAGTCAACTAACTACTAGTTGTTTCAGTACTAAAGTCAACTGGCCTGCTAGTTGTTTCAGTTCTAAAGTCAACTAATTACTAGTTGTTTCAGTTCTAAAGTCAACTAACTACTAGTTGTTTCAGTTCTAAAGTCAACTAACTACTAGTTGTTTCAGTTCTAAAGTCAACTAATTACTAGTTGTTTCAGTTCTAAAGTCAACTAACTACTAGTTGTTTCAGTAATTAAGTTGCAAATGCTTTGTACAAAGAATGATCAAAAACAGAAGGTAGTAAATCAAAAGTGTATGAAAAATTACAGACAATATGGTACTTTTATATATTTGATCAAAATAATCTTTTTATGTTTGAATGAAATGGTTTTCTATCCTAAACTTTTAGGACTCTTGAACACACACACACACACACACATACACACACACACACACACATTTGTTTCTAGTGTACCATATTTTCTACATACCTTTGGACCTTATTTGTTTTCATACACAAAAATTATTGGTCATTAAATT
Source organism: Potamilus streckersoni (assembly GCA_016746295.1). Lineage (NCBI taxonomy): Eukaryota > Metazoa > Mollusca > Bivalvia > Unionida > Unionidae > Potamilus > Potamilus streckersoni. The sequence continues at coordinate 1,599,314 of JAEAOA010001816.1, forward strand.
TTTTATTGCTTTCTAATTTTGGTTGACTGTTTATAAAATTTTCTTTTTTACTGAACTCAGACATAAGGAGGCCTGACCTAAATTTCATCAATAGAACTTAAGTCTACACTTAAATTGAAGTTATGCCTTACCTTTAAACTTTGCAGAGGGCTAGCTCAGTTGGAAGCATCCAAATTAAAACCAGTGTCTGAATCTCAGTCCCGACAGACTGCATCAAGTGACTTTGAACAATGCAATTTGAAAGCTACATTAATTATTATTATTATTATTATTATTATTATTATTATTATTATTATTATTATTATTATTATTATTATTATTATTATTATTATTATTACTATTATTATTATTATTATTATTATCATCATCATTATTATTACTATTATTATTATTATTATTATTATTATTATTATTATTATTATTATTATTATTATTATTATTATTATTATTATTATTATTATTATTATTATTATTTGTAAAGTCACTTTACCATTAGGTTTCCTAATGTGAAACAATGCACATCATAAAATTTCATCCAGATGCATTTTTACTTTTTGTGATTTTTGTTATTCCTAACCTTTTCACATGGTGCAATTACTTTGAAAGAATGTTTAATGGCTGTTACTAAATATTTCTTAGACTTGTGATAGCATCATATATAACTGTTTGCAAAGTGTACATCATATATAACTGTTTGCAAAGTGTACATCATATATAACTGTTTGCAAAGTGTACATCATATATAACTGTTTGCAAAGTGTACATACTGTATTATTTAGGGTACAAAGTGTACTTAATGCATTATTTACTTGCAAAGTTTATTTAATGCATTTTTACTGTGCAAAGTGTATTTAATACAATTTTATTTTACAAAGTGTACTTAAGGCATTATTTACTGTACAAAGCATACTTATAGCATTATTTACTGTGCAAAGTGTACTTAACTCATTAACCCATGTTGTCTTCTTTATGCATCAGGAAGTAGACAGATGTAGTTCTAAAATGATAATTTGGACGTTCTCGTTGCACCACAAAATACAGAGGAAAAAATATGATTTTTGGGACCAAATTGTTTTTCACCAAATATTTGCCCATGGTTGGAACCTGATTTTGTGTCCAGATTTTAGACTTTTGGCCTCAGATCTAAGGCAGACAGTCTGACCTGCAAACAGACATGCGAACCTCTACAAAAAGAAGGATAAGATGGACATTTCGAATAAAGAGTGGTCTGAATATGAAAATGATGGGTCCATTTAACAGAAAAGAGGAAAAGGAACTCCAGCTTTTACCTTTCTGCTCATGTGCATGTGAAATAGCCAATGAAAAATAATGTTTCTAACACAACTAGGCATTAGATTAACCAGAAATATCTTGAAAGTCGATGTATCAGGACATATTCAGAAACAGCCCCCAAAATGTGTTTCCTACTCAGATGTCAGACAAAAACCACAAAACCATCCAGGGTTTAATGACTTAATGCATTATTTACTGTGCACACTGCTGTACTAATGCATTTTTACTGTACAAAGTATGCATATAGCCTTATTTATTGTGCAAACTGTACTAATGCATTAGTTATTGTTCAAATTGTACTAACACAATATTTAATGTGCAAACTGTACTAATGCATTATTTACTGTATAAAGTCTACTGATAACATTATTTACTGTGCAACATGTACTTCATGCATTATTTACTGTGCAAAGTGTACTAATGTATTATTTACTGTGCAAAGTGTACTAATGCATTATTTACTGTGCAAAGTGTACTAATGCATTATTTAATGAGCAAAGTGTACTTATAACATTATTTACTGTGTAAAATTTTTTCCAAATTCCCACAAGATTTTACACTAAATTTCATTTTAGAAACAAATTCAGCTGTAATTTTTTTTTTAAAAAGCAGTTTTATATATATATATATATATATATATATATATATATATATATATATACACAAATCACCTCAATGTATTGTTTGCAGAAAAAGAGTTTGCTTTGTTTAAAATCACTATTTATGCATGTAGTTTATAAAAAAATTAAAATCAATATTAATGCTTTATGAATACTTTGTCCAGTGTTAAGGACTTGCTTTTTTATTTATTTATTTATTTCATTGTTTATTTATTTATTTAATTCATCCGCTCAGTTTGTAAAAATGTACAGCTTGGATTCTGTGTAAATCATGAAGCCAAATAAACTTATAAGCTAATTCATTAGTACTTTCTTAATTGGGTCTCATTTTTCTTGTTTGGCCTCCATTTACTCTTTTTGATTTCATTGTATGCATGAGTTCTAGGCTAAGATTTTCCATGGGAAATGTAGAAGCTACTTTACAAATGAACACACACACACAATACACACAAATACCACTTCACTAGTCAGTGGACCATTAACTTGATTTTGTAGTAAGGTCAACTACAAATGAACACACAGAGGTCACTTTACTAGTATACCATTAACTTGATTAAGGTCAATTACAAATGAACACACACACACACACACATCACTCACTAGTCATGTGGACCATTAAGTTGATTTTGTACTAAGGTCAACTAAAAATGAACACACAGATGTCACTTTACATTAACTTGATTAAGGTCAATTACAAATGAACACATGCACACACACACACACACACACACACACACACACACACACACACACACACACACACATGCCACTCACTAGTCATGTAGACCATTAACTTGATTTTGGATTTAGGTCAATTACAAATGAATACACACACACACACACCACTTCACTAGTCATGTAGACCATTAACTTGATTTTGGATTTAGGTCAATTACAAATGAATACACACACACACACCACTTCACTAGTCATGTAGACCATTAACTTGATTTTGGATTCAGGTCAATTACAAATGAATACACACACACACACCACTTCACTAGTCATGTAGACCATTAACTTGATTTTGGATTCAGGTCAATTACAAATGAATACACCCACACACCACTTCACTAGTCATGTAGACCATTGACTTGATTTTGGATTCAAGTCAATTACAAATAAACATACATACACACACCACTTAACCAGTCATGTAGACCATTATCTTGATTTTGGACTAAAGTCAGTGTACAGATACACATCACATAATCATGGAGAAAATACAACAAACAACAGAAATTAAATAAAACTTAATGCTACTGAGATATCCCATTATAGAACTACCAATTACATTCTGTTATGAATAACAATGTACATGTCCACAGAAAATAATAATCTAGGTGTTAATATATTTTACAAAGACAATGCTTCTGTATGGCATGATCTGAAAAGCAAAGCTAACTCTTGACTGATAATGTTAGTGCTTTGTGTATGACTTGATCTGAGAAGCTGAGCTAACCTATGATTGACATAGTCATTGCTTTGTGTACAATTTGATCTGAGCTAACCCCAGATTGACACAGTTAGTGCTTTGTGTACAACTTGATCTGAACTTACCCTATACTGACAGTCATTGCTTTGTGTACAACTTGATCTGAGCTAACCCGATTGACATAGTCAGTGCTTTGTGTACAACTTGATCTGAGCTAACCCCAGATTGACATAGTGCTTTGTGTACAACTTGATCTGAGCTAACCCCAGATTGACACAGTCAGTGCTTCATGTACAACTTGATCTGAGCTAACCCCTGACTGACAGTCATTGCTTTGTGTACAACTTGATCTGAGCTAACCCCCGATTGACACAGTCAGTGATTCATGTACAACTTGATCTGAGCTAACCCCTGACTGACACAGTCAATGCTTTGTGTACAACTTGATCTCAGCTAACCCCTGACTGACACAGTCAGTGCTTTGTGTACAGCTTGATCTGAGCTAACCCCAGATTGACACAGTCAGTGCTTTGTATACAACTTGATCTGAGAAGTAGAGTACCCCTGACAGATGCAATAGTCACATTACCAAAAGCGGCTGTGACACTCAAAAGTGCTAAAACTTGCTTTTTACTGCCTTTAATTTTCATTAAAAAAAATTTCATTAAATTAAGTTTAATACTAATCCATTTAGCCATTTAAGAATACTATTTTTTTCAGCCAAACAATTTAATTTTTAGTCTCCACTTGAAAAATTAAATTTAAAAAAACAACTAAAATTGCATTAAGACAATATTCATGCAAGTCTAAATCACATAAGTCAGTGAATAGCTAACTTAACACATAATAACATATTGCATAGTATCAGTCTTAAAGAAGCCATTATACAATTATATAATGTATACATTATACATTTGTACACCTAAAAGGAAAAGAAAATGGTGATGCAGTATATTGTTTGTGTCTGATGCCCAGGTTAATATTCAAAACAACAACAAATGCTATCCTATGGGGGGACTAATTGTAAAATTTTGTTTGTACTAATCTGATAGCAACAGAATACAAAACCTTTTTTTTTTACTGCATTGTTATCATCTGATCATCTTCTCTTTGAAAGAAGGCTTACAATATAAAGCAGTTACTCAATTTCTCATTGAATGTTGTTGTTATTGTTGTTGTTGTTGTAGTAGGGTTTAATGCCATTTTTCAAACCAAGATAGGCCATACAGAGTGGCTAGAACACGGAAAGAACTACTGACCCACAAGAAGATACTGGCAAGCTTTTTCACATACCCACACTGGACAAATCCAAAATCTGAACCCACACAGAGGTAAAATGGCAGTCATCTATAATGGTGAGGACTTTAAACCATTCAGCCACTTGGGGCCCCCCTCAGTGAATAAAAACTTACAATAGAAAATTACTCAGCTTCTCTGTGAAAGAAGACTTACAAAAGAAAGCAGTTGCTCAACTTCTCTGTGCCAAAAGAGTTAGAATAGAAAGTAGTTGCTCAATTTCTCTGTGAAAGAAGACTTAAAATAGAAGGCAGTAACTCAAAATTTTGTCAAAGAAGACTTACAATAGAAAGTGGTTACTCAAAGATGAAAATGTGATCATGATGCAAGTAGCTCCTGAGGATTAATAAGATAAGTGTTTAGAGTTACTGGTTGATATATACCAAGTGTTTAGAGTTACTGGTTGATATATACCAAGTGTTTAGAGTTACTGGTTGATATATACCAAGTGTTTAGAGTTGTTGGTTGATATATATCAAGTGTTTAGAGTTACTGGTTGATATATACCAAGTGTTTAGAGTTGTTGGTTGATACATACCAAGTGTTTAGAGTTATTGGTTGATATATACCAAGTGTTTAGAGTTACTGGTTGATACATACCAAGTGTTTAGAGTTATTGGTTGATATATACCAAGTGTTTAGAGTTACTGGTTGATAGATACCAAGTGTTTAGAGTTATTGGTTGATATATACCAAGTGTTTAGAGTTATTGATTGATAGATACCAAGTGTTTAGAGTTATTAGTTGATATATACCAAATGATTAGAGTTACTGATTGATAGATACTGAATGATTAGTTATTGGTTGATAGATACCATATGATTAGAGTTACTGGTTGATATATACCAAATGATTAGAGTTATTGGTTCATAGATACCAAATGATTAAAGTTACTGGTTGATACATACCAAGTGTTTAGAGTTATTGGTTGATACATACCAAATGATTAGAGTTACCAGTTGATAGATATGAAATGATTAGTTAGAGTTATTGGTTGATACATACCAAGTGTTTATTATTATTGGTTGAATAATAAAATATAATAGGGACAAACAGTCATACATACAATTATAGTGTTATAAAAGATATAAAAGATATAATCCCAATTAATTATTGGTTGATACATACCAAATGATTAGTTACTCATTGATAGATACCAAATGATTAGAGTTACTATTTGATACATACTAAGTGTTTAGAGTTACTGGTTGATATATACCAAATGATTAGAGCTATTGGTTGATACATACCAAATGATTAGTTACTGGTTGATAGATATCAAATGATTAGTGTTACTGGTTGATAGATATCAAATGATTAGTGTTACTGGTTGATAGATACCAAATGAATTAAGTTACTGGTTGATACATATCGAATGTTTAGAGTTATTAGTTTACTCATATCAAGTGGTTTGAGTTTGAGTTACTGGTTGATACATACCAAGAGTTTTGAGTTATTAGTTGATAGATATCAAGTTGTTAAGAGTTATTGGTTGATAGAAATCAAGTGGTTAGAGGTATTGTTTAATATATATACCAATTGCAATTGCTTTGAGTTATTTGTTGATATGGTTAATAAATAAGAATTTGAGATAATTATTAGTTGAAACAAATAAAGTCATTATAATTATTGATTGGTACATACCAAATGGATAGAGTTATTGGTTGAATATACCAAGTGGTTATAGGTATTGGTTGTATTATGAGTCTATGGTCTTAAAATAAATAACAGAAAAGAGTGAAAGGCAACAAGCTTTGTTAAATTAAACAAATAATTTATTTCTCAAGAGTACAAAGTGAAAATGAGAAAAAGAACATGCAGTATTGCGAATTAAATCCCAAAATAATCCAAGAATTATAGACACAAGTCCTAGAAATTAATTCCAAAAATTACAGACACAAGTCCTAGAAAATTAATGTACTGAATGAAATTCAGTAGAATACTAGAATAAATCCAAAAACAGAAGGTGATGATGTGTCTGTAATAACTTATAGAGTTTTGATGTTTCAAAAGGTTTTTGTTTAAATGCAGTAATATAATTCCTGGTTTGAATTCACTATAAATTCTAGTTAATGTCTCTATTCAAGACTTTTATCAGAGCCTTGTTTGTATTTTCAGAGAGAAAAATTCACTTAAATTCAATAATTTTGAATTAATGAAATTCCATCCCAAAAGAGAAAAACTGGACACAACATATAATACAACTTGAAAGTGCTAAATCTAAAAGCATGAATAAAAAGCTTAAAATGTATAAAATATACACTGATATGTGCAACCAAAATTGCATGCAAATAATTGCAGCTTTCAATGAATAGGTGATATCAGCCCCTGACCTAAAAATCAATATCATCATTGGTGAGGGGCTGATTTATCAGCCTAGAGAATTCATTGTTTGTTATAATTTTTCATTTTCTGTGTTCCATTTTGAAATATTCTGTCACTGGGCTCCTTTAAACTCGTTTGATTTGACAATCTGATTTTTTGAGATACATTCTAATATTTAATTTTTTCCTTTTTTCCAAGATAGTGGGTACTGCATGTGCTGAGGTAGATCTGTGTTTTATGTTATAGTATGGTTATGAATATTTAATTTTTTACATGAGCTTTGTGTTGTTAACTTTTGTTTGTTTCCTTCATGTGTGACATATCAAAATTTTGCATCATTTGTTTTTACATAGCCTTCTCTTTCTTATATATATATATATATATATATATATATATATATATATATATATATATATATATATATATATATATATATATACACACACACATATATATATATATATATATATATATATATATATATATATATATATATATATATATATATATACACACACACACACACACATATATATATATATATATATATATATATATATATATATATATATATATATATATATATATATATATATATATATATATATTATCAAGTTTTACCTTTTATTGAGCAAGCAGTGTGACAAGGAGTCATTACCCAGTTAATGAATGCAGAAAATGTGGCGGAGCCTAGTCACGTGACGCACACATAACTGCATAAATTAAAGATGGAGGACTACCATTAGACAGATACACATTGACGAGCTCCTCTTAACCGTCTTAGGACTTTCTTGATTTTCGTATCCCTGTCTCCGGGATTTCCAGTCACAATGTCGGACCCATTAAGTGGCGAGGTATCGGTGGAAGGCCTCAGACTTGAGATCGAACGACTACAACTGGAACTTTCGGAAACCAACCAAGAGAAGGTCCGCGCGGCGGAATATGGGTTAGCCGTCCTTGAGGAAAAACATCAGCTTCAGCAGCATTACGAGGACCTGGAAGCGCATTACGATGCATTAAAGGCAGAGTTGGAATGTGCCAAAGAGGTAATTTATTATTATGTAACTGTGGTCCATCAATGGTAAATATTTGATTGAATTGTTGAGGATGGAAGGGGGGGGTCTTCTCAAAAGTGTCAGAATGACATCTGTCTCCGCTTGTTATATGATGGCGCTTGTTATATGATGAACTCTTGGCATACCGATGGGGTGGGTGTGTTTTTTGCCATTTCATGTTGTGGTTTTTTTCATTTGTCAAAACCATAAAAAGGAGAAGGAACATTTTCTGTGGTCATACTAACCTTATTTAGAATTCATCGTTAGGAAAGCGCTCTGTAACAAGATGAAGTTTCCGCGAGAGTTTGGTATACTGTGAATAAAATCATAAAATAAAATAGACAGAGATACATAAAATGTATTATAATAAAGGATATACAATTTAACAATTGAAAAGAAAATTATACAATTTTATATAATACATTGTTTTTAAGAACATTAAGATACAAAGTATCTAATTTATGAGTCCAAGAAGTCTCTTACGAGTCTATTCATATCTCCATGCACAATATCTATTGCCATGAAAGAAAAATTGATTAGACAGTGATTTTTAATTCTTCTATTGTACTTTACTGCATACCACACTCATAGACTAACCTACAGGTGTATATAAGCAGATGTTATTATTAACTACATGAAGATCTTGCAGACATTCATTTTCAAAACATAGTCCTACATTGTTAGAGTATTCCCTGATATTTATGTTTTTGGGGTAGCCATTGTACTGACTAAATAACTGCCATGTAGCCTGTGCCAGAGTTGTAAAGCAGGGCAATGAGAAGTAAAATTTTAATGAATATCTCAAACACTTGGCAGACAACATTAACACCTTTCAACAAATTATAGCCATATTGCTTTAGTTGGACATTATTTACTTTGTCCTTTTCTAGCAAATTCAAATTAATAATTTTATAATAAATTCAGATTCTGACACAAGCAACTAGACCTGTTTTCATGTTCTGTTGACGGGTGCGTTGACGGGTGCGTAGAAACAATGAAATGCCAACAATGAAATGCCGGAATGCATCAAAATGCTTCAATGCAATATAAGCATCAAAACACATCTAAGTTATATTGTATATACCATAGTGTATATTAGTTATGTATGTATAAGTTCATATTAACATTAGTATTAAATGTGTTTTGCAATTTATACACAAGTTAAATGCTTCAGCTATTAATAATAAACACAAATATTGATTTAAGAAGTAAATTAATTGTGGTTATTAATAAATACATTTTTCTTAATATCTTAAGTTCCAGGATGTGTGAGATTTGTGCAAAAACAAGCTGGCGAAGTAGCTACAACATTCCTTCAATAAATCACACACAGCTGGCCCAAAAACATTGACCATGTTATATGTGAGGGCGTGAGTTATGGAGGGACCTATAACAAACAACAAAACTAATTAAGGACTTGACCTAGAGGCAAAAGGGGTGGGTGGGTTAAGCTGGCATGTTAGTCTTGAATCCTCGATAATCATAATAAGATTAACTGTGAATAAATATATCCCGATGTACTTTGTTTACTTTTTTATTCACAAGAGTAACATTAATTTTAGGATAACTTAGAGTATATTGAGATCATCAAAACATTAATCCACATGGGTTCCATTCGCTTATAACATGCATGATTTCGTACTAGTACACATTACTATGTGTACTACTTCGTACTAGTACACATTACTATGTGTACTACATCACAAATTTTGTGTTGATAAATTCTAGTTTTATTGTTTGATCCAAAGTGGTCTTTTTACATAACAAGTGACTCAATATGATTTTACTCCAGGGAGTTAGTGTAATTAAATTTATGATAGGTATTTTACCTACATCAGTGTAGGTTTCCTTTATGAACTGATTAAATGACAGTAATGATTCTTTAATTTATAATTGATTATAAAGATGATTAACTTCCACCTGCAATATTGTGTTTGAAGCAAAACAATTACACAAATTAATAAGCGGTTTCAGTTCATATTTAAAAGAGAAAATTTATGTTATGATCACTTTAGAAGTAGTTATCAAGCAAGCTGATAGATACTCTGTGGATAAAATGAGTTTGCTAAACTATTTTTTTAAGGAAAATAATAATGGCGATTTGGATAAGGTAAATTTGTTTGAAAGAGGGAAGGGATAAAACTAAAATGGATACTGAGTGTGTGGTATCTATTTCTCCAGAGACATAACCAGCAATCTTTAATGGCAAAAATGTCAAATATGACATAACTAAGAGACAGAAATTTTCAGCCCATTTGGTTGATTGTTATCCCTGGCTTGAATATATTGACTCAGAAGGAAAGATGTTTTGCAGTTACTGCAAACAATATCCAAAACTGCCACAGGTAAGAAATTCACCCAGATGAACATTTCTGCAAATGGACCAGAGCTTGTGGACTTTAACCCAAACACATCTATCAGCTGATGGCTTAGTGCTGGTGCAGGTGGCAGACATATACAGTGTGACCCAGCTATAACCTAGTTGGAAGCCATTGAACGGACTGTTATGAACTGAACCGTGTTATAAGCAACCATGTATGTTACCAACAAATTTGCGTGGTTATCGGAGTGGGTGGGGGTGTAATAAAATCGGGTGCAAGAACGTGTGCTTCATTGGCACAGTTACCATTTTAAATCAATTTATATTAAATGAGAAAAACACCTGATGTGATAACAGATTGCATATATGATATATTACTTATTTAGAGAACCAGCATTGGTGCATACATGTGTATAGTTTATATATACGTCTAATCTATAGCATCAATAGAGTATAAACCCTGTATACTCACCCACTCACCCGTGAATCTCATCCTATGCCTTGAATCCACAGTACAAATATTTCCATCGCAAATATCTGCACACATATTTAAAATATTCAGTATACGACTGAATACAATGGGAAAAAAATAGCAAATAGTATGTAATGAATGATGAAACCGTTGGAAGGTTAAATAATGCTGTCTGTATAAATTTCACACTGCTAAATTTTCTCATCCATGATTTGTAATACTTTATTTTTGTTTGAAAAACTTTGATTGCAGCAATAAACAAGTGGGTTATAAAATTGTAGTCATTTTAAAGACCAATATTTAAGTTTTTGCTGAGACATATTAATACATCACCAATGTTACCATTTACAACAATCAGACCATTGAAAGGTATCATGGTCACATTCCAGTTTACACTTGCCACATGGAAATTCAGCCATCTATCTTGATTCACTAATGAACATAGTCAACTGACCAAAGATTTGCAGTTTAAATTCTTTTATACAAAGAAACATGCCATTGTCATCAAATCCTATTTTGAAATAACACATACATCTGCATGGATTGCAAACTAAACATACCAATACACTCATATTAGTGTTGTGACATATTAAATACTAATTAGACAGAAAACAGGTAAAGGGAGATTGAAATGCACAGTGTGATCACTGATTCTTCTTGATATCTTTGTTCAGATATGTATAATCTGCATATGTCTGATGTTTGCTATCAGTGATTCACTTGAATCTTGGTGTTAATCCTGGCTGACCAGTGCTTCATTTTTTGCAAATTAAAGTTTTAGCAATATATGCAAATAATGCCATTGATAAATTAGTGAATACATATGTGTATTGAAGAAAAGCTGTCATAAAAGGAAATTTGTAGTTTATTTTTGTTGTATTCATATTATTATTATTGAACAATCAATATGAAAAAATTAGCTGCTTGTTGGCCAAAATTTTTGTAAATTCCAAAATAAATATGGAAATGATTTGACATGCTATTTTTGCATGTATCTTTATATTTAGACATTAAAATAATTGTCCATGCATAATTCTTGATAATTACACTTACACAGTAAGGCTTTTCAAATGGAAGATTTTCACAAAGTTCATACATCCTGGCATTATTTATTAATAATATGTATTTATTAGCAATAAATTAACTGTTACACTTTTGTCAATTTTCGCAAATTGTAGTTTCCAGCTATGGTATATACAATATAATTTAAGTACATTTTTGTGTTTATATTAGGTTCAAGTGTTTTGGTGCATTCCTGCGTTGACCTACATTTCAGTTGGCTAGAATTGGATGGAAGCAAAGATATGCCAAAATTGGTTAAAAGAATGAAAAGTAATGAATGAAATGGGAGTTATCTAAACACTTTCTTCAGTATTGGTATATTTTTATTCATTTTGATAAAGAAACATTTCATTGTCATCCGATTAACATCAATGTTTACATCAGATTTCTTTATGCAACCATAACCTGTGGAAGAGTCAGTTTGTTTAAGGAATGATCAGCCTTCCTATTCGGCCATGATGATGATGTTTAAGATGCCAACAGGTACTCTTGTACCTGCCTGTTAATACTAACTCTGGTAATAAAATAAAGGGCTATTAAAAAAATAGTATTCAAAGTTCAGAGAGACACAGAATAGCGATTGCAGACTTGTGTCATTCATCACCACAGGGGCTATTATAGTTCCTTACAATTTACTTGTCATACATGTACTTTATTATAATACAAGAGAGGAGACTTCTCTCCTTTTTCATTGACATGTTTAAGACTAATATTTAAACCTAGGCCATTCTAACTTTGTACCTGTCCAGGGTGGGCCATTTTTGTTGCAACTTAAATGTACTAGTTTTGAGATGTGTTTTGAGATATCACTACAATGTCTGCAGTGTGGTAGTTTATAGTGATGTCTGGCACTGGGACATCATGCTGCAGACATATAGCATGATGTCCCACCTAGTCACATTATCCTGACACCAGACCAGTCGTAACACTAACCTCTTAATGTTGATTGCCTAGCGAGGCAGCTATTGGTACAATTTTTATGTCTTTTGTATGACTTTGCTGATGTTTGAACCTGGAACCTGTTTTGAGATACTGACATTAACTAAATCCAGAGTTCTCAATAGATCTCAAAACTAAGGAGTCAGTTGACCCTTGACTCCAAAGATTTCTTGTTCCATGCTGATTAATGAGAAATACTTGTATGCTATTTTTTAAGAAACATGCAATCAGATTTTTGTGAAAGTGTTTCTCATACTGTATTACTGTGTGTATATTTTGTACATGAAACAGGATTATTTTATACTAATTACTTTATTATATTTTCAACATCTCAACATATTCTGTTATGATCTGCTTAAATCAATTTTATTCAGGCATATACCCATACAACTATAAAGGTTATATATTATTCATATATTAACTATGCCTTCTGCTAATGAATATATGCAACACTAAAAATAGCAGTGTAACCCCAGCAACACATATATAAGCTGCTAATAATACTGAGTCTGTCTTGGCTGCCTCATACATTCATTTCTGGCCAAGGGTTGGGAAACCCCAGAGACACATAAACATTTCATATTAAAGCTTTGCATTGGATGAAATTGCAAACATCCCATCTTTTTAACAACATTTAGCAAATAATAGTAGTCCTTATACAAAAGATGAAAATATTTTATTAATATTTTACAGCATATAAGCGGGAATTTCCTTTGAAAATGAGGTCAGTTGTCAGTGAAACAAAATGGCAGCATTCATATATTCCAATGACAATTCCAACAAAGTTTTGAAGGATTTGAAATTGATTACATTGCAAATGAGTGTCTTTAATAATCTGATTAAGTTTTTTATCTGAATTTGAGGATGAAACATGTGATGATCTTTTCTTGTTGGAATACGTGGGACCATTACATGTGAATGACTTTACAGCTAATTCATGACCAACAGTTAATTTAAATAAAAATAGTTTTTTTTCCCCCAAGAAATATTTCAATTTTGCAAAATAATGGTGAGAAAAGTAGTCAAAAAAATACATTATAAACACAACAGATATCTTTAGGTATATTTTTTTATTATGAATATGTGAATATAAACCTTGATTCCTGAGGATTATACATATTTGTTGGCAAAAAATGAGTGGCACAAAATTTTGGTAAGTGTTTAAAATATTTGTTTTCATTAAATTAACATAGTTTGCATTGGACAAGATTGATATAGAAAATATAGACAGCATGTGCACTATCTCAAGATACTTTCATTCAGGCAGCCATTATGATGCTCTGGGGTAGCCTACAAATAGCAGGATGTACATCACAAAATTCTCCATTAACTTTTCCATTTGATCTTGAATTTGCTAACAGATTTTGAAGATTATTCTCCTCCTCCACCTCCTGATGCTGTTTTTCTGATTCTTTGGAGTCTGAGAGTCAGAAAATTCATCATTGGCAGGATGTATCCAAGAATGAAATACTCAGACATGAAAGAAAATATACTTCTTTGCGCTATTGATTTTAAAGTAAAAATGTATGCACTGACTGTTATGTCCATTTAATTTTTTCTGAATGATCCATTAATCACAATGCTTTAGGTTTTAAACATTTTGCTAATTGAAGCAATTTAATTGCCAATAAAACATGCTGAAAACTGGCCTTTCGAGAAGCCACATATTTCTGATTTGTCTGACTGGTTATAATTTTAAGTGCAATCAAACTGATGTGGATACATTATGAAAATTGAAGTAAATTAATTGCCACTAAAATTATTCAAGTTAGTCCACATCTTGGTGACTGTTCTTGTAAGTAGCCATATGCTCCAGTTATGGACCAATTCATTCATGTCATAACTGTTTCCTTTTCCTCTTTGATAAAACAATTCAACCAAATTCAGTTGCATTTAAGTGCTAGGTCTGCCCAGATGGTATATATCTTCCGTTGGTGTAGTATTTTTGGTTGTCAAGGTGTAAATTGCTCTTGGACAGAGGTCAATCAGTGCCTCTTAAAGTAAATTTGTTATGGACAGTGTACTCTTAGTAAGAAACTAAGCCAGAGGTGAATCAAGGGTAATTAAGATCCATGCTTCAGCCCAAATTGTCAAAACTTGAGAGTATGCATAAAATGAAAATCCTGAAATCAATACCATTCGTTGACATGGATTAAAAAATAAAAAATTTTAGTATTTACTACAATTCAAATAAATGAAAATATATGGTTAAACTAACGCCATATTTTGCCTTAGGTGACGCCATATTTTGCCTTAGGTGACGCTCTACAGTTTCATATTTAGCATAGGGTTAGAATTTTAAAGAAAAAAAATTTCCTGTGTTGCCTCACTAGTTCTACTGGCTATTTAAAAGAGACTTTGTATATCTTAGGTATTGTTTAAAGAACATGTATTACCCTTTATTTTGATGCATGATCATGGGTGTAATATGGGTTAGAGAGTATACAGCTTGGCCTTACTCCAGATGTGCACCTTTCAAAACAGTGCTAGCTTTACTTGCTCATTTTCACTTCTTGAACTTCAGAGTTAAATTGTAAAAATTAGAGCCAATAACTTTTGTTACATTTTATGTATTTGGTAATTTATTCATTGCACTTTTAGAAATTGCTATTGTCTAGTTTGGCAAAATTCATTTTCCATATTTAATAGCTGCCAAAAATAGTGTACTTTAGACAATTTCAGGTTGACTTTTGTAGCACAAGGGAGCAGTCATTTTAGTTAGCAATGCCCTAAGATCATTTAAAATTTCCAAAAGTACAATATCCAAAGAAATTTCAGCCACATTACATGAAAGTAGCATATAGGTATGCCAACATTCTCTCCACTGTGCATGTTTAAAATGCAAACAACTTCACCTTACATACATCACTCTCTCAAAAGTACATAATAACTGGTGAGCCCACCATAACTTTTTGGGCTGGAGTGAGTATATGCTTTTTTCAGAGTGGGTATATGCTTTATTTCAAGTCAGGGCTACTGTTCACATGTTTGTTTACTGGACACTTTTAATTGGGAGGAAACTCTAGACATATTTTTGTCACAGCAAAGGCAATACAAAAACTTGGGTAAATTACATGCATTTTTTATACCAGTTAGGAAAAAAATTAACAAAATGGACAACTATACAAAATGAAATTTTTCACTGAAATATTTAAACATTTATTTATTTATTATTTATTTTTTAATAATTCTGAAAAAAAATGCAATAAAAATGTTTGCATTAATATTTCATGAAACAGTTCCATGAAAACAGATGGGATTCTTGAATGGGATACCACTTGTCAAAGATTATTCTGTTTTGATACTAAATATGTAGTGGACCAGTCTAAATTGAAAATAAATGGGGCCAAATATCATAAAAAATCGATGTGACTATTTGATGTTATATGACTCAAAGTAGAGAGAGATTTTGTTAAACTTAAAAACATTTTGCGCTGGACTGTAGTTAAGGAACGAACCATGTTATGTCGAGGATACTACAACAGTCATCATTTGTGGACTTTACAACTATTTGTGAAAGTTACTGTAGACATAACGGTACAGTGAATGTTGTGCATAAATAATTTATTAGTTTCTTTCGTGTCTATACTCTTGTAACTACTAATCCACATGGATTTAGCTGGTTTGTAACAAAAGTTTTAACTGCGGATCCAGGTAAGTAAAAAAATAATTTGTACATTAAATATTATAAATGTGTTAGTTTTTTATACAATTTTCTGTAATCATGCCATGTAATATATAGATTGCTCTTTTTATGCTCAGGTTATGCTTTTTGCTACTTGTATTAGTAATAAATTACACTTATACCTCTCCTGAGTTTGGAATGTATGAACCTACAACAAACCAGTTCAGGTTCCCATATAATACAATAAACCTTAGATCATGTACTTGGGTAACTGATGGTTAGAATGTTGGTTACCTAATAGAAATTTCCCAAAATTTTGACATCCCTATATGTTGCTGCCCTTTGATTTCTTTGCAGTATCAAAAATAGACTCCTTCGGAACATAGTGGATTACATGTACAGGAACCAGTTTTGTGTATTGAAGGATTGGCATTTAAATCATTCATGCACACAACAAATTCATTAAATTCAGCAAAATTTCAAGATGCTGATATGAAAATTCAGCATGAAACAGGTGTGGATACCATTTTTGTGTGAGTTTAACTATAGTGTGTTTAAAAATAATATGTTACTTCAGTTAAAATTCATTGCAGTTAAGTTCTATGAATATTGTTGGTTTAAACAGAAACTAATAATGATAGTTAATTAGTGCAGAATACAAAACAAAATTTTACTAACTTACAAAATGCATTTATATGATCTTTGATCATTGCATAGGTAGGTTGCTGAGTCTGTTTTGTCATTTTATTCCCTTTATTCTAAAGAAATATTCATTCACAAAGTAATATATTTTCAATTTTTTTTTCAAGAATTAAAACAATAATAAAAAAATAAGTTTCTTCCTTATTGCATATTAGGCCAAGAAAAAAATATGTGTATTTCCTGTTAGACTGTTTTAAAATTTGGGTAGGCACATATGTATGTAATATGATTGGGGGTGGGGTTGGTGATTGTTTTTTTGTTTTTTTAATGGGAAGAAAGTGCAAGGTACAACTGTAAGAAGTTGAGATGGTCAGCTGACCAGAAATACTTTTGTTTGGCCTTATCAAAAGAATAATTTAATCTTGGGTTGCATTTTAAATTTGTTTGATATTTTAAATTTATATTTGAAGTAATAGTTGTAAAAACAAATAGATTGGAAGTTCTCTTTTTGAGTATCACTATAAGTAATGATGGGCTATACATATATTACCTTATATTATTATTTAATTTTAAACTATAAAGCTGTATTTTTTTAAATAACCATGCAGAAAAATGTTTTCTTATACCAAAATAAAATTTCTCCTGGATGTAAACTTAAAATTTAAATATTAACAGTTTTGATGACATGACAAATGAAAATCAAACTCTTTGCTTCAGTGGATCATCTCTGTTCTGTTAGATAAAAAATAAACTCAATTTTCAGTGACCATGGGCACCGATTGCATTTACAAGATAACTCTTACCTCAAGTTAAGCATTGCTGGTGAAATGATGCATACATACTTTTGCTATATCAATATGCATACTGATACAAGAGTTTCAAATTGCTTAATCTTCAGCAGTCATTTGTTGAAAGTACTGTTTTGTCAGTATAATCCCTTGGGGTGAGTATTGCCAGGGGAAAAAAAACCCATTGCAGTATATTGCATTAAAGCATACTTCTGTTTCATTATGTATTAGTACATATTGGCTGTTGAGGGCATTTTGAGATTCTGCTGCTAATTTGCTTTTTTTGTGCTGCAATGAGCAATTTGCTTACTTGTAATAAAGTCTGAACAAGAAAAAAAAAATCATGTTGCTTTTTATATCACAAAAACATGCTTGAAACATTACATAAATGATTTGGTATACAATAAATACATGAACATGAATGAAAACTTTTGTCAATAGGAAATAGAAACTTGCTGAAAGTTGTACTATTATTTTGCTGATAAAAAAGATGTGTGGTTAATAAAGTACAGTTATTAAAAGTCTCTTATACTGCAGTACAATAATGACAAGAAACAAAATTAAGTTAAAAAATGCATGTAATTGTAATTTTCACACTGACAGGTGTCTTGCTTTTTTTCAAAAATGAATAGTATAGAAATTAGTAATATCAGTAATTCCAAATCTTTGTTGCTTTCAGCCTGAAAGAGTAACAACAGTATGTTGTTAGTGCAACTGAATATTTGAGGTAATAGCATAATTTATGTCCACTTTGACTTTTGAATAAATTTCTGGTATAATTTTCTCAGAAATAGTTTAAATGGTACAACATATTATGAATCAAGTACTGATGCAGCATTTAGGAATCCTTTTTTGACACAACATTGTATGGATGCAGGTCATAAATGTACTTCTATCATTGGTTGCTGACCTGAAGTATTTGGTATGTCTTTACTGGAACCTTCAGCTAGTGTGCTAGGGATTCTCTCATGTTGCACAGTATTGGTGGACCACATGTGAGTTGAGGTTTGTTCTAGCTGTGTTTTATTTCAGTTTGGCACAGACAATACTCTGATTATTTTGTTAAGTGTATTGGTGCCAGACTCCTTTTTAATGAAAAATTATTCTTGATGAAACTAATTGTTCCTGAGTTTTTCATAACTCATATTTAGAAGCTGCCATGTTGGTAATGATGCCATTGCTAAGCCTAAAAGAAGACGGTTTTCTGCTCAAAGTTGGCTCTGGTTCTGGTTGGTCTAGCATGAGTGAAGAACAAAAAATGGTATACCTGTATTTCTATACTCCTATTGTGATACACTATGGTATCAGGCATTTTGTATTGTAAAATTTACCTGTACACAGTTACCCCTTTAATAATGCCCACTCCCCCCACACTTATTGATGAGAATTTACTTGCATGTGATAATTATGACACTTTAATAGGATACTTAATGTTGATAATAGGATACTTAATGTTGATAATAGGATACTTAATGTTGATAATAGGATACTTAATGTTGATAATAGGATACTTAATGTTGATAATAGGATACTTAATGTTGATAATAGGTTACTTAATGTTGATAATAGGATACGTAATGTTTATAATAGGATACTTAATGTTGATAGATAATAGGTTACTTAATGTTGATAATAGGATACTTAATGTTGATAATAGGATACTTAATGTTGATAATAGGATACTTAATGTTGATAATAGGATACTTAATGTTGATAATAGGATACTTAATGTTGATAATAGGATACTTAATGTTGATAATAGGATACTTAATGTATTCATGCAGTGCCTGAGTGTGCTCAGGTGGGCAAGACAGACCCTGTATCTATCCATGGAGCAGCCTTACTGGCCTAAACATTTAATTAAAATCATTGACAACTAACAGGTAGTCTGTTTGGAAGTAGCATTGCCCTCATTTCAATGCATACGAATGGCATAGGAACAGATAAGTGTATGGCTGTAATCTGCACACAGCATTGGCCCAACCTACCACTGAAAGATCTTCTAAGGATGAAAATAACAAGTTGGTATAAGTATTAAAAAAATGTATCATAATCTCTATATTGTGATTCATTTCAAATATGCAGCAAAGTTGCATCATTGTATCCAAAGTGTTTTTTATATATTATCATTTAGATTCATCAAATGTACTGATGAAACAAGGATAGTTCTAGCTTGTTGGCATCACTATTTGTATTATTCTATAAAAATCATAAGAATGCTGTCAAAATAACTAAATGATTGCTGAAATGGACTTCTAAAGATGTAAAGAAAAAAGAAGCCCCAAACCACTACCTAAATTTTCCACCCAGTGTAATAAAACATATTTTTAGGGAATATCTGTAACCCTACATTGGCGTGGAAAGTAAAAATTTGTATAAAGTAACTTATTTTAAAGATATGTATTAAAATAATGCAAAGTTGAGGAAAAAAATTACTGTTTGACAATTGAAAAGTAAACTTGATTATCAGAATATGTCAAAACTGCTTTTGGAACAAAAATGCTGTTTTAGTGGTATGTGCAGGGTGGCATTTAAAATAAAAATTCTGCTAACCCAGCCCAGGGAGATTATTGCCTGTGTGGATTCCAGTTTATAATAAACTGAAAATGCATTTGTCAAAAATGTAAAGCATGACATAATGATGAGGATAAACACAGGAAGTTGCATGATCTTTTGGTTACTTTAAGCATATGAATTTAGCTTACACCCAGAATACCAAATTTTTAACATTAAGGGGGTAAAAACTCACAAAAAGTAAATCAGTTTTACAATTAAGTATAAAGTAAAATAACATATTTTCTAAATTTTAACAACAGCAAGTGTTCTTTGTGGTTGTTATCATGTACAGTAGTCCCCCTCTTGAACAGCCCCCCCCCCACCAGTGGCCACCCGCTCCTTATGGCCAGAATCTGAAGTCACCGTCGAATTTGTGTTCAAAATTACCCCTCATTTTAAAAAAATTCCTTCTTTGGCCTTGGAATAATGTAATTTTTATTTCTATGGACCATAAGACCATCAGCATTTCTTTGGTGAAAGATATTGCTTAGATAGACAGAAATGGCTTTTTTGGATACTTTATACATCAATTGGCCTTTCTAAGATTTTTTCTCAGAATTGGAGTTGGACAATATGTCCATTCATTAATATGCAATAATAATATTAATACTTAAGTGCATGTGATTTAGACCAGGACATTATAGTATCAATAAAAATATGCACTGGAAATCACTGTGGCTGAGTTGTCTTGTTCAATATGGATGTATACTGCATATTACTTAGTAATCTAGGGTTGCCTGTGATATATAGAAATAGTGACATTTGAACAGTCAACAAATGAATACAGCCCAATGAAGGACTGAGATGTCAATAGTGATTTACAAACATTATCATTTGATGAATCAGTTATCGTAATTTTTATCATTTATTTGAACAAAAAAAAATAATTTCAGAAGTCTTGTATATTCATTACATGTATATTTAGAAAAGGTTGATCAGCTTCTTTTTGCAAACATTTACACTTTATTAAAGAAATCTGAACAAATATATGCACTGACTTTATGAGAGGCTCACCTTGAGCTTCTCTGATAATTAAATTTACTGTCAGAAAAGATAAGTAAAATCCTCCGAGATGAACAATTAAATTTCAGTTGGACAGCCACTTCTGGATTTTTTTTCTTCATTCATCTGAAGAAAAAAACAAATTTGTTTCAAGAAAAAAGAAATGTCTTTTTTGTAGTAAAATCAGAACATAATTATGTTCCCACCATAAACAAAGGAATTTTTTTTATAATTGTTCATAATTTGAACTCATCTTGTTGCTGAAATTAATAATAATGTTGGAAATTGTCAAATCCTGGAAGTTCAGAGATACCAGTTTCCAACAAATTTAGGAATTCTGTATGTTGTATGTATTAAGTCAATATGTATCTAGTTCATTTTTGTTACTGGAATATATAAAAACAATTTGTTTTAATC
Source organism: Potamilus streckersoni (assembly GCA_016746295.1). Taxonomy (NCBI): domain Eukaryota; kingdom Metazoa; phylum Mollusca; class Bivalvia; order Unionida; family Unionidae; genus Potamilus; species Potamilus streckersoni. Next base: position 1,621,161 of record JAEAOA010001816.1, read on the forward strand.
ATTATGGAATAAATAGTAAATCATATTGAAATGATGTTTAAATAACTAATTGTAATAATAATCTTTTTTCTTATAATTTTTTGGATGCAGATGTTAAAATATGCAATTTCATATTTGTGACTATTCAGGTATTTGGTTGTGGAAATGAAGCAAAAATCTTGGATAATTTCTTTGATTATTGCTGTAGGCTGTTACTCTGGCTGGGTGAATCAAGTGTCTGATCTAAACACACTACACTTACATTTGACTTTGGTTAGTGTTGGGCAGTTACTCTGGCTGGGTGAATCAAGTGACTGATCTAAACACACTACACATACATTTGACTTTGGTTAGTGTTGGGCAGTTACTCTGGCTGGGTGAATCAAGTGTGTGATCTAAACACACTACACATACATTTGACTTTGGTTAGTGTTGGGCAGTTACTCTGGCTGGGTGAATCAAGTGTGTGATCTAAACACACTACACATACATTTGACTTTGGTTAGTGTTGGGCAGTTACTCTGGCTGGGTGAATCAAGTGTGTGATCTAAACACACTACACATACATTTGACTTTGGTTAGTATTGGGCAGTTACTCTGGCTGGGTGAATCAAGTGTGTGATCTAAACACACTACACATACATTTGACTTTGGTTAGTATTGGGCAGTTACTCTGGCTGGGTGAATCAAGTGTGTGATCTAAACACACTATACATACATTTGACTTTGGTTAGTGTTGGGCAGTTACTCTGGCTGGGTGAATCAAGTGTGTGATCTAAACACACTACACATACATTTGACTTTGGTTAGTGTTGGGCAGTTACTCTGGCTGGGTGAATCAAGTGTGTGATCTAAACACACTACACATACATTTGACTTTGGTTAGTGTTGGGCAGTTACTCTGGCTGGGTGAATCAAGTGACTGATCTAAACATGGACACAGACACACACATTTGACTTTGGAGCACATTAGGTCCTTTGTACATATACATTATTACATATAACAGGCATACCAAAATGTATATATAACAGGCATACCATAATGTGCTCTCCCTCTCTCAATGCCTAATGTGAGATATGCTGTACTTTGTTGTCAAAATTTAATACTGTACACTTTTATACTTAAAAAAGAGCATTATATGTGTTAAATTTCACTTGCCTAGCTGAGAAAAGCAGTGGGATATCATGAACAAATAGCCCATTTTTCCTGTGTAGTAATGAAAAATTGAAAAAAACTGAATCCATTGGAAAAATTAGGAATCTACTATGAATATTTAATTGGTGGAGTATCTTTTAATTTTGGAGTGCAATAAATACCGTATTTGAATTGAACATTTTGGGGGCCCATCAAACAATGAATTGGTTTTAACTTTATTTGTTATATTTTTATTGCAAATTGATGCCAACCATCTGGAAAATAGCTTGCTTTATACAAGTTTGTACATGTACAGAAGCTTATGGTTTTGAGTTTAGGATCTTGAACCATGACATTTAATTCCCTATTCAATCTGTGATTGCCAACAGTATGAATTTTCTCTTTCCAGGCACTTAGCAAGGAACAGTTGACATCTCGAAAGCAGAATGAAAGTGGAATCCATCATGAAGAATCTTTCCTACAAGAAACTGTTTCACGGGAGGAAGTGTACAGGTCTGCAATCCAGGATTTGGAATCAGAACTTAAATATTCAAAGCAAGCATTGGACCGATTCACTGCTGAAAATGAGCGCTTACAAGGGGCCTTTACAGAGCTACAGCAACAAGTGGATGCTCTTGAAGAACAAAGACGGCAGATGAGAAATGAAATAAAAGATTATAAAAATAGAGAGAATCGTAATCTGGTAGACTATGCTGAACTTGAAGATGAAAACTGTTCTCTTCAAAAGCAAGTATCCCAACTGAAACAAAATCAAATAGAATTTGAGGGAATGAAGCATGAAATCAAAAGATTGCGAGAAGAAGTAGATGATGTAAATATGCAGCTAGATGAATCTGTGAATCTCAAAAGGATTGTTGAGAAAAATCTGGAGGAAGCATTAAATTCATTGCAAGTTGAACGTGAACAAAAACATGCTCTTAAAAAAGAACTTGACCATAGGCTTAATCAAGAATCGATGTTCAACCTTAGCAATCTGGCTCAGTTGGGTGGATTAAGTGATGGCCTCAAATTTAATAATCATGATGCAGTTCATGAATCAGATGGAGAAGGTGAGAGTCAGAATCACCCAACACTAAAGCGTGTTGAGGCAGATTTCAAAAATTCAGAAGTTAGGTCCCCAGCAAAACCAGGGCCTGGAATTGTTGGTGATATTCTGAGTGAGATTCAGGAGAATGAAGTCAAAAAGTTGGAGCAGCTGTTAGAACAGAGTGATAATGAAAAACTTGAACTTCAAAAGGCACTGGATGATGCCCAACGCCTGATCCAGGACACACAGAGGGATCTAATCGAGCAGAAACAACGTGCAGAGCAGCTAAAGGTACATATAAGTTCTGTTCTGCATTTGGAAAACCTTGGCTCTGATCATGACATACTCAGTAGGCAAATAGAGACAGAATCAGATGAGGAGAAAAAGGCATTGTTAGAATTTAAGAAGACTTTGATGTTAAATGAGAAAAAGTATTCCACAGCACTGGAACAAATCACTCATTTGCAGTCTGAGATCAGTAAACTGCAAGAGAAGAATCAGCAGGGCAATATGAAATCGGGTGACCCAGATGTGGTGGAAACACTTAATCAGTTGAAAAACCAGTGTCAAAAATATGAGGAGGTGATTAAAGACTTGGAAAAAGACTTAAAAGCAATGTCTCGCATTGCTGGAGAATCTCAGGGCAGTTTAAATGTGACCCAGGATGAACTCATCAGGGTTACAGAGGAGCTTGCACAGCTCTATCACTTAGTTTGTGAAGTGACAGGTGAAGCTCCAAATAGAGTTATGCTGCAACATGCTAAGGCAGTCACCCAGTTTTCTCGATCAGACAGTACTCGTGAAAGTAGTGAAGAGAGACAAGAAAGTGAAGGTGGAGAAAAGGAGAACAGGAAACCAAAGAAGGGGAAGAAACCAAAGTCTGAGAAAGTTGAGTCTGACTTTGTTGATGGTGATAGTAAAGCAGATCCCACCACATGTACTAAATTGGCTGAAACAGTTTCAGATCAAACAAAATACCTCAGGAGAGCAGTTGAGCATTTATTAGAGATATCCAGACAAAGAAATGATGACACAGAGCAGACTGATGTTCAGGAACTTCAGGAACAAATAGTCAAATTAAAAGCAATGCTATCAACAAAACGTGAACAAATTGCCACCTTGCGTAGTGTTCTAAAAGCCAACAAATCCACTGCAGAAGTAGCCTTGGCAAATCTGAAGCAGAAATATGAAAATGAAAAAGTTATCGTCACGGAGACCATGATGAAATTACGTAATGAACTGAAAGCACTGAAAGAAGATGCTGCAACATTTGCATCTTTGAGAGCCATGTTTGCCCAGCGATGTGATGAATATGTCACTCAGCTGGATGAAATGCAGAGACAATTAGCTGCAGCAGATGAGGAAAAGAAAACACTTAATTCTCTTCTGCGGATGGCAATTCAACAGAAACTTGTCTTGACGCAGCGTTTGGAAGATTTAGAGTTTGACCGAGAGCGACGTAACATGAGGCGAGGACCTGGTGGAGGTGGACGCAGTAAAATGGGGTCTTCCAAAGTAAGTCACAACCACAATCCGTACGAAGAATCTTATGGTCGCTATGGGGGCGGAAGACATAGTTCCTATACAAACCGCGAGAGGAGAGACTATTAGACTTACTGAGTCCCTCCCATTGGAGACTGATTGGGTAAGTCACCAATTACAACAACATTTGGCCGTGTCTCCACTGCTTTCCTCAGATTAACCATACCTCTCTCTCTGAATCACTCTTTCCTGGGTTTGGGGCATGAAATTACCATGAACGATTTTTTGACCATGGTTACTTAATATAATGATGGTATGTGCTATTGGAATGGGCACATTTAATCCATGAACAGCTATAGGAAACATTATTTGTAACTTTGATGGTCTCTTGACCAGCATTTGAACGGTTAAACCTTGGCTCAAATGAAACATCACTTTTACAGCTACAGTCTGCTATGACATATGAACAGTAAATTTTTGATTGCTTTGATCAGATTTGGTAAAAAGAATGAAACTATACTGTTGGATTTATTGCCACATGATATGGAAATTCCCACAGTAATGCAAAATCTGACTTGAATAGAATATGTATTTTTTGTCATCCCAAAGGCAGCACATAAGCAGTATCATGATATGACATCTATCCTAGTGTTCATTTTTAATATGATGTTACATTGCATCATCATCAACCCTTTTTTCATCTTGGATACAAGAAAGTTGTCTCAATAGTAACTGTGGTGCACATGAAAAATACCTCAGGAAAAAAGTAAAAAAGATAATTATGGTTGATTTTAGACTGTCTAAAGAGCAGCAGATGGCTTACTGGATAATGGGCACTCATTATGAAAGGCTTACTGGAATTTGGGCACTCATTGTGAAAGGCTTACTGGATTGTGGGCACTCATTGTAAAAGGATTACTGGATAGTGGGCATGTCTTCCTAACACTGATTAACTTGGGCACAAGTTGTGAGCACCTGGTCAGTGATAAAGGATAAAACAATGTACATAATGAAATTTTCCAAATAACTCATTGCTCAGAGTGAGAAAATTTAAATCCTGGTACAGAAGGCCAAGACATCCTAAGGTCAAGGACACCGTTTTCTCCTGTCTCCCAAATATGGATAAAGAAAATTACCTGATGGTATACTTCCTGCACAAGTAGTGGTAAAACTTAAACAAGATAATTTGGTTTAAAAGTTTAGCTACTTTGTCTATGGACATTTACATTTATTGCAATAATTTTTTTGTACCAAACTCTTAATTAATGCATAATTGTATTACATGTTGTGTACCTGTTAACCTGAATGGAGTTTCACTATGTAATTTCCCATTTCAGATTTTTCTCTAATTTAATCTTCCTTTGCAATAGCAAGTTTTCATTCATGAAATTATTAGTAATTCATTTATATGCTACCAAATACGTTTTCTCTGTTATTAATTTTGTTTCTGCACAATAACTTGAGCTGTCCAGTATCAATCTTTGATAATTCATTACTGCTGGGGTAATGAAGAGACCTATCAATTTCAGAATCATAATGTTGAACATTGGGACACTGACAGTAACTTGGTTTTCACCCAATAACTTCGCTTTTTTATAACATTGGGATACTGACAATAACTTGGTTTTCACCCAATAACTTCGCTTTTTTATAACATTTTGATTGATACTGTAGATGGCTTGCACATGGATAATCACGAAAAATATTGATTTTGTTCTCAATGAAAAGGAACAGATGGCAAGGTGATTGTGAGCAAAAGAATGTAAATTATTTGTGCAATGTAATATTGTTTCTACTCCATATACTTGGACCCAGTTTTATGGATGTCTTGCATTTGGAAGAAGCCTAACAGTTTTTTTAATGGAAGGTTGCAGTCACTGTGCCTGAAAGAACAAATATGTTTTTTTTGCACAAAGGTATAGGTTCTAAATGACATACTAGGAATAAATTCTATGTATGGCTTTCAGTTAGAAGTAACAAAGAAGCAGAAGCATTTTTATATTTATGTCAAATGGTCACACTTTAAAGTCACTGTGACTGAAAGAACACTTTCTGAGTAGTAAGATTCTGCTTTACAGATCTGGACCAAATTTTGTAGATGGCTAAACACTTAAAGACCAAATTTTGTGGCTGGCTAAATAAACAGTTAGATCAGGACCAAATTTTGTAGATAGCTAAACACTTAGATAAGGATGAAGCCCTGTGGCTTATGGTCTTAAAATAAAATCCTCGAATTTTAAGGGTTGCCTTGAAATTCCAGGAAGTTTTAAAATGTGGGGGAGGGGTCATTGAAAAGTCTGTGCGAAAATTTGAATTTTGTCCTGAATTTACCTGAAGGTATATGGACCGTTGAAACTAGACATTTGCAAGATGAAATAATTGTAATTTATTTTCCAGATGTAACGAATAGATAAAGTTGGATACTGAATGTGGATCAGAAGAAACATTACTGACAGTTAATAAATTGTGTAGCATCTGTGTGCTGTATCGTCACATGTCTTCTTGTGCACCTATTCATGCAAACCAAGTCAAATATTGAAAAAGTTCCATTTGATTTGAAGGAAAAAAAACCCTTGAAAATGTTTACAATTCCTTAAAAAGTTCTTCAAAAATACATGTATTTCTTCAGGGCTGTTCAGATTATGCGCTTGTTGACTTTCAGGTGAAATAGTCTGGTTGAGATCACTGTGACTGAAAAAAAAATAGTTTCAGCACACACACAGAGATTTCTGATATCAATGATGTACTTTTAAGAAAGTTTGTGGATGACTTACATGTCAGGTTAAAAGGAAAAATCCATTTGATTTTAGGTTGAGAAGATCCAAGCTTAAAGTCCATGTCACTGATTGAAACAAGATGGTTTTGAATAATAATAATTCTAGAAAAGCTTGACAAAAGTTGGTTAAGGGCTTGCATTACAAAATGGAAGAGGTCTACATAAAGGTAGTTCAGGTGATTTGATTGATTGGATGATGAACATTTCTTGTTTATGTTGGCTGGAGCATGATAATGCTGGCAGAGTGTACATAGAAAGTTGCATGTTTTCATAAACAAGGGCTCATTCAACATGGACATATAATAGTCTACTTGTAATCTAATATATAGAGATGTGTACAATCATAGGATGTCAAAATCTGTAGATAATGGGGAAGTGACATGTCATTTATCAAAAGTACAATGCACATGTGGAGTAAATTGTACCATCATGCTTATTTAAGTTGATATTATTAAAAATAATTAGAAAAAAAATGTATAATATTTCTTTCTTGGGTAAATTGGTTTTATCGTCTTTTCTGATAGATAAATTGAAATTTCCATCATCATTGGGAGGCCTACATCTTTCTCCAATAATTGATGCATTACCAGTCAATTTATACAGAATTAATCTTGGGTCTAGAGAATATTTTGCTTGAGAAGTAATCTTGCATTTTGAGATGAACTGTTTCTTCAGAGTTATGTTAGTGCAAAATAGATTTCTGTTTAATTTGCCTTCAGTGTGTTTCTGCATGGTTGAGTATGTCTACAACATTCAAGTTTTCTGAAATGAAAATATCACCAAATTAAAAGTAATACAAGCCATCACATCACAGTGGTTCAGTTAGTCATTTAGAAGTATGATGTTTAGAAGAAGATAGCGAATTTATGGAGAAATTCCTGTACATATTGGCCATTTTGGTGTCTTCATAGGTCATTTTCTTTAGTGCACTGTGGGTAAAACTGGTACATTGTTATATACTTATTACCTTTTTTTTCAATACAAATTTGTCAAGATGACATCATAATACATGTATCACTAATACTTATAAATAAGTTGCAATTAGCCACAGTAACATGAATTTCCTTGCCCATGTCCACTGTCTGTTAAACATTATTCACTGTACTTCAAGCTGAAATGAAAATTCATTTGTCTGCTAAACATAAAGCAACACTTGTGTTGGCATGGTATTTGGTTATTGTTTTAGTTTGGTGAAGTAGTTATTCAGGAAGCTGGGAGAATACATGCACTTGACCTGACAATGTACAAAAAAGACTTGAGATTGGTAAGGATTTTTCTATTAATCTAATATTGCAGCCACTGTGACATCACACCAGGTAAGATTGGTAAGGTTTTTTTTTTTTTTTTTTGCTCTGCAGGTTATAGACCTGACAGCTATGGGATGGTTTTTCATACATTGTCTGTCTGACCATACGTCTGTCTATCTGACCATACACCATACGGTTTTTTCAAGTTTGTTATCACTACTCCTCAACTTGGAAGATTTCAGTGACAGTAATATGGCCACTGTAGTAGCTGGCTGGAAATTGATCTAAACTAAAATAGCTGTAATGACCAGCTGGAAACTAATCTAGTTAATGCTGTCACTCTAGAATTGATGGTGTTTTTAGTATGGGATTTTCACTAAAGGAAATTTGATGGTGTCTTAACTGATCCTAGACAAGATGGTGCAATCCAGTACAGCTGTTATATCTACTCCTTCCAATTGGATGGTCCTACCAACATGTGGTTTAAACAAGTAGACATTTTAACAGTGCCTAGTGGGTCCTAAATAAAAATGATGCCAATCTCACAAATCTAATATAGCTGCCATGATATCTGAATAGAAAATCTTGCTGTTGCTACTTCCCCTGAATGGATGGTTGTATTGACATAGGGTATTAATTTACCTAAATGGATGTTTGCATTGACATAGGGTTTTCACCAAGCCCTGAATGGATGGTTGTATTGACCTATGGTTTTCACCAAAATATTTCAGAATTGATGATAGGGTTTGTCACCAAAAGACTTCTGATTATATCTACTTGGTCCTCAATGAAAATCCAATTTGTCCACCATATCAGCTAATTTGAAAATATTCTTGCCTTACAATATTGAGAAATGGCTTCAGTGCTCAGCAGTTAAATGGTCTTTAATTCCTGGAATATATTTTTGCCTGGTAGAGCATCAATCCATTTGAGGGGCTTTTGGCTTATTTTATAGGCTTATCACAAGTCAGTGAATTTAGTATTTTTGTGTGAGCTTAGATAATATGAGCTGAAAACTGTCCATATTCAAGACAGATTTTTTAAAATGGTAGATGTTGCCTATAGTAAGTAAGACTAACAGATTAACAGAACAGTGTTGCTTTTTGTTCTTTCAGTGGGAAGATTATCCATGGCCAGTATTCCTCATTAAAAATGTACAGCATGCACATTGGCTTTGGTACAAGTGCTTATTTCTCTCAGTTAAAATTGACTTGTATTCTCAGTGCTGTCTCTGGGATTTTGAAAACGCTACTTATGATCAGAAGTTGATGTTCGGTACATTGAAGAAAAGTTATAAATTAAGAGTCAAAGTACCAGATTTTAAAAACCTTGAAGCAGGGACTCTAGCTATTCATAAAGTTTGGTTTTAATTGTTTTGTTTTATGAACTCTTTTGAAGTTTTTAGCTTAGTTGGCCACAAGGTGATATGGTGTGGCCTGACATTATAGGCCACAAGGTCATATGGTGTGGCCTGGCTTAGTTGGAGATAAGGCCATATGGTATGGCCTGGCTAGTAAGACACAAGTCCATGTGGTGCAGTCTGGCTGAGTTGGCCATAAGTCCATATTGTGTGATCTGGCTTATTTGATCCTAAGACCATATGGTATGGTCTTGCTTATTGGACCGTAAAGCCATATTGCATAGCCTGGCTTAGTTGGCCATAAATCCTTATACAGTGTGGCCAAGTTTTGTTTGTCGTTGCTATAAATACCACTAGACCAATTTGAATCAGATATTAGATAAAAGCTTCAGGTATGTATGCCTTGAATATCAGCAAATGATACTCATCAGCCATCAATTGTTGCTGCTAGGCAAATAAAAATGTTCTGGTTAACCAACTGTCCTGATTTTCATTGCTGACCATAGCACTTTTCCACCATGGGCTTAAAAAATGTTTTTTTTAAAAAAAAGAAACAACAGAAAACCTATCTACCTCTCTTATTTAAGAAAAAGTGCAATAGGAAACACATTTTTTTTGTTACCAAAAGCAGATACGTAGACTATATTTAAATAAAAATAGCTCAAAAATTTTGACCAACTTTTACAGAAAGCATGTTGGAATAAAGACCTTTAAATACTGGACAAGTAAGCTGTATGGGCAATCAGGTAGATGAAGTTGAAAGAATTGGAAAATCTTTGAGACAGTTGTTTTTATTACCTCTACAGTCAACAGCTTTGGAAGACCTTTAAATTAAAATCTGACCTGGATTTCTTGCCATTATCTGATGCATTTGGTTATTAGGAGGATATCAGCTAAAAGAGCATAGTTTACATGAATCTCATGTGTGACAATTAAAGAAAAACTTTCAATAAAATTCTAAACAGAATTGGATCAGATTTGATAGAAAGCTAGGTCTCGTAAATTTAAATAAATAATGATGGTCTGTCAGTAAGTATGATTGCCATTACAAAAAACCCCAAGAAAAACCACTCTATTTTATCCCTCCCCCAATGCTTTGCATGACAGACCAAAAGGAATACTGGTGTAAAGACCTTTTAGTTTTATACAAATGATGATTATATTCCATCAGATTTGAACAGAGGTACAAAAAATACAAAACCTTGAAACAGTTATTTTCATGACATCTGTAATCAACAGCATTTAATTAAAAGAAATATTAAGAAAGCATCTTACAGACACAGAATTTCTGGCCAGCTGCTGCAGTTGGCTTTTAGGCAGACATTTGGGTGATTTGAGATACACTTTGGTCTCTTGTTTATTACTTGAGCTACATTACAGTGAACAATTTCAAAGACAGTAACTTGGGTTCATGGTAAATTTCAACTCAAAGATGAATAGCTTGAAAGCCAGATGAATTTGGTCACACCATTTTCTCCATGTAGGTCACATGAGGTTGGTATTTCTTAAGTGATGTTTTTTTTAGCATTTTTGCATTCTTGTTTAAAAAAAATGAATGAGATATACTTTATTTTTTCTAATAGACATTGTATTTTTTCTAATAGATATACTATATTTTTTCTGATTTAAGTACCAATCCCAAGTTGTTTTGTTTGAACTTGAAAATTTTCAGGCTGAATAAAAAAAGAAGGAAATCTAAAAGAAGGGCATACATATATTTCAAACTGTTCACAATTCTAAACCATTTTTTAGAATTTTGTCCTGTTAATTAGATTCTTGAAGCACAGATGGTTTTCATATTAAAATGCGACTTCATTAGGAAAAAGTGAAAATGAGCATAAATGTACCATTCAGTATGAAATACATTAAATTGATTTACCAATAATATTTTTAAAAAAAAACATTTGAAAATTGTATGATATACGTTTGGTAAAGGATGTTTAATATTCTATGAGTGGCATTACATTTTGAAGAAGAAACATTTCATATTTGAACCACTGCTCAGTTTGTCATCATCATCTTACTTGGCTGTTGTGGCCAAAATAAGCCTGATTAATGAAAATAATGCTGTAATTAATTTTTAAATTTACAACACCAGAATACACTGCACTTTCATTTTCATTTGGTTTTATTTTGAATTGAACAGTATTTAATACCGCTTGGAAAGTAATTTGCTTTTGGTACCATAATTTTTACCAGATGTTGTAGCATAACTTTGACTCACCCCAGTTCTCCTTGCTATTATTTAAATTGACAATTGCTTTTTGCAAGGTGATTTGTTCACCAAAGGTTAACACCTTGGAGTGATTTATAGTAACCACCTGTATGACACTACAATGAAAAACAAATGGATCTTAATTTCACCATTTGATTAAGTTATTCACAGAGATAATCATTTGACTAAGTTATTCATATAGATACTAATTTAACTAAGTTATTCACAGAGATAATCATTTGACTAAGTTATTCATATAGATACTAATTTGACTAAGTTATTCACAGAGATAATCATTTGACTAAGTTATTCATATAGATACTAATTTGACTAAGTTATTCACAGAGATAATCATTTGACTAAGTTATTCATATAGATACTAATTTGACTAAGTTATTCACAGAGATAATCATTTGACTAAGTTATTCATATAGATACTAATTTGACTAAGTTATTCACAGAGATAATCATTTGACTAAGTTATTCATATAGATACTAATTTGATTAAGTTATTCACAGAGATAATCATTTGACTAAGTTATTCATATAGATACTAATTTGACTAAGTTATTCACAGAGATAATCATTTGACAGAGTTCAGAGAGAGAATCATTTGACTTAGTTATTCAGAGATGATCAAGTTATTCACAGAGATTATCTTTTGACCAAATTATTCTGGAGCTAGTAGAATATGGTATTACTGGGACAGGAAACTTGGAAAACATTGTACATTTAATCATTTTCTGGGTTACAATGCATGTAAATTAAGGGGGACTGCTCCATGGGCAGTATCAACACTGAAAGAGTGATGAAATTAGTTTTCTTGCTGTTAGAAACACTGTTGAATGCTATGCCATACTAACCAGCACTTTTTGTTTTGACTCATTTCTTTAGAGTGATTCAGTATAACTTATTTAGTAGAATAATTTGTCTGTAGTTAGTCATTAGGCAGTCTTTATACTGTTATAATGATAATGAACTTGAATAACTAGCTGGTGATTATCACAATTTGGGGAACTGCACAGTAGGAGTGATCTTATCTTCTACACAGACAAGATGCATTTATGTTGCCAAGGAACCAGATTCCTCTACCATGCATACAGGCATGTGAAGGATCTGACATGCCACATTCATTCATTAAATCTTTACAATTGCCAATGGATCTGTTAGACAGATCCAAGTCCATGTACAGACTGAATAGACTATGATGTGCTTGTATTAAAAAAAGTTTTTTATATATATATATAATATTAACTAGGATGGATGATAGGTAATGTAGAAAAGTATGTGGGCATGTATGACTATACTATGATTAACATTGCATTTTATTTGAAGAGATGAATAAATTAAGCATAGAAGCAACACATGTCTGAGTAATTTTCTGCTTTTCATAGCATATTCAAATTGAAACATTCCATGTTGACTCATTAGCTGTGCCCCTTAATATACTACATACATATATGTGTCTGTGAAAGATAGCTAATCCATGACCTGTGTGTGTGTATATATATATATATATATATATATATATATATATATATATATATATATATATATATTTTGAGAGATATATATATATATATATATATATATATATAGATGCAATAAACTGACAATGAATAGTACGAAACTAGTAACTAACTAGCCTAAGCGCTTTCGACTCTTAATGAGTCTTTTTCAAAGGCAAATACAAAACATAGTTACGACAAACAAATAAACACAAAAACGTTGTGTTTGTAAACCTCTACATTTCTATCTTCACATGTGCTAAAACTATAAATACAACCAGCTTGTATAGACTAGTTGCGGAAAACTGAAAATGTTGTATAATTCCCTAAAAGTCTACAAGCCAAAGCGCCATCTATTTTTACTTTGTGTACATATGTAACGCAGATTATATCCCGGATATTTGATTCTATACCGGTTATTCTTATAGTAAAAATTGAAGGATAATAAGAAGATTTAGAAAATGTTAAATTCTACTAGTGCGTAGTTTTCATATTCTAGTCTTCTTGGTTTAGACCGCTTGGTTTCAATGTTCTAAGGCGGCGTATCCAGTATGATTCCTTTTCCTTCCTGGTTTCGGAACTCCAGCTGTGGTTGTTAGCAATAGCGATAAGTATTATATCACTGAAGGTGTGGCCAGGGGAGGAGAAGTGTTCTGCGACCGGCTTCTTTACAGCTTTTTTGTCATCCAATCAGATCTATGAAGGTTTATCCTTATGTGTAGCTTTTCAGTTTCTCCCACGTACTGAAGACCACAGATCTTACATGTGATGAGATAAATCACATTCTCTGTTTTGCACGTTTTGTTTGGACCATGTATGTTTAGTTTTTCTTTAGTCACTGTGCTAGTGAATGTCTTGGTCTCTATCATATGTTGACAGGTTTTGCATCTTTTATCACCACAGGGTCCAGATTGACTAGGTTGGTTTTGACTAGCGATTGTTGATTGTTGTTAGCTTGGCCCTGACTAGGATGTCCTTTAGGTTTTTTGGTCCGGTAAGCTACTACAGGTTTGTTCGGAAGTATTAGGTTTAGTATGTCTGACGATTGCACGGTTGGCCAGTGGTTTGCGGTTGGCCAGTGGTTTGCGATGATTTTACCTACTTTGGGATTGTCTGGGTGATAGGTCAGAATAAATGGTATCCTATCAACCTTTTCTTTCTGTCCATATCTGAGTAGGTCATCACGGTTTGTTTGTTTGGCCCTTTGGATTACCTCCGCAATCAGGTCTTTGTCGTAGCCTCGGTAAATTAAATGTTTAGCCAGCTCTTCAGACCTTTCTAGGAATCTTTCATCGTCGGAGCAAATTCTGCGTATCCTCAGTGCCTGGCTATATGGAATGTTCTTAATGCAGTGTTTTGGATGACAGCTGGTTGGGAGAAGATACTGGTGTTTGTCGGTTGGTTTCGAGTAGATGTCTGTGTGTAATTTGTTTTCCACCAGTCTGGTTGTTGTGTCCAGGAAAACATGGTTTGAGTTGGAAATTTCTGCAGTGAATTTTATTGAAGGATGGAAGTTGTTTGCCTTTGATATGAAGTCATCCAGACTTTCTCTTCCATACTGCCACTTCATTTCTATATCATCGATAAAGCGTACCCACTGGTATGGTGTACGCTCAACCGATGTTAAGAGCTTTCCCTCAAGTTTTCCCATGAAAATGTTAGCATACGAAGGGGCCATTTTAGTACCCATTGCAGTTCCATTGATTTGTAGGTAGTTTTCTTCATTAAATTCAAAGTTGTTGAGTTTTAGGACAAGCTCCAGGAGTTGGATTAAGAAGTGTGTGGGTGGATTGTTTACAGTTCTTGTTTCCCATGCTTCGCTACATGCCTGTAACCCTTCGTTGTGCGGTATGTTGGTGTACAAAGATGTGACGTCTAAGGAAGCAAGTAATGTATCTGGCAGTAATGGTTCACTAGCTTTGCTTTTTATGAGATAATCTGTTGTGTCTTGAAGATATGATGGTAATTTGTGGACATGTGGTCTCATAAAATGATCTAAATATTCTGATATCCTTTCTGTGGGGTGCCCGTTACCTGAGATTATAGATCTGCCAGGGTTTCCTTGTTTGTGGATTTTGGGTAGAAGATAAAATCTACCTGCTCTTGGGTTTTCTGGGCTTAAGTAGTTTTTGGTTTGCTGGTCTATGTGTCCGCTTTGGTACGCCTCGTCAATAACATTAGTGATGATTTTTGCATATTCCAGCGTTGGATCATGGTCCAGTTTTTGGTAGAACCTAGCATCACTTAGTTGTCTACTTGCTTCACTAATGTAGTCTTCCCTATTCATAACGACAACAGCGGAACCAGCTGTCATCCAAAACACTGCATTAAGAACATTCCATATAGCCAGGCACTGAGGATACGCAGAATTTGCTTCGACGATGAAAGATTCCTAGAAAGGTCTGAAGAGCTGGCTAAACATTTAATTTACCGAGGCTACGACAAAGACCTGATTGCGGAGGCAATCCAAAGGGCCAAACAAACAAACCGTGATGACCTACTCAGATATGGACAGAAAGAAAAGGTTGATAGGATACCATTTATTCTGACCTATCACCCAGACAATCCCAAAGTAGGTAAAATCATCGCAAACCACTGGCCAACCGTGCAATCGTCAGACATACTAAACCTAATACTTCCGAACAAACCTGTAGTAGCTTACCGGAGACCAAAAAACCTAAAGGACATCCTAGTCAGGGCCAAGCTAACAACAATCAACAATCGCTAGTCAAAACCAACCTAGTCAATCTGGACCCTGTGGTGATAAAAGATGCAAAACCTGTCAACATATGATAGAGACCAAGACATTCACTAGCACAGTGACTAAAGAAAAACTAAACATACATGGTCCAAACAAAACGTGCAAAACAGAGAATGTGATTTATCTCACATGTAAGATCTGTGGCCTTCAGTACGTGGGAGAAACTGAAAAGCTACACATAAGGATAAACCTTCATAGATCTGATTGGATGACAAAAAAGCTGTAAAGAAGCCCGGTCGCAGAACACTTCTCCTCCCCTGGCCACACCTTCAGTGATATAATACTTATCGCTATTGCTAACAACCACAGCTGGAGTTCCGAAACCAGGAAGGAAAAGGAATCATACTGGATACGCCGCCTTAGAACATTGAAACCAAGCGGTCTAAACCAAGAAGACTAGAATATGAAAACTACGCACTAGTAGAATTTAACATTTTCTAAATCTTCTTATTATCCTTCAATTTTTACTATAAGAATAACCGGTATAGAATCAAATATCCGGGATATAATCTGCGTTACATATGTACACAAAGTAAAAATAGATGGCGCTTTGGCTTGTAGACTTTTAGGGAATTATACAACGTTTTCAGTTTTCCGCAACTAGTCTATACAAGCTGGTTGTATTTATAGTTTTAGCACATGTGAAGATAGAAATGTAGAGGTTTACAAACACAACGTTTTTGTGTTTATTTGTTTGTCGTAACTATGTTTTGTATTTGCCTTTGAAAAAGACTCATTAAGAGTCGAAAGCGCTTAGGCTAGTTAGTTACTAGTTTCGTACTGTTCGTCGTCAGTTTATTGCATCTATTTTAATTAATCCCTGACAAATGTGATCCCTTGGTGGATCCAGTACGCTTGAGAGGGTTGTTATTCGCCATATGATTTGTATTCTTTATATATATATATATATATATATATATATATATATATATATATATATATATATATATATATATATATATATATATTGAGAGAGAGAGAGAGAGTCCATGATGTGTGTGTGTGTAGAGAGAGAGCTAATCCATGACGTGTGTGTGTAGAGAAAGGGAGAGAGAGAGTTAATCCATGATGTGTGTGTGTGTAGAGAAAGAGCTTATCCATGACATGTGTAAAGAGAGCTAATACATGACATGTATGTGTGTAGAGAAAGCTAATCTGTGACATGTATGTGTGTGTACAGAGAGCTAAGCCATGACATGTGTAAATATGTATGTGTGTGTGGAGAGAGAGAGCTAATCATGACTGTGTGTGTGTAGTAAGAGAGCTAATCATTGACATATTTGTAGAGAGAGAGAGAGCTCATACATGACATGTGTGTGTGTGTGTGTGTGTGTAGAGAGAGAGCTATTCATGACTGTGTGTGTATGTAGTAAGAGAGCTAATCATTGACGTGTTTGTAGAGAGAGAGCTCATACATGACATGTATGTGTGTGTGTGTGTGTGTAGAGAGAACTAATCCTTGATGTGTGTGTGTGTGTGTAGAGAGAGCTATTCCGTGATGTGTGTGGGGAGGGAGGGAGAGAGAGAGAGAGAGAGAGAGAGAGAGAGAGAGAGAGAGAGAGAGAGAGAGAGAGAGAGAGAGAGAGAGAGAAATGACATCATGTATGTGTGTGTAGAAAGAGAGAGCTTATTCATGACATCATGTGTGTGTGGAGAGAGAGAGCTAATCCATGATGTGTGTGTAGAGGGGAGATGTGAAGTGTGTGTGTGGAGAGAGGGAGAGAGTGAGCTAATCCATGACATGTCTGGTGTGTGTGTGTGTGTGTTTGTTTGTAGAGAGCTGTGATGTGTGTGTGTGGAGAGAGGGGGAGAGACTAATCCATGACATGTATGGGTGTGTGTATAGAGACAGAGCTAATCCATGACATTGTGTGTGTGAGTGTGTGTGTGTGTATAAACAGAGAGAGAGAGAGAGAGAGAGAGAGAGAGAGAGAGAGAGAGAGAGAGAGAGAGAGAGAGAGAGAGAGAGAGAGAGAGATGTTCAATGTTCAAGAATGTGTTCAAAGTGAAGTCCAAAGACCATTTCATGTATTGACATTATCCTTACACTTGGAAGAGCGCAACTTTTAATAATAATATTGATTCATTTAAAGAATTTAATATTGCATAGTACTTTGCAGTCTTCTTTACAATCAATCTAATATACAATAAACATATTATATAACACTAGTAAAATTTTAATAATTATTTCTTTTTTGCAATGTATTAAAAACACTGAAAATTTGATTGCTTTATATTAAAAGGTTAGTTGTTTCAGACAACCCTAGAAAATATAAAATTCTCCTTAAAATGTGTTATTTAGGTTATGGTTGTAAGTTTTTGCAGCTTCTACATGGTAGACAACTAGATTGTATTTGGTTTTAAAACATGTTTTATAAATACTGTGTGTCTCATCTACATGCCATTGATCTATTTCAAGTTTCACAGTTGACAAGAAAATGGCATAAACTGAATTTAAGCTGCAGAAGAATACTTTATACCTAAATTTACTTTCAGTAGAGTTAAAAAATTTTGCCTCTATGTGTAAATTGTTAAAGTACCTTGCAGGTGAAAGTACATGCTGAATTACTCCCCTTTTATTTGGACCTGTAGCTGATGTTGCTTTTTATCTCCAGCAGAGCCGGTACTTCTTTGGACTGTTTTTTGACTGCTTATTATTGGCACTTAATTTGATTTTCCTGGCAAAGGAATTTTTGTAGACCCTGAGTTTCTTAAGCACATCTATCTCTTTAACACACTTAATAAAGGTATCATCCCAAAATATTTTCTTTTCTGATACTTTTCATTGCTCACTGGCCTATACTGATATTGGGTTCTACACTATTTAAAAATAAAATTATGAACAGATCATCCATGAACTGGAAGGGAAATATTTTGGAAATGTTGCCTAGAAGTCCATCTTTACCATATTTCACAGTAGGAATCAAATTAGATACAAATATTCTCATTCAATCTCCAACTATATTTATTCCACTTTGTTTTTTTTTTGGCATCCCACACCTAAATCACCATTTTACAGGTTTAAACAATCATACATACTTTTTTGTGTGAGGAACATTAGGCAGCCTGCCATTTCCTATAAGGGCTTTACCTTTCAGGCTGTCCCTGCCATACCATTTCCAGACTTTCAAGAACTGGGATGATGCCCTTGCTTGTGACCTTAGAAAACAGTTTAGTTTGGAACATGACTTAGTCCCAAAGATATGCCAAAATATAATTTATTTTTTTTTGTTGGAAACTGTGATAAAATACCTTTCCCCTAAGTGAATCAGAACTTTATTTACGGCCAACCTTATTCAAACAAAGACACCAGTCACATTGGGTTTTATTAGTATTGGTCCTATGGTAATGTGGTTAAAACTGGTTTTGTTTTCTATCTTAATAGTAGTCTTGCTCTTAACAATATGAAACTAAAATGCAACAGTCTTTGGGCTTACCATAGGAAAAGAAACATCAATGTGACAGGCGTTTGGCCTACTATAGGAACAGAAACATCAATGTGACAGTCTTTTGGCCTACTATAGGAAAAGATGCATCAATGTGACAGGCTTTTAGCCTAGTATAGGAACAGAAACATCAATGTGATAGGCGTTTGGCCTACTATAGGAACAGAAACATCAATGTGACAGGCGTTTGGCCTACTATAGGAACAGGAACATCAGTGTGACAGGCTTTTGGCCTACTATAGGAAAAGAAACATCAATGTGACAGGCTTTTAGCCTACTATAGGAACAGAAACATCAATGTGACAGGCGTTTGGCCTACTATGCTTAAAAGACTCCTTATGACGACAAGCTGAATAAAAGTAATGCTAATCTGATGTCCAGTAGTGAGGGCTTCCACGGCCACCATCTTGAAAAATTTTGTTATTGCTATTCCTCCTACTAAATGGTCATATGAACATGGCATTCCCACGAAAAGACTTAATATGATGTCTAGTTGGTTCTAAATAAAAATGACCACAATGGCAGCCATCATAAAATTCTTGCTATCACAATTCTCTTCTGAGTCAATAGAAGATATAATTTGCTTTAAGTGAAAATGGTGCCAGTCTGATATACAACAACAACAACAACAACAACAACAACAACAAGAATAATAATAATAATAATAATAATAATAATAATAATAATAATAATAATAATGTTTTATTTATAGAGGGTGACTCATTAGTCAAGGAGGGTACCATCTTGAACATTTTGCTGTTGCTACTCCTGAATAGAGAAGTGATATCTTGAAATATTATTTCAACTCCTTTCCAGATAAATGGCTGTAAAAAGATGGAATTTTCACCCATAGATTTTTCACTAGTAGGTCCAAAATGAATATTGTGTCATTCATGCATCCAATATAGCTGCTCTGACTGCTATCTTAAGTCTTTTAGTCACATAACTCTCCATTATGGATGACATGGGGTTTTAACAAAAGACATCTGATGAAGTCTGCTTTGTCCTAAATTAAACTTGTGCCATCCATTGTGTGCACCACATCATTTAATTTAAAAATCTCAATGGTTCATAATGTTAAAATCTTATTGCTGCAGAGATGGTTTAAACACTTGACTGTTAAAGAAAGTAATAGTCTTGTCTTGAATTCTTGAATTTTTTTTCAAAACAAATCTAAGGTTCTACTTCTCCTACCCCTTTCAGTAATTTAAATGGCTGGTTTATTAGTGTCATTGAAAGATACATAGTTCTACCACTAATTTGGTCATTTGCAATATTATCGTAAATATTTCACTTTCTTAGGTACAATCATTCAATCACTTGGACTCCCTTGAACAATCTTAAGGCACATAACTTGTACTTTTCAAACCAATGTCCAGGTTATTTTCAACTGAAAACTTTTTCTAGATTTGTATAATTTCCATTCCTCAAAATGTGAAAAATGTGCAATTCTTTTTTAAAAAAACAAAAACATTTCACTTTAAAATTCGCTCTAATGATAGTTCATTATTCCCAAAAGCCTTTTACACTTTTGGTTAAACTGGATCCTTTTTTTTCACATGAATTTCAACACCCTCAGATGTTAACTTCCATCCATGCATTCAAAACCTTGTAAAATTTATAAAAAGTAAAATCACTCTTGGAAAAAGGTTATACCTGCAGAAGGGGCCCCGTGTCGATGAGTGGTCTAAAGTGCTCACTGTGGATCAGTTTTCTCACTTCTATGTGGGTTTGAGTCTCAGGCTAAGCCAATGTAGGTATGTGAGAAAGCTTGCCAGTAGCTTCTCGTGGGTTGGTGGTTCTTTCCGGGGATTTTCCAGTGTCTTCTGCCAACATTTATACTGGCAGCCATGTAAAGAATATCTAGTGCTAAAAAATGTTGTTAAACCTTAAAACAACATCATCTGCAGTTTAAGTAATTTCTGACATGTCTCAGTTCATATGCAATTGGCATTAATGTACTGGAGGGGGGGTCTTAACAAAAAAGCAGAAGGTCCATGGGATGGAACCCTAATATTTGCCTGAAGGAGTTCCTACATTTTAAGCATTACCAGGGCTGTAAGGAAAACATTCAGATTGATCCTTGTTAATTTAGTTTTGAGTTAGTTTAAACCCCTACCCCTCCCATATTTTACTGAAAATATTAAATTTTGAAGGCTTAGCAAAATATATTTCATAATAATGAAACCAAATATATGTTTGTTTAATTAGAATATATAAAGGTAACAAATTAAGGATGCTATATACCTGTATAATTTTTGTGTCTCTATTATATAATTAGAGTAGATCTGCTAATGGTTAATTTGTTCTTTTAGGATTGCTTCTCCTTTCCTGGGAGTTGCTCAGGACGGCAAGGTACAAGCAGTAGGTATCTCAGTGTAGTCCATCAAAATTGTTCAGCTGCATTTATTTGTTATTGCTGTATTTGATTTTTATCAAATTCTGTTAATTTTCTGTTGTTGCATTCATATTGCATAACTTAATTTTTTTCAGCTAAAGTATCTTTGAATTTTCTGCAGGTCTTGTATACAAAATATTATTTCATTGCCAGATTATTTAACTGTGGTTATTTATTTAAAATGTTTAATAAAAAGCTCATGAAATGGTTGAAAAAGTGTAAATTACTTTATTAGGCTTTATTTAGTAGTTGATTTGAATAAAGTAAAGCCAGTAGATAAAACAGTATTAAATTTTTATTTTTCTTTTGATGTCCAAACATAAAGATGGAACCTTAAGAGAACTGAAGATATTTTATGTTACAGATTATTTTGAGTATAATCCAATGAGAGAATCCTAAATTAAATATTTGCAATGGTTTTTTTTATTAAAAAAAACATAAAAAATTCCATGAAGTTTATTTTTTGTTTCAACAGAAAATTTTTGCAAGAAAAAAACTGAAGGTATAGTATTGCTGATGAAGCCAGTGATAGTAGCATTATCAAATAAGGTCAAGGTCACTGATTGAAAAAGGAAAATGGTTTCCATACAGTAAGTTGACTTGCATACCAGATGCCTTGACCAAACTTTGTAAATGGCTATCTTTCAAGTCAAGAAAGACTTTTGGGGTCAGAGATCAAGGTCATAATAATTAAGGCAAGAAAATGGTTTCTGCTGACTAAAGTTCACATAGTTTGTCCACATTTTGAGGATGCTATCCATTTAAAACAAGACACCTATTTATTTGGGTTGAAAATGTTAAAGGTCAAGGTCACAGGGACAGAGATTAATGAAGGTATTTTCAACACTACATTAGGTCTGTATCAGATATATTGACTTAAAATTTGTATATGCCTTACATTTATGACACACCACTCCAGTGGCTTAGTGGTTAGAGCATTTGCCTCAAATGCAAGAGATTATGGGTTGATTCCTGGTAGTCATATCAAAGACTTATAAAAATGGTACTAACAGCTGCCTCACTTGGCACTCAGCATTAAGAGCTTAGTGTTAGGTCTAGTTGGCTTGTTGTCAAGATAATGTAACTGGTATGTGGCATGATGCCCCATTGCTAGACATTACTATAAACTGCCACAGTGCAGATATTGTAGCAATATGACTGAAAAATTATTCAAGCTACATTAAAAATCCAATCACACACACAGACAACACAGATTTATGACAGTAAAGGCACCTATTGATGTCAAAGGTTAAAGCCACTGAGAATTCAAGAAAAGAAAAAAAGATTTCCACAAAATAACTTAACATTTTTGACATATACAGTACCATTTACATTAATCTTGTTAGAGGCTGAGGAATGATTTTCTTCATCAGTGTACATGCCCCCTTCTATCCAAAAGGAAGTTTCAAGTAGTCCCAAAATTCATTCCATACAGGAAAGAATTCAGTGTATATGTACTATGGAATATTGTATTGACAGACATTTTACTTCCTTTTAAGGAAATCTTGCTCTATGGTCATTCCAATTTATTTGACATGACTAATTGGTTGTCCATCCCAGAGTCATAACTTTACTTGCAACTTCTGAGATACATATCCTACAAGCATGTACCATAGAGAATATACTTTGTTTATCCAGTGATAATCATGCTCAGTGATAAGCATACCAGCTATGCAAGACCACCTGTCTTGAGACCACCACACTGTCTGCACAAGTTTATTAATTATATAGCATTGTAACCTGTTATGAGAGACCACCTGTCTTGAGAGACCATAATTTTTTAGGTAAAAGAGGTGGTCTTTCAAGACAGGTTCTACTGTATAGACATGCAGGATCTTTGTTGGATTGTAAACCAACCAGTATATTTTGACAAATTAACTAGCCCTTAATTTTTGACAAATTAGCCAGCCCCCATTTTTTTGACAGATTTGTAAGACAACCTATGGTCTTGTCATGGAGGGAATAATTGTGTACACACTTTCTCAGTATGAAAAGGCTAAGACATTTATGTTAGCTTCATATTCATATTCCATCCATCCCTCCCCAAGGACAGATTCCAGGGTTACAGATTAGAAACTGTAGGCTCATTGTATTCTCTATATATACTGTAAACATGCCATGTCATGACAAATTGCATTAACTTGTATCATCAGTTTCTGGTCTTGCTTAGGTTATCCATACATGACATGACCAATTGTCAGTTCATCGTCTTAGGTTATACACACATCTGGCATGACAAATTGTATTAATTTGTAAAGTGTCAGTTCCTAAGGCAACAATGTTTGCACAATGTATACAGTAACCTAAATGATGCCATTTAAATGGACAGATAGAGAACTGAACCGTTCCTCTGACCTCCATGTTTGGCTTACATCTTACATGTGTAAGCAATTGATAACATTGTTTGGTATACCTTACTCAACTTGTGATGCATTAGCTGTAGGTCTTTTTATCATTTCTAATGACAGGACTCTGTAAGTCATGTCTGACAATGTAGTTAAAACAATTCAGATGTTCATCTAAATTGAGAGGATTCAGTTTAAGTCATGTCGACAGTGTAGGTAAAACAGTGTAGGTAAAACAATTCTTACGATAATTTATGAGAGGATTCAGTTTGTAAGTCATGTCAGACAGTGTAGGTAAAACAATTCTTATGATAATTTATGAGAGGATTCATTTTGTAAGTCATGTCAGACAGTGTAGAAAAACAATTCTTAGGATAATTTATGAGTGGATTCAGTTTGTAAGTCATGTTAGATAATGTAATTTATAACAATAGGATTTGGTTGGTAAGTCATGTTGGACAATGTAGGTAAAACAATTCTTATAATTTATAATGATAGGATTTGGTTTGTAAGTCATGTTGGACAATGTAGTTAAAACATTTCTTATAATTTATCCATAGTATAATGACGTAAATCCACTGAAGGATATGCAACAGTTTCAGAATGAAGAAACTTAAAGTATTTTCCTTTCTTTGTCTTTCTTTCATTCTTTATATTGTTCATTGAATTAATATATGATTTTTGTCATCATATTAGGTTGAATGAAATGAGCACAGCACACAGCAGTGTTAAATGTGCCTGTCACAAACTCCAAAAGCTTTATTTGTTTATTTGTACTCTGTCTGGGTGCAGGTTAGAGAGGTGTGCTCTTTTTGTAGATGTCATCCACTCCAAACAGAAATGGACATCTTTCAGGGCCATAGTATGCAGAATTGGAAAGGCCCAAGTTGATCATGTTAGGTGAAGTGTAGTATTTGAATAATTAGTAGTTTTAGTTAAATTGAAGTTCTTGAAATTGAAAAGTGTGATGTGGTTAATAAGGTAGTTATTGCAGGTGCAAGGAGACATTATTATGTATGTTATAACTGAACAATTTATTATCTTCATTTGAATGGATAGAACAGAAAGAATAAATGGTCATATTTGGACAGTTGTATCATTTTAGTTTTTGTTTAAATCAATAGTCCCATATCAAAAGTGTGAATCAGTAGTTTTGGATTTATTAATTTTTAGACAGTTTATGTCATTGGTATTTATTTCTTTCAGTTCTTGTCCCATATTGATTATATGTGTAAATCAGTATTTTGGATTTGTTAAGTTTTGGACAGTTCCATGATTTTAATTTGTTTCATTCAGTTATTTTTGTCCTGTATTGAGAGTTTGGTTTTGTGTTTTGGATTTGTCCTGCATTTTTATTGCATAAAACAGGTAGCTGTTTTTGTAACCAGTACTTTGCTTACCTGCCGTCCTTAATGCAGTCCTTAATGCATGGACACACTTGGTCTGGTGTTATAGCTTTTAAAACTATTTTTGACCCACCCTATTTGTATACTTCAGTTTTGATGTCTGTATCACTATTTGAATCTGACCATAATTTACAGGCCCTAGTCATCTGGATCACACTTCACTTCTGCATTGATCATGCACACACACACACACACACACACACACACACACACACACACACAGAAATTTTCTTGAATTAAATTATTTCAGTTGCCATAATTGTATTATCTGTAAGTTTGTTTACATTAGTGTTTCCTTGATAACTAATAACTTCTTTTGCTTTTTACATCAGATAAAAAGTTGGCAGAGAAATAGTGTAAATTACAGTGTATGATCTAATGACCTAGAAATAATAATGTCTCAAATTTCTAATTTTACTGCCTGCAAGTAAGCCAATCAGGGCATGAGGTCTCTCATGGAAACCAGATGGTCATTTTCTAGCAGTTCTTGTTATTTATCATGGTCATGATTAGGTGTACTCTTGTATGATTAGTTAGCTGAGAAAGACAAGATAACTGTTAAGGGAGTTTTTTGTAATTGTGTGTATGCCAGAATGATGCCTACAGGTGTATGTCTGTGGGAGGCTAAATGACTAGCTTGAATGTTGTGCAGACCAGAATGATGCCTACAGGTATATGTCTGACAGTATTGGTCATTCAGAATATCTTCATACAATCAATTACCTCTGGCATGGATGTTTGTATGTCTTCTTACAGCACATCAGGATAATCCTTGCTATACTGCCAATAGTAAAAGATAGGCTGTGAAAATGTCATGCAAAGAATTGACAACATTTGTAGATAAATAAACCTTTCTTGCATGTACAAAATAAATAAATTTTAAACAATTTAAAATTCTTTAAAAGGATGTAAAATACACAATAATGGAAAACAAGTTAAAGCCCTAAAATAGTAGGTTTGAATTTTTTAATGATTAACTGCAGTCTTGTAGAAAATCTAAGATTTTCTCTTCAAAAGCTTTTAGTTAACACAACATTTTGAAATAATCTTTGGAGAGGATGGTGTGGAAAATTGCGGAATGTGCTATTAACTGTTAAGGCATCGTTTGAAAGATATCAAATAATATCTGTATTATAGGGATAACTTAGTTATATAAAGTGGTATAGTATTTATGTAGGTTTTAGAAGAGAAGATACATTTGTATGTAACTCTCTAAGTTCTGTTGATAAATTTAATAATTGTATGTATGTGATAAATGATCACATATTTATTCACAGCTAAATTTAGAGGTATTGATTCTTATTAAATATAGTGCTATCTGTAGTCAATCAGCTCCAAGTGGGGTTTGTTTACTGTATATTCTGAGTGACCAAAAGAAGCCATTATATTGGTGAACTGTGTATTTGTTGGCTTACAATAAATTAATGACAAAGTTTTTCTTAATAGTCAAGAGTTCTGTCTCATGACAATTTGTTGTGAAATTTGAAGCTGTCTTTGTAAGTGTACAATGCTTAAAATAGAGTGAAGTAGTTACAGTTAAATAAATTCATATGGATAAATTTTACAAGTAAATTCACACTTAAATATACAAGTAAATTTCCACTTAAATATTCAAGTAAATTCCTACTTAAATATACAAGACAAGTAACATCCCACTTAAATATAACATTTTTGGAAATTCTCATACATGTTAAAGTTCGCAAAGGAGTGTGTGTGTGTGTGTGTGCAGAGTGGATACATGGCTAGAATATGGTTAAAGAATTCAGGTTTTGTTCATTTTAGTATGTAGACAAAAGTTAGATAAATGTCAGCAGTAAACACAATCAGGCCATAAGTTCATTTCTGGAAAAGGTCTTCAAGGACATTTTATTCCTACTTTTGCTAGTATTGTTTTTCAGATAATTTAACTGTCTTCAGTTTGCTCACCAAAAATGATGTATAGAAAGTTGCAAAACAATTTTCAATCACTGTAACATCATCATGCCAGTAATGTTGTTTTTGGATAGTAAAAATCTGCACCATTCATGTGCTAGAACTACTTGCACATAAAGCTTCAGCCAAATTACAATATGCATTGAAATTTAAATTTTCTCATACTCTCTTCTGCTTTGATTGACTTGAAAAATTTTGGCATGCTACTCCACTTTTGTGATTAGTAGTAATGGTAAACATTATCAATTAAAATACAGGCATTTTATATAAGAGGCTGTAAGATGGCTCCATTTGGTTTTTACTGCCTTTGACATCAAGATCTACAAAGTGATTGTTAGTTAATGCAAGAATTACCCATTCAAGTTAAATTATGTATTTCCCATTTCTGCTTAAAAGGATTCTTTATTAGGTTTTTTTTAAAAAAATTTCTTTTAAAACTTGGATTACATTGCTAATAAAAAGACAAGTTAGCAAGAATCAATTGTTAACTCATTGCAGATCATTATACATTACACTGATTCATGTCCATATAAGCTTATTATCAATGATTTATTAAGGCCACAAGAATGAGTAGCGTTCCATGCAACTAATTATGTTACCCTCTATAAATAGTAATTTTATTATTATTATTATTATTATTATTATTATTATTATTATTATTATTATTACTTATATTTTGTTGTTGTTGTAGGGTTTAACGTCATTTTTCAGCACAAGATAGGCAATATACATGGTGGCCAGTATTAATGGTGGAGGAAGAACCTTGGAAAACCCCGGGAAGAACTACTGGCAGGCTTTCTCACTTACCCACGTTAGTCGATTCTGGACTTAAACTCTCGAAGAAAGAGGTGAGATGGCAGTGATCTGTAAAGCTAAAATTTTGTTTTAAAAAAATGTTTATTTTTAGAACCTTTTGATGAGTAACAGTTTTCCATTTTGTAAAGCACTGCAGAAGCTGAAAGCTTATCATGGTAGATTCTGAAGGCTTGATATGTGCATCATGTGCATGTCCAGGCAGCGCATCTTGTGTGATGTATGCATATCCAGACAGAACAGTTGGTCTGATCTATGTATGCCCAGGTAGTACATTTGGTCTGATGTGTTCTTATGCTGCAGTACATGTGGCTGAATGTGTGCATGTCCAGGCAGTACCTCTGGTTTAATGTGTGCATATCCAGGTTGTACATGTGGTCTGATATGTGCATATCCAGGTAGTATGTGTAGTCTGATATTTGCATATCCAGGCAGTACATCTGGTCACACTATTGATTTTTTTCATCTCACACACACACACACACACTCTTTTTCATCTCACACACACACACTCTCTTTTTCTTAACACACACACACACACACATATAGTGTCAGATAAATGAATTCAACAAAAGACATGTTTTACAAATGGAATTAGTCATGAGAGGCAAAGACATACAGCAAATGATGCAAGATAAATATCAGCTGTAAACTTACTAAGTAGATAATGTTGAAGTCTCAGTTGGTTCCATTAAAATAGCATTTTCTTATTGTTACATGTTAGAAAGTGTGGTATACATTACAGACGTCTGCTAGTTGCTTTTGATGGTTGGTGGTTCTTCCCAAGCTTTTCCAGGGTTCTTCCTCCACCAGTTATACTGGCCACTATGTATAGCCTATCTTGTGCCGAAAAATGGCATTAAATCATATGACTAGAGCAACAACATTGCAGGCTTCTATATATAATGTACATCAAATATAAATCATAAACTCTTTTTTTCAGCTCAATATGTGTCAATCATTCTGACTCCACTCCAGATTTCAATTGTGCTAAATAGAATTAAGCCATATATCTGCATATCTGTATCTGTGGTCTACACTGTTCATGGATGGAAGATAATTTGTCTCACCATGGTTGTCATGTTGAATGACAACCATTCAACCTTCATTGAATGGTTGTCATTCATTTATTGCATGCAGATATGAAGTCATCAGTTTAGCCAGGTGATAAGTATTCTGAAAGAATTAAACCTGATATATATTTAGTAAAAAAAACCCTTTAGTTATCACATAAAAGGAAAAATAAAAACAAGGTGTGGGCAGATACTACACAGCAAAGCTGAGAGCCAGCGTCCATATGGTCTTTGATTAGTTTTTTTATATAAAAATAATGTGAGTACAAGGGGACCAAATGATAATTTTTTTACTGTTTTAATATAACATAATCTGTCCCAATTATGGGTTTCTTTAATATGGGAATCATTTAAATAGACTGTAAATTTGGTCATGGAACATGTATGTTTCTAATATTTATGTAGACTAGAATGATGCATGCTGACTTGAATGATGCCTGTCTCACATGAGTAATCCTATCTCATATGCCTTATATACCAGCATTGCTTACCAGCTGTTGCATGTCTTTTTCATTTCTCACTATTATTTAAGCCAAACATTTCTGGATTTCTCACTTATTTTCTAATGTTTTGTTTTGCAGTGCTGACAAAATAGATGTCATTGTAAGATACAAGATTTCACTGGAGAAGACATGCAGCACAGTTGATGTATATTTCCTGGATATAAGCTGTTTATGCATTATGATCTTGACATTGATTTTCCTCACCATCGTCAGCGGAGTCATCTCTTCATTGAATTTTGGTTCCTTTCACAGATGATGTATATTTTCTGGATATATGCCCTTGACTTTGATTTCCTTCACCATCATCATTGGAAAGTAGTCTCTCAGAATTTTAGTTACACCTTTTACACCCAGCATACCAAATCACAAAAAATGTCATTGCCATAGGTTGATTCATAGTAAGAAGAAGCCATTTAGTGTATGATGATGATGATGATGGGTACAAAATACAACCTATTCTTAAATTCCAGATACACTGTACTTTATCCTGTTTCTTAGTTACTTTGAGTCCAAATCATACTACAGGCTTCATCTGGCATTAGTCCATGCTCTGGCATTGACATTGTTATTAATTATTGATGCAGAATGTGACTTTACACACTGGACAGTCTGACATAATGACTCAAAATTTGATAAATGCTGGTGAAATTAGGATTAGTGTTATACGCAGAGATATTGAAAAAAAGATCACACATCTTTGTGATCAAATTGACCCTGAATTAAAAATTAGTATCACATATAGTGATGACACAAGTTGCCAATTGCTATCAACAAGCAAACTTTTGTGGCCAACTGACTAATTTTTTTTATAGTTGTAAATAAATAGCTGAAACAGGTTGTCATGGTAAAGATTTTGTTGGATGAAATTATGTCTCCATTCCAATATATCCAAGGTACTAAATATGTAACATACATGTATAGAGGTGTTACTGTAAATGGAATGATATACAATCAAGGACAACTACATGAATTGATGATTATAATCATTGATAAATATAACCAAATATAATACTCATATTAAGTTATTATGGTACATGCATTGTTCAAATATACCTTCATAGATTTTTTGGAAATATGATTTGGCAAATATGTAAACATTATAATTGATTTTCAATATCTTCATTGAAATTTTATTAACAATTTGATATAATTAATCTAAATTTGTCATTAGGTTATTGGTTTAAAATTTTTTTATTCAGTTGTACCTAATTATTTGTATTAATAGTAATATAGTATTATGTGTCACTATTTCTGCTGATGTGTATTTAAAGCTGTGATATAGTCAAAAGCAACTTGTATGCAATAAATTATTTTTTATTTTTTTGTCACATATTAAAGTTTGAAAGTGGTTACTGATGAATTAAAAAAAAAAATTAAAAAATAATGTACGAGAAATTAAGCTGTCTTGTTATACAATATGTGCCGGTCTTGGGCATTAACTCAACCACCTCAAACATGTATTCCTTCTGAATTTATATTTCATTACTAATATAAATGTATTTGTCACAACATGTATTTATTTGGATATATGAGGCTTGTTTAATGTTGTTTTATCTTGGTGTAATACTTGAATTGTGAATGAAAGGTTAAATTATGTGGCAGTTTTACTTGTGTCTATTATAATACAAGGAGAACTACTCTTAACACAAGTTGGTCAGTTGGTAGTTTGTTTTCCACCCAAAAAAAAATGAAGAAAAAAAATTATAAAAATGTTTTCTTCATGTAATCCTTTTTTTAAAAAATATGGGCTAATTGTGTTATTGTATTCCAGCTAAAATTTGTTCCTAGTGAAGAATTTCACTTAAGAATTATTCTCTATTTACAGTTATTGCAGTATAAATATTGACATTGGTTTACTTTAGTATTTACATTCTTTAAGCAATTTCAAGAAAGAAAAAAAGATGACACTAATTGTGTTATTGTACCCTTCTTTACACTTTTTTCAGTCTATAAATATGGACAGTGGTTTAGTCTTTTAAATGGTGTATTTGTTGCAAGTTCATATTTTATAGTTGCATAAAAAATCGTTTGAATTCTGCAATGATTAATTAAATGTAACATTTTTTAAAAGTTTTAAATTTAACATAAAACATTGGCTTCTAATTTCATGCTAAAATATGTTTTCTTTTAAAACTGAGTTTCAATTCTTGTCAGTGAAATTTGGCTACTATTTTTGTTGCATTGCATTGTTTTATTGGATCCAAAAAAGGAACAATTTAATTTCTGTGAATATGTTGATGGTATGATGAACAAAGTATGAAAATGTGTCAGAATTGTTAATAAAACATGGAGAAGTATAACAAATGTTAGCCTACTCTCTCTTATAAGTAATTTATCTCCTAACTAGATGAAGCTAATCTTCAAAAATTAATCTTTGGTTTTTGACACTCAACATTAGCAGTCTGTTCCTTGATGTTGCACAATTTTTTTTTAAGAATACCAGATTGCTAAGATCTGAAAGTTTTCAGTATGATTCAGTAGTTAAAAGAGTATGCAGTGCCAAGAAATTGGTTAATAATTTGCAAGTTAGGAAGGCATCATGGTTAATATTCACCATCTCTTTTTAATAAAGAAAGTTGTGAATTGGGGTTTGCCAACCATGTCAACACTAACAGTTTCTTATATTTGGCCATGAGGAATAGTTTTGATTCTATTCTGATTTCATTTTTAACAAGAGCATCCCTTATCTCATTGCTTATAGAGTAGTGGCATGTTGATTGATGGTAGACTGTGTTGCATATGATGAACAAAGTATTCTTCTTTTCTCTCTAATATAGTGACAAACAAAAAAAACATTTGGAGAATGTTCAGTTTCCAAAGAAAAAGTACTGGATGAAAAATCGTTGAAAAACAGCATTCTAACAATTGGTTCAGGGTCCAAATTCCTGTTCACAAATGTATTAGGTGGGACACAATTGCTACTGCCTAATACATCAAATAGCTTAAAGATTCTCAGCAGGTTGAAAATCGTTATGGACTTCCATGTGGTGCAGGTAGGAATTGTTATGACTCTCAGGTGGATAATAATGGAACAGTTGGCTTTCTTGTGCCAATCTTTTCACTGATTCAGATTCTCCATTCTCAGAAAAGTTTGAAAATGTTACATGTTGACATTTATGGACTTTTATTTTGACTACACTTTGAATTTAGTTGGATTTTTATAGACAAGATGATAGTCTGCAGTTGGACAGATTTTATTCAGTGCTTTTCTATTTTAGTTGAATTGGCTTATGAGCATGATAACAAAGATGAATAGATTTTTTTTTTCAAAAGCAAGTTTGTGGATATGTCTGTGAATGATACCAGTTCAATAATTTCTCCATCCCCACCACAATCAATAATGATTATACATTTAACCAGGCTCAACTCTGGTATTGTGAGAGCTGTATATTTATGGATGCTGCTGCTTACTGCTTTATACAGAGAACAAATATTTATGGATGGCATCACTTACTGTATGTAGAGACCATATATTTCATAGATTTCATCACTACTGTAGACCATAAATTTTAGATGACATCACTTATTGCTGTATGCAGGACCATATAGTTATGAATGACATTACCTGCTGCTGTATGCCGGACCATACAGTTATGAATGACATTACCTGCTGCTGTATGCCGGACCATACAGTTATGAATGACATTACCTGCTGCTGTATGCCGGACCATACAGTTATGAATGACATTACCTGCTGCTGTATGCCGGACCATACAGTTATGAATGACATTACCTGCTGCTGTATGCAGAGACCATACAGTTATGAATGACATTACCTGCTGCTGTATGCCGGACCATACAGTTATGAATGACATTACCTGCTGCTGCATGCAGAGACCATACAGTTATGAATGACATTACCTGCTGCTGTATGCAGAGACCATACAGTTATGAATGACATTACCTGCTGCTGTATACAGAGACCATACAGTTATGAATGACATTACTTGCTGCTGTATGCAGAGACCATACAGTTATGAATGACATTACCTGCTGCTGTATGCAGAGACCATACAGTTATGAATGACATTACCTGCTGCTGTATGCAGAGACCATATAGTTATGAATGACATTACTTGCTGCTGTATGCAGAGACCATACAGTTATGAATGACATTACCTGCTGCTGTATGCAGAGACCATACAGTTATGAATGACATTACCTGCTGCTGTATGCAGAGACCATACAGTTATGAATGACATTACCTGCTGCTGTATGCAGAGACCATAGTTATGAATGACATTACCTGCTGCTGTATGCCAGAGACCATACAGTTATGAATGACATTACCTGCTGCTGTATGCCAGACCATAGTTATGAATGACATTACCTGCTGCTGTATGCAGAGACCATACAGTTATGAATGACATTACCTGCTGCTGTATGCAGAGACCATACAGTTATGAATGACATTACCTGCTGCTGTATGCAGAGACCATACAGTTATGAATGACATTACCTGCTGCTGCTGTATGCAGAGATCATACAGTTATGAATGACATTACCTGCTGCTGTATGCCAGACCATACAGTTATGAATGACATTACCTGCTGCTGTATGCAGAGACCATACAGTTATGAATGACATTACCTGCTGCTGTATGCAGAGACCATACAGTTATGAATGACATTACCTGCTGCTGTATGCAGAGACCATACAGTTATGAATGACATTACCTGCTTCTGTATGCAGAGACCATACAGTTATGAATGACATTACCTGCTGCTGTATGCAGAGACCATACAGTTATGAATGACATTACCTGCTGCTGTATGCAGAGACCATACAGTTATGAATGACATTACCTGCTGCTGTATGCAGAGACCATACAGTTATGAATGACATTACCTGCTGCTGTATGCAGAGACCATACAGTTATGAATGACATTACCTGCTGCTGTATGCAGAGACCATACAGTTATGAATGTCATTACCTGCTGCTGTATGCAGAGACCATACAGTTATGAATGACATTACCTGCTGCTGTATGCAGAGACCATACAGTTATGAATGACATTACCTGCTGCTGTATGCCAGACCATACAGTTATGAATGACATTACCTGCTGCTGTATGCAGAGACCATACAGTTATGAATGTCATTACCTGCTGCTGTATGCAGAGACCATACAGTTATGAATGACATTACCTGCTGCTGTATGCAGAGACCATACAGTTATGATGTAACCTTCTGTAGACTGCTCTGGTGGCCTAAGCATACATGCCAACCATTACACTTTTGGCATAATCATTATGCTTTTTTGGTATATCCCCATCCAAAAACAATTTGCTTTCTCATTTTTATTAACATCCCACTAATCACACATAACATATTCCAGAAAAGATGGCCTCTGTGTAACTATGGCATAAAAGTATACTTGTCTATAGACAAGCAGTGACTTTCTAACAGTTCTATTTATAGCAGCTGTCCTATTTTCAGGAAACATGCTGGTTTGTACTTTAAAACTTTTGACCTCTGTTTCTGTTTATAGCAGCTGTCTGGCTTGGGAGAGAACAGACTGGTTTTTTAATTTTTAATCTTTGCTCACATATTCTTTGTTATAAATCATATAAGGTACAGAACCAATATGTAGGTATTTGGCGCTAAAAGTCCGATTTGTTCTAGTCGATGTGTTTGTTACAGCAAAAATGTTTCTCAAATGATTTCACAGAAGGATTAGAATAAAATAACAAATAAGATGAATATGTGAATTACACAATACAATGTTCCATTCTAGGGTAGTTTCACGCCCATTGCAAGCTGTGTGGAAAGGATTTTAATATTGGTCATAGTGTAAAATAAAGACGCCTTGAATTAGCTTGTTTTGCTAACTCCAATACTAAGGTAACTGCTTTTTTACAGCATTACTAAATTGTGAAAATGAATTTTATAAATGCAGAGGAATTATTTACAGAGTTCTTAATAGAAACTTTGGTCCTTTGTTCAAATAGATGCTTACTGACACCAAAATTACGTAAAATATGTGCAAGAAAAAAAATCATCTAATATTGTTAAGTTAAGTGTTGAGCAGAAGGAACATCACTTAAAATTGCAGAAGCCATGAAAATTGGGCCCTTTATTATTGCAACAGACAGGAGCAATGACTATGTTAAGTTGTACCCAGTCAGTGTAAGAGACTTTGACAAGGAAAATGGGCAAGGTCAGATTGCTCTTCTTTCATTACCAGAATTAACAGCAGATTCCACTAGATAAAACATTTTCTGATTGCTTGATAATGTTTTGAATAAACATAAGTTGGCAGAACTGTCTAGGGTTTTCAGTTGCATTCTATATTTTGAAAAATGTCTCCATCATTGTACATATCTGGTTGTTTGCTGCTTGTTAAAGCTCAAAATATGGAAAATTGAAGCAGTAATTGATGTTAAAAACCAGAGGGGTAAATAAATCATTTTGTACATGTGCACATTGAATTTTATTATGCTATATGTGGATTACTCATTTTCTGCTCAGATTACTCTTTTTATCTAGCAAGGGCTTGGCATGTATGCCAAAGTGGTTACAGTGTCGGCTTCAGATGCAGGTGGTTGCAGGTTTGAAATCTGGCTCATTCATAACAAAGACTTATAAAATGGTACTAACAACTGCCTCACTTGCACTCTGCAAAAAGAGGTTGACTGGTCAACCTGGTGTCAGGATAATGTGACTGGGTGGGGCTACATATCTATGGCGTGATGTCCTAGTGCTAGATATCACTATCAACTGCCATACTGCAGACATTGTAGCAATACGATTCAGTGAAAGCTAGGTTTAAAATTGAAAAAAAACCAAAACAAACCACATAATGCTGTATGCATGTTTGTATGGATGACATTATCTACTGCTGTATGTGGGGAACATATTTATGGTCAAATTGGACCCCTGTCTATGTGGATGCCATGAAAATATGGATTTTAGCCAACCATTAAGCGTGTGCTAATTATAGAGAAAAAATTCAAGCTATAAGGCCAACATATATATTCAGTCATTGCCAGAGATAAATCCCCAGAGACCATGAAGCTATTCTGGTGCTGTATATTGATGACAGAGGGGAAAATTAACTACTACTTAAAGAATCAATTTTCTTATGACAGCAACTGGAAATTTGTGATTTGGCAATTATCAGACTTGCATTCAATACCTAAACTTTCAACCTTATGATCTCCATTTGTTTAGCATGTACAAAGTGTCTGAAGTAGGTCAATGAACATACAAAGCTGATGATTATCCTAAGATGTCTAAGAAGCCTGAAATTACATAACAATTACATGAAAAGGCCTGCCCAAATAAAATGCTTGATGTACTCTTGCCATTGATATGTTCTGAATAGAAAGGAAAAGAAATCCTGTCTTGCTAGGAAAATGAATGTTTAGTCCAGATGTATGTCCTGACTTCCAAGGAAAAGAAATGTTTAATCCAGATTTATGTCCTGACTTCAAAGAAAAAGAAATGCTAAATCCAGATTTATGTTCAGACTTTCTAGGAAAATGTTTAATCCATATTTATGTCCTGACTTAAAAAGAAAAAGAATGTTTCAAGATTTATGTCCTGACTTCAAAGAAAAAGAAATGCTTAATCCAGATTTATGTTCAGACTTTCTAGGAAAATGTTTAATCCATATTTATGTCCTGACTTAAAATGAAAAAGAATGTTTCAAGATTTATGTCCCGACTTCAAAGGAAAAGAAATGCTTAATCCAGATTTATGCCCCTACTTTAAAGACAGACTATGTTAAAAACTAGAAAGAATCTTTTATGAAAATTTATCCATTAGCAATTCTCAAGAATTCCAATAATGTGACAAAAAATAATGATCAAAAAATTGCTTAGTCCAGGTAGAGTGTTATAGATTACCAATGGTTAAAATTTCAGACTTATACAAGTTTGAACATTTAACATGCAACTTTCTAAAAATTGCACAAGAGGCACTGTTAAAAAATGCCAAGTATTCGTAAATAGTCATTTTAGAAAAACTCAGAAGATTACTTGACCGCCAATTCCACTAATGTGTGTATACTGGACATGTGTTGTAAACTTGCATCTCAGTGATCATATGTTGTATTTCATTGGATGAGGGATCAAAGTTCACTTGGCAACAAAAACTTTTCACTCAGTTTTTATATGCATCAGTTCCCCTGACATTTTACAAGATCAATAGTTTTAACAAATGCAAAACACAATGTATTTTTACACATATACATAATTATTTACATTTCTGACACTTGTTTCATTCTTTTTACTTATAACAGTCTTCAAGTTTACATTTCTTTGAGTTAGTTTCGGCCATTTGATGGATGGAATATTTCAACTAGATGAAAGAAAAAAAAAATAATTAAAAAATTTAGATTTGACACATGATATAGGAGATCTCCCGATTATTACAAATTTATATTTTTCCCCATAAATCCCAAGATTTCACGCCAGGAGCTACCCAAAAATTTGAATCTAAAAATAACAGAAATTGACAAAGTAGCAGTCCAGAAGTTTATACCTCATAAGTTGTTGATTGTTTCTATTAAAATTGCATATCTGGTGATTGAAAGGCTGTGAATTTGCTATATGGTTTCCCGATTTTGGTAGGTTCGGCCATTTGATGGATGGAATATTTCAACTAGATGAAAGAAAAAAAAATAATTAAAAAATTTAGATTTGACACGTGATATAGGAGATCTCCCGATTATTACAAATTTATATTTTTCCCCATAAATCCCAAGATTTCACGCCAGGAGCTACCCAAAAATTTGAATCTAAAACTAACAGAAATTGACAAAGTAGCAGTCCAGCAGTTTATACCTCATAAGTTGTTGATTGTTTCTATTAAAATTGCATATCTGGTGATTGAAAGGCTGTGAATTTGCTATATGGTTTCCCGATTTTGGTCAAAAATTTTATATAAATTGGCAGTGATACATATTTTCATGCAACAAGAATGATGTCACTCAGTTTCTGTACTACTTTTGTCAGTATGACAATCCATCTTCCTGTTTGCATTATATATATATCTGACAAACATAATTCAAAACTGACAGCACAATAAAATGCTTGTTCTAAATTCACATACTACTTATTTTTAATTAGTATATTTTAAAATTTTTTTATTAAATCAACTTCATCTTCATACAGAAAAGTAAAACTAATTACTGTTACACCATCAAGACTGCCACACTATGTAAAGTAGGAAAATTCATGTAAACATTATGCATTTGATAGTAATACGTATAAATAATAATAATGTATAAAAAAGAAACGTACTACACAGGTAGTTAGTCAATATTAGAAATGCAAGTCAAATTTCAGAATGATGAATGACCAGGTCTTCGCACACACAGGACTTGAACCACAAAATGGAACTCATTTCATTATCAAAGGAATAGCATGGTTTTGAGTAGGATTTGATTGGTTGTTTCAGGCCACTCATTGAATTCTTTTTCTAAAAAAGAAATTATGACCCGAGTCCCCAGATGCACACAAAATGAAAAAAATCAAAGATTTAGAAAAACAATTTTGTATGAAAAAAATGTAGAAAACAGTTGTATGACAGTACACTGACAAAAATTGAAAAAAATGTACAAATTATGGTTAAAATGTACAAGTTGACACCTATGTGCATATTACAAGTTGACACCTATGTGCATATATGCATCTCTTTGTACAATTTCACATCAATCTGAATATAAATTGTAGTTTACCAGCTATTGTATGGATTTGGCTGAAAAAATATCAAGTACATGTATTCTGGAACTCTGCATGCATGGATGGGGGCAGTTAGAAACGAATCAGAATGCATGGATGGGGCAGTAAAAGAAAATCATATATGGATGGGGAAGTTAGAAATGACTCTAAAATGCATGGATATGAGCAGTTAGAAACAAATTAGTATGCATGGATGAGGCATTTAGAAACAAATCAGCAAGCATGGATGGAACAGAATGAATGGATGGGGCAGCTAGAACCGAATCAGTATACATGAATGGGGTAGTTAGAAACAACTCTAAGATGCATAGATAGGGAAGTTAGAAACAAACAAGTATCACCATGCATGGATGGGGCAGTTGGAAATGAATGACTCCAAGATGCATGGATGGTGGCAGTTAAAAACAAATCAGCATATATGGATGAGACAGAAACAATTTGGCATGCATGGATGAAGTAGGTTGAAACTCAGCATGCATGGATGGAGCAGTTAGAGACAAATTGGCATCCATGGATTTGGTAGGTAGAACTAAATTGGCATACATGGAGGGGGTAGTTAGAAACAAAGCAGTAAGCATTCATGGGGCAGTTGGAAACAACTTGGAATATATGGGAGTCCTTGAAAATTCCTTGTATATAATTCAGGAGCTGTTTTTGAACCATGATTATACTTTGATGTCTGGTATTTATCTTCATGAATGTTGGTATCACTAGTCCATGTTGTGTACACTTTCCCTATAAACGCTGTTATGTGCCCATGTAGAACTGTTTCTGATATCTTCATGAAGCTTTGTGTGCTTGTCTACTTTGTTAAATTCTAATTTGTGCAATAATTGCTACCTATTTATGGATGGTTCCATAGGAGGGTTTGTCTACTTCCTGTATGACTTCTTTTCTAAAAACTGCCATTCATTTCTCTCCAGATACTGGTTAAACCCGATATGCTGGTGTATCATTAATATATGTACTGGATGCATTATCTGCTCAGTACTTTTCTAGTTATTCAGATCTTTTGAATGGATTTAGACTTCTTATTTTGGATATGCATGCATATTTTACAACTAGAAGTTTAACATAGAAGTGGACTTTATGTCTTGAATCATTTGGCATATCAGCTTTATGTCCAGAAACATTTGGCATATCTTTATGAAAATTGTTATCCACGTTAAAATATGGACCTATTAATATCAAATTAAACTGTACAGGTGGCTCCCAACTGTTGGCCATGACCCTAAAAGCTAGTTTTCCTGAGCCTCATGACCCTGCTTTGCCACCAACCCCAACCACCAAAACAAAACCTGGAAACCTCTCAGAACATTCTTGTGACCCATATCTCCATACTCAAAGGGCTTGTTTATCATTCAAAGTTTTGTGGAAAATGGTTTGATTATTATTTCAGCCTCTCCCTCCATCTAATTGTTGATTAGGATTTTGCTGCACACCAACACTGTAAGGCTATATAGCACCAACAAAAAGTGATGATAGAGAATTGATGCATGAAAAGTGGTTCACAATCAATGAGTGGTAAAAAAAACCTGAAGTAGTGGATAATATACAGGTATGAAAGTTCCTGATCAAAAGGTAATGTCAATGGTATATAAACAGTAATTAAATAATAAAAGATATTTAAGATGATTGACAGTATACCTGCTGCTCTAAACTCCAGCAAAATAGGTTGCACATAAGCAATATTTTGGAATGTTAACCTCCTTTAAGACATTTAAAATGCACATTTGCTGTATCAAAAGCTCCTTTATGTGCTGAATACAGAAACTATAATATATAGGTTGGAGATTGAAACAATCCAACAAAAAAGATCTTCACTGTAAAGGGTTAAATGCAAGTAACACATATGGATAGATCTTTAATACGTAGGAATGGGTTAATCAGGTGACCAATTCTAATTTGTGCAATTATTGCTACCTACTTATGGATGGTTCCATAGGAATGATGCCATTTGGAGGGTTTGACTTCATGGAGCTTGTTGACAGCATCATTTAATCTTAAAAGCCATGTCTTCCTCCTATCATGTGAGAATGTTGGCCACTTTCAACCACTTTACCTGGAAAATGATGTCTCCCTACTATGGTGATAAAATGTTGGCCTAAGTCAACCTCTATCTTTAAAAAGCATGTCCCCCTACTATCACGATAGAATCTTGACCCCTTTCAAACCTCTACCTTAAGAGCCCTGTCTTCCTATTATCATGATAAAATACTGGCACCTTTCAACTTCTACCTTAAAAACCATGTCTCACCCCTTCCAACCTCTACCTGAAAAACTGACGCCCTATCATGATAGAATGTTGGCCCCTTTCAATCTCTTTACCTTATAAACCACATCTTGCTAATATCATGATAGAATATT
The DNA here is from genome assembly GCA_016746295.1 of Potamilus streckersoni. Classification (NCBI taxonomy): domain Eukaryota; kingdom Metazoa; phylum Mollusca; class Bivalvia; order Unionida; family Unionidae; genus Potamilus; species Potamilus streckersoni. The sequence continues at coordinate 1,662,644 of JAEAOA010001816.1, forward strand.
GGCCCCTCTGAACCTCATTAACTTTAAAAAAAAAACATCACCTTACTATCCTTGTTGAATGTTGATCATTTTCAAACTTTTTACCTGAAAAACTGTCCCTACCAAAATGATATAAATTTGGCCCATTTCAACCTCTTTAGCTTCAAAATCATGTCCTCATATATACTTTTCTGTGAAAAGATATCAAGGATTATGACTACCAGAGTAATAGATTTATGCACTAAGGTAATACCAAAAGAAAGAAATTTGGTTGCTAGCAGATAGAGATGATTGGCAGAAATATCATTGTGATATCTTGGCATTATTTGGGGAGATTTCGTACTAGAGGGTATCGGACATACACAACTTAGTCAATGTTTGTGCAAGAGGGTAATTCAAGGTAATGTTGGTATTATGAGTTTGTATTATTTTATGTCAATTGTTTAAATTTGATTAATGCATGTTAAAGTAGCAACTAATCAAGGTATCTAATCATACCATTTAAGATCATCACAAAATAGATCACAATGACATGCATTGGTCACTTAAGGGTAGTATTCCTTTGAAATAAATATAACCTGCTGACAGTTTGTAAGAAATGTAAGGTCACAATGACAAACCTTATATACTGATAATTTTAGTATGAAATGAAAGGTCACAGTTAAACACTGCCATCTTCCAACTTTTGTTACAATGACCAGTTCAGGAATAACACCAATTAATCTAGTTAATTTTAATTAACATTATCAAGTCACAAGGAGTCCAACACTGATTCAAAGTTTTAAAGAAGAAGGAAGCTGTAGTCATTGATTAAGGGGTATTAATGAGCAAGAAAAACTGATGTTAGAAAAAAGCACACAGTTACACAAAGTCATCACATTAAATCTGATGCTAAATAGTGAGGTTAAATACTAAAAGGTAGACCACAAAAATGCAAGGTTGTATTATGCTTGAGAATGGCTATAAAAACACCTGTATAACTTTAATAATTGCTGTAGTTAGAATTACCTTCCCTGTGGGACAAATCTCTTAATTTGTGTGTGTGTGATTTGGATTTTTAACAGTGCTTTAAAAAATTTTAAGTCATACAGTTATGTCTGCAATGCAATAGTTTATAGTGATGTGGTGAATCATGTAGCATGTTGTACCACCCAGTCACATTATCCTGACACCAGAACAATCTGTATTAACACTAACCTCTTAATGATGAGTGCCAAGCAAGGTGGCTGTTAGTACCGCTTTTATAAGTCTTTTTCTAAATTTGGTTTATAGTAACAATAATTGAGAGTATTTATATCATTGCTTCAGTCATTCTCAGAATTTTGTCAAAATTTACTTAAATTAAGCTGAAGCTCATATCCATTTCAATATGATCCTATAATTACCAAAGTGATAATGGGACCTATAATTACCAAAGTGATAATGGGACCTATAATTACCAAAGTGATAATGGGACCTATAATAACCAAACTGATGATGGGACCTATAATTACCAAACTGATAATGGGATCTATAACTACCAAACTGATAATGAGACCTATAATTACCAAACTGATAATGGGACCTATAATTACCAAACTGATAATGGGACCTATAACTACCAAACTGATAATGGGACCTATAATTACCAAACTGATAATGGGACCTATAATTACCAAACTGATAATGTAATGGGACAACTCAGGTGCATGTTAATATATTTTATCAAGACTCAATCCATATATTAAATTAACAAATTTACACATTAAAGACACTGTTCATCTTGAATATTCTTCTAAATCTGTGTTGCAATTACTCTATGATTCAGTATCAGTAATTGATTTGGGATAAATGGTACAAATATATCCACGTTTTCATTCCTTTTATTGTACTACAGTCATTTAACACACACGGGCTATTGTTATGTCTCTGATGCCTTTTCCTGTGATGGCTTCTCCTTTTGTGATTCTCTGCACGATTCCTGAATTCCAACCTCTTTTGGTGTCTCTTTAGAAGTGTCTTGACCAGCAGTTTCCTTGATGGTTTCTTGTTTGAACTGATAAAAAAAGCAAAAAAAAAATTATTTCCATAAGCTATTTGCATTTCTTGATGCATGCATCTAAGAAAGAAATGTGAAGTAGACCAACTTTCATCGAAGTTTAATAGCCATACAGTACAATGAATAATGCTGTTGTTTTAGTTTTCATTTTTAGAATAAGCCTAATGCAAACCCATCTCCATGTACAATGCTTTTTCAGTTTTAAACAAAGCCTGATGCAAAAAGACAACAGGTTTGGTGTTTAAGATGAAAATCATGTAAATCTGTTAAAAAGACACAGATTACACTAGACTTCAGCATCATAAGGTCAGCAACTGACCAACTGTTGAATCTAATGATTGAAGATGTTATACAAATCACAGACCAACTTAAATTATCTAAAAAAGTTTTAGGGAAACTCAGACTGTTCTATTTTCAATTAACCTTTGATGAATGGTTGAGTCCTCAAAAAATTCCCTTTTCAACCACACAGACACTTTGTTCCTGAACAGATGTTCAAATAAAAATAAGCTTCAGCTAGACATACCCTGGTTGTTCGAAAAATGTTACTAACTGAGAAGAAAATTAATCTTATCAGAACATTCTATGTTACAATTTAAATCAATTTAATCAGAATAGTCCATGTGTCCACCCGAGTGGCCGAGTGGTCTAAAGCGCTGTCCGTTACAGATCACTGCCATCTCACCTCTGTCTGCGTGGGTTCGAGTCTAGGATTCAGCGAATGTGGATATGTGAAAAAGCTTGCCAGTAGCTTCTCGTGGGTCGGTGGTTCTTTCCGGTGATTTCCCGGTTTCTTCCTCCACCATTAATAGCCTATCTTGTGCTGAAAAATGGCATTAAGCACAACAACAACAACAACAACAACAACAATTTAAATCAATATAATTAGAACAATCTGTGTTACAATTTAAATCAATTTAATCAGAATAGTCCATGTTACAATTTAAATCAATATAATTAGAACAGCCTGTGTTACAATTTAAATCAATCCAATTAGAACAGCCTGTGTTACAATTTAAATCAATCTAATTAGAATAGTTTGTGTTACAATTTAAATCAATCTAATTAGAACAGTCTGTTACAATTTAAATAAATCCAATTAGAACAGTCTATTACAATATAAATCAATCTAATCAAAACAGTCCATATTACAATTTAAATCCAATTAGAATAGTCTGTGTTACAATTTAAGTCAATCCAATAAGAAGTCTGTGTCACAATTTAAATCAATCCAATCAGAATAGTCTGTTACAATTTAAATCATTCTAATTAGAACAGTCTGTGTTACAATTTAAATCAATCCAATTAGAACAGTCTGTTACAATTTAAATCATTCCAATTAGAAGTCTATTACAATTTAAATCAGTTTATTAGATCAGTCTACTACAATTTAAATCAATCTAATTTGAACAATCTGTGTCAAAATTTAAATCAATTTTATCAGAACAGTCTGTGTTACAGTTTATAATGTTAACTTCCTGTGCCTTTTTTATACTCTGATGTTCTCCATTTCAATGACTGCTCATAAGCAGCATGTCAGGTGTTAAAATAATTTTGGTAGCATTTTCAAAGCATGAAGAAATTTACCACTTCTTTAAATTCAGACAAATCCCTTCTCATAGCGTAGGCATCTTCTCCGTCTGCATAATATTTCGGCTCAATCTCACTTATCCTGAAAATTAAAAATGTCACATTTTTAATCTCATTTTAAAATATCTCTTTCTTACATTTAATTCTTGTTTTTGCTACTACCAAATGTAAATTCAAGGAATTTCTTTGTTCCAATTTTTTCCACATCAGAAAACATCCAAAATAGCATGATTGAGATCTGATATCTTAGATTAACAGGATTCTGGAAATTTAATTTATATAAAAATGTGCAAAGGGGGTAGGGTCATGTGGGGTGATATCTTTTGAAAGCTGTTCCATAAGAACCATGTACAGTATCCCAAAAATTCATATAGTAAAAGTCCCATGTCTCTAATAAAAAAATGCTAATAACCTGAATAAAATCAACAATTGCAAAGCTCCCCTCTATGACACATTTTGTAGTCTCCACCAGCCATTTTCAGCATGCTATCTTGCAACAGCTTGGTATAAACATGGTGGTTGCATTTTTTAGTTCTTCTCTGCTTTCATAAAGGTTTTCCCATACAGACATGATTTTGGTCTTCCATAATAAAAAGCTGAAAATTTTTCATAAAACAATTCTGGGGTCCTTCCCCAATGGGGTCTCAAGGAAAAGTGCCCCAGGTCTGGGGGTACAGGGGGCCTTATGCACATGGCCAAAAATGCATTTTTTTTCAATCATAAAAAAACTGATCCTGGTGCAACTTATGCATATAGCATATCAAAAATTCTTGTAATTGCAAGCTAATTGAAAAGAAAACACAAAAACCAGTAATATACCATATTCATATCAATGAGTTTCCTTTGTTACAAACACCGATACATGGCATCACCAATTTCATTTTTCTAGCACAGACAATGCCTGAGAAATTAATGAATTTTTGTCTTTACAGATCACTTGCATCTCACATCTGTCCAAATCGGTGCGAGTTTTGACTTGTATGTGATAAAGTTTACAAATAGCTTCCCCTTGATCAGTGGTTTTTCTCAGGCTCATCCTTCACCAAATATATTGGCTGCCATGTGTCGCATATCGTGTGCTAAAACAAGCTTTAAAGCTCCAAAATCACAATCCAATTCTAACAGTATGCATACAGAAAGCAAAATTCACAATCCAATTCTAACAGTATGCATACAGAATGCAAAATCACAAATCACAATAAAATTCTAACAGATGCATACAGAAAGCAAATAAAACTTGATGTGGTCTTGAGCTAAATGCAAAAACTTGATCTAAGCCAGTGGAATGTGGTCACAGTGACTTTTTATTGTAAGGTGTGGTACAAAAAGAGATGCACACTAGGTTTAAACTGAATGATTTTAGCATGTACACAGAAATGAACTGAAAACAAAAAATTTGACTCAAGTCTGTGATGCAGTTAGGCTGTACATATGATGTGCAGGGTTTATATGTGCCAATTGGTGCCAAGGATATGTCATAAAGACAAACTAATACACCACATTTAATGTGCTGTAACCACATCTTTTAACTAAACCAAAGTACTTTGATTTTGGGCCTAACAAAATATGAACAAATACATTTCAAAGGTGGCAGCCAGTGTAGAGACTAATTTACAATGGCTGAGGTTGCCCTCGTAGATGTCAAGACCAAGAACATGTCACTGATAAACAGTATAACAGGAACATCCTTGCTGTCCAAACATGGATGTGATTTATCATTGTTTTTCTCTTTATTATAAGAAATGCATATGTGTCTTTTAAAACTGATTTGAACTATTCTAATTAAATAATACAAATTAAATGAGCCAAAAATTAGAAAATGTTTAGACATTTAATTATATTCCCCATGGTGTGGTATTCATGTGACAATTGTGTCGGTGGAGTTCAAACTGCCAATGTAGGAATAAAACCTTCTACATACTGAAATTTGAGTGTGTTTGTGTAGAGATGGAGAGCAGCTCTGTTGCTCTTTCGAACATGGAGGGAGACATATTTGGCATCAAAGTTTTCACACATGGCTCGTGATGCTTGATCCATTAGCTTCTGTGCCATCCCCAGACGTCTGTAGGACCGTTTCACAGCCTGAACAAAATAATACATACATTAGAGCTGAAATGAATAACTGAACATTCAAATGCTCTTTGGTGAATATTCAATTGCTCTTTGGTGAATATTCAAAACTGAAAATCAGTATTCAAATATTCTGCTTTTACATTACATGTGAACAACATTAAACATAATACATCACCAAGCAATACTGAATTAGTTTGCATGTGAACAACATTAAATATAATACATCACTCCCCCTGACCATAATGTCAAAATTGACACATTGCTCGCAATATGATTTTAATTCACTGTCATTGAGGCACCCTTGAAAAGATATGAAATACAGCAGTAATATGGTGGACACATAAAAGTTGACAATGCTTTAAGTAGCAATCAGTATCCAAATGGAAATGAATTTCTTTGGCCACTCCTCGAAAGCAATTTTTATTGTGAAAAAAGCACTTCCTAGATATATTTAGTTTTCAAAGTGCCTGTATTTAACAGACAAAGTGAGCAAGAGTTCTCAGTTCTTGTCGTAAAAACAAATGTTTCACTCTTCAAAATCAATCTACATTATACTCTCAATACCTTAACAATCATTACGATTAATTCAACAAGAAATGCAAAATTATTTTTGCTGCAAACAGCTTGCAATTCATGCAGTTTCTAAAATTAGGAGCAGAGATCAGTGCACCACTGAACCAGTTCTCGTCACACACCTTTATGGCACTGTAATGTATGAAACTGGGTGATTTATTTTATTTCAGTATGATTAATTTCCTGTACATTTTATATCCAATATCTTGGTAGTCATTTCAATATGTGCCAAAGATCAAGAAATGACATCACAACTTTCATTAATTTTGCAGTGCATTTTTCCTGCAAATAATAACTACATTATCCATGGAATTGGTATGCATAATTTATTACTCATTATCTGCATCTGCATAATTAGCAAACCACAATAATGGTCACTATAACTTTCCCAATCTCTGAGTGGCCGAGTAGTCTAAAGCACTCTCTGTTATGGATCACTGCCATCTCACCTCTGTCTGCATGGGTTCAAGATTAAGATTTGGCAAATGTGGATATGTGAGAAGGCTTGCCAATAGCTTCTCGTGGGTCGGTGGTTCTTTCCGCATATTTCTTCCTCTACCATTAATACTGGCTGCCATGTATAGCATATCATGTGCTGAAAAATGGCATCAAGTCCCACAACAACAACAACTTTCTCATACTGTACCATAATGCACATGCGATTACTTTAACCAATACAGAATGTGCCTTCCTCTGCAAAAGAATTCTAAACAAAATGGGTTTGTTTTGAATCAGATCTGCTTTTTGAATTTGCAAGTTAATGGTAATTCATGCTTTTCAAACTTGTGACAAAACGGATAGTTGGTTAACACAACACATAATTTACATAACTTTAACAATTTGCATTTTGACTAGCATGAAAAGAACTCCAGTAAAGGAATATTTTTTGGCCATATTTTATTTTAAAAACAATTAGGGGAAATTGTAACTGCACAAACTGAACTTTTACTCTGAATCATAAAAAAGCATCAAAAAGAATATGGCTGTTCCAATAAAACACATGGATATATTTAGTTTTACTAATCACAAAGTGAAAATCTTTCATTTTTTTCTAAACCATAAGGAAAACTAGCAAATTTTTTAAATATATCTCCTTATAAAATTGAAGTAAACTTCTGTGGTCACATTAATTTTAGTCTTGTGAGACTTAGTTTGCATCATTTGTATTCGATGAGATGTTTCCACACAAAAGTGACTTTTATGATTTACCAGCTGGTACATGTACATGATAATTTCAGCCAGCAGAAAAACATGGGTTATAATTTTTTCTTTCATGATGATGGATTTTGAAAAATGTTTGAAAATTAAATTTAAAATTTAAAAATAAATATTTCTAAGTAATCATTCCAGTATAAATTGTTTACTCCATGATGTATAACATTCATGACACAGACATGTACAAAAACTTATGAAAAATAAACATTAACTTTTAATATAATCTGGTAATCTTTTATCTGTTGTAATATTATAAAACAATCCCCATTTCATTGTATCATAATTAATCTTTACTATATGTATGTATGTATGTAGGTAGGTAGGTAGGTAGGTAGGTAGATATGTAGGTAGGTATGTATGTAGGTATATATACAAACATTCAATCAGTAAAGATTATTTATGATACAAACATATAGTAGCCTACCAGTGACCAAAAATCCTCAAGGACATCCTATTCAGGGCAAAGCTAATGCCAATCACTAGCCAAGACCACCCTTGTCAATCTGGCCCCTATGGTGATAAAAGATGCAAAACCTGTCAACATATGATGGAGGCCAGGACATTTTCTAGCACAGTGATCAGAGAAAAACTAAATATACATGGTCCAAACAAAATATTCAAAGCAGAGAATGTAATTTATCTCATCACATGTAAGATCTGCAGCCTTTAATATGTTGGAGAAACTGAAAAGCTACACAAAACTATCAACATTCAAAGATCTGTCAGGATGAAAAAGAAGCTGTACAGACGCCAGGTCACACATCAATTCTCCTCCTCTGGCCACACTTTCAGTGATATAACACTTATTGCAATTGCTCTCAACCCCTATTGGAGTTCCGAAACTAGGAAAGAAAATGAAATCTTACTGGATAAACCACCTTAGAACATTGAAACTAAGTGGTTTAAACCAAGAAGACTAGAAAAAGACAGCCATACACAAATATAATTATCTTTTGCAGCCGACACATTTTCTTTTAGATAATTCTATAAATTTGCTTAATAACCTACAATTACTATTACAACAATTAAATATCTGGGATATAATCTGCGCTTACTTAAATGTACATAAAATAGCAGATGACGTTATGGTTTATTGATTTTTATGTCAATACAAATATTTTCCAGTATCTGCAACAAGCTGAAATAAACCAGTTGAAACAAAATAAACTTAAAGGTTTAATTCCTGTAAAACAGCCATGTAAAGTTTTGCAAACACTACAGTTTTTTTTGTTTTATTTGTTTGTCTTGTCTATGTTTGGTATATGTCTTGGAAAAAGATTCATTAAGAGTCTAAAGTGCTTGGGCTAGTTAGATACTAGTTTTGTACTATTTGTTGGCATTTTATTGCACACACACACACAACAGGGATCAAGCCAGACTTGAATTTTCGGGATGAAGGGATAAATGACTTCTTCTTTTTGCCAAAACTGAGAAGTGAGCTCAACAGGTAGAAGTGGAAGCAATGCAAAATATCTAAAGATAGTAGTAATGCTAATAATTGGCTATATAGTATTTGCTTTGCTACTTTTGTTTCCCTTTTTAACAAAAGTGAGAGAAAACAATTTTGATCTGACAGCATTTCCCGAATTCTACAACAACGCATTGTCCCATATGCTGGGACCTACATACAGTGTTTGGCACCAACACAGGTCCACTGGCCTGAGGCCATCTGATTTTCAGAAGGACCACCACTTTCCTAAAGCTGGGTGGTCTGTGGGGCCTGCAATTTTAAATTGTGGATATTAAAAATATATCCCATGTTATAGGATTGTACCAATTTTTCTTCTAATTATAAACATGTCAAACACAGCAAAAATCGAAAGTGAAATGAGTTAAAAACAAAACAAAGATAATACCTGTGCCATTTAATCCAAATTATCATTGTTGTTTGGGTGTCTACCTTAAATTGTCATTTGGGTGCTTACTTTGTTAATCATTTAAGAGTATCAAGCATTTAGGTGATTAACTTTTGGTTACGTGGTTTCACATGTTTGAAAAATGTGGAGATTTTTTTGATAACGTCTATCTATCCCACACCTAAAAAAGACAAGACACTCAAAATATGTGTACAATAAAAACCTGTAAAAGAATGAAAATTTCAAGATACCCGGAATCAGGAAGTTCTATGCCTAACCCACAGCAAGAAGAAGGATGAGATGACATTCAGTTTGTTCTGCCTATAATATGATCGGGAACATTTTGTAGTTGGCTGCAATAACTTTAAAAACAAATCAGAACCCACAAGCTGAGATGGCAGTCCCTGGCTGTTCTGAAAGCGAATATTGCTGAATAAGGCAACCACTGAAAAACTATGTGTCATGTTTGCTCATTTTGTAGAGAAAAATAGATGCCCATATACTGACTATGCGAAATTATGTGAGTTGGACAAGGTTTGGAAATAGGTAGTACCCACCTGACAGCCAAATAGTCAGAAATTTATTGGGGCTATTGCCGATAATTGTAGTCAGAACAGGACCATATCATTTCCTCCAGTCGTTTTTTTTCTTCCAGTTATTAGAGATTGCTTCACAGACATGTTTAACAAAGAGGCAGAAATTGTGTACATTCTTTTGCGTGAAAATTACATTTTATAAGCTTTCATTTTATACTACTGAATTTAATCTATTAAACAGAAATTTAAATTTAGATCTATTCCATTTATAATAATGTAAGCTCTTAAACCAACATTTTAACATTGGATCTATTCTAGTTTATTTAATTTTGTTAAGTCAATAATTTAGTTTTTCTTCTTAGGTTTAAATTTATTTTTTTATATAAAAATGTACCAAGGTAGACAGTGAAACCATCAGTCTTGCTATAACGGGCCTTGTCAGAGAGATATGGGAATGAATGGATGAAAAAAAATGTTGCAATTGGAACTAATGGTGTGTCTGACAGTGATATTAATGATGATTATGACGATGATAATAAGCACAAGATTTTCAGCATTACAAAACAAAGCATATAAATTGTTGATTAATTTAATGTAAACAGTAATAAAATAACCTTGTATGTGTTTTATTGTATAAATTACATATTTGTTTCCCACTAAGTAGATCTGTAAATGAGAAGGACCTTCTATCAGTCAGAAGTAACACAAGTTTTCAAAAGTAGGAAGTCTGTGCAGGCTTCCTACTTAAAAAAAGTTAGTGTCAAACCCTGACATAATTGCATTTTTATGCCATATATTAAACAAAATAAGTTAGACTTTACTTTCTGAGTTAAAATATTTTCCGTATTATATCCCCAACCAATTCTATCAATGGGTGATTTTTTGTTCAATAAATTCTATCAATGGGTCCTGAAAGGCCTAAACCACTTTTAACCATGGCTATCCAATTTCAAAACTCCCTATCCCTAGTCACATGCATGTTTTAATCAAACAGCCCTTATTTAAAACAAACAGCCCTTATTTAAAACTCTAACATGTGATTTCATTTGATTCTAATGACTTACTTGTTATTTCAATACAAATGAATAAATATACAGATTTAAAGCCTTATTAATGAATATTATATCAGAATAAATTTGATGAATATTGGGATAAGTAATAGTGGTATCTGTTTCAGCTCTAAAATACATAAAACAACCAATCAAGAAATACAGATTTGTTTTGAATATAAAAGTGCAATCTCAAAAAGGTAGAAATTCAACTAGTTATTTTAATAAAGACCAAAAGTTTTAAATCATACTTTGAAAAACTATAAATGACCTAAGGAACAAATTCATAATTTCAATATAATATTGTGTAATTCTGTCAATTTTTGTTGATTATTTAGGAAAGTCAGGTAAATCTGTCAATCTGTGTTGCAGATGGACAAAGGTCAGTTAAATATGTTAATATGTGCTGTAGACAGAGAAAGGTCAGGTAAGTTTGTAAATTTTTGCTGCTAATGGAGAAAAGTCTGATAATTCTGTCAATGTGCTTGAGGATGGAGAAGAGTCAGGTAAATCTATCGATTTGTGTTGTAAATAGTGAAGAGACGGGTAAATCTGTTAATCTGTCTTCTGTATGGAGAGGGTTTAGGTAAATCTGTTAATCTGTGTTGTGTATGGACAAGAGTCAGGTCAATCTATCAGTTTTGAGAATGAAAAACAATTAGGAGTCAGGTAAATCTATCAATTTGTGTTGTGGATAGAGAAGGGTCAGGTACATCTGTTAATATGTCTTCTGTATGGAGATATGTCAGGTAAATCTGTTAATCTGTGTTGTGTATGAACAAGAGTCAGGTTAAGAATGAAAAAGAATTAGGTTCAACTGTCATTTGTGTTGTGTATTGAGATAAGTCAATTAAATGTGTCAATTTGCATGCTGGATTGAGCACAGTCTAGCTAATCTGTCAATTTGGATGTAGAAGGTCTATCAATTTGTGCTCTGTGAATGGAGAAGTGTCAGGCAAATCTGCCAATTTGTATTGTGGAGGGTCAGGTAAATGTGTTAAATTCTACTGTAGTGGATCAAGGTCAGGTATGTTTTTGAATTTGTGGTTTGTGGATGAAGGAGAATCATGTAAAATGTGAATTTGTGGTTTAAACATTTTAAACACATTTCTGTCAACCCCTTGCTTTTTATCCTAAAAACATTCCCAAAATGTCAGTGATTGCAATGAGGTTGATCTTCTGACCTCTCATCTTCCCAGTGGAGAAAGACAAACCAACATTTCTTGAATATGTTACATACATGAACAAGTTCTGTAAATTTCCAGAGAGTGTTTGGGAAATTTCCAACACTTGGTTTAAAAGGATATGGATAAAAAGATAGATCAATGGATAATAAGAATATCCAGCATGCATTTTAATGATGCATGGTAATTATACAATAGGCTTTCAAGCTTTACCTTATTTTAGTTGATAAAAATTATTTTTTGACTTCCCTGTGTTTTCAAATTTGCACACCTTGAAACTACATCTTCAAGGTCAAAAATATTTGTTTCAACTTATGAAACTGAAATAAGTACTAATACACCCAGCATCAATATGCTCACTGATAGTCAAGAAGACTAGAAAATACTTACTGACAATTATTTGAAAGAAATATAAAAATATTCTTCATTTCTTTCATATTTTAAAGTTTTAAAATAAAACATCAGATTTAAACTTGCTGTTGAAAATCTCTGAAAATAAACTGAAAGGGTATATGGGCAACCTTGCCCAATTGATATGTTTTTGTATTAATTATCCTAACATTGTATTTCATCAATTTCTATTTGATACTTCTCTGTCATAAATCTAATGGCAAAGTTTTCATATAGATAAATTTATGAACATACTAATGACATAATTATTAACCCTTTTCCTCTAGCTGTATAATTATTTTTCACAAAATGATTTTATATGTGCTTTAAAATCTTGAGAGAAATCATTCATTATCAAATCAGTGAATCAGAGCCTTTACCTAAGTTATTGAAGCTTTCATAGTTGTGATTCTACTTGAGCAAGTACTGAATGATATCAGATACCACCATTTTGTTGAATGAAGAATATGACAGAATTACGACCTACTTACTTTGAATAGCAGATTTCAACCAGAGCATAAACAGTGACCTCGTGATCTGATGTAATGGTCATTCTCACCAATGAATGTAGTATCTAATAGGGGGTTTTCACCCAAAAGGTGGCATAATGAAAACCCACTCAAAATGACTGCTGTTTAGAGTTACCAAAAAGCGCTTGTATGGGAATCGAGTAAAGTGCCAAAAGTGCCTGTATGCAGTAGAGCGCCAAAAGGTGCTTGTATGACATAAAGGGTTAAATGGAGTGACTTTTTTAAAAACATTCAATTTCCAGCCCTATCATGCTCATATGCTTGCCGTCTCATACCCTCCGAATGATACATGTAAATCCTTCTTCATTGTTTTGAAGGGTTTTTGATTATCTGATCCATTGTATTATAATTGTAAAAAAATGAAAATAAAAAAATGAACAAGCAGTTTGGCCTACACAAAAAATTCTTCCCAGCCTGATACATTCAAATACATAGATCATCATTCATGACATCTTTCATTTTGAGATAAAAGCTACAGAAAAACAACTCCTCTGTTTGGTCTAAATTTGTTACTGTATACTGTACACAATTCATTATTATTAATATTTGAAATTAAAAAGCCATCTTATAAGCTTGTTAATATCTGATCAAATTGTTCTACAATAATGTCACACATAACAATGTACTCTGCTTTAGTCAAGGGAGGTAATAGTCAGCAATTGTAGATAATCTAACTTTTAATTTTAAATGTATTTTAGGAAGTTAGCTGGAGTACATTATAGTGTGAAAAGTAATTTTTAGTTTTTAAAATATTTTCAATAAAATCATGAAAAATTTACAAGGTCAAAGATTTTCTCCATATCTGACCCTTAATGCTAACTGATAAACCTAATCAACGAAAAGTTCATTTTCAATACATTCAAAGTAAAAAGATAAAGGAGGCAAATTACACTGTCATGATGACAATGTAGCACAGCATCAGTCATTAATTAATCTACTGGGTGTATTGCAAAAGTCAGTCAATTTATCTAGATTGGTGCCTTTTTGTATGCATTGACACATTGTCATGTGTGCATTGACAGCAAAATTTCACACATCAAATACACATCAAATACCTGTGAACCTCTTGTATGAACAAAATGTCTCTATTTATTCTAGGTTTGCTATGCGGTGTAACTTACGAGTGATGTGATATGTCCATGTGGCACAGAGTCTTCGGGGTCTTCTTCCCTGTTAGAATAAAAAAAATTGGCTCTGTATTCTTCAAACCTTTAAAGCAAGAAACCTTAGCTCAAGCACACAATGTCCTACAACCCTACATCTTTTTCAGAAAGAAACGCTGGATCCAACACAGAAAGTCCCACAACATTTTAAGCAAGAAAACATAGCGCAAGCATACAAAGTCCCAAACCTTTGAAGAGTGGCACAGAATTATATAAATGAATTTATTTATTAAATACATGTACTCGGGTTTCGTTTCTTGTGTACAACAGTACTTGAGGGTGATATTTGTATACTGTACATTATTTAAAAAAACTGAGTTTAGTTTATCCTATGCTGCATGTGCAAAGTGCTTTCGATAAGAAAAACCAAATTCTTCCAGTGCACTGACGATTTAGGCTACATCGTTTGTGTATAAATGCCTCACCAATATCTTCGTAGTCAATGTGGTATCAGCTACAGAGCTAACCACAAGAAGTTGACCACAGCAGCTGCAAAGCTGAACCATAGCAGCCATAGAGCTGAGTGAGCAGTGTTACTAGTTGTGTTGCAGGTGATCTGGCATTGCTGACATAATTATTGGGCACTGATTGCTTGATTGACCAAGGAATTGAATGGTCACTACCGATAATGGTTCTTGCTTGATTAACCATGTGACTGGTAGCCAAGTGTAATATTGAGGGAAGTGTTTTGTATTACTCCATGCATGTAATCTTTTAGCAGTGGACTAATTTTTGGGGTTTTGTTATACCCAATGTTTTGGAAGTGTAACAAAATTTTTGTATGATATCTGTCCAATCAATTCATCATTTTACTATTGAGTAATACACATCATTCTTTTCATTCTTTCATCATGTGAAATTACAGTGAATCTTTCACTTCTGTCCTTGTACTGCATAGTCATTTATTTGTATTTATATTTGTTGCATTTTTAAATTTGTGCATATTATGTTAATTTGTCTAATATTTGAATCTTATAAATGCACATATTAATCATAATTCTTTCTCATTCAAGTCACACATCAATAAACATTGTATTTGTATCATCATCAAAAGTGTTCTGTTGTAAATCTGGAAATTCATCTCGGCTATCTTGTTACATAAAAGAAATTAAGCTACATACACTGAACCTTCCAATTTCTCTTGACTTTGATATCTATACTTCAGCCATATTTTGATGATATTAGTAAATATCACATCTTGTTTGGGGATTGTGAGCTTAATTTTGGGTTTCTTGTTCTCATACAATCAAATGGTCAAAAAATTCTAGAGTGGAATAGCTAATTGAGCAAGTATGCAGTACAGAATGCATGTGGTACAAAGGCTGATAATGAGATTATTATATTACAATAAATATGAACTTTTCCTGCATAATATTGGTCCCTTGAATCGTTCACTGTTACAGCAATATTTACAATTCATTGTCTTAATCATGACCCGAAGAGCAGACATGATTGTTTATGCAGACAAAGAAACAAACAAAAACCATGATGCAGTCGGACTCTACAATGACTGATTCAAAGCATGTAACATGTCCTTCAGAGTGGTAAAAAAGCTTGGCCAATCCAATGATCAAGTCATTAATATGTATGGATCCTGCTCATAAATTTAAATTATGCAGTCTTGATACCAAAGTTCCAAGTTTGATCAAAATCACAAACTATGGCAGAGTGGTGACAAGCTTTGCTGATCAAATCATATTAAAAATATGATCTCCATAGTAGTGATAAGCTTAACCAATGAAATCATATAAAAAATACAGTATCTCACAAGCTTACCCAATCAAATTATTATTCACTTTAAATACAAAGTCCTCATCAATAATCTTCTTGGACAGAAACATTAATTTGGAATTAAAAAGAATTCTGACAAAGAGATTTTTGGACTATTATTATTTTGATGCATACCATATTACATACAAGATAGCTGTGACCTTAATAAAAACAAACCAAACTGAATATAAGAATGTGTGTCATTAACAGTATTCATGCCATACTTTATAAAAGAAAGTGTGACCTTGTCAGAATCTATACTATACTGGATACAAGAAAGTGTAACCATTAAAGCTGTCAATGGGTACATGAGTACTCGCTCAGTGATATCAATAAAAACATGTTTCTAAGTACATATAAAAGACATCCGAAACAGTTTATAAACAGAATAACAATTACATTTCAAGACTCTTGTCATGTAAATATTGGCTGCTGCACATTTATCCACTGTTAGATCTGTCTAATTTCCTTATTTTCTACTTCTAGTAACTGTACATGAAACACCTCCAAAAAAACCCTGATCAGTTTCTTGAGTATTAAACTATGTGCCACTGATTCATTGTACACTGCTCCAGTGGCCTAGTGGTTAAAGCATCTGCCTTGGATGTGGGAGGTTGCGGGTTCAAACCCAGGCTAAGTCATACCAAAGACTTACATAAATGGTACAAACAGCTGCCTCATTAGGTGTTCAGCGTTAAGAGGTTATTGTAAGGACTGGTCATCCACATGTCAGGATAATATGACTGGGTGGGACAAGATGCTACATGTCTGCGGCATGATGCCCAAGTGCTAGTCATTGCTATAAACTACCACACTGCAGACATCATAGCGCTATGACTGAAAATTTTTTAAAACTACATTAAAAATCCAAATCATATAGACCCACATTATATTTTGATACACACATACATAGCAGACCATTCTAAACTTAAAACATAAATGGTGCTAAATATTAAGACAAATAGGCATTATCAATGTGACTCATGGATGTATATAACTAAAAAATTTTAACAGGATTCAATTAAAATTAAAAACATGCTGCATCAGGGAAAGGAAAATCAAAAGCATTTTACAAATTCAAGAAAAACAAATATCCGAAGAATCTGACAGCAAAGAAAGAATCTGACTAATGTAATGCAGCATTCATCATTTGTGGATTTCAAGACCATTTCACTAAATTTAGACATGTAGACCAGTTAAAGTGAGTGTTATTTACAAACAATTTATCAAATTTGTTTTGCATTTATACTATCTTACTGATCCACATATGACAAAACTTTTAATCCTGGTAAGGAGCAAAACATAAATGTATGTTTTTTCACAGTTTTCTGTAATATGGCATTTAGTATATACACTCCTCTCTCAGGGACTGTGTGAACCTACAACAAAGCAGTTCAGGCTCACATTTAATTTCCCTTGATCAGGCACTCAGGTAACCAATTATTTAAACTGGTGTTTACCTGGCAGATGTTTCCTAAAATTATGACAGCTTTATTGACCCTAACAAAATTCATAAAATATTGGATACAAGAAAGTGTGACCTTAATAGAATCCATAAATATATCAGATCTAATTGCACAGAAATTATTCCTACTTCAGTAAAATAACCTATTTACAGCTCCAACATTTTGTATTATAACTATCTGCAAATATATGATTTCTGCCATTTGTAAGAATAATGAATTTAATAACCTAAATTCCATAAACAAGATGTCAGGAGAAACATTTCTGGCATGTGTTTATTTCTAAATAATTAATTGCTGAAATTTAAAATTACTTTTGATTCTTACTTTTTTTTTGTCAGCCTTGTATCAAAACTTATTGTCTAAGTCTGAAAAATTAAATATTAGCTTTAATATAAATCAATAAAACTATTTTAAAGTATAAAAAGATTGGTTGTTGTTGTTATAGGGTTTAACACCATTTTTCAGCACAAGATAGGCTATACATAGCCACCAGTATAATTGGTGGAGGAAAAACCTGGGGAAAACCCTGAAAGAACCACCTACCCATGAGAAGCTACAGGTAAGCTTTCTCTTATAACTGCATTGGCCAAGCCCAAGACTTGAACCCATACAGAAAGAGGTGAGATGGCAGTGATCCATAACTGTGAGTGCTTTAGAAAACTTGGTCACTTTGGAACCCCCACCCCCCAAATTGGTTTGTTAATCTTGGTATACTCACATCTTAGCCAAGACATAGCCAACTATTTTTCCACTTTCATCCTCAGCTACATATGACAACTGAAACATAAAATTCAACTGGTTATAAAAACATTCATTGTACTTCTTAAAAAAATTTAAAACTACAAGTATATATTGTACAATAATGAACAAAATAAAGTCTTTTTTTAAAAAAAATTCTATTAATCCAAGTCTTGTCTTTTGAATGAGTATCAGAAAATGAAAATCAAAAGACAGCAAGTAATTTACTATGGTCAGTGGCTTTGCATAATGATTTGATTTCTCAACAGCTGATGATATGTCCCACATTTGTAGAGCATTTACTATGCTTATGAATGACTTGACATACAAAATTGATCCCCATAACAAAGGGTCTATACTTTGTTCATGTCAATTCAATTTTGATGTTTTATATCTGAATTTGATAAGGTTACATTTATTTCAAGAGACCATGATATATAATCAATAAAGATTAAATATAATTGTATCTCACAGAGGGATGCCTTAACTCAAAGAATGTCTTATATCCACTCACAAACAATCTTGTATCTCCCTTAAATGACCCAAATCAACCTTTCCATCCAACAACCAACTATAACAAGATGTATAATATTGTATTTAATATAAGTTCTTGATCCCAACTTTATCTTAGATGTTATTGCCATCTAGTCAATGGCAAACCTCTTTTTACCTGAGGCCAGGACAGGCCATGATAAAAGTAATATTTCATCTGATAGTTCTCTGGCAAGCAAAGCAGGTTGCAGTGCTGCATGTTCATTAAGTCCTCGGGCTGAAAGATAAAAGAAAAATTCTTGTGAAGTATAATATGACCATACCAGGCATTCTATATCACCCATGTAAGAATACTGCTTGCCAGTCTCAAATCTCCACAACTGAGACATGATCAACAGGATCAAATTAGGATAATGCATGGCTCACCAATAGACTCTTAATTAGCATAGGAATACCTGCAATTAATCCTAGAATACCTACAGTGGGAATCAGTCGTCCAGAAAATCTAAAATGCTATTAATGGTTTTCTAGCAATTAATTTCCAGAAAAACTTTTGACCAGGAAAGCTAAAAATCAATTAATGGTATTCTAGCAATTGCCAAAAAACAATGATATTCTAAAAAATATAGAAAATATCTGAATGACATTCCAGGCTCAGAATACCTAATATGTGCATCAACAAATTGTTGTAAATATGGGTTCCTCCAATGAACTGTCTTGGGAGTAGTCTCTACTCTCACCACACCTCACTGTATCTTTTTCTTCTTTTTTTTTCTTTCTAGCACTGTACCATCATGTAATAGTGTTGACTGGATTGTCTGATCCAAAAGTCAAACTCGAACTTGTACCATTCTATTCATGTATCAACTGTTATAGTTACTAAACTGTTAATTTAGATCAATATATGTAAGAACACTGTGATGACTATGTACTATTGGTTTCAACAGTAACATACAATTTCAACCATTGTATGATTCATGAATATTATATTTTTGGCAAAAACTGATACCAGGTTTTGTAAAAATGAACACCAAGCCTTCAGAAGTACCAGGAACAATGTAATTTTTATTCCTGAAACTAAATATTCACAAAACAGATTTTAACATGTAATGTATATGTAATTTAACTACTTGAGTGTTAGTTTTATTTTATTCCATTACAGATTATTGTAACAATAATTTTGTCTACTGGATTTGATATTTTTTGGGGGGAAATTCAATTAAGTTTGATGTGTGTTGTGATTGTGATTTTTAACGTAACTTTAACAATTTTTCAGTCATATCGCTACAATACCTGCAGTGTGGTAGTTTATAGTGATGTCTAGCACTGGGGCATCATGCAGCAGATATGTAACATGATATCCCACCCAGTCACATTATTGTGACACAAGGCCGACCAGACCTAATACTAACCTCTTAATGCTGAGCGCCAAGTGATGCAGCTGGTAGTACCATTTTTGTAAGTCTTTGGTAGGACTCAATCAGGGATCGAACCCACGACCTCCCACATCTGAGGTAGATGCTCTAACCACTAGGCCACCAGAGCAGTAGTTCTGTTTGACCTGGCAAAACAGCCAGTAGTTGATGGAAAAATAATTTTTCTAATTTGTTTGCTAAATATACAGATTGATCAATGCTTAAAAGGTATTCCGTTTTCTCTTTAGTTACAGCAAAACTATTTCTTCTGGTACATTGCATGACTGTTTGGGTTATACTATAGCACAAAGTACTAAAGCCAGACATCAGCATGAGCAGATTAAGATATAACAATGCAGTATTAGGGTGGTTTGTCAATATAAATGAGACCATTACGTATCACTCCCATCTCACCTCTGTCTGCAAGAGTTCGAGTCCAGACTTGGCTAACGTGGGTAAACGAGAAAGCCTGCCAGTAGCTTCTCATGTGTCAGCGGTTTTTCCAGGGCTTTTCCAGGGTTCTTCCTCCACCATTAGTAGTACGGCATTACTGATTAGCATTTTTCTACTGATTTCCAATTCTAGATTTTCCGCATGAAATTTTTAGGTCTCCACATTTATTTCTAAATGCGGAGACCAATGATATTTGGCCATTTTTCACACTGAAGTTTTACACTGTGTTAACCTCTCCATCAGTTCTGACTTATTGGACACTCACTAGTAATTAATAAGAACAGAACACCTATGTATGCATCTAATACTGACCTTATTTAAAAATTTTGAGAGGGACATATGTTGGAAATTTGAAATTTTGAAAATGATAGTTTTTAAAAAAAATAAGAACTCTAATGCTATTAATAACAATAATAATAACAACTAGCATTCATGTCTGTGTGTATTATTATGTTAGCCGATTTAGAAGAATCAACGATTAATGGGGCCTGACGGAAAAGTTTTAAGTATATTACATTTATGTATTATTTTTTGTCATCTACAATGATTTTCTGCAATTTCTTACTCAAAAGCCTGTGAATAGTCCTACAACGTAATCCCCATCACCCAGATATTTTTTCTTCTAAAACAAAAACAATATGTGCTATGTCTTACAATGTAGGACTATAATCCGAATCAATTAACCCGTTTGTACCCTTACCGATTTCAATAATGGAAACCTTTTGTTTAATAAAAAGTTCAAAGAACTTAGTCAATTCATTCATTGATTTATATTTTTTAACCTGACTGTGAGTAAAATGGCTGTGACACCATCATCGTCTGCACGTTTCATGCTTAACATAAGTTTACAATATAACTGACGGACATGCTCAAGACACATTTCCAGTTCTTGGACCAGTCCATTTTCAGCAAAGGGGTGAATGCGCAACTAAAGATGTACATACATATGTTGTCTACTTCCGATATTTACAGTGCTGTGTCGAATCAAGCAATGGAAAAGAATGGCAATACAAAAAAAATTGTCTTTTTACGTGGATTTAACAAGCGGTTTCATTATGTTCATGTTTCCAAAGAAATATAATTCCAAACTCAACGTTATGGTAATTTACGGAATTATCTGGCAGTTACCGAATAGGATATAAATTACGTCATTATGTGGTCTGACGGAAATAAAATGCCCCATAGTGTACTAGAATATGGTGCCGTATTAGTATGGAAAGTCCGTTAAGCATGAAAGGTGCAAGAAATGCCTAGTACTAATATTAGTACCTTAGTCCTACCTAACCATAACAAAACATGTTGAGGCTACGACATCGTAGCTAGGGGATGCCAGTATTAGTGTCATTCTAATCAGAAATTATAAATCAATGATTCAGTTATTGAAATCAGTAGGGGTCTACAAACTAACGGGGATGTACTATAGGAGAGAGAGAGAGAGAGAGAGAGAGAGAGAGAGAGAGAGAGAGAGAGAGAGAGAGAGAGAGAGAGAGAGAGAGAGAGAGAGAGAGAGAGAGAGAGAGAGAGAGAGAGAGAGAGAGAGAGAGAGAGAGAGAGAGAGAGAGAGAGAGAGAGAGAGAGAGAGAGTAATTGATTACTGTTGCACATCGAATGTTCATCTTGGCTATTCTCTGAAATTAGGCCTACAATGTTCTCTTGGTGTCGCAAGGTGCAGCCGGAAACAAACCTGACCTTTTTAACGACATAAATTCATTGAATTTTCATATATTAATACATTTAAACATGTTAACAATTCCTATTTTAAAACATTCTATACAAATTAATTCATTGACATAAACATTTGACATTGAAACATCGTCTGTTTACGACATTTATATTAATTTCATTAGATGGCGCTCACCAGTCATTATGTAATTTTGAGAGAGCGTTGTATGCAAGGTGAAATTGTTTGCATTTAAAACATGCAAAGTGGAGAGAATATTGACATATATTTATACTACTTTTGTGTAATGTGGCCGACATTTCTTCGGCTACTGTACTTTTGGAAGTTGTAAATGATCTTAGTACATTACCTATTAAAATTACTGCTCCCTTGTGCTCCAAAAATCAATCTGAATTTGTCTAACGTACACAATCTTTGGCAGCTATTAAAATAGGGAAAATGAATCTTGCCAAACTAGACAATACCATCTTCAGAAAGTGCAATGAATGAATTACCAAATATATTAAATGTAAAAAAAATATATAAGCTTTTTTTATTTTTACAATTTATTTCTGAAGTTCGGAAAGTGAAAATGAGCAAGTGGAGCTAGCATTTTTTTGAAAGATGCACATCTGACGTAATGCCAAGCTGTATGCTCTTTAAACCATATTACACCAAAATAAAAGGAATTAAAGGTCTTTGAACATTACCTAAGATGCATAAAATCGTTTATTTTTAAATAGCCAGTAGAAATAGTGAGAAAACTTGGGGAAATTCTTTGTCTTTTTAAAATTTTCTATGCTAAATACGAAACAATAGAGCGTCACCTTTCTGAAGGGGTTGCTCAAGCGTGCATAGAAACACTGAAAAATACCGAAACGCCGGAACGATTTTAATCCTTCAGCTATTAATAATAAACACATTAATATTGATTTACTAAGTTGATTATTGTATTGTGGTTATTAACAAATACATTTTTCTTAATATCTTAAGTTCCAGGATGTGTGAGATTTGCACAAACCAGTCGGCAAAACAGCTATATAGTTTAAGTGAATTATCATGAATTGTGAGCGATAATGGTCTAAATGCAAAGAAACATGCGATAATGGCGTTTCAGATCATTTCCGTTTTTCGTTCACTTTTTTTTTTTAAACAAACTATTCTGCTATTGGAAGAAGAGTATGGGATACTCGATAGTGGCAAAAATGGGTTTAATACACAGAGACAATTTTTGGAACATATGTCAAATTGGTCGTTTTTATAAAACACACAATGTTTAAAAATTATTAAAATCACGAGTTTCAACAATGTGTTTCAACATTCTTTTCTATCAGGCTTTTTTTATGTCTTGTGATCTACACTAGGAAAACAAAGTGAATATATATATATATATATATATATATATATATATATATATATATATATATATATATATATATATATATATATATATATATATATATATATATATATATATATATATATATACATATATGCATGTTTGTATAGTTCTGTGTTTGTTTGCGGCTGATCGTCTAGAATTGTATACTACATTGTACTGTTTACTTCATTTGACAGCCATGATGTGAAATATTGATGTAGTGTAAGGTATATGCAGACAATTTGTTATATGAATTTAATATTCATGTATTCTCACTAATTGTTGTTATTAATAGCACGATTCAGAGTAGTTACATATTCCTGATTGATTTCTGTTACTGGTGTATACTATATATATATATATATATATATATATATATATATATATATATATATATATATATATATATATATATATATATATATATATATATAGTACCTAACTGGTTGCCATGCTGTATATAAAATTATGATACAAGTCCTATTAATATGAAACATAAACCTATTAAAAATATGACTAAGTAACGCGGATATGTGCATGTCAATATACTAGTTGTATACAAATCAAACATTGGAATTGTCACGTATTTGATTATGAAAATCAGTTTGAATATAGCAGACTGATTCGAAGCACATGAATAGTACATACAAGTTGTTATATAGGATCAGAGAAATTATCATGCAACAAGAAGTGCGTCCATTGCAATGTACCATATCTAAAATGATGCTATTAGCTTGCCTTAGTCTTTTCTTCCTTTTTTTGTCACTGTAAGTTCGTTGATTTTCCGTTGTCGTTCTTCTGGATTCTTTCCACGATTTCTGACTGTCCCTCTGATGAGGTCACTTATTTACTGTCTGTAAGAATGAAGTGACTGGGTAGTTTGTTTCACCCAGTCAGTCTTCAAAATGTGAAATTGTCTGTGATTGTCAGTGGGTCGGTATTCACCAGTCCCAATTAATGCACCCATCAAGTATTTAAACTGTTCATCCACCAAGTCATTTAAATGAGAGACAAATTCTGTCAGAGGCTTTGATTTCCACTCTACAGTCTGCTTTAACACGTGGTTAATGGATTCACAGTTGTTGTTAGTACATTTGTCGTCAATCAAATCGAGTCATGTAGGTCCGTTTATCTTGGTCAGCAGCTGAGCTTTCAGACTGTGCTGAAAGTAGTCAATAAATTTTGGGGAAACTGCTGGACAAAAAGACTCCAAGTTATCATATTTCTCTTCAAAACAAATTGTGTCATCAGTGTCATGAATTCCTCAAAATCCAAATATTCTTCCAAAAATAAGATTATAGACCTTTTTGTCACTAGTGTCGTCTTTAAGTTTTGCATGTAGCGTTTTTGCAAAGGTGTCTGGTACATAAGACATAAGTAAAATTTGGAAATGCGATCATTATGACTTTAACCATTGCTGTTTCATTGTCAGTTCCAATCACAAGTTTGGTCCAATCTATGTCTACTAATTTCATCTTCAAATGATGGAGAAAGTGGCAGTAGCTGTCAAAGTCACTATTGTCGTGCACGAAGACCAGTCCTATAAAACTTGGTGATTGTCCAATACACTGTCTAATCACAGAAAGTTGTTTTTAAAAAGTCACATGCATGTCACAGAGGTTAAATGTTTTATCTACTCCTAAAACAGTCTGTCCAGTGCAGCACATATTCTTTATGTCAGTTAGCTGTTCATCGTAATACAGTAAAATGCATGGCGCTATTCCATTAGTCCGTATTAGAGTTCTTACCAAAGGATAGTTTCGTGTAATCATATTTTCAAGTTACTGAATATACGCTCATATTAGTGTTGTGACAAATTAAATACTAATTAGAAAGTAAACAGGTAAAGGAAGGTTGAAATGCACAGTGTGATTGCTGATTCTTTCCTGATACATTTACTTCAATCTGTATAATGTGCAAAGGTCTGATGTTTGCTATCAGTAATTCACTGGAATCTTGGTGTTAATCCTTGCTGACCAGTGCTTCGTTTTTTGCAGATTAATGGTTTAGCAATATATGCAAATAATGCCATTGACAAATAAGTGAATACATAAGGGTATTGAAGAAAAGCTGTCATAAAAGGAAAATTTGTTTTTTATTTTTGTTGTATTCTTCTTATTATTGTTGAACAATCAATATGGAAAACAAATTAGGTACTCGTAGGCCAACATTTTTTGTTGTGATGTAAATTCCGAAATAAATACGGAAATGATTTGACATGCCATTTTTGTATGTATCTTTGTATTTAGGTAATTAAAATAATTGTCAGCACATAATTCCTCATAATTACACTTACACTGTACGGCTATTTAAATTAATGATACATCCCAGCATTATTCATTGATAATATGTATTTATTAGTAATAGATTAACCGTTACACTTACGTCAAAATTTTTGCAAATTGCACAATTTCCAGCTATGGTATATGCAATATAATAATATAATATAATTTAAGTGTGTTTCGGTGTTTACATTGCATTTTGGTTATTTTATACATTTGAAAGTGTGATGGATACAAGGTAAAAATGTCAGCATTTGAAGAAACATGCACAGTCGAAAATGCTGATGTAATCTGGTTTACATTTCTTTGGATATTTTACTTGTGGAAACGTTACATGAAATAATCAAATTGTTAAATAAAATGACTGCTCCCTTACACTAAAAAAAATCAGACTGAATTAGTCTAAAGTATACTGTTTAACAGCTATTCAAATAGGGTAAATGAATTTTGCCAGACTAGATAATACCAAAATCTGAAAGTACAATGAATGACTTACCAAATATATAAAATGTAAAATAAAAATGTTATCAGCTCTTTTTGAGGTTCATCATCATCATGATCATCATAGTCATCATCATCAATCCCTTAACCTAAGAGGTCGTTGGGGCACAACAGTTGACTTTACAACCAATTCTCTCCATCTTTCCCTGTTCTCTACTGCCCTTTGAGAATCTACAAATCCCATGCCTGTCCACTCTTTAATGTTGTCTTCCAACCTCTTTTTCTGTCTGCCTCTTCTTGACAGGCTTCAACTTTACACTGTGCCTTGCAAGATAGGTTTGCAAGTCCAGATGGTCTTGAGACATGACCATACCACTTCAGTTTGCACATTTTTTTTTATTGGTCAGGAGGTCTTCAAAGGATCAGATGGAATGTTGGATTCTGTTGTGGATTTCTTCATTGGTTATATGATCAATGTATGACATGCCCAAGATCATGTTAGCATCTCATTTCAAAGGTTTGAATCCTTCTTTGTAGATCTGATGTGATTGTCCATGTTTCACAATCATACAGAAAGAAGGATAATACAATCAAGCACATGCATCTATTTTGGAACCAAAAGCAATGCTGGTATATTTCCATATTCATCTCAGTCTTGTTATTGCTGATGTTGTCTAGGCAATCCTGCAAAGTAGTTCTGGTTTGGAGCCCTCATCTGCGATAATTGATCCTAAGTACTAACTCTTTCCAGCTTTTGTCCACTGACCTTTATTTCTGCACTGATGCCATTGGTGTTGTTTGTCATCTGTTTGTTGTTTTGGCTCTAATTTAAATACCATTTGCTGTGAAGTTTGTGTCGAGGTGTTCCGCTAAGTCAGCTAGTTCTTTTTCATCCCCTTCTAAACCATCAGTATCATTTGAAAAGCGAAAGTTAGTGATTGTTCTTCCTCAGATGCTGAGTGCCCTTGTGGTCATGGAAGGCATCCTCCATGATCCTTTCCAGGAAAATGTTTAAGAGCATATGTGACAGTATAAATCCCAGTCTGACTCCAACTCTTGTTCGAATCCAATCTCCTCTGCTGCCATTAGAATAATAATGCCATGAGAATAGCACTGGTGGCTTTGTTGTAGAGGTGTTCAACAACCTGCACCAGGTATAATACAATAAATGTTGCCTGTATTATAGAATTCCTGAAAGAAGTAGAAATTTATTCTAAGATATAACATTTATGCTATCACCTTGAGTATTTTTATGCAATGCAGATACCATCCCTTATTTTCAATAACTTTTCATCTGTTTTCATTAACCATTTTCATTTTCCGTTGGTCAGGAAGCTTTATATACTACTGTTACTATCTTATTGTCTTTCTTTCAGCTATTTGGTTTTCATATTTCTGGTCGATATGAAACCTTTTATCATTTTTAAATGATGAAACATAATCTGTTGTAAGGTGCTAAATAGCCTAACAAGGGTGGTGCACCATAAAAATGCAACCAACCAACCAACCAGCCAATCAATCAATCTATCAATCAATTGCTAGGTTTGAACATGTATTTTCTCATAGTTGCACATAAGGCAGCTGTCTCATTTGGGGCTCAGCTTTAAGAGGTTAGTCCTAGGACTGGTTGACCTGGTGTCAGGATAATGTGTGTTGGTGGGACATGAAACCACATGTCTGGGGCATGATGCCCCACCCCAGTGCTGGATATTACTATAAACTGTCTTTTACTGTGCAGACATTGTAGTGATATGATTGAAAATTGTAAAAGCTATGTTAAACATCCCAATCACACACACACACACACACACACACACACACACATACACACACACACACATTCATCGGACATTTTCCTATTTAATTATAATATCATAATCATCATATGTATTTGACTAAGATGTAAAAAAGAGCTTTATTGTATAAATCTTTATTTTTCTTTGTAAGGTGTTATGTATATCTGTACTGTGTGTTTGATATTTGTTAATGATTAAAAAGTGTAATAATCAATATTATACAAGATATTTAAATAGATTAATTGTATCCATGATTGTAGATTCCTATTTGTTGTTGTTTTATTAGTTTCAGTCTCGAGAAGAATGTCATGTGCTTAGATTTAATTTGAGAGAAATCATTTATTAAATTATTTATTGGAATTACAAAGTGCTCATATGACTTGTTGGACTAAACCCTTTTTGGAATTATTGTGATTTCATTCAAATACATTTTGGACAGTGCCATTTTGGTACATCAAAACGTTTGGCACTTCAGCCCATTCAAGGATGTTGGTACATCAGCACATTCAAGACATGGAACCCAATTTGGAACACTTTATTAATTTGGACTTGTGACAGAACATTTAAGAGTATGTTAGATTTGATTCATAATGCTCTAAATTTTTCTTACATTTTCATCATATAAGTTAGAGAATTAAATAATTTGTTGAGTTTTATACAAATTTGTTGGTTTTCTTTCTATTACTTAGCTTAAGACCACATAGTCATAAACTTTGAATGAGAATGTACTGCTGTGCTGATTTTAAGTCATTTTGGTTAATATACACAGTGCAGTGACCAGTAAACATTGATATGTATATATACCTGTAGGGTCAAACCTGGCTGTTTCAGTCAATTTGCTCCTCATTCTGACAAGTTAGATATAGTGAGTAAAGAACTTTAAAAAATTTAGTTGCCGTCTGAAAAAAAATTCCAATTGTTTTGTACTTTCATACACCTATTAGACCATCCACAGTGGTATTAAAAGTTTGATATACTTCACAAATTTTGAAAGAAAGTTTAAACACCTGATTTTTTTATGACTCAAACAGACTATATCTCAGTGATGGTGTTTTCCAGGCAATAACTCAATCATAGGGTTTGGCCAACATGTCCAGACTAAATAAAAATGGATGATGGTTGACTTTTGTTTGAGGGTATACAGCTGTGTCTCTCCTGTCATAAGGTCCCCCTTTTTTTAAAAATTGATTGGTCTCTAAGCTTCTGAAACATCTCTCAGAAGATTGCTAGCCTTGAATGACTATTTTCTTTCAGTGCTAACTTGTTAGAAAACAAATACAAGAAAAAAAAAACAAAACCAAAAAAACCCGCCCCAAAACAAAACAACATGTCAGCAACTCTTTTAGCTTACTGTATATTCTAGCACTGTGTACTTCAGAAAATGGTACATGTAATTAATTGCACTGAAGATTCAGTTCTATATTTCAAGAACAAAGTTAGTGAATTTACTCATATTTTAAGTTCATTTTCATAGAACATTGAAGTAATCATTTACGTCATCTATCAGGTTTTCCTTATAGTGATCAGAAATAAATGTCAGGAGGTGAAATATGCATAGTTTAGCCTCAGTTTATACAAACAGAGCAAACTACTATCCCCTGTATATCCCCTCTGTTATAACGATACCCAAAAACTTGTGAGCATCACATAATTTGCTGATATTAGAACAGAACAATTGCAATGGCTGTTATAAGTAGCACTACTCTTTCAAGACTATGATAGTAGTTCTGAGAATTATCTCCCTGAAACCTTTCTTCTGAACAGGTGAAAGATGAATGTTGAACTTGACAACTTTGGAAAACCTCTCTGTAATAATTGTAATTAACAATGAAATCATTACTTAATGTGAGTATCTGTGCCCAAATATATATAACTTTTGTCCACAATGAGAGAAAGTGAAAGATTTCAGTCAGTTTTGAAGCTTTACATCAAAATCTTGAGTGTTTGACTTTCTATTTCTACTATTCATCACTTTCCACAGGATCATTGTAAAAATAAACCCAACCCAATTCCATCTCCTTGCTGTCTGTTTCTGTCGTACATCATGATTTCAACAGACCCATTTAATGAAATTTAAAAAAAACTTTGCTCTTTCTTTTTCTTAGCTGTTTTTACCATTCATTGTGATTTGAACAGGCCCATTGAAAAACCTCTCTCACTGTTCCTACCATTCATTGTGATTTGAATAGGCCATGAAAAAAAACATAGCTCCCATTTCATATGCTGTACAAATGCTGGGGTCATCAGTTCATTGAATTGGTCAACAAAATCTGGACTCATAAATTCATATTGTCAACAAAAGCTGTGGTCATCAATTCATATGGTCAACAAAAGCTGGATTCATCAATTCAAATGGTCAACAAAAGCTGGGGATCATTAATTCATATGGTCAACAAAAGTTGGGGGTCATCAATTCATATGGTGTACAAGAGTTGGGGTCATCAATTCATATGGTCAACAAAAGCTGGGGTCATCAATTCATAAGGTCAACAAAAGTTGCGGTCATCAATTGATATGGTGTACAAAAGGTGGGGTCATCAATTCATATGGTCAACAAAAGCTGGGGTTCATCAATTCATATGGTCAACAAAAGCTGGGGATCATCAATTCATATGGTCAACAAAAGCTGGGGTCATCAATTCATTAAATTTGCTGCTTACCATTGAGTGGGTTGATTTTTCAAATGTGTTAGATTCATCTGAACATGAGTAATCAGACTTTCTAAATTTCTCTGAGTCCTATTAACATATTCCAATCAAAGAATAGCTTTATTTAATCTAATTTTGACAATCTTTATGCCACATTAATGTCTGTCAACAGAATTTTATTTTTTAATTATTTTTCACAAATGACTATTCAAAGACTTTTATGTTTTTTGTATTAACAGCACAATTGTAACATTTAAGTTTTTAAAAAAGTAAAATTTTGGATAAAACTTTTTTTTCAAAAAGTTTTGGATGAAAGGTAGATGAAAAGGAATATAAGGTACAAGTACAAACAACTACCAGACTTTTTGAGAAGTTTTTAATGGGGTTTGTGACCCATTTTGAAAAAAATCATAATTAAGGTTTGTAACCCTTTCTGAATAATTTATAATTATGGCTTTGTCACCCATTTTGAGAAGTTCATAATGGGCTCTGTTACCCTTTGTGAAAAGTTCATAATGGGGTTTGATTCCTTTTTCAGAAATTCAAAATTGGGGTTTGTCACCCTTTTTGAAAAGTTCATAATGGGGTTTGTGACCCTTTTGGGGAGTTCATAATAGGGTTTGTCACCTTCTTAAAAGTTCATAATGGGGATTTATCACCTTCTTAGTAGTTCATAATGGAGTTTGTCATTCTTAGAAGGTCATAATGGAGTTTGTCAAACTTCTTTGAAGTTTGTAATGGGTTTTCTCACCTTTTTGTCATAGTCACATAAAATTGTGGATGTATTGGTAATGAAATGTGAGGAGATATATTGTCGAATGTAATAGTTATGAAAAATTCAGAGACTTGATGATGTAATAGCAATGAAAAGTGAGGAGATATAATTGTGGATGTAATAGCAATTAACAATGTGGAGACAGACTTGAGGATGTATGTAATAGGGATGAAAAGTGAGGAGACAGACTAGTTGGTTTGGTTGCAAATATTAGATGCTTTTTGATTAGATACAGTCAAGTCACGTCTAACCATGACATTGTTTGCCAATATTGAACACTGGTACTGCATGTTCCAGAGTGTCTATTCAATCAAAAAGTTTGATATTTAAGAAGCTATTAATTTTGTTCTAGATGTGAGCACAGAAAATAAGCCATAAAGCAAAATAAAGTGTAGGTCCAAGTGACCTACATTTGTGAAGAAAGTGTGGAGGATGTAACCCATGAAAGTCTCCTGATTACAAGAATATGGTGAATGTACTGTTCAAATAGTAATATCCTTAAAGGAAAATAATATCCTTAAATGCAAATAATAACATCCTTAACAGAAAATAATATCCTTGAATGTCAATAGTAATATCCTTGAATAGTAATATCCTTAAAGGCAAATAGTAATATTTTTAAAGGCAAATATTAATATCCTTAAAGGCAAATAGAAATATCCTTAAAGGCAAATAAAATTAATCTTAAATGCAAATAATAATATCCTTAAAGGAAAATAATAATACCCTTGAATGCAAATAGTAATATCCCAGTGAAAGGCAAATAGAAATATCCTTAAAGGCAAATAGTAATACCCTTATAGGCAAATAGTAATATCCTTAATGGCAAAAAATAATATCCTTAAATGAAAATAATAATATCCTTAAAGGAAATAATAATATCCTTGAATGCAAATAGTAATATCCCCTGAAAGGCAAACAGAAATATCCTTAATAGCAAATAGTAATACCCTTATAGGCAAATAGTAATATCCTTAAAGGCAAATAGTAATATCCTTAAAGGAAAATACATGTACATGTTGTAATATCCTTAAAGGAAAAAAGTAATATTTTTAAAGGCAAATAATAATATCCAAAAAGGCAAATAGAAATATACTTAAAGAAAAATAGAAACATCCTTAAAGGCAAATAGTAATATCCTTGAAGGCAAATATAAATATCCTTAAAGGCAAATATGTACATTTAGTAATATCCTTAAAGGCAAATAGAAGTATCCTTAATGTGGAACAAACCCAACTGATTTATTAATTTGAGCTCTACATAGTGATGTAACCACTCTGGTGGCCAAGTGGTTAGAGCATCCACCTCGGGTGCAGGAGGTCGTGGGTTTGATCCCTGGTCAAGTCATACCAAAGACATAAAAATGGTACTAACAGATGCCTCGTTAGAGGTTAGTGTTAGAACTGGTTGGCCTAGTGTCAGGATAATGTGACTGCAGCATGATGCTCCAGTGCTAGACATCACTGTAAACTGTCATACTGCAGACATCATAGCGATATGACTGAAAAATTGTTAAAGCTACATTAAAAATCTAAATCACACACACATAATAATTTAAAAACCTTGATCACTGCTGCTGGTTTAGCGAATTCCATTTCAAATTCATCTACCCAATCAGCCACTGAATTTGGAGGTCTGTAGGCTGAATGACATAAAATGGGTTTTGAAGATAAGGATTGGTTTCAACCCAAATGATTTCACCATCACCAGTTTTCAGATTAGCTTGTCTATGGAAATTTACACATTTGGAAACAATGATCATCAAACATCCTCTTTCCCCAATTTTGCCAATTGTGTCTGGCACTCTGAATTTGAATAGACCATTTCTTGTGTATAATCAGCTAAGTTCACCTAATTTTTAAAGGCTGTGGCTAATATTAAAATATATTTGCTTGGTAGAGCCCCATTACAGATTGGAAATGATTCAACATATTCTGATAATGTTTAAGCCAACTGTCTCTTCCACTTCAGTTTGGACAGAGTTATGACCCTTTTAGTCCTGTACCTACAAACAGAATCATAGGGGGATAAAATACTATCCCAATTTGTTCCTTGCTTGTGTAAATAGGTCACTCTTTAATTATCTCTCTTAGCCTAGAAAAAGGTGCTAGATCCAATGATATAGTTTCCACAATATAGTTTATAAGCAATGAAGCATATTTAGTTGAGATGTAATGAGGGTGTATCACATACCTACATGTATATTCAAAGCTTATAAACATCAATGTCTAGGACATAGATACTTAAATTGATGTCTAGGACATAGATACTTAAACTGATGTCTAGGACATAGATACTTAAACTGATGTCTAGGACATAGATACTTAAACTGATGTCTAGGCCATAGATACTTAAACTGATGTCTAGGCCATAGATACTTAAACTGATGTCTAGGACAGAGATACTTAGATTGATGTCTAGCACAGAGATACTTAAACTGATGTATAGGACATAGATAATTAAACTGATGTCTAGCACATAGATACTTAAACTGATATATAGGACATAGATAATTAAACTGATGTCTAGGACATAGATAAACTGATATCTAGGACATAAATACTTAAACTGATGTCTAGGACATAGATAAACTGATATCTAGGACATAGATACTTAAACTGATGTCTAGGACATAGACAGCCAACAATTTCAACATAGCCCACAATTTCACAGTCAACAGTGGCATCTCATTTCAAGGTTTTGGTTCTGAGATAATAAATGTATGAACTGTAAAAATGTGTAAAAGTGTGTATATGAAAGGGGCTGTGTACATGATTGTGTGTATGTGTAAGAGGCTGTGCATGTGCTTGTTTGCATGTGTAAGGGGCTGTGTACAGGCTTGTATGTCTAAGATTGTGTGATTGTATTTGTCAGAGGTTGTGTATGTGCTTGTGTGTGCATGTGTAAGGCCTGTGTACATGCATGTGCATATGTAAGGAGGTTGTGTATGTGCTTGTGTGTGCATGTGTAAGGGCTATGTACATGCTTGTGCATGTGCAAGAGGTTGTATATGTATGTATTTATGTGTAAAAGGTTGTGTGTGCTTGTGTATTTAAGGGGCTGTAATTGTGCATGTGTAACATGCTGTATATGTACTTATGTTTATGTAAAATGCAGTGTATATGATTGTGCATGTGTAAGTGGTTGTGTATATGAATGTGTGCATCTGTAAGGTGCTGTATGTGGTTGTGTGTATTTGTAAGATTCTTTATATGTGCTTATGTCTATGTGTAAAAGGGTGTGTATGTGCTTGTGTGTATGTGATGCAAGACAGACAGACAGAATAAGTGTTTTAAAACATAATGCCATGCAAAATCAGAACGAATATAACAATGTAATTTCAGTCAGCAGTATTTAATAGTGGCAGATACTATGGTGATGAAAGTTTTTGTAAGAACAAAGACTCAGAACAAGTAATAGCACCATCAAGAACTTGAACATATCATGCTATAGTGAAAGGTATTATTCAATGGCGTTCACAAAGTTAAACATTCCTTAAATCTAGAAGAAAAATAAACACATGTAAAGTGTACTTTTACATTTTATAAAAAAGTGAAGCAGAAGACAAGTAATAAAATTTTAGGAATACTGTGAATTTATTTTCACAAGTATCATTTTGGTGTCATTGTAAAAAAAACCCACCAAAACAACCATATTTTGTTTACATCTAAATTTGCATTGTAGAAGGTTTTTTTTATTGTTTCCATGAATGTCCTGGATGGGTTAAGCGTTTCTTATTATTTTCATGAATGTCCTGGGCTGGGTAAGTTTCTTATTATTTCCATGAATGTCCTGGACTGGGTAAGTGTTTCTTATTATCTCCATGAATGTCCTGGACTAGGTAAGTGTTTCTTATTATCTCCATGAATGTCCTGGACTGGGTAAGTATTTCTTATAAACTCCAAAAATGTCCTGGACTGGGTAAGTGTTTCTTATTATCTCCATGAATCTCCTTGACTGAGTATTTCTTATTATCTCCACAAATGTCCTGGACTGGGTAAGTGTTTCTTATTATCTTCATGAATGTCCTGGATTGGGGAATGGTTTCTTATTGTTTTCACAACACGATCATTAATATTCTGGTTTTCAGAAACCACAAGATCCAAGAAAATTGGTACCCCACAAAATAATAATTAATTTACCCTATACATTATATGATACTTGTGCCTTGTATTTTCTGGTTAATTCTACTTTCATATGGACTCAACACCTTTGACACCAGGATAATGGAAGTAAAGTTTTTTTTATGGACTTCAGAAATAAATTTTTTTCAATTAATGCAAATACACTTATGGTTGGTTTGAAGACAATATAATTCTTAATTTAGAAGAATAAAGTTTGTACAAGAGTAGAATTTACTCCAGTCTGACATAAATAAGACACTATGACCCTTCTTCTAATAATAACGATAACTGAAAGGCAATTAAACTACAGAACTCTTGTTAAACTGAATAAGAAGATAGTACTAATACTGCAAATAAATAGTATTTGGTGATGTGGAATTCATTTATAGTCAGTATACTCGTGACTACATTTAAAAATAGTAAAAAAGTTTTGGCTAAAAAAAAAATGAAGTGTTATGTCACTCAGATTTAAGATGCAATCTGAATACCCTCCACCAATTAAAACACTGAAATATATCACCTCTCTTTTCTTTGCAATAATATGAAATCTGAATGAACAAATCATTTCAAAACATTGTGGTGGAATCTTTATTCAGGACACACAGACATTTAAATTTTCTAAGTTAAAAATTGCTCTTTTACATGAAAAGTAAGAAAAACACAAGAAAACTCTATAAATAATTACAGTGGAGAAATTATTGAAATTTTTGGAATATCAGGAAAATGAATTGGACTCCCAAACATGAAGTTCCTTATTACTGAAGTGATCCATGTATGTTTTCTAATAATTCTAATTAACAACTATCTGTTCTATATCTCTCTCAAACTTTGTTTTCTTTCATTTTCTGATTGTAAAATATTGCATTTATCAAAAAGATTAATTTGTAAATAAATTTAGGACATGTTATGACATTATTTAGTTCATTATATCCTAAACCTAGTATATGTTTGTTTGGGATATCTCAAGTAATACTTGATTATATTTATACATTGATGTCATACACTGATGTAATCTGGACATCTTACACAAGGAAGATAAAACACACTACATGTTTACTGTACAAAGTAGAATATCTCTTAAGATAGCTTGCAAAAACTCCTCCAACATCATAATAAATGCAAGATTTTATGATGGCCAACAATACTTGTCCCATAAACAAATGAAGTTGCACAATAGTTTCATATGTAACTTTAGATTTCAACCAGAACCAAATAAACAAAATTCAATGCCTTGCTGTGTTTACTGATGCAAACCAATTTTATTAATTAGACAAAATTATGTTAAAAAGTCACAAATGTTATATAAAATGTTCTTCCTCAGAACCAACAGTAGCTTCTACATGCATGGAAACCAAAAAGAAACATGACCTGCACAACAATTCTGAAATTTCTTAAACAAAAGTCTTTTTAAACATTAAAAGCATTTCAACAAATTTCATTCTTTTCTTGAATCTGTAAGATACATTAACAGCCCTGATATACCAATCCATATAAAAATAATTAAATAAATATAAAACTATAAAGATATCAAATTTGTAACCTGTTACATGAAAATCCTTTTTATCCCCCACAGTAATACCAATAAGCATTCACCTAAAAGCATAAAATGAATTAAACTAAAAAGAAAAATACTCAAATAGCAGAGTTCTTCAAACAGTATAACAAGTAATGAAGATGTCTGATGGACGGAATCACTACAAAGTATATTTTCAACATGCCAGTTTGTTACTGATAACTCAAAAAAATGAGACACTATCATTGTATAAAAATAAAACATTACACCTAGTTTCTACAAGATTGAAGATGATATACATAAAAATCTTGAATAAGAAATAAATGTGGGTCACGATAACATCAAAGTAACAGCTAACACTTGACCTTATTACACACTGATAAAAAAAATTCCCCCTAGATATTACAAATCAATCTACAAATCTCCCCTACATAGAAGAAAGTATTACACATCAATCTAAAAATTCTCCCTACAAAATATATAAAGGTATTACACATCTACAAATCTCTACCACATAAATGACAATGTTATTCATAAATCAATTTGTAGATTTTCCCTATATTGAAGACAAAGAGCTCTATTCGACAATTCCTGATGTAATAACAACACCAAGTAAGAACACAATTTAGTTTGTCAGTACTTAAGTGTTTCTGTGTTTAATATAAAATTACAACTTCAGTGTTTTTAGTTCAATAAAAAAATTAGTTGTGAATACTTTAGTGTTTATGTGTTCAACACAAAAATAATTTACAATTGTTAGTACTTCAGTGATTTTGTGTTTTTTATACAAAAATACAACTGTCAGTACTTTAGTGTTTCTGTGTTTAATACAAAATTACAACTGTCAGTACTTTAGTGTTTCTGTGTTTAATACAAAATTACAACTGTCAGTACTTTAGTGTTTTCATGTTTAATACAAAAATACAACTGTCAGTACTTTAGTGTTTCTGTGTTTAATACAAAATTACAACTGTCAGTACTCTAGTGTTTCTGTGTTTAATACAAAATTACAACTGTCAGTACTTTAGTGTTTCCGCGTTTAATACAAAAATACAACTGTTAGTACTTTAGTGTTTCTGTGTTTTATAAAAAATTACAACTGTCAGTACTTTAGTGTTTCCGTGTTTAATACAAAAATACAAAAGTGTCAGTACTTTAGTGTTTCTGTGTTTATTACAAAAATACAACTGTCAGTACTTTAGTGTTTCTGTGTTTTATACAAAAATTACAACTGTCATCATTTCAGCATTTTCTATGTTTAGTACAAAAATTACAATGTCAGTCTTTCTCTGTCTAAAATAAAAATTACAATTTTCAGTACTTTGGTGTTTCTGTGTTTAATACAAAAATACAACTGTCAGTACTTTAATGTTTCTGTCTTTAATACAAAAATTATAACTGTCAGTACTTTGGTGTTTCTGTGTTTAATAAAAAATTATAATCATCTGTACTTAAGTGTTTTAAGTTTAATAGAAAAACTTAAATTGTAAGTACTTCAGTGTTTCTGTGTCCAATACAAAAATTAGTTGTCATTACTAAAGTGCTGTTGTGTTCCATACAAAAATTATGGTTGTTACCAAGTAATCATTATCCTTTAATATTCTTTTTTATATTTTCAAAAGGATGCCACAAGGCACTATGAGACCAGTCTGCAATTTAACTAAACTTCCAAAATTTCTACTCAAACCGAGATTTTACATTATCTGGCTTATAACACTTCAGACATTGTCAATTTTATGGAAAAGGAAGAGATAATGCACAGGAGACAAAGGTACTTTAAACTTAAAACTGAACTGATGGAAAAGTTTTAATTTTCAAAAAGAATTTAGGAATTAAAATTTCCACAGTGAAAGAGAAAGACTCTTGATAGATGGAATTAAGATATTATGCCTTTATTTGGTTCTTGCTTAATATTTTAAAAAACTTCAACATAACCAAGCAAGCACTGCAAACAATTCCAGAAATCTCAATAAGCAGTAGAAATGTTGAACTGTTGAGTAAGAATTGCCACAGGTTTACACAGCACTAAGTGTGGACCACATCTTAGTTCGCCCCATATTGAATTCCCCTACACCCACTGTATCGAGTTTCTGCTTGTACTCCATTAGAGCTTTCATACTTAGTGGTTCCCACCCACTCACATAGTTGTTCATCAGTTGTTCCTTGGATGGCAATGGGGCAGAATACCTCTCTGTGGATGTTTGGTCACCTGTCAAAGAAAAAAACTGGTTAATGTTCTACATACATGAAGGGTAATCTGTTTTATATATATATATATATATATATATATATATATATATATATATATATATATATATATATATATATATATATATATATTCCAAACAGAACAGAAAGTGCTATCCCTGGATTCTATAGAAGAATGAGTGATAATAGTAGGCAGAATAAATAATTTAATACAAATAATACTATCATACATTCTTCTATAGAATCCATTGATAGCACTTTCTGTTCTGTTTGGTATATATTTATAATTCTTTGTAATAAAAATCCTATATACCTTGATTTCTTTCATTGGAATCTGGAACGAATTTGCATATATATGAGAATTAATCACTAGGTCATCAAGAAAGTGTGTCTGCTATACACGAGTTAATATAACACCAATTCCGTCCCATCATTATTTGGTGATGCGTGCTTAGTCGTGACAGGATATGGGCTGGTGTGTGTAGGCAATGCGATGGGTGCCATTTACTTGTGGACCTGGGTTTGAAACTCTATAAAGTATGAATTATAATTCTCTAACCTGTATGATAGTATCATTTTGTATTAAATTATTAATTGTGCCTACTATTATCATACATTCTTCTATAGAATCCAGGGATAGCACTTTTTGTTTTATTTGGTATATATCTATAATTATTTGTAATAAAAATCCTATATACCTTTATTCCTTTAATAGGAATCTGGAATGAATTCGCATATATACGAGAATTAATCACTAGGTCATCAAGCGAGTGAGTCTGCTACACACGAGTTCATATAAAACTGATTCAATGCCATCATTTTTTGGTGATGTGTGCTTAGTCATAATGGGATATGGGCTGGTGTGTGCAGGCAAGGCAATATATATATATATAGTTCCATGACTAATATGTAATGCTTTCCATGAATGTAACAGGTAATGAGTTCCATAACAATAATATGTATTGAATTCTATGACTACAACATATATCAAGTTTCATGACTATAATATATATTGAGTTCCATGACTATAATATATATTGAGTTCCATGACTATAATATATATTGAGATCCATGACTATAATATATATTGAGTTCCATGACTATAATATATATTGAGTTCCATGACTATAATATGTATTGAGTTCCATGACTACAACATGTATTGAGTTCCATGACTACAACATGTATTGAGTTCCATGACTACAACATATATTGAGTTACATGACTG
Organism: Potamilus streckersoni; assembly: GCA_016746295.1. Lineage (NCBI taxonomy): Eukaryota > Metazoa > Mollusca > Bivalvia > Unionida > Unionidae > Potamilus > Potamilus streckersoni. Next base: position 1,703,210 of record JAEAOA010001816.1, read on the forward strand.
TAACATGTATTGAGTTCCATGACTATGATATGCATTCAGTTCCATGACAGTAATATGCATTGAATTCCATGACAATGAAATGTATTGAGTTCCAGTGCTAATATATATTGAGTTTCATGACTATGATATTTATAGAGTTCCTTGCTTATATGTATTGAGTTCCATGACTATAATATGTACTGAGTTCCATGACTATACTATGTATTGAGTTCCATGACTATACTATGTATTGAGTTCAATGACTGTAACATGTATTGAGTTCCATGACTGTAAAAACTCGAGTTACATGACTATGAGATGTATTGAGTTTCATGACTAATATGCATCGAGTTCCATGACTATAATATGTATCAAGTTCCATGACAATAATATTTATTGAGTTCCATGACTATAATAAGCATTGAGTTCCATGACTATAATATGTATCGAGTTCCATGAGTATAATACATATTGAGTTTCATGCATGTAATATGTACAGTTTCATGCCTATAATATGTATTGAGTTTCATGGCTATAATATGTATTGAGTTTCATGCCTATATGTATATAGTTTCATGGCTACAATATGTATTGAGTTTCAGGCTTATAATATGTATTGAGTTTCATAGCTATATTATGTATTGAGTTTCATGGCCATATGTATTGAGTTTCATGCCTAAATATGTATTGAGTTTCATGCTTATAATATGTATTGAGTTTCATAGCTATATTAGGTATTGAGTTTCATGCTTATAATATGTATTGAGTTTCATAGCTATATTATGTATTGAGTTTCATGGCTATAATATGTATTGAGTTTCATGCCAACAATATGTATTGAGCTTCATGGCTATAATATGTATTGAGTTTCATGCCTACAATATGTATTGAGCTTCATGGCTATAATATGTATTGAGTTTCATGCTTATAATATGTATTGAGTTTCATAGCCATATTAGGTATTGAGTTTCATGGCTAAATATGTATTGAGTTTCATGCCTAAATATGTATTGAGTTTCATGCTTATAATATGTATTGAGTTTCATGCCTACAATATGTATTGAGCTTCATGGCTATAATATGTATTGAGTTTCATGCTTATAATATGTATTGAGTTTCATGGCTATAATATGTACTGAGTTTCATGCCTATAATATGTATTGATTTTCATAGCTATATTATGTATTGAGTTTCATGCCTAAATATGTATTGAGTTTCATGGCTATAATATGTATTGAGTTTCATGCCTATAATATGTATTGAGTTTCATGGCTATAATATGTATTGAGTTTCATGTGTATAATATGTATTGAGTTTCATAACTATAATATGTATTGAGTTCCATGAGTATAATACATATTGAGTTTCATGTTTTTAATATTATTGAGTTCCATGGCTATAATATGTGTTGAGTTCCATGATTATAATATATATTAAATTCCATGACTATAATATGTGTTGAGTTCCATGATTATAATACATATTAAATTCCATGACTATGATATGGATTGAGTTCCGTGGCTACAAAATATATTGAGTTCCATGCCTATAATATGTACTGAGTTCCATGACTATAATTTTTATTGAGTTCCATGACTGATATGTATTGTGTTCCATGATTTATATGTATTGAGTTTCATGCCTATATTATGTATTGAGTTTCAAGCCTATAATATATATTGAGCTTTATGCCTATAATATGTATTTAGTTTCATGGCTATAATATGTATTGAGTTTCATGGCTATAATATGTATTGAGTTTCATGACTATAATACATATTGTAATCCCCATCTTTATAAGAGGACCATAATATTACGAAGTATCAGATCATTTCACCTAAAAATAAGTGCAAGAGAAACTGCAGCTCATATGAGATTGTGTCATTCAGAGAACAAGAGTCCCTTGAAGGGACCGATACTCTACTGGATTTCAGGTTATTCAAGGTAAGACCTTTCCATCTCCTTAACTTCTGAATGTTAAACTATCTCTGTCAAAATGTGTGTCTTCAAGTCATGACTATAATTTTTACCAAACAAGACAAAAAATGATGAGATGGGTGGGTAAAAAAAGAAAATGTATGAAAATAGTAATCAAAATTAAATTTATGAGTGGATTAGAGCAAAAAAGTGTCAAAAGACTGTAAGTAATATTTATGCCTGTCTTTACTACGCCTGACACTTACGGGCAAAGATTGATTCTGACATGCCCAGGGAGGTGAAGGACTTGACTGAACGATGCTCTCCATGGAAAGGATGAGGTATGTCCTTATTATCACGTTCATCTTTGAACTTTTCAGAGAATTTCCCCTTACAGCATGCATCTTCTTCTGACAGAAAGATGTATTTAGGTTTTTTTTGTATGGGTTTCTTTCTTTTAAGGATAATCTGACTGTTAAGAACATCATGTTCTGGAGTCAGATTTTCTTTGTTTGTGTCAATCTTCTCTTCATCCGCCTCATCGATTCGGTCTGATTGTTCATAGCTCTTCCATTTGTGGTAGTCTGGCTCAGAGTCATCCTGCAGTTAATGAAATTGATTACTAAATTATCCATTAAAGATAACATGAAACAGAAAAAACCAAAGAATTGTTATCTGTCAAAGATAACATGAAACAGATGAAGCCAAAGATAAGTGTTGCTTTTTAATGGCATATATAACATGGCAAGGAAATGGGAGGTAACAGCCTTTCTGGAAGGACTTTAAATATGTTTACTAACAAAAACATATTTTGTACTTAGGAAAACACAAGTGGAGGAGGAATATGAAGAAACAGCAATACTGTGTTTTTATAGAAATGTTCATCATGTAGACATTCTTGGTGTTTTACAAAGATGAGTTGTGTTGTATGGAATATTAATTTCGTCGATGAATACTAAACATATATTTTAGGTCAATAATTTGTACTTAGTGATTTTTCAATGTGTTTTGCTTTCTTTAATTTGTTTTCTATGAAATCTACATTCTATGTTGTACTTCATTAAAGAGTAAATCATTAAAAAAGCTTGAAACAGAGAATCAGAAACTAAGATTTATCAACTGAACCACAGTACAGTTCATACACACTATAGTAAGACCTTGCTTCAACTGGACCACAGTACAGTTCATACACATTACCATATGAGCTTACTTCAACTGGACCACAGTACAATTCATACACACTATAGTAAGACCTTACTTCAACTGGACTACAGTACAGTTCAACACATTACCATATGAGCTTACTTCAACTGGACCACAGTACAATTCATACACACTATAGTGAGACCTTGCTTCAACTGGACTACAGTACAGTTCAACACATTACCATGTGACCTTGCTTCAAAAATATTAAGTACAGTACATGCACATTACCACATGAGCTTGCTTCAAAAATATTCAATACAGTACATACACATTATGTGACCTTGCTTCAAACAGACCACAGTACAGTTCATACACATTACCATGTGACCTTGCTTCAAAAATATTCAGTACAGTACATACACATTTGGTGACCATGCTTCAACCAGATACAGTACAGTTCATATACAATACTAAAACAACTTGCTCTTACCATGATTGGTAATAGTATACAGAAAAAGATTAGTCATAGTTATCAATAATTAGACTGTTGACTAGTACATATTTGTAGATTTTGGCCAAATTACAAGCATCTTTGATGCTAACAGTTATTTATTTCATTCCTTCTTCCTAAACTTGATCCAATCTGTATCACATCAAGACAATGATCATACAAAACATTTGTGTCAAAATTGAAAATTCTAAAGCTGAGAGATCCTCCCTAGGGCTAACACCTAGCTTTAGTGCCAAATACAACACTTCCTGGATAACTTATGTTCTGATAACTCATGAACCCGAACCCGCTTATAATGTGGGGTCACGTGCAGATCTCATTTTTTAAACCAGAAAAATACCTGAAAATTGATCCCTATTTATTTAACTTGAAGAACATAAAAACTAAGCAACAGAAACTTTATTATATCTCTTGTTTTATCATTAAAAATGGTAGATAGGATCTGAAATTTTAATCAACATTATGAAATATCAAATTAAAAACAAAGTCATACAATTTTTTTGATTTTCTTTCCAAACAGAAGTACATGACAATTAACATGATGTAAGGAAATTTTGGTTAAATGAAAATGTCACTTATGCCAAAAGGAGGCAGTACTTTAATAAATACAAATTAAATAATTTTTTTATCAATTGAAATTTATGTTCTAGTTCTATCTTTTAGTTCCTTTTAAGTGTAATCATCATAAATGTGATGTGTCCTCTTGTAATTAAATGTAAAATGTGTCAATATACCATAACAGCTATTTCTGGAAGCATATCACTGAGATAAGAAAGCTGGCCTCCTTCATATTATCATGTCAATTATGTCTTTAGAATCATACAAAGAAGCTGGAATAAAGAAAAGTTAAAAGGCACGAAAATCCTACATACATGTACTTTATATCTGGTGGCCCCAGTCACATTTCGGGTGGACTCACTTCATTTGATCAATCACTGTTATAAATGTTATTGTGTATGTAACATAAACTACCTTAAATAAATCGACTCATTGCTAACTGATCAATAAGAGCAAGGTAACCAAATAAAATAAATACTTCATAAAAAAAAGAGCTTGATTTTACAGATACGTACCATTGTGGGCAAGTGAGTTTCAGAGAATTCTTAAACTGGCACTTAGAGATCGTTTCATTATTACTTCCAATAAGATAATGACATCAATACTGTACTAACTGAACAATACAAAAATTGAGATTTGATGTTGATGATTGTCTTACAAAAAAAATTTCACTTGTTTTTTAAAAAAAAAAAGAAATCTTGTTTAGGGGTTGCATTGACAGTTAGTCTAGTTTCCTATTCTTTTCACTCCAGACTGGCAAGATATTATTAAATACAACTCTGGGAACCAGACTCATAAAGAAAACAGAAATGAGTGATGTAATATACAAGTGATGTTTTAGTGTACATATGGTGGTTGTCGAAACGACCATTCACATGTTGGGCATTTTGAAAAAAAATGTTATTTAATTTGAATAATGAACAACTTCTTTAGAAAAATTGTGTTATTAAAAATTATTATCAATGTGATTATAAAATGAGCATTCAATCATTATATAGCCCAGTTCCCTACCCTTCTCCCACTGTTTTGTCAATGTCTAAGTAAATTTTTTAACTTAGGGAGGTCTCAGTAACTTGTGCCCTTACTTATATAGTTTGGTAAACATTTGTGTGTGAGTTATTGAGGGAGAGGTGTATAAACCTGAATTAGAGAAGTTAAAAATCATGCAAACAAACATTTAATGGAACAAGTCTCTAAAGGAATTGAGGAATTTGTCCTTACAATAATTTTCTTGTTTTTGTTGTTGTTGTGCAGGTATGTTTCTCATAACCAGTTTTGTTTTGCTCACTGATGTTCACACCCTTTCTCTTTTCTTGTATGTACATTTATTTTACTGTACCTTTCTCTCACCCTGTATGTACATGTATCTTTATGCATCTTTTCCTCACTGTATGTAAATGTCTATTTATGTTAATGTATCCTTATGTACCTCTTAAGCACCACTTGGTTTACTTGCAATATTGCAAAGACAGTCTGTAACATGTACTTTTCTCAATGTGGCAGATTTAATCCTAGAAACAAAGATCTAAACTTGATACTGGCAATTCAAAATAAGTTGCTTTTTGCTTTTGACACAGTACAGAAAAGTGATATTTACTTAAAAACATTTATTTTCTCATTATGTGTAACAAAAGTTACTGATACTCAAACGAGAGAGAGAGAGAGAGAGAGAGAGAGAGAGAGAGAGAGAGAGAGAGAGAGAGAGAGAGAGAGAGAGAGAGACTGACTTACAGATTCCAAATTCATCCAGGATGGGATGTATTCCTTGATGGACCGGTTAGCCTGCCCCTCCACAAACTCTGGAAGAGGGTTGTTGTGTACCAGCAGACTGGTCCTGTCCTCATTTGTTTTGGAGGCTCGGTACATAATCTGTGTTTTGAAGCACATGTTGTTGGCCTGTTGAGATTTCCTTGTGTCTGTCAAACGGTCCATTTCAGGAAGCTACAAGAGTCAAAAAGAAAACTGGAAGTAATGCATTGAAATCAGAAATATGACATTTATGAACTTAAATCTGGTGTATTACCAATGGGCACAGGATACTGAAATTACTTAGAAATGAACATTTACATTAGAATAACTTAATGGTACTGGGAGGCAGAATGACAAGTTAAACATTAATGTTCTAACTACTTACATATAGGAAAAAACCTCAAGTTTTCTTTTTACAAAAACTTTAATTTAAATATGAGCACACCGGCTCTTCATTTTATTTTCAAGAAATAGTATCTGAAATTTTTTTAAAGAAAGTGCAGAATATCATATAATAATATTTTCTGTTATCAAACTTCAAAAGAAAACAATGCTATAATTATTTTATACTGTTATTAAACTTTGGAAGAAAACAATGCTATAATTATTTCACATTGATTCCCTTCCATTCTTTTTTCAGGATTATTGTAGGCTGGTTGCATATTTTGAAGAAATTCAACCTGCAACCAATCAGCTACAAGTTAACATTTTTATTTCTTCAATACTAACACAGCTATATTGTCATATAAACCTTGGTTAGTCAATTAGATCAGCAATTCAAAAATACATGTGATGTAAGTTACATGTCAACATGGATGTTATCAATATGTTATATATTATGCAAATCAACATGTGACACTTGCACTTATTATGCAAATCAACATGCAACACTTGCATCTATTATGCAAATCAACATGTGACACTTGCATTTATTATGCAAATTAACATGTCACACATGCATCTATTTTGCAAATCAGCTTGTGACACTTGCATTTTTTATGCAAATTAACATGTCACACTTGCATCTATTTTGCAAAGTAACATATCATTATTGCATAATATGATGCAGCATTCAAATGTTCAGGATTAGTAAGCATTTGGTGTTAAACTGTTTCAATTGCATTTATTAATATAAATGACAGCAATGATTCACTGCAACATGCACAAGCTGATGTGTCATACATGCACATTTATTGCATGTATTGTGTTAAAAATACAGCAATTATTGGCTGCAACCTGTATAAGCTGATGTCACACATATTTACTTACTGTGTATATAGTGATTTAAAAATACAGCAATGATTGACTACAACCTGTTTTATCTCATATGTGCACTTATCAGGGATTGCAAAGGTGATGGATGTGGTCATTGGAATTCTGGTGTTTGGATACAGTGGTGGTGGAAGTGATCTTTATAATTCAGGTGCTTGGATACAGTGGTGGTGGAAGTGATCATTGGAATTCAGGTGCTTGGATACAGCTGAGGAGAGGAAGTAGAGCAATAACTGATAGGACCAATCTACATGTTTGAATCGGTGGTTGAACAGTTAGAATGCCAGATTTGCAAAAGAAATAGTGCAGCTTGGAATCCAACCATCAGGTCGGTCTATGTCTGTTACTATAGTTGTCCCATGGTAAGGGACTTAACTCCAATTGCTGTGGCACTAAACAAACTACTTGTATTGCTGTCCACTAAAACATTCACCATTACATAAATGCTACAATGAACTTCAGAAAAGTTTGTCAAACTGGACTCTAAGATTTGAGTCCTGACCATATCATTATCTTTGAGGAAAAATTCATAAGAAAATTTTTCCTATATAAGTAATGAAAAATTCAAACTTCAAATATACAAATATGATCTGATTGTGAGAAGTGAGAGATACATGCATATTGTTATGGCAACTGAATATATACAAGAATATGTTTTCTACTGACAAAGCTTTTCTCAATCAAAAATATGGTGTAAATTTACAAAGAAATAGCAATCTTCATTGCAGATACAAAATTTAGAATTTGAAATCAAGGCTGTTTCACATTATTTGAAACCCTTTCCAAGGAGATGATAGTGTTTTTACATCATTTGAAACCCTTTCCATGGAGATGACAATGTTCATATGTCATTTGAAATCCTTTCCATGGAGATGATAGTGTTTTTACATCATTTGAAACCCTTTCCATGGAGATGATAGCATTCATGAGTCCCTAAAATGCATTAGATCTGCACTGGCAATCAGCAAAAATTATGCACTGCACAAGTGATGCATGTTACACAAGTTATTGGTGTGCAATAATGATGGTGTACAATTTCACAAATTACAAAAGTGGTAATAGTGTGAGAAACTGCTGATAAAGCAAAGCTTTAACACTATTATTAAGCACATTTGTATTCACCAGCAACTTCTGTCCATCAAAACAAACAAAGCATTTGAAACGTGGCAAGCCATTGTCAGGCCTGGAATATCTAATCCTTTAATTTTCTGTGAAATGCACATTTTATCCCCTGTCTCCAGATGGTGGCATCAAAGTGTTTCAGAAATTAAATTCCCATTAATCAAGACTTCTACAGCAACTTGTCAACTGTAATGCTATCAAATAACCTTCTTCTAGTGCTTCAATCTCCTAATAATATATATTTCTAGGCATAATGACCTTCTTATTACCCTGATGATACACATCTGAACTTTTTTAAAATGATGAAAATTAATAAATTTGTCCTAAAAGTGCATTAATACATTTGTCCTAAAAGTGCAGCTATAAATACATTTTTGAAAAATCTGCTAAAATTTTAGATATCTTCCATATCAAATGCTTTGTGTTTGTTTGACATTTAGCATGATTTTACTAACATCATCCTCAGCGTAATACATTCTCCTGACTGGTTGTCTGTTCTGCTGTAGGGATTCACGGGCAAATGCCCCATATGTGTCCTAGAAACATTTGAGACATAGAAACCTGATAAAAATTATTTAAGCAACTTTAAAGACACTTATTGAAGACATGTAATTAAAAAAGTACTTATAAATACAATTAATGGCAAATTTAAAGCCAACTTCATCTTTTATAACAAATATTCCAAACAATACAGTAAATGCAGTGACACAATCATGTCCTCTTTATAAACTGTAACATCACCTCAAGCTTTATTATATACTTTGATGGGAAAATGTGTCATGTCAAAATGACCTCCTTTTGATAAGTCAGTGCATGTTCTCTAACAAAGCATGCATAAATAACAATTTTAAAACATCTGAAACTTACATAATGACAAAAATTAACTGTAACCTTAGCAATTACAGTGTCTCATCTTGGAGTGAATGATTGTGTCCATTCTGTGGAAAGTTCAAGAATACATCATGTTTTAGGACTACACAAGACCTTATGCAATGGATTGGCTTCACATGCATCTTCACCCATGTATGGATACATGTACATGACTCAACTACACATCTCTGCATTGTTTTACTTGTGAATATGTACAATGACTCAGCTACACATCTCTGCCATGTTTTACTTATGTGTGTATACAATGACTGAACTACACATTTCTGCTATGTTTTGCTTGGGTTTATGTACAATGACTCAGCTACACATCTCTGCCATGTTTTACTTATGTGTGTATACAATGACTGAACTATACATTTCTGCTATGTTTTGCTTGGGTGTATGTACAATGACTCAGCTACACATCTCTGCCATGTTTTACTTATGTGTGTATACAATGACTGAACTACACATTTCTGCTATGTTTTGCTTGGGTGTATGTACAATGACTCAGCTACACATTTCTGTCATGTTTTACTTATGAATATGTACAATGACTCAGCTACACATCTCTGCCATGTTTTACTTATGTGTGTATACAATGACTGAACTACACATTTCTGCTATGTTTTGCTTGGGTGTATGTACAATGACTCAGCTACACATCTCTGCCATGTTTTACTTATGTGTGTATACAATGACTGAACTACACATTTCTGCTATGTTTTGCTTGGGTGTATGTACAATGACTCAGCTACACATCTCTGCCATGTTTTACTTATGTGTGTATACAATGACTGAACTACACATTTCTGCTATGTTTTGCTTGGGTGTATGTACAATGACTCAGCTACACATTTCTGTCATGTTTTACTTATGTGTGTATACAATGACTGAACTACACATTTCTGCTATGTTTTGCTTGGGTGTATGTACAATGACTGAACTACACATTTCTGCTATGTTTTGCTTGGGTGTATGTACAATGACTCAGCTACACATCTCTGCCATGTTTTACTTATGTGTGTATACAATGACTGAACTACACATTTCTGCTATGTTTTGCTTGGGTGTATGTACAATGACTCAGCTACACATTTCTGTCATGTTTTACTTATGAATATGTACAATGACTCAGCTACACATCTCTGCCATGTTTTACTTATGTGTGTATACAATGACTGAACTACACATTTCTGCTATGTTTTGCTTGGGTGTATGTACAATGACTCAGCTACACATTTCTGCCATGTTTTACTTATGTGTGTATACAATGACTGAACTACACATTTCTGCTATGTTTTGCTTGGGTGTATGTACAATGACTCAGCTACACATCTCTGCCATGTTTTACTTATGTGTGTATACAATGACTGAACTACACATTTCTGCTATGTTTTGCTTGGGTGTATGTACAATGACTCAGCTACACATCTCTGCCATGTTTTACTTATGTGTGTATACAATGACTGAACTACACATTTCTGCTATGTTTTGCTTGGGTGTATGTACAATGACTCAGCTACACATTTCTGCCATGTTTTACTTATGTGTGTATACAATGACTGAACTACACATTTCTGCTATGTTTTGCTTGGGTGTATGCACAATGACTCAGCTACACATCTCTGCCATGTTTTACTTATGTGTGTATACAATGACTGAACTACACATTTCTGCTATGTTTTGCTTGGGTGTATGTACAATGACTCAGCTACACATTTCTGCCATGTTTTACTTATGTGTGTATACAATGACTGAACTACACATTTCTGCTATGTTTTGCTTGGGTGTATGTACAATGACTCAGCTACACATCTCTGCCATGTTTTACTTATGTGTGTATACAATGACTGAACTACACATTTCTGCTATGTTTTGCTTGGGTGTATGTATGTATGTCTCTGCCATGTTTTACTTATGATACTATGCCAGATTTTTCTTCTAGATGTTGAATCCTTGAACTCCAAATTTATGCCAGGAAAGATAAAATGTATTAATTAATTAAATAATTAATAGATTATAAATGAAAAGAGAAGAGACTGTAGCATATCCCAAGTAACTGCTAAAATCATAACAATAAATACCCACAAATGAGAAGGCAATTCATGATCATGCAAATATGAAGAAATAAAAAAACCCAAACCAACAGACTATCACAAGTAATTGTAACAAAAAGTATATAATATTAACCATAATGGAGACAGCATACAGGATTTACCTCAAAAGATGTTAAATATAACAGCTTATACAAATCAGTTACTTACTGGGAAAAAGTAATTTCATCAGCATACAGATTTGTTTAAACAAGTTTGAGTAAACATAATAAAAAAACTACATCGTTTTTGTTTTTTTCCAAGTGGGCAGAAAGAACGAGTCTGCATGACATGGTGAAGGTAGACACAATCTCTCAATCTCTCTCTCTCTCTCTCTCTCTCTCTCTCTCTCTCTCTCTCTCTCTCTCTCTCTCTCTCTCTCTCTCTCTCTCTCTATCTATTTCTATGCAATATGTGTTCTTTCTCTGGACTTGGAACAAAGCACCTATGTGGTTTTGTTTTCATTACATATCTCCTTTTTATTTAATTTTGTTAATGTATAAGTGTACTTAAAAAAAAAATTATGCATTTGGCATTTTATAAAAGATACACCTACGAATAATTCCAATGAGACATATATAAAAACCTGGCCTATGTCTAGATGTATTCTGCACAGTTGCATGATTGGTCTATATGATTTGCTTATATGGTGATTTGCTGTTTGGCTTTGAAATTTTAAAAAAAAATAAGATGGAACAAATGATTGTATTTAAACTGCGGTCACAGGCAAGTGAGATTTTTCCTTGCTTCTCAAATGGAACACAGGACTGCAGTCACATTTAAGTGGGATTTTTCTTGCTTCTAAAATAGAACAAAGGACTGCAGTCACAGACAAGCAGGATTTGTCTTGCTTCTCAAATGGAACACAGGACTGCAGTCACATTTAAGTGAGAGTTTTCTTGCTTCTAAAATAGAACAAAGGACTGCTGCAGTGAGTCACAGGCAAGCAGGATTTGTCTTGCTTCTAAAATGGAACACAGTACTGCAGTCACAGTCAAGCAGGATTTGTCTTGCTTCTAAAATGGAACAAAGGACTGCAGTCACAGGCAAGCAGGATTTGTCTTGCTTCTAAAATGGAACACAGGACTGCTGTCACAGGTAAGTGGGATTTTTCCTTGCTTCTAAAATGGAACACATGACTGCAGTCACAGGTAAGTGGGATTTTTCCTTGCTTCTCAAATGGAACACAGGACTGCAGTCACAGGTAAGTGGGATTTTTCCTTGCTTCTCAAATGGAACATTAGTTTTGGACCATTAAGTGACCCTTTTTTTTATGCCTTACTTACTGAATAGACACACACTTCCAAGCAAATTTAAGGTGTAACAGTCATTAGCCCAATAATTTACAGTACTTTCAAACTCTCATTTTTGTTTACAGTTCTTTTAAACTCTCATTTTTATGTTTACAGTACTTTTAAACTCTCATTTTTATGTTTACATTACTTTTAAACTCTTATTTTTATATTCACAGTACTTTCAAACTCATTTTTATGTTTTTATTACAAGAAATTTATGATGCAATAAACAGGCAGTAAGTTAGGAATACAATTTTTATCATAACAAAGATTTTGTCATTTTCTAACATGCTGCCTAGAATTTTAATAATCATTTGAATTTTTTTAATAAGAAAATTCTAAACAATATTGTACTTCTTTCTCCTCTTTTCTGCTTGAACAGTCACAAGAATTTAAAATGAAAAGATACAGACAGTTTCCAGTTTGTGCTTAAGTGATGAAAAGGTCTCAACAACTGTAACAAGATGAAATTCTTTAAAATGTATGCCTCAGTACAAACATATGCTGCTTTTTGTGATACATGATACATATAACTATATGTTGCAAATGTTTGTTAGTTTTATCCTCAGATTTACTAGACTGCTACAGTGGTAAGAGTGTTTGTCTCTGATGCGGGTGATCAGGGGTTTGACCCACAGGTGAGTCATACCCAAGACTTGCAAAAATGGTACTGCTTGGTGCTTAGCATTAAGATTTTAGTTTTAGGACTGATCAGCCTAAACGTCAGGATAATGTGACTGGATGGGATATCATGGTACATGATGCCCCAGTGCAAGACATCACTATAAACTACCACACTGCAGACATTATAGTGATATGACTGAAAAATTGTTAAAAGCTACATACATTAAAAATTCAAATCTCTCTCTCTCTCACCCATACCCACCAACATCCTTGTATTTGGTGGATATTGAGGACTCGGGGTATGGAACTGTGTTCCAAGGACATTTGTTCTGGCGATCTTAGAGTGAAAAGAAATAGTTTGAGGCAGTAAATTAATAGCAAATGGTGATGTATCAAGAAGAATGCTGTATTATCAATTCTAAGGAATATGAAATTTAGCAATGTAAATAGCGGGTTGCACATGTTTACACAAATATTTTGCATAATCCATGCAAACATAGGACACACATAACTACAGACCACAACATGGAAACTGTAGACAATGTGACATCATGGCCAACTATAATAACCATTGCCTTGCTAAATGAAAATGATGAGAAATATCATTAAACCATACATGATTTGTTCAGACTAAGAGGGTTGGTGCACTCAGACGTAATTGTGGTTCATTTTATTTTCATCTCTGAAATATCTTTAACTTTTCCAGAATAAAATGTCAGTCGCATTATCCCGGCGCTAAGTAAGGCATCAGTCTTTAATTGTTACTTCATACAACATTGTGGCAGGCTGTTGATTCCACATTTATAAATGTGTTTAGATTACTTGGATTATTAATATGGTTATGTATCAAAACATGAATTGTTATATTGTAAGTGTGCATAAATTGATAATATCAAGAGTAATTTATACAGGACGTAAACCTATTCCACTAAATCTTAAACCATTTATGAAATCTAAAACTGATGTCCTTGTTGGAATTATGACTGAGTTTGATTTAATTGTTTCACAATAGTTAATGTGTATGAAGACTTTTTGGTTAACTTTGACCAAAGAATTTAATGAACGCTTTTACACTGATCCTCTATAATATTCTTTAGTGAAAGAAAACAATGATTTTCAAAATATCATGAAGACTATTGATTATGGTGTATCATGGTTAAAGAAATCTTTAAACATATACATAATAAATATCAATACAAATAATACACATAACTGTTGAGAAAATAAAGACTGCAGACATAATGGACAACGATGACACATTTACACTGACAGAAAAAATATCAATACAAACTAAGGATGCACACAATTACTGAGAAAACATGAAGAATGAGGCCATTCATAAATCATGACAAAGAGAACATATTTACACAATCATCTAATCTAAATAATTAGCATAAACAAATAAACAAGGGACTCACACTGCTAACAATATCATGGAGATTTTGAACATTGGTACATCATGGACCACAAAGATGCATTTACACATCTGAGCTATCAACATAAACTAAGGACGCACACTATTTAACTAAATCATGGAGACCGTGGACATTAGTACATTATGATTAATGAGGACATGTTTGCACATCCAGTCCTGTCTTAATAATCAATACGACCACTCAGATGGCCTAGTGGTTAGAGCATCCGCCATGGATGCAGGAGATTCAAACCCAGGCTGAGTCATAACAAAGACTTATAAAAATGGTATCAACAGCTGCCTTGATAAGCGCTCAACATTAAAAGTTTAGTGTTCGGCCTAGTCGGTCTGGTGTCAGGATAATGTGACTAGGTGGACATCATGCTATATATCTACAGTGTGATGCCCCAGTGCTCCACATCACTATGGCACACTGCAGACATCACAGCAATATGATTGAAAGATTGCTAAAGTTACATTAAAATCAAATCCATATCATATACCAGTATTAAATAACTGTAACCACCATAAGGAATTAGTCTACAACTGTTCTTCAGGGCAATTATATTATTAATTGAATATATATATATATATCTTGTTGTTATTGACTGACTGATAAACAAATTATAGATTGACTGATTGTCCTGCAATTAGACTTTAGTATGACATAACATGCTTTAGACTAATCCACTGCTTTGGAGACCATGTTGTAATAAATTTGGAGTATGCACATTTGGTTATAGTGCACATTTGGTTATAGGACTTACTCGATTTGTGTGATTACTTATGTGATTACTTGTTTGATTATTGGAACTCTGTGCAATGGAAATATTCCTTAGCCTGAAATAATTAGCGAATTAATAGAAGCAAATGTCAGAGTGTGAAGTGTTAGTGAGTTCCATGATGACATAGTTGACTTTTAGCGAATTCATGTCAAAATTGAATGAGTGTTCCTGGAGTACCATAGTCCCTATTAAGACCTAGTGATGTACATTGGTGGTGTAATGGCAGTAGCAGTATTTACAGTAGGAAACTGGTAAATTACAGAAAGGAATAAACAAGAAGGGACTTGGCAGATATTGTTTATGTTGCCATGGTGGCAAATGTGATACAGTTGTACTGGCAAAATGTGCCTTGAAACCATGAATTGACTGGCTTAAGGTGGCATAGTAAAACTAGTTCCCTATGTGAAGAGATAGTTGTATAGTTTCTATGGCATGAACTGCTGACGGTATAGAAAGTTGCACGGTTGCTAGATATTTGGCAAGTAGTAAGATCTGTGGTCTTGCATTGATTAGTGAAAATTTATGTATAGAATGGACATGTCAAACTCTCTATTTAAAACTGAAGATGTATAGAAGTCTTTAGAAATTTGGGGTAAACTTATCACTTCTAATGGAATCACACCAGGGTTAGATACTTTTTGCTCAAACAAATATTCCTGGCTTGTAACAATACCATTTGGCTGGATTTGAGCATTTATGGCAGGAAACTTGCCTTATCAGCAATGACTATTTGCTTTTTGACAAAATAGAGTAATATCTTCTTTAAATTTTGTGTGTTGTTTTAATAAGATTTCGATTTACAACAGAACTATCGATACAAACATAATTCATGATATGTTAAGCAAAGTCATCAAATCACCAACTGAAGCAAAAAAAGAACATTGAATGCATTCAATATTTTATGCTTGCTTACATGTGAGGTCTTAAAAGCGCAATAATGAAAAACATATTACTGTAATTAAATGTTTCATTTTGGGACTGATCATCTTGATGATAAATGTTGACCTCTACATAATGTATTTATCTTTCTATATATTTACTAAAGTTCTATGCATGTAACTTCCAAATTCAGTTTGTGATATTTCGATCTCACCTTAATGGGATTTTTCATTTCATTCACATCTGTTTAAATACTAAGTAGGCAAATGATGAAATGGGGTTGATATAGCTCATTTAATAATCATAAAATAAATTTTGTATCTCGAGGATGTTTTTTCAATATCTTTATGTGTGTGAAATCTCACTGCAAACATGACGTCCTAACTTTACAGATTGATTGGATAATTAGGCAATTTTGGTATAAATGTACAATGATTTCATGTGTATTTCCAATAGCAATTTGATGTACTTCTTTTGTACATGTCATAGATTTATTTGCATGTATTGGATGTGTATGGTACAAATGTATTGCAAGTTTCCCAATACTATTGTCTCACATGCATGAAATATTAATAAAAAAATACTAGGGACTGTTACATGTATATGCACCAGCTCTTCTTGTAGTGTAGTTGGTGTTTGGATCTAAAGGAACATAATGCACTTTTGCAACTTGTATCACCAGTTTTGGAAGAAAAATACACTCCAAAAAATTACAAACATGCACCAAGCATGTAAATGGGGACCTTCCAACAAATCAAGATTTTACCATTTTTCCAACTGATGATGTCCTCAGTTGGAGGTGTGTCCTTAGTATGTTGGTGTGTAATCTCATGAATATCCTCAGTTTATAGCAAATACAAATGCACACACACATACACAGATTTACTAAATGAGACTGTTTTGGTTACACAGTAAAATATAACAGACAAACTGAAAGTTTTTAAAAGTTGCTCACTAACAAAAATGATGCAGACCATATTTTTGAGGTTGAAATAGTTTTTGGAGAATTTTAGATGATTTACATTGTGAAATGTTTCTTCTGTCATCATTGCTGCAAGTGCGAATGAGATTAATGAGTACACGGTTCAGAAGTTTTTGTTTCTTGATTTCTTAAATCTATTTTGTTAAAAGTCATTGCACCAGGAATTTAACACTTTATGGTGATTAGCAGACTTATTTGAAGATCAAATGGTGTAGTCATAGTTATAGTCCCTGAATTATCTGTCTATAGCTGTATTGTTAGTATCAGAAGTTCATGGTATCAACCATCAAGTTTCATTACAGTGACCAGGCAGGAACCAATTTAAGTGTCCAATTAAACAGGGGTAATGTTTTCTCTCTGAATGTGGGGGTATTTCCAACCATGCCTCTGTCATGAATGGTGTCACTTCCACACCAGCTTTATCTCAAAACTCAATGTTAAACATTCAGTCCAAAATATTGTTCTCAACCTCAACTAACTCCAATTTCCCAGCAGCAGAGAACATGAAATGCCCATAAACCCAGTAGCAGATAACATGAAATGCCCATAAACCCCTTGACACTACTTACAGTATTTTCCCATTATCCTCCATGGCAAAAGCAGCATTTTCCACCCAATTTGACTTCATTTCTTAAAATTACAAATATATGCCCCTACTAATTGGATGGGCAAATAGATATGGGTGACAGTATATGCCCCTACTGATATGGTGGTACTTTGATCATATGACAAAAATGATTAATTAAAATACACACACAGTTTGAAAACTTACATCAATCATTTCATATAGAATTCATGCAATAATGCATACATACACAGTTTGAAAAACTGCATCAATCATTTCATATAAAACATGCAGTAGTGCATATGGGCCAAGAGTTTGGTGTTATGCTATACTACAGGAACTAACCTTTAACTGCCTTGGTATACTGGCATCTTCTTTCAGAAGGCGTTTATTTGACTCTTGACGCAGATTTACCCACAAGGCATTAGCTCCATCTCTGCCTATCAAGACAAGATTTTCAGTATTGAAATACAATTGTAATTACCTATAGTATATTAATTCATGCACAATGACACAATAATAAATTAATTAATGAATCTTGACACAGTGGTAATTACCTCTGTATATAAATAAAGTACTTCATAAAAATATTGACACAATGGTAATTACATGCAGTAAATTCATGAAATGTAAAACATGGTAATTATGTATAGTAAATGTATTCATAAATATTGACACAATGGTAATTACATGCAGTAAATTCATGAAATGTAAAACATGGTAATTATGTATAGTAAATGTATTCATAAATATTGACACAATGGTAATTACATGCAGTAAATTCATGAAATGTAAAACATGGTAATTATGTATAGTAAATGTATTCATAAATATTGACACAATGGTAATTACATGCAGTAAATTCATGAAATGTAAAACATGGTAATTATGTATAGTAAATGTATTCATAAATATTGACACAATGGTAATTACATGCAGTAAATTCATGAAATGTAAAACATGGCGATTATGTATAGTAAATGTATTCATAAATATTGACAAAATGGTAATAATCTGCAGTAAATTTATTTAACAATATTTAAATACAATAATAATAACTTTGAGTAAATTAATTGATGAATACCAAAAAGCTGATAAATATTTAAAAAGTATTTCACTGCATCTGTATAAAAAAAATCAAATTACATCTCTATATTGTTTGCAGGTATAAATGACAAATCCAGCTAATTAGACATAGCCAAATCAGGATATGAAATGCACTTTGAAACTGGGCATGTAATATTACCAACTGAATCCAGCTGCAAAATGAACTTGGAATATTGATTTTCTTGTCATTAACTCATCAAGAAATAAGTGCATATTTCATAAACTTTTAATTAATTTGCTACAAAAGTATAATTCTAAAACAAACATTTTCATAGAAAATTATGAATTATTAGAATACATATACAGTGTAGAATGAATTAGGTTCTGTCCTTATATGAGCGCCCACAGCATGGGTCAAGGAGGGGTGTCACATTAATCCCCCCTCCCGAAATCATACTGCAAAATGGTGCTGAAAATATGTCACAAGATTCTTTTCAAAATGCTTCATAAATATTAGCTTTTTTCAGACTGCTTCATATACTAACTCTCCTGGCTGTGACTGACTGACCCCCCTGAAAAATTCCTGACCCCTTTTTTTCAAAAATTCTATGGGCGCCCATGTGTCCTTAATAATGAAATAATTTACCACAGACTGGGCTATTTCATGTTCTTAATCTATCACAAACTGGACTATTTTATGTTCCTAATCCAGCACAGACTGAGCTACTGGACTACTTTATGTTCCTAATCCAGCACAGACTGAGCTATTGCATGTTCTTAATCTATCAAAACTGGACTATTTTATGTTCTAATCTATCACAGACTGGGTTATTTCATGTTCCTAATCCAGCACAGACTGAGCTACTGGACTACTTTATGTTCCTAATCCAGCACAGACTGAGCTATTGCATGTTCTTAATCTATCAAAACTGGACTATTTTATGTTCTAATCTATCACAGACTGGGTTATTTCATGTTCTTAATCTACCACAGACTGGACAATTTTATTTATGTTTTTTATCATAGACTGGGCTAATTTTCATATTCTTAATCTATCACAGACTGGACTATTTCATGCTCTTAAGCAATCAAAGACTGGGGTATTTCCTTGTTCCTAATCTACCACAGACTACGCAATTTTATTTATGTTCTTCATCATAGACTGGACTATTTCATGTTCTTAATCTACCACAGACTGGGCAATTTTATTTATGTTCTTCATCATAGACTGGACTATTTCATGTTCTTAATCTACCACAGACTAGGCTATTTCATGCTCTTAATCTACCACAGACTGGACTATTTCATGCTCTTAATCTACCACAGACTGGACAATTTTATTTATGTTCTTCATCATAGACTGGACTATTTCATGTTCTTAATCTACCACAGACTGGGCTATTTCATGTTCTTAATCTACCACAGACTGAGGTATTTCATGCTCTTAATCTACCACAGACTGGGCTATTTCATGCTCTTAATCTACCACAGACTGGACTATTTCATGCTCTTAATCTATCACAGACTGGACTATTTCATGCTCTTAATCTACCACAGACTGGACTATTTCATGCTCTTAATCTACCATAGACTGGACTATTTCATGCTCTTAATCTACCATAGACTGGGCTATTTCATGCTCTTAATCTACCACAGACTAGGCTATTTCATGCTCTTAATCTACCACAGACTAGGCTATTTCATGCTCTTAATCTACCACAGACTGGGCTATTTCATGCTCTTAATCTACCACAGACTGGACTATTTCATGCTCTTAATCTACCACAGACTGGACTATTTCATGCTCTTAATCTATCACAGACTGGGCTATTTCATGCTCTTAATCTACCACAGACTGGGCTATTTCATGCCCTTAATCTATCACAGACTGGACTATTTCATGCTCTTAATCTACCATAGACTGGACTATTTCATGCTCTTAATCTATCACAGACTGGACTATTTCATGCTCTTAATCTACCACAGACTAGGCTATTTCATGCCCTTAATCTATCACAGACTGGACTATTTCATGCTCTTAAGCAATCAAAGACTGGGGTATTTCCTTGTTCCTAATCTACCACAGACTACGCAATTTTATTTATGTTCTTCATCATAGACTGGACTATTTCATGTTCTTAATCTACCAAAGACTGGGCAATTTTATTTATGTTCTTCATTATAGACTGGACTATTTCATGTTCTTAATCTACCACAGACTAGGCTATTTCATGCTCTTAATCTACCACAGACTGGACTATTTCATGCTCTTAATCTACCACAGACTGGACAATTTTATTTATGTTCTTCATCATAGACTGGACTATTTCATGTTCTTAATCTACCACAGACTGGACTATTTCATGCTCTTAATCGACCACAGACTGGACAATTTTATTTATGTTCTTCATCATAGACTGGACTATTTCATGGTCTTAATCTACCACAGACTGGGCTATTTCATGTTCTTAATCTACCACAGACTAGGCTATTTCATGCTCTTAATCTACCACAGACTGGACTATTTCATGCTCTTAATCTACCACAGACTGGACTATTTCATGCTCTTAATCTATCACAGACTGGACTATTTCATGCTCTTAATCTACCACAGACTGGGCTATTTCATGCCCTTAATCTATCACAGACTGGACTATTTCATGTTCTTAATCTACCACAGACTGGACTATTTCATGCTCTTAATCTACCACAGACTAGGCTATTTCATGCTCTTAATCTACCACAGACTGGACTATTTCATGCCCATAATCTATCACAGACTAGGCTATTTCATGCTCTTAATCTACCACAGACTGGACTATTTCATGCTCTTAATCTACCACAGACTGGACAATTTTATTTATGTTCTTCATCATAGACTGGACTATTTCATGTTCTTAATCTACCACAGACTGGGTTATTTCATGTTCTTAATCTACCACAGACTGTGCTATTTCATGCTCTTAATCTACCACAGACTGGACTATTTCATGCTCTTAATCTACCACAGACTGGACTATTTCATGCTCTTAATCTATCACAGACTGGACTATTTCATGCTCTTAATCTACCACAGACTAGGCTATTTCATGCTCTTAATCTACCACAGACTGGGCTATTTCATGCTCTTAATCTACCACAGACTGGACTATTTCATGCTCTTAATCTACCATAGACTGGGCTCTTTCATGTTCTTAATCTACCACAGACTGGGCTATTTCATGCTCTTAATCTACCACAGACTGGACTATTTCATGCTCTTAATCTATCACAGACTGGACTATTTCATGCTCTTAATCTACCACAGACTGGGCTATTTCATGCCCTTAATCTATCACAGACTGGACTATTTCATGCTCTTAATCTACCACAGACTGGACTATTTCATGCTCTTAATCTACCACAGACTGGACTATTTCATGCTCTTAATCTATCACAGACTGGACTATTTCATGCTCTTAATCTATTATCAACTTATAACTTCATTTTTGTGGTACATAATGTTATATTTTGGAAAATCACAAATATTCTGCTTGGTTAAAGAATGAAGAATTTGTTAATGCTAGCCATTTTGAAAGAAAACAAGAAAATTATGTAAATAATCTGTGAATTTTGAAGTCAGAAAGATACCAAAATTCCATAACAAACGTAATCTGTGATCTTTAAGTCAGAAAGATCACACTGATCAATAACAAAAGGAACTTAATCCTAAAGTATCTTAATGGGCAATGAAACAATCTATTCTTGACTATTTTGAAGCACTTGAACTTGAGCTTAAAACAAAAACAAAAATCAAAATTGGGATTAACCAGGTGTACAACACATGGGATTAACCAGGTGTACAACACATGGGATTAACCAAGATCACTACACCTGAGGTTAACTGGGAGTATAACACTTGGGATTAATCAGGAGTACAACACTTAGAATAAACAAAGAGTGCACAGGAAATTATACATGGATTAACCAGATAAACAAAATTGCTAAAAATATCTGATTGTACTACACTTGTCATAAAGCAGAATTGTTGAAGTTATGTGAGAAAGATGAGAAACAAAAGTTAAGAAAATCCCAGAAGCTCTACTATGCAAACTTCATTTTGAAACATGGTTCATACCATTATACCCCTAGCAAATTTTTTAAGGCATTTTTCAAGGGCTTTCAAATGTTTCCAATGTGAAGTTTGAATTATGGAATTTGAACCTATCCATGTATTCCTAGTTAAATAGCAGTGTGGTGTGTGATTGGAAGCACCCCATTTTATTTCATCTATTTATTCATTATAGTTATCCAATTATGAGACAAACCATGCTAGACACACACACACACACACACATGCACACACAATTTTACAAAACTTTGACAAAGATTGAATAAAGATATCCTTGTCTCATGAAGTTCTTTGTCCATATAATTTTGATTTGACTGTCAATATAGTTTGGACCTGGCTCTTAACCAATGACAGTAAGAAATTCCATATAGTTCTGACTGCTTTTACATGCCATTCATATCCTTTCAGTTTGATTTGACCTGTCATTCATATCCTTTCAATTTGTTTTTATCTGTCATTCACATTCTTTCAGTTTACTTTTACCTAAGTCATTCAATCCTTTCAGTTTAATTTTAACAAAATCATTTACAATCTTTCAGTTTTCATCAACCTGTCAACCATATCCTTTCAGTTTGCTTTTACCTAAGTCAATAGCATCCTTTTAGTTTGCTTTTACCCAAATCATTCACAACATTTCAGTCTGCTTCGACCTGTTATTCATATCCTTTCAGTTGGCTTTTACTGAAGTCAATAGCATCCTTTTAATTTGCTTCTACCCAAATCATTCACAACATTTCAGTCTGCTTCGACCTGTCATTCATATCCTTTCAGTTGGCTTTTACCAGAGCCACAAAATATCTTTTCAGTTTCCTTTTACCTGTCATTCACATCCTTTTAGTTTACTTTTACATGTTATTCATATGATTTCATTTGCTTTTACCTGTAATTCATATATTTTCGGTTTGCTTTTAACCATCATTCATATCCTTTCAGTTTGCTTTTACCTAAGTCATTCAAATCATTTCAGTTTGCTTGTACCCAAGTCATTAACTTTCTTTCAGTTTGCTTTTACCGAATTTATTCATTTCCCTTCAGTTTGCTGTTACCTGCCATTCATAACCTTTCAGTTTGCTTTTACCTTTTCACTTTACTAAACAAAAATGGTACTAACAGCTGCCTTGCTCGATGCTCAGCATTAACAGGTTAGTGTTAGGACTAGTTGGCCTGGTGTCAGGATGATGCAACTGGGTGGGACATCATGCTACATGTCTGTGGCATGATACCCCAGTGCTACACATCACTATAAACTGCCACACTACAGAGATCAAAGCGATAAGACTGAAAAATTGTTAAAGCTACATTAAAAATCATAATCACATTACCTGCCATTCATATCCATTCAGTTTGCTTTTAAGTGTTATTCACATCCTTTCAGTTTGTTTTTACCTGTCTTTCATATACTTTCAGCTTGTTTTTACCAATTATTCACATCCTTTCAGTTGTTTTTATCAGTCTTTCAGTTTGCTTGTACCTAAGTCATTCACATCCTTTCAGTTTGCTTTTAACTATCATTCAGATCCTTTCAGTTTGCTTTTACCTAAGTCATTTACATCCTTTCAGTTTGCTTGTATCCAAGTCATTTGCATTATTTCAGTTTGCTTGTACCCAAGTCATTCATATCCTTTCAGTTTGCTTGTAACTAAGTCATTCTCATCCTTTCAGTTTGCTTGTACCCAAGTCATTCAGATATTTTGTTTGCTTGTACCCAAGTCATTCACATCTTTTCAGTTTGCTTTTACCTAAGTCATTCACATCCTTTCAGTTTGCTTGTACCCAAGTCATTCACATCTTTTCAATTTGCTTGCACCCAAGTCATTCACATCCTTTTAGTTTGCTTTTACCCAAGTCATTCACATCCTTTCAGTTTGCTTTTACCTGTTATTTATATCCTTTCAGTTTACTTGTACCTAAATCATTTATATCATTTCAGTTTACTTGTACCTGTCATTCTCATCTTTTCAGTTTGCTTTTACCCAAGTCTTTCACATCCTTTCAGTTTGCTGAAGTGATTCATATTCTTTCAGTTTGCTATTACCTGTCATTTTCATCCGTTGAGTTTGTTTGTACGTAAAGTCATTCACATCTTTTCAGTTGGCTTTTAACTATCATTCACATCTTTTAAGTTTACATTCACTATATATTAAACGTCTCAACAAGTAAGCAATATTAGCTCACAAACTCAGACTATTCATTTATGGGTCCCTCAAGGCTCTGTTTTAGGTCCTCTCCTGTTTCTTATCTATGTAAACATCTATCATTAAATAATGAATCCACAAAAACAGATTTGTTTGAAGATGATGCAGCCTTGTATATATCTAGTTATCCAAATGAGATTAACTTAGACCTTATTAGAAACCAAAACTGGACACAACTAAATAGGATGGTAATTAATGAAGGTAAAATAAAATGTATGATTTTAGGGACATCACAAAAAATATGACTGTCAGAGAATCAGAATTATCTCTTACAATAAATAATCATCAGTTAGAAATTGTCAAACATGAAATGCTTGTAGGTGTGATTGTAGATAACAATTTACAATGGGACAAACCATATGATAAGCTAAAAACACTGCTGTCTAAAATTGCCCTACTCAGCAGAATTAAGAAATAATTACCTACTAAAATTACAATCTATAGTACAAGTCAGACACTCTTCCAACAATGGATTTTTGTTCAAATGTATGGAGAAACTGTGCCTAATCTCAGCTTGACAGAATTTATAAACTTCAGAAATGGGCATCAGACATTATTTTAGATGCATCTATTGATAATCCCTCAAAAGCATTGTTTACAGAACTAAAATGGTTCACAATATTTGATAAGAGAGATTTTCACAAGGCAGTTCTGTATATAAATGTCTACACAGAACTGCACCAGAGTATCTTCAGGACTAATATTCAGGTCTTTTTTTAACACAATACCAGTTAAGATCAATATCACATGGAAACCTAAAAACACCAAAACCTGTAACAAATTAATTTTTAAAAAATCTTCCAATACTCTGGTACAGTTTTGTGGAACAAGCTTCCTATGTAATATAAGCTGAAAATATTACAGTATTTAAGAAGTGACATAATGAATATGTATGTGTTTTAAATAGATAATGGAATATAGTATTGTAATACTGAACACATTAAAATGAAAATAATTACTGTTATATTTTATATAATGCACATTATTGTACTCTTCTCTTAAGATGGTCTCATGGGAAAATAGTCCTTGACTAATGAGTCACCTGATGTAAATATATTTTTATCATTATTATTATTATTATTATTATTATTATTATTATTATTATTCTTTTTCTTCTTCTTCTTCTTCTTCTTCTTATTATTATTATTATTATTATTATTATTATTCTTTTTCTTCTTCTTCTTCTTCTTCTTCTTCTTCTTCTTCTTCTTCTTCTTCTTCTTCTTATTATTATTATTATTATTATTATTTTTATTATAATTAAATTGTAGATTGTGTATAACATATGTAACTACTAGTAATTAATTCTTCTTTCATTTATAGGTTTACTCTAAGTTACAACTTCATGAAAACGTGCAAGAAAGTCTTTTTGTTCAAAATATCATTATGAAAAATTCTTGGCATAAGAAAGTTATTATTCAGTGAGTAATTTTACTTGGGATGGAGGCTGTGTAATGGTTCAAAATCATGCAAGAATTTTCATCATACTGTGAGAGGAAAAAGGTTTAGTCAATACATGATTTTCATGGAAAAATATGACAATATTTAAAGCCATGCTCCTGTGACATGTACAGCTTATGATGCTGTATAATGTTGGATGATGTTGTTCAATGTTGGATTATGTTGTGCAATGCAAGGGCCTACCAACATAAATACATTCATACTCCTTCAAATTCTTTTTCTTTATTGCCAGAAAAGGTTAAAAATTTACAAGGCTGAAAATTGATATCAATTTTGGGTCTTGATTAGCCAACACTATTCTGACACTATCTACTATTTGAGAATCTGAGACGTATACATATATGGATCAGATGTAAAAAGAAGCTGCCTTTAAAAGGCACATCTGTTTGTAACATGAACTTCACTCACCAAATGGTTGAGGGTTGCAGACCTATAGTGAATGGACGGATGATGCATCAATGGACAGACAAAAAGGTCATTTTGAGGTTGCATATCCTAATCACAGAAATGAGTCAATGAAGATGTAATTTCCTAATCACAAAATGAGTTAATATTGATGTTGTGTGTCATAATCATATAAGTGATTTAAAAGTCATGTAGTAAAAAGAATGTAAAATACTCTGAGATGCTTCTGTTTATATAAATAATATCTCCATTTTTCTGTGCTCAATTTCCAACTCCACTAAGAAAATTGTCATCTTGAACACTTAAAGAGTTATTTATAGTAGCTGATAGATTAGACTGATCAAATCATATGATGATGAATAGTGTGTGTGTGTGTGTGTGTGTGTGTGTGTGTGTGTGTGTGTGTGTGTGTGTGTGTGTGTGTGTGTGATTTCGATTTTTAGTGTAGCTTTAACAATTTTTCAGTCATATTGCCATGATGCCTGCAGTGTGACAGTTTATAATGATACCCAGCACTGGGGCATCATGCCGCTGTCATGTAGCATGATGTCCCACCCAGTCTTAGTATCCTGACACCAGGCCAACCAGTCCTAACAATAACCTCATAATGCTGAGCACCAAGCAGAGGCAGTTGTTAGTACCATAAGTATTACTCTGCTGGGATTTGAACCCATAATCTCCCACATTCGAGATGGACACTCTAACCACTAGGCCACTTGGGCAGTGATAATGAATAATAAGAAAGTGAAAAAAAATTAAGCAAAAAGATAGAATACATTTAAAAACAACACATCTCTGGCTAGATTTCATGACTGACACAAAACTGAAATTTAAATTATATGAAAGTTTTAGTAAATTTAATCTTAATAATAATTTTAATCCATATAATAATATATGCATTAACAGTAAATTAAGATCTTAAGCCCAAATCTGTTTGCCATCACATAATCTTTAAATTAAAAGCTTATATTGAGATCTGTTTGCCATCATAAAATCTTTACATTAAAAGTTTAAATTGAGACATGTTTGCCATTACATAATCTTTAAATTAAAAGAGATGTATGACATCAAATATTCTTTAAATTAAAAGTTTAAATTGAGATCTGTGTGCCATTACATATCAAAATTAAATTAAAAATTTTAAATTGAGATCTGACTGCCAATACATATTAAAATTAAAAGCTTAAACTGAGATATGATTGCCAGCACATATTCATTAAATTAAAAATTTAAATTGAGATCTCTGTGCCATTACATATTAACATTAAATTGAAAGTTCAAATTGAGATCTGTGTGCCATTACATGTTAAAATTAAATTGAAAGTTTAAATTGAGATCTGTTTAACATCCAATTATCTATAAATTAGGATCAAGACAGTTCAAGTTCCTGAGGGTTTCATCAGCCTGATAACTGCTGGATATACTGATGAAATCAGAAGTTAGTGTGAACTTGTGCAACTAGAACTGAATAATATGCAATTATAACTAATAGATCTATGAGGGCCAATCTGTAATTAGGGATCAAAAAATGATAAACTTTTTGTAACTGGATGCTACAGTATCCAAGTCTCCATTTAAGTATATTTTGAGTTAATTAATTTTCCTTTTATTAATTGATTTTAGAGATGATGATTAATTCATACTCTTTTTATTGATTGGTGAAACACAGACAGTTTAAGGCTGTCTTGATGTATAGGCTGATCTACTGCAGGAATTATTTTGGGATTTAAAGTTAATACCTATAAATAAAAATAAAAATAGATATTCCCTAAAAATTACAGAAGGACTGCCATTATGGATCCAAATGTACCTATGAATGCTGTTGTCAAAAAAAGATGAGATTAAAATAGGTAATATTAGCGGAGCTTGAAACCAGCCATGCAGTATTGTGGAAGTATATAGGAAAACCAGTTGGTATAAAAACAAGTATGTATTTGACTTGTACTAAGTAACAGAAGATGGAGTAAATATTTTGTTGGAGAAAGGGTTGCAGTAAATACATGTCTACTCAGCTAACACACACCATTATATCAGCAGGGTAGTTGTTGGTTAATAATATGCACATCTATGCAAATAAGGCCAGATAATATTAACTGATATTTTTTCTTCTGATAATTTACACAGATAATGAAAGGTCAAGGAAGGAAGGCACTTTGCAACACCACCACATGGGAAAAAATTAAGCTGGGAAAGAATAGATCTAATGTACTGATATCCAATCACATCTATAAAATATTAATGTATATGTTAATTAGGGTTGCCATGGAGACAGGACAACAATCATACCCAAGAGTTCCATCATCTCTCTCTTTCTCTCTGGCATCTCATCCTCTTAAAAACAGATTACATTTCATAATTAATAACAATCATCAATACAAACCTTGATACATGCTGAGAATGAACAGTAGACATTACTGAAATCCTGTTCAAGTTTAATCATGCTTGCTTCCTATAAAAAATACATTGTCACAGTTAAAAGAAAATACTATCACAGTATTTTAGAAAGCATACTGTGACTAGAACATTATATGCACACACCTGTTAATAAAGTTCATTAGGTCACATTATAAGCCATTTTAAAAAGTCCTACATGTAGGTCATGTATGGACAAGTTTGTTCTTTACAAATTAAAAAGGATAACCAAAATAAAGTTGTCACCATTATACAGAGTTGGTCTCATTTCTGGGACAGTCACATGGAGAAGGTTTGCAGCAATTTTAGTATTTTATGATACAGCCATAAGCAAAATGACTTTTCAGCAAATTCATTTAAGTTTATTTCAAAGGTACAAAAACTGGTTTTAAAAAATTAATTTCTTGCAGGGCTTGAAGATAATAAAGGTTTATTTAATATAATTAGTACATATATATCTACTGACTCAATGACATGCAGTCAAGTTGGGTGAGTCAGTAATACCAATAAAACTATGACATTCTATCAAACATAAGAATTTACTCGAATTACAAAATGTTGGGTATTTTTTTAATGATACCTTAAGATTTATTTATTCATTTTGGCCATAACACCAATATTTGGCCATAACTCTATATATTTGGCCATAACATTATATATTTGGTCATAACACCATATATTTGGCCATAATATGATATATTTGGCCATAATACCATATATTTGGCCATAGCACCATATATTTGGCCATAGCACCATATATTTGGCCATAACATCATATATTTGGCCATAAAACCATATATTTGGCCATAACACTAGATATTTGGCCATAACACCATCTTTTTGACCATAAAACTTCATATTTGGCCATAATACCATATATTTGGCCATAACACTTCATATTTGGCGATTTAATTTTACATTTGGCCATAACACTATATTTGACCATAACACTATATATTTGGCCATGACAATATATATTTGGCCAAAATGCCATATATTTGGCCATAACACCATACATTTGGCCATAACACCATATACTTAGCCATAACACTACATATTTAGCCATAACACCATATTTGGTCATAACACAACATATTTGGCCATAAAAATTATACTTGGCCAAAACACCATATATTTGGCCATAATACTATGCATTTGGCCATAACACCATACATTTAGCCATAAGACTTCAAAAAGAGGCTATCCAAAACTATACACTGTAATTAATTCTATTATTAATAGGCCTACATAAATGACATAACAATCCAAAGGGGTTCATCCAAACTGACTGTGAATACTTTGCATTATTTACAAAAATCCTACAAATAGAATAATTTACAATGTTTAGTTTCTGCTCATTTTAGGTCATAACTAATTTAAATCAGACTTCAGTTTCAACCAATCAGATTGCTGCATTCTATACTTGTACTTAATTTTGGCCATTCAGATTGCTTGTATTTTACAGACAATAATTCAGGACTTTTTATATTTTATTAACAGGAAATCAGGCCTGGTAATATTTCATCAACAGAAATCAGGACCGATAATTATTATGATTCAAAGAGACTGGTGGCATATCATTACAATTCAGGTCATTGAAACATTAGTACATTAGTGACTACTGGCCATCAAAGGCACATCAACACCTTCAGCGCTGGAAAATAATTGGAATACCACTTAAGATTATTCAGAACTTTGTACATAAGGATTTTTTATGTTAATAATTCTAGGATTATTTTGGAATTTAATTTTTTGCAACACTATAAGTTCTTATTTATTACATTTTCACTTTGTACTCTAAAGAAATAAGTTATTTGTTGAACATTACAAAGCTTGTTTGCATCTCTCCCTCTTTTCTATTATTTTTTTAAGACCAAAGAGTTGTGATAATATAACACACTAGCAACAGAGTACATCCATGTCTATCAACTGAATACTCAAATATAACATATTGGCAACAGAGTACACTCAGGTCTATCATTGAATACTCATATATAACATATTTGCAATGGAATACACCCAGGTCTATCACTGAATACTCATATATAACACACTGGCAACAGAATATAGCCAGGTCTATCATTGAATAATGTGCTGACAGATCTGAACATACTCTTCAAACTTCTGTGTGTATTATATGTGGGTAAATATGGCATACCTGATCACTGGCCTCAATATAAACTATTCAATAGTTTTTCCTATACATGAAGCAATTGTCAGGGGCTGAATGAGACTAATCAATGATTTACAGTACAAGGCCTGTCCTACCATACACACCATAGCAATGTTAGCAACAAAAGACCAGAATAAGCATGAGTGTTTATTAAATGAACTACAACTCCTACTATAACAGGAAACTCCAAGAGCTTAAATTCTGGACAACTGAAAGCATGATGAACTGCAATAGCAGTGTACAAATGGTCAACTGTTTGATTGGTATGAAATCCATTAGTTAATACAATCTGTAGATGCTGTGATGGGTCAACAATAAAGCCCACTTCATTAACCCTTGATGAATTATATATTCAACCTACAGGCTATGTGTGATCTGGTTTATGGCAATAATCAATTCTTTCTCCATGTTCTGCAATTCCTCATTACCTACAGTCTTCAGTTGTGTTAGAAATGGCTGTATGAAAGCTACCAGATACCATCAATCAAGATGACTGCTTCATGGAATTTAATGAGTTTGATGTTTAATCAGTTTCTTTAATTCATTTGATTTCATCATACAAAAAAATGCACATTTCATTGATTCTTTATGAAGATTTACAAATATTATATTCTCTATCTCTCCATCATCAAAAAAAAATGAGGAAAATGATGTTTTGACAATATAATCACCTGGAATGATTTAATATTGATAGTATTTTGGAAAATGTTGTCCAAAGTAAGTGACTTGAGCAAGTATGAAACCCAATTTCCCTGGATTATGAGTTCAATGCTCTACCAGTCCAGCTACAATGCTTACTGTTGTATTTCAAAAATGAGATCTGAATAAAGAACATATCAAAAAGTTGTCCTGCTAACTAAATTTTCAGTACAAAGAAATTAAATGACAATGATAAAAGTCTGACCTTGCAGACAAAAAGAACACAAACTCAGTTAAATTTTCTTATATCAAGTTTTAATAAACTACTGGGGCCCACTAGGTTAAAATTATCAATGCAAAGTATTTAAAACAGTAATGAAGAGAATCCTTGACATTGGGTTTTATAGGTCACATTTTCATTACTAACACTGCAGTATTAATGGTGACAGTAACAGTGTATCCTTATTGGTTACTGTGACATTGTACACTTATTAGTCACAGTGACATTGTATACATATTGGTTACAGTAACATTGTACACTTATTGGTCACAGTGATATTGTACACATATTGGTTACAGTGACATTGTACACTCATTGGTCACAGTGACACTGTACACTTATTAGAGACATTGTATACTTATTGGTCAAAATGACTTTGTACTCTTATTGGTTACAGCAACATAGTACACTTATTGATGACAGTGACACTGTACACTTTTTGGTGACAGTGACATTGTACACTTATTGGTGACAGTGACATTGTACCCTTATTGGTCACAGTGACAGTCTACTCTTTTTGGTCACAGTGATACTGTAATCTTATTGGTAACAGTGATACTGTAATCTTATTGGTAACAGTGATACTGTAGTCTTATTGGTCACAGTGATACTGTAGTCTTATTGGTAAGAGTGATACAGTAGTCTTATTGGCGACAGTGATACTGTAGCCTTATCGGTAACAATGATACTGTAGTCACAGTGATACTGTAATCTTATTGGTAACAGTGATACTGTAGTCTTATTGGTGACAGTGATACTGTAGCCTTATTGGTCACAGTGATACTGTAGTCACATGGGTCACAGTGATACCATAGTCTTGTTGGTAACAGTGATACTGTAGTCTTATTGGTCACAGTGATACTGTTGTCTTATTGGGAACAGTGATACTGAAATTTTATTGGTCACAGTGATACTGTAGTCTTATTGGTAACAGTGATACTATTGTATTTTGGTCACAGTGATACTGTAGCCTTATTGGTCTCAGTGGTACTGTAGTCTTATTGGTCACAGTGACATTGTAGACTTTTTGGCAACATTGATACTGTAGTCTTATTAGTCACATTGATACTGTAATCTTATTGGTAACAGTGATAATGTAGTCATATTGGGAACAGTGATACTGAAGTTTTATTGGTCACAGTGATACTGTAGTCTTATTGGTCACAGTGTTACCATAGTCTTATTGGCAACAGTGATACTGAAGTTTAATTAGTCACAGTGATACTGTAGTCTTATTGGTAACAGTGATACTGTTGTCTTAATGGTCACAGTGATACTGTAGTCCTATTGGTAACAGAGATACTGTAGTCTTATTGGTTACACTGATACTTTAATCTTATTGGTCACAGTGACATTGTAGAGTTATTTTTAACATTGATATTGTAGTCTAATTGGTAACAGTGATACTGTAGTTTTATTGGTAACAGTGATACTGTAGTCTTACTGGTCACAGTGATACTGTAGTCTTATTGGTTACATTAGACTTATTGTTAACAGCAATACTAATGACTTATTGGTCACAGTGTAACTGTAGTCTTATTGGTCACAGAGACGTAGTCTTATTGGTCACAGTGACATTGTACACTTATTGGTAACAGTGATATTGAAGACATAATGGTAACAGTGATACTGTAACCTCATTGATCACAGTGGCATTGTAGTCTTATTGGTCACAGTGGCATGGTAGTCTTATTGGTCACGGTGATACAATTGTGACATACTGGTTTTAAGCAAGAATTTAATTTCTGAAAACAAGGAAATTATAAAATGTAGATCAGAAAAACCTAATTTGATCTGCATTTTTTTACATCCATTATGTTTTTCAAGTCAAAACATGCACAAAACATTCCTGTGACTCTATGGGATGAACATTGTCAAACTGAACACCCCTGCATATTTGCAGGCTGGTTAAGCTGCTTGAGGAATAAAAAAAACCTGCTAGTCTGGCTGTACAAGAGACAATCTGAAATGGAACCAGATCACGTCATTGATTACACAGCTGTGGAAAAGATATTGATTTCTCACATTGCATAAAGCCACATACCCAAATATTAAGCCTACAGAAAGCTCTACTGTAAAACGATACCTTGGAATGTTTTATAATTCTGCCTGATCAGCTGATAGCATAAACACAAGAATAGGCCAGAACCAACAAACGTCCTAGTCTCTAATCTGGTACAACAATACATAACATCAATACAGCCCATTTTATTTTTAATAATATTCTCTTATAGTATCTAATATTACCAATAATTTGTTAAAAGTGAAACCTACACTGAAAAGGGTTTTTGTATTCAATTAATGATCACTACAGCTCATAAGTCATGACAACATTATATTTGTAATTTTAAGAAAAAGAGTGAAATTTGACTTTTAATAATATTAGGGTTTTTCAAGTTTAAAGTCTTAATACAGGTATAAGGTAAGGCAAGACCATTTGATATGCAAAGGCCACATCTCTTTTAAAAAATGGAATGGATGAAAAAAACACCATTAATTAAAAGCAGGATAATGTACACACCAAACTGAATCAAAATGTGTTATATGGTTCTTGACCTGTGCTTCTTACAAATAAAATCCAACATGAAGATATAAGTTAATCCTCAAGTGCCATAACTTTATCCAAGATAGGAGTTGATGAGAAAAAAATTCATAAATGGCACATGAAAGCCTGAGACATGAAAATTCTGATGGGTTCCAGACAATAGACCTGCTGTAGAAGAAATATACAACTGGTTGAAAAAGGACAATAACTCTATTAAATATGCACCTGAAAAGACAAAACCTTTACCTGTCTTAGGCAATTTATCTAGAAAATGGCATCAAGTGTAATGGTTTCAGAGCTTTGTAGTTATAAAAAGTGTCAATAATGGACAGATCACAGACTGATAGAAAGACAGACAGAAAACAACATTACTATATGAATCCTGCACTGTTGTGGGGTTTTAATAACAATCATGGCCATTTTAAAATGCACAAGTACAGATCAGATTTATTAAGAGTAATTTTACAAAATTGGTGGCATACAATTAGGACTGCAATTTTAACCTAACAGGGATAATGATAAGTATTTGAAAGAATATCCAATTACAGATAATACATCAAAAGTTTCACAAAAAAGAGATACACTTTCATAAAAACTTTTGTTTCACAATCATTTCATAATTTCTTTTGCTCTTGTTGCTATTCAAATTATCTATACACTTATTATTATTGATGTGTCAAAAAAAGTGTAGAGTCTGTCATAATATTTGAGTCCATGTTTGAGTCCGTCACTATTTTTAATGCCATATGTGCCTCTTTGGAAACCAATGAAAATTTAGGAGTCATTTTCATCTGTACTTTTTAAAACCATTCATCCAATCTGGTTGGAACATGTCAGCAAAGACCCAGACCTGATGGTGCATTATGGGTCAGCATAGAATCAGATTTTATGGTGAGAAATTTGCAGCCCTTCATGGGACAAACACAGTAGCAATTTGCATTCTATCATGGGACTGCTACAGTAAGAATTTGCAATCTCTCATTGGACTGCCACAGTAGGCATTTACAATCTTTAATAAGACAGTCACACTAAGAATGTACAATCTCTCATGGGAAAGTCACATTAGGAATTTTTAATCTTGCAGTCACAGCAGGAATTTGCAATTTCTCATGGGACAGTCACATTAAGTGTAATCTCTTGGACAGTCACATTAAGAATGTGCAATCTCTTATGGGACATTCACATTAGGAATGTGCAATCTCTCATGAACATTCACATTAGGAATGTGTAATCTCTCATGGGACATTCCCATTAGGAATTTGCAATCTCTCATTGGAGATTCACATTAGGAATGTGCAATCTTTCATGAGACTTTCACAATATGAATGTGTAATCTATCATGGGCTATTCCCATTAGGAATTTGCAAATCTCATTGGACTGCCACATTAGGAATGTGCAATCTCTCACGGGACATTCCTATTAGGAATTTGCAATCTCTTATGGGACATTCACATTAGGAATGTGCAATCTCTCATGGGACATTCATATTAGGAATTTGCAATCTCTTATAGGACATTAACAGTAGGAAGGTGCAATTTCTCATGGGACATTCACAATAGGAATTTGTAATCTTTCATGGGACATTTAGAGTAGTAATTTGTAATCTCTCATGGGACCTTCACATCAGAAATTTGCAATCTCTCACTGGACTACCACAGTAGGAATTTGCACTCTCTCATTGGACTGCCACATTAGGCATTTGCAATCTCTCATTGGACTGCCACATTAGAATTTGTAATCTCTCATTGGACTGCTACATTAGGAATTTGCAATCTCTCATTGGACTGCCACATTAAAAATGTGCAATCTCTCATGGGACATTCACATTAGGATTGTGCAATCTCTCATCGACTGCAACAATAGAATGTACATAAATAAGCAGGATGGCATTCATATTTCATTGCTTTGGGGGATTTTTAAAGGGAGGTGTGTGGTCATCGCGGTTGCCATAGTTGCCCATTTTAAATACACTCACATTTTGTCATAATGGCCAACATTCAGCAATCACCAAGGCAATTACATACTAAGTAATAAAATATTTACTTGGCTCATGTACTGGTACAGATTCTATCTGATTGAAATTGGCTTTGTTTCAGTCATGTATACAGACTTCCACAGACTTCTGATGTTTGGCTAAACTACTTTCATGGATAGACTGGCCATAAACACACCAACAAGCCATGCATAATCTATCCATGAGGAAACATTTTTCTCAAGATTATGCAGATGATAATACTGTGCAGTTTTTTTTAGACAAAATTCTCTTGCTGGTGGCCACTATAAAACTCCAGTCCACTAAGATGTACATACTTAAATTGAGAAGAACCAATGGTGTGACAGCGATAAAATGAAAACAGATTAGGTTTACTACTTAGTAAAATATAGCCACACACAAGCTTTCTCTCAAACGATTCATTTTGCCTGGACTGAATTTCTGCCAATCAGAGATCTTCTTTTTTTGAAATATGTATTTAATAAATTACTACACCCAGGCTGGTATTTAATAAACCATCACACCAAGACTGATAGTTAATAAATCATCAGATAGACATGTATTTTAATAAACCACCATGCTATGCTGGTATTTAATAAACAACTGCATACAGGCAGGTATTGAATAAGCACCCACACATGAGCTGGTATTTAATGAACCACTACACATAGTTTGGTATTTAATAAATCATCACATAGGCTGGTATTTAATAAACCACCACACACAGTTTGGTATTTAATACAACACCACACATAGCCTGGTATTTAATAAACCATCACATAAGCTAAGCCACCATGCATAGGCTGGTATTTAATAAACCACCATACCCAGGCTGGTATTTAAAATATACTACATACAGTCTGATATTTAGGAAATACCACACAAAGGCTGGTATTTAATAAACAACCACACACATGTTGGTAATTAATAAACACCACACAAAGGCTGGTATTTAATAAACACCACACAAAGGCTGATTTTGAAACTCAAATTAATTAGCTGCCTCTGATCAAATATATCTCTCATTTTTTAACCCTTTTCAGTAATCAATGAAGAGTCTCTCACATTTAGTTTGCTCTAGCACGCAAGTGGCTTCATATGATCTTCGCCATACAGCAGTCTAGTAAAATGAGATTTATGTCATACAAATGTCTCGTAAAATGAGATTTATGCCATACAATAGTCTAGTAAAATGAGATGTTCCATATGACTGTCTGAAAAAATGAGATTTTTGCCACACAATTGTCTGGAAAAATGAGATTTATGCCATACAATAGTCTGGTAAAATGAGATGTTCCATATGACTGTCTGAAAAAATGAGATTTATGCCAAACAATAGTCTGGTAAAATGAGATGTTCCATATGACTGTCTGGAAAAATGAGATTTATGCCAAACAATAGTCTGGTAAAATGAGATGTTTGCCATATGACTGTCTGGTAAAATGAGATTTTTGCCATACAAATGTCTGGAAAAATGAGATTTATGCCATACAATAGTCTGGTAAAATGAAATGTTTCATATGACTGTCTGGAAAAATGAGATTTTTGCCATACAATTGTCTGGAAAAATGAGATTTATGCCAAACAATAGTCTGGTAAAATGAGATGTTTGCCATATGACTGTCTGGTAAAATGAGATTTTTGCCATACAATTGTCTGGAAAAATGAGATTTATGCCATACAATAGTCTGGTAAAATGAGATGTTTGCCATATGACTGTCTGGTAAAGTGAGATTTTTGCCAGACAATTGTTTGGAAAAATGAGATTTATGCCATACAGTACTCTGGTAAAAGATTGAGCTTGTTATGGGCAGTACAAGGCTTCAAGGGATTTCACCTCATGATGTGACCTTTTATGCAATTTTGATGACAAGATAACAAACAGGGATTTTTTCAGTGGTTGATTAAAACACCACTGGCAGTTTTATATTATATCCATTTTTAGTCATCAGTATTTTTGTAGTTCAAACATTTGAATAAAATATGTCTAGACCAATTTCAGATAGCATCAGCTTTTTTTGTAGTTTCTCTTGTAATATGTTTTAATAAAGAACCATCTATTGGTAACAGAAATCACAAATCACTTTACCATACTGTTATATGGCTAATGACAGAGTCATGTGTCTGCTTCAATGAAACTATCTCACCTTCTGCCATGTTCTTTAGTTTGGGGTTGACCGGCTTCTGTTCTATCTTGGGATGGAGGAAATAATCTGCAGAAGTACCATACAACTTGTATAGTTGGGCTTCATGCCAGGGCAAGTTGACCTTTTCTGCAGGAAAAAAATATCACTACATCATTGACACAGCAACCACTGCAAACTTAAAAAGAGGATCTTAAATGAACTCACAAAAGCTGGACATTATTTAACTAGTTTTCATAAATTTAATATTAAATCATTGTGCATTTGAGATTCTTTTTATAACATAGTTTTATTTCAGTGGATATTATTTAGAGAGAAATAAGAATGAATAATTTCATTCATTCTGACAGATATTGCACCTTTTTTTTGTTGTGCATAATAAATAGTCCCAAACAAAGTTGAACTAGTATTAACCTTTAAAAGTAGATCATGCTTTTCTTACAAACTGTAAATCAAACAACAAGCATCCTTCCAAATAAACAATACATTTTACACAGACAAAATCATTTTTCAACACAGAATGTCTAATGCTCATGATGTGGCATTGTCTGATGCAGTACCCTTTAGAGTACAGTTGATGATCAACATGTTAACATAACCTAAACTGTCACTATCACACTAAACAGTACAGTGATGCTATATTCATGAGAAAGAAGGTTTACTGGATGCAGAAATTCCCATATTTACTGTAGTGTATTTGTGACTGGATATTTGCAATATTTGACTTGGAACAGTAGACAACTGAATATTAAAACAAATTTCATTTTGAATCAATATTGCATCACATTTACAGCATAAATATGCAGTGGCTAGATAAACTTCTTTCAGTTTGGAGACCGGTTTATGTCCACATTCTTTTGTGTACAGACTCAGGTGAGTTTATTCACTTCTATATGTTAACATTTAAACCATGCTTGTATGTAGGTCCACCCCAACCCCACATACTCACTACTCACTGAGCAATGCCCTAAGTTTTATTTGTAATTGTTCTTCTTGTGTTGGGGTTTTAGCCATTTTTCATGTTATGCTATGTTATACATGACATAACAAGCCCCTGTTGTGGTAAATTGGCCACATTCAGTCAGATGAGATCATTTTCCCCCAAATCCATTTGTAATAAATAAAAAATGGCCACCAAAATGTTTCTTGAAAATAAATAATTCCAGAAGGCATGGTTATAAAATGTTTTCCCACTATTGCAGCCAATTAGTAAAGAGAATACTGCACAATAATTTCATGGGCTTATTTGGATCAATCAGAGTCACATAAAGTGATATGTTCACATGTTGTCATCTTAAAAATATTAAACTACATACACTACAGGCAAAGTGTACTGACTGTGGTAATTGTTTATATATTTATACAATTTCTGCAAAGTGTCATTGACATAGTACACTGTTGAATGAGCAGTTCCTCCTAAAGGATGAAAACATATTATAAATTTGTTGTATATAAATGGTAAAAATGGATTTTTGAAGCAGTTCTACTCTGAAATTGATCATAACAGTTTATCAGACCTCAAACTTGCTCTTAAAAATGCTGATTCCAATTTACTGTACACAAGTGAAATCTGTCTTTTGTTGATTTAACCAAAAAATATCCATTAGTCAGGTTTAATGGATGTGATTTTAATTCCTAATGCAGGCTACGCATTTATATTACTTTATGAAGCAACAGACACATCAAGGTTAAACAGAAGTCATACTGATAAGATCTGTTACAGACTATTTTAAATGTTACAAATTTATTTTTTATAATTACTATTTGGTGACAAGTTTCATTCTGCTTTTAGGACAATGATTTCAATTTAAAGTTTTTCAAGCATGAAATGGATAATGCAGTAAAAATGGTCATGCAATGAGTCTACTTACTTGAAATTTCACTTGCCCAATAATGATTTCATTGGAAATTAGAACCTATGTGAACACACATCACATGGGACTGTTGTGTCCTACCTTTATACGCACAGATCACATTGGGACTACTGTGTCCTACCTTTATGCACA
Source organism: Potamilus streckersoni (assembly GCA_016746295.1). Taxonomy (NCBI): domain Eukaryota; kingdom Metazoa; phylum Mollusca; class Bivalvia; order Unionida; family Unionidae; genus Potamilus; species Potamilus streckersoni. The sequence continues at coordinate 1,744,386 of JAEAOA010001816.1, forward strand.
CCAATCACATTGGGGCTACTGTGTCTTACTTTTATACACACTCATCACAATGGAATTGCTGTGTACCTTCTCACTGGGACTACTATGTCTTAACTCTATACACACCCATCACATTGGGAAAGTTGTGTCCAATCTTTATACACACACATCACATTGGGACTACAGTGTCCTACCTTTATACACACTGATCACATTGGGGCTACTGTGTCCTACTTTTATACACTCATCACAATGGAATTGCTGTGTACCATCTCACTGGGACTACTGTGTCCTAACTCTATAGACACCCATCACATTGGGAAAGTTGTGTCCAATCTTTATACACACACATCACATAGGGACTACAGTGACTTAATTTTATACACACCATCACATTGGGACTGCTGTGTACCATCTTGTTGGGATTACTATATTCTATCTTTATACACACCCATCACAATATTACTGTTGAGTATTATCTCATTGGGACTACTGTGTCCTACCTTTATACATACAGACATAACATCATGACTGCTGTGTCCTACCTTTATACACACATATCACATTGGAACTACTGTGTCTTACCTTGATACACACTCATCACATTGGGACTTCTGTGTCCTACCTATACACACTCCCACATATTATAGACTACTGTGTCTTACCTTTATATACACATATCACATTGGGACTGCTGTGTCCTACCTTTATATACACCCTTCATATTGGGACTGCTGTGTGCCATATAAATGGGACTACTTTGTTCTACCTTTATAGACACCCATCACATCATGACTGCTGTGTATCATCTCACTGGGACTATTGTGTCCTACCCTTTCCAAATAACCATCTCACTAGGATTGCTATGTTGTACCTTTATAGACAACCATTACACTGGACTGCTGCTATGTCCCACCTTAATAGACACCTGACACACTGGGACTGCTGTCTACTACCTTTATAGACACCCATCACACTGTGACTCTTTTGTCCTACATTTATTGACACTAATCACTTTTGGACTGCAGTGTCCCACCTTTTTATAGACATCCTTTCATATTGGGACTGCTGTGTTCTACCTTTATATACACCCTTCACATTGGGACTGCTGTGTACCATATAACTGGGACTGCTGTGTACCATATAACTGGAACTGCTGTGTACCATATAAATGGGACTACATTGTCCTACCTTTATAGACACTCATCACATGTGATGAAAACAGTGACAAAACTCTTGCTAAATTCTTCATCTATTTCCAAAGCCTAAATTAAACACATTGTATACATAATATACTGCATGTCTAAAGCAACCCCATGTAGCAATACTGTAGTTCATCTTGACATGGAAAGAGATAAAGGCAAGGTCCTATCATTTTGGTATAGAAAATAATTAAGGCAATGTCCAGTCATGTTGACAAACGAAGTAAAGGACAGAGTCATGGAAAGAGGTACAGGCAAGGTCCTATTTGCAGCTCAGTTCATACCTTTCATGGTCTTCTCCTCCTGCACAGCATATGACTCAGAGGGCAGTCTTGCAGATGTCGGCAAGGGACTTTTTAATGGATGACCCCTTTTAGAAACTGGGGACCCAACAGATGATTTTTTTAGGGACCCTGGGCTGGTAGTCACACTGTCCCCATTGGTGCTTCCTGTTCTCTGAGCATTTGAGGACTGGTCTGTTGACTTAGCACGCCTTTCTTCGTGAGCAGACTTTCTGTCCTCCTCTGAAAAATACACATCTTTCTGTGATTTTTCAAAAACATGAGTACCACAAACCAAGGCAAGGAGGCCATTTTGTTTTAGCAGCTGACCAGTCATATTTAAGTTCATATTTAAGTATCATTAGCCAGCCAGACCTTCAATATATCTTATCTGTTCCTATAAACTGAATAAACATCCTTAAAACATTTGAAAAGAACCACTAAAGTGCACCATACAAACAAAAGTTGATTGATGTTGATTGATAGTGACAGAGGGTGGTGTAAAGAAATCTGCAACATTAGCATGCAACTTGCTGATCACCAGTCTAACCTAGATCTTTGTCAATCAAACATTTTTCTATTTTCAGCTATGGCTAAAATTGAGCAACAATAGTATCAGATTACCATATGTTCTATATGCAATGAGTTTGTATAAGTATGGTTTAAGGCAAGAAAAAGCCAGCAGGAATTCATCTGCTACCAGACATGTTGCACTGCAGTACTTAAATGTTTTGAAAAAGACAGAAATAATGATAAAAATAAATGTATTCAGACCTTCCATGATCACTAGAAAAAGGCTTTGCCATGGGTTAGTTATAATGTCAAAAGGTCATTTATATGCTGAGTCAGCATGTATAACATATGCTGAGTCAGCAAATCATTCAAGTTCAATATTAAATTGCACATCCAAGTTTTTACTGATCCACTGATGGCAGAGAGCATATTAATTGAAGTATTGATAGTAAAAATACATTATCCTTTACAATGAGTTATTCACCAAGTCTTAGGCACTGGAACTAGCTGACTTCTATCCTGAAGAGTCCAATGCCCATTGACTGTTGTTTTGTTTTATTTTCTGAGAAAGCATGGCATTTAACACATACACTCTCAGGGTAAGAGCAAAGTTCATTTGTGTTTGAGCAATCTGTCAAGTAGTCTGAGATCTCTCTCAACTTTCCCATCCCATTTTAGATATTTTGACAACAAACACATAAAAATATCTAGATGGGGTGGGAAAGGTCAGAGGAAATTCTCTCTCTGCCAAATACATTGTTACTTTTGGGCTAGTGACTGCATTATACACTTACTATCAGTGTCTGCACTATCTGTTTCACTAAACAAGCTTCGAGAGGTAAATGTGTTCTTTATTTGGGTGTTTGATATCATTTATTTTTAGGACAATAAAATTTTAAGTTTTAGTGAACTTCATTACTAATATTTAAAATGGATCCAACAGCAGATGGCAGGATTATGTGATTTCAAAATTTGAAAATGTTATAGTTAGTAAAATATTCCTATAATTTAATAAGCAATAAAGAAGTTGTCTGAATTTTGAGTTTGCATTAAGTTTTTTCTTTTCCTGCCTTTTATTAATGATAACTGCAGTGTTTGCATTTCAGATTTTGTAGCTGTCCTTGACCAGCCAGTCAAAAGTGAAATTTTCAGGCCCTACAACAAATAGTACATGATATATCTGTCTCATGCCCATTTCCTTACTGATAACCTTGACCTCTGAGTTGTCATACAAGATCATAACAAAACAAGCTACAATACCACAAATCATATAACACCATAATAAACCAGACTACAACACCATAACAAAACAGTAATACAGCACAGTAATGAAGCAGTAATATAAAACCATAACAAAGTGATATAGCACCATAACAAAACAGGTATACAACACCATAACAAAACAGATTACAACAACATAAAAGTCATAGAACACCATAACAAAACTGACTACAACACCATAACAAAACAGATATACAACACTGTGGCAAAAGTCATATAACACTGGAACAAATGTTGTACAACACCATAACAAAACAATCATACCATACCATAACAAAACATACAATACCATAATAAAACAGATATACTATACCATAACAAAACAGTCATATAATACCATAACAACACCATAACAAAAGAGTCATACAACACTAACAAACCAGACTACAACACCATATGAAAACATATACAATACCATAACAAATAAATATACAACACCATAACAAAATAGCCATACAACACCATAACAAAAGTCATTCAACACCTTAACAGTCATACACCACCATAACAAATTCATACAACACCTTAACAAAGCAGTCATACAACACCAAAATAAATGCCATTCGACACCTTAACAAAACAGACATACAACACCATAACAAAACTGATATATAGCACCATAACAAAATAGATTACAACACCAAAACTAAACAATAACATTTAATTATTAACAGAATAGTAGATGCCACAAATTATGAACACGATGCATTGCCACACCCACCCACCCCAGATTATTAGCACATTATACCCACCCCTCTGGGGATTATTATCATAATTAAAAAAATTATTAACATGTTACAATGCTGTAAAAAGAACCTAATACCTTCAACAGCTTTCAGGGTTCCTTGGAATATCCTTGAAGTGGCAGCCATTTTTTCCTTATTAATCTTGTTCCATGTAAGATTTTTTTTGCTTTTTGCTGTTACTGTGTTAAACCATTTTAACAATCCTGGTAGGTATTTTGAAAGAATATTAAAATATTTCCTCTCCAAATAAAGGTCAATAGGAAAACATGTTAGTCATACAAGAATTATGTCTTCTTTAATTTATTTGGTGTACATGACTATTAAATCAAGAGCAGTCTTCTTGCCAATTCAATGGAACATGACCTTTTACTTGCTGGGAATTAGCCAGCTTGATTTTATCTTTAAATATAATGTATACCAATGACAATTAAAGAATGTAATATGTACAAGTCCAAAGTTAGGTTAGATTTCCTTTCCAATGAATAATCACATTCAGCTTAAATTGTGAATGATTAGCATGGCTCCTTTGATAAGTGTGAATATGGTCAGACTAGTGTATACATTAATAAACCATTTAATACCAGGATAGTATAATTACGAAAGTATTATTTAGCAACTTTAATGACTTTTAAGATCATCCTAGCATTTACATACAGACTGTGTAATAAACAATTCCCAATCACAGGTAGGTAGTATTTGATGAGTTAACTTGATGGTATATGCACTGCCTTCAACACACATGCAAGATTTATTTTTGAGACTGATTTAAACTAATACTAATGATTTATCAGACATGCATAATTGTAAGTTCAAAGACAGTTACGATATTTTTTTGTGTGAGTGACAGCCTTTTTACTATTAAAGCAATGGCAGATATTATATCAAATCAAGCAATGGCAGATATTCCATCAAATCAAGCAATGGCAGATATTACATCAAATCAAGCAATGGCAGATATTACATCAAATCAAGCAATGGCAGATATTACATCAAATCAAGCAATGGCAGATATTCCATCAAATCAAGCAATGGCAGATATTACATCAAATCAAGCAATGGCAGATATTACATCAAATCAAGATACATGACACATATGCTTAAGAACCTGTATCAAAAAGAGATGTGACCTCAACCATGACATGCTTCTGCAATGACTGGCTCTACATGAGGTACTGAACACTTTTAATCTTGCTTTTATAAACTATTCTTTGTTCTATTTTCTTTCCTCCTTTTTCAACTTTACCCACAGTGTCATAAAAATTTAATCAAAAGCTTCTCTGTTCATCTTTATTTCATTATCTTCATCTTTTATCAACTTCATTGTTCATCATTGTGCTTCATATACCTTGGCCAAAAATGCATGTTTAACTAAAGATTCTTTACTTTTACTATTTAACAAATTTAACATTTTATGGAATTAAACTTGAATATCATCTGCCATATATTCAAATATATTTACAATTTTTGTATTATCAAAGGACATTAAAAAACATTGGCTTTTGTAATCTTGAACTTCAGATATAAGAAATATGTATATGCTTGAATAAGTCAATAAATGTACATCAGTAGCATTTGGTTTCCATGTAATTGGAAAAAGTTCATTTTTAACATTTACACAAGTCTAGCTCATGAAACTCCTTTGGCTGGTCATTTAGGGATTAAAAAGACTTATCACAATATCTTGAATCACTTCTATTGGCCAAAAATTAAAAGTGATGTCTGTAAATATGGCAGATCTTGTCATACTTGTCAAATAGTAGGAACTCCCTAAGGCTCATCTACAACCTATTCCTGCATTTGATGAACCATTTAGCAGAATAATGGTAGACTGTGTAGCTCTCTTAAGACCAAGTCAGGCAACCAATACTTGCTGACCATAATGTGTGCATGAACAAGATTCCCTGAGGCAATTCCTCTGAGGAATATTAAAACCAAACAATATTAAAAGATTTGATAAGTTTCTTTTTACTCAATTTGGCCTTCCCAAATCTGTCCAATCTAATTATAAGTAAAATCTTATGTCTGGAATTTTCCTGTAAGTTATGCTTGAATCTGGCATCCAGCAATTCAAGTCAAAAGTGAAATTATCGTTTGACAGAACTACAATGGAGAGAACTTTTGAGCCTGGTGATAGAGTTCTGTCTCTCTTGCTCTTTCTTCAAAATTTTCAGATTTGGTATTACGGCCCTTACAAAGTTAAGAATGAAATGGATGAGTTAAATTATAATAACAGTACTCCTGGGATGTAAATAAATTAAAGGAGTATGAGTATAATGAGAGAGATATCCAGGTAAATCATGCAATTAATTTAGTTGTATCTTTTCCACTCAGTAAGGTTTTAAGTGAAGGAATGCAAACATACACTATTGATTTTGGAACAACAAATCATTGGAATTCAGAAATTATTAATAATCTGGAGCAAAACATTTTACATTTGCAACAACAAGAAAGGAATGAACTTAAATGGTTAATACTTGAATATGAACATTTATTTCCAAATGTTCCTACAAGAACAAACAAAATCAATCATGACAATGAAATTGTAAATCCAAACCTGTGAAACATCACCCATACAAGATGAGCCCTCTCAAACAGGAATACTTGAAAAAAGAAATTCAGTATTTGATGGAAAATGACTTCAAAGAACCAAGAAAAAGTGACTGGAGTTCACCATGCATACTTGTTCTGAAACCAAATAAAACTTTCTGCATGTGCACTAATTATAGAAAGGTGAACAGTGTGACTAAAACAGATTCATTTCCATTACCAAGAATCAATGACTGCATTGATAAAATTTGAAATGCAAAGTATGTCACCAAATTTGATATAATGAAAGGATATTGGTAAATTCCACTGATGGAAAGGGCAAAGGAAATTTTGGCATTTATGACTCCAGATGGACTCTATCAGCATAAAGTAATGCCATTTGGGATGAAAAGAGTACCAAGAATTTTTCAACATTTAATGAACATGATTACATCTGGTTTAGATAATTGTGATGCTTACATTGATGATGCCATCATCTACAAGGACACTTGGAAAGAACATTTAGCAACAATTTGGAAATTCTTTGATAGATCCAATGATGCAAGTTTGACAGTTAATTTATCCAAAGTAAGTTCTGCCACGCTTTTGTAACATTTCTAGAACATATTGTGGGACACGGACAAGTTAAACTTCATAGATGCTAAGGTCAAAGCTATCTCTGTATTCCCTGTCCCTGTCAGCAAAAAGCAACTGATGCGATTTATAGATATGGCTGTATACTATCAGAAATTTTGTTCCAATTTTTCTATAATTGCTGAATCCCTAACAAATGTATTGAGCAAGAAAACCAAGTTTCATTGGACTGAAAAATAGGATGCTTTTGATAAGTTAAAAGCCATACTTAAAAGTGCACCAGTTCTTACAGTTCCAAATTTTGTAAATCATTTAAACAGTCTGTTGATGCAAGCGATGATAGGGTTGGAGAAGTATTGATTCAAGAAGATAAAAATGGTGTTCATCATCCAGTGTACTATATTTCTAAGAAATTATATAAGCACCACAGAAATTATTCAACAATCGAGAAGGAACCTTTGGCTTTGATACATTAGTTCATCTCCTTCTCGGATTATTGTGTTTAGTGATCAAAACCCTGTTACTTTCATTGGCAAGATGAAAAACAAAAATCAGAGATTATTAAGGTGGAGTTTGTTGTTACAGGAATATAATACTGACATCAGGAACATCAAGGGAAAAGACAATTTAATGTATACTTTTTTTCATTCATAAGATTTCTTCTTATGTTATTTTTTTATAAATTTCATGTATAACTGACCAATGGTAAAAAGAAAGCTGTTATATAGCTTTGTTATATAAATCTTTCTTTATCTTTTATGAGAGAAGTATTATGTATATTTAATTGTTTGTTGTTAATTTTTATTTTTTTTTAAAAAAATTCCATTACATGCTATTGTAATGTAACTTTGTTTACTGGATTTCTTTTTGATATTGTCCAGAGTTGAGTTTAGTTCTGTTTGACCTGACTAAATTGTTTTTATTTTATTAATAAGCAACTAATAACAAAAATTTAGTATCTAGTTTCTGACTTTGTTTCCAAAATCGGTGACAGTTTTTGTAAACAACTTTTTAATTTTCTTTTTTTCTTTTTCAGAAATAGAATCATGAAGTTAAATTAACCCTTTACCTAATATAAGCACCTTTTAGCAATTTACCAGCGGTTTTTGGCAATTTACTTGATGTCACACTAAGCACCTTTTGGCAATGCTGTAAACAACAGCTATTTTGAGCAGGTTTTTGTAGCACCACCTTGGGAGAAAACCCCCGTTAGATACTACATTCATTGGTGAGAATGACCATTACGTCAGATCATGTGGTCACTGTTGATGCTCTGGTTGCAATCTGCTATTTAAAGTAAGTAGGTTGTAACTGGGTCGTAATCTCAATTCGACAAAATGACGGTATCTGATATCATTCAGTACTTGAACCAGTAAAATCACAACTATGAAAGCTTCAATAACTTGGGGAAAGGCTCTGAGACTGAGATAGAAATCCCTTAGTTTTTATAAATTATAAATTTAAATTATTTTGTGATGTAGACGCAGACAAAGAACTTTTAAATTTTGAGTATCGAAATTTGCCACTGCTGTTAATCAAGCGGCTTCACTGATTTGATACTGAACGAGTTCTCTCAAGATTTTAAAGTACATACAAAATTCTTTTGTTAAAAATAATTATACAGCTATAATGACCTTATCTTACTCTTAAATCTTTCCATAAATAATAGATGTGTACCAAAAACGTAAAATGGTTAAAATTGCTGTTAAATGTAACATACACTTCACCGCTTAACAGGCCTATGTGTAGCAGACTGCACTGTGTAACTTTGCTACATGCGTATCGAAGGGCTAAAAAGCAATACACTCTATGAGGGAAAGGGTTAAGACCATAATTGGAGTATGTGACAAATAATTTACAAACTTATATTTTTTCCAGAAGAATGAACTTTTGACCCTAACCATGGATCTCTTTTATGTCTTAAATTAGTGTATAACTGTTGTCTTGATAGAGGTTTTCTTCAGTCGGGCTCCAAACAATTGACACATTAAGTTCTTATGTTGTGACCAGTTTGAGTTAAATTTTTATTTTATTGAATTTAAGTGATTCTTTTCCCTGGAAATACATAAGATCTCCTTTAAAATTCTTATATAAAGACAGTCATTGGAATTTATATGGAATTCAAAACCGAAATATTTTCTGTGATTAAAAAAGAAACTGTTGACACATCTACACTTTGAAGGTTACAACATATGTCACTGCTTTCCATTTTGGGTTTCATTGGGATTTGAACTCAGTTTCATTCAGACATTTTATTACTAGGTCTTCTATCTTATAAATCTTGGATTATCTTTGCATTTGATTCATAAAACCATAAGTCCTGTTTTTCCTAATTTTGCACTTTGTATTCTAGGGAAATATATTATATGTAAAATTTTACAAAGTTTGTTTTCATTCTTTTGTTACTTTTTTTAAGAGCCTAGACTCATAACGTTAGAAAACTTGTAAATAAACTCGTCATAGGTCTTGTGAATATAAAACTGCATGTAACAATTGTGAGTAAAAGTCACCAGTTCTTAGTAAATATTCTCCAATAACCATACATCCTCCTCAGTGGGTTAAATCCCTTAGTTAGGATAACAACACTACCACTGTGATATACATTTGCTGCAAGTTTGTCTAAGTTCTAAATTTGTGTCTGAGCTTGAGATTCATACCCAAGAATTTTAGGAGCACTTATGTATTTCCTGGGAAAAGAATCACTTAAATTCAATAAAATAAAAATTTAACTCAAAGTAAAAAGTGAAGCTTAATAAAACAAACAATCTAATTTAGTTGAAATTAAGCAATCTACTGTGTTCAGAAATCAAAGTAATGAAATAGGCAATTGGGAGGTGGGCATAATTTCTCTAAACAATAACCTGGTTCCATATCTAATTTCTGGGTATGAATCTCAAGCTCAGACACATACTTGCAGCAAATGTATATCACAGTGATAGTGTTGTTATCCTAACCAAGGGAGTTAACCCACTGAGGAGGATGTATGGTTATTGGAGAAAATTTACATCATAGTGGCAGTGCTGTCACCCTAACCAAGAAAGGTAACCCACTGAGAGGAAAATGTAGATAAGGTACTTAGGTTTCATCAACATAAATATCCATACAAAATCTGGTTTCATCTACATAAATAATATTTATTTGGTTCAAATTCAACAATATATGTCAAAATTATGCTGAAGAAATAAGTTGAAAAGATGCAATCAGGGGCCATAACTCCTACTTATGATGACAAAGATGGCTGAAAATCAAACTCTCTTGATCAATATAAAGCCGCATATGAAATTTTATAATATACAACTGCCAATCTTGTGGGAATCAAATGGCTGATGGATGTAAGAAGGACAAAATATGCAACTGCCAGTCCTGTGGGAATCAAATGGCTGATAGATGAGTAAGAAGTAAATAATATGCATATTATGGGGCTCTGCTGACTTGTTAAGTGTGAAGTAACCATAATTCTATGTGACTGCACTTCAACTAGAGTAACTATTGGTCAATGGTAGTGGTTCTGTCAGCAAGTCTGTAATTCAACAGGAGTAACTACATGCCAGTGGTAGTGGTTCTGTAATTGTAAATCAGCTGGATCAACTACAGGTCAATGGTATTGGTTCTGTAATTGTAAATCAGCTGGATTAACTACAGGTCAATGGTATTGGTTCTACAAGTGTAACTGCAATTCTCTACAAGTGTAACTGCAATTCAACTGGATTAACTATAGCTCAGTGGTAGTGGTTTTCTGTAAGTGTATTTGTAATTCAGCTGGAGTAAGTATATATCAGTGGTAGTGGTTCTGTAAGTGGGACTGCAATTCAAGTGGGGTAACTATAGGTCTGTTGTAGTATTTCCATAAGTGTGACTGCAACTTAACTGGAGTAACTATAGGTTTGTGGTAGTGGTTCTATAAGTGTGGCTCCAACTCAAATACAGAAAGTACAGATCTGTGGCAAAGGTTAAAATTATGAAAGTTTTAAATTATTCTGGGTTCCTTTTTGGTGTTTTGTTCTTTTGTTTTGTGTTGGGAGGGGAGCAGGATTACCATTTATTGTTCTGGTTAGGTACACATTGGTATCAGATCCAAGTCTGGATACATTGGGCAAACTAATAGGGTATACTATGCAATTGCATCTATGCATTGGGTAAACAAATCAGGTGTTCTGTGATCATGCATCCATGCAGTGGGTAAACAATTGGGTGTAATGTGCATGTGCATCCATGCACTAAGCAAACAAATAGGGTGTTATGTGCATGTGCATCCATGCATGAAGCAAATAGGGTATTCAGTGCATGTGCATCCATGCATTGGATAATCAATCAGCTGTTCTTTGCATGTACATCCATGCATTGGTTAAACAAATATGGTGTACTGTGCATGTGCACCCATGCATTAAGCAAACAAATAGAGTGTATCCATGCACTGGGTAAAAACATTGGGTGTACTGTGCATGTGCATCCATGCATTGGGCAAACAAATGGAGTGTACTGTGCATGTGCATCCATGCATTAAACAAACAGTGTATCCAAACACTGGGTAAACACATTGGGTGTACTGTGCATGTGCATCCATGCATGAAGCAAAGAAATAGGGTGTACTGTACATGTGCATCCATGCATTAAGCAAAGAAATAGGGTGTATGGTGTGCATCTATTAATTTCAGAAGCTAGTGGTGACTCTTTGGTTAGTACATTAGATGCATGACCATAAGGATGTGGATTCCAATGTGTTTATTACACTAAATATCCTGCTTGTATTTCTGTGCTGCAAAACAATAGTACCTGTATTTATTTCCTGGAGATGTCAATCACAGAAGTGAATAATCATGTCATGATGTAAGGTAACAATTAAGCAACAAATATATGAATCTGTAAGATCCAGGTGCCAGTTTTGAAACTTCTCTTCTTGATAAGAATAAAGTGCTGGAATTCGACAGCTCAGTAGTATTTACTATATTAAACAAACATTCCACAATCTTAAAAAAAGATTTGAATCAAGTATTAGTCAAAATGAATGCTGTCATTATAAAGTTGGAGTAATTGATCAAATTGTGGTGTAATAAAATCTCATGCAACTGCACAGGCCATGTAAGGTAACACTTCTTTTGATGTTGTGCCTTAAGAAGGTAAAAGACAGGTATGCTGCAGTGATTCAAGTAGCAATCTGTGCTGGCCACAATTGAGAAGGAATGAAACTATTTAACATGAGCAACTCTCAAAAGATTTACAGATGTTCACATGCTTCAATCAAAACTAACAGTGTCAATGGAACACCAATTTGTAATATATCCATTTATGGACAAGCTAATCACAGGCAAGATCATTTGTAGCAATACAATGCTGAGCTACAAGAGCCACCTGTACAAGAGCCACAAATCCATTTAAAATTGTGTAGAAAAAACAAAATTCATAAATGTCATATTAGGTCCATGAGACAATTTTCTTACCAAACTTCAGACTGGTTTTAAATTCACTGACCAGCATACACATTTCTATGTGCATCTGACAACAGTTCATGGTTTTCAACCTGTGCAAATCTGACACCCTTTTATGTCTACAAGTGGCTATAATTTCATGTGCAATAAGCAGTAGAGTACCTTTTTCCCCACTTTTCCAAGTAATGACCATACATGAAAATATATATTTACCTAAGCAGCACAAGAAAACACACACTAATGGTTAACCTACACATTTTTAATCATTTGAGATTGCTTGGACCCCATGCTAAGTGTAAAGATATGAATTTGTTTAAATGTTACATAACTCATCATTCATAAGCAATCATCCTGAATTCCTATGCATAAAAGAGTGTAGAACCAAATTTGTATTATGAGACAAGGTGAGGATTTTCAAGTGAAGTGACAAGTATACTCCCTTATAAGTCAAGCCCAATTGCAAACTGCACAGTAGACCAAACTCTCACATCAAAATAATGTGCCAGCAGGCCCAGATCATACATCAATATAATGTGCCAGCAGGCCCAAATCTCACATCAAAATAATGTGCCAGCAGGCCCAAATCTCACATCAAAATAATGTGCCAGCAGGCCCAAATCTCACATCAAAATAATGTGCCAGCAGGCCCAAATCTCACATCAAAATAATGTGCCAGCAGGCCCAAATCTCACATCAAAATAATGTGACAGCAGGCCATATCTATCATATATAATGTGTCAGCAAGTCTGAATCTATGCAATTTGTTAGGAGTAATCAGTACAAGAAACAATATGGACTCTGATCTGCCAGTCTATTATGCAATGGCAGATCAGCATTTATACTATGTGCAGTTTGCCTTTACAGTACTTACAAACAAGTATATATGATACCAAAAGGAAAGTACTATTGGGTGTCATTCTAGCAAATAATAGCTCAGAGAATCAAATTCATGTTCTAAGAAACACAAAGCAAATGCTTAAACCAATGTACTGTATCAAATGTTAAAAAGTTTACTCACCAAGTGACTGTCGACAGATCTGCTGGAAAGCTTTCTCTTGGGCTAATTTTTTAGCTTTTTCTGCCTCTTTTTGCTGAAAAAGATTTTGAAAATTATTTTTGAAAAATGCAGATTTTTTAATTATTCTTGACTCATTATGTGTTTGCAAAACACATATGTCCCACCACCACTGCATTTCAAAAAGATAGAAATGTGTAAAATAACAAAAAAAATTGCAGTAATAGTCCAAAACTCAAATTAGGTCATCTGTATTAAAAAGAAACTACCAAATTTACTTTGTCATTGTTAAGTGGTTTTTCCAAATTTAGTTTGAGATAGTGATAGGTGTAAGATGAAGTTGTTTTGCATTTGTAACATACACAACAGAGATGTGGCTGAAATTTCTTATATATGGTACTTGTGGAAACTGTACATGATTAAAACTCAGACCTCACAAACACACACACACACACACCTGCTAAATTTCTAAATGTATATCCTCTAAATTTGAATCTGAAATATCATGCCTATGATATCACTGAAAATGAGATTGCTGTTGCAGAACAGATGAAAAATATAATGCTGTTTTTAAATAACACAGCCAAATATCTTAATACTGTTGAAAAAAGAACAATGAAAATAATCAGTTTTCTTCAGGATAAAACATTACTATTCTCAGAAGATTTACAGTATTAAGCCAAAATCTTAGTCCTTCAAAGGTGACCTGCCATGAATGACAGACAATTAAGCCTGCATACTGGCACTTCACAGGTTACACACCATGAATGACAGCCAATTAAGTGCTTGTGTATTGGTACTTCACAGGTTACACACCATGGATTATGGATAATTAAGCCTGTGTATTGGTACTTCACAGGTTACACACCATGGATTATAGACAATTATGCTTGTGCATTGGTACTTCACAGCTTACACACCATGGATTATGGATAATTAAGCCTGTGTATTGGTACTTCACAGGTTACACACCATGGATAATGGAGAATTATGCTTGTGTATTGGTAATTCACATGTTACATGGATGATGGAAAAAGTATGCCAAACATTGATCTGTACCAAATGTTGATATAACTATCAGACCAGGTAAACAAAACAATTGAAGATCTACTTAGCCAGAGAAAGAATTTTCTTACTTTCTAAACATTCCCTGGAGACTCTGCTTAAAATGAAGCAATATTTCCCTGGTGGCTTCTGTTTGTGTAACACATCTTATTCAGTGCCACAAGATCCTCTAGGTATTGACCCCTATATTGTCAAGCTTAAATTTAATGTATGTACTCACAAGTCATATTTAACTATAAAAAAGCAGAGACTCAAATTCTGCTGTTGCATAATGCACTGGCAGATTAGGGTCTATGCTATTCATTCTACTGGTTTGTCCTAACATATTGAATAGAGTCACATCTGCCAACACATTAGAATTGGGTCTTTGCAATTTGTGTTTGTTTCCAACTTGTATGCATTTATACACTGTAATTTGGCCTCAACTTGTATGCATTTATACACTGCCTTTTGGCCTCAACTTGTATGCATTTATACACTGTATCTTGGCCTTAACCTGTATGCATTTATACACTGTATGTTGGCCTCAACTTGTATGCATCTATACACTGCCTTTTGGCCTCAACTTGTATGCATTTATACACTGTATCTTGGCCTCAACTTGCATGCATTTATACACTGAATGTTGGCCTCAACTTATATGCATTTATACACAGTATCTTGGCCTCAACTTATATGCATTTATAGACTGTATCTTGAACTTAACTTGTATGTATTTATACACTGTATCTTGGCCTCAACTTATATGCATTTATACACTGTATCTTTGCCTTAACTTGTATGGATTTATACACTGTATGTTGGCTCAACTTGTATGCATTTATACACTGAATGTTGGCCTCAATTTGCATGCATTTATATAC
The DNA here is from genome assembly GCA_016746295.1 of Potamilus streckersoni. Classification (NCBI taxonomy): domain Eukaryota; kingdom Metazoa; phylum Mollusca; class Bivalvia; order Unionida; family Unionidae; genus Potamilus; species Potamilus streckersoni. The sequence continues at coordinate 1,759,877 of JAEAOA010001816.1, forward strand.
TGTATCTTGACCTCAACTTGTATGCATTTATACACTGTATCTTGGCCTCAACTTGTATGTATTTATACACTGTATCTTGGCCTCAACTTATATGTATTTATACCTTGTATGTTGGCCTCAACTTGTATGTATTTATATACTGTATGTTGGCCTCAACTTTTATGCATTTATACACTTTATCTTGTTCTCAACTTGTATGCATTTATACACTGTATCTTGGCCTCAACTTGTACATATTTATACACTGTATCTTGGCCTCAACTTGTATGTATTTATACACTGTATCTTGGCCTCAACTTATATGTATTTACACACTGTATCTTGGCCTCAACTTGTATGTATTTATACACTGTATGTTGGCCTCAACTTGTATGCATTTATACACATATCTTGGCCTCAACTTGTAAATTCTTTAGATTTCCTAACATTACTTTAAAGTAATAGCATGGATATTTAGAATACCTGTGAAACAATATTTTTAAACTCATTTCCTTAAAATATTTGAATTTTTATCAAAATCACTTCTAATATTAAAATTTGTTTCATGTTATTTCAAATACAATTAAACTAACATGGTTATCAAACTTGTATTCATATACTCCATACAAAACAATTCTAAGCTCTGATGCAAGTACATGAAATAAACCATACTTCTAAGAACACTAGCATAGCTGTGTTCTTACAAAACATTTAACTTTACATTCAATGGAGCAATGTCTACTGTTACAAGTTTCAAATTGCAATCTGTATAAAATTCAAATATTTAGACTAACCACATGGAGCTGATAGTTCATGTTTATTGAATCAAAATTACTTATCAAACTATGTAAATCTCAATATAACTAAGACATCAACAAACTAAGTAAATTTCAAAATAACTAAGAAATTCAGCAAATTATTTAAAAACTGCTGTAAATCCAACCAATTTGAAAACTATGTGCAATTTGCAGAAAATCTGTTATCACCATGCTAAATAACACCCAACAAGTATGTATGTATGTATGTATGTATGTATGTATGTATGTATGTATGTATGTATGTATGTATGTATGTATGTATGTATGTATGTATGTATGTATGTATGTATGTATGTATGTATGTATGTTGTATGTATATATGTATGTGTGTGTATGTATGTATATATGTATGTGTGTATGTATGTGTCTATATATATATATATATATATGACATACAATTTAATAATGATAATTATATTAAAGACAACTGTTACTAATGATAATTATATTAAAGACAACAGTGTTACTAATAATTACACTAAAAACATAATGGTTATTAATGATATTTATATGAAACACATTATTTGATGAATGATAATTGTATTAAAGACATAACTGTCATCAATGATAATCTTAACTAAGATGTGTATTGACTAACAATCATTAGTAATTTTAAGCTAAACCTATTGCTGTGTTTACCCCTGTATAATGTACAAGATAGCTGACTGTAGATCTGGAGTATAAGTTGTATAATGTACAAGCTAACATCTGACTGTAGACCTGGAGTTTACCCCTGTTCATGCTAACAGCTCACTGTACACCTGAAGCTTACATGCTAACATTTGACTGTACACCTGGAGTTTACCCCTGTACATGCTAACAGCTCACTGTACACCTGGAGTTTACCCCTGTATAATATATATGTTAACAGCTACCTGTAGACCAGGAGATTATCTCTGTGCAAGCTAACAGCTGATTGTACCCAGGAGTTTACCCCTGTACACATGAATAGTTGACTTTGAACCTGGGGTTTAACCCTGTAGATGCTAACAGCTGACAGTAGACCTGGAGTTTACTACTGCATAATGTACAAGTTAACATCTGACTGTAGACCTGGAGTTTACCCCTGTACATGCTAACAGCTGACCGAAACCTGGAGTTTACCCCTGTACATGCTAACAGCTGATGTACCCCTGTATAATGTACAAACTACCATCTGACTTTACACCTGGAGTTTACCCCTGTATAATGTACAAACTAACAGCTAATTGTAGACCTGTACAAGCTAAAAGCTAATAGTAAACCTGATTTTTACCCCCTGTATACACTAACAGCTTACTGTACACCTGGAGTTTACTTACCCCTGTATAATGTACAAACTAACAGCTGACTGTAGACCTGGAATTTACCCCTGTATAATGTACAAACATCTGACTGTAGACCTGGAGTTTATCCCTGTATAATGTACAAGCTAACAGCTGACTGTAGACCTGGATGTGGCATATAATATAAGGTGCATGCTGATATGAGTTTATGCTATTTACTGCTGAGTGTGTTTATACACAAGCAAATGAAGCACAGCTTTCTGGATAATTTATTTTCATTACATGTACCAACAATACTAACATCAAAATGGTTTCAACAGCTACACAGATTTTTGTTTCCCATATCTGGATGCAAAAGCAACAGACAAATACAGACATTGAGTCCCCCACTGGAATCTTTATTTTTCCACTGCAGTGGATCCCTGCTGGTAAACAAGAATGTGCTATCTGCAAGAACAAGTTTTAATTACAGCTCACTTCTCCAGAAACAAAGGTACAGTCCTTGTCAGGTAATGTATCCTTGTGTACCCTTATTTCAAGTTCAAAAATCACTCTCTAAGATTAAAAGATTACAATACCTACCATTCTTCTGCCAAAGAAAACTCAACTGAAAATTTCTTTATGGTTAGGAAAATTATACTTTCTGCACATATTTGAGACTCCAGAGTTTTGTTTATTCAATTGTTTACCCCCTGGTATCTGGGATAACCAAGTAACTCAGGTACAGTTATAGCCACCTGAGCCTGAAGAATTTAAACAATGAGTTCACAACACCGTATAATGAACAATGACTGCTACCCACATATAATTGTCTTGTCCTAGGATAGCTCTTAGTTACTTCAGTCTTTATGTACACATCTATCTATCTACACATCGTACCTGAACATGTATGCAATGAGTTAACAATATTCTTTTCAACAGAGCTAGCCAAATAACTGTTATTTTTTTCTCAATGCAACATTTTAAGTGTCTCAATTTTTGCATGTTTGAAATTCCAAGTTCTTAAATTTGCTTTAAAGTTGCAATTAAACATATCATGACTCATTCTCTAAATGTGAATTAATAATTCTTGTACCAATTTTATCAGAGTATAAAATATTAAACAACCAGTAGTTGATGTACATTCAGTGAAAGATTCAGTGAAGTTTGTGGAGTAGGGAAGGGGGTGCAATTGACAAGCACCATCTCAAAATAGAACCCTTTGACAAATTCCTGGATTCTCTCCTGGACTATAAAAAACCTTTACCAGAACTATTTAAATGGCTTACCAAGTAAAATCCTGATGCATTTTTTTTATATTCTATAAACATCCCTTCCGCCCACCCATCTACATCCCTGATTGCCCATAATCCTTGACAAGTCTTCCTGCTATAAATGCTAATGAAAATTGTAGATCTTTTTGAAATCTGACCTTGACCCCCACCCAGTGATCCCAGCAGATGAAGCATAAAATATACATTCACTTGTAGGTAAAATCTAACCACAAGCTGCAAAGACTTGGATTTGATCTGGATCAACACAGTTTGTTTAGGACTAGTCTGTAGAAAACAAAAAAATGCAGATCCTGCTGGTAAATCTGGATTTATATCGTTTGCAACTAAACACAACAAACAACTGAATATGGATGGTAAAATAAAATTCCTCTTGGGACTGCTACCAAGTTTCATGAATTTACACAACTGGTTGATAAGATGTGATAATGGACAGACAATGTATCACTATGTATTTGATGCCCAAGCATTAGGTTTCCTGGTAACCATGACCTGATATACCATTTGTTATACATCCTCACAATGCTGATTCAACATGTTTTGCAAAACATTCTTTGTGTTATACACATGTTACACAATACTTTAAAATCATTTCCATTGATGGGTATCAATTTTTGGGGTCAAGGAGTAATATTGATAATTGTTAAGGAGTAATAATGACCACTGCTGTGGTTAAGGAATTAAACAGACTATTGTTGTGATTAAGGAGTCATATATACTTCAGCTGTGGTTAATAAATTGTACAGAAAATTGTTGTGATTAAGGAGTCATATATACCTCAGCTGTGGTTAATAAATTGTACAGAAAATTGTTGTGATTAAGGAGTCATATATACCAAGGCTGTGGTTAATGATTGTACAGACAATTGTTGTGATTAGGGAGTCATATAGTTGGGTTAAGGTATCATATAGACCATTAAGATCATTGTTGTTGTTAAGGAGTCATACAGACCATTGTAGTGGTTAAAGAGTCATATTGACCATGTTGTGGTTAAGGAGCTATATAGACTATGTTGTGATTAAGGATTCATACAGACCATGTTGTGGTTAATGAGTCATAGACCACTGTTGTGGTTAAGGAGTCATATGTACCACTTATGTGATTAAGAAGTAGCAAAGACAACTGTTAAAGACCACTGTTAAGATTAAAGAGCCTATAGACCATTGTTGTGATTAAAGGAGTCACACAGACCATGTTGTGAATAAGGAGTCATATAGACTATGTTGTGGTTAAGGAGTCATATAGATCACTGTTGTGGTTAAGGAGTCATATAGACTATGTTGTAGTTAAGGAGACATATATACCATGTTGTGGTTATGATTATGGAGTCATATTCCTCTGCTGTGATTAAAAAGTCATAAAGACCATTGTTGTGATTAAGGATTCATATAGACCACTGTTATGATTAAGAACTCACATAGACTACTGTTGTAATTAAAGAGTCATATAGACCACTGTAGTGATTAAACAGTTTTACAGACCATTGTTGTGATTAAGGATTCATGTAGACCATTGTTGAGATTAAAGAGTTATATAGAGCATTGTTGAGATTAAAGTCCTATAGACCATTGTTGTGATTAAAGATATATAGACCACTAAGGTGATTAAAGAGTCATATAGACCATTGTGGTGATTAAACAGTCCTATAGACCATTGTTGTGATTAAACAGTCCTATAGACCATTGTTTTGATTAAAGAGTCATATAGACCATTGTTGAGATTAAAGAGTCCTAGAGGCCATTGTTTTGATTAAAGAGTCATATAGACCATTGTTGAGATTAAAGTCCACTGATTATAGGCCACTGATGTCCTAGACCACTGATCTGTTTAAAGAGTCATATAGACTTTTGTTGAGATTAAAGAGTCATATAGACCATTGTTGAGATTAAAGAGTCCTATAGACCATTGTTTTGATTAAAGAGTCATATAGACCATTGTTGAGATTAAAGTCCACTGATTATAGGCCACTGATGTCCTAGACCACTGATCTGTTTAAAGAGTCATATAGACCATTGTTGAGATTAAAGAGTCCTATAGACCATTGTTGAGATTAAAGAGTCCTATAGGCCATTGTTTTGATTAAAGAGTCATATAGACCATTGTTGAGATTAAAGTCCACTGATTATAGGCCACTGATGTCCTAGACCACTGATCTGTTTAAAGAGTCATATAGACTTTTGTTGAGATTAAAGAGTCATATAGACCATTGTTGAGATTAAAGAGTCCTATAGACCATTGTTTTGATTAAAGAGTCATATAGACCATTGTTGAGATTAAAGTCCACTGATTATAGGCCACTGATGTCCTAGACCACTGATCTGTTTAAAGAGTCATATAGACCATTGTTGAGATTAAAGAGTCCTATAGACCATTGTTGTGATTAAAGATATATAGACCACTGAGGTGATTAAAGAGTCATATAGAACATTGTGGTGATTAAACAGTCCTATAGACCATTGTTTTGATTAAAGAGTCCTATAGACCATTGTTGAGATTAAAGAGTCCTATAGACCATTGTTTTGATTAAAGAGTCATATAGACCATTGTTGAGATTAAAGTCCACTGATTATAGGCCACTGATGTCCTAGACCACTGATCTGTTTAAAGAGTCATATAGACCATTGTTGAGATTAAAGTCCACTGATTATAGGCCACTGATGTCCTAGACCACTGATCTGTTTAAAGAGTCATATAGACCATTGTTGAGATTAAAGTCCACTGATTATAGGCCACTGATGTGATTAAAGAGTCCTAGACCACTGATCTGTTTAAAGAGTCCTATAGACCATTGTTCAACAGTTTTAAATCTGTGGGTTAGTAAGAAATATATCAAAATTGATAACCCATGAATAATGGTAAATTGCAGCATTTACACTCTAAGACAGTAAAATGAAATCTAATATTTACATAAAGATTATACATTTCTATACATTTGTATTTGTACCTCTGCACTCAATTATGTACACCAGTATATACTGTATATCCCTGCATAATAAATCATCCATGTTGATTGGCTACATATCACTGCATTATTTATACCATGTTTCTTGCACAAACATTTTCTATAAATAATTTATAACTAGAATGAAAGTACTTGAAATACTCACATAGCTAATTAAGTCATTTTGTAAGTAGCTAAATGGATGATTTCTTTTCTTGTCTACTGTTAAGAAAAAATACATTAAAAATTATCCCGAAAAAAAATGTTATAGAACTAATTTAATGGGGTTTTTTTTGATGAATATTATCTGGAATAGATTTGCAGGGAAGGCATTTCTGATACTCCATAAACACTGTGATTTGATGGGATACCAATGTTTTTAATTCTTTATTTCTTCAAAACAATAAATTTCAAGATCTAATGAAAAAAGATCATTCAATGGAAAGTAAAGGATGAACTTAAGTAGCAACACAAATGACATTTTTTCTCATGCTACTAATATTTACATGTATACCCCAGAAAAAAATGTACATAGACCCTTAATCAGAGACTCAGGATGACTCAGCATTGCATATAAAATAATTACCATATATACTCACTTAAATGTAAAGTCCAACTGCAAACAAGACAGACCCTGATTTTACATCAGATAATAGCTGGTAGATGAAGATCTGTTACTGTTATTTTTTTATACTCCTAATATAGACCCAGTTTTGCCAGAGCATTATGTGACTGAAGATCTGGGCCTGTGCAGTTTGCTTTTGGACTCAACTTATAAGAAACTATATACAGTAGGATAACTAAGTTTTGCCAATCATGTCATTTTGAGCAATTATCAGCATAGAGCTTCATGTTAAGTTTGTAGTATACATACAAATTAGTTGAAAAATGTTAAACTTATAACCATCTTAATTCCAATAGCCATCACTATGGGATGTACATAATATAAAAGTCCAATAAGTCATGTGCCTTTACTTATGTAATCCCTCACACCTTTGCAGGTATACTATGGGGTGGGGTGGGGTGAGGTGAGTCTACAGATATCTGCAAATGTGTGAGGTAGAATGACATGTTGTTGGGTTAATTTACTTTCTGTTACAAGCATAATCTTTTTATATTGGTATCATACCTTGATAAACTGTTAATGAATATTCAATATTTCATAAAACTCAAATGATATAATCAAAAATTATGGTGTGCATAATACTTATAATCATAAAATAAATATATATTTTATAAATAATTAATCATAATATATTGAGATTTAATTAACTTTAAAATGCATCTTCATTTATAAAGAATTTGTATTCATTAATCACTTTTTTAATTATGTCCACTGTTTACAATTGGTTAAGAATATTTTTTATAATATAATAAAAATAAGATTACTGATTCTTTAAAAATGAAAGGGCATTTTAAAAGTAATTTTCAATATATTGTGATTAATTATTTATAAAATATTTATTTTTTATAAGTATTAAGCACACTATAATTTTTTATTATATCATTTGAGTTCTGATAAAATTCTCAACATTCATCAATAATATATCAAGGTATAATATATTATTTTTGTTCTTCTTAAAATGTGCATTATACATAATAAAAATAATAAAAATGTTTATCTCTTATTTATTCATTATTTTTTTATACAGTTATCAATAGAGACATATGTATCTTTAAGATCCAGTTTTATGTATTTTTATATATTAAAGTATCATATATCTGTACTATATATGCATATTTCTATGTCAATTAACCATTAAAAAATAAACAATTAGGTTAAAATTTAGGCTATGATGTAATCTTGTTTTTATAATTGATCACTTAGAAACAATATATTTCATGACATAATTATATTGAATTCAGTTTGATGAAGGAATAAAGGGAAACCAGTCACATAATACTCTTGCAGTTGTTTATTTTATAATTTATCAAATTATTCTTGACATCCAATAATTCTTGTTTGTATAGGTATAAAAATATACTTGATATTCCAATCAAAAGCAATTGCTAGCAATTTTCATAAGTACTATGATTTCATCAAGAAATAATAACCATAATATGTCTGAGAAACGACCTGGATGTTCTACTAGATTGGATATAGGCCAATCATTGGTAATGAAATAAGAAATAAAATATGAAATAAGAACCAATCATTTCTGGAAATGGGATATGGGCCAATCATGTTTGGCAATGGATAATCATTTACAGCAATTAATAGTAACTAGTCATGCTTAAATAAAGAGTTGCAAAAGTTAAGAATTCAGCATAATTTTGAAATATTCTGTATTAATTGGAATGCAGGTCCATTTATACTGGGAATTGTGATATGGGTCCATTTACACTGGGAAATAGATCCATTTACATTGGGGAATTGGAATGTTGATCCATTTGTATTCAGAAATAGGATGTGGGTCTATTTACATTTGGAATTGGGATGTGATTCCATTAATATTGGGAACTGATATGTGTGTCCATTTACATTGCAGAACTGGAATGTGGATCTATTTGCAATCAGAAATGGAATGTAGGTCCATTTACATTGGGAATTAGTGTGTGGATCCATTTACATTGGGAATTGGGATGTGGATCCATTTACATTGGGAATTGGGATGTGGGTCCATTTACATTGGGAATTTGGATGTGGGTCCATTTATATTGGGAATTTGGATGTGGGTCCATTTACATTGGGAATAGGATGTGAGTCCATTTGCACTGAGAATTGGGGTGTGGTTCCATTTACAATGGGAATTGCAATGTGGGTCCATCTGCACTGAGAATTGGGATGTGGGTCCATTTACATTGTGAACTGGGAAATGGGTCCATTTGAATTGGGACTGGGATGTGGGTCCATGATATTGGTTCATTTACATGAGACTTAAGCTCTTATTATCTGAATATGTCTGGAAACCTCTGAACCAGATTATTATTTTAACATTAAAATGATACAAAAAAAATTGTCTGAAAAAGGGAATGTTTATATCAAGTAATATTTTCTTCTATCCAATGCAGAAACAGTTTACAAAAACATCATAACAACACATTACACTGACAATTTAACTGAATTCCATGATTTGAGTGGGAGGTAAGCACACTGAAATTACTGTATTTCATTTTAACTATATATATATATATATATATATATATAAAATGTGCATTTTCAAATATCAAATGGCTGTACTATATCTTTACAACATGACTGAATTTAATCTGTACAACATGACTGTACAGTATCTTACATTTCTGTACTGTTTCTGTATATCATGGCTGTACCATGTATATGACTATACAGTATCTATACATGGCTGTACTGAAACTGTACATCATGGCTGCTATACCATGTACACCATGATTATATAGTATTTATACATGGCTGTACTGTATCTGTATATTATGGATGTACCATGTACAACATGATTGTACATTATCTATATGTGGTTGTACTGTATCTGTATATAATGGCTGTACCATGTATAACAAATGACTGTACAGTATCTATACTTGATTCTACCTAATCTTTATATGACATGGATGTATGATATACAACATGAATGTACAGTATCTATACATTGCTGTACTATATCTGTATATAATGGTTGTACCATGTACAACAATTGACTGTATAGTATCTATACTTGGTTGTACTGAATCTTTATATAACATGGATGTACCATGTACAACATGAATGTACAGTATCTATACATTGCTGTACTGTATCTTTATATCTTGGCTTACAGTATCTTTACAACATGGCTGTATATTATCTGTACAACTGCTGTACAGTATCTCTATAACATGTCTGTACACAATATACAACATTACTGTACTTATCTGCACAACATGCCTGTACTGTATCTAGAAAAAAAGAACATGTTAAACATTTTTATGAACACAGACAACTGCAAAACAAAGACTGTTATTACCTAACCATTCAAAACAATTTATTATCTTTCTTAAAATCTTTATTTGTTTCCTACAGAGGAAAAAACATCTTTATAGTGAATACTACAGTAAAGTTACAGGCATTACTAAAGTATACACTTTTGATATAAACATGTTCTTTAACTAAATTACTTGATACAGGTGAAAGCTTCACTTTATTATGTCTGAGAATGGAATCCATGCACAACAGATTCTCTTCCAGTGTGAATGAGATACCTGTCAGTTTTAATTTCCCATTGTAGTATAGGAATGACAAAAGAAAAGTTTCAATAAAAATAAAAAGTGAAACAAGAAATAAAAAAATGAAAATGAGTTGAAATAAAAGTCTAAAGAAAAAAAAAACATTAAAAAAGTATTTTGGAAAATAGAACAAACTGGGAATATGCCACCAGAAATTTTGAACTCACTACCTTTTGTTTCACAGCCAAAACACACATCAAGAAAAACAAATGTATGTATGTATGTATGTATGTATGTATGTATGTATGTATGTATGTATGTATGTATGTATGTATGTATGTATGTATGTATGTATGCATGCATGCATGCATGCATGCATGCATGCATGCATGCATGTATATATGTATGTATGTATGTATGTATGTATGTATGTATGTATGTATGTATGTATGTATGTATGTATGTATGTATGTATGTGCATGTGTGTGTGTGTGTTTATGTGTAAAATACATATCATATGGCAAAATAACAGTCTTTTCAAGTGTGCTGGATAAGGGATCACATGTCAGGGATTGATTAAGATAAATGCAATAAACTGACACTGAACCATGCAAAACTAGGTGATTCCGACTAAATTAGTCTTGTTCAAAGGCAAATACAAAACAGATGAGATCAATAAAAAAACAGCAAGATCATTGACTTAACAAAACTTTACATAATTATTTCTACATGAAGAAAATTTTGACATCTTTTATGTTTCAACTGGTTTATCTCAATTTGATGCTGAAGCTGAAATTGTTTTTATATTGAACTAGAAATCAATGAGCCATATTGCTGTTTGTTGTTTTATCTAAATTTATGTAACCATAAATTATATCCTGGATATTTCATTGTTATATTAGTAATTATAGGTTATTGGGTCACTAATAAGCAAATGTAGAGAATTATTTAAGTGAAAATATGCCAGCTGTGGGTGGCTGTATTTTTCTAGTTGCTTTGGTTCCAGCCACTTAGTTTAATCTGCTTGGTTTCAATGTTCCAAGGTGCATTGCCAGTAAGATTCCTGTTCTTTCCTGGTTTCAGAACTCCAGTTGGGGATGTGAGCAACTACAACAAGTGTTTCATCACTGAATGGGTAGCCATGGGAAGATAAGTGTTGTGCAACAGACTTCGGTATACATTTATTGTCATTATAATTATGGCAAATACTTATAAAGAATATTTTTGAATCTTTGTCTTAAAATAAAGCTCTCCCTCTCTTTACAGTATGATCAATTTATTGGACTGACCCTTTACTCTTTTTTTTGTGTGAAGTATTGCATAGAATAATCTGCAGGATTATCAGGAGAGCCTACTAATTATATCATCATTGACTTCTAAGTACTGGTATCATGTTACAGTGGATACAAGTCTATGTTGTTCATGATTATTTTTCAAACTTGCAGATATAAATATGTCAACATGTTCACAGACAGAGTTCCTCTATGTAATTATTTCTCACTGACAACAAAACAAAAATCAATGGCACTCTAAAGCAATGTTGATACATTAATGAACAAAGTCCACTTCTTTTATTGACCAGTACTATCAGCAGCAGATCAATAATACATGTTATATTGTAGCTAATTTATTTCTTCATGGGCCATTAGGATGGTGAGCTCAGCTGAAAAGCCAAGCAGGAAAACTGATTTCAAATGGTGCTAGAGGAGATTTCATCTAGGAACCAAGAGAAATCAGGTCCCCTGTAGTTGGCATGCCTCTTCTGTTATCCATTAGTTAAACAACTTCATACATGTAAATGAGACAAAGATAATGCTACAAAATATACACAACACTGCACCACATGAAATAGCTGATCTACACAGATTTCAGAATGAACTTCATACTTGAGATAAATATTAATAGATGATTCAAATACATTTTTTACATTACATTTATAACTATTGTATAAACAGCAAACTCTTCATTGACATGTTAACTGCCTCACCTCTGAGCTAATAAATTGGGTGAATAAGACATTGGACTGATTGAATTATAAATGGGACTGGATGACTACAAAATTGGACTGATGAATTAGACAATGGACTGGTTGAATTAGAAATTGGACTCGTTGAATTAGAAAATGGACTAGGTGAATAAGACAATGAACTGAATGAATAAGACAATGGACTGGTTGAATTAGAAACTGGACTGGATGAATAAGACAATGGACTGAATGAATGACAAAATGAACTAATGAATAAGATAATGGACTGGATGAATAAGACAATGGACTGAATGAATGACAAAATGAACTGATGAATAAGATAATGGACTGGATGAATAAGACAATGGACTGGTTGAATTAGAAACTGGACAAGCTGAATAAGACAATGGACTAGATAAAGACAACAGACTAGATGAATAAGACACTGGATTGGATAAAAAAAATTGGACTGGCTGAATAAGACAATGGACTAGTTCAATTAGAAATTGAACTGGCTGAATAAGACACTGGATTGGATGAATAAGACAATGGATTGGTTGAATAAGACAATGGATTGGATGAATAAGACAGTGGATTGGATGAATAAGACACTGGATTGGATGAATAAGACAATGGATTGGATGAATAAGACACTGGATTGGATGAATAAGACAATGGACTGGATGAATAAGACACTGGATTGGATGAATAAGACAATGGATTGGATGAAAAAGACACTGGATTGGATGAAGAAGACAATGGATTGGATGAATAAGACAATGGATTAGATGAATAAGACAATGGATTAGATGAATAAGACAATGGATTAGATGAATAAGACAATGGATTGGATGAATAAGACAATGAATTAGATGAATAAGAGAATGGATTGGATGAATAAGACAATGGATTGGATGAATAAGACAACGGATTGGATGAATAAGAAGACACTGGATTGGATGAATAAGACAATGGATTAGATGAATAAGAGAATGGATTGGATGAAAAAGATACTGGATTGGATGAATAAGACAATGGATTGGATGAATAAGACAATAGACTGGTTGAATTAGAAACTGGACTGGCTGAATAAGACAGTGGATTGGATGAAAAAGTAACTGGATTGGATGAATATGACACTGGATTGGATGAATAAGACACTCGATTGGATGAATAAGACAATGGATTGGTTGAATTAGAAACTGGACTGACTGAATAAGATAATGGATTGGATGAATAAGACACTGGAGTGGATAAATAAGACAATGGATTGGATGAATAAGACAATGCAATGGATGAATAACACAATGGATTGGATGAATAAGACACTGGATTGGATGAATAAGACACTGGATTGGTTGAATAAGACAATGGATTGGATGAATAAGACAATGGATTGGATGAATAAGACAATGGATATGATGAATAAGACAATGGACTGGATGAATAAGACACTGGATTGGATGAATAAGACACTGGATTGGATGACTAAGACTGGATTGGATGAATAAAACAATGGATTGGATGAATAAGACACTGGATTGGATGAATAAGACACTGGATTGGATGAACAAGACACTGGATGGGATGAATAAGACACTGGATTGGATGAATAAGACAATGGATTGGATGAATAAGACACTGGATTGGATGAATAAGACACTGGATTGGATGAATAAGACAATGGATTGGATGAATAAGACAATGGATTGGCAGAATAAGACAATGGATTGGATGAATAAGACACTGGATTGGATGAATAAGACAATGGACTGGATTAATAAGAAGACACTGGATTGGATGAATAAGACACTGGATTGAATGAATAAGACACTGGATTGGATGAATAAGACAAAGGATTGGATGAATAAGACACTGGATTAGATGGATAAGACAGTGGACTGGTTGAATTAGAAACTGGACTGCCTGAATAAGACACTGGATTGGATGAATAAGACAATGGATTGGATGAATAAGACAATGGATTGGATGAATAAGACAATGCACTGGATGAATAAGACAATGGACTGGATGAATAAGACAATAGATTGGATGAATAAGACAGTGGATTGGATGAATAAGACACTGGATTGGATAAATAAGACATTGGATTGGATGAATAAAACAATGGATTGGATGAATAAGACAATGGACTGGATGAATAAGACAATGGATTGGATAAATAAGACACTGGATTGGATGAATAAGACTGGATTGGATGAATAAAACAATGGATTGCATGAATAAGACACTGGATTGGATGAATAAGACACTGGATTGGATGAACAAGACACTGGATGGGATGAATAAGACACTGGATTGGATGAATAAGACAATGGATTGGATGAATAAGACAATGCACTGGATGAATAAGACAATAGATTGGATGAATAAGACAGTGGATTGGATGAATAAGACACTGGATTGGATAAATAAGACATTGGATTGGATGAATAAGACAATGGATTGGATGAATAAGACAATGGACTGGATGAATAAGACACTGGATTGGATGAATAAGACAATGGATTGGATAAATAAGACACTGGATTGGATGAATAAGACTGGATTGGATGAATAAGACAATGGATTGGATGAATAAGACAATGGACTGGATGAATAAGACACTGGATTGGATGAATAAGACAATGGACTGGATGAATAAGACACTGGAATGGATGAATAAGACAATGGATTGGATGAATAAGACACTGGATTGGATGAATAAGACAATGGACTGGATGAATAAGAAGACACTGGATTGGATGAATAAGACACTGGATTGGATGAATAAGACACTGGATTGGATGAATAAGACACTGGATTGGATGGATAAGACAATGGACTGGTTGAATTAGAAACTGGACTGCCTGAATAAGACAATGGATTGGATGAATAAGACAATGGATTGGATGAATAAGACAATGCACTGGATGAATAAGACAATGGATTGGATGAATAAGACAATGGATTGGATGAAAAAGACAATGCACTGAATGAATAAGACACTGGATTGAATGAATAAGACAATGGATTGGATGAATAAGACACTGGATTGGATGAATAAGACAATGGACTGGATGAATAAGAAGACACTGGATTGGATAAATAAGACACTGGATTGGATGAATAAGACACTGGATTGGATGAATAAGACAATGGACTGGATGAATAAGACAATGGACTGGATGAATAAGACAATGGACTGGATGAATAAGACACTGGATTGGATGAATAAGACAATGGAGTGGATAAATAAGACATTGGATTGGATGAATAAGACTGGATTGGATGAATAAGACAATGGATTGGATGAATAAGACAATGGACTGGATGAATAAGACACTGGATTGGATGAATAAGACACTGGATTGGATGAATAAGACAATGGATTGGATTAATAAGAAGACACTGGACTGCTTGAATTAGAAATTGGATTTGATAAGATTACACTGGACTTTTTGAATAAGAAGACATTAGAGTTGTTGAATTAGCAAATGGACTGGTTGAAAAATAAGACAACAGACTCAATTAATAGAAGACAGTGAACTGGATGGATAATATTACACTGGCCTGTATGATTAAGAAGACATCAAACTTGATAAATAAGATAAAACTGGTATGGATGCATAAGAAGATACTGGACTTGTTGAAAAAAAATATGCAATTTGACTGGATGATTAAAAGAAACTTGTGTGTGATTTAGATTTGTAATGTAACTTAAACAATTTTTCAGTCATATTGATATCATGTCTGCAATGTGACAGTTTATAGTGATGTCTAGCACTAGGGCATCATGCTGCAGACATGTGACATGATGTCCCACCCAGTCACATTATCCTGACTCCAGGCCAACCAGTAGAAACACTAACCTATTAATGCCAAGTGCCAAGCAAGGCAGCTGTTAGTACCATTTTTAAAAGTTTTTGGTATGATTCGGCTGGGGTTCGAACCCACAACCTTCCACATCCAAGGAGGATGCTCTAACCACTAGGCTACCTGAATGATCTAATAATAATAATAATAATAATAATAATAATAATAATAATAATAATAATAATAATAATAATAATAATAACAACAACAACATTGGACTGAATGAAAGACTAGAAATTGGATTCACAAAAAAACAACATGTTCAGACATTAAAAATATTGATCAATTAACACATAAAAACATTAAATATTAACAAACAATCAAAATACATGTATTTCTGTAACTCAATTTTGAGAGTTGCTTTTCTTAAACATTGCATTAAATTAACTATAATATTAAAGCAATGGAAAGTTTGTGGATAACTTTCATACTTTTACTTACATTGCAATTTTGGTATTTCGAAAAATAAAAACCATAGAGTTCCTATGTACCAGGAGTTGTGAAGACTAAATAGTAAATTATATTAAAAAAACATTATTTGCATCAAGATTATTTAACAAACTCTTTTGGACAGACTTTAATGTTTGGTTCCTGTAAAAATATGTGAAAAATGAATAAAAAAAAGCTTGAATTATGGTCTGAAACAGGTCCATGGTACAAGTCACCTTGGTTACCACAGCAATGACAATTCTGGAATCTGTGTCTTTAAGTTTTACAAATTATTTAAAAATGTCAGGCAAAACACAGAGAGATGATATTGTATATGGTTAAGCTTACTAAATCCAAACATTACTAGGGAAATCTTTGTCTTTGATACTTGTAAAATTAATATATATAATTATGTATGCACATTATCCAACAATAAACCATATTATTTTTTACCCCAGCTGAGTCATACGAAAGACTTACAAAAATGGTAATTGTGCTCAGAATTAAGAGGTTAGTGTTAGGACTGGTCGGCCTGCTGTCATTATAATATGACTGAGTGGGACATCATGCTACATATTTGTGGCATGTCTGTGGCATGACGCCCCAGTGCTAAACATCAATATAAACTGCCACACTGCAGAAATCATATCAATATGGCTGAAAAATTGTTAAAGCTACGTTAAAAATCCAAATCACAACACATATGAATGTTTAGACTAACACCAATCACATATATTCAACACCAACTAGAAAATGCTCCAACAATGATGAAAAAATGAATTGTGCTTACTCATAAGGTGATTTTTTTTTCTTGTCAGCCCAAGAACACATTATGGACTTGCTGATCTCCCAGTCACCCAGCATGATGGTCACTCTGATCTCTCAGAGATCTGCCCAGATCATGAGAGAGCTACCATGGATCAAGGACTCAGTGATATATCTGATGGAGCAATCCAGCATCATGGTCTCCCAGACTGAACCACCCAGATAAATATAACTACAACATCAGGATAAGCTTAGATGGGATAGAAATCATTGACACATTGTTCCATTTTATAGCTGAGATGGGGTCCAAACTAGATGGAAATCAGAGACACATTGTTCCATTTTATAGCTGAGATGAGATCCAAGCTAGATGGAAACCACTGACACATTATTCCATTTCATAACTGAGATGAGATCCAAGCTAGAGAGAAACCACTAACAAGTTGTTTCACTTTATTTTAGCTGAGATGGGATCAAAACTGGATAAATACCACTGACATATTCTTCCATGTTTAAGCAGCATCACAACTACTGGAAACATCAGGTGCATCAGCAGAGATCACATGCACTATTAAAAGTTCAACATGTAGTCGTTTTGGTTTTGTGTACATGGAATTATTTTTCTTCACAACCTCAGATGGCCGATCAGCGATGTTCTATTTCTGAATGCAAGCCTGTCTGACATGCCTCAGCTGAGTCTGCTTCCAATGCAGTAAGTGGTAAATGCAAATCAATACCAAATGCTCACGAAAGCCATGGCAAAAAAGACGGAGAGAAAGCATTACCATACCTGCCACCTCAACTGCCAGTCCTGCGGCCATTAGTTATAAATTAAATTCAGTGGCTTCCTCAAGAAGCTCATTTATCTGGTCCATGTGTCAGCCAGGAGACCATAAATTGAAAACCTACAGTAAATTGCCAAATGGCAGGCAATGTGATGTTCAAACATGTAGAAAATCTCAAATGTTATTTGCAGTATACAAGCTAGTAAATCATCTCCTTTTGTATAATTCATACACACACATCTATTTTAGTATAATTCACACATATACTTCTCTCTTAGTATACACATCTTCTTTAGTATAATTTTCACACACTTTTACTTTAGTATAATTAACACACACTTCTCCTTTAGTATAATTCACACACACTTCTCTTTTAGTATAATTCACACACACACACACAATTCTCCTTTAGTATAATTCACACACACACAATTCTGTTTTAGTATAATTCACATACACACTTCTCCTTTAGTATAATTCACACACACTTCTATAGCAACATGGGCAGAATAGAAACATCAGAAATTTGTTTATGTTTTTCAAGGATGCATTTCACTTGACCTTCACACAGAGAAAGAAACTGGTTAAATGATATATCATGTGCATTGTTTGAAAGACCTTATGATTTTGGAACAGTTATTTACTTAATTCAGATTTTTTAATATTTTAACTTATGCTGCCTTTGATGTTAAGCTACCACCCTTGGCACTGATTTCAAATGGTGCTAGATGTAATTATATCTCCTGACTCTACCCACCACTCAAAACCAGTCCATTGGGAAAGCTGAAACAAGTCCACTGAAGCAGCAGAGAAACCAGTCCACTAGAGCAGTTCAAAATCAGTCCACTGGAGCAACTGACAATCAGTCCACTGGTGCAGTGGGATAAATGATGTAAATTTCTTATGTTTCTGTATTAGGATTATATTCAATTTTAAATTAATGAATCCTGAATTAACTTTGTTGTTTCAGCTTCTGAAAGAATGAAACTCCAGTTTCTTATTCAACAAACTGCAAGACAAAGTTGTATGTCTCATTCAGATGTATATCATGCAATAGGCTCAGTAAAGTTTACAGTTTGTTACAGAAAATATACGACTGGTTCTTTGAGACTCAGAGATTGCAGTATTTCCAAAGAGCCTTCTTTCCATTTGCCTCTTTTAGTGCAGTTCCTTACATTGACATATTTAGAACTTTATCTTCATTAAGCCCCCTGTAGCCATTGTTTTTCGGACAATTCATTATACCCTAACACATATTTAATCCTAAAAAAGTATGGTGATAACAAATCCTAAATGAAGTATGGTGAAAACAAATTCTAAGCGAAATAATATGGTGATAACAAATCCTAGAAGAAATATGATAATAAATCCCCAAAAAATATTCTGACAACCAATCCTAACAGAAGTATGATGATAACAAATCCTAATAGAAGCATGATGATAACAAATCATAAAAAAAGAATGGAGATAACAAATCTTCAAAGAAATTGGGAGGTAACAAAGGCATGGAAAGCATGTATTTAGTTATCAAAGAAATGTGCATCTTTGTAGCTTACATTGACAGTATGACATGCTTGCTCATGTTATAAAGGACATAAAAGTCATCTGAACCATTTCCAGTCACAAATGGAATCAAGCAGGGCTGCATGTTGGCCCCAACCCTCTTTAGTATGATGTTCCTGCTATGCAGATGGCTGCCATGACCATGACAGTGTTATTGATATAAGATTGTAGACAGATGGAAAGCCATTCAGTATGAGGAGATAGCAGTCGAAGATGAAGTTACTGGCAATGACTGACTGTGACCTATTTTTTGATAACTATTCCCTGAATGCCAAATCTGAGTCAGACTGGCAACATATTATGGACCATTACTCTTCAGCTTGTGATAATTTCAGTCTCACAATCAGTATAAGATGATGCTCCAACTGGTACCAGGAAAGTCTTATGTAAAAACCACCATCACAGTAAATTGTTAAACCTGTTGACAGTGGGTAAGCTCACCTGTTGCAGCAGCACATTGTCACAATGCAGTTCACATTGATGATGAAACTGATGCCAGAATTACTAATGTAAATTTTGGCCTTTGGTAGACTATGTGCAAATATGTAGGTGCGCAGAGGGATCAGTCTATAAATGAAAGTTAAGATCTACAAAACCACTATGTTGCCAACCATGCTGTATGCTTGCAAAATCTGGACAGTGTACAGATGCCATGCCAAGAACCTGAAATCATTTTCATATTTGTTGCCTGAGGAAACTGATGAAAATAAGATGGCAGGACAGGGTCCCTGACATCAAGGTTCTCACACAAGCAGGCATTCCAAGCATCCACAATCTGCTAATGAAATAACAGGTGAGACATGCAGGCCACATTACCAGGATGTCAGAGAAGCAACTACCAAAAGATCTTCTACAAGGAGCTGAAGGAGTGAAAGCAACTTTAAATGAAAACAGAAGCATGAGCAAAAATTGTCTCAGAACTACAGTCCTGTATTGACCAAACAAACCCTAGCAGCATCTCATATGAAGTATTTAACAGGCAGTTCAGAGCTCAAATCTGATCAGTGATTGACATACTCACAGACACCAAACTAGTTAGTAATGCCATGCTCATCTTCAAACCTGAAAGACAAACAACTATCTCCAGTTATGTGGTGTCACACTCTTCATGGTAATCATAAATGTGACCCATATTACAAGTGATGTCACTCTTTATGTAGCCATATGTGACTCTCATTACAAGTGATGTGACACACTTCATGGCAGCCACAAATGTGACCATATTACAAGTGATATCACACTCTTTATGATAGCCAATTGTGACTCACATTACAAGTGATGCTAGTCTTAAGTGATGTCATATTCTTTATGGTAGCAATAAATGTGACACTTATTGCAAGCGATGTCACATTTTTAATGATAGACATATAAGAGCCTCATTACAAGTGATGCCATATTCTTCATGGTAGAAATAAATGTGACATATTATGAGCAAAGTCACTCTCTTCATGATAGCCATATGTGATGTCACATTGTTCACCACAGCCATATGTGACTGACAATACAAGTGATGTCACACCCTTCATGGGAGCAATAAATGTGACACATATTGCAAGTGATGTACCACTCTACTCTTCATTGTAACCATAAATGTGACACATATTGCAAGTGATGTACCACTCTACTCTTCATGGTAACCATAAATGTGACACATATTGCAAGTGATGTACCACTCTACTCTTCATGGTAACCATAAATGTGACACACATTGCAAGTAATGTTACACTCTTCATGGTAGCAATAAATGTGATACATATTATGAGTGATGTTGCACTCTTCACAATAGTTTTAAATGACTCACATTAAAAGTGATGCCATACTCCTCATGACAGCCATATGTGACTGACATTACACTCTTCATGGGAGCAATAAATGTGACATATTACAAGTAAATGTAATCTTATATGAACATACATGCCATGAAAGTCCTGTCATGTCATGATGCATACATATTTTAAAAATTTGGTATTTATTATTGTATAGCCATTCTGAAAATGGTTCTCTTTTGCCAAACACTAAAATTAAGTGAATCTAGATTTGTGACTGTGAGAATGTATACCCCTTCCCGCAAACCAATTAGATCAAAGTTTTTAAAAAATTCAACAAATTTGGAAAGAATCTGAACAATTACATTTGTGATATGAAAACTGAATTTTGTCATATATACAAACATAAGTATCAAAATTTCCATTTGTTTATCTCATATAGTTTTGTAAATTGTGCAAAAAATGTATATTAACCAAAATTTAAATTAAATTAAAATTAAATTTAAATATTTATTCTGAATTTTGCAAACTAGCTAGTGATCCCAACCAGAACATTTTATATAGTTCAATCTGTTGTGTGTTGTGAACCCTGCCAGCTAGCACATATGCTTAAACTAGGCATTTCCTATGGTTCTAATGACTAAATTTCAGTACTTCTCTTAAAAATAAATGTAATTTTTGTTCATAGGAAGGACTTTTTTAAACAACAAAATCCAATATATGAACAAGCTTTAATATGACCATATATTTATTTCAGTATACATAATGTTGATCACAAATGCCTTCTCTTGATCTTCAAAAACATGAAAATATCA
Organism: Potamilus streckersoni; assembly: GCA_016746295.1. Lineage (NCBI taxonomy): Eukaryota > Metazoa > Mollusca > Bivalvia > Unionida > Unionidae > Potamilus > Potamilus streckersoni. Next base: position 1,782,238 of record JAEAOA010001816.1, read on the forward strand.
ATCAAGGTTTTTTGTGTATCTGCCATGTTTGTTTTACCCATGATTATCTAAAGCAAAAGTCGTATGCTTCCATTAAGCTTACATTGTACGATTCTCACAATGGCCAGTATGTGTTCAATAATGTATTTACTCTCCAGTAATAATGTAAATATGGTGGCAGTGCTCTATGAATCAACTTCCATGTGAAAGTTGCATCTGCTCTGATGGTATTTGCTAAGAGAACAATCCTCTATTGAGACATCAACAAAATGAATGGATTACACTTCTTCCACTTTTAACACTAGGGATTTCTGGTTTATTTAACATGGTTCTCCAGTTCTCTCTATTGAATTGGTTGGTGATCAATGTTCATCAGGGCTGTTGAATTGAGTTCATGCTGTACTGCCACTGCAAGTTAGCTCACTCAATAATTACATGTAAACCAAAGATTTTTCTATTCAATAAAGAGCTTGTATTTAACCACTGTTGGTTCAGCTACTAAAAATGGTCTTCAAACAAGATGGCCACATGCATTAAGCTATTCTGTGAGGTTTCCTTTCCTAATGTTCTAGCCCTGATCATGGCGATAATGCCAATAGTCTTGGTTTTCGATGATTACCTATATTCAGTAAATCCTGAAAAATGATACATCCTAAAGAAAGATGAATATGTATGTATCTATACAACCGCAACATCAACAAAACCATAATGAAGAACTCTCTAGAATTATATGTTTATAAAGGATTATCAGGAAGTCATTATAGAAGTCTGAGTTAATGAAGCATTGTAGGGAACTCATTCATGGAATCTGAGTTAATGAAGGATTATAGGAAATTCATTTTTGGAGTCTGACTTAATTAAGTGCTGTTATAAAAAAAAAATTCAGGTCTAAATGTATACTGTTTGGTGGATCAATTTTGGGTTTTAACAAAACAGGACAGTCTGTTCTGTCCAGACAATGAATAGTATTATCATGATGTAGTTTTCTAGTTAACAAGATGAGATATGAACTATCAGGGTACATGTTGAGGCATGAACATGAACCTCAGTGTATCAGGGTACAAGATGAGACATGAACTTCAGTATATCAAGGTACAAGGTGAGACATGAACCTCAGCATTTCATGGTAAAAGGTGAGACATTAACCTCATTATATCAAGGTACAAAATGAGACATAAACATCAGTATATCAGGGTACAAAATGAGACAAACCTCAGTATATCAGGGTACAAGGTAAGACATGAACCTCATTATATCAGGGTACAAGGTGAGACATGAACTTCAGCATTTCATGGTAAAAGGTGAGACATGAACCTCATTATATCAAGGTACAAAATGAGACATAAACCTCAGTATATCAGGGTACAAGGTGAGACAAGCCTCAGTATATCAGGGTACAAGGTAAGACATGAACCTCATTAAATCAGGGTACAAGGTGAGACATGAACCTCAGTATATCAAGATAAATGTACAAGGTGAGACATGAATCTCAGTGTAACAGGGTACAAAATGAGACATGAATCTCAGTATAACAGGGTACAAAATGAGACATGAACCTCAGTATATCAGGGTACAAGGTGAGAAATGAATCTCAGTATATCAGGGTACAATGTGAGACATAAACCTCAGTATATCAGGGTACAAGGTGAGACATGAACCTCAGTATATTAGGGTACAAGGTGAGACATGAACCTCAGTATATCAGGGTACAAGGTGAGACATGAACCTTAGTATATCAGGAAACAATGTGAGACATAAACCTTGGTATATCAAGAAACAAGATGAATTAGGAACATTTGTATGAGAAATGAACCTTATATCAGGGTACAAGTGACACAAACCTATCATAAGGGTATAATGTGGAACATCATCCTTAGTATATCAGGATACAAGGTGAGATATGAAACTTATATCAGGGACATGAACCTTAACATATCAGGATACAAGGTGAGACATCAACCTTAACATATTAGAATGAAAATTGAACCATATCATATCAAGATATAAAATCAAAACTATTACCAGCAGTACAGCCAGTAAGCCTATGGCTATAATAAATTTTAAACCATACTCAAATGTCCAGAACAGTGCTGTACAGCTATTAAGCTGAATTGTAAACCATACTCTCAAATGTGCAGAGTAGCACTGTACAGCTGAATTGTAAACCATACACTCAAATGTGCAGAATAGCACCGTACAGCTTAATTTGTAAACCATACTCAAATGTGCAAAATAGTGCTGTATAGCTGAATTGTAAACCATACACTCAAATGTGCAAAATAGCACTGTACAGCTAAATGGTAAACCATACTCAAATGTGCAGAATAACATTGTACAGCTGAAATGTAAACCATACACTCAAATGTGCAGAATAGGGTTGTACAGCTATTAAAGCTGAAATGTAAACCATACACTCAAATGTGCAGAATAGGCTTGTACAGCTATTAAAGCTGAAATGTAAACCATATACTCAAATGTGCAGAATAGCCAGAATAGCAGAATAGCGTTGTACAGCTATTAAAGCTGAATTGTAAAACATACACTCAAATGTGCAGACTAGCACTGTACAGCTATTGCTTATTATGTAGTTGTCACCCACTATCAAAACAAAAAAATTCTTCAAAGGTTTAAATAACTGTTTGTTTATGCTTACCACAGGCAGATTATTATAGCCACAAGGAATGGCTGTTCTAAAAGAACTCCATTTACAAACTTAAGGCAAACAGTAATATAAACACAAGTCTGCATGAATACAGAAAACATGTACAAACTTTAGGCAAACAGTAATCATAATACACAAGTCCAGATGAATACAGAAAAGGTGTATAAACTTTTGGTATAAAGTAACAGATACACAGGTCCAGATAAAAACAGAAAATGGGAGACAATGAAGACTTTAAAAATCTTAATGAATAATAATGTTGATGCCTTTGACACCAATAATAATAATAATAATAATAATAATAATAATAATAATAATAATAATAATAATAATAATAATAATAATAATAATAATAATAATAATAATAATGCTTTATTTATAAAGGATGACTCATTAGTCAAGGACTATTCTCCCTTGATGGTCATCTTAAGGAGAGTATAACAATGTACATCATATGAAGATAGCAATAATTACTGTTTAACATATTTAGCATTAAAATACTACTGAAAAATGACATTAAGCCCCACAACAACAACAACATTATTTATAGAGGGGGACTCATTAGTCAAGGACTATTCTCCCTTGAGGCCCTCTTAAGGAGAGTATTACAATGCTCATTATATAAAGATAGCAATAATTACTGTTTAAAATATTTAGCATTAAAATACTAAATTCCATTATCTATTAGAAACACATACATGCTCACAATGTCTCTTCTTAAATACTCTATTTTCAGCAGATTTTACATGTAGTGGAAGCTTGTTCCACAGAACTGCATGCTTGCATATCATAAAATTCCAGAAATATCAGGGTACAAACTTAAAGTAGTCCCTCACTCAAAGGCCCTTCATTATAACACAATTCCTGTTATAAGGTGATTCTATTTCATTCAGTGCCATAAAAATTATGTTTCGTATATTTCATTATAAGACAGTTTTATTGTAAAGCATTATACAGTACAGACAGCATTATAATAAGGGAATACTATACATTTCATATATTTCATTATAAGGCAGTCTGATTGTAATATAGTATGTACTATAATGGACAGCATTATAATAAGGGAATACTATACATTTCATATATTTCATTATAAGGCAGTCTGATTGTAATATAGTATGTACTATAATGGACAGCATTATAATAAGGGAATAATATACATTTCATATATTTCATTATAAGGCGGTCTGATTGTAATATAGTATGTACTATAATGGACAGCATTATAATAAGGTAATACTATGTTTCATATATTTCATTACTAGGCATTCTCATTGTAATGTAGTATGCACTATAATGGACAGCATTATAATGATGGATTATTTTACATTTAATTTAACCAAAATAAAATTTTTGTTCCATACAAAATGTATTTAAGGGTTTTCACATTTTAGCATAATTTTACAGAATTTTATTATCTTTAACAGTTTTGATTTTATCCTTTTCTACTTGGTCTTTATATTTTTTTTAAAATTTACTTTCAGTGATGTCATAATGCCACTATGTTAGTGAGGTGCAATCAGACACTGTGAGCCACATACATTACATTCATTAACAATCTAATGCTCAACAGACTCAGCTACCTCTGGAAAAACAAAACATATATGGACCAACAACTTAAATGGCCATGTACAATATAAAGTCCACCCTACATTTTGTCTTGCAATTATTTAAAACAACATCAAATGCAGGGTCACATGGCCTTCATTTAATCAAGCTGACAACAACTGCTTGAAGAAAAGTTTGAATTACATTCTGAATATACACCATTAAGAAACTATTCTCAGTTGTTTGTCTGACTGACATGTACAACAAAACTAAAGGTATATTTCAAATAATAATGAACATAAAGGGGCTGCAACATATTATCATCAAAACACTATACTCATTTTTAATGGCCACACTCCTATTTTAATGTATTCATTTACATGAAATCTAGAAATAAGCCATCTTAATGTCATCAGTCAGGCATGAATAGAAGCAGATATGATGTGTTATTATTAGTACAGACTGGTTAATGCTAAGATTTAATTCATGGAATGCTGCACAACAAAACATGTCAAGTAAACTATTGATTGGCTAGTTCAAATTGAGAAGCAAGCCAGTCAAGCATGCCCTGAAGACCTCACCTGAAGAACCAGGGCATTTATAATGTATATGGGATAACTTATCAATATTGGATTGGACATATCAATATCTATGCTTTGTTGTATATCTTATACATGAAAACCTCCCACACTCTCAAGGTAGTATTTGATTTAAAATATGCCAAAGGGACAAACTGATTTCCAGCTTTCTATGACTCTTCAGAGCAAGAAGGAAGGAAATTACCATCTTTACTGCTCTAGAAAACCCATCCAACTTAAAAACAGCCTTTCATATATCAAAGTCTATGCCATGTTTGATGCAAACTGATTCTCAAACCTTCATGTAAGTAAAAAAAGACAACTGGATATCAATGTCTTTGCTACAATCTACCTCTATCATGAAGGAAATAAAAGAGACACAAAGACAATCATGAGTCATTAGGCAATTGGAGATCAATGTCTTTGCTGTAATTGTGCTTGTTAGTGTTTTGAATTTGAGTTTCTTCTGTAATACAGTTGCCACATTTGCAAAGGTAGGTCTATGTTGTCAAGCAATATATATGAGATACTACACTGTCTTTAATAATCTCATTAATTCCATACATTTTGGAGTTACATCTCATGGAAGACATGTATACAAGAGTTCCTCATTTTTATTTGTTCAATTAGTTTCAGAAATAACAAAACCAGACATTGCAAATATTTGATGCAGACAAAACAGCTTTTACTTAAAAAGACTATTCTAGAAACCAAAGGAAGAAGATTAAGCAATCTGTCAGTTATTTTTGCATGGGAGTTTCTGTTTAGCTTGAAAAGTAATTAAGTTGGAAAAGTGAATAAGTTGACAGTTTTAAGGACCTCCAGGAGGCATTCAAGTTTGAAATTATAAATTGATGAATAAAAGGAGTAAGTTTTTTGCCTTTTTATGTCCCTAATACTTTTTTATTTTTAAAATTGGTAAACAGGTGAGTACAAACAAGAATGAAAGTGAAATAATATAGCATGAAACAATTGATGAATGATATTTAGTATAACACAATTGATGAGTGATGTTTAGTATGACACAATTGATGAGTGATGTTTAGTATGACAAAATTGATGAGTGTTGTTTAGTATGACACAATCGATGAGTGATGTTTAGTATGACACAATTGATGAGTGATGTTGTTTACTATGACATAATTGATGAGTGATGTTGTTTAGTATGACACAATTGATGAGTGATGTTGTTTAGTATGACACAATTGATGAGTGATGTTGTTTAGTATGACACAATTGATGAGTGATGTTTAGTATGACACAATTGATGAGTGTTGTTTAGTATGAAACAATTGATGAGTGATGTTTAGTATGACACAATTGATGAGTGATGTTTAGTATGACACAATTGATGAGTGATGTTTAGTATAACACAATTGATGAGTGATGTTTAGTATGACACAATTGATGAGTGATGTTGTTTACTATGACATAATTGATGAGTGATGTTTAGTATGACACAATTGATGAGTGATGTTGTTTAGTATGACACAATTGATGAGTGATGTTGTTTACTATGACACAATTGATGAGTGATGTTTAGTATGACACAATTGATGAGTGATGTTGTTTAGTATGACACAATTGATGAGTGATGTTGTTTACTATGACACAATTGATGAGTGATGTTTAGTATGACACAATTGATGAGTGATGTTTAGTATGACACAATTGATGAGTGATGTTGTTTACTATGACACAATTGATGAGTGTTGTTTAGTATGACACAATTGATGAGTGTTGTTTATTATGACACAATTGATGAGTGATGTTGTTTAGTATGACACAATTGATGAGTGATGTTTAGCATAACACAATTGATGAGTGCTGTTGTTTATTATGACACAATTGATGAGTGATGTTGTTTACTATGACACAATTGATGAGTGATGTTTAGCATAACACAATTGATGAGTGATGTTGACTATGACACAATTGATGAGTGTTGTTTATTATGACACAATTGATGAGTGATGTTTAGTATGACACAATTGATGAGTGATGTTTAGTATGACACAATTGATGAGTGTTGTTTATTATGACACAATTGATGAGTGATGTTGTTTAGTATGACACAATTGATGAGTGATGTTTAGTATGACACAATTGATGAGTGTTGTTTAGTATGACACAATTGATGAGTGATGTTGTTTATTATGACACAATTGATGAGTGATGTTTTTTATGACACAATTGATGAGTGATGTTGACTATGACACAATTAATGAGTGATGTTGACTATGACACAATTGATGAGCGATGTTTACTATGACACAATTGATGAGTGATGTTTAGTATGACACAATTGATGAGTGATGTTGTTTATTATGACACTACTGATGAGTGATGTTGTTTAGTATGACAAAATTGATGAGTGATGTTGTTTAGTATGACAAAATTGATGAGTGATGTTGTTTAGTATGACAAAATTGATGAGTGATGTTGCTTAGTATGACACAATTGATGAGTGATGTTGTTTACTATGACACAATTGATGAGTGATGTTGTTTAGTATGACACAATTGATGAGTGATGTTGTTTACTATGACAGAATTGATGAGTGATGTTGTTTAGTATGACATAATCGAGGAGTGATATTTAGTATGACACAATTGATGAGTGATGTTGTTTACTATGACACAATTGATGAATGGTATTGTTTACTAAGACAAAATTGATGACTAGTGTTGTTCAGTATGACACAATTGTTGAATGGCTTTGTTTAGTATGACATAATTGATGAGTAGAGCCAATCAAACAAGGAATATCTTCAAACTGAGATTGATCATCAAAGATCAGAGGCACTGACACAAAGAATATCTTGTAGTGGAGACCATCACTAAAGAAGAGAGGCACTCACACAAAAAATATCTTGTAGCTGAGATCAATCACCAAAGAAAAGAGGCACTCAGACAAGGAATATCTTGTATCTGTGATCAATCACCAAAGAAAAGAGGCTTTCAGACAAGGAATATCTTGTAGCTGAGATCAATCACCAAAGAACAGAGGCACTCAGATAAGGAATATCCTGTAGTTGAGATCAATCACCAAATATCAGAGGTACTCAGACAAGGAATATCCTGTAGTTGAGATCAATCACCAAATATCAGAGGCACTCAGACAAGGAATATCCTGTAGTTGAGATCAATCACCAAAAAACAGAGGCACTCAGACAAGGAATATCTTGTATCTGACACTGATCACCAAAAACAGAGGCACTCAGACAAGGAATAACTTGTAGCTGAGATTGATAACCAAATATCAGAGGACTGAGATAAGTAGCTACTCTACATCAGTGTTTTGATTTGTTACACTAGCATTTTCATTTGCTACAACAGCATTGCTAAAAAGCATTTTTATTTGCTATACCATTTTCATAAAACCAACTTATTGGAAAATTAAGGATAAAACATGTCTGTTCAATGAAACCTATTTTAACATTTTTGAAATGTGTATTGTAATTATCAGTAATCTTTTTTTATTGGCTTATATGTATAAGTAACTTATTCTAAACTGTACAATGCTGCTTATTTCAGTCATGGTACATGCATCCAATCTCTATGTGATTATAGTACCCCAATTCTTTAGATCAGACAAAGCAATAGTTGATCCTACCTCTAGCTGCCATTCCCCGGAATTAATTGTGACCATATAATGCTGCAGTATTTTCTCCATTAAGTGACAAAGGACAGATGTACAAAAAATTTTCCAAAAGTTGGTGGTGGGATTATTATCATAAAAAGATATCTTTAAAAAAATATTTAGTACAATTTTGTACAAATGGAAATGGCTGATCATGAATTCTTTATAAATGGGGTTGGATCATCATGAATTCTTTATAAATGGGGTTGGATCATCATGAAGTTTGGAGGCTAGAACACTTTTAAAGGGTGTAGAGCTAACTATAACTTGGATGTTGGGACACTTTTACATGGGGTGGAGTTAAACATAACTTGAATAAATTGCAGAATTCTTGTTTTGAAATCCAAGCAATCTCATCAATTTGACAAAAACATAAGGCCACAATTATTTTTTTACATACTGTCAAATAAATGGTTTTTATAACTATAACTTTCAATAAATAGTTTGAATTAATCCATCAATAACTACAGCAATACATGGATAAACAGAAGGAAATTAAATAAGACAAGTTAATGCTAATTCTCTCATGATAAAACCTGGGACTTGGCTAACTTTGCACCATGATTTCACTAAATTTGTCAAACAGTTGAGGACTGTCTTATTACATAGCTATTCTTTGTAAAATATCTGCCAAATTTTTGTAGACCTATCATGCAGTACAGACTTTTTCATTACACTTTAAAATGAGCATGACATGGTTATTTTTAGAATACAAACCTGTTTCTGCTCTTCTATGACCTTGACCCGCCTTTGTTCTGCATACTCATCCTGCTTCTTGATCAGTTCCTGCTGTAACTGGATTTTCTCCTGCAGCTGTTCATGTTGATGATGGCGAACTTCTTGCTTAGCATGATCCCACTTCTCAGACAGTTCTTCATATCTCTAGCAAAAACAAAGAAATTTCAGGAGTGTTTATTTTTATCACTATGGCCCACATGCAATAATGACAAATTATACTGTTACAAACTTTTCCTTTTACAAATCTAAGATTGGAAATCTCCCAACAAAGTGTGGGTATACCAATGGGCCATGATGGGAATCTCCACTGCAGCTATGACCCAAATTTTCCTAATTCACCATCTTTTATCAAATGATATCAGCAACTAGCTGATGATGGTTTTCCAGATATCGGTATCTGTATATGTCTTACCTCACTTTAACAAGCATGGTTTTCCAGATATCGGTATCTGTATATGTCTTACCTCACTTTAACAAGCATCTTCCTTCAACAGTAAATGTTGCTTAAAAAGACTTTCAATCTATCAGCTATGGCAAATAATGCTGAAAGTCTACTTCACATATATTGAAAGTCTACTTAATAAAGTCGAGTGCACAATGTTAAGTCTGCTGCAATGCAAAAAATGTTGAAAGTCTAATGCAAATAATCTTGAGTCTACTTCATAATGTTGAAAGTCTACTGCATAATGTTGAAAGTCTACTTCATAATGTTGAAAGTCTACTGCATAATGTTGAATGTCTAATGCATAATGTTGAGTCTACTGCAATGCAAATAATGTTGAAAGTCTACTGCATAATGTTGAAAGACTACTGTTTAATGTTGATAGTCTACTGCATAATGTTGAAAGTCTACTGCATAATGTTGAAAGTCTACTCCATAATGTTGAATCTACTGCATAATGTTGAAGGTCTACTTCATAATGTTGAAAGTCTACTTCATAATGTTGAAAGTCTACTGCATAATGTTGAATCTACTGCATAATGTTGAAGGTCTACTTCATAATGTTGAATCTACTGCATAATGTTGAATCTACTGCATAATGTTGAAGGTCTACTTCATAATGTTGAAAGTCTACTGCATAATGTTGAATCTACTGCATAATGTTGAAGGTCTACTGCATAATGTTGAAAGTCTAATGCAAAATGTTGAAAGTCTACTTCATAATGTTGAAGGTCTACTTCATAATGTTGAAAGTCTACTTCATAATGTTGAAAGTCTACTGCATAATGTTGAATCTACTGCATAATGTTGAAGGTCTACTGCATAATGTTGAAAGTCTACTGCAAAATGTTGAAAGTCTACTTCATAATGTTGAAAGTCTACTTCATAATGTTGAAAGTCTACTTCATAATATTGAAAGTCTACTGCATAATGTTGAATCTACTGCATAATATTGAAGGTCTACTGCATAATGTTGAAAGACTACTGTTTAATGTTGAAAGTCTACTGCATAATGTTAAGTCTACTGCATAATGTTGAAAGTCTAATGCATAATGTTGAAAGTCAACTGCATAATGTTGAAGGTCTAATGCATAATGTTGAAGGTCTACTGCATAATGTTGAAAGTCTACTTCATATTGTTGAAAGTCTACTGCATAATGTTGAAAGACTATTGTTTAATGTTGAAGGTCTAATGCATAATGTTGAAAGTCTACTGCATAATGTTGAAAGTCTACTTCATAATGTTGAAAGTCTACTGCATAATGTTGAAAGTCTACTGCATAATGTTGAATGTCCAATGCATAATGTTGAATCTACTGCAATGCAAATAATGTTGAAAGTCTACTGCATAATGTTGAAAGTCTACTGCATAATGTTGAAAGTCTACTTCATAATGTTGAAAGTCTACTGCATAATGTTGAATGTCTAATGCATAATGTTGAAAGTCTACTGCATAATGTTGAGTCTACTGCAATGCAAATAATGTTGAAAGTCTACTGCAAATAATGTTGTAGGTCTAATGCATAATGTTGAAGGTCTACTGTATAATGTTGAAAGTCTACTGCATAATGTTGAAAGTCTAATGTATAATGTTGAAAGTCTACTGCATAATATTGAAAGTCTACTTCATAATGTTGAAAGTCTACTTCATAATGTTGAAGGTCTAATGCATAATGTTGAAAGTCTACTGCATAATGTTAAAAGTCTACTTCATAATGTTGAAAGTCTACTTCATAATGTTGAAAGTCTACTGCATAATGTTGAAAGTCTACTGCATAATGTTAAAAGTCTACTGCATAATGGTGAAAGTCTACTTCATAATGTTTAAAGTCTACTTCATAATGTTGAAGGTCTAATGCATAATGTTGAAAGTCTACTGCATAATGGTGAAAGTCTACTTCATAATGTTGAAAGTCTACTGCATAATGTTGAAGGTCTACTGCATAATGTTGAAGGTCTACTGCATAATGTTGAAAGTCTACTGCATAAAGTTGAAGGTCTACAGCATAATGTTGAAGGTCTACTGTATGATGTTGAAAGTCTACTTCATAATGTTAAAAGTTTACTCCATAATGATGAAAGTCTATTGCATAATGTTGAAAGTCTACACCATAATGATGAAGGTCTACAGCATAATGTTGAAGGTCTACTGCATAATGTTGAAGGTCTAATGCATAATGTTGCAAGTCTTCTCCATAACGTTGAAAGTCTACTTCATAATCTTGAAAGTCTACTGTATAATGTTGAAAGTCTACTGCATAATGTTAAAAGTCTACTGCATAATGTTGAAGGTCTACAGCATAATGTTGAAGGTCTACTGCATAATGTTGAAGGTCTACTGCATAATGTTGAAGGTCTAATGCATAATGTTGAGTCTACTGCAATGCAGATAATGTTGAAAGTCTACTGCATAATGTTGAAAGTCTACTGCATAATGTTGAAGAACTACTGCATAATGTTGTAGGTCTAATGCATAATGTTAAAGGTCTACTGTATAATGTTGAAAGTCTACTGCATAATGTTGAAAGTCTAATGTATAATGTTGAAAGTCTACTGCATAATGTTGAGTCTACTGCAATGCAGATAATGTTGAAAGTCTACTGCAAATAATGTTGAAGGTCTACTGCATAATGTTGAAAGTCTACTGCATAATGTTGAAGGTCTAATGCATAATGTTGAAAGTCTACTGCATAATATTGAAAGTCTACTTCATAATGTTGAAAGTCTACTTCATAATGTTGAAGGTCTAATGCATAATGTTGAAAGTCTACTGCATAATGTTAAAAGTCTACTTCATAATGTTGAAAGTCTACTTCATAATGTTGAAAGTCTACTGCATAATGTTGAAAGTCTACTGCATAATGTTGAAGGTCTAGTGCATAATGTTGAAAGTCTACTGCATAATGTTGAAAGTCTACTGCATAATGTTGAAAGTCTACTTCATAATGTTGAAAGTCTACTTCATAATGTTGAAGGTCTAATGCATAATATTGAAAGTCTACTGCATAATGGTGAAAGTCTACTTCATAATGTTGAAAGTCTACTGCATAATGTTGAAGGTCTACTGCATAATGTTGAAGGTCTACTGCATAATGTTGAAGGTCTAATGCATAAAGTTGAAGGTCTACAGCATAATGTTGAAGGTCTACTGTATGATGTTGAAAGTCTACTTCATAATGTTAAAAGTTTACTCCATAATCATGAAAGTCTATTGCATAATGTTGAAAGTCTACACCATAATGTTGAAGGTCTACTGCATAATGTTGAAGGTCTACTGCATAATGTTGAAGGTCTAATGCATAATGTTGCAAGTCTTCTCCATAATGTTGAAAGCCTACTTCATAATGTTGAAAGTCTACCATATAATGTTGAAAGTCTACTGCATAATGTTGAAAGTCTACTGCATAATGTTGAAGGTCTACAGCATAATGTTGAAGGTCTACTGCATAATGTTGAATGTCTAATGCATAATGTTGAGTCTACTGCAATGCAGATAATGTTGAAAGTCTACTGCATAATGTTGAAGGTCTACTGCATAATGTTGAAGGTCTAATGCATAATGTTGAGTCTACTGCAATGCAGATAATGTTGAAAGTCTACTGCATAATGTTTAAAGTCTAATGCATAATGTTGAAGAACAACTGCATAATGTTGAAGGTCTAATGCATAATGTAGAAAGTCTACTGCATAATGTTGAAGGTCTAATGCATAATGTTGAGTCTACTGCAATGCAGATAATGTTGAAGGTCTACTGCATAATATTGAAGGTCTAATGCATAATGTTGAAGAACTACTGCATAATGTTGAAGGTCTAATGCATAATGTTGAAAGTCTACTGCATAATGTTGAAAGTCTAATGCATAATGTTGAGTCTACTGCAAATATTGTTGAAAGTCTAATGCAAATACTGCTGAAAGTCTAATGCAAATACTGCTGATAGTCTATTGCAAATAATGTTGAGTCTACTGCAAATACTGTTGAAAGTCTAATGCAAATAATGTTGAGTCTAATGCAAATAATGTTGAAGGTCTAATGCAAATAATGTTGAAGGTCTAGTGCAAATGCTATTGAAAGTCTAATGCAAATAATGTTGAAGGTCTAGTGCAAATGCTATTGAAAGTCTACTGCAAATACTGTTGAAATTCTAATGCAAATAATGTTAAAAGTCTAATGCTGTTGTTGTTGTTGTTGTTGTTGGGCTTAACGCCATTTTTCAGCACACGATAGGCTATTCATGGCGGCCAGTATTAATGGTGGAGGAAGAAACCGGAAAATCACCAGAAAGAACCACCGACCCACGAGAAGCTACGGGCAAGCCTTCTCACATATCCACATTCGCCGAATCCTAGACTCGAACCCATGTAGACAGAGGTGAGATGGCAGTTATCCGTAACGGACACCGCTTTAGACCACTCGGCCACTCGGGACCCCTGAAAGTCTAATGCAAATAATGTTGAGTCTAATGCAAATAATGTTGAAAGTCTAATGCATAATGTTGAAGGTCTACTGCATAATGTTGAAGGTCTAATGCATAATGTTGAAGGTCTACTGCATAATGTTGAAAGTCTATTTCATATTGTTGAAAGTCTACTGCATAATGTTGAAAGTCTACTGCATAATGTTGAATGTCTAATGCATAATGTTGAATCTACGGCAATGCAAATAATGTTGATAGTCTACTGCATAATGTTGAAAGTCTACTTCATAATGTTGAAAGACTACTGCATAATGTTGGATGTCTAATGCATAATGTTGAAAGTCTACTTCATAATGTTGAAAGTCTAATGCATAATGTTGAAAGTCTACTGCATAATGTTGAGTCTACTGCAATGCAAATAATGTTGAAAGTCTACTGCAAATAATGTTGAAGGTCTAATGCATAATGTTGAAGGTCTACTGCATAATGTTGAAGGTCTACTGCATAATGTTGAAAGTCTAATGCAAATAATGTTGAGTCTAATGCAAATAATGTTGATAGTCTAATGCAAATAATGTTGAAAGTCTAATGCAAATACTGTTGAAAGTCTAATGCAAATAATGTTGAGTCTAATGCAAATACTGTTGATAGTTTAATGCAAATAATGTTGAGTCTAATGCAAATACTGTTGTTAGTCTAATGCAAATAATGTTGAGTCTAATGCAAATACTGTTGATAGTTTTATGCAAATAATGTTGAAAGTCTAATGCAAATAATGTTGAGTCTAATGCAAATATTGTTGAAGGTCTAATGCAAATAATGTTGAGTCTATGTAATATGTTGAAAGTTCTAAATGCAAAATTTACTTCATAATTGAAGTCTATGCAAATACTGTTGAAAGTCTACTGCAAATATGTTGAAGTCTACTGCAAATAGTTGAAGGTCTAATGCAAATGTTGAAGTCTTTCCATAATGTTGAAAGCTATCATAATGTTGAAAGTCTACCAATAATGTTGAAGTCTACTGCAAATGTTGAAAGTCATGCATAATGTTGAAGGTCTACAGCATAATGTTGAAAGTCTACTGCATAATGTTGAATGTCTAATGCATAATGTTGAAAGTCTAATGCAAAAAATGTTGGAATTCTAATGCAAATAATGTTGAGTCTATTGCATAATGTTGAAAGTCTAATGCAAATAATGTTGAGTCTAATGCATAATGTTGAAGGTCTAATGCATAATGTTGAAGGTCTAATGCATAATGTTAAGATACTGTTGATAAGTTAGTATGCAAAATGTTGAAGTCTAATGCAAATCTACTGCATAATGTTGAAAGTCTACTGCATAATGTTGAAAGTCTAATGCATAATGTTGAGTCTACTGCAAATATTGTTGAAAGTCTAATGCAAACACTGTTGAAAGTCTAATGCAAATACTGCTGAAAGTCTAATGCAAATACTGTTGATAGTCTATTGCAAATAATGTTGAGTCTAATGCAAATACTGTTGAAGGTCTAATGCAAATACTGTTGAAGGTCTAGTGCAAATGCTGTTGAAAGTCTAATGCAAATACTGTTGAAAGTCTAATGCAAATACTGTGGTAGGTCTAATGCAAATAATGTTGAAAGTCTAATGCAAATACTGTTGAAATTCTAATGCAAATACTGTTGAAGGTCTAATGCAAATAATGTTGAGTCTAATGCAAATACTGTTGATAGTTTAATGCAAATAATGTTGAATCTAATGCAAATAATGTTGAAAGTCTAATGCAAATACTGTTGAAAGTCTAATGCAAATACTGTTGAAAGTCTAATGCAAATAATGTTGAAAGTCTACTGCAAATAATGTTGAAAGTCTAATGCAAATACTGTTGAGTCTAATGCAAATAATGTTGAGTCTAATGCAAATACTGTTGTTAGTCTAATGCAAATAATGTTGATAGTTTAATGCAAATAATGTTGAGTCTAACGCAAATACTGTTGTTAGTCTAATGCAAATAATGTTGAGTCTAATGCAAATACTGTTGAAATTCTAATGCAAATAATGTTGAAAGTCTAATGCAAATAATGTTGAGTCTAATGCAAATACTGTTGATAGTTTAATGCAAATAATGTTGATAGTCCAATGCAAATAATGTTGAGTCTAATGCAAATACTGTTGATAGTTTTATGCAAATAATGTTGAAAGTCTAATGCAAATAATGTTGAGTCTAATGCAAATATTGTTGAAGGTCTAATGCAAATAATGTTGAAGGTCTAGTGTAAATACTGTTGAAAGTCTAATGCAAATAATGTTGAGTCTAATGCAAATACTGTTGAAAGTCTAATGCAAATAATGTTGAAAGTCTAATGCAAATACTGTTGAAAGTCTACTGCAAATAATGTTGAGTCTACTGTAAATAATGTTGAAAGTCTAATGCAAATAATGTTGAAAGTCTACTGTAAATAATGTTGAAAGTCTAATGCAAATACTGTTGAAGGTCTAATGCAAATAATGTTGAGTCTACTGTAAATAATGTTGAAAGTCTAATGCAAATAATGTTGAGTCTACTGTAAATAATGTTGAAAGTCTAATGCAAATACTGTTGAAGGTCTAATGCAAATAATGTTGAAAGTCTAATGCAAATACTGTTGAAGGTCTAATGCAAATAATGTTGAGTCTAATGCAAATACTGTTGAGTCTACTGCAAATAATGTTGAAAGTCTAATGCAAATACTGTTGAAAGTCTACTGCAAATAATGTTGAAAGTCTAATGCAAATAATGTTGAAAGTCTAATGCAAATAATGTTGAAAGTCTACTGCAAATAATGTTGAAAGTCTAATGCAAATACTGTTGAAAGTCTACTGCAAATAATGTTGAAAGTCTAATGCAAATAATGTTGAAAGTCTAATGCAAATAATGTTGAAAGTCTAATGCAAATAATGTTGAGTCTAATGGAAATAATGTTGTAGGCCTAATGCAAATAATGTTGAAAGTCTAATGCAAATACTGTTGTAGGCCTAATGCAAATAATGCTGAAAGTCTAATGCAAATACTGTTGTAGGCCTAATGCAAATAATGTTGAAAGTCTAATGCAAATACTGTTGTAGGCCTAATGCAAATAATGTTGAGTGCAAATAATGTTGAAAGTCTAATGCAAATAATGTTGAAAATCTACTGCCTAATGTTGAAAGTCTAGCATAATGTTGAAAGTCTACTCCATAATGTTCAAAGTCTACTGCATAATGTTGAAAATCTACTGCCTAATGTTGAAAGCCTACTGCATAATGTTGAAGGTCTACTGCATAATGTTGAAAGTCTACTGCATAATGTTGAAAGCCTACTGCATAATGTTGAAAATCTACTGCCTAATGTTGAAAGCCTAGCATAATGTTGAAGGTCTACTGCATAATGTTGAAAGTCTACTGCATAATGTTGAAGGTCTACTGCATAATGTTGAAAGTCTACTGCATAATGTTGAAAATCTACTGCCTAATGTTGAAAGCCTAGCATAATGTTGAAGGTCTACTGCATAATGTTGAAAGTCTACTGCATAATGTTGAAGGTCTAATGCATAATGTTGAAGGTCTAATGCATAATCAGTCTACTGCAATGCAAATAATGTTGAAAATCTACTGCCTAATGTTGAAAGCCTAGCATATTGTTGAAGGTCTACTGCATAATGTTGAAAGTCTAATGCAAATACTGTTGAAAGTCTAATGCAAATAATGTTGAGTCTATTGCAAATAATGTTGAAGTCTACTGCAAATAATGTTGAAAGTCTAATGCAAAAAATGTTGAAAGTCTAATGCAAAAAATGTTGAAATTCTAATGCAAATAATGTTGAAAGTCTAATGCAAATAATGTTGAGTGCAAAAACTTTTGAAAGTCTAATGCAAACAATGTTGAAAGTCTAATGCAAATAATGTTGAAAGTCTACTGTAAATAATGTTGAAATTCTAATGCAAATACTGCTGAAAGTCTAATGCAAATAATGTTGAGTCTACTGCAAATAATGTTGAAAGTCTAATGCAAATAATGTTGAAAGTCTACTGCAAATAATGTTGAGTCTATTGCAAATAATGTTGAAGTCTAATGCAAATAATGTTGAAAGTCTAATGCAAATACTGTTGAGTCTACTGCAAATAATGTTGAAAGTCTAATGCAAATAATGTTGAAAGTCTACTGCAAATAATGTTGAGTCTACTGTAAATAATGTTGAAAGTCTACTGCAAATAATGTTGAAAGTCTAATGCAAATAATGTTGAGTCTAATGCAAATAATGTTGATAGTTTAATGCAAATAATGTTGAGTCTAATGCAAATAATGTTGAGTCTATTGCAAATAATGTTGAGTCTATTGCAAATAATGTTGAAAGTCTAATGCAAATACTGTTGTAGGTCTAATGCAAATAATGTTGAAAGTCTAATGCAAATAATGTTGAATCTACTGCAAATAATGTTGAAAGTCTAATGCAAATAATGTCGAGTGCAAATAATGTTGAATCTAATGCAAATAATGTTGAAAGTCTAAAGTCTAATACAAATACTGTTGAATCTACTGCAAATACTGTTGAAAGTCTAATGCAAATAATGTTGAAATCTAATGCAAATAATGTTGAGTGCAAATAATGTTGAATCTAATGCAAATAATGTTGAAAGTCTAATGCAAATAATGTTGAGTGCAAATAATGTTGAGTCTAATGCAAATGCAAATACTGTTGAAAGTATTTTGCAAATACTGTTGAAAGTCTAATGCAAATAATGTTGAAAGTCTAATGCAAATACTGTTGAAAGTCTAATGCAAAACATGTTGAATCTAATGCAAATAATGTTGAAAGTCTACTGCAAATAATGTTGAGTCTATTGCAAATAATGTTGAGTCTATTGCAAATAATGTTGAAAGTCTAATGCAAAACATGTTGAATCTAATGCAAATAATGTTGAAAGTCTACTGCAAATAATGTTGAAAGTCTACTGCAAATAATGTTGAGTCTATTGCAAATAATGTTGAGTCTATTGCAAATAATGTTGAAAGTCTAATGCAAATACTGTTGAAATCGAATGCAAAAAATGTTGAGTCTATTGTAAATAATCTTTCAATCTTGTTCCAACTATGTCACTCCCATATACTAAAATTTGTTTACTTGACCTAATAAAAAATAACTTTGACATAAAAAGAAAATAAACAAGTTATGTTTTAATGTTGTCACTAAATATAACCTTTCCTGTTGAAAGATTGTGTGAAGAATCCAAGATAGTACAATGTATAATGAGAAAGGGAACACATTTTATTCAGCCTCCAAAAAGTAAAGAAATGTTTACTTATGCACATTTTAACAAAATCCTTGACATGAATGTGCATGATGGAATGCTAGTATCTGCAAGTTAATTTATGTACAAGTCTTCCACCTGTACATCCTAAGAGCATGAGACTAAATTTTTGTTGTTGCATTTTTCATTCTTTTCTAAACACAAGTTATTTTACCTCATTTTTCTTGTCTAAACACAAGTTTCTTTCACTACATTTTTTTTTTAAAGATAAATTTATTTAACTGCATTTTTCATTCTTTTCTAAACACAAATTTCTTTCAATGCATTTTTCTTTTCTAAACATAAATTTCTTTTAATGTGCTTTTTTTTCTCTAAACAAACATTTCTTTTATTGCATTTTTCTTTTCTAAACACAAGTTTCATTTTGCTAGATTTTGTTAATTTCTAAACAGAAGTTAACACCCACAGCTGCTTATTATTGTAATTATAGTTAAATCCAGTTTTCAATTTGCTTAAAAGAATTCTTCATTGCACAATATATATATATATATATATATATATATATATATATATATATATATATATATATATATATATATATATATATATATATTGATGTTTACATGCTTTTTTGAATCAATTCAATTTTATATGTATAATATACAGAGACCTTCCATTCAAATTCAATTCAGAAATTTCAATTTTTAATCTGCATACCAGCTGCCTAAACTGTTAATTACAGAAGTAAACCAAAGGAAGCCAGCCCTAGTGTGAAGTGAAACAAGAGGTCCAAGGTCTGATATCGCTCACTTGACATACAATGGGTTATGAAACAAATGTAGCAATAAGTGAAGTTCTTAGGGTTGAAAGACACCAATGTTTGGACTATTTCCAGTTATCTGGTAGGAACTGGTTACTAATCTGTATTCCTATGTTAAAAAAACTGCTGGACTAGATGGTGTAATATCATTGTTTTGCATCAGTGTGAAGGATACTACCTATTATACATGATATTACTGTTAAGGAAGTTTTCCAAAGAAGGTTATTTTTTTTATAGTTTTTCTTTCTTGTAATTATCTTTATATGGGTATCAGAGAGCTATACCTGATGATAGATGAGTATCACTGGTTTTGTTTTCCACTGCAACAAGTAGACAACTTTGATAGTCACCCATAACAACCTTGATAGAATCAACCATATCAACCATGACAAACTTGATAGAATCAACCATGACAAACTTGACAGTCACCCTAGACAGCTTCAGTAGTCACTCTAGACAACTTTGATAGTCACCCATGACAAACTTGATAGTCAACATAGACATCTTTGATAGTCATCACTTAATAAAACATTGATAGTCACCCTAGAAAACTTTGATAGTCATCCTAGACAACTTTGATAGTCACCTGAGAACTCTGATAGTCACCTGAGACAACTTTGATCATGTCGCCCTAGCCAATTTTGATAGAGTCATCCTAGGCAACTTTGATAGTCACCCTAGACAACTTTGATAAAGTCACCCTGGAGAACTCTGATAGTCTTATTGGACAACTCTGATAGAGTCACCCTTGACAACTCCAATAGTCACCCTGGACAACTCTGATAGAGTCACTCTTGACAACTCCAATAGTCACCCTGGACAACTCTGATAGAGTCACTCTTGACAACTCCAATAGTCACCCTGGACAACTCTGATAGAGTCACTCTTGACAACTTCAATAGTCACCCCGGACAACTCTGATAGTCACTCTTGACAACTCCAAAAGTCACCCTGGACAACTCTGATAGAGTCACTCTTGGCAACTCCAATAGTCACCCTGGCAACTCTGATACAGCATGAATTAAGAAACATCCATACCATGATTGATCAAAAACTGAATAAGCTGTTCTGAGTAAAACCTTGAAAGAAAAGACTTTCAGAGTGAATGCTATGGAAGCCACTATACTGCTCAGGAAGAAACGTGAAACACAATTTTGATGGACATGTAAGAAACACTGATATGAAGTGTGACAGAAATTGGCATTTTAGAGAAGATGTGCTGCTAAGGAGACTACAATGTTGCTAGTGGAGCCTGCATGAATGCAGTCTTGAGGGAGCACATCCTAAAATATATGTGGATCAAGTTTTATTAAAAATGGCCCATCCATTCTGAACAACTTAAAAACAGGTTTTCTATATGGCTGTAATGGAAGTTAAGGTTGCTACTGGGGTCATCCAGGATATAATTTTGACAGAGAGGGTCCTAACAAACATTAAAACCAACAAGTCTGCTTAAAAACTGGCCCTGCCATTCTAATTAAGTTAAAAATAGGTTTTCCACTGTAAATAGGTAAGTAAGCCTTTGATATAATATTAATACAGTACACCCCAAAAAGTGGTAAATAGGTTTCCCCATAGTAAGACTTAATAAAGCATGCCCCAAGACATTAAAATTAGGTTTTCCACTAAATTATTATGTTAGCCCTCTGGGACAGATAGGGGTGGGGGTCCAGAACATTTATTGAGTATTATATACACTTTGAGTAAATAGACACATAAACTATTGGCTTTGGTGCCCTTTCAGGGAATGTCAGGGCCCTTTTGAAATTTCAGACCCCTCCCTAAGAAAAAAACCCTTGACCTGGTGTGGCCATGGCCTTAGATTAATATGGTATGACCTAAGGCATTTAAAATATATTTACCACAGAGTTGCTATGGTAGCCTTAACCTTAAGATTAATACATATGCTGACATCACAGTAGAACCAGTCTTAAACACCACCCTTCTTCCAAAAATCATGGTCTCATAACAAAGGTGGTCTCTCAAGACAGGTAACAATACTTTATGATCAATACATATGTGCAGTGTGAGAAATGTATGTGCAAAAAATCCTTTATTATCCATACAACAATTTAAAAAATGTTTATTTAAAAAATATGTCAAATGTCTCAGAAAAGTATAGATTCTTCTTATCCATTAGGCAAATATAAATTAATGTTAGTTAATGAATTTTTTTCAATGACATAATCTTCCAAATCACATTCTTTTTCAGAAATGGAAAGCTTGCACTGCCCATTCATGGCAGGCTGTAACACTCAGAACTCAAAAGAGATTAGACATCAGTAATGATGTTGCAGTTTCTGTCACTTATAAAGTAAAGTATTATTAATGTTAAAGAAAATGAATGAAGTCACTGAAAAATATAAAAGACCTTGAGAAATCGTGGGGTATGCTTAATAATGATCCTGCCAACCTGCAAAAAAAACATTTCTTACAGTAGTGTTCAATATACAACTTGATGGGTTACAGGTCAAACTGTAGAATGCCAAAAATTAGATAATAATCAATTTTAAATCACATGGGGAATGGATCTTCTAAACTTGAATGTCATTATTTCTAACTAGGTAGAGTACAGTACATTCAAATTCATCTAAAGCTAACGAATGATTTATCCTATGCATGATACTGTTTTGTTACCTGTATTAATTTCAGAGGGAATATAAACTTACCTGTGACTAAGAATTAGCCAGCAGCTATATAGCTCATAATCCTCCATCTTTCTGCACTTTATTGACCAGCAGGGCTGGCATAGTTACACTGACCACATGCATATCATGCCAGGCATGAGATTGGTAGACTTGCAGGTCACCAAGCCAAGCAAGCCCCAGCAATAAATGGCAGCTGAGGGAACCAGCTTCCATGTTCTTATAAGGAATACTATTGATCTTCACTGCTTCATGAAGCAGTGGGTATAATATATTAGCCTCCATGCCTGTGTGAAGACTGATACTCAGTAATTACAACAACAACCATATTGGACATAAGGCTCAAACTCCAATACAATTGATCCATCCAAGAAATCTATTCCACTATGTACTGCTAGCATGTACTACAGGTGTAGAGCAGAGTTATATGGGTATTTACAGACTGGTTTCTCATTTTATGTAGGATTTGTAAAGTGTTTTGATATGTAAAGAAATTCCATATTAGGCTGGTCCAGTGTTTATTTGGTTGAAAGCTGGTCAATACATAAGTAGTCTATATACAATTCCAGCACAAGATTCATTTTTTCATTTAAAAAGATACATCCACCAAAAATGAAAGTAAGTCACTATGAAGAGACCACTGACAAGGACCAACTTAAGATGTTAAACAATAGGTCAATGTGCATTTTGGATTTCAATTCAGTTTTATAAAATAGTTACAACTGAATCCTAACAATCATTCGACATTCATGTCCAGTAACACCAAACATTACTTATCAGAGCATAAAAAGGAAAAAGTCCCATGCACGTATGCCCACTCTATGTTTATGAGTCCTCTGTGTAGGGTATGTATGACTTGAGATTAATGACCAATGGGCCTCAATGACCTTGGCAATGGTTGACATATGCAGTCTTTAACTAAACTTATCTACAAAAAGAATTAATTTCTTATTATACTTACCATAATCTTGAACTTTGACCTTAAAACTAAACATCTGTAGTTTTATTCTTACACAAAGTCTCATGATCCATAAAATCTAGTTATTGAACTCAATGTAGAACAAAAGTAATTGTGTAACAGCCATTTTGGGTCATGATGATCCTGACCTTTGGCCTATAAATGCCAAAAACAAAAGGCCTTCATTTAAGCTAAAGATATCCACAAACTTTGTTCAAGATAAATGGACTAGAAATAAAATTACCAATATCTACTTTTCTTCTTTCAGTTACAGTGACTTCACTATTTTTACCATTCTTGATAAGCATTCCATCCACAAACTTTAGTCCAGGTCTGAAATGTGTAACTAAACCTTTTAAATTCATAATCAAAAGGCACCTTCCCTACCCCATAAACAACCCATCCACAAGTCTGGTAAAAACGAATGCATAAAAGTTAAGTAATTGTGTGGAAAAGAAAGGAAACAGACAAATAAACACACATTTGGACAATCAGATGGTTTGGTTGTTACTTTACCTAAAAAAAACACAAACAGGTAATTTGGTACTGAGTACACTGGAAGAGCATTCCTTGTCCAAGGATACACATTACTAAGTCAGGCTGATAGGATTTAAACCCACACCCTGCCTTTACTGATTGCCTCTTACAACCTGCATGAAGGCACATCAGGTCAATTCTATTCTTCATCCTCACAGGATATTAAGACAGGGGATGACCACTGGAGATGAATAGGCAGACAAATCAATGCACATCATACGATTTGCTGCCTTTTGGTATGAACATACAATTCCAGTTCTATTCTACATCTTCACTTAGGAGCCAAAAGATATGCAAAAACTAAAGGGCTATCTTAGCAAAACAGAAAGATCATGGAAAATTAGGATCGGGGCAGAAGGTGGAGATTTGTAAATCACATGCAAGAAAGATGAAGATTAAGAAATTGGGTGGGGTAGTGGATATATATATATATATATATATATATATATATATATATATATATATATATATATATATATATATATATATATATATATATGCTGAATATGGTGAGATAGAATCTGCATCTGAGTGCAGCTAAGAATGCTGTGGAACTCAGACCCATAACTACATCATTGTCCAAATAAAACAGTAAAAAGCTATCAAAAATCTCACCTTACTCTTCAATAATTAAAGATATAAAATGTGTCCATTTCACTGACTGAACAAATATGACAAGTTAGTAATGCAATTTCAAACCGTTGTACTCTCACCCCTCTCACCCCGTCTCTGGCTCATCTCATCACTCATTCAAATGATTGATTGAACCTGCACTTCAGTACATAATGTTATTCATATTAGATCCACACTAACACTGCTGCAATCATGTTCATCCATTAAGCCACATTTAATAAAAGAAACACATCGATAATAATATTAAGAATATATCAAATGAAAATGCAATTGGCTTTGCTGAAGCAACAAATCCATGTTCTGACTGAAAACTGGTGTCCAGTTAAATTCTTACCATGACTATTTTGTTCTACTCTGGTATACAAATAGTGGATGTTATACAATGACAGTTTTGATGAGAAACCTTATTGATTAATACAGGGCTCAAAAGCCTACCAGTGGGATAGACAACAGCATTTTTTTAAACAAACAATGCTGTGTACCTGCCTGCTGATATGCTTGGCTGGTGTCTGATTATAAATGTATTAACAATATAATGTTGATATAGAGCAGGCTTGTAATCCATTCTGGAAGAACCAGATGACATCTATTCTGCATCTGTTGCAGCTCTAGTTGTGAACATTATTTCATTAGCATGTTGAAAACTGATCCCAGCTTAAATGTTGGTTGTAGAAATTATTGTCTTAACAAATTTAAACTAAAATTGTGTTCTTAGAACACAGATGCCCCATCACAAACCCTGAAAATGGATCCAAAAGAATAACTTTAATCAACATGTACTAGATACGGATGGGTGACACTATATGCTCTACCACTATCATGAAAAAATACAAAACATAGTGCCTCTTCCTTAGGAATATACATGTTCATTATAAACAGTTTTGTTGTCCTTATTGAAATAATAATGTAAAATGATGTAACCATATAAATTTAATATGTTTTGTAATAACCTGCACATATGAAGGTTGTGCTGCTGCATTATATAATTAACACCTGAACCAAAACATATAAAAGACTGCAGTATTCCATCATAAACACTTGAACCTAAACATTCAAAAGTCTGCAGTATTCCATAATGAAGACCTGAACCTAAGCATACAAAAGACTGCATTATTCCATATTGAAGACTTAAATCTAAGGATACAAACAACTGCAGTATTCCATAATGAACACTTTAACCTAAACATACAAAAGACTGCAGTATTCATAACGAAAACCTGAAACTAAGCATATAAAAGACTGCAGTATTCCAACATGAAGACCTGAACCTAAGCATACAAAAGACTGCAGTATTCCAACATGAAGACCTGAACCTAAGCATACAAAAGACTGCAGTATTTCATAATGAACACATGAACCTAAGCATACAAAAAACTGCTATATTCTATAATGAACACCTGAATCTAATCATACAAAAGACTGCAGTATTCCATAAGGAACACTTGAACCTAAACATACAAAATACTGCAGTATTCCATAATGAACACATGAACCTAAGCATACAAAACACTTTAGTATTCCATAATAAACACTTGAACCTAGGCCTACAAATGACCGGATTACATTAAAAACATGTTAAGAAAGAAAAAAACTTGAAACAATGTCATGTATAAATTGCCATTTTTAAATGTGTTTAACCAGGATGAAAATTCTGCTTCCTTTTTATGGATGAATTTGAATTTGCAAGAATTTGTCAAAGTAAAATTTACCCTGATTTGTTGACAAATCAAACAACACAGCTGGATTCATATTGTACAAAGGTACATCTAATACTAAGACTACTTAAAAAAGAATGCCTTAAACATGAAGCCTTAAAATGCACCACCATATGCAGACTATCATAAATAATGAATACCTATATTTTGCCTTGTCTACTTATTTTGAATCTGCTCCATGGAATATTATACTTTCTGAAATATTTAATTTTGTAATTATTTAAAGCCTTGTAATTACTTAAAGTCTAACACAATTTAAACTTATCTTCTATAATAAATAGGTATATTCAGCAGCAATAACAATTCCATCTCATGCCAAATAACAACCGAATCAGAAGGGGAATCAGATTTATTATTTTCTTCTTCAAAATTTTAATATCCATGATGAAATTATATTCAAGCACTTTCATAAATTTGTGAATGTAAACAATTTAACATAATTATTTAGAAATTAGTTTCAGCACTTGTATGAAAGACAGTATTATTTATAACCAGGTATTGGCTTTTAAACCTTTCAGAACTGGTGAAAAAGTTATGGTAAACAGCACTATCAAGGTGTTTAGGATACACAGCACAATCAGGGTGTTTAAGCTACACATCACTATCTGGGTGTTAATGCTACAAAATGCTATCAGGGTGTTTATGCTACAAAATGCTATCAGGGTGTTTAGGCTAAACAGCACAATCAGGGTGTTTAGGCCACACATACAATCAAGGTGTTTAGGTACATAACTATTGGTGTTTAGGCTATACAGCACAATCAGTGTTTAAGCTACACAGCACAATCAGCATGTTTAGGCTACACATCACTACCATCATGAGGGGCCCTGAGTGGCCAAGTGGTCTGTTTTACCTGTCTGTTTTACGGATCACTGCCATCTCACCTCTGTCTGCATGTGTTCAGTCTAGGATTCATGAATGTGGATATGTGAGAAAGCTTGCCAGTAGCTTCTGTGGTTCTTTCCAGTGATTTCCGGGGTTTCTTCCTCCACCAATAATACTGGCCGCCATGAATAGCCTATTGTGTGCTGAAAAATGGCATTAAGCCCAACAACAACAACAACAACAACTACCATCATGTTTCAGCTACACATCACTATCTGGTTGTTTAGATACACATCACTATCAAGGTGTTTAGGTTACACATCACAATCAGGGTGTTCAGATTACACAGCACAATCAGGGTATTTAGGCAACATGTCATTATAAGGGTGTTTAGGTTACACAGCTATCTGGGTGTTTAGGCTACACAGCACAATCAAGGTGTTTATGTTACACAGCACAGTCAGGGTGTTTAGGCTACATAGCACAGTCAGGGTGTTTTGGCTACACATCATTATCAGGGTATTTAAGTACACATCACTATCAGGTTGTTTTGGCTACACAGTGCTTTCAGGGTGTTTAGGTACACATCACTATCAGGTGTTTGGGCTATACAGTGCTATCAAGGATTTTAGGCTACACATTACTATCATGGTGTTTAGGCTACATAGTGCTATCATAGTGTTTTTTTATATCCCATATATTCACTATATGCCTCAAATAATACTAACTTGCTCACTCTGTGGTACTCCACACATGTCTATAACTCTTATCTCATGTAATATTACATGTATCAGGTTTGATGGCACATCTACACAATGATGGCTACAAATTGCCAACTGATTCAAGCAGGCTTATAAGGTAATGGTAACAAAATTGCTAAAATCTTCGAAGATGAGGCAAACATAAAACCTTCAAAGATAAACAAGAAAAGGTAAAGACAATCTGAGAGCCCTTGAAAAATGTTTAGAAAGATAAATGTATAAACTTAAAATTCTAATAATTGATCAAAATTTTATGTAATTTTCAATGTATGTCAGGATAGGTGATTGTCCATCCATTAGGTTGGTGGTTTCCTTCTGATTCTAAAATTTCCACAAAAAAAAAGGCCTCATAAACCAAACATATTTCAATGGTTTCAACAAGATCAAAAGTCACACAAGCCTACATATTTATATGCCATCTAAAAAACATGCAGAACATTAATATAAAATGACTAATATGCAACTAAATCAAGTTTCACATATAATACATGTATATCCTATATTACTCTTATGAATATAATTACCTCAAACGTGTGTGTGTGTGTGTGTGTGTGTGTGTGTGTGTGTGTGTGTGTGTGTATGAACACCTTATCACCTATACACTTTCTTTTGGCTGTCTCTCAGAATATCTCCCCTGTGGCTTTGATTGTCCAGTATTCATGGCCAGAATTTAAACTAATTCACAACCAAACTGTTGAAATTGTTCTTTAGAAATAAAAACATGTACAAGGCAACTGTTAGTATTTCAATACATCACATGTAATCATAAAGACTGAAGTAACCCTTCTCAGACTTTATGCAAACTAAATATACCACATAGAACATTGCCCATTCACTCCAATACCTATAGCACTAGCAGGGCAGAAATGGTGACATTCTATAATTGCTGGCTATGATTCACTGACAGTTAAAAGTAGATTCAAAAGGAAAATTCAAAACTTCTGTCTTAATTTACTGTGTTCTCTGAGTAAGCTATCTGCACAATGGGCTCTCCGCATGAGTGAAAATAATTTGCTAAAAAGAATGGCTGAAACCAATGATTGTGGTGGACATTGTACCACACAAAGACAACTCATTACATGACAAAGCTATCAGATACACTATGGCCTTGTCTTTACAAAGTCCCGAAAAGATATGCCATCTATGTTCATACAAGTCTGTCTGACAGAACCCAAAAGGAGGGAAATTTTACTAAAGATACAGTCAATGTATTTCTGAAATTTCAAACTTCTTTTGGTGGCAAGTCATTGTGAAAATGAGGTCAGGAAGAAAGGAGGGAAGTATGGATAAATTGTTAAATATTTAAAGCTTCTTTCCAACTGTTAATGCATAATCAGGGATAAAATAATGCAGGATTCAGACTGGACTGCACAGTTAGTTCAAACTTCAACAAAATAACTGTCTAAACAAAAACTAATCAATAATCTCATCATGCTTGAAATTACCAAATGTATGTATGCATGCATGTATGTATGTATGTATGTATGTATGTATGTATGTATGTATGTATGTATGTATGTATGTATGTATGTATGTATGTATGTATGTATGTATGTATGTATGTATGTATGTATGTATGTATGTATGTGTGTATGTATGTGTGTGTGTGTATGTGTGTGCGCATGCATGCATGTATGTTTGTATATCACAACAGCACAACCATGGCAATACACTGATAGTGATGAATCAAATTTAAATCAGAAACACTATCATTAGACTGGTACACATTTTTGTGTAGATTCTGTGACTGCTACAAGATTTGAAAGACCTTAAGACGAATATAATTGTCAAGAATACCACCTATGGCAAAAGTTGTGAACAAATACAAATGTAATAGAAAATGTAAATGTTTGCAATGATTCAATAAAAAAACCAACCCTAAAAATAAATTAATTCACAATGGTAAAAGAACTGACCTACTATAAATCCATTAGTCTTGAGACCAATCAGCACTGGTAATTAAGATGATACAAATTCAGCACTGATAATTAAGATGATACAAATTCAGCACTGGTAATTAAGATGATACAAATTCAGCACTGGTAATTAAGATGATACAAATTCAGCACTGATAATTAAGATGATACAAATTCAGCACTGGTAATTAAGATGATACAAATTCAGCACTATTAATTAAGATGATACAAATTCAGCACTGGTAATTAGGATGATACAAATTCAGCACTGATAATTAAGATGATACAAATTCAGCACTGATATTTAAGATGATACAAATTCAGCACTGATAATTAGGATGGCGGAATTTAGCATTGATAATTAAGATGACAGGAATTTAGCATTGGTAATTAAGATGATAGGAATTTAGCATTGATAATTAAGATGACAGGAATTTAGCATTGATAATTAAGATGATAGGAATTTAGCATTGGTAATTAAGATGGCCGGAATTTAGCATTGATAATTAAGATGATAGGAATTTAAAACTGATAATTAAGATGGCAGAATTTAGCATTGATAATTAAGATGATAGGAATTTAGCATTGGTAATTAAGATGGCCGGAATTTAGCATTGATAATTAAGATGACAGGAATTTAGAACTGATAATTAAGATGGCAGAATTTAGCACTGATAATTAAGATGATAGGAATTTAGAACTGATAATTAAGATGGCAGAATTTAGCACTGATAATTAAGATGATAGGAATTTAGCATTGGTAATTAAGATGGCCAGAATTTAGCATTGATAATTAAGATGATAGGAATTTAGCATTGGTAATTAAGATGATAGGATTTCAAAAGAGACCTAAATTAAGACTAGACTCAGACTAGTTGCTCACATTTTAGGAACACTTCAAGCACATGACTGACTGTATTATGCCAAGTTATTGGGGGCTTCCATCCTTTATGCAAAGACATATGGAGGCATCCAACCTAGGCTGGCACCCAACCCAGATAGATAGCAAAGCAGCTACTCTAAGATTACAAGTCTATTGCTCTACTAAATGATCTACTTCAGCTAAAGTTGCTCAGAAATTGAGACAAAGCTTATACAATACTGTTATGTATGAGGTTATACAATACTCTTATGTACAAGGTTATACAATACTGATATATACAAGCTTGTGCAATATGAGGTACTAAATTTTTAACTTTTAACTCCATAATTCATAACATAGAGCAAACTTGTATCGAAGAGAAAATATTTTACACGGATCCAAGTATTCTACACAGCAGAAATAAAATTTTCTAAAAATTTTTTACATTCAGACAAAGGCTGTATTTTTTACAGTGATGTTGTGTACATTGAAATGTTTGATTCACAGGAAGCACACAACTGTGACCAAATAACTGACTATGCCAAAGAACTATAAAGAGCCCACTAATACTATTACAACCTGATATGGCTTCCTCTGCTAGCTGTGGGGTTGTTCTCATTTGTAGCTAGAATTGTATGTTGAAATACTACATAAATAGAACAATTACTGGTTTAGGTATGGATGCAATGATAGTTTTCATTAGTTTTCACTGCAAAAATACAAGTAAAGCTTTTAGTCAAGACTACCAATGATGCTGATGAAAAGTGGTCTTAATTCTGAGGTGGCCTGAATTTGGAAGATATGATATCTAACTTGTTAATGTTGAATAAATTACCAGTGGATATGAATGTTTTGTGTCTTATCACTATAATCTATACATCAACCAAACTGAGAGGTAATTTCATTCAACATATCTGCAAACTAAATGCTATGTTACAATAGAATCTATCCAATGTAGAATGGATGGATAGTAACAATCCCAATTCAGTGAAATTTATCTGCCCTTTGACAGCAAGCTTGATCTTCATCATCTGTCTGTCTACTGACACTTAACAGCAAAGCATTATCTTTACCATATGTCTGTCTACTGACACTTGACAGCAAAACTTGATCTTTACCATATGTCTGTCTACTGACACTTGACAGCAAAGCTTGATCTTTACTATATGTCTGTCTACTGACATTTGACAGCAAAGCTTGATCTTTATCATATGTCTGTCTATTGACATTGACAGCAAAGCTAGATCTTCACAATATGTCTATTCATTGGCACTGACAGAAAAGCTTGATCTTTACAATCTGTTTTTTTTTATTGACACTAACAGCAAAGCCTACAAATATAAATACACCCTGCTTGAGCTGGTTGGCTCTTCTTGTGCCTATAGATAAAAAGCACATATTTTGATAAATCAGGCATTGATTCCAAGACTCATCAGCAGCAATTTCAACTGACCCGTGTCACAAGTACTACACCAGTTACTGAACACTTCTGTTGTTGGCACAATGGCCTCAGGTGAATACAAATGAAAATTACTCTAGTGGGGGTAGTGGCAACTGATAAGTCTAAATTATACATAATTAATTAAAAATATTTATAACTATAAAGAAGTGATCACATTTTGAGACTGGTTTCATTTTGCAGGTTGTTGGAAGTGATGACTACTGTAATTACAATCAAATCTGCCAAATTCCCTTACTATAACTCTATGATGAAACATAACAATATAGTAATAACCAGTCTACACCTGACAATTATGCCTAAATTAAGGAAATGACAAGCAAGATCAAAAGGAATTTATAATTTTTAACCACAAAAATTAACCACAAAGACAAATATTTATAAGAAATGTATATACACTAAAGAAGTACATACACAGAACAAAATATATTTATATTCACAACTCTAACTACTTTTCACCCACATTGATCAACTTATGTTTGCAGTATAACCATAGCATTATAAATTCTACTTGCCTCAACTCTGAATTCTTGCGCTGAGATATTTTGTACGTCCATGAAAGTCTTGTAGGAAAGTTAATGGGAAATGTAACATGATTTTTTTTGTAAGTGCAGGGTATATACATACATGCATAGGCATTACTTTATACAAAAATGTATCATGGTAATATATTACAATTGGTTTGAAAGGTTTCAAAAAAAAAATTCATAGAAAATCTGAGAGACTGAAGGTCATTTCCAGACAGAAAGATGACTGTGCCATCTTCAATTTTTATCAACTGAATACCAAACATTCTGAACCACACAATGAATAATACATAATACTTACCCTTCTAATGAAAATCTGGGCTTTCTACTGCTCATGCCAAGTCCCTCTTAACTAACAGAAAACTGGGCTGTCTTCCACTCACACCATGTCCCTCTTAACTAACTCCAGGATTAGTGGATAAACGGTTGACTTCATTTCACAATTTTTGTTAGTGAAAAGAATATAACCGAACATGTACCCTCATGTCTTCACTTGCCCCTTAGTCATTCATTACCAGGGCTTTCAACAGTTGAATATGATCATGCTCTGACTTCACAAGGAAAAACCATTATGGACAGATTTTCTTTTGTTACCTTGCCTTTTGTCTCTAAATAGTTTAGATACAAAAAAAAATTCTTTCAGTTCAAAATTACTGGTCTACTGACCTTCAAAAGTTTTGCAATGTGTACAGCCAGTAAGTGAAATTATTAGCCCCTGGATCTTCTTACCTGGTTTTGCAATTCTCAAGTATCATACATTAACACTTGGTTAAAGTTTTATAATAATACAAATAAACCAGTCTTTTATAATAATACAAATAAACCAGTCTCTTTTCAATGGACAAGACAGTATTCAAATAAAATCATTATAATTGCCTCCAATTTAAAACTATGTATACCTGTGAATATATTTGACATTACCTAACATGTGATTAGAAGTTACATATTTTTATGCAGTCATGTTAATCCATTGTGCGTGTATGTATGTATGTATGTATGTATGTATGTATGTATGTATGTATGTATGTATGTATGTATGTATGTATGTATGTATGTATGTATGTATGTATGTATGTATGTATGTATGTGTGTGTATATATATATATATATATATATATATATATATATATATATATATATATAATATAATATAATATAATATAATATAATATAATATAATATAATATAATATAATATAATATAATATAATAAAGTAAACCAACACATTTCCCAGCACAGTCACAGGTAACAAGCTTAATATTCAGCACCATGCAACACAGAAAATGTGATTTACCTCCTCACATGAAAGGTATGTGGCTACCGATATATCAGAGAAATTAAACATCAGAATAAATTTCCACAGAAAAGATTGAGAAACCAACAAAATAGTTTGGAGCCTAGTAGTACACAACATCTCTATTTTCTAGGTTATACTTTCATTGATGTCATCCTTACT
Source organism: Potamilus streckersoni (assembly GCA_016746295.1). Classification (NCBI taxonomy): domain Eukaryota; kingdom Metazoa; phylum Mollusca; class Bivalvia; order Unionida; family Unionidae; genus Potamilus; species Potamilus streckersoni. The sequence goes on from JAEAOA010001816.1 coordinate 1,816,609, forward strand.
GGGATAGCCAATAAATCAAAATGGAGCACACAAAAAAAGAAAATCCAAAGAAGCTTACTGGCTTACTGGAGTTGTCAACTGCACATGTTCAAACCCAGTGGCTTAAATCAAGAATAATCTAAACCACTTTTATTTATCAATGTATGGGTAACAAGGAACCAACATCTTCCTCTCATTTATTTGTTTTCTAAAACACAGTTTTAACTATAAATGTTTTGTAAAAATGCATTTATAAAGATCTTATTAAGCTAATATATACTACCAACTTATGATCAAATACTGATTTAGAACTTCATGCAAGTTTTAGCAAACAGCCAGCTTATCAAAATATTATTTTCAGGATGGAAATATCTCCGGAATCCGGAATGTTTTGTAGATGGTGCTAACATCTTATTACTGTCCTACTAAAGCAGACAACTGTGGTCATTTGTTGTCCATTCCTGCCTTACTAGCACTAAAAATTAACAATTTTTTTAATGTATTCAACCATTATTTTGTTTTCAACTGTTGTTATTTTTATATTTATCTACAGCAAACACAATGAAGACTTTATATAGCACTTGTATTTTGTGTTTTGTTGTCATTTGTGTAATTATTTTATGTGCTTTGTGCCCTTAAAAAAGGAATTGCTAGATTTTAAGTGCCTGGACTGGTTTCATGCCAGTTTTGCACTGTTGTTTGATATCTATTATTTCCCTGACCCTCATAATCATTGTTGATCCAGTGCTTTTGGAAAGACTATTTGTTTGCTGTATGATTTGTAACTATTTATATAACCACTAGGCATCAAAGATAAAAGGACCTGTAAAGCTACAAAAGTCTTTACATGGTAGATATTTTGGTCTGCAGGAAAAAAAAACTTTAAGCAGAGTCATAAAATTTAGGCAAAATTTTATAGCAGTGGAACATTTTTATAAAAACAAATCACAATAACAAAACAACAAGCTGTTCATGTATAAAAGGTAAAAATTAGATGAAAAAACTATTACTAAAGAAAATATCAAATCTTTGTACTTAATCATTAAATGGAAAGAAATAATCCAAAAGCGGAAGTGGTATGAGATGATACATGTTGGTAAGAATGTCATATGTATAATGCATCTTGAATTCTCATCTTATTGATCTCACAAAGGGACATAATTTGAATTGTCTCACTGACTTCACAAAAAGACATAACTATGAAGCAAATGGTGGAAGAGAAAAGGCTCAGTTTTCCAACCAAGAAGTGAACTGATTGTGGAGTTATTTTAATAGGATAAAAAACAACATAGTAATATACCCCATGGCCCCATATAACCTCATGGTCCTTTCCAACTCCATATCACATGGGTACAACATAAAATAGGACAAAAATTAAATCTTAAATCATAATATTACCCCTTTTCTCCCCATCTATGGGCCTGAAACCAGAATCAGAAGTAAAGTTCATAGATTTAGTGTATAATGCCATTTTATTCAATACCTGAATTGAAATGGCAATAAAAATATAAGTGAAGAAAAGAAACTGTCTCCAACATAATTATTGATGCCTTGAACATCAATACAATTCCTGATACCTAGGGGGCAAAAGTAGCATAATGAGAAGAGGAGTATGTGATACTATTAATTTCATGGCAGTGGTTTAGTCATCAGCACATAGGTATACACACACATTTACAGAATATTTGATACAGTATAATAAATCTATTGCATGTATGTATTTGATACAGCATAATAAATCTATTGCATGTATATATTTGATACAGTATAATAAATCTATTGCATGTATGTATTTGATACAGTATAATGAATCTATTGCATGTATGTATTTGATACAGTATAATAAATCTATTGCATGTATGTATTTGATACAGTATAATAAATCTATTGCATGTATGTATTTGATACAGTATAATAAGTCTTTTGCCTGAATGTATTTGATACAGTATAATAAATCTATCGCATGTATGTATTTGATACAGTAAAAAAATTCTATCATATGTATGTATTTGATACAGTAAAAAAAATCTATCACATGTACAAATATTCAACCAATACTATCAATACCCAAGTCCACAACCCTTCCAACACTCACGTGGCCATGGGTGGCTGAATGGCCTGAGGCCTTTACAGTTTATGGTGACCATGGATAACTGAGAAAACTTGCCAGTAACCTCCCATAGGTAGGTAGTTTTTCCTGGTTCTTCCTTTACCATATATACTGGCTGCTATCTTTAGCCTATCTTGTGCTACAAATGGTATTAAACCTATAAGAAGCAACCAAACAACACACATAATATACATACACAAATATAGAGATACCAACATAGAGATGCACACATGCACATAAACATATATATCTGCAGGGAGCATAATACATGTACAAAATAAGCATATGGTACAAAGCATTAATGTGTGACCTGTAAAATACACTAGATATGTCTTTTCAATAGTCAGACCTGAAGTGGTCCTTCAATATTTAATGTGGTAGCCTAGTCCTGATGTGATCTTTCAATATATAAAATGTGGTAGCCCAGTCCTGACATGATCTTTCAATATTTAATGTGGTAGCCCAGTCCTGACGTGGTCTTTCAATATTTAATGTGGTAGCCCAGTTCTGGCATGGTCTTTCAATATTTAATATGGTAGCCCAGTTCTGGCATGGTCTTTCAATATTTAATGTGGTAGCCCAGTCCTGGCATGGTCTTTCAATATTTAATGTGGTAGCCTAGTCCTGATGTGATCTTTCAATATATAAAATGTGGTAGCCCAGTCCTGACATGATCTTTCAATATTTAATGTGGTAGCCCAGTTCTGGCATGGTCTTTCAATATTTAATGTGGTAGCCCAGTTCTGGCATGGTCTTTCAATATTTAATGTGGTAGCCCAGTCCTGGCATGGTCTTTCAATATTTAATGTGGTAGGCTAGTCCTGACATGATCTTTCAATATATAAAATGTAGTTGCCTAATATTGACCTGATCTTTTTCTATCTTGTGTGTTTGCTCAGCTAGTAATTAGTGGTCTGAGACCTACAATACTTGCCTGCAGTTTAGACAAGAACAAACTCCAAAGCAGTTAAATATTCATGATATATATACAACAATATAAATTTTAAATGGCTGAATTAAATTTTCTGGGTTCAATTTGCTTCTTGCATTCCATATTGTATTGTGTTATAAAATGCTATGCTGGTTGTTAAATTTACAACAACAAAAAAAGGCCAAGGAAAAATATGGCTGTTTATAATTCCATGAGATTCTCTTACTGTGCACAACTTTTTTAAAATCTTCATCTAATGGTTTAAGGTAAGCAAACAACTTAAATATTTGTAACACACTCTCCTTATGGTATTATGGGAATGTGTATATGTCCAGTGTACCAGATTGGAAGTAAACTAATAATATTGCAAACACTGCAGTCTTAGAGTAAATATAGCTTAGGAATATGTATAATTTGAATGTGGAGTTTACATTTAGCAAATAAAACTGACCTAATCTTGGGACATTCCACACATTTTAAAAACTTGTTCCCAAAAGCTAATCTTCCCTAGAAAAAAACAAAGGCTTCCACAAATGAGTATGAATGAATAATACACAATCCCACCATGTTGTCTAACAATGATGTTGGGTTAGAGTTTTATTGGCAAATATGAAGTGATTTGATATATGGGTGCTCAACTTGCATTACAAAAGTATTGGATTCTTCAGCTATTCAGTAAAACTAACCTGAATTATCACCAGCATGACTCATAGATGTTTCATCTACAGTGTATGGTGTTGCTGTTTTTCTGTACAGGGTAGACTTCATATGCTGGCCAATATACATATATGAGGAAAAACCTGCAACAATCCCAACAACCACAGACACACAGAAAGCTATTGGCAAGTTTTCTCACCTGCAACTCAAATTCATGCACACACATGAGATGCCAGTAATCTGTAATGGTGAATGCCTTAAACCACTTGGCCACCAGCTTCCCCTTTTATCAATATTATATACACTGTATATACCCTTTCATATGACACATTTTAATGTTATGTCATACACATGGTACATACCCCTTTATCTGACGTGTTATGCCATACACACTGTATCTAGCACTTTACTGGATACCTGAACAAAGTCCAACATGGCTGACAGATGTTTTATGCCATATATACTTTATCTAGCACTTTACTGGATACCTTGTAAAAGTCCAGCATGGCTGACAGATATTTTATGCCATACACACTGTAACTGCCACTTACTGGATACTTGAATAAAGTCCAACATGACTGACAGGTGTTTTATATATCATATACACTGTATCTACCCCTTTACCTGACAGATGTTTAATGTCATATATACTGTATCTACCCCTTTACCTGACTAACTCATACACATCACTAACAAATCAAAACTTGATTAAATATAAATGAAAAAGTCCTGGTTGTATGCAATGTTCAATATTTGCTCAAGTAACTGCAACAATAATAAAACTAAAGAGATCATTCTTGATTATATTTCAAAATGTTGTCATTTCAATTCTTAATATCCACTTACTATGAGCAATGAAGTGGGACTAGTTTACAGTTGGTGATCATAGACTAATATCATCCTTTTGCAACCATACTCATAAGTCTACTTAACTACAGTTTTAGCTGAAATATTTACCTTAAACCAGACATGATCCTATCCCAGCCAAGTATTTACCTTAAATTTGACAATATAAAATCCCAACAGAACAGCTAAAGTATTTTTTTAAAAAAACATTCACTCTTCCAACAGTAGCTATATTTTATCCAAATGCTTTCTGAAGATTGTGAACACTTTATGACAATACCTGCACATGTACATGATAGCCCTGTGTATTGTCATGACCAGGTAAGTACTCTATTTGCTGATGAATATCACATGCACAGCTGCAAGCAATGGAGATCCATATCGAATGATGTGCCAGAAATCAGGATCTAGGCTGTCCAATTAAAAGTAAACAGCGAAGAACAAGAAGAACAAGAACTTTACCTCAATACTATGAATTCACTACTATTCAATATTTGTGGTTTCTGCAAGCAAATAAATTCAAAGAACCAATGAATATAAATCTTTTTATGGAAACAATAGCAACTGTTCTTCAATCCACAAATTTTATGTACCAATGGAAACAACAGGAAACATCCTCAATCCACAAAATTTAAGTAATAATGAATATGCATGTAGTTTCCTTCACAAACAACAAAAAATGTTATCCCAAAAAATCAAAATCAATTCACAGTATCTTCAAATGTCATCATTATAAAATTCACATAAGCCTGAAATAGTTTTAGAAATATGTTGATGTCTGCTAACAATAAGGTCAGGCTATAGCTTACCGAAAGAAAAAAAAGCAAACCTGTTTCTGAGCTAATTTCCTCTCCCCAACTACTGTATTTAGTTTATAAGTTCTCACTTGAATAACTTCAACTCATGGAAGTCTATGTATATGGCAAACTTCAGAGTTGCCAAATGTCTGGCAAATTTAAGACATCAAAATGTTTGAGAAATGTGGGACACCAAATATTTTTTAAAACATTTGTAATACTCTGGATTCTGTTATTCCAACAAATTTGGCACAATGTAAAGACTTAAATCCATGCAGTTTTCAGTAAAGTAAAGAAAGCCAATAAATATTACAGACCAGACCAAATCAGATGTCTTAGTTCAAACACCACAATTTTCACAAAATTATTTCCTCACAAATGTTTTCTTCATGTTAAATTTTTGCATTAAAAAACAGCCCAAAATTGGAACCTTTTTCATCTATGATCCAAATAAAATTTTCCATCCAGCTTATAATTTTATTGCATTTTAAATTAGAATCTTTCTCTTTAAACTCAGTTTATAAACCAGCAAAAATGAAATAAACAAAATGTAATTTTGCCGAGTCCTGTTCTAAGAAATAAATTTTTCTGAATAACAATTATTATAATTTAAGGACCTGAATTTGTCTTTCTCTATTCAAAATCTGAATATAATATGACAGGCTAAACTTTATTAATTTCATCTCAAGGATTTATCACTGATTACTGCTTTTTTTCAGCCAGGCACCCACTCCTGAGCACTTATTTTCACACATCAACCCTGTGACAATCATACTGAGCTAGCTGTCCATAGTTTCACATTTGATACCAGTTGTATAATCATACTGGGCCAGCTATCCAGAGTTACAAATTCAAACTAAGTGGTGATCATATTTAGCCAGTTTCAAATTTGAACTAAGTGCTAATCATACTAAGCCTGATATCTTGTACATATTAAATATTAAAACAAAACTGATTCAATGCCAACATAAACATTCCTGGATTCTACTTTAAATACCACATGGTCCTAGTGTTTAATGTCTGAGATTCATTTTTTATTTAGAAATTCACTACTCTGTAGAAGAACTCAATACATGAGGATGTTTTATAGATAATGCATGTGGGCCTCTGGCACTTAACATCAATACAAATATCCAGCCTAATGTCATGGTAAATAAATTATTCTCCTTGTAATCAGATCTGTACTATGAACAACAAATACGTCATATTTATAAAACAGTCTTTTTTTTACATAACAGAAAGCACTTATAAGCAGTTTTAAAATATTCATATGTACATGACAAGATGAGGCTAAAAATAACCAGAAAAAGGTAATGTAAAACACTGCTCCTTTTACTGAAGCTCTTCTCAGAAAATTAAAATCCAGAATAAACTTTAAATATTTTAAAAACAAATAAAATTAATAGTTTTCCCACACGAACAAGTTTGTAAAGTTACAAATGGTAAAAAAAAGTTGTGGTATATTTCAATTTCAAATCTCCTCCTGTCAATTTCATTTGGAACAATGAGCCTGGATATAATGTATATTAAATATAGCATCAACCATGCAACATTTCATTTGGAACAATGTGCCTGGATATAATGTATATTAAAAATAGCATCAACCATGCAACATTTCATTTGGAACAATGTGCCTGGATATAATGTATATTAAAAATAGCATCAACCATGCAACATTTCATTTGGAACAATGTGCATGGATATAATCTATATTAAAAATACATGTAGCATCAACCATGCAACATTTCCTCAGTAAGTTGGCTTGTTTATATGGAAAGAATAAAATTATTTGTCCATGATTAAATGAAAAGACAGTTAACTTTACACACCATGAATATTTCCTTTGATTTGAATTTTGCAGTCATGTTTGAGAGGAAGTCTAATGTTTATATAAATTCTGCAACTAAAGTTTCACATTCACAGGAACATGTAGCTATTAACTGACAATCAAATTATTATTAATATAACATACCTGAAATTCCATAAAAACAATAAAACTTTTAATATAAAATACCTGGAATTCCATAAAGACAATCAAACTATTAATATAACATACCATAGGTTGGTCTAATGACAGGATAGTGTAACTGGGTGTGACATGATGCTACATGACTACAGCATAATAACCCAGTGCTAGACCACTATAAACTGCCATACACAGACAACATAGCGATATGACTGAAAAATTTTTAAAGTTATGTTTAAAATCCAAAGGACACACACAAACACATGCACAGACACACACCAGACACACACTACTGAAAAGGGGAAGGTGTATAAAATTTCTTGGGCAATAGAAGAAAATCATCAATCTGAATAGAAGGTACACAGTCTGACTAGAAGGTTCACAGTCTGACTAGAAGGTTCACAGTATGATTAGAAGGTACACAGTCTGACAAGAAGGTCCACAATCAGACAAGACATTATCTGATGAAAAGGTCCAGTCTCACTGGAAGGTCCAGTCTTAGGTCTTAGAAAGCCTAAAGCAAGACTATTTAATGGCTGATTTGCTTCAAGCAATGGGTGCAATGGGTCTTGATCACTACAGTCAACTCCATATAAACTCAGGAAATTGTGTAAAAACCAAGCTTAGAAGAAGATGGGTATTCAAGGACTTCTGACTAGTCTCACTGAGAATGTGGAATACTAGAAAGACAGTCTTTCACAGACTCAACAATGCAAGCTGCATGTAGAACACTATAGAGACAGTCCTTCAAGGACTCATCAATAGAAACTGCATGTGGAATACCAGACAATTTTTCAAGGACTCATCAATATAAGCTACATGTGGAATACTAGACAGTCCTTCAAGGATTCATCAATACAAACTGCATGTGGAATACCAATCTTTCAAGGACTCATCAATATAAGCTACATGTGAAATACTAGACAGTCCATCAAGGACTCATCAATACAAACTGCATGTGGAATACTAGACAGTCTTTTAAGGACTCATCAATATAAGCTACATGTGGAATACTAGACAGTCCTTCAAGGACTTCTGACTAGTCCCACTGAGGATGGGTACACTAGAAAGACAGTCCTTTAAGGACTTCAGACTAGCCTACTCATCAATACAAGCTGCTATGGAGTACTAGAAAGACAGTCCTTCAGGCTCATTCCTAGGGCAAGGCAAACTGCCTTTGGCCCCCGTGCTTCTCCACAATGCAATTTTTTGCTTGGGGCCCCATGCTCATCGCTTGCTGCCTTGGGCACCACACATACTAGGGCCAGTCCTTCAGTCCTTCAAAGACTCATCAATATAAGCTGTATGTGGAATAACTGAAAGACAGTCTTTCAAGGACTTAAGACTAACCTCACCGATGATGTGGAATACTCATCAATACAAGCAGCATCTCATCATGCCAATAGTATATGAAGCTCATTAAAAATGAACACAACTCTGTCCATAATAATGACTCAACTGATGTCCAACATAATGACTAAAACTCTGTCCAAGATAATAGCCATAACTCTACCCAAAATAATGACCCAAACTCTATTATTCAACATAATGACCATAACTCTATCCAACATAATGACCATAACTCTATCCAAGATAATAGCCATAACTATGTCCAAAATAATGACCCAAACTCTATTATTCAAAATAATGACCATAACTCTATCCAACATAATGACCATAACTCTATCCAAGATAATAGCTATAACTATATCCAAAATAATGGCCATAACTATATTCAAAATAATGACCCAAACTCTATTATTCAAAATAATGACCATAACTCTATCCAACATAATGACCCAAACTCTATTATTCAAAATAATGACCCAAACTCTATTATTCAACATAATGACCATAACTCTATCCAACATAATGACCATAACTCTATCCAAGATAATAGCCATAACTATATCCAAAATAATGACCCAAACTCTATTATTCAACATAATGACCATAACTCTATCCAACATAATGACCATAACTCTATCCAAGATAATAGCTATAACTATATCCAAAATAATGACCCAAACTCTATTATTCAACATAATGACCATAACTCTATCCAACATAATGACCATAACTCTATCCAAGATAATAGCTATAACTATATCCAAAATAATGGCCATAACTATATCCAAAATAATGACCCAAACTCTATTATTCAAAATAATGACCATAACTCTCTCCAACATAATGACCATAACTCTATCCAAGATAATAGCCATAACTATATCCAAAATAATGGTCATAACATTTCAAAATAATGACTATAACTATATCAACATAATGGCAAAATGTCCAAAAAAAATTACCATAATTCTGTCTAAAATCAATAATACCCATAACTCTGTCCAAATTAAAACCAAAATAAGGGTCATAATTCTGTCAAAAATAATGGCCATAACTCTGTCCAAATTAAAGAAAGCAAAAAAAGCCACATCTAAGCCTCTGCAAGAGTGCTCATATCAAATTGTATCTAGATCTATTGATTGGTTCTTGAGCTATGCTGATTTATAAGCTATAAAACATAAAACAATTAACATGGTCCATACCTGTCAAAAATGGTTTAGATGAGGCAAAATACAAAAGGCATATCTATGTGTAAAAGACACTACTGTGAACAAAATTTCATTGGAAAACATTTAGTGGTTTTTGAGTTATGATGCTGCAAGCAAGAGTCAATGTCTGTATTTGAAGATATGAATTTGGCTGACAAGAAGCCTATCTGTCTAAAATGGCATACATGAAAAAAAACTTAAAAACACAAGCAAGTCTATGGGACAATGTACACACCAAACATGTTGAATGGTTCTTAAGCTGTGCTGGTTACAAGCAACAGTCAATGTGAAGATCTTCAGTTAAATGTCAAGGGCCATAACCATCATCCAAATGGTATTAATTACACAAAACCTATAAAAAATACAATGTCTTTAACATGATAATAATTCCAAATTGTTTCACAATATGTTCAATGGTTTTTGAGGTATGCCTGTTACAATTAAAATTGCATGAGAAATATGAAACTAATTAACAAGGGCTATAACTCTGTCCAAAATGAAGTTGACAAGATAAAACCCAACAGGGTCTATCAGAGTAGATCAGACAATATTAATTCAATATTGAAATAGAACATATTCATTAGTTCTTAAGCTGTACAGGTTACATGTAAGATCTCTTATGAAGATATGAGGTTAATTTCCAAGGGCTATAACTATATCCAAATTAAAACTAATGACATTACTCAAACCAAATTACATTACAATATGCTAATTTAGTTTGGAGCTATACTGATTAAACACAACATCTAATATGAAGAAAGGAAATCATTTACCAAGGGCAATATGGCACTGATGCGACAGAATAAATAAAAGGCACATCTAGAGCTATAAGATGATGTGTACATGAAACTGCAACAGAATTTGGTCAATGATTTCTTAATAATGCTGGTTACAATGATCTGTTGAATAATTCCTGGGCTATGCTAGTTACAATGATCTGTTGAGTCATTCCTGGGCTATGCTGGTTACAATGATCTGTTGAGTCATTCCTGGGCTGTGCTGGTTACAATGATATGTTGAGTCATTCTCAAGCTATGCTGGTTAAAATGATCTGTTGAGTCATTCTCAAGCTATGCTGGTTACAATGATCTGTTGAGTCATTCTCAAGCTGTGCTGGTTACAATGATCTATTGAGTCATTCTCAAGCTATGCTGGTTACAATGATCTGTTGAGTAATTCCTGGGCTATGCTAGTTACAAGGATCTGTTACATCATTCCTGAGATATGCTGGTTACAATGATCTGTTGTATCATTCCTGGGCTATGCTGGTTACAATGATCTGTTGAGTCATTCCTGGGCTATGCTGGTTACAATGATCTGTTGTATCATTTCTGGGCTATGCTGGTTACAATGATCTGTTGAGTCATTCCTAGGCTATGCTGGTTACAATGATCTGTTAAGTCATTCCTGGGCTATGCTGGTTACAAGGATCTATCCAGCAGAGATTTAAAATTGATATACAAAGTGGAACAGCTTTATCAAGCTGGACATAAAAAAGAATGTGTTTAAAAGGTTCCCATAAGTGAGTGCCTCGGGCGATTCACCAACAAAATGGCATCGAATTGTAAGGGCTACAGTGCTTTAATAGCTACAATTCATGTGAACTGATGGACAGTATATAGATGGTTGGATGAACTGATTATACATGAATGGATGGATGGATAATATATTGACTGATGGACAAACTATACAGATTGTGAATGGAATGATGGACAGATTATCTATGGACTAATGCAAAGATGGATAGATGGACTCAGATGGATAGATTATGTATAGATTTATGGACAGACAGACAGATTGACAGAAAAGGTGATTAAGACAAGGCTACCACATTGCAATGTAGGGCTGAATACAAGGCTACTACATCTCACTGCAGGGCCCCGAAATGAAATCAAAATGTTTTTTTTATGCCTTCTTATGCAGTCAAAAACTGATCTTGTTCACACACGCATCCTTCATCTTGTTTACTCATGCATTCTTCCTCTTGCTCACTGCTGCATCCTTCATCTTGTTCATTCATGCATCCTTAATCATGTTCACCCATGCATCCTTCATCTTGTTCATTCATGCATCCTTCATCTTGTTCATTCATGCATCCTTCATCTTGTTCACTCATGCATCCTTCATCTTGTTTACTCATGCATCCTTCATCTTGTTCACTCATGCATCCTTCATCTTGTTCATTCATGCAAAATCATCTTGTTCACTCATGCATCCTTCATCTTGTTCACTCATGCATCCTTCATCTTGTTCACTCATGCATCCTTCATCTTGTTTACTCATGCATCCTTCATCTTGTTCATTCATGCATCCTTCATCTTGTTCACTCATGCATCCTTCATCTTGTTCATTCATGCATCCTTCATCTTGTTCACTCATGCATCCTTTATCTTGTTCATTCATGCATCCTTCATCTTGTTCACTCATGCATCCTTCATCTTGTTCACTCATGCATCCTTCATCTTGTTCATTCATGCATCCTTCATCTTGTTCACTCATGCATTCTTCATCTTGTTCACTCATGCATCCTTCATCTTGTTCATTCATGCATCCTTTCATCTTGTTTATTCATGCATCCTTCATCTTGTTCACTCATGCATCCTTCATCTTGTTCATTCATGCAAAATCATCTTGTTCACTCATGCATCCTTCATCTTGTTCACTCATGCATCCTTCATCTTGTTCACTCATGTATCCTTCATCTTGTTCATTCATGTATCCTTCATCTTGTTTACTCATGCATCCTTCATCTTGTTTATTCATGCATCCTTCATCTTGTTCACTCATGCATCCTTCATCTTGTTAATTCATGCATCCTTCATCTTGTTCATTCATGCAAAATCATCTTGTTCACTCATGCATCCTTCATCTTGTTTATTCATGCATCCTTCATCTTGTTCTTTCATGCATCCTTCATCTTGTTCACTCATGCATCCTTCATCTTGTTTATTCATGCATCCTTCATCTTGTTCATTCATGCATCCTTCATCTTGTTTATTCATGCATCCTTCATATTGTTCATTCATGCAAAATCATCTTGTACACTCATGCATCCTTCATCTTGTTTATTCATGCATCCTTCATCTTGTTCATTCATGCATCCTTCATCTTGTTTATACATGCATCCTTCATCTTGTTCACTCATGAATCCTTCATCTTGTTCACTCATGCATCCTTAATCTCGTTCATTCATGCATCCTTTCATCTTGTTTATTCATGCATCCTTTATCTTGTTCACTCATGCATCCTTCATCTTCTTCATTCATGCAAAATCATCTTGTTCACTCATGCATCCTTCGTGTTTATTCATGCATCCTTCATCTTGTTCACTCATGCTTCCTTCATCTTGTTCATTCATGCATCCTTCATCTTGTTCATTCATGCAAAATCATCTTGTTCACTCATGCATCCTTCATCTTGTTCATTCATGCATCCTTCATCTTGTTTATTCATGCATCCTTCATCTTGTTCACTCATGCATCCTTCATCTTGTTCATTCATGCAAAATCATCTTGTTTACTCATGCATCCTTCATCTTGTTCATTCATGCATCCTTCATCATGTTCATTCATGCATCATTCATCTTGTTCATTCATGCATCCTTCATCTTGTTCACTCATGCATCCTTCATCTTGTTTATTCATGCATCCTTCATCTTGTTCATTCATGCATCCTTCATCTTGTTTATTCATGCATCCTTCATCTTGTTTACTCATGCATCCTTCATCTTGTTCATTCATGCATCCTTCATCTTGTTCATTCATGCATCCTTCATCTTGTTCATTCATGCATCCTTCATCTAGTTCATTCATGCATCCTTCATCTTGTTCATTCATGCATCCTTCATCTTGTTCACTCATGTATCCTTCATCTTGTTCACTCATGCAACCTTCCTCTTGTTCATTCATTCATCCCTGATCTCATTCTTTGATGCATCCATGCAACATGTTTATCTGACAAACTTTTGAAAGAGATATTGCATAATTTTTTTCTAAATGCATATGGTTTAACAATACATCAGCACAATAAGTGCTAACTAAAAGGTAAAGAAAACTATAACAGTATGCATTGCTAAAGCCTTTAGAAAAATTAAACCTTCTTAATAAGAGCAAACATCCTAATAAGGTACAGTACATGATATTAAAGCATCATATAAGAAATTAAACTGAAGTTAGACCAAATCAAAAAAAATATGTGTGGTTCTCATAACACTGAAACAAATTAGGGTAAGTAATTTGTTACAAACTTGGAGAGTGGGAGAGGTCTGGACAGATTTAAATGAAAGATAAACTAGAACATAAGGATTATATAAAAACTTAATACAGCTTTTATCATAGTCACATCTTTTTGTTACTTTTTTCCCTGAAATTTTATTTTTTTTCTTCCAATTGTTTTCCCCTAAAAATGTAGGTTCAGCAAGAAAAAACTGGGTCAGTCAAGTAACCAAAACCAGACATACGTTTTTGTTTCACCTTAATAAGAAGGAAAGGTCTTGCAATATCCAGTTAACCATCAAAAGCAATCCTATAAAATGTGTTATCTTGATCCCAAGGTCAAAAGGTTGGACAAGCATATCACAGAAGGATTAGCCTTAGATTCATCCCAAGATCAAAAGATTGGACAATCATATCACAGAAAGATTAGTCTCTGATTCATCCAAAGGTCAAAAGGTTGGACAAACATATCACAGAAAGATTAGTCTCTGATTCATCCAAAGGTCAAAAGGTTGGACAAATATATCACAGAAAGATTAGTCTCTGATTCATCCCAAGGTCAAAAAGTTGGACTAACATATCACAGAAAGATTAGTCTCTGATTCATCCCAAGGTCAAGAAGTTGGACTAACATATCACAGAAAGATTAGTCTCTGATTCATCCCAAGGTCAAAAGGTTGGACTAACATATCACAAAAAGATTAGTCTCTGATTCATCCCAAGGTCAAAAGGTTGGACCAACATATCACATAAAGATTAGTCTCTGATTCATCCAAAGGTCAAAAGGTTGGACTAACATATCACAGAAAGATTAGTCTCTGATTCATCCCAAGGTCAAAAGGTTGGACAAATATATCACAGAAAGATTAGTCTCTGATTGATTTTAACCTCAAAAGGTTGGACAAAGATATCACAGAAAGATTAGTCTCTGATTCATCCCAAGGTCAAAAGGTTGGACAAACATATCACAGAAAGATTAGTCTTAGATTCATCCCAAGGTCAAACAGTTGCATGCGCATGTGACAAAATGATTAATATCGGATTCATCCCAGGTATGCATATATCCTCCAAGGAATATAGGAAATACAAACAAATGAATGAAAACAAAATCTTTCTGAACTAAAACCGAAATGCACATATCCTATTAATGTGACCTACATTCCAAGATCAAAGGTACAAATGCATATGTTGCAGAATTAACTGACCTAGCTTCATATTGATTCATGCCAAGTATGCAGGGTTTAGGAAGCAAATGAAAATCTGTAACAAAAACCATAACTGTAAACACTGCCGATGTTGCAAACAGAAAAATGACTGATGTGTCCCACTACAGATAAATAAGTATACTACAAAAAAGAACAATCCTGAAAGTACAGTCTACATTTTTGTACAACAAATGCACTCTTTTAGAAAGTTATGATTTTTTTTCCCCAGATGGCGCAACATTAGAAAGCTTATTAATTAAATTGACAAAAGTAAAATATTGGCTTATAAGATTGTAACCAAGTTAATTAATCCAGCTACTAACTTTATCCAGCATAAAATGAATTAAGATTATAAAGGATTGGGATTATTAAAAGAAATAGAAATAAGGTAACTGCTAGTATAAAATATTAAATTTATCTAAATGAAGATAGTTGTAAATTACCAAGAAGCAGTATATATTTTTTTTAAATTATTAACTAACTGAAAATGAAGCAAACAGTGTGAAATACATCAAGAAAAAAAAAAGTCAATAGGACTGTATAGCAAATCATGACAAGTTTAATTACAATCATTTCTTTCCCAATTTGCATCAATGAAACTAGACCATATCTGGACATATCTTTAAAATGGCTTTAACAATAGCATCAAGTGAGCTAGCTGGCACTCTTAAATCAATAAAAAAAAATCAATGAATGAATCAATCCAGCTATATATGAATAAAAAAAACCCCAATCAATTAGATTTTAATATACTTATCCACCATTAGAGTTAATACCTGCAAGGTAATTAAACCAAGTCTTGGTACAAATAAGACAAAGCCACCATGATCTGTTGAATGTCAGGTAATATGGTATGAGTGAATCAGAACATTAATAATGCTGTGCAAAATATACATACCTGGTTATTTCAAACTATAACTTCCTCTTGTTGACCTGATTGGTATCCCAACCCAAATTATTATTATGCTACTGGAATGCCCATACACATTTCAGAATCCAGATCATCCTTCAATATATATATATGACAAAACTCAGGTATTTGACAACATCCTAATTCCAATAATCTTGATTTGATCAGATATAGAGCAATCCAACTTAATTTAGTCAATTCACATCTCATGCTATGTCGGATACCTAACTACATAAAACTCTACTCATAATAAGTCTGACTGAAATTTAAGTAGCCTGATGAATTGAGAACCAGTCCAGCTAAATGGACTAGTGGGAGAGGCCAAACAATAAGCAGCTCTCAAGCCCACATTTATGTTATCTTGTTGTCTATCAAATTGTACAGTATTATGATGAACAGTCATCAAAGACACCTCATTATTCTACAAGGCGGGTGGATAATATAATGCTATACTTTGTATTACATTAGCAAAGAGTCTAAAAATGCAAAATTTTGCCCTTTGTCAAAATACCAGTTTAAATAGATAACCCTAAAACAGTAGTCATACTTGTGAGTCAATGCAAAGAAATAGATTGCAATGTGCCACCATTTCACTTCAAATTTCTAAGTTGATTTAAACCATATTTATTTGCAAAAATAATCCTTGGAGGCACATAGAAGTCAAACCAGAGTTACTCAAGAATGAATAACAAGTTAATTAATTTAAATTCTCAATCATTATTCATAATTGTTACTTTGATAATCCTAATAGCATGGTAACTGAAGAAAAACAGACCAAGGACAGAAAAAACTGGCACAGGCTAATGAAATATTACAAGAAAACAATTACTACAATAATACCATACAATACTAATATTGCAATACTACTAGTAAAGATATTTTAATACTATCATACAGTACTGATTTTGCAATAATATAAAAAAGTACTAATATTGTAATAATATCAGATTTTATTGCAATAATATTAAATTAATATTGTAGATCTGACAGAATTGATAATTTAATCAGATAATATTGTTATTTTAATGAAATCAGTGTTTATATTGTAAAACCAGAAAGCAATATTTTAATACCAGAATGTACTAATGTAATATCAGGTGTAGGTGTAATAATACCAGAGTACTGATATTGTAATAATATCAGATAGTATTGATGATGTAATATCTGACAGTACTGATTATGTAATCTCATTATTTTGTAATCTCATTATGTAATCTCAGACATTCATATTGTAATGTGTTTTTTTTGCAATATCATAAGTATTGATAGTGTAATAATATCAGACAGTATTAATAATATAATATCAGACAGTATTGATATCAGATCTGATATTGTAATATCACACAATACTGATATTGCAATATCATACAGTATTGATACTATAATAATATAAAAAATTATTGACATAATATTAGATAGTAAAAAACAAGCATTAATGACACTGACATCTTGCTGAAAACTTAATAATGTTGTTGCTGATGGATGTAGGTGAAGGTCTTTTAACTTCAGCTTACTGGTATGTATGTAGCAATTAGCATGGAATGAAGGTCTAAAATATAAAATAAATATAAACTGTAATTAGCATGTACTAAAAGTAAATCAGGTAAGAATATAAAATATAAATAGTAACTAGCATGTACCAAAGGTATAACAGGTAAGAATGAAAGTATAAATACTAACTAAACTATACCAATGGTACATAAGGTAAGAATATAAAAAATAAACAGTAACTAGCATGTACCAAAAGTACATCAGGTAAATGATGTGCCAGCTATTTTAGATTATAATGGGTGTATCTTTTGGTCACAGGTCCAGCACAATAACCACTCAATGTGTGTGCATGTGTGTGTGTGTGTGTGTGTGTGTGTGTGTGATCCCTTTGTTCTTTTTTTTGTAATCATTTGCTATTCTGACAAACAAAAACACCAAACAGACAAGAAAAGTCTGCACTGTGGTTCATTTTATCTTTTTCCCTTTCATTACTGGACTGCTCTGGTGGCCTAGTGGTTAGAGCATATGTTTTGGATGCAGGAGATCATGGGTTCAATCCTCAGCAGAGTCATACCAAAGACTTATAAAAATGGTACTAACAGTTGCCTCACTTGACACTCAGCATTAAGAGATTGCTGTTAGGACTGGTTGGCCTGGTGTCAGGATAATGTGATTGGGTGTGACATGATGTTAATATTTGTGGCATTATGTCCTGGTGTTAGACATCACTATTATTGCAGACATCACAGTCATATGACTGGAATTTTTTTTTAAGTTACATTACAAATCCAATTCTCTCTCTCTCTCTCTCTCTCTCTCTCTCTCTCTCTCTCTCACACACACACACACACACACACACACACACACACACACACACACACACACACACACACACACACACACACACACACACACACACACACACACACACACATAAAGATCTAACTAGTTTACCTTTCTTCTTGAAACATGTTTGCTTTGTTTCTTTTAAATGTTGTTTTCTTCTACTGACCATAAGCTTTATTACTTCAAAAAGTAGGTAAACTTTTGCATCATAACCATTTCTTTCTCATGTACATTTGAGATGTTTGGAGCCTTGATGGCATTAAATGTTATTGGACAAGGACATGTATCTGCTTGAGAATCCAGACATTAACACAGTGTCATTTTATTTTTGTCATCAGTTAAATTCCCCAACTAATGCAGCATCCGTACAGTGATCATTTTGACTGCATGGTATATTGTGCTTATTCAGCACAAATATGAAAGATAATCTGTTTAAAAATGTAGTGACTTTGGTCTATTTAATTTGCAATCAAATCAAAATGAAGGTCAACTTCTATTATGATACCTACAGCTAATGTCCAGTGGCCATAATTTCATGGTTGAATTTCCACATAAAGTAGCTTGTGTCCTTTTCTAAACTTCACACTTCAACGGCACAATAACTTACTCCACTTTCCACCACTTCCCCATTACAGTGAAGTACTCCATTGATTATCTCTTCCTCTCAGAAGCAAGCAAAAAGCTCCTCTCTGCAATCAATTGTCCTCCACTTGATACACTGCTTGATGTTTAATCAATCCTAATCAACCCACTCAGCACCATGGGCAAGAACACAAGTTTGCAAGTAGAAGATTCCAGAACTAATGACACCATGGGCAAGTACACAAGCTCACAAGTAGAATAAAAAACTACTGGTGCCATGGGCAAGTACACAAGCTTGCAAGTAAAATAAAACACTACTGATGCCATGGGCAAGTACACAAGCTTACAAGTAAAATAAAACACTACAAGTGCCATGGGAAAGTATAAAAGCTTACAAGTAGATTAAAACACTACTGGTGCCATTGGTAAGTACAGAGCTTACAAGTAGATTAAAACATTACTGGTGCCATGGGAAAGTACACATGCTTACAAGTAAAATAAAACACCACTGGTACCATGGGCAAATACACAAGCTTTCAAGTAGATTAAAACACTACTGGTGCCATAGGAAAGCACACAAGCTTGCAAGTAGATTAAAACACTATTGGTGCCATGGGAAAGTACACAAGCTTTCAAGTAGATTAAAACACTACAAGTGCCATGGGGAAAGTAAACAAGCTTACAAGTAGATTAAAACACTACAAGTGCCATGGGAAAGTACACAAGCTCACAAGTAGATTAAAACATTACTGGTGCCATGGGCAAGTAAACAAGCTTTCAAGTAGATTAAAACACTACTGGTACCATGGGCAAGTACACAAGCTTACAAGTAGATTAAAACATTACTGGTGCCATGGGCAAGTAAACAAGCTTTCAAGTAGATTAAAACACTACTGGTGCCATAGGAAAGCACACAAGCTTGCAAGTAGATTAAAACACTACTGTTGCCATTGGCAAGCACACAAGCTTTCAAGTAGATTAAAACACTACTTGTGCCATAGGAAAGCACACAAGCTTGCAAGTAGAGTAAAACACTACTGGTGAGATGGGCAAGTACAAAAGCTTTCAAGTAGATTAAAATAATACTGGTGCCATTGGCAAGTGCACAAGCTTTCAAGTAGATTAAAACACTACTAGTGCCATGGGAAAGCACACAAGCTTGCAAGTAGATTAAAACACTATTGGTGCCATGGGCAAGTATAAAATTTTACAAGTAGAATGAAAGGCCTTATAAGCTACATACTGATAACATTGGCACAGAATCTAAGACCTTATAAATATCATACTGACATTATTTGCACAGAAATGGATGCCTATTAAAAGGGCATACTGATATCATAAACCATAAATAGGATGGCAATACTGGACAGAATCTAAGGCCTCATAAATGGCATACTTAAATGGCACCATTTGTACAGACTTAAAGTTCTTATTCTAGAATGCTCTCTCTGAAATTTGGTCAACTTCTTTTTACCAGCTTTTGACAAAAAGTAATGCAAAAATTTTTAATCTTATAGATATCAATTGTCTTACTGAGCAGTGGTCCAACAACATTTGTGCAAACTTAAAGGTTTACATCCCTGGATGCTTTCTACCCAACTTGATTCAATTCTGTTCAGCAGTTTTGAAAAAATAGACATTTTAGTTTTAGTAATGCATACAGCATGCCAGGTAGAATTGTATGCATACAGCCTTTCAAGTAGGATTGTATGCATACATGTCAGGTAGGATTGTATGCATACAGCATTTCAAGTAGGATTTGTATGCGTACAACATGTCAGGTAGGATTGTATGCATACATGTCAGGTAGGATTGTATGCATACATGTCAGGTAGGATTGTATGCATACAGCATGCCAGGTAGGACTGTATGCATGCAGCTTGCCAGGTAAGATTTTATACATACAACATGTCAAGTAAGATTGTATGCATACAGCATGCCAAAATCTCATATGGTCATGAGTTAAACACAAAAATTAACCACAGCAAGTTAAATAAAGGTCATGATGAGATTCCATTGAGGACAAAATATAGATGAATATTATCATAAAGTTTAATGATTCTGGCATGAAGTGTTTAAGACTGAACCAAAGTCAGTGTAGAAGAACATATAGGTCACAGTAACCTGGTTTTGTACTGAGGGTGTAGCCCTCTTTAAGATCCATCTTCTCACCAAGATTCATGAATTGACATTAACTGTATATGTACTGGTGTAATAAACCTACTGGGTCATGAGTGAAATGCAAAAGCTAAACCTACTGGGTCATGAGAGAAATGCAAAAAGCTAAACCTGCTGGGTCATGAGTGAAATGCAAAATTTAAACCTACTGGGTCATGAGTGAAATGCAAAAGCTAAACCTACTGGGTCGTGAGTGAGATGCAAAAGCTAAACCTACTGGGTCACAGTGAAATGCAAAAGCTAAACCTACCTGGTCATGAGTGAAATGCAAAAGCTAAACCTAATTTGTCAATGAAATGCAATGCACAAGCTAAATTGACTGGGTCATGAGTGAAATGCAAAAGCTAAACCTACTGGGTCTGAGTGAAATGCAAAAGTTAAACCTACTGGGTCATAAGTGAAACACAAAAGCTAAACCTACTGGGTCATGAGTGGAATGCAAAAACTACATTGACTGGATTATGAGTGAAATGCAAAAGCTAAACCAAAACCATTAATATATAGGTCACTGTGACTATGTTGTAGAGTGTGGTATTAACAGAGGTGCAAATAATAATCTAGCTTGATAATTTTATTATGACCAGAGAAATAAATTTAAAAGACCAAAATATGCATCCCTGTGACCTATTTTTACAATGCTTATGAAGTACTCATCAAGGTCAATATTCTCACAAAGTTTCATTTTTTAGACATACCAATATTTATACAATGTGCAATAAGCCAAACACAAAAGTGTCACCAAGAATATGCACATAATGTAAAAAGTCATACACCCATCCCCATTCACCATAGGTAGGTACCATAAAACCCATCTCACAATGTTGCTTAAGACCTAGGAAGAAATAATATGTGAGATCCAGAGAGGCTGAACATGTTCATGTGCTTTTATCTATGTGGACACATTACCAACACCATGGTAGCTCAGTGGATAGCATGCAGGATTTGACTGAAAAGAGGTGCAGGTTCAAATCCTAGCACTGGATGAGTCCAAGTCAGTGAGGTATCCTTGGGTAAAGCTTTTCTCTGACTGCCTTTTCACTAAATACATACTTGATTTAATTTCCCATAAAGCAGTAAACTAAAAACACAGGTACCCTGCACAACACCTGTAATGCTTTTGAATTTTCTAGGTCAATGTCACTATGAATTACATGTGGCTATGTGTCCATGTGATTATCTTAAAAAAATGATTATTTCCAATAAATGAATAAATGTCAATAACTACTGCACCCTTCTATGTGCCACATTTTTTCTGTGCTGGCAATATTTATATTGTGACAACATCTATGCTTACCTTACAATAATAAATTACTAGTCAAAATGACCACCAGTTAAGTTACTGCAAGATCCTCATTTATCTTATTAAAAATTGTTGTTAAGCTAGACAAATTCACCCCATTGAATTGATACAAGCCATGGCAATTCTCAGTCCTCACTGACATACATAACTAAATATAGTTGTAAAGGTGTGGTATGAAGAAAACTGATATAATTGGTGTTGTCTCATGCTTATTCACCTGTCACATACTTCTCAGGTAAACCGCTCAGGTGAGACTCCTGTTCAACACAAAAGTATAGCAGGGTCACATCAAAGCATAAGCATGTGAAGAGACATATCAATATATTGGGCAATTTTAATTGTTCAGCTTCAAACCTCCATGACACATTTATGCAACTCACCTAATGGCTATACATTTACTTCTTTTTCTGTAAAAATAATTGTGTACAAAAAAATTCAACAAAGCAATTAAATATATATGCAATGTAACCAGAACTGCACAACAAAATTTAAACTTGTAGCAATACTAAATTGTACAAGAAAGTCAAAACAATACTATATTGTACATGCAAGTCAAAACAATACTATATTGTACATGCAAGTCAAAACAATACTATATTGTACATGCAAGTCAAAACAATACTATATTGTACATGCAAGTCAAAACAATACTATATTGTACAAGCAAGTCATATGCCAAAGTCTTTAGCATAACTCAAGCTATTTTGTTTCTCTAATCATTTTTGGGAACTGATGAAGAGAACATGGAGAGGAGTTAAAAAAGCCCCTCCTGATTGTAAGTTTGCAAACTTGCATGAAGAATCACCATATAAGAAGGAGATTTTTGGATTAACATTGCATGTGTCCATTCATGTATGTGCAACACCTCACCATATACACCATGTATCCTCACTAAGCCTGTTGTTCCATCATGGTGTAAAGGCTTAACCAACTGTTGCACATTTACAAGCATGCTGTAATAAAATGAGAAATATTTCAAAACTAAAAACATAATCAAATTGTTTGTTATTTTTTTAATTGCCAAGCCTTGGAAGTTACTGTGCAATGAAAGATGATGTTCTCATCTGGTTGCTAGCTGAAAATTCATCAATATACGATATTTGAGGTTGTTTTTTCTTTGTTTTAAAAGTATTTCAGCTCTATAAGCACTTTATTTAAAGTTCTGAGCACTATTCTTGTCAATAAAAAGATGCAAGATATTTCAGGAAGAAAGTCACTTAAATGTTTATAATAATAGTAATAAGTATTTTATTGGATGACAGTAACTTTGTATAACACACTAACTTTATTTCATGATGTTAACTTATTTGGCATAATATACTACAATAGTACTTTATTTGATGAGGGTAACTCGGTATAATATACTAATATACTAGTACTTTATTTGATGAGGGTAACTCGGTATAATATACTAGTACTTTATTTGATTAGGGTAACTTGGTATAATATACTAGTACTTTATTTGATAAGGGTAACTTAGTTGGTATAATACACTATTACTTTATTTGATAGGGGTTACTCAGTTGGTATAATATACTATTACTTTATTTGATGAGGGTAACACGGTATAAAATACTAGTACTTTATTTGATAAGGGTAACTCGGTATAATATACTAGTACTTTATTTGATGAGGGTAACTCGGTATAATATACTAGTACTTTATTTGATGAGGGTAACTCGGTATAATATACCTGTACTTTATTTGATAAGGGTAACTTAGTTGGTATAATACACTATTACTTTATTTGATAAGGGTAACTCGGTATAATACACTATTACTTTATTTGATGAGGGTAACTCGGTATAATATACTATTACTTTATTTGATAAGGGTAACTTAGTTGGTATAATACACTATTACTTTATTTGATAAGGGTAACTCAGTTGGTATAATACACTATTACTTTATTTGATAAGGGTAACTTAGTTGGTATAATATACTATTACTCTTTTTGATGAGGGTAACTTGGTATAATATACTATTACTTTATTTGATAAGGGTAACTTAGTTGGTATAATATACTAGTACTTTATTTGATAAGGGTAACTCAGTTGGTATAATACACTATTATTTTTTTTGATAAGGGTAACTTAGTTGGTATAATATACTAGTACTTTATTTGATGAGGGTAACTCGGTATAATATACTAGTACTTTATTTGATAAGGGTAACTCAGTATAATATACTAGTACTTTATTTGATGAGGGTAACTCGGTATAATATACTAGTACTTTATTTGATGAGGGTAACTCGGTATAATATACCTGTACTTTATTTGATAAGGGTAACTTAGTTGGTATAATACACTATTACTTTTTTTGATAAGGGTAACTCAGTTGGTATAATACACTATTACTTTATTTGATGAGGGTAACTCTATAATATACTATTACTTTATTTGATAAGGGTAACTCAGTTGGTATAATACACTATTACTTTATTTGATAAGGGTAACTTAGTTGGTATAATATACTAGTACTTTATTTGATGAGGGTAACTCGGTATAATATACTATTACTTTATTTGATAAGGGTAACTCAGTTGGTATAATACACTATTACTTTATCTGATAAGGGTAACTCAGTTGGTATAATACACTATTACTTTATTTGATAAGGGTAACTCAGTTGGAATAATACACTATTACTTTATTTGATAAGGGTAACTCAGTTGGTATAATACACTATTACTTTATTTGATAAGGGTAACTTAGTTGGTATAATATACTAGTACTTTATTTGATGAGGGTAACTCGGTATAATATACTAGTACTTTATTTGATGAGGGTAACTCAGTATAATACACTATTCTTTACTAAGGCTCTCTGGAAGAAGAACTATTGTAATTACATGAGAAAGAAAAAAAAACGAAAAAAATTAAAAACAGTAAAGCATGTATAAATGAATTAACTATAAAAGCACAGAGTGAATATGAAATACATTGCAGAATAAAATGGAGTGCGCATGTATTAAGATTTTTACACTGAAAACTACCTAACAAGATATTAGTCATGTTTTTGTTTTGAATACATTTCAGTTTATTTTTTCATTGCAGTGTGCAGTTCATTCCATATAATACCACTGGAGTAAGCAAACAACTTTTTAAAAGTGTTTCATTTTGGAAATGGTGTTTTGCAATGATCGCGTCTAAGTGATCTCATTTTGCATTCATGGTACTCTTTTTCTGACTTGATAGACTGTGGACAAGCTTCATTCTTCACTTATAACATTAATATGGACTTTTGCTTGACTCGTGTATATTCAAATTTCAGCCAGACATTTCAATTTTGAGAAAAGAATTATGGATGGTGTATGAAATGGCAAATTTAGAGTAATTATTGCTATTCTTTTTTGCAATTTGTGGATTGTTATAATAATACTATCAGTTTTATTTCCCCAGAGTGTGCAGCAGTATTCCAAATTAGGAAGAATGAATGCATTGTTGTTGTTGTTGTGGGGCTTAAAGCCATTTTCTAACACACGATAGGCTACACATGGCGGCCAGTATTATTGGTGGAGGAAGAAACTGGGAAATCCTCGGATAGAACCACCTACCCACAAGAAGCAACTGGCAAGCTTTCTCACATATCCACAATCACTGAAACTTAGAATAGAATCCACACAGACATAGGTGAGATGTCAGTGATCCATAACAGAGAGCACTTTAAAACCAAGCCACCACTCTGGGTCCCTGAATGCATTGTAAAATAATTTCTGATAGCTTAAAGTTGTCAATAACATTTTATCCTCTGTAAAAGGTAAATTCTTAAGCTTACTACATAATAGACGTGTTTCACTTGCTTACAGCTGTCTTGATTCTTATCAACATGAACTCCCATAATTTTTCCTATGCATTCTAGTCTTTGAAATTTTAATATGAATGAAACCCAAGCATGCTTGCTATTCCTTGAAATTTTAATACCGAATGAAAGACAAGCATGCTATTCCTTGAAATTTTAGTACAGAATGAACCCAAGCATGCTATTCCCTGAAATTTTAGTACAGAATGAACCCAAGCATGCTATTCCTTGAAATTTTAGTACAGAATGAACCCAAGCATGCTATTCCTTGAAATTTTAGTACAGAATGAACCCAAGCATGCTATTCCTTGAAATTTTAGTACAGAATGAACCCAAGCATGCTATTCCTTGAAATTTTAGTACAGAATGAAACCCAAGCATGCTATTCCTTGAAATTTTAGTACAGAATGAACCCAAGCATGCTATTCCTTGAAATTTTAGTACAGAATGAAACCCAAGCATGCTATTCCTTGAAATTTTAGTACAGAATGAAACCCAAGCATGCTATTCCTTGAAAATTCAATAGACTGAAACCCAAGAATGCTATTTCTTGAAAGTTTAAAGTGCCACAACAGTGTATCTACATTTATTCAGTTCATTTCTTAATGAATAAGAATATATATTAAAAATACAAATGTAAAATATCATATTGAAAAATTTTCAATAATAAGAACGTGGGAGCTTAAAAAGTATTGCATTTGCACCTGTCTATGAAAATAACCAAATGCAACCGCCGACCACTTCTGGTATTTAGTGTAAACAAAGTGTGACGATACATTTTGAACACTTCTTGTAAACAAAGGGAGGGTTAGTATCCTTATATTACTGAAAAGTCTTCAGAAACTGAACATGAAAGCTGCAATTATCTGAAAGAAGTGAATTGTCACTGTCCTGTGTGTTTTCGCAATTCGAAGATTGGGAGGTGACAAGCTCAGAAGATTCTGATAATGGTGGAGAAGTGGATGCCGTTGTTTACAAGATAGATTGACAGTTAGTTCATGGTAATCATTTTCTGAATAGGTCTATGGCCTAAGTTACTATATATATATATATATATATATATATATATATATATATATATATATATATATATATATATATATATATATATATATATATATATATACATATCCAACGATATTTACAGTACTGTTCAGCAGTCTCCTGTTCGTTTACAAATGGATTTTTTTCTCACCGATAAAAAAGGCTGACCAAGTGTGTAATATTCATGGGTAGAAATGTAACTATACATTGATAAGTAAAATGTATATCAGATTACAGTTGTTAGCTTCGAAAACGTGAACAAATTGGTAAAATTTAAAAATACTTCCGATTCTTTGGAGAGGATGTTCTGTTGAAATTAGGCAGGATATTACCCTCATGATATTAAAACTGAATTTATATTCTCTACCCTGTATTTTAAGTTAAAATTTCAAATTTCTTTTATGTATGCTAATAGTTGATTTTATAAACTATGAAATAAAACCTTTTTTCTATGGTAAGCATCTACTTTCAACTTCTATCTTCTTCATATTTAATTTAATTTTACAGTGCTGTACTAATTGTTTTACCTGTTCCTGACTTTAGTCAATATGACAGTGTACTGTGCCAATGTATTTATGAATATGAGATTAAATTTCACAAGCAGAGTACTATGCAATAAAGAAGAAAACTCTATATTAGGTGTATTTGTGGACTTTGTTTGGTAATTCCCACAGCAACAGATGTTTTCATGATCTATGCATGACAGCATAATATAGGATTATTAATACAGCAAATAAACAAACCACTTTTTCCAGCCATTTTATGACACCTTTGTGGATTGAACACCTGTTCTGAAGGCCTAAACTATCTAACATTTATATCACAGTGATACTGATAAATCATGCCAAAAAACAACACATTTACATGTACAAATATTGTTTTATTTTATTTTTGTGTCAGAAAATAAATTGGTTTTATATAACTTTATTGATATCATAACAAATAATGATAACTTGCACTGGTCCACTACTAACAATATTTACTAAAACTTCAGATGTCCTAATTTGATGCATCAATCATATTTTTTAATTTAATTTTCAAATATTATTTCAGAAGATATTGACATACAGCATTTAGACAATTTGCTCTGTGTTGTTGGCAATTCTTGGGCAAGGAAATGACATCATCATTCCATCATGTGTTGTTCAGGGGATGCACACTGCCTTTCCTGATCAAAACCTGAACTACACTGGCTTTCTTGAGCCTGACAGCAATTGAATCTGCTAAGAAGATTTTGAGTAGCAATATCCTTGTCAGGCCTTTCATACAGACTACATAATGGTGGTGGTACATCTACCAGAAGTTTTACTTCATCATTCATGTGAGACACCTGTCCAATTCTAAATGCTGTTTTCATCAGACATTCAAAATACTCTGCAAATTAAAGTAAATTTAATATGCATTACATTGTACAAGCCAAAAACTGCAACCTTTTGTTAATACCTGAATTAAAAAATATTTGTCTTTAAAATTGTTTGCATATTTTTATCACAGGCAAAATCTCGACCTTTAAAATTAAAGAAGTGTCATTTTTAACAAATTTTTTGCCTTTACTGTTTGAATGTAATAATAATATAGGTACTTAGACTTGGTGCAACAGTATTTATATCACTAAGTGATGTATTCCTTTCTATTCATTAGTTACTAATGCATATTCTTACTATATGTTGAGTCAACAAGGATTTACTTGACAATGTATTTTCCTTTCTTGTACTTTGGGTACACTATTTTATATCTGGCTCTCCCATTCTTAGTGTATACTTGTTTTCTTTGACTGTTTTCATTAAAATTCAATGCAGCTAGCCAAAGCATATTTCAAAGTAAATAAAGACGCAAAGTATATTAATTCTATCAAAAGTCAGTTAATATATTTTTATATATACTTTATTTGCAAATATTCCAAAACCCAAAATACTGTCATACAATTTTTCATTGCAGGATTTCAAAAGATTACATCCTGATATCTATGATTTAATTTGCTGATGAATATTCTGGACTATAAATAAAACACTGAGAAACCTGAATCAGTATTTTTGTGTGCAAACATTTCAACTTTACCTTGAAATCATTCCAATCATTTTTGGTGCAAAATGATTGATCATGGAGTGGTATCCATCCAGTGCTGAAGCATTTGTACATCTTTTCTCATTTGTCTGCTGGTCACAATCTCATCAAGCTTTTCAAATGATTTAGATCCTATAGGTTATAAAATATATTCATCACAGCTTGGTTGTTTGCTATCCTGCATGAAAATTAAAGTGTGCACTAATAAAAATGTATCTAAATTCAATAAATTACTAGACCAATAGAGTTAAGTCAAAAGTCACATGACATATCGTCATTAAGATGCTTTTGCATACCAGATATCATTATCAATAAAAAAAAGATCTTCTAATTGAACAAACTCAATGGACCTAAACAATTATTGCCAAGAATACACTGAAAAAATTTTTTTTACCAGGTTTTAACCACTTCTTTTGTCTTTCTCTTCCCTCCAAAGTACCATGTTCACATGATACAAATAAATCACAATGGTCAGAATGCACATTACTGATGTGATTTATAACAGACTGCCAATTAATTCTTTGTTTTCGTCAATCGATGATGCATAAATTATTTTGGGATAAAAAAACAATTCCCAAATTTTCTATGATGAATTCAATGAAAGCCCCTATCCACCATAACAGAATGAACTTGAAACATTAAAACAACATAGTTTTAAATACCGACTTAATTTTTCCATATGATCAGCAAACCTATCATTTTCTCCCAACCTTTAAGACTGTTTTTCCTTTATTTTGAGAAATCATACATATACGTTTTGTTAATACATGTTGTCAGAAATGTCCCAAATGTTGTCTATACAAGCTGGTTGTATTTATAGTTTTACCTTATGTGGAGACAGCCATGTAGAGGTTTACAAACACAATGTTTTTGTGTTTATTTGTTTGTCTTAATTTGTTTATCTTGTTTGGTTAATACATGTTGTCAGAAATGTCACACTCATAAAATATATATATATATATATATATATATATATATATATATATATATTTATTTATATATATACACACATACATACACAATGAAGTTAAACTGTATGTACCTCTTTCATGTTGTCAAATGAATTTTTTAAATATTTATCCTGAGTTGTCTCCCTGTCTGATTGTTGTGAACATTGTTCCTGATGAGCTGCAATAATCTAAAACAAAATGTACCTAATTGCGAACTTTTATCATTCACTTATACTGATGGCTATTCAGTGACTAATCCCAAAAGTAACTACCGTTATGATACAACTGAAATATTCCCAAAATATCATAAAATAATCAAATTTCTAATAAATTTTGTTTTGTTGAGATTTTTATTAATTAACAATGGGAATAAACCTCTTCATGCTTGTCAATATATATATGTAACCTGATTCACACATTAGGCTGACAATGAAATATGTATGTAGGCCTTTAAAATCTACGAGCAGAATTTTCTATTCACATGGTCAAATAAATTTGAAGTCAACATGACATTTTTGATAATATTTATCAAATGTTTATATATCAGTTCTTGATTTATTAGAAATGCATTTGTTTTGGAAACTATGAAAAATATGTTCTACATGGTAAATATGGAAATGATGCGGTGACAGATCTGTTGAATATATTACTTGTCATTAAAAACTCACCTTTGATGCTTCTCTCTTTGAATAGCCCCTTCTTATTTTCTTTGGCACTTGACAACTTACTTTCTCTGGTGGTGACAACATTTCAAGCCTTGGTGTTGAAGGCTCTGATACATTTACAGTTACTTTAGCTTGATTGTCACACAGTGGATAAAAGGGACAGCATCGTCATCGAGTTTGACTTTCTTTGGTGCTCTATACCAATATGCTGAACCTCAAATCTTTATACCTAAATGGGAAGCATTCTGTTGAAAAATGAAAGGAGCAGTGGGCAGAAAATTCAGTCAGAGCATCCTAGTTTGCTCTTTTGAATTTTACAAAATCTGTCAACCTACATTGAAGTGCTTGGTCTTTCAGGAAGGAATGCATGGAAAATCCATCAGCTTTTGTATTTCCACAGTTTGCTGCAACACACACAACCCCGCTGCCCATGCTTATACCACCTCGATCTCCTCTTGGCATGATTATGATGATAAAACTTTTCAAACAAATTTATATGGAACTGAACATGTGCTTTGTTTATGTTTTGATAGAAACGGAAGTTAAGATGTGTTCATAATGTGACATCAGGCGATCTTCACACTCCAGAAATTACCAAGCGATAAAATCAGTCAGATGTGCATTAATTTTGAAAACACACATGAGCATATTTCTCAATTATTATGGTGAACTTTTTCATTGGGTATTTTTATACCACTTCCAGATTTCATTTTCTACTCAAATAATATTCTATTTTATTAATGTTATCTATACTGCTGTGGCACTTTAATACAGAAAGAAACCCAGCATGCTAGTCCTTGAAATTTTTAATTCAGATTGAATAAGTCTCATGAAAGTTTAATTATTTGTCTAATAAGTATCTTTAGTGATGGATGTGTTAACTGTGTGGTAATGGATGTGTTAAATGTGTGGTAATGGATGTAATAACTGTATGGTAATGGATGTGTTAAATGTGTGGTAATGGATGTGTTAACTGTGTGGAAATGAATGTGTTAACTGTGTGGTGATGGATGTGTTAAATCTGTGGTGATGGATGTGTTAAATGTGTGGTAATGGATGTGTTAAATGTGTGGTAATGGATGTGTTAACTGTGTGGAAATGAATGTGTTAACTGTGTGGTGATGGATGTGTTAAATCTGTGGTGATGGATGTGTTAAATGTGTGGTAATGGATGTGTTAACTGTGTGGTAATGGATGTGTTAAATGTGTGGTAATGGATGTGTTAAATGTGTGGTAATGGATGTGTTAAATGTGTGGTAATAGATGTGATAAATGTGTGGTAATGGATGTGTTAACTGTGTGGTGATGGATGTGTTAAATCTGTTGTGATGGATGTGTTAAATGTGAGGTAATGGATGTGTTAAATGTGTGGTAATGGATGTGTTAACTGTGTGGTAATGGATGTGTTAAATGTGTGGTAATGGATGTGTTAAATGTATGGTAATGGATGTGTTAACTGTGTGGTAATGGGTCTTAACTGTGTGGTAATGTATGTGTTAAATGTGTGGTAATGGGTGTTAACTGTGTGGTAATGGATGTGTTAAATGTGTGGTAATGAAAGATGTTTTAAATGTGTGGTGATTTATATGTTAAATGTGTGGTGATAGATGTGTTAACTTTGTGGGTGATTAGTGTGTGAACTGTCTGATAATTGACATGTGAACTGTGTGGTGTTAGATATATTTAATGTATGTTGATGTATATTTTAACTGTGTGGTTATAGATGTGTGACAAGCAAGATAGAGATCAGCACCAATTTCATGAAGAATATATAATCTCACCAATCAAATATCCATAAGCTAGAAATATGTCAATAGCATATAATCCTGAAATGCCAACTCCTGAAAACTGAAACAACACTGTCATATTTTGTAAATCATACAAGTTGTGCATTCTTCCCCCTCCCCTTTATGTTTGATGCATAATCAAGTACTTGCATTTTAGTTGATTTGTCATGGCTATTTTCAAATCAGTTATTATTCATACCATTAATTTTGTAAATTAAAGAACTGATACCGGCAGAATAGTAAAAAGAAACATTTTACAATCATATTTTGTAATTTTTTAAGGGAATTTGCTATTAATCACATACTTCCTAATTCTGCTAAATGATAACCTAACAACATTACTTGCCATATTTTCTACAACATATAAGGTTTTGATGTCTATCTGGACCTTGTTTCAAATCACTAAATATGCAATCAGAGAAGTAAGCATTTGGTAGGGAAGTACTACATGCTTCTAATGGTAAGTTGTGTAATAATATTTAGATGCTTTTAATGGCAAGTTGTGTAAAAGCATTTATATGCTTTTAATGGCAAGTTGTGTAATAACATTTACATGCTTTTAATGGCAAGTTTTGTAATAACATTTATATGCTTTTAGTGCCAAGTTGTGTAATAACATTTATATGCTTCTGTTGCAAAGTTCTGTAATAATATTTAGTAGGGAAGTACATATACTATATGATTCTAATGCAAAGATGTACATTAAGTAGCTGGTAAGCAAGCACTATATGCTTCCAATGGCAAGTTGGGTAATAACTTTTGGCAGTAAAGTAATATATGCTTCTAAAGCAAAACTGTTCAATAATCATTTGTAAGGAAGAACTATGTGCTTCAAAAGCCATGGTGTGTAATAATCATTTAAAAGGGAAAAACTCTATGCTTCTGTAGCCAATTTGTGTAATAAGTATTTAGTAGGGAAGTGCTATATGTTTCCAGAGCCAAATTGTGTAATAAGTATTTAGCAGGGAAGTGCTATATGTTTCCAGAGCCAAATTGTGTAATAAGTATTTAGTAGGGAAGTGCTATATGTTTCCAGAGCCAAATTGTGTAATAAGTATTTAGCAGGGAAGTGCTATATGTTTCCAGAGCCAAATTGTGTAATAAGTATTCAGCAGGGAAGTGCTATATGTTTCTAGAGCCAAGTTGTGTAATAAGTATTTAGCAGGGAAGTGCTATATGTTTCCAGAGCCAGGTTGTGTAATAAGTATTTAGCAGGGAAGTGCTATATGTTTCCAGAGCCAAGTTGTGTAATAAGTATTTAGCAGGGAAGTGCTATATGTTTCCAGAGCCAAGTTGTGTAATAAGTATTTAGCAGGAAAGTGCTATATGTTTCCAGAGCCAAGTTGTGTAATAAGTATTTAGCAGGGAAGTGCTATATGTTTCTAGAGCCAAATTGTGTAATAAGTATTTAGTAGGGAAGTGCTATATGTTTCCAGAGCCAAATTGTGTAATAAGTATTTAGCAGGGAAGTGCTATATGTTTCCAGAGCCAAATTGTGTAATACATATTCAGCAGGGAAGTGCTATATGTTTCTAGAGCCAAATTGTGTAATAAGTATTTAGCAGGGAAGTGCTATATGTTTCCAGAGCCAAGTTGTGTAATAAGTATTTAGCAGGGAAGTGCTATATGTTTCCAGAGCCAAGTTGTGTAATAAGTATTTAGCAGGGAAGTGCTATATGTTTCCAGAGCCAAGTTGTGTAATAAGTATTTAGCAGGGAAGTGCTATATGTTTCCAGAGCCAAGTTGTGTAATAAGTATTTAGCAGGGAAGTGCTATATGTTTCTAGAGTCAAGTTGTGTAATAAGTATTTAGCAGGGAAGTGCTATATGTTTCCAGAGCCAAGTTGTGTAATAATCTGTAAGAACTATATGCTTTTAATGGCAAGTTTTGCAATAAAACAAGAACAGTTATTTAACAGTAGTTCACAAGACCCTGCTTTTATGGTAAACATAAGCTGGCCACTATCTTTAAAGAACATTAATTTGATCCTGGCAAGCTGGTCACATTGACCCAGTGCTGGCCACATTAACCCAGTGTTGGCCACATTAACCCATTGCTGGTCACATTAACCCAGTGCTGGTCACTTTAACCCAGTGCTGGTCACATTAACCCAGTGCTGGCCACATTAACCCAGTGCTGGTCACATTAACCCAGTGCTGGTCACATGATCTTACTTTCCAAGCTGTACACACACTGCAGTTTTGGTGGCAACATACGAATGGGTATATGTAACATGGAGCAATGTAGAATAAACCCTTGGAAAGTAGGTTGCTGCTACCAAAAACTATGGTTCATGTTCAACTTTCATCATAATATACCCCCATAATAAACTTCTCTTGGCAACTACAAGAAAATATATCAGATTTAGATAATCTGGCAGGAATTTAAGCAACGTAGAATAAATCCTGGATTGTAAATCATATCTACCCAGTTTTGGTACCCAACAAAGAATAAATCCTGGATAGTAAATCATATCTACCCAGTTTTCATACCCAACAAAGAATAAACTTTAGACAGTAAAGCACATCTACCAAGTTTTTATACCAACACATAATAAATCCCAGATAGTAAATGACATCCACCCAGTTTTTGTACCCATGTAGAAAAAACCTGAATAGTAAACCATAGTTTTCATACCCAACACAACTGACCTTAAGCCCAAAAATTGGATTCATTTATAATGCAAGCTTGATTTTATTTTGGGCTTATTTATCAGCTAGAAGGAATAACAATTGTTAGAAAGATGAACAAACTCATGGACCAAAGTACAAAGTGAATTTTATTTGCCTTTCCAAACAGGGATAAAAAGTGAATCCTATATACAATTCACATCTCCCAACAGGAATAATATGTGAAACCCTTATACAATCCAAATCTCCAAACAGGAATAACATGTGAAACCCTTATACAATCCAAATCTCCAAACAGGAATAATATGTGAAGCCCTTTCACAATCCACATCTCCTGCCTGGGATGAAATGTGAAGCCCTTTCACAATCCACATCTCCAGCCTGGGATAAAATATAAAGTTCTTACACAAACCACATCTCCAGCCTGGAATAAAATGTGAAGTTCTTACACAATCCACATCTCCAGCATGGGATAAAATGTGAAGTTCTTACACAATCCACATATCCAGCATGGGATAAAATGTAAAGTTCTTATACAATCCACATCTCCAGCCTGGGATAAAATGTGAAGATCTTACACAATCCACATCTCCAGCCTGGGATGAAATGTGAAGCCCTTTCACAATCCACATCTCCAGCCTGGGATGAAATGTTAAGTTCTTACACAATCCACATCTCCAGCCTGGGATAAAATGTAAAGTTCTTACACAAACCACATCTCCAGCATGGGATAAAATGTCAAGTTCTTACACAAACCACATCTCCAGCCTGGAATAAAATGTAAAGTTCTTACACAAACCACATCTCCAGCCTGGAATAAAATGTGAAGTTCTTACATAATCCACATCTCCAACATGGGATAAAATGTGAAGTTCTTACACAATCCACATCTCCAGCATGGGATAAAATGTAAAGTTCTTATACAATCCACATCTCCAGCCTGGGATAAAATGTAAAGTTCTTTTACAATCCACATCTCCAGCCTGGGATAAAATGTGAAGATCTTACACAATCCACATCTCCAGCATGGGATAAAATGTGAAGTTCTTACACAATCCACATCTCCAGCCTGGGATAAATTGTAAAGTTTTTATACAATCCACATCTCCAGCCTGGGATAAAATGTGAAGTTCTTACACAATCCACATCTCCAGCATGGGATAAAATATGAAGTTCTTACACAATCCACATCTCCTGCATGGGATAAAATGTGAAGATCTTACACAATCCACATCTCCAGCCTGGGATAAAATGTGAAGATCTTACACAATCCACATCTCCAGCCTGGGATAAAATGTGAAGATCTTACACAATCCACATCTCCAGCCTGGGATAAAATGTGAGTCCTATGTATTATCCACATCTCCAAAAAGGGACAAAAATGATTCCACCTCTCCATCCATGGGTAAAAGTGAATCCAATATATAATCCACAAATCCAACCAGGGATAAAAAGAATAATAAAATTTATCAACTTTAGGTCAGTCAGTTCATTTTCAACTGAAATGCAACAAAAGAAAAAATATTTTCCCAAAATAAGCTGATTTTTGTTATTATTCAACTTGTTATTTTCATAATTTAAATTAATTTGCTGTGTGACACATTCCAACCTGAAGATATGACACCATCCTAATTATGTGTCAGTCCTAACTGAAAATATGACACTCTCTTAACTGAATATGTGACAGTCCTACTTAAAGATGCAACACAGTCCTAACTGAAGATGTGACAATTCTAACTGAAGATTTGGCACAATCATAACTGCTGATGTGGCAAATTCTAGTAATTGATGATGTGGCACTGTCCTAACTTGAGATGTAAGACAGTCCTAATCGAAAAGACAAATTAAAGGGTCATTCACCACTTCCATTTGTGCCAAGCCAGTAGGATCATGTACTAATAGAAAACCACTCTAAAACGTCTTTTTAGGAATATACATGCACACCTCTATCGACTTGCTACTTTTCTATAACCTGCCTTAAAAAATGGATTCAAAGGGATATATGTACAAACATGAAATGAATGTGTCTTCCTCTAGATTTGTACATTCTTCCCTCTGCAAGCCATTGTTGTATGTTATGACTATTTACATTGATGAATGTAGAACCTAGTTTCACTGCACCCCAATCAATGCCATGATCTACTGGACAAAGAGTGACTATTAAGTCCATTTCAAAGACAAACTAGTTTAAATGAAGCAAAGGTCTTTGTATGTAAGAGACATCCTGACTTTCCCAGTAGTACATGCAAAGTCTATGAACAATTAAATAGTGTCACAAATGCATTTAAATACACAGACAATATTCCTAAGACTGACTCAATCAACTAATTGTCAGTGTAATTTACATTTATTCTCAATACATTTGGTTCTGTCTGCATGTATTTCAGGCAAATGTGCAAGGTTTATTGTATGTTGGTGAAACTCAAAGTTAAAACAATTCATGGACTGCCTTAATTAACATAAAAACAATAAGCAATAATGGTACAGTTGCCTGGAAACAGCTACCCTCAACTAAGAACAAAAAAAATGACTTGTCCTAGGAATGCATGGAAAACCAATACTGTAGATGAAAGGTTAAATAACTGTATTCAAAGGGGAAAAAAATCAATGGTGGTTACATTGTTCTAGTGGCTTTAATAAATACAGCTGATAGAACCATCATAATTGCTACAGCACTCTATTCCCTCTCAGTACAGTTCAAGATATAGTCCTATGAAAGAATCCTGACTTCTGTTGCTTTTTAACAATAGTAGTGTTTTGGCATTACAACTGCAGGTTAACTTTGATATTTGTAATTGGTCTATTATGGTACAACCTAGGCAACTGGAATCAAGTGCCTTACCCTGAGGCACACCATTGTAACCATGTTGGCTTGCTCTGAAACTAGGAATCAGAACTGTTTGAATCGACCATATTAACCACTGAAGCTCTCTCCTGTAATATTAGAATAACCAAATAATGGCAAACACAAGATTGTATCCTGTATTCAAAAACTGTGAAACAGGCTCAAAATGAATATAATCAATCAATATCCCTTTGGGGTCCAACTATATTTCAATGAGGATTCTGAAAACAATTATCAGTGATACTGCTGTGCCATAAAACTGCTTTCTTAGTTATAAACACCATTTTCAAGACACCAAGGCAATAAAACATATAAGCATCACATGTTAATGATGAAGCATACTTATAAACAAATGACCAGTTTACAGAAAATAATATAAAATAAAAAATGGAATAAATTATATTCTAACTGTACTAAATGTAATTTGAAATTGAGCACACTATTTTACAACAAACTGTAAAAAAGCCTAATGTGAGGCTGTCTTTTTAACTGTAATGGTGTTTTGACACCATGTAACCATACTGAGGGAATGTATTACACTAAAGTGACTTATTTGAAAAACAAATTTGAATCACATATACTTTGCAGAGGAACTAAAATATTTGTACTTTTCTCTTATTATCTCTATCACATTTAGTATACATTTTTATCTTTGTCTTCTATCTCCATCACATTCTTATACACTCCTACCTTTGTCTTACCATCTCCATCACATTTAGCATACATTTTTATCTTTGTCTTACCAACTCCATCACATTCGGTATACATTTTTACCTTTGTCTTACTACCTCCATTATATTCAGTATACATTCTTACCTGTCTCTTCTCTTACTACATACATCACATTCAGTATACAGTCTTATTTGTGTCTTACCAACTCCATCACATTCAGTATACATTCTTATGTGTCTTACTACCTCCATCACATTCAGTATACATTCCAACCTTTGTCTTACCAACTCTGTCACATACAATATAGATTCTGACCTGTTTCTTACTACCTCCAACACCTTCAGTATACATTTTTGTCTTTGTTTTACTACATCCATCACATAGAGTATACATTCTTACCTGTGTCTTACCAACTCCATTACATTCAGTATACATTCTTGCCTGTGTCTTACTACCTCCATCACATTCAGTATACATTCTTACCTGTGTCTTACTACCTCTATCACATTCAGTATTCATTTTTAGCTGTCTTACTACCTCCAAAATATTCAGTATACATTTTTACCTGTCTTACTACCTCCATCAAATTTAGTATATATTCCAACCTCTGTCTTACCAACTCCATTCATTTAGCATATATTCTTGCCTGTGTCTTACAACCTCCATCACATTTAGTACATATTCTTACCTGTCTTACTACCTCTATCACATTCAGCATTCATTTTTACCTGTCTTACTACCTCCATCAAATTCTATATATATTACAACCTTTGTCTTACAAACTCCATTCATTTAGTATATATTCTTGCCTGTGTCTTACAACCTCCATCACATTCAGTACACATTCTTACCTGTCTTACTACCTCTATCACATTCAGCATTCATTTTTATATGTGTCTTACTACCTCCATCACATTCAGTATACATTCTTGCTTGTGTCTTACTATATCCATCACATTCCGAATACATTCTTACCTGTGTCTTACTACATCCATCACATTCCGAATACATTCTTACCTGTGTCTTACTACATCCATCACATTCCGAATACATTCTTACCTGTGTCTTACTACATCCATCACATTCCATATACATTCTTACCTGTCTTGCTAACTCTATCACATTCAGCATTCATTATTAACTGTGTCTTACTACCTCCATCACATTCAGTATACATTCTTACCCATGTCTTACTACCTCCATCACATTCAGTATACATTCTTACCCATGTCTTACTACCTCTATCACATTCAGTATACCTTCTTACCCATGTCTTACTACCTCTATCACATTCAGTATACATTCTTACCCATGTCTTACTACCTCCATCACATTCAGTATACATTCTTACCCATGTCTTACTACCTCCATCACATTCAGTATACATTCTTACCCATGTCTTACTACCTCTATCACATTCAGTATACCTTCTTACCTTTGTCATACTACCTCCATCACATTCAATATATATTCCTACCTGTGTCTTCCTATATACATCTCATTCAGTATACATTCTTACCTTTATCTTACTATCTCCATACTGCTCATGTAAACTCAATTGTTAAAGCTTATACCTCAGATGTTGGAATCCCTGAGCCAGGTCATAAACAAAGACTTCTAAAAATGGTACAAGGCTAGTTAAAGGGTTATTATAAGGATTACCCTGGTGTCAGGATAATGTGACTGGGGGGACATCATTAATGTGACTGGGATGGACATCATTATTGTGATGGGGGGGGGCATCATGCTACATGTCTGGAGCATGATGCCCAGTGCTAGACATCAATATAAAATGCCACACTGATGACATTGTATCAATATGGCTCTAATTTGAGTGAATGAGTGTGTGTGTGTTTGTGTGTGTGTGTATGTGTTTGTGTGTATGTGTGTGTGTGTGTGTGTGTGTATGTGTGTGACTTGGTTTTTTATTGTAACTTTAATAAAGTTTTAGTCATATTGCTATGATGTTTGCAGTGTGGAATAATAAAAATGACTTAATTTTATAGAAAAATCTTGTCTGGTCAAATGACCAATCTTCCATGAGACTTTCTACAATACTGTGTACATATAAATAATGTGCAAGTTTTGCAAGATGAGGTGTCTTTAAACAACAAATACCATAAAAAAACAAGATAACTAATCTACTGATATAATAAAATATGCAAATGGCTTTATGGATGAGTTCATACAGAGAGGGGAGGCCTGCAAGTGATAGTGGCAAGAGATGATTTTTAGGAACTGCTAAAAATGTTAACAAATGCCTGGGAATTTCTTACAAAGATTTAATGGGCTTAATATTTATGCATGAGGAAAAAAAGAACTGAGGGAATAACATCTGAACAATATACAAATCTGTGTCAATAAGCCCGACAAACAGTTTATCCCACATAGACATTTATGGCACAAATTCTCATAGTGATGTTCCCAAAAAATTGCAATAGAGTTCTACAAAACGATAAGGATTACTGCGCATGTGACAATTATTTTTGCAGCAAACTGGTTATGTATCATATACAGGATTCTTTCCAAACTTTCTATGAGGTTCATCCATGGGGAGACAAATCCTTATAATATGGTCATGGTTAATTCCATCTCAGATTAACAGACATGGAATATTAGCAAGTAACATATTGATGACATTAAACTCCCTTTTTACTTTAAAAATAATCAATATCCATTTGAGCAGTGGCACAGGATCCACATCAGCAGAGTAACAGCTTGACAAATACCCTTCCAACAGTAAAATCCACATCCACAAGAGTAACAGCTTGACAAATACCCTTCCAACAGTAAAATCCACATCTGCCAGAGTAACAGCTTGACAAATACCAGTCCAACAGTAAAATCCACATCCGCAAGAGTAACAGCTTGACAAATACCCTTCCAACAGTAAAATCCACTTCCGCCAGAGTAACAGCTTGACAAATACCAGTCCAGAAAGTAAAATCCATATCCACCAGAGTAACAGCTAGACAAATACCAGTCCAAAAAGTAAAATCCACATCTGCCAGAGTAACAGCTTGACAAATACAAGTCCAAAAAGTAAAATCCACATCCACCAGAGTAACAGCTTGACAAATACCAGTCCAAAAAGTAAAATCCACATCATCCAGAATAACAACCTGACAAGTACCAGTCCATCAGTAAAATCCACTTCCACCAGAATAAAAGCCTGACAAATACCAGTCCAACATTAAAATATTATAAACAACTGCCAATGCATAACAAAAAAAACCTGAAAGTACCTAGCATCATTATAAGTTTTGTAACAAAACTAGAAAATTCATTTCTATAAACCATGCTTTTACAACCAACTGGAAACTTTGTCACATTAGCTGTGTGATACCATAGGAGGTGGACCTGCCAAATATAAGAATTCCACATGTACCTTTTTTACCTTAAGAATTCCATGTGTACATTTTTTAGCTTAAGAATTCCACATGTACATTTTTTACCTTAAGAATTCCACACACATTTTTTACCTTAAGAATCTTAATGTACATTTTTTACCTTAAGAATTTGACATGTACATGTCTTACATTAAGAATTCTACATGTACATTCCTTACCTTAAGAATTCCACATGTACATTTTTTACCTTAAAATATTAACATACATTTTTACCTTACGAATTCCACAAAATATATTTCTACCTCAAAAATTTTAATATAAACTTTTTACTTAAGAATTCCACAAAAGAGATAAATCTGTATTTAAAACTGTAAGATCCCTCTTAAATTGTTTAATGAATAATCTACATACTAACATGGAATAAAATCCTGTCAATAAAAACAACACAGCAACAAAATCATTATTTAAACTTGCACTATGCATATATTTAGTTCAAGCTGCTTTCAGAAATCACAGTAGTTCAAACATTCAGAAATCACAGTAGAAATTCAAACAATCAGATTAATTAACAAATTTCAAACTAGGGTTATACAAGAAAACCATTGATTAACATCTGCATCATGTCCAGGTTAGATTGCAAATGGAGTCATTTTCCAAAGCAAAAGTTACACATTGAGAGAAACAATACAAAATATTTATCCTATACAGCCCGAACATTCCTAGAAA
The DNA here is from genome assembly GCA_016746295.1 of Potamilus streckersoni. Taxonomy (NCBI): domain Eukaryota; kingdom Metazoa; phylum Mollusca; class Bivalvia; order Unionida; family Unionidae; genus Potamilus; species Potamilus streckersoni. The sequence continues at coordinate 1,859,714 of JAEAOA010001816.1, forward strand.
GCACCCATTTATTCCATTAGCTCAATGTCCAGGGCAAAGACAGAAAACCCATCAAGCAGTCTAATAACACAAGGTTAAGTAAACAACATATTTTTACCTTTTCAGAAGGTGAGCCACATATTCCCTGAAAGTCAAAGTGAAACACTGGTGGATGTCAAACAAAGGTTGGACTAGTTGTTATGTCAAAGGTTGGACTAGTTGTTATTTCCAACAAAAGTTGGAGTAGGTGTATGTCAAACAATGGTTGGACTAGGTGGATGTCAAATAAAGGTTGGACTAGTTATGTCAAACAATGGTTGGACTAGTTGTTATGTCAAACAATGATTGGAGTAGGTGTATGTCAAACAATGGTTGGACTAGGTGGATGTCAAACAAAGGTTGGACTAGTTGTTATGTCAAACAATGGTTGGACTAGTTGTTAAGTCAAAGAAAGAATGGACTAGCTGTTATGTTAAACAAAGGTTGGACTAGTTGTTATGTCAAACAAAAGTTGGAGTAGGTGTATGTCAAACAATGGTTGGACTAGGTGGATGTCACACAAAGGTTGGACTAGTTGTTATGTCAAACAATGGTTGGACTAGTTGTTATGTCAAACAAAAGTTGGAGTAGTTGTATGTCAAACATTGGTTGGACTAGGTGGATGTCAAACAAAGGTTGGACTAGTTGTTATATCAAACAAAGGTTGGACTGGTTGTTATGTCAAACAAAAGTTGGAGTAGGTGTATTTCAAACAATGGTTGAACTAGGTGGATGTCAAACAAAGGTTGGACTAGTTGTTATGTCAAACAATGGTTGGACTAGTAATGTCAAACAATGGTTGGACTAATAGTTATGTCAAACAAAAGTTGGAGTAGGTGTATGTCAAACAATGGTTGGACTAGGTTGATATCAAACAAATGTTGGAGTAGTTGTTATGTCAAACAAAGGCTGGACTAGCAAACAAAGGCTGGACTAGTTGTTATGGCAAGGAATGATTGGACTAGGTGGATGTAAACAAAGATTGAACTAGTTGTTATGTCAAACAAAAGTTGGAGTAGGTGTATATCAAACAATGGTTGGACTAGGTGGATGTCAAACAAAGGTTGGACTAATTGTTATGTCAAACAAAGGTTGGAGTAGGTGTATGTCAAACAATGGTTGGACTAGGAGGAAGTCACACAAAGGTTGGACTAGTTGTTATGTCAAACAAAGGTTGGAGTAGGTGTATGTCAAACAATGGCTGGACTAGGTGGATATCAAAGGTTGGACTTGGTGTATATCAAACAAAGGATGGACTAGGTGTATGTCAAACAAAAGCTGAATTAGGTCATATGTCAAAGGTTGCACTAGGTGTATGTTAAACAATGGTTGAACTAGGTGTATGTCAAACAAAAATTGGACTAGGTGAAAAATAAAGTTTCTGACTGTCCTGGTGAGTATTAGTGTGCCAGAGGTTGTTTTTTTGTGTAATCTGGAAGGCAAAAAAATTATATACTGAACTTATGTAGATGCACCTTGATCGAAACTTAAGGATAAAAAGGACACATGGAAATGAACCATACCTATTGGCTCACTGGCAGGACAAAACATCATCATCATTATTCCCATAACTTGAGAGAATGTTGGACAAAGCAGACATTTAATTGGACCATACATATTGGCACACTGGCAAGGACAAAAATGACATGTTTAAATGGATCATATCTAATGGCACACTGGCAAGGACAAAAAAATACACATTTAGATGGTCCATATCTAATGGCACAATCACATGGACAAAAATACATTTTAATGGTCCCTATCTAATGGCACACTGGCATGTACAAAACAGACATATTTAAATGGTCCATATCTAATGGCACACTGCATGTACAAAACAGACACATTTAATGGTCCATATCTAATGGCATACTTGCAAGGACATAACAAATACACATTTAGATGGTCCATATCTAAAAGAACAATCACATGGACAAAAAAGACACATTTAAATGGTCTGTCCTCTAATGGCACACTGGTATGGACAAAACAGACACATTTAATGGTCCATCTCAAATGGTACACTGGCATGGACAAAACAGACGCATATAAATGGACTATAATGGCACACTGGCATGGACAAAAAAGACAAATGGACTATATTTAATAATGGCACACTAGCATGGATACAAAAGACATATAAATGGTTTATATATAATGGCACACAGGCATAAATAAAAAAAGACATTTAATTGGTCCATATCTAATGGCACACAGGCATGAACAAAAATGACACATTTAATACATCCAGATCTAATGGCACACTGGCATGGACAAAAAAGACACATTTAAATGGTTTATCTATATAATGGCACACTGGCATGAACAAAACAGACACATTTAAATTGTCCATATCTAAAGGCACACTGGCATGGACAAAAGAGACACATTTAAATGGTCCGTATCTAATGGCACAGTAGTAAGGACAAAAAGGACAAATTTAAATGATCCATATCTAATGGCACACTGGCATGGACAAAACAGACAGATTTTAATGGTGCATATATAATGACACTCTGGCATGGACAAAAAGGACACGTTTAAATGGTCCATATATAATGGCACTCTGGCATGGACAAAGGACACATCTTAATGGACTACATCTAATGGGATATCAAAGAGATCCCTCTATAGCAGGATGTTTTCTAACAAGCTTGGTCAAATTATTTTCATTGGTCATATAAAACAGAAAAGCCTTTCTGCCAGGATGTTGTAAATTTCACTGAAAATGTTTTAATGGAATTTAAGAAGTTAAAAATAGCATATGACCAATGATGCATTATCTGCACACCATTAGCATAACTGATGAACTTACAGCCAGGTGAACAAAAAATTTAAACCAAAAGCTTAATCCATATGTTAAAATGACCTTGACCTTGCCTATGGGTCGGGAAGTTAGGGGTCTTTGCATTCTACAGCTCAAGCTGATGTTCATGTGGCATATGACCGTAGAGAAAAACTTTAATTTCAAGGTTGTCTATAACTTTCATTTGGAAGTGCATAAATATAATGCGTTCTCTTTTATCTATAAAAACATGAGTATAAGATACTCCCTAAGGTGCATCATTATAACATAGTCTCTTTCATTTATATTATTTATGAGTAAAATAAAGTCCCTTTAATCTGTGAGGCAATTCAGTATAACAGTCCTTTTTATCTATGAGGTACATGAGTATAGTGAGTACAAGTATAACACAGCCAATGTTATCTATAAAGTAATGAGTATAATAAAGTCCCTTTTATCTATGAGGCACATGAGTATAGTGAGTACAAGTATAACAGCCAATGTTATCTATAAAGTAATGAGTATAATAAAGTCCCTTTTATCTATGAGGCACATGAGTATAGTGAGTACAAGTATAACAGCCAATGTTATCTATAAAGTAATGAGTATAATAAAGTCCCTTTTATCTATGAGGCACATGAGTATAGTGAGTACAAGTATAACAGCCAATTTTATCTATAAAGTATGTGAATATAACAGTCCCTTTTTTATAAAGCAATGAGTATATCATGGTACGAGTATAACACAGTCCCTTTTAACTATAAAGTACATGAGTATAACACAGTCCTTATTATCTTTAAGTAAACAAGTATAACAACGTCCCTTTCATCTATAAAGTACATGAGTATAGCACAGTCAATTTTATCTTTAAAGTACACAAGTATAACACAGTCCCTTTTATCTATAAAGTACATGAGTATAGCACAGTCCCTTTTATCTATCAAGTACACAAGTATAATACAGTCCCTTTTATCTATAAAGTATATGAGTATAACAGTCCCTTTTATCTATAAAGTACACGAGTATAACAGTCTCTTTTATCTATAAAGTACACGAGTATAGCAGTCCCTTTAATCTATAAAGTACATGAGTATAGCACAGTCCCTTTTATCTTTAAAGTACACAAGTATAATACAGTCCCTTTTATCTATAAAAGTATATGAGTATCACAGTCCCTTTTATCTATAAAGTACATGAGTATAACAGTCTCTTTTATCTATAAAGTACATGAGTATAACAGTCCCTTTTATCTATAAAGTACATGAGTATAACAGTCTCTTTTATCTATAAAGTACATGAGTATAACAGTCCCTTTAATCTATAAAGTACATGAGTATAGCACAGTCCCTTTTATCTATAATGTGCATGACCTTTTATATAATGCATATGAATATGACACTACGTTGTACAAAAAAAGCTGTATAACAGTCCCTTTTATATATATAAAAGACTAATGAATATGACACAGTCCTTTTATAGTGACACATGAATAAAAGTCCTTTTATATATCCCTTTATATATAAGGCACATTAGTAAAACTAACCCCTTAATATTTAACGTACATGAGTATAACAAGGTCCTTTAAATATATAAAGTGCATGAGTATAACAGTCCCTTTGATATATAAGGTACAAGAGTATAATATGGTCTCTTTAATATATAAGACACATGAATACTAGTCTCTTACATATAAGGGACATGAAGATAACAATCCCTTTCATAAACAAAGTGCATGAGTATAACAGTCCCTTTGATATATGAGACACATGAATAAAAGACCTTTTTATATATCAGGTACATCAGTAAAATAGTCACTTTTATATATAAGACACATGAATATAATGCAAATGAATATAACAGTCCCTTTAATATATAAGGTACAAGAGTATAATATGGTCCCTTTAATATATAAGGTACAAAAGTGTAATATGGTCCCTTTAATATATAAGGTACAAGAGTATAATATGGTCCCTTTAATATATAAGGTACAAGAGTATAATATGGTCCCTTTAATATATAAGGTACAAGAGTATAATATGGTCCCTTTAATATATAAGGTACAAGAGTATAATATGGTCCCTTTAATATATATAAGGTACAAGAGTATAATATGGTCCCTTTAATATATAAGGTACAAGAGTATATTATGGTCCCTTTAATATATAAGGTACAAGAGTATATTATGGTCCCTTTAATATATAAGGTACAAAAGTATAATATGGTCCCTTTAATATATAAGGTACAAGAGTATAATATGGTCCCTTTAATATATAAGGTACAAAAGTGTAATATGGTCCCTTTAATATATAAGGTACAAGAGTATAATATGGTCCCTTTAATATATAAGGTACAAGAGTATAATATGGTCCCTTTAATATATAAGGTACAAGAGTATAATATGGTCCCTTTAATATATAAGGTACAAGAGTATAATATGGTCCCTTTAATATATATATATAAGGTACAAGAGTATAATATGGTCCCTTTAATATATAAGGTACAAGAGTATATTATGGTCCCTTTAATATATAAGGTACAAGAGTATATTATGGTCCCTTTAATATATAAGGTACAAAAGTATAATATGGTCCCTTTAATATATAAGGTACAAGAGTATAATATGGTCCCTTTAATATATAAGGTACAAGAGTATAATATGGTCCCTTTAATATATAAGGTACAAGAGTATAATATGGTCTCTTTAATATATAAGGTACAAAAGTATAATATGGTCCCTTTAATATATAAGGTACAAAAGTATAATATGGTCCCTTTAATATATAAGGTACAAGAGTATATTATGGTCCCTTTAATATATAAGGTACAAAAGTGTAATATGGTCCCTTTAATATATAAGGTACAAGAGTATAATATGGTCCTTTTAATATATAAGGTACAAGAGTATATTATGGTCCCTTTAATATATAAGGTACAAAAGTGTAATATGGTCCCTTTAATATATAAGGTACAAGAGTATAATATGGTCCCTTTAATATATAAGGTACAAGAGTATAATATGGTCCCTTTAATATATAAGGTACAAAAGTGTAATGTGATTCCTCTTATATTAAGGCACATGAGTATAACAGTCCCTATACTAAAGTATATACCATCCTTGTTGTAAAAGTCATACCTGTGCTTTAATATTCATTTTAAAACTCTTTCACTATTCCCTTGACTGAATTTTGTTTATACTTTTAACAGTACCCTTGAATTAAATTCCAAAGAAAACACTTGCAAATATTACACAAATTTAATCTCAGGACATTAACACAAATCTCAGGACATTAAAACTCTATAGGCCTTTCCTGTATGGTTTTAATGGGCAAAGCCTAATGTGTATCACATGACATTCCACAATCATGGAACTAATATTACCAAGCACTCTGTACTATGGAAATATTTATTTGAATAAACATTTAGGTTAACAGTGTACCCTGGAAAAAACATAACTGATTTCCCCACATTTTTGCTTTTGTTCAAATTTTTAATTTTAACTGTCTAATTTTGTATGATTGGTCCATTTTTCTCCAAAGACTAATTCATTGTATAATTTCTTATTTTTCATCAGTTCATTTATTTCATAGTTCTAAAGAAAAACATATTTGATCAAACTGTAAGAAATTTTGTAGCTAACCTTTGGTCCTTCTCTGAAACGTGCCCACTATAATGGGAAATAAGTTTCATACCTTAACTTTCACTCATTTCATTCACTTATTCTCATATTTTTTGTCAGAATATCACATATATAGATACATAAATTAAATAATTATTAATTTCCACAAACTTATTTCAGTAATTGACTGATAAATTAATTCCTATTCATTATGTCAATGTATGTAAAATATATAAATTCATTGAGTACTTTAAAAGCTACAATGCAATTTATCAAATTCTTTACTTACATCTGTATGATCCTTTCTCTAAGTTGGTAACTTTAAAGGTGAATATTAACTTCTTTAGTTAGAAAAAACAATACCACGTAAAACTGTTACTTCTTTTCATAGAATGCTTATTTTGTAAAATTATTAAAAAGAACAACCCTAAATCATTTATAGATTTATTTCTATCAAAAACATATTTTAGTAAGGAATTTTCAAGAAATAGTGAAATATAATCATAATGCTATTATATATATATATATATATATATATATATATATATATATATATATATATATATATATATATTCATTCTTTGTTTTGTTACTTGGGCATTTTAGTCTCTCCTGTTAAGGTTGGTTTGAAATTGAAATTTCTTGTGCTATTAAAATTAGATGGACTGTGATTAATCAATTTTCCCACATGATAACTTTTAAAAAATATTGACCTCAGTTCTATGATCACAAACATCTTACTTAATTTGCATTTTTTGCTTTACTAACATTCTGATATAGCTATTTTCTGTAATATATAGAGTATATTTTGTAAGATTTATGCAGAAACAAAGTTGTTTCATAGCAATAAAGAAATAAGGAACTGTTTGTGGCCTGTCCTGTTTTATAGTCTTTCCAGTATCAAGCATATGTAAAATCAGTAATCACTACCTCAAAGAAGTTGCATGTTATGACACAAAGTGGTAAGTATTGATGAACTGTCAACAGGAAAAGGTCTATAGTCATGGCTTTCATTTCTGTGCATGAACAAGGCATGCTTGTGGGTCAACACTGTGTAGTCTTGGCTTTCATTTCTGTGCATGAACAAGGCATGCTTGTGGGTCAACACTGTGTAGTCTTGGCTTTCATTTCAGTGCATGAACAAGGCAGGTTGGTGGATTCCTATTAGTCAACATTCTATAGTCATGGCTTTCATTTTAGGCTTAAAAAGGCAGGTTAATGAGTACTTATCTATGGGTCAACACTCAACAGTAAGGCAGGCTGATGGGTCCCTATTTATGGGTCACCAATTTGCTCTCCCTTCATAATCAAAAAGTGTTTATTCATCCAACATCATAATTACACTAAAATTACATACTTGCCTAAACACTCACAGTAAATCTAATATTCACAAAACCTACCTGATTATCATACCGCCTCCCTCTGTGACCAGACTTTGCTGTTACTAGTTTCTTGGGTTGTGCAGGACTTCTGGTGTTAACTCTTGAAATGTGGCCATCTTGTTTGTTTTTCATATTTCTTTTGACCTCACACTGATGCCCATGTGCACTGCTGGGTCTGGATTATTGTAAAATAATATATTTTTATGGGATTTGCAGCCAATCAGCATCTTCCAAAATTCACACTACAGATTCACCAAGGTACTTTCATTCCATTTGATTTCCTAGTACTGCAGTCTGACTCTTGTATCTTGACCATCAACCTTTATTATTTTATTCTTTTATCAAGACACAAATGTAAATACTCCACCCCACCTTCTTAAATTATCCATCTTTGAAAAATAGAACCATGTTCCCTCAGAGACATCACTGCAATTCTAAGTACAATTAAAAATGTTGTTTTGCAAAATCACAAAAATTATACAGATATACAAGAAGCCAAAGTGATTCTGGTATCTGTCACATGCGAAAAGTGCATATAGGTCAGCTTTTGAATGCAAATTCACCCATGAAATGCAAATGTAGAGGGACAAAAGTGTTAGCTACTGCATGCCCAATGATACAGACCTGACATACACTTTTTTTAACTTGCAAAACCCCAACATGGTTTATGAGTGAAAAAGAAAAGAGTATCTAACAGTGTGATTTTGTGTTGCTTTTAGTCCTGCTGATCAATAGCTTATTTGCATAGGTAAAGTATGTCTTCTCAATTTCAGATTTTTATCAAGATCCAAGTTAGAGCATGGCCAGGGCACACATTGTGGATGTGCTGATACTTCAGATGAACCTGAACTTGGTTTTCTATATTTGTTAGTCTGATTTGAATGAGGGATTAAAGAATCAACCTACAAATCAATGCTGTAAAGGATCAACCTACAAACCAATGCTGTAAAGAATCAAACTACAAACCAATGCTGTACAGAATCAACCTATAAACCAATGCTGTAAAGAATCAACCTACAAATCAATGCTGTAAAGAATCAACCTACAAACCAATGCTGTAAAGAATCAACCTATAAACCAATAAGAATCAACCTACAAACCAATGCTGTAAAGAATCAACCTACAAACCAATGCTGTAAAGAATCAACCTACAAACCAATGCTAACAAGGATGGGGCAGTTATAACCTTCACACATTTGGGCAATCTGTTAACATTGCTCACCATTCCACTGAGTGATGTTTTAAGTCAGTAAAGATTAAATCAGTATGCTGATGAATTCCTCAGCAAGAGGACAAAAAACTTCAGGTTAGCTTTGTCTATGCTGTTTGTGTATGTGATTAAACAGTTACAACATTGTTGAATATGAATATTACACATTAACAGTCACAACATTGTCAAATATCAATAATAATATTACACATTAAACAGTCAAAACATTGTCAAATATCAATAATAATATTACACATTAAACAGTCACAACATTGTCAAATATCAATAATAATATTACACATTAAACAGTCACAACATTGTCAAATATCAATAATAATATTACACATTAAACAGTCACAACATTGTCAAATATCAATAATAATATTACACATTAAACAGTTACAACATTGTCAAATATCAATAATAATATTACACATTACACAGTCACAACATTGTCAAATATCAATAATAATATTACACATTACACAGTCACAACATTGTCAAATTTGTCAAATATGAATAATAATATTACACTTTAAGTTTTCACCAATGAAACTGAAACATATCTGTGAAGTCAGATTGAACATTCCAAACTTAAAATGCAAAATGTAGGGTTTTTTTTCCGGGTAATATCAGTGGCAGTGGTAATTAATTTTAATGATGCAATACTTACCTCTTGCTTTTGCATAGTTAACGCTTTTCCAGATGGATAATACCCTGACTCTATGATGAAAATTCATCCTTTATCCATGGTGACTGAAAGGTTCTTGAAAACCAGAAAAGCCTGACAGTCAAACCTACAGATACCTTGCCATGTACATTGTCCTTCATTCTTTTCTAGGACAAAGCTAGTGGGATATCAATGTTAGACAATAGCAGGAAAAATTACTTGAACATTAGACAAATACATTTTAATATCAGTAACATGCAACCTGTTGCTTTTGCACAGCTGAATTTGTCATTCTGATGACCCACAACTAGTGAAGAAAACACCAGAAGAGAAGTCTACTGCTGGATGGTATCCACATTGTTATCATATGACAATGAGACCAAAATGTGCAGTCACTTTGCTGAGCCAAAAAGTAAATGCAAAATGGGGAGGGGTAAAATGGTATCTCCAAAACATGGCCTCCATCAAGGCTTCCATAGCTGAAACAAAATAGTTCAGACAGGCAGTAGCTCAATTCTTAATTAAAATAAAAGAAAGATCCCTCTGAAAAAGGGACTGACAGGCTCTTTTGATAGTTAATGCTATCTACTTCAAATTGGTGTAAGCTGAAATATCAGTTCAACCTTTATGGAGAAGCTTCCTATTATTCCTTCCACCTTTAGGAGCTGTCAAATAAAAGCATGAAACCCAAACAGAATATAAAAGTCTGTCTTGATCATCCAGCAGTCTGCCTAGATCATTCCCAGCAGTCTGCCTAGATCATTTCCAGCAGTCTGCCTAGATCATTCCCAGCAGTCTGCCTAGATCATTTTCCAAGTAGTCTGCCTAGATCATTCCCAGCAGTCTGCCTAGATCATTCTCAGCAGTCTGTCTAGATCATTCCCAGCAGTCTGCCTAGATCATCCAGCAGTCTGCCTAGATCATTCCCAGCAGTCTGCCTAGATCATTCAGCAGTCTGCCTAGATCATTTCCAGCAGTCTGCCTAGATCATTTTCCAAGCAGTCTGCCTAGATCATTCCCAGCAGTCTGCCTAGATCATTCCCAGCAGTCTGTCTAGATCATTCCCAGCAGTCTGTCTAGATCATTCCCAGCAGTCTGCCTAGATCATTCAGCAGTCTGCCTAGATCATTTCCAGCAGTCTGCCTAGATCATCCAGCAGTCTGCCTAGATCATTTTCAGCAGTCTGCCTAGATCATTCCCAGTAGTCTGCCCAGATCATCCAGCAGTCTGCCTAGATCATTCCCAGTAGTCTGCCTAGATCATCCAGCAGTCTCCCTAGATCATCCAGCAGTCTGCCTAGATCATTCTCAGCAGTCTGCCTAGATCATCCAACAGTCTGCCTAGATCATTCTCAGCACAGATAAAGGAAGAGTTATGGAAATATAGACTGCTGTTTCTGTCGTCTGCTATTACATAGGCAGAGTTACTAACTGCGGGAAATATAAAATGCTGATTTTGATGGGTTTGAGTGTGTTAATATGTACAGTTTAAAAAAAGGATTGGAAATTTTTAGATTGTTAACAATATAAATAATCATAACAATACCAATAGTGCATACGTTATGAATAAACAGACAGAATTAACATTACTGATAGGAACGAAGAAAAAAAGAATGGTTACCCCCCCAGAAAAAAAAAAAAGTAGGATACCATTTTGGGGTGTTATTTTTGTGGTATTATAGGACAAAGTTAATTAAGACAACCACACATTTTATGTGAGAAATGTTCTTTGTGTTTCATTCATTCATCAATTTAATAAAAAATAAAATGTTGTGTGATATTTACTGTCGAAATTTAAAAGATGTGTGTTTTGCAGCACAAGCCACTAACAATGTTGCAGTTTTCACAAATCTCAGGGTGGTAAAGAAAGCAGCACAAAAGCGTGCCTTGTTCTGTAGACAGTCTAAACTGAGAGAAATAAGGTTGAATATTGTTACAATTTTTTCTGCATGTTTTGGTTTTAGAATTCAGAGTTAACCATAGAATTTTAGAATTTTAATCAAAACAACTATGGCAGAGAGAGAGAGAGACATACATATATATATATATATATATATATATATATATATATATATATATATATATATATATATATATATATATATATAGAGAGAGAGAGAGAGAGAGAGAGAGAGAGAGAGAGAGAGAGAGAGACAGACAGACAGACAGACAGACAGACAGACAGACAGAGAGAGAGTCAGAGAGAGACAGAGAGAGACAATGAGAGAGGCAGGTATGTTTGGTGGGGTAGACCTGTTCTTGGGTAGGTACGGTGGGGCTGGGGACAGGATGAGGTTAGGTTGCTGGATTTTGGTTTGAGTGCAATATAGTGTGTCAAAATTATAGGAGTAATGGGTCAAAGTTGCTGAAAGGCCCTCTTAAAGGGATTGTGGACCAGCCTTGGGCCATAAGCAGTTGCAGAAGTACTCAGTGCAAAATATGACTATAATCCAATATACTGTTTGGCCCTTGAAACCAGTCAAAATTCCAGATCCATCTAAATTCAAGCAGTGCTAAAGATGGCCTACATCCAGCTGATTCGAAATAATTTTGAACCTTATAAGTTACGCTAAGCACACAAAATTCCAACATGAAAAACCCATTCTAAATTAACAACTCTTTAATATTAAGTCAATTACTTAGGTGGCTCACACAACATTGGTATAGGATCACTCTTGAGATGAACCAAACATGAAGGTGGACAATCTGTAAGCTGTTGTTCAGGAGTTCTCTGGGTTAAGTACTGCATGGTCTATCAGCAGGTTGAGAAAATCATATATATATATATATATATATATATATATATATATATATATATATATATATATATATATATATATATCCTTATTTAGCATAATAAAGTACATACATAATGTTATGTAATTTCAGCACAAAAGTGGACTTTTCATATGTTTAACATTCTATTTCAATTCAAGGTATTCTGTATTCTATACAGCATAAGGAAAAGAGACTGGGAGAAAGGGACTATATACCATGTAGCTAACCTATAATAAAGTCTACATAATGCTGAGAAGGCAAATGTGATTTTGTGGTGTTTGTTTTTATTTCTATAATCATATCATTTTATGTTTTTATTCTTTTGAAGTGTTGTCAAATGTTGTAAAGCACTTAGATTAAGATTAATTGCTATATAAAGTCCTCATTATTATTATTATTATTATTATTATTATTATTATTATTATTATTATTATTATTATTTTATTTCCTAGGTCTGAGAGTAACTTTGAGAGGCTTCCATTTTTTTTTCTTATTTGATCTATATTTACAAAAACTTAATCATGATATGACCATTTATTTACAATACCTTTTTGATTTAGGAGCATTTATACATCAAAAGAAGTCTTTCTGTGAAAACCTCATGTCAATATGACTTTCTGCTTAATGGTGATACTGGATATGAGATTGGCACATCACAGGAAGTCAGAACCTCATGCTGCTTTGATTATTCATTCTGGAAGAGTATTGATAACCTAATTTTCAATATTGCCACTGGCAGCCATATTGAATGACAAATCAGTACAGAAATCTTGTGGTGAAAATCAAACATTAATATAACTTATGTTCAGGATGAGATACAATAAAATTTGAAAGATGGATAAACTAAACTGGTTTAATGTTTTTTTAATTAAAACTTCAACTTGATAGGACTAACTAGACTGGTTTAATGGTTTTTTTTGGTAAAAACTTTATCTTGATAGGTCCAACTGGACATTACATGTATGTTTTTTTTTAGTTAAAGCTTTATCTTGATAGGACCATCTGTGTGCAGGAAGAACAGGTACAACAAGATTTTCAAGAGACAACTATATTGGATAATACTACAACACCATTTCCACTTAGGACCAACTAGATATCAAAAAAAGTCTTTTAGTGAAAACTTCATGGTGATATGACCATCCATTCAGGTCTAGTGGCTTCAAGATTTTCAAAAATGTTGCCATGGTGGCCATATTGGACATAAAATCAGCTTCATTGTCATTCAGGACCAAATGGGCATCATAAAAAGTCTTCATGTTCACTAAAGTAATGATAGCAAAGTTATTTCAAGATGACTGCCATGGTGGCCTGATACTGGACATCAGATTAACAACATTTTGATTTAGAACTAACATGAGAAGACTTTCAGTAAAAAAATCCAGTCAGTATGACCATCCAATCAGGAGAAGCAGCTAGCTGGCCAATGTCATAGTCATGTTTGATGTGCAAGCATCTATGACCAACCAGACCATGGAATGAATGTGTGTATGAAATTTCATGGCAATCCTCCAAGTAATTCAGGAGGAGTAGTGATAATAGACTTGTGTTAATAGAGAGACTATTGTAACTTTGTATCACTGTCATTGGAACATTGTAGATAAATCCCATGGAAATTGTAGATATACTATAAGGATAACCTAGATTCTAGGTTTCTTGGTGTAGGTTCAAGTTCAAAAATTCCATCTAGTTCAAATTCCATTTTATCTCACATTCCACAGATTCCATATGATATTATTTTGTCCCAGATTCGAGAGAGAGAGAGAGAGAGAGAGAGAGAGAGAGAGAGAGAGAGAGAGAGAGAGAGAGAGATATCACAGGGGATTTCAATTAAATTTTTATGATTGCTTCATTTAGAAAACACAGATTGTTTTAATTTTAGTGTCATTTTCTCGTGCCAATAATGATTACATGTAATAAGTTAAAATTTATCAGTAATGTAAAGAAAATAAAAATAACAGCATACTAAGAAACCATATTAAAATGCATATTAATTTGTCACAAAATGATATAGTACCATTATATCACATAGTTTTGTACCAACACTTTAAAAGTCATGCTATATTTAAGTGTGTGTGTGTGTGTGTGTGTGTGTGTGTGTGTGTGTGTGTGTGTGTGTGTGTGTGTGTGTGTGTGTGTGATACTGTTACACAATAAATCTAAACATCTGTGTATCAAGATACTAAATCACAGGTTGGAAATTTTTCATGTCACAACCACCTGAGAGAAGTATATATTTCTTTTTCCCTTGAAAGAGTCAAACGTTAAATACAGAAGCATTTTCAATGACATTTTTTATTTATTTTTGTTTAAGCTTCAAATATGCAGTCATTGCATGAGGACATGTTTATGCAACTATTCTTTGGTGTCAGGATTGGCTAAGACATGAATATGCATCTGATCCTAAGGTGTCAAAACTGGGGAGAGGGGAATGAGGCCATGAACATGCAACATATTCCTGGGGAGTCTCTATTTGGGCAACTAATTGTATAGGATCAAAATTGGGGTTGGAGGGGCATGAAAACATGTATAAAACTTAGTAAAGGGGTCAAAATTGTGAAAGTATGTAATAAGTGTGAACTTTAATTAAAATAATGATTCAATTGACAAAAAGAAAAAACCCTTGACTCTTGGTTGTCTTAGTGTCTAAAGTAACAACATCAAGATTTCTGAAGTGTGTGTGTGCGTGCGTGCGTGCGAGAGAGAGAGAGAGAGAGAGAGAGAGAGAGAGAGAGAGAGAGAGAGAGAGAGAGAGAGAGAGAGAGAGAGAGAGAGAGAGAGAGAGAGAGTGGAATTCCTCTTATGAAAAGGGCAATTTTATCAATATTTGGTTATCCTCTACACAAATTTACTTGAGACTTAAGCCATTCAGACGAAAAGTTTACTTTGTTTGCCTAACCATTATGATAATAATATTCATGCATTATTTATCATTGCAAATAAATTAAATCAAGGTTTCCAACTGAAGCCTTTTAATCAGAAGAAATAAATGTACTAATTTTGCCATCAATTTTTTACGTGCATTAACCCGCATTTTATTTTCGGTTCCAGTGACATGTAATGATGTACAAGAAAAATATTATTGAGGTACTAATGCCTATTTCGGCACGCGCGCCTGTCTAAAAGTAGAAGGAAAAAAAATAGAGTCCACCATTCTGACACCGTTCAAATGACCTATATTTGACTTACGTTGAATTCTTGGGCTCATATTCAGGTTTATACTCTTTGAGCACGTGTGGAAGTGTTGTTGTTTTGTGTTCATTCATCCTTTATCTGTCTTTCTATCCATTACAAAGTAACGGGCAGATACAAATATTGGTGTTACATATCGCTGGGCACTTTGCCAGGTCGCACGCGGCCATGTACTTCAAGTCATATGACTGATAGCCTATGGCAACATTGATCATGTGACATCAACTAATAAGTCTACCCACTAATAATATAATGTTTCTGTCTGTTCCATATTTCCAAAATATTCAGTTTTACGAACTGAAACTACCACAAAAACAAATCACGAAGCACAACAATGACGTTGTTGATAATGCCGATATACAAATTGCAAGCAATAATAATAATAATAATAATAATAATAATAATAATAATAATAATAATAATAATAATAATAATAATAATAATAATAATAATAATAATATCCTGACACCAAGCCGACACTTAAACACTAACCTTTTAATTCTGAACGTTAAACAAGGCTGCTGTTATCATCATTTTTATAAGTCTTTGGTTTGATTCGGCTGGGGTTCGCGCTCCTCTTCCCCATCCATTGCGTACGCTCTAAACACTTAATCCATCGGAGCGGTCCGTGAGACTAGTTTAATGATATCATACGCTCCATCAAGCTGTGAAAGTGGTTGCGTATACAAATCCAGTCGTGAAACTAGACGGATTATTTCTAATACTAAATTCAGTTGTGAGACTAGTTACACTGTCATACGCTACATCCAGCTATGAGACTAGTTACATTATGTCATTCACAGCATTCGGCTGTGAGACTAGTTACAATATGTCTTACATTACATTCAGCTGTGAGACTAGTTGAGTACACTATATCCAGCTGTGAGACTATTTTCGTTGTCATAAACTACAACCAGCTTCAAGACAAGAAATACACAAATGCAAACAAAAATAGTACGTGCACAGTGATTTTGTCGACATGAATATTTTTCTAAGTTTACCCCAATAAGAACAAGGTTTTACAGCGATCCATAACAAAGTTCAGAAAACATTATCATGTAATGTTTTCAGCTACAAAATATAAAGGAAAAACACTTAAGAAAAATGCGCATGTTTGAATGATGACCATAGCATATACCATATTTCATTCAATGGAAACTGCATGACTAATTGCATTCTCATGATTTTGCGGTACATTTCGTTAGATGCAACTCAGTGGGGGAATAACTCGTATTAAAAACATTGTAAAGCACTCACGGCACTAATGTAGTTCCTATGGTAAGCCTATGCAAACAACATGATATTAAAACTTCAATAACTTAAAATTTGTGAGTGCTCATGACCAAACCATTATTTATCAGCATAGATGAAACCTGGAAGTCAGCTTCTGTGCAGAAGAAAGGATATGAACGGCGGCATTTTCTGGGCCTTCATATTTTTGAAACATGTGCTTTCAATTCCGCACCAGAGTTAGGTGCTAATTTTAGTAATGAGTGTTCCAAACTCAAGGCTATTAAAGGACTGAAATTACATCAATAAAACGATGTCTCTATTTTTATTCACTTTCAGCTGGGATAAGGTCTCAAAAGATTCTTTTTGCAAAAACAATTCTTACATTATTAATCAATCCTGGTCAGCCAAACCCGTATATACTCTATATAAAGGACTGAAATTACATTAATAAAACGATGTCTCTATTTTTATTCACTTTCAGCTAGGATAAAGTCTCAAACAAATTCTTTTTGCAAAGACAATTCTAACATTATTACCCAATCCTGGTCAGTCAAACCCATACATACTCTAGTAGTCTAATGTTCACCAATTTCTAGGCTGGTTCCCATTTTTCAATACAATTAATACCGTGTGTCCTACATAGATTTATCGATAAGCATGTCATCGATTCATGCCCTTAATATTTTCAAAGCTGCATAGTAGCCTATAAATAAAAAAAAACTGTTATGCAGAATTATACACAGTGTTCATTATACATATTGTTTATTATACACAGTGTTCATCTGTAAGACATAAAGTTAAATAATTATAATACTAATTGCTGGAGCAAAGTAATCTGTTGATGCACTTTTTTTAAGAGCATCACCATACGATCTACAAAATTGCATGGCTATCCAAGGAAAAGTGTGATGTTAAATAGTAAACATGGATTCATCGATTGGGGGGGGTAAATTAGTGATCCTCTTGAAAGGTGACCGTAAATGGCTCTCTGGAGTCAATAGAAATTTAACATTAGTCCCTCAAATAAAATTATTATGGCCCTCTAGAGTTAAGGGAAAAGTATATGTGAAAAAAGTTAAAAAGTTTAATACGAGACGAAAGTCTGGTGTGAAATGAAAATAGGTGAATAATGTCCATAGGTTGAACATGAGATAGTACATAATGACCATCACGCCGTCGTACTTACGGCACCCAACTGTTTCCATCAATACTTACACCTCCTCACCAAAGGGAATGTAAAGTAGCAGGACACATTGTAAAGCACTCACGAACCCAGGAAGGTTTAGTTTATGTAGAAAATGAATATGAATGTTCACACACACACACACACACACACACACACACACACACACACACACACACACACATTAACAAACAAACATCAAGGGTTTAAAACACACAGCCAGCCAAGCCGTATTTTATGTTAGGTGTCATGAGAGATAAAAAGGTGGTACAATCCTTTGGGTAATTGAAAATACACATAGAGTCCTAAAGGTAGTTTGAGTTTGAGAACCCTAAGACATAAGAGTAGAGTTACGACTCGTTTTGTCATTCTTGTTGTTCCTGCTGAGAAATGTATTCCTTCATCTCAGCTTCCTGTCCATTCAATCTCTACTGAACCCTTACCCAGCTTTCGTTGAAACATTATTGCAATTGCTGGGTTCCGTTGATCTGTTCGTAGCATTTTGCCGTGGATAGTCATTCTTGGGTTCCATTGATCTGTTAGTGTCATTTTGCAGTCAATGGACACTACAAATTTGGGCTAATATTTCACCATAACAATCTTAGAACCACATAGTTTTATATGGAACTCGTGCCCTACACAAATCAGTAAATATTCTAATAGGAATGCAATCATTCGTTGATTAACTCAGTGTGTAGAGACAACGGTGCTTGGACCGAGTGTGCGAAATAGTGATGTTCTTGCAGGATACTCTGGGGGCTGTATATATGAAATATCTCATATAGCATTATATGTGCTGATGAAATAAATTTTAAATTTAAAAGTCAGTTTGATGATGTGCGTGCCATTATAATGTACGAACATAGTTGTTGATGAAAAATACATTGATGATATATCCTGATAATTCCATATATTAATCATATGTGTTGATAATTTCATACTTTGATTGTATCTATTGAGAAGTAAATGTATTGATAATGTCAGATGACAAGCAACATAATTTATGATTATTTGTTGAAAGTCTATGTTTTGATCGTCTCCATCTAGCAACGATACCATTTTGTTATGTCCATTGTTGAGCTTAGTTTGCTAATGAGTACAGTTGTTATACCAGAGTTTATGAAAGTGAAAGAATGTCAGTGTCAGCTAGTGTTCCATAAATCGCCACCCCCTTTTTGCTACCATTCTGGAAGCCGTATTGCTGATCTGACTGATCAATTTGGAAAATAAACCTATGTTGATCAAGATCTCAGACGAGTGATAATGACCGACATTCGCACATAGTAATGATGTTGTATCAGAAGGCTGTCATTTTGGAGGGTATGTTTGTCATCAATTCTGAAATATAGGCTTAGTCATCAATATTGTAGAAGAGGTATAGCGATATCCATTTTTGACAAAACGTGCTTAATAAGTCTACGTATTTAAGGTCATAGATAAGTTTCGTTATGTATATGTTTAATAATCATGCATTTATCGTTGAATTATGTTCCATTCAGACTATAGTAAAATGTGTGCAAATGATATTATATAAAGCTTGCGATTACATCGTTTCTGCATTGCTACACAGACTGCATATTAAAATGGTCAGTCACAAAACCTTGAGCGATATTTGATCCAGCTGGGCATCTTGTTGGTATTCACAATAAGCATAGAATAAAAGGTTGTATCAAAAATGGCAATATAATAATATCCATAAGTGGGAATACTACAGTGCCAGTATTTCAAACAACAACAACAACAACAACAACAACACACACACACGCGCGCGCGCGCGCGCGTGAGTATATAGCCCGATCAGTGTTTCAAAGTAACATGAAAAGGAACACATTGTCTAGGTTATAGATATATGAAAGTACATGCTCGGTAAATACAAATTAGTGTCGGAGAGACATTATATTATTCTAATGGCCTTTAGAGTCACACATGACTTCCACGCATGTGCACATTATTTAAATTCCATATATGTGTCTAAATAGCTTTTAAAATCAATATATTCTTACTTTCTTTGCCACTTTTTTTATTATCACGATTCATATTGCCTTTGCTAAACAGACGTTCGAAAGAAAAGTATCGATTAGAAAACCCAAAAGCCATAACAACATGTTTAGCTGTAGCATGTTGCAAGGGGAATCAGCCAAAGTTGCTTAAGTTATCACAGTCAAAGATTTGAAGGCGCTCACCAGTTATTATGTACTTTTGTGAGAGTGGCGTAGGTAAGGTGAAGTTGTTTGCAATTGAAACATGCAAAGTGGAGAGAATGTTGGCATATCTCTTTACTACTTTGATGTAATGTGGTTGATGTAATGTTGCTGACATTTCTTTGAATATTGTGCTTATGGAAATTGTACAATTTCAACACACTGCTTACTCAAATGACAGTCCCTTTGTGCTACAAAGATTACCGTGAATTAGTCCAAAATACACTATATTTGGCAACTTTTAAAATTGGAAAAAAGAATTTAGCCTAAAGAGACAATACCAGCTTATGAAAGTGCAATGAACGAATTACCAAATATATAAAATGTAAAAAAGCTATTGTTGGCTGTTTATTTCATAATTTACCTCTAAGTTCAGGAAGAGAAAATGAAAATGTGGAACTAGCAGCGTTTTGAAAGATGCATGTCTGGAGTAAGGTGAAGCGGTATGTTCTGTAACCCATTTTACACACATCAATCATACACCAAAATAATATAGTATTAAATGATCTTGGTTATCTATGTGCAAATTTTACCTGATCATTTCAAAGTAAATAAAGTCTGAAGGACTTTATGTAAAGGTTGTGAGTGATTAGATAAAATGCACATATTTATAAATACCCAACCACGATCATTTGATCCTTATAATTCCTATTTACTTCCTTTCGAACATCAGATCCGCAGATTTAATAAGCAAAACATTTACTTTTATGTACATCACTGTTTTTTTTTTATTAATGTCTTATCTGCAATAGAATACGCAACCCTATCTTCACTAGCTAAGATTCATCAATTCTTTGTACAGTGATACGAGTAGAATGCCATGGTGGGTCATGCCAGTTACATATCGTTATGATCATTAGTTCTATATATAAAAAGATGGGTGTTACAGTTACACAATGAATGTTCCCTACTTTTCGAAACTTACGCTTGCGTATGGCATATGTTGTTATATCAACATCGTTGTTATTTTCTTCGCATTTCGATCTTTCTAAAGCGAAATTGTGTCCATTTTTAGTGAGATGCCTTGGTTTACATATGACCCCGACCTTTAATAACCGCTGCTGTGACATGTTGCCGAGGTGAAATGTAATACTTTCTGAAGATTGCCTTCTAAAGCCTGCTGTATGCCTTCTTCGACAAAAGGGTTGGTGTTGGAGTGCAGGTAGGTCTGTGCAATTGCAGTGTATTAACTTCCGATGGTCGATTGTAATCTGTGGCTTGTTTTTTGATCGGAAATCATAGGATTGAGAGGTAGGAGCTTGTTGCTATTATTAGGGTGTATATAAAACTTCAAATCAAATAATCTGGAAACAGGGAACAAAAGTCCACAGAATTGACGATGTGTAAAAAAAAATCAGATCAGTATCATGTGACCGATTACATATGATCAAAACGTAGAAAACGTAGTCAATCGATGAAAATTGGAATTATAGGGAATAAAAGGTTCATTGAACAATACTTAAGATATACAAGGTCTTTTTTAAAACAAAAAAGTCAGTATAATCAGTGAGGGTAGTCGTGGAAATTCTTTATCTTTAAAATTGTTACCTATGCAAAATACTAATCTGATGAGCGCCACTTTTTTTCGAAACGTATTGTATGGGAGATAACACCGCCTTTTACTTCACTTATAAAGTTGCTGCCCTTTTCCTGGTGTAGATTGTAATATTAAAATTTTTTTTAAGGCAAATTTCCTATTGTCTTTCATAAATCAATATTCATTTTTAGAATTATCTTTAGATATGAATAATATAGGTTTATATAATCAAAATCAGATTATATATACAATCGCAGAGTGGTAACAAGCTCTGTAAATCCCATGATAAAATGTCTCATTTATACGGACATACATATGTCCAGATTCTGCTTATTTATAGCAAAACCTTGCCAAAAGTCGTGTGGTAAAAAAAGGTCATCCAATCAGATACCAGGAATAAAAATTAATACGTGAAGATGTTACTCCTTGAATTTATCTGTGAGTTTTGTTAGGCATGCTCCTATACAACATTATGGTCTCTTCAGTGGTAGACAAATCATATGCTTACATAATGCAGCTTGTATATGTTCACTTATATTACAGCCTTTTAGATGACTAACAACAATTATGGACTACTTTATAAATTTATAGCTGTAAAATATTTTTCTTTTCTTTCAAAACAGAGATGACGGATCTTTTTTTTTTTTGTTTTAAAGAAAAGATGTATGTGCAAGATTTCCCATTCGTCTTAGCTTGACTAATTTGCTTGATAGAGCATTAATGAATAAAGAAAACATCATCGTGTCCTGGACATGTTTACAGATCTCGGCACATATTATAAATTTGAGAAAACTGCACTATAGACACGATCCTAGCTAGGTAATATATAACATTGCAAAAGAGATAAAAGAGAAAGCATTTAAACACACATACGAAGTTTGATTCAAACTACGTCACAAACAAGCTAGAAAACACACTCATCTAAAAAAACTACATATTATTCTACGAATTTAAGAATGAAACGAAATTAAGTAAAAACTCAGATAGACGTAGTCATCGAGTTACTTAAACTTCATTCAATTTTAATTCAGAGAAAGTATAGCTGAGTCACGCAGCTGCTCAATCTACAACACGTTTGCCCTGGATATAGTTTTTACATTGAACAACTATGATATATTCATAAAACAGTTTTGGTTATAAAGAATTACTACAAAAAATTACAAAAACTCTCCTGGCACTTTACGGACAGGGAGAATTTAACATGGGCAATTTAACAATAGGGAATGTATAGCGACAAAATATTGGGCTTTTATACGGACTAGGGAAATTGATCACAGGGAATGTATTGGATCTGTATATACGGACAATATGAATTGAACAGGGGTGACGTCACGGTACTGGACACTGGCAACAAGTGGCTGACCTGAATCGGACGAAATATTGTTGCAAGTGGCTAACCTGAATACGCGTTACTCTAGCGACAATAGCGACATTGCTAATATTGTTACAATAGAGACAATTGTTACTCTATTGACATAGAAACATAAACATAGAGTTTTATTTAGAGACAGGATTAGATACATATACAGAAACATGACATTACACAAACATAGAGTTATGAACATAAATCTATCACACACAAAATCGAATAAAAAACGTTTAAGGCAAGAGAGAAAAAATATTTGTTCGACGTAATGAAGTGGCCCTGAAAAGAGCCTTTAAAATTGTTTCTATTTTCTCTTCCACAAAGTTCTTATCTTCTCCATCACATTTATTGTCTTCTGCTTATTGTTCTCCTCCTTCTCATCATCATTTTTCTTATCCTCCTCTTGTTTCTATTTTTTTAGTTTTCTTCATCTTTTTCAATCTTATCATCTGTTCTTTGTCCTCTTTATCCTCCTTGATCATATCTCATAATTGTTCCTTGGCCTGTTTAAATTATTCATCTCTGTTTACTCAGTGGAGGTTAGTAATAATAACCATCATGCAATCTAACCAGCATCTCTTTCACCATTTCCAGTTCGTCGACCATCTTCTGCTACTTCAACATCTTATTCATGAGCTTAGAATCCATTTTTGTTATTCAATGTTGAATTGGATTGGATTTTGAAATAAACTGGCGTTTAATTGGGTATGTGCCAGTGTTTAATGAACACAAGGCAGGAACTTAAATACATCTGGGGGAGGGAATCAGAGACGCCTCTCACAGGCTTTAATGCAATCAAGGAGTGCTGCTAAATAATCCGTCAGGTATTGGAACTATATGTTTCCTATTGCCTGAATGTTAGGCTTGATACGAGTAGGATTAGACCCAACACGCATTCATGGTTCAGCATTGTGGCCAGTCCGAATTTAGGGAGTGAGATTTGTGTACACCAACTCTTGTTTGGTGCGTTTGTTTGTGCGTGCAATGCACGCTTCTGAGTTGAGTGGGGGAGGAAAGGGAGAAAGAGGAGTGAAGGCGATGGGTCTGGGTCATCCTGTACGAATTAAAGCGGCAAGTATTTAATGCCGGAAGATGGTTTTATTGTTTTTGATAATACTTTGTGCTGTTATGAGATGGTCTTGTTAGTGAGATTCCTTTGATGACATCCATTGTGGTATGTTTTTATTTGCCACCTTGTGTGAATAGTTCTTATAGCTCTAGGGAAAGACCATCTTATATGCTATTAAGTTTGGGGGTCCTAAGCAGTGTTTTTAGCTTAATGTTGGGGCCTGTCAGTTTTGGGCTCGTGTGGTGCGTTTTGAGATAATATCTGTTCGTAGACTATTCATTTGCCACCTTGTTTGAAAGGGCCTGATGGTCATTGGTCTTATAGATCATCTTATACAGTTCTATTTGGAGTCCTTACTATATGTTTTATGACTATTTTATAAAGCCATTTGTGTGGCGGGCCCTGATGATTCTGGTGTTCTGGTCACCTTTTAGTTTTGGAGACCTTGATAGTGGTATGGCTGTCATCTCTTGTGGTTATATTGGAGGATTAGAATGTTATTGAGTGTTTTAATGGAGTTTAGGATAGATATAGTTGGAAAAAGATGGTTGTTATGCAGGAGTGAGAGATTAGTGGGGTTAAAGATATTAGTGCATGTCTATTTTTTTAAATTTTAAATTTTAATAAGGGGGTTGTCTGTTTTATTTAATTGTTTATATAATTGATTTGTTGGGTTTTAATTTCTGCAGCATTTGTACATTTGTTTGCAGATATTGTTTTCCCAAGTGAAACAAGTGTGTTATTAGTCCTACGGAGATTAGTTTTAACTCTTATGTTACTCCGCATTAGTGTCTCTCCCGAGTGCTCTGGTTCGTCTTCACGACTTCTCAGAGTCTCCCATGTGGAGCTTTCTAGTTTTGGGTTATATTTTTGGTTGGTTGGTTGGTTGATTGGTTGGTTAGTTGGTTGGTTGGGGGTGTTGGTTGGTGTTATGTTGTCTTTATATTTCACCCCTGAGTCCTAATTCAGCTATGAATTTTATAATGTTATTGTATGAGGTCTTAATATTGCGATTATTTTCCCGTATGATTTCGAGTAAGTTGATGAGGATTCACTTGCTTGTTGTGTTATTTTGCTATTTGCAGTTTGTTGATATTGTGGGCAGTTGTTAAAGATTTGTGTGAGATCCTCAATGGTGTGGCAGCAATAGCAGTATACTGTTGTGAGTTTTGACCTCAAATATTTTCCAAAATTGGTTTCAAGTAATGTTTTGCCGAATAGTATTTGACTACGTTGATCTGAGCTATTTGTGTTTCGTGGCCTTATGGATCTATTGACTTCATTTAGGTTGGAGTATAGTGTCCTGCCTTTAGCTGAGTTATTCCATGTTTCCTGTCATTTTGCATTCATGTTATGTTTCAGCTATGTTGATGATTTCATGTTCGCTGTATTTGAATGTGGCGGGATTGGGATCTCTCAGTTTACTTTTTGGCGACTCTATCTGCTTATTCGTTGCCGATGATTCCGATGTGAGATGGTATCCACATGAATTCTACTAACTGTTTTCTTGTGTATATGTTTTTAGTAGGTGGTAGGCCTCGGTAAGGAAGTTTTTTTATTATTAAGATTTAGTGTTTAAATTTTGGATTGATGTAATAACACTAAGGGAATCGTTTGTGATTGGTGTCGTGAAATTGTTATTTTTCTGTAACCATTTTAATGCCTCAATGATGGCCCAGAATTATGTTGTGTATATGGAGCAGTGGACCGGCAACCTGATTTCCATTTGAATGTTGAATTGTGGGATAACCACTGCTTCTGATGCTCTGGCTGGGTCAGGTGATTTTTATCTATCGGTATGTATTTTGACGAAACCAGAATGGGTGTTCTGTTTATCTGATGCAATGGTACTTTTTAGTTTTAGTTCCTGTTCCAATTTATTTGTTTTCGTATTCAATATTGTTTGTTAATCCTTGGTCTAATGTTGATCCAAGGTGCTTGACTAGGGAGTTTTGTTTACTCCTCCTGTTGTTCCAAGACTGACAGTTGTCCCCTTAATTCGAGTCTTTGTTTCCCGCCGAGTGTGTTTGGAACTAGTTTATGGCTAGAGTTAACATTGCATTTGCTGATAGCCTTCTTTGTATGGTGTGAGTTTTTATGGCTGGATAACCGAATTGAGCATTTGAGGAGCATTTCTTGTCTTCGCATTTTTAATGGTAATTCTCCAGTAATTACTTGTAATTCATCATGTGAGGTTGAAGGTAGAGTGCTGGTGCAAATAATTCGTGCTTTTCTTTGGATGATATCCAGTTTCTCCAGGCGAATTGGCTTAGCAGATTTATAAATTTGGCTACTGGAGTCTAGTTTCAATCTTGTAAGTGCCCTGTAGATTGTTATCAACGTTTCTTAAGGTTCCTTAGTAGTTTTAATATCTTTGTTGTAGTTTTGGATAAGGTGGTCAGTGTGATATTTCCATTCGAGTTCTTTGTTGATGTACATACCTAGGAACTTTATCACGCCGACTTATTTAATTATTTAATTTTGGATGTATAATTTGGATGCTGTAATTGTAAGAAAATTTTCTTATTGCTAATGCTGTAAAATTTGGTATAGACACACTAGCTGCAGACGCTAACGCAGGCGATACAAGAAATTCATTCATCGCCGCTTGTACAAATCTTGGTATAGCTCCACCAGGTGCAGCTGCAAATGGCGACGAGATGTTAAATTTAATAAACGGAGTTATTAGTACACGTAATATAAGATATAACGAGGGATTTGCCAAACGAAAAGCATTTGCCGCAGAATCTCGCCAAATAACTATGATGCTGCCGTTAAGCACAATTTTAGGATTTTGTCATGATTATAACAAAGTGTTTCGAGGAATAAAACATAGCATAATTTTAGATCGAGCTGATCAAAACGATTGCATAATGCGTACTGATGGGGTAGCCGCATGTCAATTTGCTATTACAAGATTAGCACTGTGGATGCCTCGGGTTGTCCCCTCGATAGCTAAAACGATGGAGTTCGAATCTTTACTAGCCACCTTTACAAAAAATATACACTTCCAACAGAACAGGATTTATCAAACAGCCATTCCTAATGCGACTGATTACACGTGGCGTGTGACGACCACGCCCAGCGAACAACTACTGCGACATTTGTTCGTCGTATTTCAACGAGAAGCACGTCGTAACAATCAGACAATGAACAACTCCGTATTCGATAACCCAGACGTTAGACGAATATTTACTAGAACAAATTCCAGACAATATCCCGAACGTGCCGTCGAATGAAATTTTGCTGACGATGAAACAAAAACATCTCTAGGCCGTACATGTATCTCATGGAAGCAATACAAAAATATCAGGACGCTGACAGTGCATCTCAAATATCAATATAAGAGTTTCGATCGCTCTATCCCATCTTTTACTTTGACGTATCAAATCATTTGGAACGTGTTATCGGATCGACTGCAGTTATCGAGGTCACGTGGACACTGGGTGCTCTGCCAGCCGAACAGTATAATGTATACGCGCTATTGGTTAGTGACAGATTTCTGACAATCGATTCGACCAAAGGAAGAATGACGGTAAAAGTTTAATCTAACAACTTGGATATAACATCATGAAAACCAAATAAACAACTCGAGAAATATACCCAACATCTGGTCAAGTTGAAAAATTATCAGAAGCTATTGCTAAACGCAGCATTGTTTCTTTGATGATCTCTCCGGGAACTTCGAATAAAACTGCAGTAAAAGTCATGCTAACGCAACAACAAATTAATAAACTCGATCTTAACAAACCTTTTGTACTGAAACTATCTGTTTCTCAAGTCACCGCAATGTCAAAAGCAAGGTGTATTTTTTTTTCGGACCAGCGTTATCAGTATTAGCTAGCACAATAATACCTAAAGTTTTACCAATACTTGGTACACTTGGACTTGCGGCTGCATCAGGAGCAGTCTCTGACGCAACGAAGAAAGCAGTCGAAAATCGTGGTATCAAACAAATCTATCGTTAATGTTATGTAACAGTATAAAATAAAATGCCGCAACGAAAATCAAAATCGTCGAAAAAAAAAGAAAACAACAAAACGCAAACAAACAAAACAAGGAGGAATTATTCCTTTCGCTTCGCTGCTAGCAGGATTAGCGGGAAGCCTTCTTCCAAACTTACTAGGAATCGGACGTGGATTAACTCTACCGAGGACCAGACGTTATTGAGCAATTTTGACATCATGGAAAAATTTAAGGACGTTGTTGGATTTCGAGGAGTATTTTCCAAGGACGAACTCGATAACGTACCAACAGGTGGTTCGTGTGTTGTAAATATTGAAAACTTCATAAATTTAAGGTCGGTGATAAAGTTAGAATTTCTTTGACATAAAAGGTATTTGCAAAAGGATTTACTCCAAACTGGAGCAAAGAAGTATTTGTGGTTGATAAAGTACTTTTGACAATAACTGTCACATACGCGTTAAAAGATTTGGCAGGGGAACCGATCGTAGGTAGTTTTTACGAACAAGAACTACAAAAAAATGAACAAGATGTTTTCGTTATCGAAAAAGGAATTAGGAAAACAGGTGATAAAAGTTTAGTCAAGTGGCGTAGGTATAGCGATAAATTTTTCAGTTGGATTCCAACCAAACAAATTATGAAATAATGTTATTATAAATATCCTCTTACTTTTGTTTGACAGATTTACATTTTATTGGTTTACATAGCGATATTAGATATCGTCTGCGATCGTCAGAGATCGTCATTAAGTTAAAAATTTTAACAAATATGAAATCAAATTTCATATTATTTTGTCGGCCTGGAATGTTGATGTTTAAAAATGGTCTGATCAGCTGCCAAAACAGATGTTGTTCGGCAATAGTAAAATCAAATTTTATTATTTTTTTTAGCAATGTGATATTTGACATTATATTTTCCATTGGTTGGTCTGCTGTAATTTGATCTAACAATGACGGTGACTATTTTAACATCATGGTCAGACTCGTTGTATAAAATATCACCTTCGCTATAACCAGCAGATTTGTCTATAAAATTACTGTTAGTAATTGTAATATTGTCTGCAACTTTATCGTTAATCTTTACATCTCTTGCGGTGGTATCTTCTGCCTATAGTTCAACGAGTTGCTTAATCAGGTTTATATCATAATATAATTTTTATCTAATTTGTTGTTATAAGATGACTGACGAGGTAAAATATCACAAAAAGTTAACATATTATATTACAGCGAGCTAGCCGAAGCGGTAAGAAGATGTTTGTCAGGTTAAGGTGCAAACTCCGTTGACGTTATTGTATGGCAAGGTGATTCTCATAAACTATTATTAACAGCAGCAGAAAAAAATTAATGAAAGTACAGTAACAACTCTAAAATTTGATCACAATGATATTATAACATTTGCTCATCATTGTTAGTCTAAAACCGAATTACAAAATATTATCAATCATATCTAAAATAAATCATAACAACGTATTCGTTTGAAAAAGCTGATCTTGTTACGCTATCAGCTACAAATTTTACTGCTCTGGGATTTATATTATAATGTTTCGCCGCAGCTGAAATTGATTTGAATTTCATCTCCTCGTCCGTTTCGAGGTTTAACGAAACAACAGGTTTTGCTGGACATCTAAAATTAATACAACCACCTCGTCCTTTTCTCACAGTTTCCTGTTGTGTAACTAGTTCTAGATTTTCCAATCGATTGTCTGTTTTTACGTTATTTATGTGATTAATAACCATACCAATTTGTATAGATTCGTTAAACGTCTCGTAAACAAACCTATGCGATTGATAATTAACAAAATCTGTCGATGTTCCCATGACACTTACTATGAGATATCCCATATTGCTTATAGTATCAAGAACTCTTTTAGTTTTTCTATTTCTAATAATACCACGATCGTTAGCCTCCTACAAAGCAAAGACCGGATGCGGCTGAAACTCATCTTGTAAGGATAAATTTTCGATATTGTCAACCGTAACCGCACCGTTGTAATGATATACACGTTGCCCTTTCGGAATTTTGTTGCAGAATAATTTATAAATAAAATCTTTTCTAAACATTTCCGTTCTCTTTCCGTTTCCATATCACACTACTTTAATCTTATAACCTGCTGGTGTTAATCTTCCAACAGGAAGATTGTATATTATATGTATCACCGAACCTAATTCATTTCCAGCGTATAGCTCATACTTACGGTGAGTATAATAACGCTCTTGCTTGTATGCGCTTGTTAGATTTTGTCATTATATTATTATATTTTTTATAACTCTAATTGATTTTTTGCGCATGCGCAGTGTGTGGTAAATTATCGATCGAACAATCAATTAGATATTAGACTATAGTATAGCAATGTTGAAATTGCTTGATATAGCCAAGAAGAGCCTTATGGGAGAACCTGTAAAAATAGCGACTGCTTTTACAGGATTTGACAACAGTTATCGGTTCGATAATCAAATCGTACTGATAAATTTTACTGCAACAAATTTCTATCATCTGCTACCGACAACTGTAAAACGTGAGCTTGAAAAACACAAAAGTATAAGAATATTAGTACAATATCACGTTATATTTTCAAAACTACTTGTGCGGAAGAATCGACTAACCTGGAAACTATAGACCCTTACATCAACGCAAAATCCAAACGTGTTTTACTTGGGTCTGATCTTTTGTCACTAGCTAATGAAATACACCAATAAATCTGGAGAAAAAAATTAGAAGGATTCACCGAATTGGGTTCGGGTTGGAAGTTTGAAATGATGAAAGAAATTGTGTTTCACACGATGAAATATGACGCATTACGCGGTAGTTCGTATATCGACCTGCCACCAAAATTACAAAAATAAACAATGCTGTATAAACGTAAAAAATACGATAACAAATGTTTCCAATGGGCTGTTCTTTCTGCACTATTTCCAGCAGAAAAACATGCTGAGCGCGTTGAGAAAGTATCAGTCACGTGTCAAGATTAAATTTTAAAGATATTGACTGTCCAGTGGTAGAAAATCAAATACCAAAGTTTGAAAACCAAAATAATGTTTCGATCAACGTTTTTGGATTAGATGAAAAAAGAAAACGTCTATCCGGGATATATTTCAGAAAAAGCTTCACAATCGACTATAAATTTACTGTTTTATAAAAATCATTACGTTTGGATCAAAAACTTTAATGGACTAGTTGGTGGACAATATAATAAACGAAAGAAGAAAACGTTCTTTTGTTATCGCTGCTTACACGGTTGCAATGATAATGAAACATTCCAAAAGCATTTGCAGTACTGTAGTGACGTACAAAAATTAACAATGCCGTCCAAAGAAAGTAGCGTGTTACAGTTTGTTCATCATAATCACAAACTAAAAATTCCTTTCACCATATACGCTGATTTCGAATGCTTACTTCAACTTGTACTTGGCCTAGAAAATAATCCCAACCAATCGAATACAAGAAAAATTCAAAATCATGTTCCGTGAGGTGTAGCGTATAAGGTAGTTTGTTGCGCTGATTCGAGATTATCTAAACCAATCCAACTCTATCGTGGTAAAATCCAGCTGTTTGGCTTCTCAAACAATTGATTAACGAAGTTGATTACATATTTACTCGTTTGAAAAGTGGAACTCCGATGATAAAATTAACACCTCAACAAAAATCTGATCACGAGCAAGCAGAAATTTGTCATATTTGTGAAAAAGCTTTTGACACTGACAACGTCAGGGACAAAAAAGTACGTGACCATTGCCATTTGACCGGACAGTACCGTGGAGCGGCTCATGATCAATGTAATTTAAAATTTCATGCTCCAGATTTTATTCCAGTTATTCTTCACAACGTTCGAGGATATGATAGCCACATTATCATAGAAGCTTTTTTGATTCTGACGTAAAAGCTCGTCTAAAACTCGATAACGTCATCAAATGCATTCCAAATAATTTTGAAAAGTACATGTCAGTTACGCTAGGTAAATTACGTTTTATTGACAGCTTGCAGTTTATGGCAGCATCGTTAGATGAGCTAGCAAAAGGTTGCAGTAAATTTGATAATCTAAGAGACTGTTTTGGAAGCAGAAGTTGTCAAAAGTTTGTGATCTTCCAAGAGAGAATCTGCACTCTAATCAGTCAAAAATTAAATTAAGGTATGATAAAAACTCAAAGGAAAGTAGTTTTCAGCCTGGTGATAGAGTTCTGGCTCTCTTGTCCATACCACTAAATCCTCAGGTCACGTATTATGGTCCCTACATAGTTGAAAAGAAAGTAAATGATTTATATTACAACATAAAAACTCCTGGAAAGCAAAAAAAAAAAAAAAAACAACAACAAAACAACGTTGCCACATACATATGTTAAAGGAGTATATTGAGAGAGACAGCAAGGTAAATCATGCAATCCATTTAGATGTACCTATCCCACTCACAGAGGATTTAAGTGAATGAATGCAATCGTATACTATTGATTTTGGAGTGACAAATATCGAAATTCAGAAATTATGAATAATCGGGACCAGATACTTTCATATTTGCAACAAAAAGGAATGAACTTTAACAGTTATTATTTGAATATGGGCACTTATTCCCAGATGTTCATGCAAAAACAAACAATTTTTCATGACGTTGAAATTGTAAAATCCAAACCTGTGAAACAACACCCATACAGGATGAACCCTCTTAAAGAAAATACTTGAAAAAAGTAATTCAGTATTTGCTTGAGAATGATTTCACAGAACCCAGTAAAAGTGAATGGAGTTCACCATGTTTCCTTGTTCCGAAACCTGATAAAACTTTCCGTATGTGCACTGATTATAGGAGGGTGAACCGTGTTACTAAGATAAATTTGTTTCCATTACCATAAATCGATGACTGCATTGATAAAATTGGAAATGCAAACTATATCACCAAATTTGACCTAATGAAAAGCTTTTGGCAAATTACACTAAATAAAAGGGCAAAGTAAATTTCGGCATTCGTGACTCCAGATGGACTTTATCAACATAAAGTGATGCCAATTGGGATGAAGGGATCGCCAAGTTTTTCCAACGTTTAATGAACATGATTACGTATGGTCTAGATAATTGTGATGCTTAAATTGATGATGCCATCAAATACAACGACACCTGGAAAGAACATTTAGCGATTAGTTCGGAAAATCTTTGACAGATTCACCGATGCAAATTTCATAATTAATTTATCCAAAAATGAGTTTTGCCGCGCTAGTGTAACTTTCGTAGGACTTATTGTGTGACATGTACTAGTTAAGCCTATAGATGCTAAGGTAAGTGCTATCTCTGAATTCCCTGTGCCTGTCTGCGAAAAAGTAACTGATGAAATGTTTAGGCATGGCAGGATAGTATTGGAAATTTGTTCAAAGTTTTCTAATTTTGATGAAGTTCCCGCAAATTTCTTGAGCTAGAAAAACAAGTTTCATTGGACTGAGAAATGTCAGGAGGCTTTTTTAAAGTAAGGACCATGCTTGAATGTGCACCAGTTCTTACAGCTCCAAAATGTCAGTCAGTTCATTTAAACTGTCTGTTGATGCAAGTAATGTTTTACTTGGAGGGGTTTTGATTCAAGAAGAGGAAAGTGGTTTTTGATGATCCAGTGTGCTATTTTTCTAAGAAATTATTTAAGCACCAAAGAAATTATTCAATAATCGAGAAAGACTCTTTGGCTTTGATATTGGCATTACAACATTTTGAAGTTGACATTAGTTGAGCTCCTCCAACGATTATTGTGTTTAATGACCACAACCCCCTGACTTTCATGGACAAGATGAAAACAAAAATCAGAGATTATTAAGGTGGAGTTTGTTGTTACAGGAATATAATGTTAACATCAGGCACATCAAGGAAAAAGACAATTTAATAGCAGATGCACTATAAAGTGTATATAAATATTATTTTATGTACATTATGTATAGTAGCATGTAGTGAAAAGAAAGTTGTTTTTTTTAAATATAAATCGGTCTTTTTATTTTATGGGGGAAGTGTTATGTACATGTAATTTAATTATTTGTTTTTAAGTTTAAAATTTTTATTTTTTATTTTATTTTATTACATTTTATTATAATGATAATTTTGTATATTGTATTTGATACATTTTAGAAATTTAATTCAGTTCTGTTTGACAGATAAACATCCAGTAGTTGAAACTTTGTATCTCTTTGGTGACCTTGATTCAGAACCAGTGTCAGTTTTGGGTAAGCGACTTTTCTTTATTGTTCATTCCTAGAATAAGAATCATTATACGTGATTGTAGGCATGTAAATGTTTTACACTGTTCTAGAAAGATGACCACGTGACCCTCATACGGGAATCTATTTTGCATTTTAGATAGTCTTATAACTATCGTTATAAGAATAATTACCCAGTTGTGCTTTAACCTTTTGATACACAAACTTGTTTTGTTGTGACCAGTTTGAGTTAAACTTTTACTTTTTGAAATTATTTATTCATTCCCTAGAAAATATTAGTGCTCTTCAGAATTCTCGGACAAAAGAAATGTATCGAAATTTATTCAGAAATGTTTAAGTGGAATACTATTATCTGTGATTCAACAAGGTTGGTACAAAAATACTTTGAAGGGTAGAGCGTACGTCATCGCCTTTCATCTTAAAATTTCTTTGGTATTCAAACTGTGATTTATTTAATTAATTTTCATTGATAAGATTTCTATATTTTGATTCTTAGATTATTGTTAGATTTTATTCGTAAACCGTAAGTTCTTTTTCTCATTTATTACCTTGTTTTATCAAGGATAAAAATATTTGTTAATTTGACAACGCTTGTTGTCTTCACTCTTTTCTTGTTACTTTTTCGCGAGCTTAGACACGTAACAGGTTCGAAGGGTCTGGTACACAATGTCTTGCCATCCCGACTGACTTCAA
The DNA here is from genome assembly GCA_016746295.1 of Potamilus streckersoni. NCBI lineage: Eukaryota > Metazoa > Mollusca > Bivalvia > Unionida > Unionidae > Potamilus > Potamilus streckersoni. The sequence goes on from JAEAOA010001816.1 coordinate 1,894,782, forward strand.
TCTTGGACAGATTGAAAGGATTTTGATCGGGTGCTCCGTTGAGGGTAGCCTTGCTAACGATGCCAATCATTAAGCGTTTGGGCAACAGTATTTGGAACAGATGATCTTCAATCTTTGATTGGAGGTCAGTGGCAGTGGTCAAAGTTTTTACTTCCAATGATTTGCCTGTCTGACGAGAAATAGGTATCGAGGACGATGTCTGAACAGGGGTAATCAGTTATTGTTTAACTTCTGTCTGCACCTTGCTTTCCTCTTCTGAGAAAGAAGCGATCGCCATCATCATCTTAATCCAACCAATTCTGGATGTTAGTGGTGTGAACTTGTGCACTTTTTCTTGTGGAGTTTGAGACTTTTCTTCTCCATTTTTTGTCTTGGTCCTCGGGGTTATTGGTAATGGTGGTGATGGACTTTTCATCAAGGTCTTAAAATCTTTCAAAATCGGTTGGGCTGTTTCCTCTAAAGCTGTCCGGTGAAAGAGATGAAGTAGTTGCAACACTTGACTGTAGTGTTGCGATTGTTTCGTTTCTGACTAATTGCTGAGATCTATCAACGATTGCGATTCCTGTTGTAACTAGACATTTCGGTAAAATGAGGATTGGATGGTAAATGCGGAGTACGTTGGTCCTGCCAACGATGTTATTCTATCCAACGTTAGTAAAATACTAAAGTCAGTTTTCGTTCTGCCATCAGATTTCACGATCTTGTCTGAGATCTTTTGACTCCAGTTCTCCCAGCATGGCTTCCGCTATTCCACTGACAAGGGGTACAATTAGGGGTAAAAATCCTCCCTGTTGCACCAACATCTTGTTTTGAAGGATATGTATTTTCTTTTGAACCATTTGACGAAGAACGTGTCTATGTTTTCTTCCTGGTATTCAGACAACATTCTCTCATGGTATATCGATGACGTCTTTGGAGGCGGTTTGAATGAGTTGTTTCGTATGGGTGGAGGAGCTTTGGACAGAATTGGTAATATGTTCCAAAAAATTGGTTAAACGAATGAGGAAGCAGTCCTCTCCTTTTCTTTCCATTTTTGACAAGAGAGTGGTGGTGTTCCTTTATTTTAGAGCATATCTTTTAGCCTTAAAGCAAAAAATACACTAAAGTCTATTGCTTGACATGCGTCCTCTTATCTATTTTTTGGGGATGAATTTTTGGATAAAGTTTGATAAACTAGACTTTTTGAGCATATGTTCTACCATTCCAGCGAAAAACGTCTTCCCATTTTGTGAAGAATGCCTTCCCCAGTGAGGATATGGTTGTGGAGCATTGGGTTGTGGTGCTCCCAATATTGTATTTAAGTTATTGTTTAAATACCACATAGGCTCGACTTTATGTTTGATGTTAAAGTATGTACAGCTCCGAGTCCCCAGTCAGACATGCCAACGGTTACATGATTAAATCTACAAAAATGGCGAATTTCAATGAATAAGTTAATAACAATTCAATAGTCAAATAATACAAATTTACCAAGTACACTCCTTCCGATCGACTATTTAATAACCTATTGAATCACTTGATTAGTAATGCGAGATAGATTTCCACCTATCCTTTGTATTCTACTCATCTGTGTATTCTTCTCTTCTAATCCTCTCATTTCCTTCTCCTCTTCCTCCCCGACTTTCTCCTAATTCCCCTCCTCCTCCGCGACTTCTCTATACTCCTTCTCATCCTTCTCCACTTTCTCCTTCAGACTACTTTTACTCCTCCTCCACCTTCTATCCAACTTCTCTCCCCGACTAGACTTTTGTCGACTCCGACAGTTCTGCTAGTCTTACTTCTCTCTCGACCTCTTGATGACTTGGGACTCAACTGAATCTTTGCCCCTTTACAAGCTGCATGTGAGAACATCTGAACGGTATCAAAACGTTTCTTAGCCTCTCAGCTCACACTGCACCCAGCCTCTCATCAGATAACGGCTATTAAATTTCATCGGTCACGCATTATTTTACATCGAAATATTCATACGTTCTTGTATGGTAAAACAATGTCATAATAAAAGCAAAGCATCAATAACATAATCAATAAATAGCGTCACATCAGTACATATTCCATGTCCCATTATGCTAACAATTTCACAATAATCAGACGCATTTCTTTACATTACAGCTCATACAAAGTATACAAATGTGAAAATATCCATGCTCTGGTATATTTCATACGGCCATATTAACTAATTTTAAATACTTGAATCATTCTTCCAAACGCACAATTCAAGCATGCATAGATTATAACAATAAATTAATAAATGTACTGGTTTACTATGAAGTAGCTACTTACAAATTCATCCTAAGGACAAGCTAATAATAATCTACATAATACTTTACCTGAATCTCAATCCCATTTCTCAAATACGCATGTAAATGAAACACTACAAAGGTAATTCTACATACTAAACAATCCCAGCAATTAGGTATACATAATGCAAATAATTACATTTATGATGCCGTAATATTCTCCAAAACTCTAGCAAATAACTTACTGATCTTTTCAAAGCTTTTTATCCCCTTGGAATCTGTTATAACGTTTGCCCCCAAATTATGATTGGCTTCCCGGAGTAACCCTATTTGCACAGCGATCTGTCTTGGCATCTACCAACACTTCTGCTTGCGAATACGAAATTATAACTCGTTTCTAAGTTGTAAACACCACCCCTATCTCCATTCCGATTGGATTTCGCTGTGAACCGATCCAGTGAAACTTAGCTTACAATGCCCTCTCGATGTCTGTCCACGTGGGACGGATCAGAACACGCCCCATTCACCCTGCGGGCTTCCTTTGATTTATGATCAAATGTTTAACACCTTGGTGTGAATACTACAAGCATATGTCAAATGACGCGATCAATCGCCTTCTGCGACTCCAATTTCTAGCAGATCACGGTAACCTTGTATAAAGGATCAACACTAGCCTGCAGAAATGACATCAAACACATAGCCGCAGTAATACCCTAGTTTATACACGACTTGATAGCTGGGCTAAGCAAACGTGACACATTTGGTTGCACCACGTTTTCTTTGGACCATTGATTCTTTCCTCGGCAGACGTCGATGCTTGCATAAGCGTTTTTGTTTTTGGATACGGAGTCAAACGAAGAGATTGTCCTTTTCTTTTTCTTTTTCGCTTTTGGACAGAAGAACGACGATGGCGGTGGTGTGCACTTCTTGTAGATGATTTCTTTTGGCCACTGATTGTCGGTCTGTCGTATCATTTTCATGGCAGGCATCATTCGACGTTGAGCATTTCGCAGCGGACAAAAACGGGTCAGTTCCTGCTTGGAACTCTGTAACATGCCCGATCTTTCTTGAATTTGATTTGGGAGGGGGTACTTTGTAAGCTGCTGACACAGCAGCTTAAGAGGTATAGAGAGTCACCGTTACAGAAGAAGTTCCTGGGGACACGGGTTTCCATTTTTTCATAACATTATCAAAGACGCGTATCAAATAGGGTTTGGCTGGTATCACTTTCAACGGGTAAGTGGATGAACCAGAGGCTACTGAAGGCGCGGTCACCGTCTCTACAGGTCGTGGAATGGGAATGTAATTTTGCGTCCTGGCCAAAGCACCTTTCTTCTAGGGACTTTCTTTTTCTTGGGCTGTGACCTGGACCTTTCACCACTGCTCTTTTTTCTGGATACCTTTGTGTTGGGGAATGGCTTTTTATTGGGGATGAATTTTGGGTCCTTGGGATCCCATTTTAAGAGGCAGTGAATAAAGACACCTCCTAGAGAATCGCTACCTCCAGATTTCAAAATGATTTGCTTTTTGGTTTGAGTGTCGATGCAGTGAGCTGCCAGTTGAGTCAAGGTTACATTGTTTCTCTTAAAAAAGCGTTTGCTTTGATGTTGAATGTGACATCGTATGACTGGTAAGACACGAGCATTTATATGTGGATGCTGTACAAGGCACGAATCAAGTTGACGGGAAGATAAAACTTAAGAAATATCTTGTTGACGATGTGTGACAGATCCGCAGATCCAAAGTGTGAGAGGTTTATAGACTTTTTTTTAAAGTTGACGGGGACGTGTACACGACATGCCATCTGTCTTTCAACCATTGGTGAAGCAGATGGATACAAAATCGCAAATGATTAGGGGTGGTGGGTTTTAAATCCATTGGTAAATATGCGTACGGGGTTTAGGTGGCATTGTCGTACGCATATGTCACTGAGGAGTTCCGAAATGTTTGGCTAACACTTGCATATGCGATTAATCTTTAGGGGTTTTAAAGAAGACCACGTAATGAACATTGAAACTGATGGGCTTTAATTTGTTGCAACAAATTTTGGGTGATGTATATAACACTGTCATTACGATGATGCCCTTTGCGCGTATAACCACAGTTTAATTTCTTCTTCGTCTTCTCCTAAAATGTCATCAAAGAATACCATATAGGTTTGATTGTGGTCGACTCGTCCCATCGTCTTCGCCAGGAATGCCTTCCACAAACACGATGGAATCGCTTTGTCTTTTTCGCAGGAGGCTGTACGTCGATTACCATTCTTTGTTACACCACTCTATACGACATATCAAATGACTTTTATGTTTGATCAAACGATTGACAAATTCAGTTTTGTCTGAACCGCTTGGTGCAGCAATAAACATGTTAAAGGGATGCCGAATATACAAGTGTCACAACTGGCACGATCTAAATTTTCGTCGATGACTTTAAAAGTGGTGGAAGGGGAGCAAAAATGCAGAGGTAGCCATACTGAAGGAAATGTCACTTATGAAACGAAGACAAACAAAACAAGAATTGTTATATTGTTTCAGTACATGTTTATTTCAAAACATTTTTAAAAATTGAAAACAAGTAGTAAAATTTATTGACACCCATGGTTAAGTATATCGATAAAATACACATCTAAACGAACAAAATGGAATAAAAAACAAGTCACTGTAGAACATTTTCGGTGACGTAGGTGTGGTGTCCTAGGGACAGTGGGTAATATTCTTCGAGTCTCTACACTTGGCACACTCACATAAGTTTCCTCCTGGAATGGCCTTTCAGGGATATCCATGTGAATGATTGTCTTGTTCTGAATGGAGTGGTTTTCCTCTGTGTCTGGTTCTTCTTCTTCTGACACTACGGATAAACCAGGTTTAAAAGTTACATTTTTCACTGAACGTTTGAATCTATGATCACTAATCTTTGTTCATAGTTTGCCGCTGTTTTGTCCAAGCCCCGAAACCGCAACAAACATATCTTCGTAAGCATCTTCAGTGACTAAAAGTTGACTATTTTTTTTCCCGTAGAGGTCTAGAAGTATCGAGACGAAAGCGTAAGGTTTATAACAGAATGAGTGTACATTTAAAGGTACCACCCGCATGTTGTTGGTGGTACTGTGAGGTACTGATCGTAAAGAGCCCACAAAGAATCGGCTGGTAAACGAAATCACAGAAAACAAATCACAAAGACATACCATACGAGGACCCAAATTCATTGGATACATTTCTCGTTAAAAGTGTTGGTAATCCACCACTCTGAATACTGTTACTGATTTCCTTACCGGTTATTGTTTTACTAATGTATAAGGTTGTGTACGGTAGCAACCTTTTATACCTCTTTTTGTCGGAGGTAGTAAGTGTACTTAGTGCACAGAACTGGTGGTACTCTGTCGACGTATCCAAATAGTTTAGTCATTAGTTTAAACACCACAGGTTCAGACAAAATTTGATCTAGTAAAATCTAGTAAGGCTTCAGATGGAATTCGTTGTAGTATGGACACTATGTAAGTAGAATCAATAGCAATCAACGTCTTCTGACACTTGCCCAGACCATCAATAATCTATCCATTGGAACGCTTTCAATGAATCAGTCCTCTTATCGCATTCAGGTACCAGTGGTTCCAACATTGGTGAAGTAACGGATGCAATTGTTGATTGAGTTTGACTTGTATTTTGACAAACTCTCAGTAAATGCGTTCTCTCAACTCCACAGCCAAACCACAAATGTTCAATTGTTAAGTATCCATCAAGAGATTACTGAGGTCGTTCCATTAAAGGTAGGTAGTGACAGTGCGGAGACTATCGAGCACGTTCCAGGTAAGTGACACACTGCAACGGAAGCACTTGATGTTATCGCATTCGCCCAAGCTGATAAAGCCAGCTCTGGCAAAGTCTTCGGGGACAGGTCATTCCAGATATTTAGGCCAATTTCCTTGGAAGGTTTGGAATCGCCTTTCCAAGTCGTACTATCCAGACAAACGCACAGGGAACGAATATTCTTGTCTCACATGCTCATTCAATGAGGGTACCGTGAAACCGGCAGTAGTTTACTCAGGCATGGGTGTCATCCGTAGGGTTGTAGAAGCATGTTTCATGCGGAGGATAACATTGATCATGAAAGCCAGTAAAGAGTCCACGATAACGGGTGGCATCGTTTTCGAATCGTCAGGTATAATACACACAGCAACACTTTCCATGGTAGGTATTGTAGTAGAAGTCGTAGCAAATTTCCAGTGATGTGGTAGTGAATCACTGAGGTCACGCGTACAACATCCATAACATCACAAAGCACAGCATCTCTTTCCACTTAAGAATCACCGAACTTGAATGGTGTATGTTTGTTAGAATTCATCTTTCTCGCTTGGCAATGGTAGAGACAATGAACTATCAGCCTAGTACGTTTTCCTTTTTTATATGCTAACCAATATCGTCATGTCCGTACGGTAACGTGATGTAGTTGGGAAACCGCCCTTGCTTCTGGAACAGTTTTTCCAAAGGCTTACTGAATATCAGTGTGTGGCTAAGAAAACAATTTTGTGGGAATGGTAGGTGGTCACTTTAAAATGTACATTCCTCCAAACTGCAAGGCTTCTTTCAATACCCCAAAGTTCGCCACTTGACTAGTGCAATAACTTAGAGCCATCCTTTCACTTTACACTCGGTGTGCACTTCTTCTTGGGGTTTTGGTATTTGTAGCCATAAGTTTAGGACCGCCACTAGCAAAACTTAGAATCTTGTCGTTTGTGCGCTCGTCTGTGGAGACTCCTAAACGGTCTCCTTCGATGCCAGGGTGTCGTTGACCCTGGCGGTCGATGAAGATGCGACTGTCAGTGTCAAAATACAGCACACGATATCCTAAATGGTGTAAAGCTTTGTACAATCTTAAGCGAGCATTAGCTGTCACGTAAGCCGCAATGATGACATTTCCAAATTCGTAGGTTTGTACATAGTCCAGTTCTTCTTTGTAACTGAGCAAGATGAAGTCTTCACGAATGACGTCCATTTGCTTCATGTATTTGTTTTTGTTGTGAATCGTCTGAAAGCAGCTGGAAGGTTCTGTCAAATACTCCGTTTTGGGTACACACGGTTGTTGTTCTATCTTTCTGCACAATTTAACAACACCTTAGCAAACGATCGGCTTCCTGCATTTTTTTTGATGTGGTCTAAAGTGATGCCTTCCTGGTTAAAGTGCTTCTCCTTGAATTTCTTTTGGTCTTCGGGGTTTTTACACCAGGAAGGATGACCAGTGGTTTCTTGTTTCAGTTTCAGAAAGGCACCCACGTAGTCCGCCAAAATGCCTTTCCGAGTCTCGTTGCTGTTGTGGTACTCTTCTGTCTTCGGAAAATGGTAAATTTCTTGCACTTCTAACAATTGGTATCCTAGGCCCAGAGTTTTGAACAATTCCAAGCTGACCCAGGTTCCTTACTAGGCATGTTATTCATAGGTGTGAGGACAAGGTTGGTCTTGGTTGCACGTTTTGGTGCAAATACGGCACATGAAAAACATGTTTTACATGACAATGGTGAGGTAAAACGTTATGGTACAAAATTGTGGAAGCAAGACTTTACATTTTATGAAATACTTCGTATTGTCGAATGTTGTCTAGATCGATGTGTTCCGTCAGAAATTGAGTATCCTTCGGTTAAGTGACACACTTTGCAAATGTAACAGCACAGCAAACATACGTCCAAGTAATTTATATTATCTCCTTTCTCCTCATCGGCGTGGTACAGCAAGACGTAGCATTCGCTATCCTCCATAGAAACTGTTCCATAGGTTCAATGGGTCCACCAGCTTGTAACTTTCCACGATGAGTTTAAACTTGGATTCGGTTTTCAAACGGTGATGGTATTCGTTTCCACATTTCCACCACTTAGTATCCTTGCTGTTCTCATTTTGAACTGGCACTGTACAAGTCTTCTTAGAAATGTAAAAGCCGGTCTTTTACAGGCATTCAAGTGAAAAAATTTAAATTGCCTTATCATCTTCATTCTCCTCCTGTTGGTTTTGGTATTTTTGAAAGTAGTATTATTGTTCCAAGTCCACGATTTGTTGACAAATGTGACAGTTTCTTTCCTGGACAAATATGAACATACATTTTGAAACTTTTCAAAAATGTTTCATAGCTTTAGTATTTCTTCTAAATACAGTAGAAGTGAAGGTCACTTACTGTTTAATTTGCAGTGCAATCTTGCATCATATTCATATCCGTACCTGATATGGTCAAATTATTTACCCATCCACTAGCAAAACACCCCTATGTGGTCGAATCATTTACATTTGAGTACACAAGTTTAACTGAACCAAAATTATCCATGTATTTATGTGGGAGAACATGTCTCCTCAAACATTTAGGTTACATAACACCTAAATGCTTCTGAATCTGTAATTTGTTTCAGAAATTCAATATTATGTGACTGCAATAAAAGTTGTCAAATGAACCGAAAGCAACGTACAAATCTAATTGTTCTTTTAAATTGCAGCTCCATCTGGGACCTGTCAACCATAATATCCTTACTGAATGGAATGTATTTTGACTTCCTTCATCTAGATATTTTGCAAGAGAGTCTTGACGAACAGCTCTTTATATTAATCTTACAAAAATGAGAATACTTAGAGTAGTGCAATATATGTCTCTGAAAGGTAGGACTCTTGAAGTTGCATTTTAAATAATTGTGGTCTAGCATTGTCTTTTAGTGCTTTACTCTCACGTAGATAGCATGTATTTGTTGAGATAAAATCATCCTCATCTTCATGGGCGAATACCAAACATGAACATGATGCATTTGTCAGTCCGACTGGTCTCGTTTCCCTACCCATCCACTAGTAAAATATCTACATGCAATCAGTATCTTTGTAATATGTTATTTGAACCGACACACACATATTAACCTGAGAAGTGTTTCTGTGTTAATCAGAATAGTACTATCTTTACAATTATGTTGCGATTAACTTGTATCGAAGAAAGTGTACTATATGCTGAAATGTATGAAATTGCAATAAATGACTTTTCATTGATGATGATAGTTCTTCAGTTTGACTACCGATCCCTTTTCAGGTATGATATCTGTAAATGTTCCATTCACTGTAATATCGTTGACTTACTATTCTGTGAACTAACAAAATCCAAGCCTTATTTACAAATGTATTTCTCCCAATCATGTTTGCTTACTAACTGATACAAATCTGGATAAGTCTTTTATGCAAACATAATGGTTTTTTTCAATTGACAGAAATACATATAAATATGCTTATCTTTTCCATTTTCTACCTCTCTAAAGGATCAAATATATTACCTTCCACTATTTTACATATCAAATCGCCAAGACTCGCAAAAGCTGGACATTATTCAACTTGTTTCATAAATTCAATATTAAATCATTACCCATTTGATATCCTGTTTATTTTTTTTATTACATTTTTTGTTCACTGCAATATTATAGGGCATCTGAGACTCAATAACAATATATGACCAACATATATGCTGACATAGGAATCTATAATATAACTGGGTGTTATTTAGCAGCTTCCAATCAGTCAAGCACTTGATATTTCACGTTGAGCTTCTATTTATTTATCAATATATGCAGTGTTGAATATTCCATCCTAACAAAATTCCACCTCAAACTTTCACTTATTTCCTGTTCAATTACGGCATGAAGTACCAGAGGTAAAGTGTCCTAGATGTAGAAAAAGTACTTAATTTCTCTCTATTTTAGCTATCCCTCTTTTTATTTTGTTTTCAATCTACATTTTATATGCCTCTTCACACTGTGCTTATTTTTGTTTTTTGGTATGTTGGTGGAAGCATCTATGTAATGGTTGCACCACATATACACATTAACCGCTCTGGTGACCTAGTGGTTAGAGCGTCCGCCTCGGATGCGGGAGGTCGTGGGTTAGATCCCCGGTCAAGTCACACCAAAGACTTAAAAAAATGGTACTAACAGCTGCCTCGCTTGGTGCTCAGCATTAAGAGGTTAGTGTCAGGACTGGTTGGCCTGGTGATAATGTTACTTGGTGGGGCATCATGCTGCATGATGCCCCAGTGCTAGACATCACTATAAACTGCCACACTGAAGACATTGTAGCGATATTACTGAAAAATTGTTAAAACTACGTTAAAAAGCATGATCACATCACATAAAAACATAAATGTGTAATTATTAAAGTCAATTATAGACATTCATAGGCTTTTAATCTCCCCAATCAATGTGTAATTATCAAAGTAAGTAAGGATGTACAATATGCCTCTGATATCTATTAAGACTCTATAGTCATATACAAAGTAAAAGAAGAAAGCAAAATAATTTTTTTTAAAAAATATAACAAATAATTCAGCTAAGTTATAAAATGAGGAACTTACAGATTTTGAATTAAATCCAAAATAATCCATAAAAGTTCTAACACCGGCCGAAAAGAATAGTGTTTCAAATCAAATCCATGCCTCTACCGTGCTAATGACTAATAGCCTTGAATATGCTGAAACACCAAGTCTTGATGTATCATAATGGCATTGTCTAAATTTCTTTTGAATGCATTCACAATAATCCCAAAATAATATTTTAGTCCAAATTCAATAAGCACTTTGTAAATCCAATGAAATGTGCACATAAATGAGTCCCAAAGAATATCTAAACACAATTGTAAATACATCTGCAAACAGATTTCGAAATAAAACAGAAAATATGAATTAGGTCCGCTTCTTCATCTCTATATACCCCTTATAGCTCTATATCACAGTATTTTCCTTCTTAACCTATTTTGCAATACTTCCCATGTGACAGAATTTACAATATCTCCACATTACACCAGAACCCAACAGACTTAATCATCTAGTGGGAAATTACCTCAAACTTGTAATCGGGTTCATTATGTTGAGTTTAAAACTTGTCAACAACCTATGTATTGCTCAAGGCATTTTGCAGTCATGGACCAAAAGTTTAAGACAAAATATACATATACATAACAACTCACCTCATGAAGAACAAGAAAGATTTATTAGAAACAAAAGCCTTCTATTAGATATTAGTCAAATAAATATAATAAAATAATAAAGTTACATAGGAAGATATAATATGGATACAAAAATATATACAAAATAAAGCCTGCACCAAAAATATGACATGCTATCTTGTAAAGATTTAAAGGATTTCCATCTGCATTATTTTAGTGATGATATTGACAGATGAAAATTTTATGAATCTTTTTGCATGTACAAAATTACAAAACAGAGGTGATTCAAATACAGAAAGATAAATTTTATTTTTCAACTTAATTTGTGCTATGACAACAAAGAAATGTTTGGATAAATAGTTTGTGGCAAAATATGCTTTCCATTCAGTATGGTAATCAGCATTTTGATAAACAAAGATATTTTTTGTTCAAACTTTCTGTTCATAATAATCTGAAGTTACATTTCTATGTAGTCAACAACAGAGAAACGTTAATTCCTTTTTTCCAACCTCACAATCACATAGTCAAACTAAGTTTTAATTAAAAGGAAGCTTAATGCCCCACAATATTTGCAGATTATAATAACACAATATAAATTTCCTTCCACTGCTATTGAACAACAAGTCAGATTTGTCAAAACTATTAACTTCTTATGAGAATGAATTGGGCTCAACAACACTGCTGTACTGAAATTAATTAAAATACATAAGTTAAATATCCACGAACTGAAGTAACTTTATTACAACTTTAAAGGTGATTTTCCTAAATACATTTTGTTCATTGACGATAATGTTTTATTTGTAATCCGATAGAAAAAGGTCAGAATTTGTTCTGGATGTCCATCTCCACTCTTTAAATAATCTGTGATGCAGTTTACACTCTCTTAAAATGGGGATAGATGGACTGCTATGAATTCTGTTAAGATATCTACCTCTTCAAACTTTGATACATGGATAAAAGAAACTAAACCGAATGTTGTTTAAGACTCATCAGTTTAGTTTATAAATTCTGCATGGATAATAAAATGGATGGGCAGTAACTCTGCATGGATGATGAAAGAAATGAACAATTACTCTGTCAAACTCTTTTATGACTATAACCCATACAAAAGTTGGGGACTACTGGAAAATATAAAAATATAAAAAGCCTACCAAATATTCTTGATACTAACACCAACCCTTTTACATGGATCCTCAAAAGCAAGGTCCTTTATAGGGATCCATAAAATCAAGATCCAATGTAACATGCCTCTGCTAGCAGGTAAAGCAATGAAGTACCTGAAGAAACTCTAACTCCATTGTTATCACATGATTGGTAAGACATAACAGTCAACAATATAAGTTCATACAAAATTGGATGCATTCACCCTACATTTCCACCACTGGTCATGTGTTCTTCATATACAAAGATACACACTAGTAAACATATATGAAACTAGCAAAAATTTAATTCATTGAATAGAACAAATCCATGATCTTTAATGATACATGGTTGATTATAAATGTTAAAACCTATACACATTCACTTTATACACATACAAAATATGTAGCTAATTGGTAAGCATATAATTGTCTATGGATTCATTATAGGATAACTGTTAACTTTGTTACAAAATCTGTTATAAAATTCAGGAATAAAGGCATACTAATTTCTTTAGAACTAAAATATATGATAAGAATAGAGAATATTATAGATACCATATTACATATGTGATCTAGGGTGCTCACAGTTGGGTGAACACCATACAAAAACAAGGTCAAAAAGCAAGCAGGACAGAAGATTAATATGAATCTAAATTGTCAGACAACACCCTCCCCTTTTTGTTAAGCCCAATTGCCTTGATTAATTTTGAGTTTAATCTAGGGTGTGACCAGATTACTAAGGTTAATCTAAGGTCTGGATATATTATTGAGGTTAATCTAGGCTGTGTAAATCACTTAATTACTTCAATGTGCTTTCTTTCAATTTATACATATACCAACTGTATGTAATTAGCTCAAGGCTCCTGCTAGACAGAATAATGTGGTATGCCTATCAATTCCCACTCCCCATTTTTCTTCCCTATCCACCAAATGTACTTGATGGAATAATTGGGTACCACTAGCATCCCCCCAACCCCATTGTTCTGCCCTATGCCCCTAATGTCATCTCCTGCTAGAAAGAATAACAGGGGTACCCTTATCAATTCCCCATCATCCCCCTACCACTTGGCTCTGTCCCCATTGTCATGCCCTCTACCACCTAGATCTTTCCTTAATGTCATCCATTCTACCACCTGGCTCTGTCCCCAATGTCATTCTTTGTACCACTGGGCTATATCCCTGATGTTATTCTCTCTATGACTTGAATCTGTCATCAATGTCATCCCCTCTACCAACTGGATCTATCCCAATGTTCTCTACTCTACCACTTGTAGCTTTCCCCAATATAATCTCCTCTACCAATCGGATCTGTTCCAAAGGTAGAGATGGCAACCCTCCAGACTGGCAATCAGTGAAAAGAGGTATAAAAATGTTTGAATTTTGAACACAATTAATGAAAGATTATACAATGACACTAGCTCCATCCACTTTGTCAGTACTGCATTATGAAAATCCCAAAATAAAACAAAAGCATTACTTATTCTGATTACAATTACAAATTTATTTGCAGACAAATTTACTGTTATACATGAACTTCATGCTATTTGTCATGATGATATGGCAGCCTTGAACTTCCTTAACTGGGCTATAGTAAATTTGTTTTTTGAGTAGTTTTTTCTTTACTCTTTCACTGTCACTGTTGCTGATCTCCAACTGAGAAAGGCAAGTTATATTCACCAAGAAAGCTCACAACTAATGTTTCTGCAGGACTTGAGTGGGTGACTTAAAGTACTTCAGAGTTAAAATCTGCTGGGTGCTCTTCATTTTTCCAAAATCTATGTACTTTTTGCAAGCTGTGTGCTTTCTCACATTATTCTGCCACATGTCCATAGGGGCTTGTATTGTTTACAATTTATTATTTGTCATACATGTACTATATAATAATATTAAAATATAGTGCATGTATGACAGGTAAACTTTAAGCAACAATGTGATCCTCTGTGGACATTCCCAATTCCCAATTAATGGTATACAACTGTAAGAAAAACATAAAATACATTGATGTTTGATGGCTGAAAGCAACGCCAATTTTTGGTACACTCCAGTCTATATTTCTCTTTTTGTGGAATACATTTCTTTCTGTGGAGGTGAAAGCATTTTAACTTTTGTGAAGCCTAATTACAAAATGGTATCAATCCATTTTGATAAAATGTTGAACAATTAACGATTAGTGGAGATAACATATGTGCTGTTAAATATGAACTCAATCAAAATATGATACATTTTAATCTTTCATATCTGAAAAATTCATATACACAAAAAAGCTGTCTTTTGGTATTTGTTAAAAAAATGACACTTGCTATGAGTATGTACATATGTCATTAACAAAAATATCAGTAGGGCACCAGTTTCCTTCACAAGTATTTGTAAAACTTTTGTTCTAAATATATATTATATCCTTTACAATGCTTGCTACAGGGCAAACTGAATTGGACAGAGTTCTACTAACATTGTGACTAGTAATACAGGACCAATATGGGTATCAGTGACAACTAAGCTATTTTGACTAGCACTTGATGGGATAAAATCTATTTTATTCATGAATTAAGCCAATTAAGAATTCTTGAATTTAAGTTTCTGCATGTGGAATGACTGTGAATCGCTATCTATTGTGACATTCATGCCAAAATCATGTGGGTTGGCAGGTATGCAAAGGCTCTTATGGTACAGCACTAAACAAATTTATAAAACATTGTTTTTTGTTGGTCATATTTTGTAGCGCATATTTCATCCTAAAAAGCCCATCACAGTGGTTTCACCATGTTTTAAATAAATGACATAACATTTTTAAAAATTTTTTAAGATAAAACACATTTCAGCACCAAATATGTGTATAAATTCACAATGGACATGTAAAAAATGCAACAAATGCAACTGTTATTATTTAACAGTGCATTAAAAAAATACACATTCATACACATTTAAACACTCCATAATGCACAAATCAATTTTAAGTCACAACATTTACCATAACATAATCCATAATTGCACAGATAAAGATTAAGAGATAGAAAGAAAAAGAGCTTATTGTTACGAGTCTATTCTCTTAAAATATAAGAAAAGAGTGAAAAAGCAACACTCTTTGTAAAATTCAACAATAATCAATTTCATCTGAATACAAACTAGAAATGAAAAACATACAGTATTATGAATTAAATCCCAAAATAATCCCAGAATTACAGGCACAAGTGCTAATAATTTAAAGTTCTGAATAAACTTTAGTGGAAATCTAAATTAAGCCTAATTCTGACTGTTGATATGCTTGTGATGGCTTGTAAAGTGTTGAAGTGCCAACAGTCTTTTCTTATATCACAATAATACAACCCAAGAGGAAATCCAGTATAAATAAAAGTCTCTATTTCAAAAAATGTTAAAGAGCAATTTTTTTGTTTTTCCAGAGAAGAAATAATTTGAATAATTTCAGATCAAATGCTGTACACAACAAAAACATTTTTCTGCTTGGATGTTAAAGCACATGTGAATAATTTTTCCAGTGACGAGACTATATACCTACTTTTCTCTGGAAAAAAACCCCAACAAATTATCAAATGAAAATAAACTTAAAAATTTCTTAATGTTTACAAAATAAATTGTTAGTTATATAAGAAAGTCTGTTACTGAAATTATAATATAAAACCTGGACTATGTCAGATACACCAGGAGAATCCCAAATAACACAGACCCCAAAAAAAATATGTTTGCTTCTATTAACAATTATAATAATACTAAACCTATAGACAAAGAGCAAAGTAATATTAAACCCATAGACAAAGAGCATAATACTATTAAACCCATAGACAAAAAGCAAAGTAATATTAACCACATAGACAAAGCACAAAATAATATTAAACCCATAGACAAAGAGCAAAGTAATATTAAACACATAGACAAAGCACAAAGTAATATTAAATCCATAGACAAAGAGCAAAGTAATATTAAACACATAGACAAAGCACAAAATAATATTAAACCCATAGACAAAGAGCAAAGTATAGACAAAGCACAAAATAATATTAAATCCATAGACAAAGAGCAAAGTAATATTAAACCCATACACAAAGAGCAAAGTAATATTAACCACATAGACAAAGCACAAAATAATATTAAACCCATAGACAAAGAGCAAAGTAATATTAAACCCATAGACAAAGAGCAAAGTAATATTAAACCCATACACAAAGAGCAAAGTAATATTAACCACATAGACAAAGCACAAAATAATATTAAATCCATAGACAAAGAGCAAATTAATATTAAACCCATAGACAAAGCACAAAATAATATTAACCACATAGACAAAGCACAAAATATTAAACCCATAGACAAAGAGCAAAGTAATATTAAACACATAAACAATAAGCAAAATAATATTAAACCCACAGACAAAGAGCAAAGTAATATTAAACCCATAGACAAAGAGCAAAGTAATATTAAACCCATAGACAAAGCGCATACTAATAATATTAAGCTCATAAATAAAGCAAAATAATATTAAACCCATAAAGAGAGAGCATATTTAAACAATATAATTAGTAGTTTACAGCATAAGATAAAAAATAATTTCTGTGAAATATAAAACAAACTTGAATATGAACAAGGTTAAATACATCATACAATGTTACATTACTTATGAATGTAATTCAATAAAAAAAAATTTATGTAACAAACTACCAAATAATGCAGATTAAATATGTATAACATTATATGAACCTATTCCTTGAACTGACAGTTGCATTCACTGATATATTTTAATAATGAGATCAGCTCTTATACAAATAGTACACACACACTGTTTGTATATGTGTAAAAGATGCAGATAAAGGCAACTACATTGGAAATATTTCACAGTTCAGACTGAAGTTTGTTAGCTAAGGTAAAGTTTGTAACAAGGGACTGTGGAAGGATATTGTTAACATTAAGTCCTATTTTACCACTATATCCAGTGTCCCAGTTTAGAAAACAGCTTACACTGTACTTTTTTCAGGTACATTACAACTGTTAGAAAATTGATTAGTCAACATCCAGCTCGAAACTCTAGAATAATGAGTGCCAAAAAACCTAGTTATATGTTATATATCAATGTTGAAGTGCTTCACCATGTAGTTCAGGGGTGGCCTTGTTTCAGTCTTCCCTGTGGTGTCCTTGAGATGGGGTTTCTTGGATGCTGTAAGATTGGTTGCCAGAGAGCGTTGCCTGCAAAATGTAGCCAGCGCTGTCACAATGTCATTGATAGGGAGGGTGACTGTTTGCTGGTGGATCTCTTTATTTGTGAGGTGATCCTTGTATGAGATTTGCAGGATTCTAAGCAACCATTGCTAATGGGTGACATTGAGCCTCCTTGCAATCTGGGCCAATGTCTTCCATGTTTCACATGCATAGATTGCAGTTGGGACAATGATAGTATTGAGTAGCTGTATTTTTGTTGCTACACTGATTTGTGCATTGGCCCAGATTAGTTGAAGCTTTTGAAAGACTCCCCCTGCCTTCCCTATTCTACAAGCGACATCGTGGTAGGCATCGCCATGATTGGCTAGGGTAATGCCTAGGTAGATGAATTTCTCAACCTCCGAAAGTTGTTGTTGACCAATCTTTATGGCATCCCTTGCTGTGGTATGTCCAATCCTCATGAACTTTGGTTTATTCCCACTTATCCTAAGTCCAACTTGGGCCGCTTCGTGTTCTAGGCTCATTGTCATTGCACCAAGGAGTGCAATGTCATCCGCAAAGTCAAGATCAGTTAATCGGTTTGGCTTTAGCCATGGAATTTCAAAATCATCTTGGTCCATTGCCTTCTTCATAACGAAGTTGATCACCATAAGGAAGAGGAATGGAGGCAGGATACACCCCTGCCTGACAACAGTTTCAATGGCAAAGAAGTCTGTGGTGCTGTCTTCCTTCCTGACACAGCAGCTTGAGTCGAGGTAGGTTTCAAAGACCTCAATGAATTGCTCTGGGCTGCCGTACAACCTTGCTATGTTCCAGAGCGACTCTTAATGTTTGCTGTTGAAGGCCTTGGTAAAATCGACAAAGTTGATAATGTGCCGCTGTTGGTGTTCCAGGCTCTGCTCTATGATGTTTCTCAGGATGAATATTTGTTCACTGCACAATCGGCTGCAACAAAAGCCAGCCTGTTCTTTTCAGAGCTTTGCATCCACATCTTCCTTTAATCACAGTAGCAAGACAATGCTAAACACAGAAAAGATCTGAGAGTGGTGGGCATACCATTGGAGGAGGTGGAAACCATTGCAACAGATCAACCTCAATGGAGAGCACACGCTGCCCAATGTGCCAAATGGCACAGGAATAACTAAGTCTAAGTAAGTATTAATGTTAAAGTAGCATCATCGTATATGAAATCAAAATAGGCAACAGGGATGTTTCTGATATTTACACAGGAAAAAGACTAGAATGCTAGTAACATAAAATTAGACAGGCAATAAATGACACACAGTTTAACCAAATTCTGCCTAAACCAAGCATGTCAACTTGAAGAATCTACAATAATAGCTACTCAAATTCAACTCTTTTTTTCCACCTAATTTCTTGCTTCAGTCACAGGAGAAATTTTTTAAAACAATAAAATAAGGTTTTAAGAAATATGTAAATGACAAAGTGCTGAACTTTCCATTTTTTAATAGGTCAGTAATGGTAAATATGATACAAACCAACTTGCATTTCTGATGCAAAATTTTTTTTTGTCACATGGATGCAAGGTATATATATATATATATATATATATATATATATATATATATATATATATATATATATATATATATATATATAATTTCATGTGTAATTGCTCAAAAGTCTAACACTCCACATCACAGGGATTCACCCAACTTCACCTCTAACACATGGATATTATTACACAGTGTAGATGGGTGAAAATCAGTGGCAGTTACAAAGATAAGGGCAGAAAATGGTCAATGCAATTTTCAAATACTCTATATTTTCTCGCAGCAGAGTGTCAGAATGCCTGAAAGCCAAAGTAACTATCAAATAAAATATATAATCATTCTGAAGTATCATTTATCTAAGAGTCAATGTAGACTATCTACTGAAAAATGCCAACAAAAGACCTTTACATAGCAATATGGATTTCTAATTGAAAAAATTTCCAATATAAAAGTAAAATTATTGAGATTTTTTAATATACAATAAATCATTTCATGTAACAAAGATACTGTCTTTTAACATGGTTATATGCCTATAAAAGTCAGCTACTTTCTTTGACATTAAAAGCAACAAAAAC
This sequence comes from Potamilus streckersoni, assembly GCA_016746295.1. Classification (NCBI taxonomy): domain Eukaryota; kingdom Metazoa; phylum Mollusca; class Bivalvia; order Unionida; family Unionidae; genus Potamilus; species Potamilus streckersoni. Next base: position 1,914,361 of record JAEAOA010001816.1, read on the forward strand.
AGTACCCAAGAAACAGCTGTAAAAAGTGAATTCAGAAATAGTTCTTTATGTGTAAAGTGTAAATTCAATTTGAATTATGTTCTATACATTAAAACCAATTCTTGGTTCTATGACATAGCAAAAATGCTGATCTTGTTTGATCTCATATATAAAACATTGATTTTCGAAAAGTAATAAATTATAGAGATTATGAAAATTAACGTTATCACAAAAATGATTTTGAAAATATTTATGTAATTAGAAAATACTGTAAATTACAGTGAATTCTATTATTTTTATTATGTATAAATTTTCATGTGTAAAGTGACTGTTAGAAACTTTGATTTTAAATATGAAATAAACAATTATCCACCAAGAATTTAAATATCAAATGATGAAATCCACTGTGAATTTAAATATGAAATGATTATCCCACTGAATTTAAATACAAAATGAACAATTATCCCACTGTGAATTTCAATATCAAATGATGAATCCAACAGGAATTTAAATATCAAATGATCATTCCACTGAATTTAAATATCAAATGAATAATTATCACACAAATTTAAATACAAAATGAATAATTAGCCCACTGTGAATTTAAATGCACAATGAACAATTATCCCACTGTGAATTGAAATATGAAAAGAATAATTAGTCCACTGTGAATTTAAATGCCCAAGGAACAATTATCCAACTGTGAACTGAAATATGAAATGAATAATTAGCCCACTGTGAATTGAAGCGCCCAAAGAACAATAATCCCACTATAAATTTAAATATCGAATGATCAATTATCCCAATGTGAATTTAAATACCAACAAACAAGTATCACACAGTGAATTTAATACCAAATGATCAACTGTCAAACTTTGAAAATTAATCAGATCCTTCCCCATTCCACAAATTACTACAGAACCTAGAAAATTTATATTTTCCTTAAAAATAACTGAATTCAGAGTATAAATTCCATGATAATTTTAGTTGATAGAATAAGTAAATATAGGCAGAATAAATGGATCCTAAATAATATTCAGTCACAAAAGTGTAATATTACATAAAAATAGAATTCATGCACAAAAAAATCTGTGCTTTTGCACTGCAAAAATTATAAAAAGTTAATTTACATGCAAGTATAAAATACAATTAACATGGATTTCAGGATAATTAGCAGTAGTCCACTATTCAAAGATGAATACATTTAGCACTGGACTAGTAACATTTCAAGTTTTCTCCACTATCCCCATGAATATGTAGTTCAATTGCAATGATTTGTTAGCATCCAAGATATAACTGAATGTTCCATGAGAGGTCAACTCTGAACCACTGCAATACTGCTGTGAATATTTAAAGTAAGAAGCTGCTTAGTAGATTTATTCCATGCCTATTAGTCAAGAGGGTTAACAGTAATTAAAACTGGATACTAAATATGGATATCATCTTTAAGAGCTTTTAAAACTTCTGGGTAAGGGTAGTCAAACAGTAAATAATCGGAGTAATAAACATTCCACATTTGACTGAGTAGGTGCTTTGGAACTTGTCTGTAAAACTCAATCAAACTATCTTTGGTTTTGGTTGTCTTATAGTTGTCTGATCTTTTGGGGAATTCAACACGGCCAGCTACTCCAAGCATCTCTAGTAGACTCTGAATGTCATTGTTAAATGTCTCATACTTTCCAATAAAATCATATGGAATTGTACAAGGATCACAGAGTGATGTAAACTTGTCCCAGTGTTCATTGTATTGATTCCGTGTTTCAGGATCCATGATGTACTTTATAAATTCATCAAACTTCACATCGCTGCCTGTTTCTATGGACTGCTTGCTAGGTAATATACGGAACTGCCGAACAATTTTTTTCCCAAATCTTTGGTGAAAGTAGGTGCTGTTTTGCAAAAATTTGTTCCTATATGCTGATAAAAGCCTTTCCAGAGGTTCACGTACAAATATCACCTTCCTGTAGCTCTGTATTCTTCGATCTGCTTCCTGCTGGGAGTAATTATCGAGGTAGGTGAAATATTTGTCAAAGGTAAAGTGAACATCTCCACTTTTGATTGACAGTAGATTAGAGGTGTTCATCTTCCCAGTAAGAATGAGAAACATGCGTTTTAGGTTGGTACATGCAACTTTTGGTATGTAACAGTATAAAACCTTATATTGATCATTAACAATAATGTGGCTTTGAGCCTTGTGACTTGGCATATTTGCAACAAGCCCATCTGCTTGCAGTTTTTCACATCCTTGCTTCAACACTTCTAATCTTTTCTTCTGTTCATCCGCAACACTTAATTGGCTTTCCTGGGAAGAAAACAAATAATAAATGAAAATTGAAAAATATTCAGCTTGGTCTAAGTTCTAAGTAAATGTTTAATCTTAACTTTACATTTATTAAAAAAAAAAAGAAATCTTTATGCTTCTTGCTGTTATTGGTGATAGTATTAGTCTGCCATAATTACAAAATTTCACACTGATTTACACACTCACATATATAACTAGAGTAATCTTGAGTAATTTGCTGACATAAATATACATTTCACGCCTATCCCATGATGAAGATGACTCTACAATCAAACAAGAGGCTAATGCAGGCCTCAGATTATTCACATCATAGTAAGCACACCAAACAGCCATATACAAGAGTAGTTAGCCATGAAATCTGGATCAGGACGATGCTTTATGTTTACATGTCTTTAAATGCTGATTCTAATTGTCAAGAAAACAACGACTTCAAGGTTTCAAAAAGTTTGTACCTTCATCCATATTTTATGGCACATCCGCAACATCTGTCCAATACTGAAAAGCCACAATACCAGGATATTTTGTGTAAAAATCAAATTCTGCACAGTGGCTGTTGGAGATAAAAGTTGTGTAAATGTCGTTCAACTTTTAGTGGTAGACTTTAATCAATTGCACAAAGCTGAAAGTGCTTTAACCCAGGATGCTGTTTTCTGAGAAGTTTGGTCAAATTTTGAGAAACAATTTTCAGATTGAATTTGTTCATTCTTAATGGCAGACTGACATCATTTGTATAAAATGACTTCATTTCTGTCAAGTTTGGTCCAATTCTATTAAACTTGTTGTTTAAAGGTTCTTCTGCAAGAGCAGATGCTTCATTATGCTACTTTGAAAGGTCTTTATATCTGGATGCTATTTATCAAGTTTTATCTAATCCTATTTGGTGGTTATGTAGAAGTCATTTAAAAGTTTATACATCAGAATCGGTCATACATACATTACCCACTCACACATACTAAAAGGTGAAGATCCACCAGAGTGCGTTCCTTGCAATGTACCATTTACTGTTAAACACTTTATGAACACATGTTCCGATCTGCAACCTACACGTGATAAATACTATAATGTACACGACATGCAGGAACTTTTTGATACTATTCAAATCACTAGTATTTTAGATTTCCTAAAGGAAGTAAATCTTTATTTTAAACTGTAACTTGTATGATCTTACCCAAACTAATTTTTAACTAATGCAAATACCAACTATTATTTACATCGTTCATCAAGATACATCATTTACATTTCCCGTTGATCGGGAACCAATATCTTTAACTGTTACCAACATTTACCATTTTATATTTAACTACTATGGATTTTTTATTATATTGCTGGTCGATATTGAACCTTTCTTTTTACAAATATGACCTACTGTATGGCGCTAAATAGCCTAAAAGTGCTGGTGCGCCGTTAAAATTAAATCAATCAATCAATCAATCATTTTTTTTTGTAATGGTGGCCATATTTGCTGGTGCATCTGCATCATTCCAAAGGTCTTCATGCACTCATACTTTTTGTCAAATATGAGCAAATTCTGTTCAGCAATTCTGATGTCATTTCAAAGTTTTTGAATGGCACATTGCATTCATTGGCAGCTCAGTCTCAGGAGACCATTTGAGTAGCATCCTTGGAGTATTGTCTGTCTGGGGTTTTGGCATCATATGTGTGGCTGTGCAGGCCAATGCGTGAGTCACAATCTCTATTGCAGTTAGAGCAGATGTACTGGGAAGTCTGAGTTGCTTGGGTTGCTGCTGCATGCTTCAATCTCTCGTATTTCTTTGTGGCCTGCTGGACTCTCCTTTCATCAGTCACCGCCAAGCCCTTGCTGACCATCAGTCTTAGGTACTTCGGTCCTCTGCCTGTACTTCCCAGCTGTCTGGTGAATTACCGCATGCCTTCATGTTCCTCTTTCGCATATCCTTGAAGTGGAGTAAGGGATGGCCGATTCTTCTGATGCCAGTGGCCAATTGGCCATACTGTAATTCCTTTGACAGCCTCACATCCTCTATGCGTCAGACATGACCCAGCCATTGAAGGTGGCATTTGCTCAGCAGGGAGTACATGCTTAGGATATTTGCATGCTAAAGGATCACGCTGTGTGGGACGTGGTTTTTACAGCTGATTTTCAGGATGCGTTTTAGGTACCGTATATAGAAGGAGTCGAGTCAACGCTCATGTCTCCAGTCCAACATACCTATCTGACCTCACCCATGTGTATACACCTGCAAAATGATTGCACACCTCTTCTGACACTCGTATTTTCATTGTTCCCACTATGAAGTTGAAATCATACCAGGGCTCAGCAACATGGAACGAATTGCCCACTGCACTTAGACATAAAAACACAATGATCTCATTCAAAAGCACTTTTGAAACTCATCTATTTCAAATGCAAGAACAGTCATAAAGACCTAATAATGTATCCTTATAACATATCCTTACCTTAAAAATTTACAGCATCTTTTTCTGTTTCTAATTTTGTGGTGTTTGTAGGTACTCAAGGTTCTCAATTCCATACAGGAGGGTGAAGTAAATGTTTTGAATAAGTCATGGCAAAGTCAGACTACAACAAATGTTTCTACAATTTCATTGTCTGCTAAAATAACCATGTCCACCTTTCAAGTTATGATTTAGATAACAAAAAAGTCATGTCATAGTTTGACACAACTACAACTGATTCAAAGTATTTTTGCTGAAAAAGTGACAAGTCCAATTTGATTGACTTTGATCATTATTAGTGACAGAAACTGACCACCATCCATAATGGGATTAAAATCTATCATGTTCATGACAGTCTAAATTGGCTGCACATGCATCACAGCCAATTCCTGACAGTCTTAATTGGCAGTATATATTATCACAGCAATTACTGACAGTCTCAAAGAGAAACTACTGTCAGTCCTAATTGGCTGTATATATTATCATAGCAATTACTGACAGTCCCAAAGAGAAACTACTGTCAGTCCTAATTGGCTGTATATATTATCACAGCAATTACTGACAGTCTCAAAGAGAAACTACTGTCAGTCCTAATTGGCTGTATATATTATCATAGCAATTACTAACAGTCCCAAAGAGAAACTACTGTCAGTCCTAATTGACTGTACATGTCTTCAAAGATTTCATTTTGTAAATGCAGTGTGTCCAAAATTTTAGATCAACAAAAATTAAATTACATACTACATGTACTACTGTCTGAAAACTTTAGAGCACATTTAACAAGTATCCTGACATAAAAATTTAGTGTGTCCAAAAAGTAAGGGCAAACATGGAACTGACAGAAGAACCACACCTTTAATTGCTGACTTTGATGCAGATTGTCATGGTAACTGAAAAGGTCTACATCTAGTTCACTTCTCAAATTCTGGACCTGTTCATTGTTCCCAGGCTGGAATCGGGTGTGGGCTGAAACATAAAGACATTATGGAACTATCAACATCCACTTATAAATACTGTACAATTTAAAGAAGCTAAACTCTTACACATCAAGCACATATCAATTTGCAAGAAGGGTAAGTCAATTAATGGCTAATATAGCTAGAAAGTCTTCTGTCAATCAATATCTGCATACTGCTGATATCCATTCCGTCCTTTGATATCAATATCTTGTACTTAGTTTTTCCAGAAATGCAAATCAATTTTGCTATGGAATAACAACAAACTTTTATGAATATATGTGTGACAGAAATGAAGTAGAAGTATAGATTTGCTGAAAACCAAATATGTGTCGTAGAAATAAAGTAGAAGTATGGATTTGCTGCACTATAGTGCTCTAATGTAGAATAGTGTGGATAAGATTTAGTAATACTAACTGACTGCATTTCAATGTTTTTATCAGAAAAGTGTGGACAAGACCTAGTAATAGTAATTATGATTGTACTCCAATGTTTTTATCAGAAAAGTGTGGACAAGACTTAGTAATACTAATTGACTGTATTCCAATGTTTTTATCAGAAAAGTGTGGAAAAGATTAGTAATACTAACTGACTGCATTTCAATGTTTTTATCAGAAAAGTGTGGACAAGACCTAGTAATACTATGTATTCCAGTGTTTTTATCAGAAAAGTGTGGACAAGACTTAGTAATACTAATTGACTGTATTCTAATGTCTTTATCAGAAAAGTGTGGACAAGACCTAGTAATAGTAATAATGATTGTATTCCAATGTTTTTACAGAAAAGTGTGGACAAGACTTAGTAATACTAATTGACTGTATTCCAATGTTTTTATCAGAAAAGTGTGGAAAAGATTTAGTAATACTAACTGACTGCATTTCAATGTTTTTATCAGAAAAGTGTGGACAAGACCTAGTAATACTATGTATTCCAGTGTTTTTATCAGAAAAGTGTGGACAAGACTTAGTAATACTAATTGACTGTATTCTAATGTCTTTATCAGAAAAGTGTGGACAAGACTTAGTAATACTAATTGACTGTATTCCAATGTCTTTATCAGAAAAGTGTGGACAAGACTTAGTAATACTAATTGACTGTATTCCAATGTTTTTATCAGAAAAGTGTGGACAAGACTTAGTAATACTAATTGACTGTATTCCAATGTCTTTATCAGAAAAGTGTGGACAAGACTTAGTAATACTAATTGACTGTATTCCAATGTCTTTATCAGAAAAGTGTGGACAAGACTTAGTAATACTAATTGACTGTATTCCAATGTTTTTATCAGAAAAGTGTGGACAAGACCTAGTAATACTATGTATTCCAGTGTTTTTATCAGAAAAGCACTCATCCACTGTTCAAATTACATACAGTAGGCAAAGCACATTTGACCCGTGGTGAGATATCTTCTCAATAGTTGGAGCCACTGATAAAAGTGGTCCTAATATTTATTTTGTTCCCCCTCTAATTTTATTATAGGACAGAACAAATTTCAGATCTTGTAGCCTTACAATGCATGATACAAAGTACATATATTTCAATAAAATGAAAATAGTCTTTTTTCATTCTGAGATGAAAGAACCTATTTGTACATTAGCATTAGAAAAAAATATTGCCATTGGCTTTTTCCGTTAAGTTAATAAAAACTATATCTTATTCATTTTGTGTGCCCTCTACTCAAACTTTTGAGCCAATCTAGTACATATCAAAATTCAATGCTATGAAATTAATTTTTGTTTCTGTGAATTTATTAAGGATAGGAAAGATCCTCTTGATTCTTTCTCGGAGAGACTTGTTCTATATGACCTGAAATGTGATAAAGGGCTGTTAAATCAAATTAAACAAAATTCAGAAAGCCATTTTAAAGAAGGCAAAGCCTTCATAATAATAATAATAATAATAATAATAATAATAATAATAATAATAATAATAATAATAATAATAGTTTGAACACTTTGATTTTCAAAACCTCGATTAAAAATGAGTATGTTGTAACAAGATAAACTTCAAAAATCATTAAGTACTCAACAGAACAAATCCTATTTTATTTATTTAATGTCAAGATGAAATTTCTCTTTCTTATGTCAAATTATTTTAAATACAGTTTATCTGCATTTTATCAGTTATATCTGAACAGGAAACAAAAAGGTTATTGACATCTGAAAACTCAATGAACTCATTTTAACTGTTCTAAATATTTAAGGCAAAAAACCCATAATCTCTACAACCAACCATTAATTTTATTTTGCAGTTGGGTTAGTAGTAAAAAGACTGCAAATACTTGTCTTTTTTTTCTACACAATGTATATTAAGCAATCATGAATTCTTCATTTGAATATGTAGTTGTTGTTGTTGGGCTTAACGCCATTTTTCAGCACACGATAGGCTATTCATGGCAGCCAGTATTAATGGTGAAGGAAGAAACGGGGAAATCACTGGAAAGAACCACCAACCCACGAGAAGCTACTGGCAAGCTTTCTCACATATCCACAATCAACGAATCCTAGTCTCCAACCCATGCAAACAGAGGTGAGATGGCAGTGATCCGTAATGGACATCGCTTTTAGACCACTTGGCCACTCGGGGCCCCTTGAATATGTAGTAAATAACAAACTATCACTGTCACTTTTATCAATGCTTGAGACATCAGAGGCAAAGTGAAAATGCAACAAAATTAGTTTTTTTCATTAAAATGAAAATTAAGGCATGTTTAATCACTAAATTATCCCACCTACTAAATATCTTTAGAATTTTTCACAACAAACCATAGAATGGTATGTGGATTACATAATATCAGGGGAATGCATGGGTTAAAAAAATAATACAGTTAACATAAATATGTTAAAGTAACATGTTCTATTTTTGTTGTAAGTAAATTTCAGAATATGTAAATGAATTGTCTATGGCACTTGTCTCTATCAATCATTGCTATCACATCTCTGTCTGCATGGGTTCTAGTCTTGGCTAGTTTGGGTATGTGAGAAATTTTGACAGTAGTTTCATGTGGGTCAGTGGTTTTTACTTGGGTTTCCCTCCCTTTGTTTTTTTTCTCCATCAGTTGTACTGGCCACCATGCATAGACTATCATACACTCAAGAATTAGACTAAACACCAAAACAACATCATTCAAGTCACTTTTTGTACCATCTTATAATTCCTCACAACATTTCTCTTTGAACAAGGTATTTGATGGATTAGCTCTAAATAACAGATTATGATCTGAGTGAACTCCTTTGGGGTTCTATCATAGTACATACAGCAATGAATATTCAAAGATTGGGCTCATGTGAGTCTGTGACAATGTGATCCCTTTATCAGTGTCAGTAATTTTCCCCATAAATCAGCTATACTGATGAATCAACGCACTGTTTACATAAAAATCCACTGCTGTGCATGAAGTTTTGTCTACAGGGAATGTGACTTAAATAACTCAGATTGCCAATTAACTTGTCTTGTCTGTGGCAATATGGCTTGAAAGACAACTCAGATTGCATATTAACTTGTCCTGTCTGTTGCAACAGGGCTTGAAAGACCACTCATCCTGTCTTGTCTGTGGCAATGTGACTTGAAAGACAAGTCTGATTACCAATGATCTTGTCTTGTCTGTGGCAATGTGACTTGAAAGCCAACTCAGATTACCAATGATCTTATCTTGTCTGTGGCAATGTGACTTGAAAGACAACTCAGATTACCAATAATCCTGTCTTGTCTGTGGCAATGTGACTTGAAAGACAACTCAGATTACCAATGATCCTGTCTTGTCTGTGGCAATGTGACTTGAAAGCCAACTCAGATTACCAATGACATTGTTTATTGTATTCCTGAACACATGGTCTTGAAAACCCACTGGAATAGTTAACTATGTACAAAGTGATCCAGAGGAAGTGTGTGTGTGTGATTTAGATTTTTAAAATAGCTTTAAAATGTTTTTAGTCATATCAATACAGTGTCTGCAGTATGACAGTTTATAGTGATGTTTAGCACTGGGAAATCATCCCACACACATGTAGCATGATGTTTCACACTATCACATTATCCTGACACCAGGCCAACTAGTCCCAACACTAACCTCTTAATGCTGAGTGCCAAGTGTGGCAGCTATTAGTACTATTTTTAAAAATCTTTGGCATGACTCAGCAGGGGTTCAAACCATGACCTCCCACATCCAAGGTGGACGTTCTACCAATCGAGATGGAAACATCCAAGGAACTTCATCGGCTTAATATATTGATTGGAACTATTATGGAACAGGTACAACCATGCGTGAACTGACAAACAAAAGATGTGATGTGATGATTTTTAACCTAGCTTTAAAATATTTTCAGTCATATTGCTAAAATGTCTGCAGTGTGGCAGTTTATATTGATGTCTAGCACTGGGGCATCATGCTGACAAACAAAAGAAGAGGTAACTTAAATGGATTAAAGTTGTGCTAAAGTTTAGAAATGAACATTATGAAAACAGGATAACTTATTAACAATGTTGAAAATTTAATCAAATTCTTTAAAGTGGTTCTCAAAATTACTAGCATTTCAAGATATTTCATAGTAGACAACTCAAACACAATCTTAATATCTTTCCTGAACTTACTGATAGATGAAATATTCCATTATAAAACATTTTTAATTTCATTAGGACTATTTAAGACACTCTCTTATTCTTATTTCATCATTAATAAAATAAAAAAAAATGCATTGTCAGATAAATAAATTTTAGATGAGAATATTATGTTGGAGGGATCTTGAGACACTGCCCTTCAGCTCTCCTTCCAAACTCTTGTAGTTCTCCCATTTGTCTGAAGGTAGAAATAATGTGTCAAATTTCTTTAACCCAAGACGGAAACCTGTTCACAATGAACCTAAACACCTTGAACCAGCGTTTTCCTTTACTCTAATGTGTGCATCAGATACACTCAAATACACTAATTGCACTTTTAGTTTTGACACCAAAGTTTTTTTTACTTAATCTGACCCTCAGCTGTGACATAACAGGGATTTTGACTCTGAGTTATGCATCTCTACCAGATACACTGTAATAAAACTGATGTAAACATATAACAGCATAAACAATGTAAACTGACAAGAAAAATAGACTTATTTGTATCAGCTGACACAACATAAAAACCAAATGCTAGAAATACATAAAATTATTCAAAGTCGAATTCTAAAAGTCAAAATTCTTCTTTAGGTTAACAATTCTTTCATGATAAAATTGAATAAAAAAGTAAGTTCAATGATATATGGACAAATTTATGTGCTTCTTTTTTCAGTATGTCATATTTAGGGTGATTTGGCTTTTAATGCACAGTATGCCACAAGATAACTGATCCTACACTCCAGGTGTGTGTGTGTGTGTGTGTGTGTGTGTGTGTGTGAGAGAGAGAGAGAGAGAGAGAGAGAGAGAGAGAGAGAGAGAGAGAGAGAGAGAAAGGGAGGGAAAGAAAGCTAGTGTGACAGTGAGGAAGAGACGAAGGAAGTCATAGCCAGTCAGTCACTCAAGAAAGTTCTTACCATGAGTCGAGTTAAAGTGGACAATGTAGCAAAACAGTGTCACAGACACTGCTGACACCAAAACAATGAAGAAAGCCCTCTTCAATTTCATGATGTCAATAATTGTAGCCATTAATGCCGTGATACATCTCAATCACAATCTTCTTCTAGATGCATGCAAGTTCTGTGGAGATCGACAGGTTCCCTTTCTAATGTGGTTCACATAAAACCATATATACAGGCTCATATCTCCTCTAGATATCATTACACATCCCCCATTGTAGGCACACTTTCAAACTATGATTTCAGTCTATAACCAAATGATGATTCCAGTCTATGCACCAAATGATGAATCAAGGTTATACATCAAATGCTGATTCTAGGTTATACATAAAACGATGTTTCCAGTCTATATGCCAAATGATAATTTCAGGATTTACATCAAATGTTAATTATAGACTATACACCACAGGATGATTCCAGTCTACACGCCAAAAGATGATTCCAGTCTACACGCCAAATGTTGATTTCAGTCTATTCACTAGATGATGATTCCAGTCTACATACCAAATAATGATTCCAGTTTATATATCCACTGAAGATTCCTGTCTAAACACCAACTGATTATTCCAGCCTACATATGACTGCAATCATGCTGCAAGAGATAATTACAAGAATTTCCACTTGACCATGCATTTTTTTCTCTGAATTTTTTTTCCCTCCCCAGCACATTCTTAGAAATATAGGAAATAATGAAGCACTCTGACGCTTAAAATTTTGTCATCACACCATGCAGGTTCTTTTTTCAATCTAATTATACGTGCTCATCCTCTGCTGCTGATTCCATTGCCATTTCCTCTAACACAAGGGCAAGCATGACCTGCAAAACATAATAATTAAATCTATAGCAATTTCCTTGGCTTGAAAAAAACAAGTCTCCATCTACTATAGACTCTGACCTACCCTCCTATACACCATAACCTTAGGGTTGTGGCTCAAAATTCATTACATGTTATGTGTCCTCCTCCAACAAATGCATGTACAAGTTTGGTAAGAATGAAAAAAAAAAGGCAATATTAGACAAGAGACCCAAGTGGTCTTGATTGTTTATCTGACCTACTTTGGCATTTAAAGCCAATATCTCTGCAATAAGGCACATGCCATAGAGTGTTGGAGTACTCTCAAGCTATTTCACTGCAAGAGTTAGCACTGAAAATATTTAACTGTTTCTATTTCCAAATATCTTCAGCTGACTGGACTGTACTGACATTTTTTTTTATGATTGTAAAAGGTATTTCTAATAGGATTCTACTTATCAAATTGGATCTGCTTTGGTCAGGCAGTTTTGGAAAGGTTTTCTTTCTATAAGTATTTTTTAAAAAAAAAAATATTTATAACCCTAAGTGCAAAATATAGACAATAACTGATGAAATAGAGTTCATATTTAGTATTTAACTCCTATAGATTCACATATGAAAAATATATACTTATAATTGCAAATGTGAGCACACTAGTTTCCATCATTATATACTGTGCTTGATTGTGTGTACTGTTAGAATTTATATTTGCAGCAACAACAAAAAAAAACAACATTTTGTGACCTTGAGGACAAAAATAAAAACTGCATTAGCTTTTAGGCATAGAAATAAACTAGTCTCAAGATGCCACCATATGTTTATACAGTTATCTCCCTTGATATTAACATAAAAGATCTGGTGTGCTGCATGGCTAAATTCAACCAGTCAGAGGGCACAATGCTTTAATAATATCAAGTCTTAAAATTATTTCAAGAGGGTGACAAAAATAATACAGGGGTCAAGCTAGACTTAAATTGTACGGAGAAGTGACTTCTCCTTTTGGTCAGAACAGGGAGAAGTAGGAGCTAAACAGGGAGAAGTGGAAGCTAAACCAGAAGTGAGACCAAAGCAAGAAATGCGAAATTATATATATATATATATATATATATATATATATATATATATATATATATATATATATATATATATATATACATACACATATATATATAGCTTTATTATCTTATTCATGTGCTCCATGTATCTGTATGCTTTTAAGTTTTAATGCCTTATTTTAAAAATATGTCATATGTTTATTATCAACCCATTTTGTACATGTATGAAAATTATTATATTCATACCCATTCTATTCATACTTATATATGTGTTTGGACTGAGATTCAGGCAAATTGGCCATAGTACATTAAAGACATAGCTGAAACTATACATTGTAATTAATTTTAATTGAAATTAGTAGCAAGATTAGAGTCTTGTAATTGCAAGTTGGTAAAAGTGCTTAATAAACTACAACTTAATTATTTTATTTTTTTTTGTACAAGTTTTGTGTAAATTTGCAGTCAAAAAAGATTTCTAGCATTCTTTGAAACAACCCCTAATTCATGTCATAGGAATAATGCACAAGCGATTTCAAACATACTCTTCGTCCTGATTTACTTATTCCCAATAAAACATTTCTCTAACTATTCATAGACAACACACAGAAGCACTAAACCTAAACATCTAAGAACACATATTGCACCAAGCGAGTGCATCTAGTTTTAGAAAGAGGATTTTTCTTAATACAACAATTCGCTTTTTTGCTTTGTTACAATAAATTCATTAATAGGATTACATATTTATGGTTGAATTTTTTGTCTAGCTACTGGTATTAACCATATAAATCAGTTAAATAGTATTTGCTTCAATACTATATATCCCTTTTGTGATTTTACGAAAATTATGGTAGATCAGGATATAACCTTGACCTTGCAGCTTCGTTTCAAATTCCATAACAGAGATTGTTGTGTGTTTTTGACCTACATTCTTAAATAGTTAGGCTAAATCTCATATGACATAATATTTAAACTTTGTTTTCATTATGTTATATATTTTCCTGAATCTATTTGCCCAATTATTTACGAATGCAGACTGTCTAATGATGTGGTATATAAAATATGTAGCGATGTCCACCATTACAAGTTGATTTACTGTTTCAAACTGATTTTATCACGAAAATACGCAAATACGGCTATTAAAATCTCCATTTATAAAAACAAGAAATACATTAGAAAACACTTTTCACTGATCACATTTTTTGAAAGCAATTTACTATTTACATATTGATGCATTTTACCTTGGATTACAATAGTGTCAGAACTTACTGGCTACTGCGAGAGGGCATTTAAAAAGTTATAATCTATAGCCATTTTATGTTTGAAAATATGAGGGCGAAGTAATTTTCGCTTTCCTAACAGAAGAAGACAAAGTTTACTGTTCTCAGGCAACTTTTTCGCCCACTTTGCCTGGTAGCATGACCTCTGATAATAGCATGCAACTAATCTTCCTTGAAGCATTCACTTGTAAATGTATGCATATTGATATACTTTACAACGTACATGGTTGCAGAGTCCAGCTGCAAACTGCATACAAGTGGATATATGGATAATGGGCATAGGGCTATGGCATCAAAACACATGCTCTTTGGCTGAGCAATGTAAAAACAAATGCCACTGCAAAAAATTGCAATTATTGTATATTTGACTTCTGACCTCCTCCCACAGACACCTCTAGAATCAAGCTTGGTAAAGTTCTACTCAACAGCTTATGAATAGTTATGACAAACTGACTGATAGAGGCCATTACAATATGCCAAGTAAAGCATGGTTTGAATACTAATACTACCAACATCCATCAACAGTCAAGTGAGTGTTGCAAAGAGACACTGGTGTCAGTCTTCCAACTGGCAGCATCATTATGCAACAGAATTATTCACTCTCATTAGTTAAGAACTCAAAGTTAAATAAAGTGGCAATGGTAATACAAATTTTAACCATGGGATTAATAACTTTATATGTTGAAGTTCTTGATTGCTAAAACAACTGGGCACTCCCCCCCATGCCCTCAGTACACTAAATATCCCTTTGTTGCTAGTATCTCTCCACATCTACAAAACACTTCCTTACACTGTATCATTTTTATTTCACTTATTTTTCTGTTTACTGAATGCAGGATAAATATAAGAATGTGATTGCATCTGTTTCTATTTCCAAAAAGATGCATCAAATATTTTATTGCCAAAAATGAACTTTTGTTCCAAATGTGCCCTTTACCAGTGCCAGATTTAGACATAGCAAGGCTTTAAGATACAGGAAGCTATAGAGACCATATTTGACATAAATATATCTGAGAGGCCCCTTCCAACTTTGAGTTCTGACTGTGAGGCCCTAAGCTGTAGCTTGTTTAGCTTAAGCCTAAATCTGGCACTGCCCTTTACTGTCAGAGAATTACCCTTTTGATGGCCTCTGTGGTGGCCTAATGCATACATGCCATCCTTGTCCAGGAAAAATCATAATCTAAGTGGACAAAAGGTGTAATCTGAGCAGAAAAAGTGTAATGTGTAATCCACATATAACACAATAGAATTCAATGAGCAAATGTTTTACACTATGACCAATATTAAAATCCTTTCCACACAGCCTGCAATGGCATGAAACTACCCTAGAATGGCACTGTATTGTGTTATTCATGTATTCATCTTCGTCTTTTTTTCTGTATTTTTTTTCTTTCTAATCCATCTGTGATATTATTTGAGAAAATTTTTTGCTTTAACATAGGCATCAACTAGAATAAATAATGCCAAAATCCTACAGAATGGTTCTGTACCTCACATTATTTTGAACAAAGAATATGTAAGCAAAGATAAATGTTAGAAAACCAGTCTTTTTTGTCCTAACCTTGACAGCTGCTATAAAAAGAATCAGAGGTCTTCTTGGAAATAGGGCAGCAGCTATAAATAGAATATAACAAATAGGAAGGTCACCACTAGTCTACAGACAAGTGTACTTTTATGTCATAGTAACACAAAAGCCATCTTCTCTAGAATACGTTCTGTGCGATAATGGGATGTTAATAAAAAGGAGAAAACAAATTATTAATATTTTGGGAAGGGGATATACTGAAAAAGTGCAATCCAAATACATTTACGCATAAGGTGTAATTTAGAGAAAAAAAAGTGTAATGATTATGCTAAAAGCATAATGGTTGGCATGTATGCTAATGGTTCGAGTGTTCGCCTTGGATCCAGGAGGTCGTGGGTTCAATTCCAGACTGAGTAATATGAAAGACTTACAAAAAGGATACTAGCAGCTGCCTTGCTTGGCATTCAGCATTTAGAGGTTCATGTTAGTACTGGTCAGCATGGTGTCAGGATAATGTGACTGGGTGGGACATCATGCTACATATTTGTGGCATGATGCCCCAGTGCTAGACATCACTATAAAACTGCCACATTGTAGACATCACAGCTATAAGAATGAAAAATTGTTAAAGCTACATTAAAAATCCCAAACATACATCACAACCCTTTTGATAGAGAGCCACTCTTGCCCTGCCATTTATAGTTGCAGTAATGCCAATATTACAAGGACTATGGAATACTTAAGGGGTTTATAGTGAAAACAGCATGGATAGATTAACTTTCCACAGGGTAAATGTGGATATTCCATAATCCATGATTCATGTACTGTAATATGCATGTACATTTAGCATGGTAGGATATGATGATTACACAAACAGGAAGGCCAAAATGGGGAAATAAAGTGCTTGAGTCAGCAATGAGCAACAGGGATGATTGACCAACATAAAATATAGACACTTTAGGTGGTGCTTAATACATGTACATATAACAAATGCAATAAGTCACATACCACTGACAGAGTACATTCATAAAAACAGTTGTAATACAAACATATAAAGACAGGATTCACTAAGGATAACTCGTGTAAGTTTATTAAAGTTATTTTCAACAGGTTTTTGAGTTCATGAAGATTTTGGGGCAGTGTAGATTTTTGCAGGGGTGAAATGATACACTGATATACCAATATATATATATTGATACTAGTGGTGGAAAATCAATTCAAAATGATACAAGTTTTTATTCTTCAACAGTCATAAATAAATAATTATTAGTTGTTTGTCTTGTTACCCTTTAAATTGAGAATACCTCTTACAGCTATTGCAGGCACAGTCAATCATTTATGTTAGATAATACAAACTCAAGCAATTGAGACCATGTGATGTGGTTTGCAATATTGCCGACCTACCATTTTTGATATTTGCAAGCAGGAGATCTTCCGCTATCACATATCAAATCTAAATTTTTAATTATTTTATTTCTTTTTCTAGCTGAATTATTCGATCCATAAAATGGCTGAGCCAAACTAAAACAAACGCAAGCTTGAAGACAGTGATTGAGGTCATGGCAGGCTTCATGCTGATTGGATTCTTCAAAGTTAAGATCTTCCCATGCTTTTTGTAAAATATGCAGTAAAGATGTTAAGATCTTCCCATGCTTTTTGTAAAATATGCAGTAAAGATGTTATAATACAACACACAAGTAAAAAGAACAAATATTCAGAAATGTAATTAATTATGTAAATATGTGTAAAATACTTGTGTATAGCATTTTGTTGTTTTAAAATTGTTGATCTTATATAATGTATGAATACATTTTTTTCATGCAAGTTTTTTATTGGTCTGGTGTACAGGTTTTCATCTCAAAAGTTTGACACCTATGGAATGGTATATAAATAAATGCGAAGTCTGTCTCTAATTAGTATAAAAGAAATACAACCAGTATATCATATGAAACTAAAATGGCACTACCTCTCACTGGCAGGCCTTCTAAAGATGGAAAGACCATGATGTTCATATATGTAATAGTATTGATAAATGTATCGTGGACAGTGTATCATGAACTGTATCAATACATCATACAGCTGTATCATTTCACCTCTAACATTTTGAAAATTAAACTACTAAGCTCAGTAGTTACAATAATGTATTAGAAACTTGAAAACTGATTTCAGAATAAAAAATGTAGCTTCTAGCAAAATATCACTGAAATCTTGATCTGTTTCCAAAGGTATGATTTGACAATTTGAAATGACCTATATTTAAAATGCTCTTGTTAAAACTGGGTAAGTTTCCAAACATGTATGGCTATAAAAGCAAAAAAATTAATAATAAAACATGGTATATAACAATTACAAAATTTACTACTTTCAGTGACAAAATGGTGAATAGCACTAATTTTCAAATGTCCATGCCCCGGTGCTAGACATCACTTTACACTGCAGACATTGCAGTTATATGACTGAAATTTTTTAAAAGTTGCATTAAAAGTTCAAATTTCACACACACAAACATCAATAACATGCAACACGTCAGACATAGTATAGCATAAGGGTTCAGGGGCTCCGAGTGGCCGAGTGGTCTAAAGCGCTGTCTGTTATGGATCACTGCCATCTCAACTCTGTCTGCGTGTGTTCGAATCTAAGATTCGGCGAATGTGGATATGTGAGAAAGCTTGCCAGTAGCTTCTCGTGGGTCAGTGGTTCTTTCCGGTGATTTCCCGGTTTCTTCCTCCACCATTAATACTGGCCGCCATGAATAGCCTATCGTGTTCTGAAAAATGGCGTTAAACCCAACAACAACAACAGCATAAGGGTTCGTTGCTACGATGTCGTAGCCTGAACTTGTTTTGTTGTGGTTGAGGTAGGACTAAGGTACTAATATTAGTACTAAGGAGTTCGTTACAAAGAAAATGAGATCAGTTCATGAATCAAAGGATGGATGAATAACCCGTAGCAATATATTGTTACCGGTTAGACCTCTCCCCCCTCCTAGGAGTATCTATCTGTGAATCATGGATTGGGTGTCTAATCTGTAAAAGTATATTGTTACAGGTTAGACACCACACACCCTAATCCCTTGATTCATGGTCAGATACTCCTAATTTTCTATGTAACGAACCGGAACTCTTGCGCATTGCAACACATGGGTTCGCTACAAAGAAAAATGAGTTTGACATGTAACAATGTGTTATATTGTTACAGGTTAGACACAGTTTTTTTTGTAATGAACCCTGTGCATTGCAAGACCACCCGACCCATAAAATAATCCGTTATAATTTGCTTTTATCATATCTGCGTATCTGTTCATTCATAACTTATAATACCGTACTGAGGACATTCAACAACATTCCCCCATTTCCATTTACCTACCTTAATGATTGTAAATTAACACTTTTACACAATGTTTATCCACTGCTAGCTGTCTTCTACACTGTTACATACTGTCCACAACCGGTCCGACTAATAACCGAAACAACCCGGAACAAACAAAACATTCCGGAACAAATAAATAAATAAAAAATTATAGCGGAACCAAATTAGATAAATTCGATAATTATATATGATTACAATGATAGATATATATTAGACATCTGCTTGCCACTATGTTCAACGATGAAGTATTTTCCTGCCCTTTGTATGAATATCCTTCCCTAAGTAAGGGTCCTCCCATCGCGGTGCCAGATTGCAGCCAAATCTCCTTATTTGATTGGCATTCTTCACAAGAACAAGAGCTCAGATTTTGAAAGCTTTTCAAGGATTTATTTCTTTTATAAACATTTTGCCTCTGGCAGATCTGCGCATTTGTTTTGTTTTCTGTTATATTTTGACCTAGAAACCGCGTGTAGGTTGAATTTATTGCAATATTTACTTTGACTGGGGGCGGAAATGGAACGAGCCTTTCTGCCCTATATAATTCGAAAAGGTGTGACTTAATCTTAAGGTCAAGTTCGAAGCGAAAAGATCCAGCTCGGGATCAAGTCCCCTTACGCGGGTCCGGGCTGATGGCCAACCGCGTAGGTGGGTATTGGATGCCCACCCTTCGGGTGGGTCCTCTGGTCTCTTACGAAAGTGGGAGACTCCAAAAGTCGTCAAGCAAACGTCCATGCACATACGACTATAATTGCTATCAACAACAACAACTTACAACAGAAGTGGATCAATTGCAATTGTACTGAACTTCTCACCTCAACAACGCAAATGGGTGTGGTTTTGTTGGCGGCTTTCTTGGCGCTTTTGGCCTGTTGCTGGGTTGGGAGGCTTTCTGCTTGTATCTGGGTATCGAACGTCAAGGTCTTAAGGTCTGGTACGAAGCAATAAGACCCAGCCCTGGCTCAAGTCCCTCCACGTGGATCCGGGCCGATGGCTAACCACGGAGGAGGGTATTGGAGGCCCACCCTTCGGGTGGGTTCTCTGGTCTCTTATGAAAATAAGAGGCTCCAAAAATCGTCAAGCAAACGTACATGCATATACGACTATAATTGCTACCATCACCTTGGTAGATACTGGTACACTTGTCCTATATGTAGACAGTTTACTGGACTATCAGTTGGTTACCTTGAATAGAATTTATTTCAGGGTCCTATTGTCAAGTTATCTCAGCCCATTGGTTTGTGGAGGTATACAGAGGAAATCGTGTGGTCTATATACTAGTTTGTTAGGTCAGCTGTGAGCTTGTTGGTAAACTCTTTTCTCTGATCAGTTATGAATAAAAAGTCCTTTGGACCAAGGGGACATAACTTGTCATTAAAAATTTTGTTACCTCAGTAGCACATTTGTTTGGGATGCCTTTAGTCTTAGACCACTTTGAAAATTGATCTTTGGCTGCAACAATATACTAGTTACCGTTGTCCATCATTGGACGAGGACGGATAATATCAATTAAACTTTTACTGCATACCTTGAATGACACTGGTATATGATTAAGAGGTGCTACGTGAACATATTTTATTACATCTTGTATCATCCCATCCAGTAATATTTTATTCCTGGCATATCTCATGTGTTTTGTTGGCTTTGAGGTCCTCCAGTTTACTTACCTGTTAGAATTTAAATATACTTCAATTTTACTTCGAAAGTACAAAACCATAATACTTACAATTTTTAATTATGCACTGTGTGTAAGGCTGAAAGAGCGGAGTGAGGGCACTAATGAAACATACGGTCGAAACGGAGAGATAGGAAAGGTCTGAGAGAGAGAGAGAGAGAGAGAGAGAGAGAGAGAGAGAGAGAGAGAGAGAGAGAGAGAGAGAGAGAGAGAGAGAGAGAGAGAGAGAGAGAGAGAGAGAGAGAGAGATAACAAGAGAGACAAATGTAAAAAATTGGGAGATAGAGAACAAGTCAGAAAGAAAGAGATAAGAGAAGAGAGAGGAATAGAAAAATAAAAAAGAAGAGACTGAAAGGTAGATAGAAGCAGAAAGAGTAAGAAGAATAGAGGAAGAGAGATAAGGAAGAAGAGGGCAAGGAATACAGAGAGAGAGAGAGAGAGAGAGAGAGAGAGAGAGAGAGAGAGAGAGAGAGAGAGAGAGAGAGAGAGAGAGAGAGAGAGAGTAGTAAACCAAAGGGAGTTAGGCCTCACCCCCTCAGATCAATTATAATTTCAGAAATGTTCAATCATTTTAGACACATTTCATGTTTTAAGTCTGTTCCAAGAGTGGATAAATAAAATATACCTGTTAAAATTAAAATGGAAAAAATAGTTTGCTTTTACTTGTTTCATTGACTAAATTAGAACTAACCTTATTCACAAAATTGCAATTAAATTTGAAAATCTGTTAATTTGGTGACTGGTTATGACGCAATCTTTTTTGTCGTTATATCAATTCTTATTGTCATATTCAATCACAACAACAACAGGTTTGTTTTCTTTCTCAACAACAACAACAACAGCAAAGACCTTTAATATGTTTCCAGTCAGGTTTGAGCTGATGCTGTACCTCTTCATATTTGCCTAAGAGGCTGCATGCCATACCCTATTGAAGGTCTTTTTGAAATCTATAAGGATGTGGTATAGATCCTACTGTTTCTGATGGTATTTCTGGCAAAAGAAGTCTGAGATTGAAGACTTGTTCTGTGGTGATCCTTCCTGCTCAAAATGATGTCTGCTCTTCAACAATAATTTTCTCCGCTTGAGGCTTTAGTCTGCTGGAAATTATCTTCAGCGTGACTTTGCTCGGTGACGGATCAAAGTGATGGTTCTGTAGTTTAGGCATAGCTTTAGGTTTCCTTTCTTGGGGACTACGATGGCCAAGGAATGAGTCCATGTTGTGGGCCATTCTTCTCTCTGCCATATCTTGTAGATTGTTGTTAGGACTGTGACTATTACTTCTCCTCCTGCTTGAATGACTCTGCTGGCATGTGTTCAATGCCGGCTGACAATCCAGTCTTAGCGACCTAACTGCAATTTCTACTTCTTCAAGAATAATTTTGATGTCATCAATTTCTTCTGCCTAAGGGCATTTTAGTATTGCTGGATGTACTTGGGTCTTATAATTGTTCAATTTCTAGCAGCATTCTTTCCATCGCTTTAGGGTATCTTGATCTTCTGTGAGGCATTTTCCTGATTTGTCTTGGTGGTAATTTTCTCTTGTTTATAGGTTGTGAGATTTTTTGTGTCTCTTCTACTCAGACTCTCATCGATTTTGTATCATTGTCTTTCTATCCAGGATACCTTTGTCTTTTTCATGCTTTTCCTGAGCACGTTGATTATTTCTCTGTATTTTCTAGCTCATTCATTATCATATTCCACTTTTCAGTTCTCTTCGTTTATCGCATAGTTCAAAGACCTCTATTGTAATCCAAGGTTTCTTTGTTCGACGATATTTGCCAATGATCTCGTTAGCTGTGATAGTCACAGCTATGTTGAATGTGGTTGTTAAGGAATCTCAGTTGGTGCATTGGCTTCCCAGGGTTATCAAATGTGCAAACTTGCCACTTAATATTGCCTGGTTGGCATCTGTGACTCTTTGATCTTTCAATTTTTCAAAGTTGAGACTGATTCTTGGTTGGTTATGCGTTTCAGGTGGAGGAAAAACGTTGTCATTAATAAATCATGGTCACTTCCAATATCTGCTCCTGAAAATGTCGTGTTCTGGTGATCTTCAGTCTTGTGCAGAATCTTTGTTTTGCACAAAGATGTAGTCAGTCTGGTTGTGATGTCGTTCATCTGGACTGTGCCTGGTTCATCTCGTATATGCTTTGAGAGGGCCGAATATGTAGGCAGCAAATTCCAAGTGCCTGAGTCCTCGTTGATGTGTTTGTAAATTGTGGAAAGGTCAACATGTGCTGCGACAGTTTGTGAATCAACTCCAACCTTTTCATTCCAGTCTCTTTGTACAAACATAATGTCCATCTTGGATGGGTTGTCAATCACGTCTTGCAGTTCAGATAATATTCCGATCCTATTTAATATGATACTTCTTCTCATACTTTGTTATCCTGTGTAAAAAAAAAATCATTCAGCAGATTATCTGTTGTCTTAAATTCTTGCATCAAATCATCTATGTTGTTGCTAATGCATCTCAAGAACGATTTTTTTCCCGTTTAACACTCTAGTTTAAACAATAAAAATTATCTTGCACGATTATAATTTTTGACTTTGTAGTTGGATTGATCTCTATCGCAATCATGTCCAATGCAACACCAACACCAGACAAAAGTAACAAAAATGGATAATTAATGCTCCATTTGTTGCTTAGCCAGTGTTTCGATATATGATTAAGATCTAAAAGCTATTTCATTATTATTGTTAATTGTATTGTTCTCTAGCCCAGAGAACGAATCCAATGGCAATTTCCGTAACTACAGTTGCAAAATCGATGCTCTTTGGTTGATTGAGTAAATATATTTATCAAACAGCGCTGAGTTTTGTATCTATCAACTGCTCTTTTTCTTCAGCTGTAAACACTTGGCGAAGCGCATTACCCAAACTGGGCTCTACTTCCTCATTTGTGATGTCGTTGATAAATACTGGTGCTTCTACACTATCAATGAAACTGATAGCTTCTCTCACATAGAATAGTGGTACTCCTGCTGTGAAGTACGTCTCCAAAACAACGTAAGCTATTGTATATTTTCCAAGATAGTCAACAACATTTGGATCATCACCCACGAAAAATCTTGTGTCCTTTATTATTTTTTTTTGACAAAGTCAGCGTTTGCTGGATGATTAAGAAATCTCGTATGTTTGTCGTACATTTGATCATTTTTGTTTCATCTTCAGCAAGACCATTTATTGAAGGAAATTCTAAATCTGATCAAATATCATTGTTATGAGAAAACCTTTTTTTATATTTGAAGGATATGTATTAAAAGTCAAAGGCATTATACAGACTAAAAAATCCCAGTTTTCTCAAAATCTCAAGGTCAGGTTTGGCTAAAGTGGATGCATATCACTCTTGTGGTTAAAAGGTCAAAAGCTAGGAACACAGACTAAAAGAAAAAATGGCTTCTTCACAAAAATGTATTAATTTTACATCATAGGCTCATTTTTCTTCAGTTGGACCGAAATACAACAGATATAAGTACACACTGAACATAAGATACAACATGAGGACAGCATGCATGCCATGACATTTCAAATATACATCTGTTGAAAGTGTCCTTACCTACAGTTTTTATAGAAATTAATGTATAATTTTTACGTAAAACTTCAAACATATGCATTACATAGACAAATTATTTTGTGACAATGTCCACATGGCTTTGGTTTATACTTTTATGGTTGTTTCAATCCATGAAATATTGTAACACATCAATTTTACTTGTTTTATTCTTCGTGTGCATGTATCACATAGCAACTTGCATTGTTTTCTTCCAACCTAATCTATAAACCAGATATTATTCACTGACAAACATTGCATGTAACCATTTTCAAGAGAAATTAATAAACTAAATTTTAAAAATGTCCAGAAAATTATCCTTGCTTTATTTTTCAAATTTTATTTTAAGCAGCCGAGTAAGATATTTACATGAAACAAATATCAACTTTTTTTTATCAGCAACAGACACAGCCTGTAGCGTTTGCCCTACCCCCCCACTGTCAGAGGAATCGCCCCTGGATCCAAGGAGGGGTGGTAGGTGTTGTCCCCTACACCTGGAGCCTGTTACTTTTTTATTTTGACTTCTACTTTTGTTTTAATTAAAACCCCTGGTGATGAATCCACACTCTTTAGATCCTCTCCTCAAAGGAGAGAGATAATAGGGGATAGTCCAGTCTTGCATGGTTGTGTCAGGCCCTTCTCTTATTTGGTCTCCATCTTCATATCTTGGACTCAGGTATTTACCAGGTGAGGATCATGTACCTCAAGGTTTTGGAACTCAGTGTTTATATTCTAGTTACTATAGCCTTCTATCATGACCAGTTATGATTGTCTCATTCAGACTGTTGAAGGATAATTCTCCAAGATGGACCTTTGTCAGAACATTTCAGGATTATTTTGGATTTAATTCACAATACTGTAAGTTCCTCATAAATTTTCATTTTTATAATTTAGAGATTTAAATTATTTGTTAAGTGTTACAAAGCTTGTTGGTTTTGCTTTTTTCATTACTTAAGTTCAAGACCATAGAGTCATAATAATCATGTACTTTGATCTTCAGAGACCTGTGTCTTGTTTTTAAAGGCATATGTGGAGCCCTTCATGTGTTCCTTGGTTTTTATCTAATCCCACTTATGAACATTTGAACGAAACTTTCTTCTCAAATCTTACACTTAAGTCGGTCTTCTTTTTTTCTCTAACATCACCGTGTAGGGGTAAAATTCATACTGTGTTAGTTATGTATGACCCAGTGGTAATTATGATTCATTTTCTCTTTGTCTGCTTGGGTTTCTGGCCAAAAATCAGCTACCTTTGGTAGCATCTGATCCTGTTAAAATCCCCAGTCTTGTATCAGTGCTGTTAATGATCAAGATATAATCCTAGGCTGGACAGGGCTCTGTTGTTGTCTAAATCAGCATGGGTCCAATCAGGCTATGTTTGTTACCATATTGAATGTGGATGGTATTGCTTGCAACTATTGACCCAGAGGGGACAGTTATACATGGCTGTCTTTGGAAAGTCCTAAATGGTGGATCAGGTGATTGAGCTGATATGCATAGAACCCTACCCCCACCCACCCGCAAGGTTTTGAAGATAGCAAGATCTGTGCATGCAGCACAGGGTATCAAATCAGGTGCAGTAGAGTTTTTATAGCCATTTACTTTATGAGTAAACCTTCTTGCTTTTGTGATATGATCGTAACCCTCATATTGATTTAAGTAATTTACTAATTTGTTTAAATTGTATTGCTCTATGAAACCTAATAACAAATACATGCTCATAAAAATTTTAGTAAGCCTTGGGAAATCCAGCATAGACTAGCATAGACTACAGAATCATATTTAATAAACTTCTTGAATTTTTTTTTTCCATTACATATTATTCCCGTATTTTTATTTGTATCATAATTTTCTAAAGATCTCTTAAAATCAGGATTATTATTTAAAAAAATGACATGTATTTAACAAAAACGTTGTTTTCTCTTTCTACTTGTGAGTAAACAACATAAAAATTTAAATGATGTTTTATTTGCTAACATTTTCTAACATTAGCTATGCCTGGTGTATTGATATGTTTATCAATAAAATCAACTGCTGATTGCTACACCAATATCAACAACTACTTAACAAATAAGTGTCTATAGACAATAATAAAAGCACCTGCAAATGACGTTGATTCAGCAGCTAGTGGTCCGCCATATTCACTAAATCTACCATCATCAATTGTCTCTCCGTCAAGAACTATTCGAGCGTGGAATATTTCATCATAAACACTTTGATTAACTATTATACCCACCAAATCAATATAATATTTGCAACCTTGCTTTCTCCATCCAAAACAGCAGGTCATTTGTTGTTATCCCATCCACAATCTTCTTTTCTTCATCTATTAATTCTTTACGATATGGCCATGTCAAAACTTTGAAGATATCCAAATGTCTGACTGACCAAGATGTTCATCTAGCATATCAATGTTTGCTTTTTCAAAACTCTTCTTTCCACTCACCCTCTTCTAACACCCCAACTAACACAAGGGACCAAAACAGGTGTTAGAAAAAAACAAACTAGCAACACCTGTGTGAAATCCTGCATACAACATGCCTGTGTGATACAAAGATTCACTATCATCAGCCATTCTCTATCTCCCTTCTATGCCTCCTTCAACTCCTACTAACACAAGGGGACTTAAACAGGTGCTAGGGAAAACATACTAGCAAACACCTGGATGGAATGCAAGCAACATCAAGCCTTGTTGTTGACAGATTTTCCATCAAGAATCTCCTTCTTCCGCTCTCCTCTTCCTTCTTTCATCCACTACGTTATCTATACAAGAGGCCCTTCTATTAGCAATTGAAGGCCTCATTCGATTACACCTCTACATATAACGACCTTGATCCTTCGGACTCTCCGCCATCAAAATAACCACTAAGACTAACGATGCGTGACCTCAAAATAACAGGGTTGCTGACACACCTGATTAGTATAATTTTGACAATGGATGTACCCTTAGTACACAAAATTCCAACTGCATAAAAAAAGTTTATAGGCAATCTTCAACTCAGAAATTAGATCAATTGCACAGGTGGCGTGCCCAATACTGGGGATAGGGAACGTCCGCTAGAACAACTGGACAGAATTTGACATCCTCCTGACAGACAATTGAAAAGTACGGATATCGTACATAAACGCGATGTTTTTGTAGCATCATTCCAAAATCACCCACCATTTAAAAAGAACTCATTCACTCAGCATAAAGTAGTCGTAAAAGCTCTGAATTAGCGTAGGCTACTTTAATAATTGTCAGCCTGTCAGACCGCCTCGAAACTTTTGGACTTCCTTCCTGAAAACCCTTTTAACATCTACTAACCTAATCTCTCATTATCAGGGGTTCCATTTTGTGTTGGAAACCCGTTTTGATAATACCAATATTCTACAATAGTCCTTTTATCACCGTTCAAAATTCAAATCATTTTTCATAAAATGAAACAAGATCGATTTAGATCACTTCGACCAAACATTCTTTTAATTTAGTCCATTATCAACCCTTGTACCTAGAATACCGATATGAAAATTTCTAACATGAATATATGCTTGTCTCTAAGATTGTAGCTTGTACAGAATTAGCAATAGGATTTAAGTAACTGGATATTATTTGACTAAGTACGTCAATGGCGTTACAGATAATGTTCCGGCCGAAGTCTGTGTCCCCCATCCGAGTCCTATTCTACCATCCCTCCTCGGACATTCAGAGACGAGTACGTAGGCCGATTCCCACTCGTCTAGTAAACAGGTGCCACGAAGAGCGTACGCACGGAACCAGGGGTGGCGTATGAATCCCCACCGATCTTCTTAATACGATACAGACTACATCAAGATGAATATGTCAGTGTTTCATTTGGCACTCACCACGATCAATTAAGTAGCCCACTTTGTGCGCATATAGTCATGGAACATGCCTTGTTGGCCAAACGACGTTAATCCAAGCATAGTAAGTCGATTCATTCAGTCAGACAGCACAGTCCAGCCATCAACATCGGATTCCTAATGTGGTAATAAGAAGTAAGGAAGTCACTTGTGATTCTCGAGCTGTCGCGATCAGCTAATGACCTTTCTGCTACTAAAAGACAGGGGCATAGCGAATATTCGAGGCAATATGCACACAATTTGCTTACCAACCTCCCCCTTCTACCTCAATCTAGTAGTACAAACTAGCGGACAATCATTGGGAAGTACACAGACTCAGCGGGCGACGGTCTACTAGTGTAGCCGGCCAGGGAAGAGCAGTCTAGCGAGGAAACCCTCCAGAGGAGCTAGAAGATGCATCCATTATGCGGAGAATGATGTGGGGTATTTACAAGTTTGAAAAGCCTTCATCTGACTTTGAATATTGGCCTGAAGTTCTTGGAACTGGTGAACTAAGCACACTTGTAACCGATTTTCAGAAATTGGGGTTTTATAAAGAGTGGGTAAAGCACATGTCGGAAGAAGATTATATCTTACTTATATAAATTTTAAGGGGGAAAATGTTTAAACTATTGAATAAAGGTAAATTATATAATATTTACAGCAAATTAAACATACTTAGAACAGAATATACATATGAGTATAAAAATGGATTGGCCAGTAGATTTGATAGATTCTATGGAACAAACTTCAGTGAGAAACAAGGGATCAAGCATCACAAAAGTGAAAATTTATGATCATATGCTAATAGAACTAGAGAAACAAATGGGGAAGAGGAATTTGGAAATAAAAAAAAGGTTCTGCAAGACAAAGAATTTTGAGAGGAAATTAAAGGAAAATAAAATATTGTATAGACAATACAAGAATGGGACAACCTAAAAGAGGATTTAAAAGTACGGCTTTGGTTTATACAAATTGGATAAGGGAAGTAGCAAAAAAAAAAAAGATGTAATGGATATAAAACTACAGCTGAAGAGGAAAAATTCTAAAGAGCAAGAAAAAAAAATTAAAATGGAAATTAAGCCAAATATAAGAGTAAAAAACAAACAAAAAAATCCATAAGGCATGAAAGTTTCAAGGAATTTATAGTAAATTAAAATAATTATATAGAAGGGAGTAACTATGGAAAGTTGGTGAAAAATGCATGGAATAAAATAAAAGATAATGGACAACAAATCCTTACAGATTAAAAAGAAATATTGAATAGAGTAATAGAATATTTCACAGAACTGTACACGATCCAAATATAGAACCAGAGATAATAAATATTTACAAGAAGTTAAACCTAAGAAAATATCGTCAGCACATAATAAGATATATGATGAATTACTATATAATAAATAAATAGTAAAACAATATGGTGTGCGAAAATATTTAGAAATAAATAATTATATTATGTTATAACATTAATTTGAGTACTCTCAGTTTTGTAAAATTATTGGATATATTTTATGACATTAATAATTAATTAAATTTCTAATTAAATTAATATTAAATGATATAGAAGTATTAACTAATTGTAAACAGGGGACATAATTAAATTTTTTTTTATTATGGAATGTCGTATAAGACCTTATGGATATACCGTATTAAGACTGTGAATCCAATAGGTTTCCTTTAAAAGACGTTCCATCTCAGAATTAACTATATCAATATATATCAATATGAAAGGAGAAATCTTGCAAAGTATGGGATTTTTTTTGTTAAAGTGTTTTACAACTTGTGAATTGAAATTATGATCGATATAGTTTTTTTTTTTGAAATTTCTGATCTATGTTGGTTCATACGTTTAGATATTTGTTGACTCATTTGTCCAATATATTGCATGCTACACTTTTTGCATGTGATCAAATAAATGACATTTGATGTTGCACAATTAGTTTCTCAACGCATATTAAAAGTTTCTTTCCTATTAATACTATTGAAAGAAGTATTTTCATTAATAAAACAACAGTGCGATGATCCATTTTTATATGTGTTTTTTTCTAATTTAAAACTAATTAGGTAATCTTTAAGATTTTTTGGCCTTTAATAAGCAAGCGTGGGGTTGCTTTTGTGTAGCGATTTAACAATAGTTTTACTATATAGTTTTAATAAATCCCAATATTTGTTGATACTTATAACACATTCTAAAGTCTTAGAATAAAGTCTTACGTCACTAGTTGTGCTCGACTAACTTTATCTAGCCGAGACTTTCTCAAAATTGGCTCGACGTGGTTTTTTTTCCCACTTTTTCTTTCTGTTTTTTAGATAACGTCTAGGAGGCGTTGTAATCAAAATCCTCGTAGTAGACGTTCAATTCGTGCAAACGTTTCATACAATCTATTAACGTTTTAGTGTTTTTCATATCCGGTACCCATCGTTCTTTATTATCGACGATATTCGTCAGGACTTCCTTTGGTAGACTGTGTCACAGAGATAAAATGTTAGAGAAGGTCCATTGTTATAACTGTTTAAAGAGGAAACAGACACAACTGTATATTCTCCGATGAATGGTTCAAGCATCTAAAAGTTTGACTGCAATATGTTCATAGATTGTAACGGTCTCAATTACTGCTGTTATCCGTAAAGACCCTCTTACTTTTCCGATTGCATTACACAAACTTCGTCAAAATGTTTTTGGGAGCCAATTATATCTATGTTTAGAAGATATCATACAATAATAAATGTCAAGACCATTTTAATGGTGAACTGTGGGAACCAGACATGGACTGAAGAGATAATCTGCTAATGGATTTTGTTACAACTATCATATATGAATCTCCAGATTCCAAGAAATCGGATCGACCAATTTTCTTTAAACTTTTCCTGCAGTTTGAAGAGATTCCTAATATATTATCCGAGTGGCGTTAAAATCGATATATTATACTTAGGGGTCCAATAATTACAATCTATTCAATCGATCAAAATTGTGCGTCTTTTTCATACCAGGTGCCCGTAGTTGCCCTTTTTTCGCTGATTTCTCAAGATGAGGATCATCAGGACTGCTTTCGTGGTTCGACAGTATCCTCATGAGCTCAAATGTCAGAGAAAGGTCCATGTCAAAACTCTAAAAGGGAGGCGTATTGGCGCACATGTATAAGTAAAATATTATCTTCTTGCCTTCTATGTTCTACTCCCACCCCCTTATGTAGCCCCAATTTCTGGAAATCGGTTAAAGGAATCTTTCTAATGAATGTGGCTTTTGTTGGAACATATTCCTAAATAGAAATTGTCCATTAGAAGTTGCAATCAAGATCATTTAGGTACAGATTTAATACTCAGAAAGTGTTGATATATTGGATTCACACTGAGTGTGTTTCATACACCTACCCGTGTGCTTGTTTACCCAGTTCCAAGGACTTCAAGGCAACAGTCGATATCAACTGAAGGCTTATTAAACCCGTAGATACTTGAAATCATTCTTCTCAAAGCTCATTGTGACCACCTTAGAGAAATCTCCTACTTCACACTTGTATGTTTTTTTTTTGTTGTGGTTTCAGGTTTACCCGAGTCATTAGTAAATTGTTCTGATACCAGTACTAATAGTTCGCTTCATGCACAACAGGACGCGACTAAAATATCTTACACAACTAATTAAGCCATGCTCAAATTACTAATTATGTATACCCATTAATATGCTAACCCCTTCCTACACGTAGTCCGTGATTTGTCTCTAGTCAGCTAGCACCAAAAAACACTTTTTTTTCTCTCTCTCTAACTTGGTTAGGACAACACCAATGCATACCCCAAAGGGCTTTTAATCTTCAATAAGTAAATTATAACCAATTATGTATTGAACGGTGAATAAAGAATGAATAGCCAAATGGATGTTAATAATGAATAAGTAACCAAATGTATGTATACATATTTGAATCGGGAATAAGTAACTGGTTACTTATTTCTTATTCAATACGAAATATGGAATAAGTAACCAACTTGACGTCAATAATTAAGAAGCATACGGTGCAAGCATTAACTTTTAAAATTACCTAATGGGTGTATTTTGTGCGCATAGTAGGAGTAGATCCACAGGGTGGTGGTTCTATTCTCACCTAACGAGATATTAATTAGTGCTCTGTGTGCAGACCTTTTACTCCCCATTATGAGTAAAATCTCGCTGAGTGGTGGCTCCGTTGCCACTCAAAATGTCGACGTACATAGCCTGATGACCGCCCACGTCGTTTAATATGAGTCAGTCATGCAACATCATTCAACCTTCAGCTAAGACAGCAAGAAGCAACACGCTAACAAGAATATAGATAGAGGTGGAAGTGATGATCCCCATTAAAGCCCTGATTCTAATTATAGGCACAGGCCTTAACATTGCTTCACGGTGAAATCTTCGGAACCATGCTTCTGCTAATCGTGGTACATTACAACGACAGAAGAAACATGAGATGCAGCACTCCATTCCAAAACAGCGGGAAAGAGGAGAGAACAGCAAGATACGACAGCTGGAGCGACGTAATTCTATTCATTTAAATCACATATAATTTCCTAAAACAAGATCAAAATAAAAAAGACCAAGACCAAAATAAAATAATTTTAAGAAAACCAAACCAAAATGTGGAAGAAAAATAATCATATTATAGGATTTGAACTTGGAACTGATTGTGTGAGAGGTTGCCTTAGTTACCACTAGACTAAGCAAGTGATAACATGGCCGGTCATAATGCTATTGATGTGTACTGCGCACAGAAAAAAAAATATGTTTCATTCCTGTGAATTAACAGGATATTTTCTGGAAAATCCCCTAATTCACAAGCTAGCAATAAAACCCAATAAAATATTTACTTTTTGTTAAAGTTTACGTCGATCGCAGCATTTGTATTTTGTCATAAGAGTTAACTGTCACACGGAAACTCTCGTTCAAAAATATTTTGCCGCAAACACTTTCGACTCAGTGGATAATGTCAATGACATTGTTTACGGTGTTGTTAAGGTCCCGCTGTCAATTCGGGGCAAGAAACTCACTGTAAGTAAACATCATGGTCTATGATCATAGGCAATTTAATCAAGTAAATACCTGGTTCTATGTTAAAGAACAACACAGGGGCTCTGGTTTCCGAAGATCAAAATGTGTCGCTTCGGATGTACGACGACAAGCACGGTGAGGTTTGAACATATTTTGGAATGTTTATTTGTGTTTACCCTCTCTCTCTCTCTCTCTCTCTCTCTCTCTCTCTCTCTCTCTCTCTCTCTCTCTCTCTCTCTCTCTCTCTCTCTCTCTCTCTCTCTCTCAGGTGGCATACAATTGTATACACTCGTATATAAATTGCTCAGATGTGAAAATGAACCGTACATTAGTTTTAGTTCTTGAAAGACATTAACATTTCTTAAACTATACAACTATTATTTGATATTATGTGTGAATTATAAGCGTATACATGGGTTTCATTACATACTTGTTCTTCATTTTGCTTCTTTGTTTCTTACTTTCAAATTTTAAGACTAGAAAAATGACACAGACTTAAGAGCTTTATAATAGTGTGGTAGTAATCTCCTTCCTATTCGTATATTGGGTCTAGGAGATTTACTGACTGTTGACAAAACGTCATCATAACACAATAGAATGCATATCGATTTTCTTCTTACTCAAGCGTTGTTCAATATGACAAATGAATATCTCGACCGTGAGGGTATTTTCTTCTCTTTGTAAACATTTTAAAAGGAGTTGGGACTGAGTGGATCATTGCTTTGTCTTAGTCTCGCAGTGTATTAGTGTGAGTATTATTGAATGAATTATCAGCACCAGAAAAGTTCCATCGCGTCAAGGATGTTGGAGTGAAGCGCCTTACCCAGAAACACGCCACGGGGGCCGACCCGTCATGGTCTTAGCAGGATTTCAACCCATACCCGTCTGGTCCTTATCACTGCGCACTAACCACGTTGATCTTTTCCTTGACAAACTTCGAATAAATCATCTCCATCAAAACGTTCTTTGTGATATATCATCAACAGCAGCAGTAGCATCATGTTATCATCATCACGACTATTATCATCATCAGTAATTTTATTTTATCATCATCTCGACTATTGTTATCATCATCATCATCACCACCACCATCATCATCATCATCATCATCATCATCATCATCATCATCATCATCATCATCATCATCAGTAATTTTATTTTATCCTCATCACGACTATTGTTATCATCATCATCGTCATCATCATCATCATCATCATCATCATCATCATCATCATCAATCATCATCATCATCATCAGTAATTTTATTTTATCATCACGACTCTTATCATCATCAGTAATTTTATTTTATCATCATCACGACTATTGTTGTCATCATCATCATCAGTAATTTTATTTTATCATTATCATCACGACTCTTATCATCATCAATAATTTTAGTTTATCATCATCACGACTATGATTATCATCATCATCATCATCAGTAATTTTATTTTATCATCATCACGACTATTGTTATCATCATCATCATCATCATCATCATTAATTTTATTTTATCATCATCACGACTATTGTTATCATCATCATCATCATCAGTAATTTTATTTTATCATCATCACGACTATTGTTGTCATCATTATCATCAGTAATTTATTTATCATTATCATCACGACTCTTATCATCATCAGTAATTTTATTTTATCATCATCACGACTCTTATCATCATCAGTAATTTTATTTTATCATCATCACGACTCTTATCATCATCAGTAATTTTATTTTATCATCATCACGACTCTTATCATCATCAGTAATTTTATTTTATCATCATCACGACTATGATTATCATCATCATCATCAGTAAAAAAAATTATATTCATCACCAGCATCATGATTATAATGATCATATCTCCCCATCTTCATCCTTCCCCTTTTTCATCCAGTGTCAATTAATTGTTCCGATACTGTCGTTCTCTCACTATTCCAGACGCAAATATCTCCATTCGCCAGATCGAAATACTGACAAAAGGGCAAAGGTCATTTCAAGACTTATTTCCTCGCAGTACAGCTATATTTCTCATGACAACAACTTCAGTGCGTGCAGTCCTTGACCTCTTGGATGTTATGAGACCTTAAATATTTGTTTACGGATAACCCGGCTTGCATCTGCCATAGTATTTATGATTAACTTGTCTGTCTGTCCGCCTGTAAATTGATATGTTTAATCACTCGTTTCTTCATATTTTCGTCTTTTTCTTCCTTAATTTTCTCCTTTCTCATCATCGTATTTTCAATGGTACCAATGCAAACTTCAGTCTTTACGATGCCAGATATCCCCAGATTTATTATTATTATTATTATTATTATTATTATTATTATTATTATTATTATTATTATTATTATTTCAGACTTACATGTGTAAGTGGTGTGGGACTAGGTACTGTAAAGAATGTCTTCGAGGGGAATTTGTAGGGGCAATGAGTGACCCTAATAAATGCCGAGTCTGCAACCAGGTTCGTATTTTCAGCAAATCTCCTTTAAAATTGTAAAAGGTAAAAGGTTCATGAAAGCCGAAGTTTTCAGGGAAAAGACGGCCATGCAGAGCGTGCTGTATAGATGTTTGGTCCATATTCTAACGGAAGGCATCTTAGGGACCGGTCATTTAATGTGTGTGTGTGTGTGTGTGTGTGTGTGTGTGTGTGTGTGTGTGTGTGTGTGTGTGTGTGTGTGTGTGTGAAATAATTCCTGCTCCCAAACAGCATAAGATACTCTTGCTCTGATCAGTCGAAAAGAACTGGATATATCCATCACAGTAGTAAAACACATCTTGAGATATAAAAAAACAACAAAATATTGATTGGAAACAAAAGTCACCCCCTACCCAATAAAATGGACAGTCCAGTAGCTCTTACCGTCGTTATTTGACCGTGTTTTAGCATAACATAAGGGCTCATCAGTTACCACATAACATAAAAGTGACTTCAATACACATCATTTCGAGTTTTTAAAATTAATGTAAATAATTAGCCAAACAGATTTTGGTTATTTAATTTCTAAAATAGTAAATATTATATTTTGTGTAAATCACCCTTCGTCCTGAATTATTTGTAAAACGCCCTTCACTCTTTTGCAATCACGGATTTATAACGGAGTCTTTTCCTCAAACACATACGTAATTTTGTAATGGAACAGGATTTCATGGGTTGATTTTACTTCTATTCTCATATTAATGAAATAATGCGTCATAAAGTCACATCTCTGAAACTAGAGGCAACTTGTTGGCGAGCGTAACTTTGTCGAGGGAGGCAATATGCGTGCAAATCTTACCTTTCGGGCGTTAACTACGGTTTGGTTCAACGCAGAAAAGTTAACGATGACATAAGGAATAGGGGGCCCCGAGTGGCCGAGTTGTCTAAAGCGCTGACCGTTACAGATCACTGCCATCTCACTTCTGTCTGCGTGTATTCGAGTCCAGACTCTGCTGACGTGGGTAAGTGAGAAAGCCTGCCAGTAGCTTCTCGAGGGTCGGTGGTTCTTCCCTGGGTTTTCCAGGGTTCGTCTTCCACCATTAATACTGGCCGCCATGTATAGCCTATCTTGTGCTGAAAAATGGCGTTAAACCCTACAACAACAACAT
Organism: Potamilus streckersoni; assembly: GCA_016746295.1. NCBI lineage: Eukaryota > Metazoa > Mollusca > Bivalvia > Unionida > Unionidae > Potamilus > Potamilus streckersoni. The sequence continues at coordinate 1,951,282 of JAEAOA010001816.1, forward strand.
AATGGAATAGGAAAAAATTAGTTACTTACCTTGTCTCTTTTATCGTACGATAGACGGGGCTAGGTGTCAGAACAAGGGATGGGAATAATCTCAGGGACTTTTGTCACTCAGTATTATTTTATTTTCCTTGAGGCTATTTATTTTTGTCAACAATAGGCTTGCGCCAACCACCAGAAGTGAGACCAGCGAGTTTTGTCAGCATTAAGCTTTTGTCAACCACCTGTGCCAGAAATTGGACTTCGAGGATGCAGTCATATTTCTTACGTCGTGTATTATAGGGGTTGTTAAAATGGATAACTACGTTTGGGCCCAAAGTGGCCAAGTAGTCTAAAGCACTTGCCTTTTCCTATCATTGCCATCTCACTGATGTCCACGTGGGTTCGTGTCTCGGGCTCGGCCAATATGGGTATATGAGAAAGTTTGCCAGTAGCTTCCCAAGGATCAACGGTTTTCCCGGCTTCTTCCTCCATCATTTATAATGGCTGCAATTTATAACCTATCGTTTTCTGAAAAATGCGTTCAACCCGCACAAAATCCATAATACTTTCTTTGAGGAAGTATTATTGACGTCACATACATATAATAAAAAATAGTCACAAGAAATAGTGAATATGAAATACACATTCAAGCCAACTTATGCCAATCATTACACCAAATAAATTTAAAACACTAAAGCGTGTATATTGGTTGACCAATTTCTTACAGCAAATGACTTTTAAAACAGAGAAGTGTGTGTATTGGTTGGCCAATCTCTTAAACCAAAAAACCTTTAAAACAGAAAAGCGTGTGTATTGGTAGGCCATTCTCTTACACCAAAAAATCTTTAAAACAGAGAAGTGTGTTGATTCGTCGGCCAATCTCTTACACCAAATAACCTTTAAAACAGAAGCGTGTGTATTGGTTGGCTAATTTCTTACAACAATGACCTTTAGAATAGATAAGCGTGTTGACTAGTTGGCCAATCTCTTACACCAAATAACCTTTAAAACAGAGAAGCGTGTGTATTGGTTGGCCAATTTCTTACACCAAATAACCGTTAAAACAGAGAAGCTTATAGACTGGTTGGCCAATTTCTTACACCAAATAACCTTTACCACAGAGAAGCGTTTTGACTGGTTGGCCAGTCTCTTAAACCAAATGACCTTTAGAACAGAGAAGCGTGTTGGCTGGTTGGCCAGTCTCAGTCTCTTACACCAAATGACCTTTAGAATAGATAATCGTCTTGATTGGTTGGCCAGTCTCTTACACCAAATGACCTTTAGAATAGAAAAGCGTCTTGACTGGTTGGTCAGTCTCTTACACCAAATGACCTTTAGAATAGAAAAGCGTCTTGACTGGTTGGTCAGTCTCTTACACCAAATGACCTTTAGAATAGAGAAGCGTGTTGGCTGCTTGGCCAGTCTTTTACACCAAATGACCTTTAGAATAGAAAAGAATCTTGACTAGTTGGCCAGTCTCTTACACCAAATGACCTTTTAAACAGAGAAGCGTGTGTGATGATTGGCCAGTCACTTTCTGTAGGTAGCAGATAAAACCCATTCTTTCATAAGCTACCTTTGTCTACTGGAATGTAATGTTAACAGTCGGAAAGATGTGACAAATGTTTATTAGGTATAGTATGATCGGATTGGACTTCAAATGCACGTAAGCTGTCAAATGGATAGATAAAATGCATACTTTCTAATAAAAAAATAGTTCTTTATAAATTATGATGCATGTTATGCTTTGTAAATGCATACAAAAATTTGTTCTTTTTTGTAATATTTCATTGTTTATTTAATTTATTTGCTGTTGTACTCCCGATATAGCATAAAAATACCCTTGTATGGACAACTGACTTTTGATTTTAATCACGAAAACTTCCTATTGAAGGAAATTTGTATCCTGTTATCTAAGTAATGTTAGTGTCGGTGTTTTTTGCAGGTAAAGTTAATTTGAAAAATTGATGCTTTCAACACCTAAAGATATAATTGTTTGAAAGGTACAAATGTAAATTAGGTCTTTCTATTGGTCTGAGAAATGATAACAGAATGACGCTTTTCTAATCTTCATTTATTTATATGTCCGTGTCCGTGCTTGCGTTTGTATGTAATATGATGAATGAAAATGTATCATATCGACCAGCAAGATACAGCTATACCGTCAATGTAACCCTTCCACTACTACTAAGTCTGTTTGATTTACAACGAGAGAGACATTAGATGATCTGAAATGGTATAATTCTAATAAAAACACGTGTATTTACTTCCAATTGGGTAATTAGTCCTAAAGACGTGTATTTACTCCAAGGTGGGTATATAGTCCTATATTTAGTATAGTTAGTAAGGAACATACATTTAAATCTACTGGCATGTGGATTGGCAGTAAGCGGCATTTAAACTTGCTTATCTGTTCACCCATTTCTCCAAATCTATGAAAATGAAATCCTGTGTTGACAGCTTGAACTGTTTTATTGCTGTTAATGCGATAAGAAACGACTTCTAAGTAATTTTAACATTCTTGTCAAGAGTGTATCTAGCAGTGGTGCCATGTTTCCCTTAATATGTTTACAGAAACAGATACACTTTAGAAGTACACAGTAATTATCGTATCGATCGCTACATGCCCAGAAAATTTCCATGTGTCGGGGTGAAATCACAATATCACAGTAAGTCAACAGACATGCGAATAACTTAACTTTGTCCAAGTCATGCATTTTCTTGCACGTTTGTCAGCAAATCTTATTCAAAACTGTCTGTGACAACATTTGTCAATTTTGAATCTTTCTGTCCTGGGGATATGTTGGGAAGTGACTGAAAATCAAACTGCTTCCTCTCCCAGTGTTTTGAAGAAACAGACAGGCTGCTCCGTTTGAAATTTCTACCACGTCTTGTACAGCGAAGATTTCAGGGAGCAACCACCAAGGTCTAGTTGAATGAGAATAAAGAATATCACAAAGGTGCGATACTTGTTTGGTTTCAATTCGTTGTCTTTGTCTTCTTATGACATACAATGTCAAAAGTGGTTGGCATCTGGACAAAGAAATTCCTGTCTCTGATTTACCTATTCTTCCCAATATGACCTTCACAGTTGTTTTTCATATATAGCAGTACAACACTATCATGAAACTGACGTAAACACGTCCTTGTATGATAGTGAAATTGACGTAGACACGTCCATGTATTTAAGTAAAACTGACGTAGACACATCCTTGTATTTAAGTGAAACTGACATAGACACGTCCATGTATTTACGTGAAACGGATGACACAAATCCTTGTATTTAATTGAAACTGGCTTACATATGTATGTAAAATAAAGTGAAACATAAATACACACATCCATGTATCTTAGTGAAACTGATGTAGACATGTCCTTGTATTTAAGAGAAACTGACGTAGACACGTCCTTGTATTTACGTGAAACGGACGACATAAGTCTTTGTATTTAATTAAAACTGACCTACATATGTACGTATAATTAAGTGAAACATAAATACACACATACCTGTATTTAATTGAAACTGGCGCACACTTTTATCTATAATTAAGTGAAACATAAATACACAATTTAATTGAAAATGGCGTACACACGTACCTGTATTTAAACGAAACTGGCGTACACATGCACATATATTTAATTGAAACCTTGCGACACATTCACAAGAATTTAAGCAAAACAGACATACACATGGGCATATGTTTAAATGAAACATAAATACATGAACATGTAATTGATTAAAATTGACGTACACACGTATATTTATTTCAATGAAAATGACGTACATATGTACATTTATTTTAGCAAAACTGACGTACACACGTACATGAATTTAAACCTTTTACCATTAAAGTTATTGCAAAGATGTTAGTAATTAAAGGTCACTTAGCATGTAAAAACTTACAAGTATTGGACTGCTACTGCACATTATTATTATTATTATTATTATTATTATTATTATTATTATTATTATTATTATTATTATTATTATTATTATTATTATTATTATTATTATTATTTCAACAGACGAGATGCCAGGGTCAAAGAGTTGAATATGTCCCTCGCCAAAACAAAGAGGAAGAAGACGGCAAGGTTAAAAAGCGAGGTACCTCTGCTTTATCATCAAGATCACGAAGTGCAAAGAGTGTCAAATCCAACAAGAGCGGAAAAAGCAAAAAGTCCGGCAAAAAGTCGGGCAAAAAATCAAGCGGCAAGAAAAAGAAGAAAAAGAAGTGATCCATTTTCCACAAGAAACAAAATTATTGCACGGTTGAGAAAAAGCTGAATTTAAGCTAAATTAGATTCTTTCATAATGTATTTTCACATGTCCACTAGTTTTTAGGTCGATGCAGTTATTTTGTATATCTACCTGGTATAAATGTGTTACACTAGTTTTTAGGTCGATTAAAGTATTTTGCATATCTGCCTAGCATAAATGTGTTACACTAGGTCGATGAAATTATTTTGTTAGTCTACCTGGCATAAATGTAATCCGCTAGATTTCAGGTCGGTGGAATTATTTTGCTTATCTAGCTAGCATAACTGTGTTACACTAGCTTTTAGGTCGATGAAATTATTTTGTATATCTAGCTAGCATAAGTGTGTTGCACTAGCTTTTAGATCGATAATTATTTTGCATATCTACCTAGCTTTAATGCGTTACACTAGCTTTAAGGTCGATCAAATTATTTTGTATATCTACCTGGCATAAATTTGTTATTTGTATATCTACCTGGCATAAATTTGTTATTTGTATATCTACCTGGCATAAATTTGTTACACTAGAGCTTTACTACTTAGTGCAATAATCATCAAAGTCATTATGCGACCCTATCTACTACAACGGAAGATGCGATAGTAGTGGATGGAATCCGAAGCGTGATGACTTTAATTCTGTACAGGTCTTTGATATCATATCCGTACTAATTAGACATATAGCCGCTTAAAATATTATATGTATATAGTTCTTTTTCATACAAGTTCCTTTCTCTATGCAGACAAATTGCTCTTTCTGTACGGCCTTACTCGCCCCTATACATGTACGTTTTAAAGACTGGAAACTAAAATGAAGGCCTGATTGCTGTTCTTTACAGTTAGATTAATAGCAATGGATTCTATACCCAGTCTAGATTAATAACAACGGATTCAATACCCTGCCTGAATTCATAGCAAATGGAGTTAATACCCTACATAGATTCATAGCAGACGAACTCCATACCCAGTCAAGATTCATAGCAGACGGACTCCATACCAAGTCAAGATTCATAGCAGACGGACTCCATATCAAGTCAAGAATCATAGCAGGCGGACTCCGTGCCCAGTCAAGATTCGTAGCAGACGGACTCCATATCCAGTCAAGATTCATAGCAGACGGACTCCATACCAAGTCAAGATTCATAGCAGACGGACTCCATACCAAGTCAAGATTCATAGCAGGCAGACTCCATACCAAGTCAAGATTCATAGCAGACGGACTCCATACCAAGTCAAGATTCATAGCAGACGGACTCCATACCCAGTCAAGATTCATAGCAGATGGACTCCATACCAAGTCAAGATTCATAGCAAACGGACTCCATACCAAGTCAAGATTCATAGCAGGCGGACTCCATGCCCAGTCAAGATTCATAGCAGACGGATTCCATACCCAGTCAAGATTCATAACAGACGGACTCAATACTCTGCTCAGATCAGATGCCTTGGAGTGTCTCTGGTTGGGCAATTTGCTTCCGTTGCTTCATCACGTTATAGCCTTTCGTGTTTTTATGTGTAGATAAACATCAATCGAGCAAATTATCTTCCTGATCATTGTATTACTTGACTGTAACACACTTTCATCAATGTTTTGTAATAGTTCACATGGAAATTATTCAGGAAAATCGTTATGTGCATTCCAATCTTGTATTGCAGATTTCATTAGGAATCTGATGCATTGTCACAATCCACTATATTTCATGTATATGTATATGTCTATGTATATGTCTATGTCTATGTGTATGTATATGTCTGTATATGTATATGTCTATGTGTATGTATATGTCTATGTATATGTATATGTCTATGTGTTCAGAAAATGGAAGTAATTTCATTAGAAATGTTAATCTTATCACATTGCTATTTTGACTATGTAATGACTATGTAATAACTGTAATTACTATGCAATGACTATGTATGACTATGCAAGTATTATGCAATAACTATGTAAAAACTATGCGATGTCTATGTAATGGCTATGTAATGACTCTTTGCTAGAAGCAGTATTAGTGAGATGTCTGTTGCAATTTGTGATATGTTTAATTTGACTGACAGTTGAGCGTTGTCGGTGGTCCATCGATCACCTTGATTAAAGATCTAATTAACTTGAGGATGAAGGTTTCAACCGAGTAAGCAGATTTCACTCTCGATATTTCTCCAGGCATATTGCCTTACAGCTCCACCATAGAACAAAGATTATCGCGCTTTCTTCTTCCTAGCAATCAGAGTTTGTCCATATACTGTTCATGCTTAAAGGGTTTTGTTATTCAGACATTTCACACGTCTCAAGTGCCTCTGAAAATCCACAATCAAAACAACAATATTTTCTTTCCTCCAATCTATTTTATTTTAGTTATTATTCTTAACAATATGTTATTCTTGTCCATGTAGACGCCAAATGACGGGTTAAACATTTTTCCACCCACACAGTTTGACATATGACGTTAGCACTCTATAGTACTATATCCCCTCTTCTTTGATGAAACGTTATATATTAAATAAATACATTAAATGTATCTACACTGTTTCTCCTTTGTTTATTCCTCCTCATTACCTTGCATGTCAAAATTTATTTATACCGCGCCTATTGATGTCGATTTATTTATATCGAAAGCTGTCTCATAGAATTCACAGTAAGAAACAAGATTTGCTTTTCCTAGAACTTGTCTCTAGTTTCTTCCTCAGTTCTCGTACTTCCTCTTTTAGTTCCTCATTCTCTCTAGCAAGGTGCGCCATGTCTGTTGTTATGATTGCTGAAGCCTCTTTTCCCGCCCCTTCTTCGACCAGACGAAATCTGTTCATCAGTATCTCGATTTCATCCCGCAGCATCTCGTTCTCTTGCTGGAGGTAGTACATCTTGTGATGTTGCTCACTAAGGAAAACGTGAGCCTGCAAGAAGGTGGTAGACATTTTGGTACATGTAGGAACGTATAGTTTCTTGCTTCCATCAAACAAGTAAACACTTTTACAACACTAGTTTGGAAGCTCGATGATTATATGCTTTCATCATCTGAACGAAAAATGTATAATTTTGTGTATTTAATTTTTTTGTCATAATGTCTTATTGGCAATCTTAATATCATCGTAAAATATATACTTCAGTATTCGTGGGACAATGTTGAACTTAAAAATATCTTCATTACTTGTTAAAGTATCTTCATAATATCATAGTGTCTTAATATTTGTAATATCTTCCTATTTTTCTTAATATCTTCATACTTGTTATATCATTTTCTTACCTGTCATACTATTTCTATACTTGTCACACTATTTTCATACTTGTCGTAATATCTTCATACTTGTCTTAATATCTTCAAAATTGTGATATTTTCTTTATACGCGTCAAATATGAGTAGTTTATTTGTAATGAAACCTCATTGCCATGTTTGTCCTACTTTCATGTAGCAGCCTTAAAACACCGTACAGAAGAAGGTGGATATATTTTACAGTGGTAAATGTGTCCAACGCGTACCTAACTGCAAGAAGCATCAAACCAGATTTGCTGTAAACCATAACGATATCTACAGCTCCGCTCTCTGACTCTATGTAGCCGAAATAAACTGATCTATTTAGATCCCGTGTTACATTTACCTTCTCCGAACGTTTTGGATGACCACAGAGGCCTCCATTGACAACAAAGCATATTGGATGTAATTTTCTTTAATTTAAACATTTCACGGGAGGTTTAAATTCGAATGAAATAATGTTACTGCAGACATCGTGGAAATCGTCTTATTGATAATTTCGACCTGACATAATCCCTGGCATTCAACCAATCAAGCCACCTCTATATGACTCATTCGAATAGGTGATCAACTCAGTATTTATCCTTTTAGACCTTTGCCTTTGTTAGCCAAGGAAATCCTTCATTTTTGCTTTAAAACTAAATACTTTAAACTAATAACATGTTGAAATATATTTCCAAGATTTTCCAAGATTCATTTTGAGAAGTTATATAAAGACGAAATTAGACATTTGTAAGGCAAGATAAAGACTAAGACAGGGCGTCAAAAAGCCTGTTGTAACACGCATGTCGAAATTATCAATTGACTAACTAGCAGGTCACATAACGAGCACTCATGAATTAATTGATTTCGGTTGCTACTTTAAAAAAACACTGTTTGATACATATGCCAATGATGGTTGCGGAACGAAGCGGATTGATGACTCGTGGCATGGATTAGATGGTATGTGCACATGACACCTTCGTAAGCGAGGTACGTGGTCACATTGAATTCATCTTATTCGATGATGTTCGATCAAGCAGCACATACACTGATCTTCGTGTAAATTTTTCATTTTAGATATGGGTCTTAAGTGTGCAGCTTCGAGTGCGTTATACGCAGATGAATAAAACAATAGAGCACATCTCAGATAAAATATTGTGACATGGCATTTTTCATGAACACGATGAGCCCTACGTCATAAAAAATTTGGCAGCAGGGCATTACTAGAAATATGTCGCCTGTAAGTGAATGCTTGTGTATAAATTGTGTCATACAAAATATGACTGGCATTACTAGCAATACCATTTAACGCTTAAATATTTGCTTGTGTATATATTACTTACCTGGCGATCATCACCTGAAATAAAAGATGAGTATTGAATGTTGATATTTTTTCAATAAACAAGTTTTATTGCTTAGAAATTAAACTGCAAGATCTTTGGCAAGTAATTTACAAGAGCGATATCAATATAATCAGTCCTGGTTGTACAAATACTTATAATTAGTTCCAAGCAGGAGTTGATGCGACTCCCAACCCCTGCTACGATGGTTCCCTCCACGGCTGGAACAATGTCAAAAGCAAGGATTCCAGGTGCATAAAAACTAGTATATCGACAAGAGGGATTTAATATTATATGCACAAATCAATTATTTTATATATTTTTTAATACTACGTATATAAAAAGTATAATTATAAATTGTCATTTGATTATCAAACAGAGTGCATTGCTCTTTTCTCACATTTATGTTGTATATGGTTGCCCTTTCCAGTACGGAACACCGGTGTTGTAGGACACACAGTAATAATGGCATGGAAAAATTGGAACCAGCGTGGAAATGGATGAACATTTAATAGAGTATATATGGGTTTGGCTGGCCAGGATTAGTTACTAAATGTTAAGTTATGTTTTAGGAAAAAGAATCTTTTGAGAGATTATCCTAGTTTTAAGTGAATAAAAATATAAACACTGTTTTATTGATGGAATTCTAGTCCATTAACAGTCTTGAGCTTAAAACACGGATTACTAAAATTAGAACCTGACTCTTTGGTGAGAATTGAAAGCACTTGTTTCAAACACATGCAGGTCCAGAAAACGCCGCGGCTCATATCCTTTCCTCTACACATAAGCGGACATCCTGGTTTCATCTATACTGATAAATATATGTTTGATCATGGGTACCCAGAAATTTTAAGTTATTGAATTTTTAATATAATGGTTTTTGCATAGGTTTACTATGGGAACTGAATTAGTGCCGCGATGCCATCAAAAACAACCAGTTTCGCACTAATCGGTCTAGCGACATGTATAGCTTCTTTCGTCCATTTAGAGCCGATAAAGCCGTTGCTATAAATGATTATTTTATTTTTAACAAATTCATTTTCTAATAAGTAGTTTTAAGGGTAAATCGGTTCTGGATCAAAATTGAATCGAGGACTATTACATTATATTTTGTCTGTCTCGATTAATATTGTGGATAAAATGAACTTTTTTGTTACCTGTTTCCATTCGTATCATTGCGCAAGCTATCTGCAGGACACACCGTACTAATTGTATTGAAAAATAGGAACCAGCATAGAAACGGGTGAACTTTAAGTAGAGTATATACGGGTTTGGGTGACATTGATTGGTTAATAATGTAAGTTATGTTTTAGGAAAAAGAATCGTTTGAGACCTTATCCTAGTTTAAAGTGAATAAAAATAGACATTTTTTAATTGATGGAATTTCAGTCCTTTAATAGTCGTGAGTTTGGAACACTCATTACTAAAATTATCACCTGACTCTTTGGTGTGGAATTGAAAGCACATGTTTCAAACACATTCAGCTCAAGAAAATGCTGCGGCTCATATCCTTTCCTCAGCGCAGAAGCTGACTTCCAGGTTTCCTCTATACTGATAAATATAATTTTGGTCATGAGCACTCCAAAATTTTAAGTTATTGAATTTTTAATATCATGGTGTTTGCATAGGTTTACTATGGGAACTGAATTAGTATCGTGATTCCTGCAATACGCAGTGCATTACATTACTATTGCAATTTCAAACACTATTCTTTGAGAACTAAACTATGTTTAAACGTCATTGAAAGTTTACACTGAATAATTTATTGTAAAGGAGACCTTTCATGCTATAACGTAATGAAAAGAAATTTTCAAACTATTTCCTGCAGTTTGAAAGTTAGCATTCATAATACGCTAATTTTACTTCGGTCCTCATTGATCATTCATAAATGTGAGAAAATTGAGTCCGCCATCATGCTTAAACGTAGAATAGGAAAAGTCTATCTTTGGCATTTGCGTCAGAAACGAGGCTGTGCCTCGGTAATTTTTTTCCTATACGGCATTGACAAATATGAGGAATTCTGTTAATCCCTGCCTTCCTGTTCCCACACGGTATGTTTTCATAAATGAATATATGAGATAAATTTAAAAAATGGCGTACATATAATTAAACATGTTGGAGAGTCCTAATTTATAGCAAGCAGGCATCGAGCTCGTGTCATAATAAATGACAGTTCATATATCCTAGGCTAGAAATCACACCATTGAAAACACAAATTAGTAACGGTCAAGTGCAGAAGTAATTCTTTTATGGCAAGACTATGTGGAAAAATGGATGTTGTGTGGTTTTGTACATGATGACAGTGGCGATTATAACGAGATATGATTGGCAATTCTCCGTAAACATGAGTTAAAAGGTGAAAAGTAAAAATAAGTTCGGCATAAAGCTAGAAACGAACTTCATTATATTAAGTTCTTTTTATAGACTGACAGAGTAGGCGATTTATCCAAATGAAGGGGTTAGAATATGTTTGTCGGATGAAACTTTTATAAGGACGAACACTCTTGTTTATTGTTGTTTTTTACTTACCGTTATCTTCAAGTCCCATGCTTTCGTCAAAGATGTCAGCTATATCGTTGTAATTTGAATTCCTGAGAGCCTCTAGGAATGAATTAAAAACTCTAGATGGTTTCTTTGTCAGCAGGTAGAGGAATTCTTCAGTTCCTCTGGATGTGGGGAGTCTTTTTATCTTGGCCAACTCCTCTTTGGTGAAGGTCCCATCAGAAATCATGAAACCCACGATGTCATTCAATTGAAGATTTTGTGTGATTGTTCCCCAGTGATTAACCAACTTTCGTACAGTATTGCTTGGTAGCCTGTCCGCCATGTCTTCATTTCAATGATGATTTCATTAAAACTATGGAAAGCACGTGAGAAGAAACCATAAATATAAGAATTAAATATAAACCTTTTCTTATTCTGATCTTTTATATAAACACTTAAACGTATATATATATATATATATATATATATATATATATATATATATATATATATATATATATATATATATATATATATATATATATATATATATATATATAATTAGAGAGAGAGAGAGAGAGAGAGAGAGAGAGAGAGAGAGAGAGAGAGAGAGAGAGAGAGAGAGAGAGAGAGAGAGAGAGAGAGAGAGAGAGAGAGAGAGAGAGAGAGAGAGAGAGAGAGAGAGAGAGAGAGAGAGAGATTGTGGTTTGGTTCGAGACAATGCAATCAAGTCAATGGATTATATTATTTGTCTCCCCTCAAGTCTAAGCCGAGTGGAGAGACATAATGTAAACACGCGACTGGAAGTTCCTTTACTTGGTACAAACACCGACACAGATTATTTTTCTCACCCAATTTTTCCAACTAAATAAAAATAACCATTCACTTTTGCAATTTAGTTTGCAGATTCCAAAATAAAGTTATTATGTACTATTGTTGTTTCTCACTCTATATACGGGTCATCCGGTGTTGTACTCTTTTATGAAAATATGTATAATTGTATAGGTATAATGTTGCTATGTATGCCGCTCGTTAACAAGGAAAAAAAGAAAGAAAACAGTTAAAATTATTATATGGTTGAAGTATTGCACAATGTGCGTCTCGAGCTATGTACTATTGCTTTTCCAAATACTTCGCCATTAAGACAAATATATTCATGAGGGTAACGGGGTGACGTATTGATCATAAGAAAACAAAATAGAAACATAAAGACATTTAGTATTATTACTTTATTATCACATTTAATAGATATATGTTATGTGAAATTAGCAAAAAGTAATCAATATCTTTCATATGGTTAAATTTTAACTTTCGTCAGTTTTAATTTGGAAAACGTTTTATGGTGGGCAATGGCACGATACTGTACAGTACAGTATGACCAGTGGGTATAATTCTAAGGAAGTGTGAAGTGACATGAGGAAAGTTCTAATTCATGACTTTCTTGTAAATTTATATATTCTGTCCTGGAAATATGGCAAGTGTTACTATCATTAGTGCAATGGAACGATACATGGAAATCTTTTTGTGGAATAGCATGTGGACTGATGAATGAACCAATCTGGTTCGTAAATGCAATTTTCATTTGGAATCGCACTGTTATATTTAATTCAACTTGGGCTGATGCGGGTATTTAACAAAGTTGGAAGAAATTAGTTTAACATTACACATTTCTGGTTTATGTCGGCTTTGCATGATCTCTTGAGATAGTTTTCATTGGTGTGGCCAGTGATGTGTATTGCCTATGTGTATGGAGTTCTAACAAATAGCTCGACGTGTGTGTGTGTGTGTGTGTGTGAAAATGTTTGGTATGGTGTGTTATCAATGTTGGAAAGAGCTTAAGTTGCTCTATAAGTGAAATTCTTTGTTATACATCTATTGTTATTGGATTTTATAAAAACTGCGTCAGGCACAGCAGAAGACAAGACGGATGTCTTCCTTTTAAAAGTAATTAATAATGGGGGATATCATAACACTGACGATGGGACTGAGGCAACCAGATTAAGATAGGAAAACAAACGCAAGCAAAACAGATTTCTCTGCGGCATAGCATAGCACAGCATTCCAGAGTGTAGTGCAGCTTTCCACATCATAGCACATCATAGGATGGCATGACATAGCATTTTCTTAACACGAGATTCCACCATATCGTCATAAATGCTTTTAGACGTATTTCCTTGGCGGTAAGGGAAAATGTCCAGAAGTTAAACAGTATTTGTCAGTATAAAGAGAAAGAAAACCATAGTTTGAACAATGTTTGCCTGCATGCCGAAAATGTTTTAAACGTCCATGAGTTTAATATAATGAGCCTATATGGCGACAATGGAAAACGTAATGTGTAAAACGTTTATTGGTTTAACATTATGGGTCTATATAGAGATAAGAGAAGAAACATCTTAAAAACATCTTTACCATTATCTTGCAATTTGGCAGACTAAGACATGTTTTTCTAAACTCCCAGTCGTGTACTATCTATTAGCCTCACATTGACTATCCAAACTTATGTAGATATTCAACATGATGAGAATGAATAAATCACACTTGGCTCCATACAGCATTACTCTCACTGTCGGAGATGGTTTAGCACACATCTTCTAATGGTTAAAGTAAGATATAAGCCAGTGTTTCTCAAGCGACAATATGTAGCTGTTTAGAGACAATAATAAATTAAAGACGGCTAAAACAAAAAACAATATTACTAGACCTAAACTCTTTTGTTTCACACAGGACTAATGTCAGTGGAGGATACGTTTTAACAGATTTCTACAATTGTAAAAGTAAGCAAATAAGCCTCCACTTAAATGTGTGTGCTTGTTCTTCTCTCCGTACAATTAAAGCATTAGAAAAATGATCTGCTGGTGTATGTGCGTAAGCATTACTGTTCATATCTTTTCTTTGACTCCATGTTTGATAGTGTAAGTCTGTCTATGTGTCAGCACTATGAGCCATTGTCCAACTCCCAGCTGGATATTAAGTGCGGGGTTTGGACATGACTGAGCATCGGTCACTCCAAAGAGCCTGTTTGACAGTACAGGTTGGGTGTTGGATATCACATAGGGTGCGTTTGATATCAAAGAAGGGGGTATTGGATGATAGATTCCTGAATGCTGATTACTCCAAACGGTGTGTTGGAAAGTAAATGAGACTTGTTTGTTTCTAAATATGAGGGTAATGGATATAACATGACTGGATATTGATCAATCAAATTGTACGTTATACCTATGGACGTTTTAAACATTACGCGTTTCCTTGCCGGCTAGTGGTGCTTGAGCGACAGCTGGTGGTAAGTATGTAGAGCGTGGAGGGGCTTGACTGAAAGTTGATCGTATGTAGGTTGAGGTTGGTAGGGCTTGACCTATATTTAGTTAGGTAGAGCTTGAAGTGACTTGACTGACAGCTGGTGATAAGTAGGTGGTTATTAGGTGCAACTTAGTGGTCTTAAACTGAATGTTGGTGGGTTAGTATGTCGTGCTTGACTCACAGCTAGTGATAAGTAGGTTGAATTTGGTGGGGCTTGACATATAGTTAGTGATAATTAGGTAGAGCTTGGAGTGGCTTGCCTCACAGCTGGTGATAAGTAGGTATAGCTTGGTGGGGCTTGGCAGACATCTAGTGATAATTTGACGTGGCTTGACTGACAGCTGGTGATAAGTAGGTATAGCTTGGTGGGGTTTGGCTGACATCTAGTGAAAATTTGACTTGGCTTGACTGACAGCTGGTGATAAGTAGGTATAGCTTGGTAGGGATTGGCTGACATCTAGTGATAATTTGAAGTGACTTAACTGACAAATAGTGATAATCTGAAGTGCCTTCAGTGATAATTTGAAGAGGATTGACTGATATCTGGTGATAAGTAGGTTTAGCTTGGTAGGGCTTGGCTTACATCTAGTGATAATTTGACGTGGCTTGGCTGACAGCTGGTGATAAGTAGGTAGAGATAATCTGAAGTGCCTTCACTGACATTATCTAGTGATAAGTTGAGGAGGATTGACTGACAGCTGGTGATAAGTAGGTATAGCTTGGTGGGGCTCGGCTGACATCTGCTGATAATTTGACTTGGCTTGACTGACAGCAGGTGATACATAGGTATAGCTTGGTGGGGCGTGGCTGACATCTAGTGATAATTTGACGTGGCTTGACTGACAGCTGGTGATAAGTAGGTATAGCTTAGTAGGGATTGGCTGACATCTAGTGATAATTTGAAGTGACTTAACTGACAAATAGTGATAATCTGAAGTGCCTTCAGTGATAATTTGAAGAGGATTGACTGATATCTGGTGATAAGTAGGTTTAGCTTGGTAGGGCTTGGCTTACATCTAGTGATAATTTGACGTAGCTTGGCTGACAGCTGGTGATAAGTAGGTAGAGATAATCTGAAGTGCCTTCACTGACATTATCTAGTGATAAGTTGAGGAGGATTGACTGACAGCTGGTGATAAGTAGGTATAGCTTGGTGGGGCTCGGCTGACATCTGCTGATAATTTGACTTGGCTTGACTGACAGCAGGTGATACATAGGTATAGCTTGGTGGGGCGTGGCTGACATCTAGTGATAATTTGACGTGGCTTGACTGACAGCTGGTGATAAGTAGGTATAGCTTAGTAGGGATTGGCTGACATCTAGTGATAATTTGAAGTGGCTTAACAGACAAACAGTGATAATCTGAAGTGCCTTCATTGACATTATCTAGTGATAATTTGAAGGGGACTGACTGACATCTGGTGATAAGTAGGTATAGCTTGGTAGGGCATGGCTGACATCTAGTGATAATTTGACGTGGCTTTACTGACATCTAGTGATACGTAGGTATATCTTGGTGGGGCTTGGCTAACATCTAGTGCTAAATTGACTGGGCTTGACTGACATCTAGTGATAAGTAGGTATAGCTTGGTGGGGCTTGACTGACATCTAGTGTTAATTTGACGTGGCTTGACTAATATCTAGTGATAATTTGACGTGGCTTGACTGACAGCTGGTGATAAGTAGTTATAACATAGTGGGACTTGGCTGATATCTAGTGATAATTTAACGTGGCTTAACTGACAGCTGATGATAAGTAGGTATCGCTTGGTGGTGATTGACTGACATCTAGTGATAATTTGACGTGGCTTTACTGACATCTAGTGATACGCAGGTATAGCTTGGTGGGGCTTGACGGACATCTAGTGCTAATTTGACGTGGCTTGAGTAATATCTAGTGATAATTTGACGTGGTTTGATTGACAGCTGGTGATAAGTAGGTATAGCTTGGTGGGGCTTGGTTGGCATCTAGTGATAATTTGACGTGGCTTGACTTACATCTGGTGATAAGTAAATGGAGCTAGCAGAGATTCGTCAATTTACCAAGCTTTTTATACCTAGACCGAGAATTTGGTCGAAATTTGGAGATGAAATTTCTTTAAAGCTATTTGTGATGCTTGGATGAATACTTAATCTATGGATACTTTATTCATATCTAATTTGACTTTATTTAAAGAGGGTAACATACTTTTCTATGAACTAATCTACCTTGAGGCCCTCATAAACAGGAATTTATTTTAGTTGCATCTCGGAAGCCACTGGATAAACTGGGTTTGAAAGACACCAAGTAGTGTATTGTGACAACCATTTGCAAATTTCTATCCTTCCATGTCAGACACAGTTCATCACTATCATGTTTCTTCCTTTTCTTGCCGTGTTGAGATAAGTAATATTTTAGTTTTACCAGTATTTACTACCATGCCATTGCATGTGCATCAGTTGTCCAGTTTGTTTAGGGTATTCTTTAAAGAAATTTCGAGTTCATGCTTGACTGACAGCTGGTGCCAAGCAATATTCTTGTAAATTTTTGTTATATCTTTCTCTTGTGTGGAACTATTGATTCGTGAAATATATTTTAGAACTAGATATTTAAATCTCGGACTTGAAGAATTCTATACACTCCATGCCT
The DNA here is from genome assembly GCA_016746295.1 of Potamilus streckersoni. Classification (NCBI taxonomy): domain Eukaryota; kingdom Metazoa; phylum Mollusca; class Bivalvia; order Unionida; family Unionidae; genus Potamilus; species Potamilus streckersoni. Next base: position 1,968,491 of record JAEAOA010001816.1, read on the forward strand.
AGACAATGTCTTGGGATAGTTTACACTACTGTCAAGGTTCCTTGAACTCCATATCTGGAGTGACGTTGTTTTGGGATAATCGGCATGTTTTTGAATTATTCAATGCACCACATGCTGAGAGCGATGTGTATTGGAATAGTCTACATTGACAGAATGATTCAGTATATTACATGCGGGGCACGATGCATCTTAAAATTGTCTTCCTATTTGGAGTGGTTTTATATGCACCAATCCTAGAGAGATGCGTCTTTGAATAATTTGCGTAAATGTGCCAAGAATGATGACTATTGTAGAAGTTCAGTTGGATCATCCTCAATCATTTCCATCGAATGCTAGAAAAAAAACTTAGGTGTAACTAATTTCCGTTTTGAACTTACCCAGGTCCGTGTCTGGTTCAACGTCATAATATCTTCATGACGTCACAATGACTAGAAGAGGTGTCATCGCTAACTGCAATTTAAGCAAGATATAAGCTATTGAAGCCGGGCAATTTCTTACAGCTTCAGGAATTACAAGAAAACTTACAGGCACTATAATGATTGTGGAAATGTCATCATGTGTGATTTTCAACGCTGATCAGTTTATAAAAATCCGTTCTTCTCACGTAAAGTCAGTCACCCAATAATTTGTTATTACAGGATTAAATGATCATGGCTAGATCTTTATCGATGTGTAAATTTGACTTATTCACTCACAAAGTAAATAAAGTCCGAAGGACTTTATGTTAACTTTGTGGGTCAATATGTAAAATTTACAGATCGATATATATATATATATATATATATATATATATATATATATATATATATATATATATATATATATATATATATATATATATATATATATATACCCAGGTTTGATAATTTAATCATTATAACTCCAATTTGCTTCTTTTCTGTTATCAGATCAGTAAATTTCATTAACAAAACATTCACTTTTCTGTAGGTACAAATTTTCTTTCATTAGCCTCTTAATTGCGATTTCTTATTCCGTAATATAAGGTAGAGTGTCACAGCAAGTTAGGACAGTTATATGTTGTTACGATATACAATAAAATGGTTAATGCTATTTAAACAAGGTTATTCCATTTTCAAAAATTATGCATGTGCATGACACGTATTGCTATAGCATTCGTTGTTGTTTTTTCTACGCATTTCGATCTTTCAAAAGCAAAATCGTGTGAACTTTTGTGAGATCCCAACAGCTGCTCGAATATGTGGTCAATACGAAATGCACTAGGTTAATTTCCAATGACTGGCTTTTCAAGCCTTACATCTGCCTTCGTCGGCAAAAGGGGTGAGTGTTGGAGTACAGGACGGTCTGTGCAATTAAATTAGTTAAACTTCTAATGGCGGATTTTAATCTGGGATTTGTAAATTTTGATTGGAGATCATAGGAGTGGGTGTGTGGATGTATGTTGTTATTATTAGGGTGTAAGGCGTTGATAAAGATAATACTTCACATCAATGACCTAGAAAGAGGGAACTAAAAGTAGTCAGTAAAAAATCCAGATCAGTATCACGTGACTGTTTACGTCCAATATAATTATAGAAAACGCGGTAAATTCATAAAAAGTGGAATTATGTATCAGTAAGATTACCTTTGAATCTCTAACAGTCGGTTGAACTTGTACTCGCATCGGAAAGAGAAAAGAATGTTGGAACTGAAATAACTTTGCACTATTTAATTGGTAATATTTATGTAAGCATTGACGAAACAATCAATCAGAGGTATCTACTTGGACCTAAACTTCGTGGACATGAATGCAAATAAAGTAACCGATTTCTTCTTAGAAAAAAAAGACTTACCCTTTTCTGCATTCTTGACCTTTTTAATTACTTCTTTCAGGATTCAGAAAACACCACGACTTTTCACTAGGATATAATTATCAGTCGTATATCTTCAATCACAAGACAAACACGAGGACACGAAAAATTATAGAACGATTTAACTCTGTTAGATCAATGTATATACTATCACAAGAGTACTGACTGTCCTGACTGTCAGCATCAACGTCAACTCCAAGCTGCGGAGCGAGAGAAAGTTACAGTTATTCCGCTGAGGCGTGTCAGTAAGGATTTTTTTTTTCAACAGAAAGATAAAGATAATTCTTATTCACTTCATTGTACCTTTTGTCTACAGTAGTATTTAAGTAATGTTCATGTATAAATCAGTCACAATAGTAAGTACTAAAGTAAAATGTATGTTGTTGTTGTTGTTGTTGTTGTTGTGGGTTTAACGCCATTTTTCAGCACAGGAAAGGCTATACATGGCGGCCAGTATTAATGGTGGAGGAAGAAACCGGGAAATCACCGGAAAGAACCACCGACCCACGAGAAGCTACTGGCAAGCTCTCTCACATATCCATATTCGCCGAATCTTAGACTCGAACCCACGCAGATAGAGGTGAGATGGCAGTGATCCGTAACGGACAGCGCTTTAGACCACTCGGCCACTCGGGGCCCCATGTAAAATGTATGAACACAAAAAATATTTGTTCTTTTCAGGTAAAACATTTAACTGTAATGATCAGCATGTTATAATTATATGTAAGTGTTCCGCATGAGACAACGGCAATGACAATGACAACGAGAATGAGAATGAGAATGACAATGAGAATGGCAATGGAAATGAGAATGACAATGACAATGACAATGGCAGTGAGAATGAGAACGAGAATGACAATAACAATGACAATGCTGAATTTTCATTCCGCTCAGATTGCAATATGCATCACATTGATACCATATGTCCATTATTGTGCTAAGATTCCGTTAAACACTACCACATGCATGCATACATACTTTGCAAATGTGCTAAGATTCCGTTAAATACTACCGCATGCATGCACACTTTGCAAATGTGCTGAGGCTCCGTTAAACACCAACACATGCATGTATACAAACTTTGCAAATGTGCAAAGATTCCGTTAAACACTACTGCATGCATGCATACATACTTTTCAAATGTGCCAAGGTTCCGTTAAACATTACCGCATGCATGCATACATACTTTGCAAATGTGCCGAGGTTCCGTTAAACACTACCGCATGCATGCATACATACTTTGCAAATGTGCTGAGGTTCCGTTAAACACTACCGCATACATGTATACATACTTTGCAAATGTGTACATCGGTCAAGGACGATATAATGCTTTGTTCCAGTATAGTCAATATAATTCAGACTATAACCGCAATATTGCAACCAATACTTCAGTGGAATAAAAACTAGTGCAAACTAGCAATATCATAAACAGTATTCAGATGGAATACAAAAATGTGTAAAATTACACTGATGGATAAGAATGCTGTTACAACTGGAAAGAAAGGAAAATAAAATACGATAAATTTACAACAAATTAATCTATAATAAATTCATAACTGTACAATAATGAACCAGTGAGTATGGTTTGAACTTCTATTATTGGCAATTCCTTTTTTTTTTTAAACAAGAAAAGGAAAAATTAAAAAATAGAACAACAACAAAATAATCAAATAAAACAGCAGCAAGATAAATGATGCAAAAATTTAAAGAAATATTGGTTTTAAGGTTTATCAGAGATAACAGGAGATCTGATCATTTTACAATGGTAGGGCGTTAAAAGCAACTACTTAGATCAGAGAGAGAGAGAGAGAGAGAGAGAGAGAGAGAGAGAGAGAGAGAGAGAGAGAGAGAGAGAGAGAGAGAGAGAGAGAGAGAGAGAGAGAGAGAGAGAGAGAGAGAGAATAATTTTAAATAACATTTAGATTTGAATGTTATTTGACGTATCTATCAATTACATTGTATCAAAGGCCCCCAGATTATATCTGCATGGAGTTTTAAGTTATGCTAGTTTGTTAATTTATTTATTTACAATTTGAAGCAACAAAGACTTTTTAATGGTAAACTGAAACATTAGTAGTATTGGGGGTGGAGCCATCTAGCGGCATTGGGACATAAACATGGGCTTAGAGGCTTGTATAGGACAATATGGGATTTTTACATTGGTGTGCATTTGGGGGCAATATGTTAATTAAAATCGGTGACGTGACGATACTGGATACTGAGAAAAATGGCAATAATGTTGAGACTCAATGGGAAATTAACATGGTATTGGCCTATCGAGACCGAGTGGGAAATGAACATGGTGTGACTATCGAGACTCAGTGGGAAATGAACATATCGGGCCTATCGAGACTCAGTGGGAAATTAACATGGGTTTTTGGGACTGTATAGCCTCAAAGGGAATTAAACATGAATGGACATTCGAGACTCAGTGGTAAATAAACACCGTGTGGCTACCTACCTACCTACTGTAGATCGCATTGAGGTCAATCATTTGCAAAACTATTACTAACTGCTCCGTCCGACTCAGGTCTGCCACTTACAACATTGTTGCCATTTTCCCCAGTGTCCAATACCCTTAATGTCACCGAAGTTTTTTTTCCCCATTTTGCCACCAGATGTCCCACAATGTTAAAATACCATATTGCTCTATACCGGCCCAAATACCCATGCTAATTTCCCACTGACGCCTGATAGTCTCCCATACTACTAATATAAATTGATAAAAAGATTACCATGCAAATATATTTCTCTTTTTTTTCACATTTTCTTTTTCTCTGTACATATACAAATAAATCCTAAGACTGCCACATGAATGTTGTAATTATGAAGGAGAAACGCTTGTTCTTCTTTCTGCCGCTGTACAAATTTCTCCAATTTGTCTTTCTGTCCTTTTTTAATATCCTCGACGTGTGGTAAAGAAGGAGAAAGTGGCGAAGGTACTGGTACCGGAACAAATTATTGCAAAGGGAGAAAATCTACTAAATCCTAGTTGAAATAGGTCTCTTCTGGAATTAGCAATGTGTTCACTTTGGTAGCTTCTGCTATGCCATCGCTTTTCGTCTCCACAACCAGTGCAGCCTAATGCATCTTCTTAAGTTCCGTCATGTTTCTCAAAATAATGTCGCATATATTTACTGCGCACAAATGCTAGAGCACCTATATAGGTAATGTGACGTCACAGGAAGCCCTCTTTGGATTGGAAGACTCCGCTAAATGACAATTTTGTAATTTTGTAATGGGATTGGTGAACAATTTCAATTCGTTTGGATCTTCTTTTTACTATAAATAAACGCGGTTTACTTTATTCCCTTCACCAGTATTCGTCAACAAGACGAGGACAGACGTTGAATCATCTGCTCTCGTATTGTCGATGCTGTTTCGTTGAGACTTACCCATGTATGTGAAAAGAACACAGACCATCATCATGATCACCTATGCAACTGTTTGGAAAAGATGATGCTATGTGGAAAAACAAGGCTGCATGAAGAGAGTCTTCATCTACGAACCAGAAGCGAAACATAGTTTGAGGAATATGAAAAAAATAAGAAGACCTATGTGATGTCCTGTATGTTAACGGAATGGTGTTAACATAACAAACAATGGCCCTTTTCAGGGACTCTGCCTGAGCCTTGAAAAGATCTTAATTTTAATTTTTCCATATATATATATATATATATATATATATATATATATATATATATATATATATATATATATATATATATATATATATATATATATATGTGTGTGTGTGCGTGTGTGTGTGTATGTATGTGTGTGCGTGTGTGTGTTATCTATGTGTCTATTATGTGTCCATACCTAGAGCAGTAGCTGTGTGTGAGTTTATTTAGGTCAGCCCCTTGCTACAGTGTTAGTGTTCAATACCGTGACGTCATGCCATCTGTGCCATTCCTCTTGTTCCTATAGAAAATTTCCATATCGTCCTATGCTGATTTTTATTCTTCATATGCCCTATCTCGTCCCGATATATAACTAGCGATCGATCTACGGTGATGATATTCAGGGTTAAGAAGGATAACCCCAAAATAAATACTGATTGCAAAGTAACATGGAGTGAAAGCTATTGACCTTGTTCGTGATAAAGGTATTGGTGCTGTTGGTGATGTTGCTGGTAAAGCATTCTCAGCAATCAATGATAGACTAGCACGATAAATACGCAGACTGACAGCGGTCTGATTTCAACCAGTAGAAATACCCAGCACCGATATTGTGCCAGCAGCAGTCATTAAAATAATAAATCAAGCTGCAAATCAAAGACTAGCAGAGTTGGCTGGTATGATCAGAAAAAAATAATAATTATAACTGCTAGTCTTTGTGTTACACAATAGTCAGTATAATAATGTTAAAATTTGCATCTGATCCCGCTTGATGTTTTGGGAAGGATTATACTGACCACAATGATAACAGACAGTATAATATAGGACTACCAAGAAACTTCGTCGACAACGCTTACGCCAATGAGGCTATGGTGGTTCATGGTGCTAATTCATAATTCAACTTAGGATTTGCAGTAATCTGTCGTTGATATCACTTTCGATCTCGTGTGGCAAGAGGAGTTATTGCTAATTACAGAGCAATCGCTGTTATATTCTCAGACAAAACAAAGCTGTTTAACGGTGTTGGTAGACCTTCATTTACAAGAGTGTCATTTACGCCCCAGTAGAAAATCTGTAATTGGATCGCTTGCGATCTCGAGTACTCAATCAGAAATAAGTCACCAATAATATTATATGTCACATCATGAGTTAATGTTACTCTGACTACTGGTCAGATAAAAATATTACTGAAATCAGCAGCGTTGCGATGTCCAAATAAACTATCCCTGACAGAACCTCAACTCAAGCACCTTAATGACGCCACACAATCAAACACCAGTGTTTACTTGATCTTTCTGTGTGTGTACCATTAAACATATTGCTAAGAAGGGTGGTATATATTCACTTCTTGCAGCAATACCAGCGTTGGTAGCCAATGATACCAAAACTGTTGCAAAAGCATCTGCACTTGGTGCTGTTGGTACTAAAGCTGTAATGACAAGAAATGAAGCAACAAGTCACGGACTAAAGACTTCTGAAAAAGGCGGTGTCTAATACCGCAAGGAACATCCCTCCATTCGTGATACGGTTGAGCAGTGAGTGGCTGCGGTTTGAGACTACCCTGTACATTCTCATAAACGTAAAGCGTTTCAAGCTTTCCATGTCCAATTTTGAATTACTTAATGCGGCTAAGAAATCAAACATAAAAACCCCATAGGTGTTATTATGCATGATCCATTACCAAAAGAACTAAACCGTGCTTAAACCGGTATCATTATTCTCGATTTAAGTTCTGGTCCTTGTACTCATTTCGTTGCATATGCAGTTAACCATCGTGGTGGTGTTTATTTTGATTCATACTGGTTGGGCCCACCGAAAGAAGTTTTGAAATATGTCAACAGATTGCAAAGTGCACAGATCTGGAATTTAACATTACCAACACAGATAATAACTGATCCGCTAATATGTGGCAGTGAAGTACTCGCTGAACTCAACGCTGTGTCGTCATCGTCCGGGGCACTGACTCATAAAGTTGTGCACGATTACATCATCAAACAACATCTTTGTCCAAAGTTTTAGACAGATCTTAGTGTAATATACAATTATAGATCTATACTTAAGATCTGCTAAAGGCAAGCCCCAGGGTGACTTATCCAAATATGCAACCCTTGACGAAGCCAATGATGAACTCGCTAATGTTTTGCATCTCGCAAGAGTGGACCAAAATGATGTTGGTGTTTCTTAGAATCAGTAAGGACGGTTAGACTAGCAATATCTTGTTGACAGATATCATACTGCGGGTTCCAGTTACGACCGAAAATAACTTGGTGGTGTTTGATAAAACCTGAAAATTAAAAACTCGGAAGAATCGGTTCTAACACTCGTGAAAGGGATTACTGGACGCATCAGAAGAATTGGAGACATTATGTTTGGTGATTTCAATATGAACGAAAATACAATTATCAATGCGAAAGAATCAAAATCAGACAATGATGTGGGAAAAATATGTGGACAGCAATGACACCACGATCAAAACTGAGATCAGTAAATGCGTTGCTAAAGCTGACAATGCAATGACTGGTTATCTCAATATGGGCAGAAATATCATTGCTAATTTCAGAGAACCAGAATCAATCGATGACGACGCAAGGAAGAAATACGTCGACAATAGCAACATCCCGATAATGATCTCGTTAATGACAATCAATGATGGAATGGCCACATTAAGATTGAATATGTTAATCATGCAAATTTTTTTCTGAAACACAAATAAAGCCATTAATTAAATTTTGGAGAGTCCAGCAGTCATTCACATTAAGCTCTCTCACATCAAAAAGATTGCCGATGGTGTAATATATAGAGCAGAGTCTGGATCAGCGCGTTATGGACACCGCTCAATAAATCTATCAAACATGCTACTGAGGTTACCGGTGTGTACAGGTTCTCATTACTCAAGTGTTACAACATTTACAATACCTACCACAGTTTCACCACGTTATCCAATTGGTGGATCTTCTGGATTTGTGTTAACGATATTAGAGCGAAATGACGAGGGAATATTCGTGGTGGAACCCGAGGAAAAAGGTCTCAGCGTATTGAACTTTTGGTGTATTGTATTCGCTAAACTACCACCTACTTAAAGTGTAGCAACTTACATAATGAAACAATCGCCAGTAACCCCAACTGACGTTGAACTTCTAAGATACGAGCAAGCATGTTTGTGGCTGACCCAATCGAAAAATATCATTGATGCGCATACAGAAAAACAAAATAAATACCGCAGTAGTATCAGTGTTACTGACGAAATTGTATACTCTGCATCATCCGTAGTCGCTCTAACGGCAACTATAATCTGAACATTATCATCCACATACATAATAGCCCAAGTAATAGGAATTGGTGTTGCAGTTATAACCGGCGTTGCTGGTATTCTTAATATCATCGCAGAAAAGATATCTACGTGCGCGGATAACTTGCAAAGATATACAAGGGTGCAATCAGCAGCAATACAAACACACTCCAAATTATCATCACTTATATCATCAAGACTCAGTGTTGAAATAATATCAATTTAGGTAATCGCAAAAATGATTAAGGTTTACTATAAAACAAATGGAAACCAGCCACTTGACTGTCAAGGATTAGAATCCCCTTGAGTCAGGGGCGGAAAACGTCGTTCGACAAAGACAGGTATTTTAGATTCCTGATTTAAATAATAATGTCCTATTATCAATCACTGCTATTGCAAGAACAAATCGTCGCTAATACAACAACAACAAGAACAACAGTGAAATCAGCACTATCAGCAAAATCCGAGTTTGACGTTAACTTTTCAACGGTAATTCCATCTCTTGAACAATTGCGAGTATATTATAGATGGCCAAATATCAGAGCAGGGTCGAACGAAAATCATGCAAGGATGTAGTTAATTAGAACTGATAGATCGTTTGCATTTGGACATGTAGTTACAAGACGTGTATTTGCTAAACGGAGTGTATATCCACCTGAAACTGAATAGTAGGTGTACCAAAGTTCCATTTATTGACCCATGCTAACGAGTACAAAACCATCATTCAAGAAGCTAGACTTTACGTGCGCCGTGTAGAAGTGTTACTTAAAGCGGGAAACGACATCAGTCACACCTTGAGCAGAACGACAGCCAAGTATCCCATACGACCCGTAAAAGTGAACATTTTCACCACTTTTGCTATAATTAAATGCAAGATCGAAGATCATTTGTTCCAAGGACGGTTACCCAAACGTTTAATCCTTGGTATCGTTAGCGTTAACTAGTCAACACAAGATGGACTTGTTTAACAACTTGAACGACAGTTGATATTGGATGGTGGATGCAGCATATGTGGTGGAAAGGCTTGAACATGCTGGAGGTATCCAGGTACTAAAGACTTTGTGAAAAGTCAAGTGACCAGTCTGAGTGTAGCCGGGATATAGTGAAAGGCATGACAGAGGAGAAAGTGGAAAAGTTAGGAGGTTTCATTCAGCCTAAGTATGTGAGAGTGCTTTTTAAAAGACATAGCGAATTTCACTGAGGGGTCCTTTATCTAGTGGGGCTTAGGCCCATTAAGAAAAGCACAAGAAATTATGAGAAAGGTGATAAAGAAGAGGTGAAGAATATTAAAGATACCTGGGCTAAAGAAAACAAAAAGAAAAATAGGACTTTGACAAAATGTCAATAAATACTGGATCAAAAAGAAAGGAAACATTTAGATCCATGGGACATTCTGACTTGATACCAGAGAATGAAAAGAAGAAAAAGAAAGGAATAATTGAAAAAGTGAGAAGATGGTAGAACCCAAAGGCCCTTTTTAAGGGCCACTCACCTGCCTCTAAAATATTTATTCTTTCTTGCATAAAATTTATATTCCATTGTATATTTCAGGTGTGATAGATTGATGTTCATCAAACTATGTATATGTGCTATATATGTATATATCTCTACTGTATGTATTTGTGTCTACCTAGGGTATCGCGTATTCAGTTTATCCACTTGCAACATTGTTGCCAGTACCGTGACGTCACTCTACCTATTATATTCCTATAGACCCTACACAGACCCAATATTTGTCGCTATATAGTCCCTATGTTTTATTCCCCATGTTAAATTCCCATTGATCCCATGGTGCCGCGGCACCTTTTTGACTGGGAATTCCATAGACCCTATTTCGCTCCACTTCACTACTTATACTACATCAGTACTACATCTATATTACATCTCTACTGCGTCCGTACTACATCTATACCACATCTATGATGCATCCATAGTATATTTACTAGTGTAGCTCTGTATTAAAAGCTCTTTATCATCTATATTACATCAGCAATACATATATACTCATCTATACTACGTCTTTACTAAATCTGTACTACATCTATTGGTGTAGCCGTATTTTAGTTAATGTTATGCCAGTCTAAAGAAAACAGCGTGTACATGCCATTATAGAAAGAAAGGAGTGTGTCAATGCCGTTATAAAAAGAGAGGAGCGTGTGCATGCCATCACAGACAGGTGGCGCTCTACAGTTTCATATTTTGCATAGGGTTAGAATTTTAATGAATAAGAATTTCCCCGTGTTTCCTCGCTACTTACACTTGCTATTTAAAATAGACCTTGTATGTCTTAGGTCTTGTTCAAAGAACATTTAATTCACTTTATTTTGGTGTATGATTGATGGGTGTAATATGTGTTATAAAGTATACAGCTTGGCCTTACTCAATCTGTGTATCTTTCAAAAAAAATATGCTAGCTCCATTTGGTCATTTTCAATTCTTGAATTTCTGAGGTAAATTGTTGTTGTTGTTCTGGGGCTTAACGCCATTTTTTAGCACACGATAGGCTATACATGGCGGCCAGTATTAATGGTGGAGTAAGAAACCGGGAAATCCGCGGAAAGAACCACCGACCAACAAAAAGTTACTGGCAAGCTTTCTAACATATCTACATTCGCCGAATCTTAGACTCGAACCCACGCTGACAGAGGTGAGATGACAGTGATCCGTAACGGAGAGCGCTTTTAGACCACTCGGCCACTCGAGGTAAATTGTAAATAAGAGCCGATAGCTTTTTTTTTTTTTTTTTACATTTTATATATTTAGTAATTCATTCATTGCACTTTCAGAAGCTGTTATTGTCTAGCCTGGCAAATTTCATTTTCCATACTTGAAAAACTGAAAAGGAATGTGTACTTTAGACAAATTCAGGCTGATTTTTGGACAGCAAGAAATCAGTCATTTTAGTTTGCAATGTGCTAAGATCATTTATAATTTCCAAAGGTAGAATACCATGAGAAATGTCAGCCACATTGCATCAAAGTATCACAGGGGTATGCAAACATTCTTTCCACTATGCATGTTTTAAATGCAAACAACTTCATTTTACATACGTCACTCTCTCAAAAGTACATAATAACGAGTGAGCGCCCCCCCCCTCCGAAAGAGAGGAACGTGTGAATGCAATCATAGAAAGAGAAAAGCGAGTGCATGCCACCACAGAAGGAAAGGAGCGTGTGCATGCCATTATAGAAGGAAAGGAGCGTGCTCATGCCGTTAAAGAAGGTAAGGAGCGTGTGCATGCCATCACAGAAGGAAAGGAGCGTGTGCATGCCATCATAGAAGGAAATGAGCGTGTGCATGCCGTCATAGAAGGAAAGGAGCGTGTGCATGCCAACATAGAAGGAAAGGAGCGTGTGCATGCCATCATAGAAGGAAAGGAGGGTGTGCATGCCGTCATAGAAGGAAATGAGCGTGTGCATGCGGTCATAGAAAGAGAAGCGCATGTGCATGACGTCATAGAAAGAAAAGAGCGTGTGTATGCCAGCATAGAAAGGAAGGATCGTGTGTATGTATTCATAGAAAGAAAAAACTTTTATACGTCATTATGGAAAAACTAGCACATTCATGTCATCATATACAAAAAAGTGCGGTGATGTCATTTACATTATATATTCCAACTAAAAAATCTAATTCAAAACATACTTGCTTTGAAAATATGCTCCTTATAAATTAATGTTGCTTCAGTGTGTGTGTGTAAGAGAGAGAGAGAGAGAGAGAGAGAGAGAGAGAGAGAGAGAGAGAGAGAGAGAGAGAGAGAGAGAGAGAGAGAGAGAGAGAGAGAGAGAGAGAGAGAGAGAATGACTTGGAATTTTAATGTAATGTTACCAATTTTTCAGTCATAACGGTACGATATCAGCCGTGTGACGGTTTATATTTATATCTGAAGCATCATGCCGTAGACACGTGGCATGACGTCCAACCCAGTCACATTATCGTGACACCAGACCTGACAGTCTGGCATGATCTCCAACCCAGTCACATTATCGTGACACCAGACCTGACAGTCTGGTATGATGTCCTTCCCAGACACAATATCCGTACACCAGGCCTAACAGTCTGGCATGATGTCCTACCCATTCACATTATCGTGACAACAGGCCTAACAGTATCTGGCATGATGTTCTTTCCCAGACACAATATCCTTACATCAGGCCTAACAGTCTGGCTTAATGTCCTACCCAGTCACATTATCGTGACAACAGGCCTAACAGTCTGGTATGATTTCCTACCCAGACACAATATCCTTACACCAGGCCTAACAGTCTGGCATGATGTCCTATCCAGTCACATTATCGTGACAACATGCCTAACGTTCTTAATAATAACCTCTTAATACTGGGCGCCAAGCGAGGCAAGAACTAGTACCTTTGTTCTTTTTATAAAAAAAAAAATTAGCCTTTTGTATGACTTGGTGGGGGTTGTAACCTGCAACCTCCTGCATCCGAGATAAACGCTCTAAGCACTTGGGCCACCGGAAAGGTCGGGAAGATGGTGTTAATGTGAATATGAAGTGTTACTGTCAAGTTAATTTGATGTTTTAATACATGCATTTTGTATTTTTATGCGAAATAAATTAAAAAATACAAAGGGAACACTTACAGAAGCAAAAGACGAAATGATTACGTTATAGATCCAAAATCAGATTGATCGTATTGAAAATCCCAATCGTGCTGATCATAGTTTGGAGATCCAAAATCAAATTGATCGCATTGGGAGATCCAAATTTGTATTGGTAATATTGGAGATCCAGATCATATTGGTTATATTGGAGATCCAAATAATGCTAATCATATTGGAGATCCAAATCATACCAATCATATTGGAGATCCAAAATCAAACTGATGATATTGGAGATCCAAAATCGTGCTGATCATTTTGGAGATCGTAGTAGAAATCAAATTATATAGATCATATTGAAGACACCAAATTATACTGATCACATTGGAGATCCAACATCAAACTGATAACATTGGAGATCCAACATCAAACTGATAACATTGGAGATCCAACATCAAACTGATCACATTGGAGATCCAACATCAAACTGATCACACCGAAGGTCGAACATTTCAAGCATACTAAATAGGACAAGATTAAACTTCGAATGACGAGAGACAGTGTTTTTGTGTGTGTTATATGCCTACATACACAAGATGGTGGCATATTGTGCTCTGTGACAATTCTACGTACAAGGATATCCATTTATATTTATCTAATCTCTTCACAGATGTTATATATCTATAGAAATTGTATGTCTTCACACAAAGTGGACAGTTTTCTTTAATAATATATTGATCGAAAAACTGAATTATCATTATTTAGATGAAGCGTCAATTAAGTTGTTACACCATAGATTGCCCATTTTCTTAGTCTATGAAATTTAGGAAACGCTTCTAATGTAAAGTCATTTATATAATAATGTTGGGGTAGGAGTCAGGTTATGTATTCGTTTAAACATTGTATCAACATCCTCTAAATTGGCAATCATTTGTCAATAATTCAATGTTGAAGATATTGCATGCTTTGTCCAACCGCTACGTAAATAAGTGTCATAACCAATGCTATTTTCCCTAGAGTTACGCAATGTATATCTCAAAGTGGACCTACTTATGTCTTCCATTTTTGGGCAGTGTAATCACTTGGACATCTACTCATAAGCTCATGACTGAATTCCAAAATAAATACATATTTTAGAATCATCCACGTTAAATTGAATAAACTAGATGACTCGTGTGTGATACAAGGGAAGAGCTATTCATAGCGTCTTCGTCTCTTTTCTGTTTGTGAATGGTAAATGGACGTTAGAAGGCTAAACTTTTTGTTTAAATAAAAGAGTGTATTAGCCTACATAATATATAGTTGCAATGATAGCTTATGACCTGCTACCTGCTATAAACTTTAATATATATATATATATATATATATATATATATATATATATATATATATATATATATATATATATATATATATATATATATATATATATATATATATATAGATGCAATAAACTGATAAACTGACGACGAACGGTACGAAACTAGTAACTAGCTAGCCTAAGCGCTTTCGACTCTTAATGAGTCTTTTTCAAAGGCAAATACAAAACATATATACGATAAACAAATAAACACAAAAACGTTGTGTTTGTAAACCTCTACATGGCTGTCTTCACATGTGCTAAAACTATAAATACAACCAGCTTGTATAGGCTAGATGCGGAAACTGAAAACGTATAATTCTCTAAAAGTCTACAAGCCAAAGCGACATCTATTTTTACTTTTTGTACATATGTAACGCAGATTATATCCCGGATATTTGATTCTATACCGGTTATTCTTATAGTAAAAATTGAAGGATAATAAGATTTAGAAAATGTTAAATTTTACTAGTGCATAGTTTTCATTTTCTAGTCTTCTTGGTTTAGACCGCTTGGTTTCAATGTTCTAAGGCGGCGTATCCAGTATGATTCCTTTTCCTTCCTGGTTTCGGAACTCCAGCTGTGGTTGTTAGCAATAGCGATAAGTATTATATCACTGAAAGTGTGGCTAGGGGAGGAGAAGTGTTCTGCGACCGGGCTTCTGTACAGCTTTTTTGTTATCCAATCAGATCTATGAAGGTTTATCCTTTTGTGTAGCTTTTCAGTTTCTCCGACGTACTGAAGGCCACAGATCTTAAATGTGATGAGATAAATCACATTCTCTGTTTTGCACGTTTTGTTTGGACCATATATGTTTAGTTTTTCTTTAGTCACTGTGCTAGTGAATGTCTTGGGTCTCTATCATATGTTGACAGGTTTTGCATCTTTTATCGCCACAGGGTCCAGATTGACTAGGTTGGTTTTGACTAGCGATTGGCGTTAGCTTTGATCTGACTAGGATGTCCTTTAGGTTTTTTGGTCTCCGGTAAGCTACTACAGGTTTGTTCGGAAGTATTAGGTTTAGTATGTCTGACGATTGCACGGTTGGCCAGTGGTTTGCGATGATTTTACCTACTTTGGGATTGTCTGGGTGATAGGTCAGAATAAATGGTATCCTATCAACCTTTTCTTTCTGTCCATATCTGAGTAGGTCATCACGGTTTGTTTGTTTGGCCCTTTGGATTGCCTCCGCAATCAGGTCTTTGTCGTAGCCTCGGTAAATTAAATGTTTAGCCAGCTCTTCAGACCTTTCTAGGAATCTTTCATCGTCGGAGCAAATTCTGCGTATCCTCAGTGCCTGGCTATATGGAAAGTAGGTAAAAATCATCGCAAACCACTGGCCAACCTTGCAATCGTCAGACATACTAAACCTAATACTTCCGAACAAACCTGTAGTAGCTTACCGGAGACCAAAAAACCTAAAGGACATCCTAGTCAGGGCAAAGCTAACGCCAATCGCTAGTCAAAACCAACCTAGTCAATCTGGACCCTGTGGCGATAAAAGATGCAAAACCTGTCAACATATGATAGAGACCAAGACATTCACTAGCACAGTGACTAAAGAAAAACTAAACATACATGGTCCAAACAAAACGTGCAAAACAGAGAATGTGATTTATCTCATCACATGTAAGATCTGTGGCCTTCAGTACGTCGGAGAAACTGAAAAGCTACACAAAAGGATAAACCTTCATAGGTCTGATTGGATGACAAAAAAGCTGTACAGAAGCCCGGTCGCAGAACACTTCTCCTCCCCTAGCCACACTTTCAGTGATATAATACTTATCGCTATTGCTAACAACCACAGCTGGAGTTCCGAAACCAGGAAGGAAAAGGAGTCATACTGGATACGCCGCCTTAGAACATTGAAACCAAGCGGTCTAAACCAAGAAGACTAGAAAATGAAAACTATGCACTAGTAAAATTTAACATTTTCTAAATCTTCTTATTATCCTTCAATTTTTACTATAAGAATAACCGGCATAGAATCAAATATCCGGGATATAATCTGCGTTACATATGTACAAAAAGTAAAATAAGATGTCGCTTTGGCTTGTAGACTTTTAGAGAATTATACAACGTTTTCAGTTTCCGCATCTAGTCTATACAAGCTGGTTGTATTTATAGTTTTAGCACATGTGAAGACAGCCATGTAGAGGTTTACAAACACAACGTTTTTGTGTTTATTTGTTTATCGTATATATGTTTTGTATTTGCCTTTGAAAAGACTCATTAAGAGTCGAAAGCGCTTAGGCTAGTTAGTTACTGGTTTCGTACTGTTCGTCGTCAGTTTATTGCATCTATTTTAATTAATCCCTGACACACGTAATCCCTTGGTGGATCCAGTACGCTTGAAAGGGTTGTTATTCGCCATATATATATATATATATATATATATATATATATATATATATATATATATATATATATATATATATATATATATATATATATATATATATGTCTGTAAAATAGCCTGGATTCAAGTTAATGCGTTTATTTTTATTGCATCAGAATTTTGTACTGTGCGTAATGCTCACAATCTAGGGTATATTCAACTGACTGTGAAAAGGATAGGCCTGAAGCAGGGACTTAGCTTTTTAGAAAGATAGTGTTTAATGATTGGTTTTTGAGAAAGATCGTCTTAAATGATTGGTTCTTGAGAAAGATGGTCTTTAATTATTGGTTCTTGAGAAAGATGGTCTTAAATGATTAATTCTTGAGAAAGATGGTCTTAAATGATTGGTTCTTTCAACCTGTTCACAACTTATGTTCTTCCGGCATATTTTGATGACAAGTAGATTTTGTCTAGCACGAGAAGGTGAATCACTAGTTGCCATCGTTGTGGCCATAAATATTAATTTTTAGAGTTTGTTCGAAGTCTCATTTTTCCAAAAATGCTGGAAGCTTACAATTGTACTCATTATTATCCATTGGGGCTACTGATTACTCCAAGTGAGAACCCGGGATATATTAATTTTGGAGGATATTTCAGTAATTTTGGTGTAGATGGACACTACATCCACATTAAAAAGCAAACCTGATTAGTTGAGTACAGAAAAACTCAATATATGGTGCAACAGTAAATTATTGTAAAAGTTTGGTGACGGATTCCAATCAGTTATTACTTCCAGGTCAATACCCATAAATAATTTCAAATTGTATGCTATTTTGGTGGTGGGGTTATGATTGGTTTAGATTTATTCAGTTTTGGTACCGATTTAAAGGAAAATGAATTCGTTAGCATACGGAGATTATAACATAATTAGCAGTGCTTGGCTACAACACACACACACACACAGTGCAATTAGGCAGGATTTTGACCCTGAAGTGAAATATGTGACATGTGGAACATTTTATTTTTTAAGTTCAGCCCGGATTAACTGTCTAATAACATTATTAGAACTTAATTGACTAGGAAAATGCTTTTAAGTTATCTGTGATTTATTTTGACTTACTTCTCTGTTGGCGTGAATTGAAAGTTTTCCAAAATAGATTTTGGTCAACCTCGGCGTACTTATAAATGTTTCTACGTTCTTACTTTTTATAGTCTGAAACACGTTTGCTGTGATGTCTACTGAAAGATGAATAGGCAACTTTATAAGCAATGAAACATTTATCCATTTGACAGTCAGATTTTCCTTGCATTATCATTTGTTGCCTTCTTTTGATCATGGTCTTTGCAGTTCCTTAAGCACACGATTCCAGACAGGCTTTACAAACAGGTTTGAATTTTGAAACAGGAAGGAGGTTTTGCTTACAGAGGATACAGCATTACCAATTTTGCTATGTAGTACGTCTATTTGCGCCACGTTATTCAGGATAAAGGACTTAACAGGTTATATCATACAATTCAATGCCAACCCATATTCTTCTCGAGAGTCAACCTTTCACCAGCTGAACTTTAAACGATTGAAGTTTAATCCACTCGTGGAATAAAGCTATAATTATATTAATCCAAGAATTGTTCTGTGATTAGGAAAACGTAATGAATCATCATCAATGATCATTTCTTCTTTAACTACATTCACATTTAACATGTCAATTACGATATGACCATACCCACATTAGACTTGTCAATTACGATATGACCATATCCATATTAGACTTGTCAATTACCATATGACCATATCTATATTACACTTGTCAATTACGATATGACCATATCCATATTAGACTTGTCAATTACGATATGACCATATCTACATTAGACTTGTCAATTACGATACAACCATTTCCACATTAGACTTGTCAATTACGATATGACCATATCCACATTAGACTTGTCAATTACGATATAACCATATCCACATTAGACTTTTCAATTACGATATAACCATATCCACATCTGACTTGTCAATTACGATATGATAAATCCACATTAGACTTGTCAATTGCGATATGACCATATCTACATAAGACTTGTCAGTTACGATATGACCATATCTACATTACACTTGTCAATTAGGATATGACCTTATCTACATTACACTTGTCAATTACGATATAACCATATCAACATTAGACTTGTCAATTGTGATATGACCATATCTACATTACACTTGTCAATTACGATGAGACCATATTCACATTAAACTTGTCAATTACGATATGACCTTATCCATATTAGACTTGTCAATTACGATATGACCTTATCCATATTAGACTTGTCAATTACGATATGACCATATCTACTTGCACTTATCAATTACGAGATGACCTTATCTACATTACACTTGTCAATTATGATATAAACATATCCACATTAGACTTGTCAATTACGATATGACCATATCCATATTAGAGTTGTCCATTACGATATGGCCATATTTATATTAGACTTGTCAATTACGGTATGACCATATCCACATTAGAATTGTCAACTACGATTTGACCATATCTACATTAGACGTGTCAATTACGATAAGACCATATCTTCATTACACTTGTCAACTACGATATGACCATATCCAAAAGACTTGTCCATTACGATATGACCATATCCATATTAGACTTGTCAATTACGATATGACCATATATACATTGCACTTGTCAATTACGAGATGACCTTATCTACATTACACTTGTCAATTACGATATGAACATATCCACATGAGACTTGTCAGTTACGATATGACCATATCCATATTAGACTTGTCAATTACGATATGACCATATCTACATTACACTTGTCAATTACGAGATGACCTTATCTACATTACACATGTCAATTATGATATGAACATATCCACATTAGACTTGTCAATTACGATATCACCATATCTTTATTAGACTTCTCCATTACGATATGACCATATGTACATTAAACTTGTCAATTACGGTATGACCATATCCACATTAGAATTGTCAATTGCGATTTGACCATATCTACATTAGACTTGTCAATTACGATATGACCATATCTATATTACACTTGTCAACTACGATATGATCATAACCAAATTAGACTTGTCAATTACGATATAACAATACCCACATCAGACTTGTCAATTATGATATGACCATTAGACTAGTCAATTACGATATAACTGTATCCACATTAAACTTTTCATTTACGATATGACCATATCCACATTAGACTTGTCAATTACGATATGATCAGATCTATATTACACTTGTCAATTACGATATGACCATATCTACATTAGACATGTCATTTACGATATGACCATATCTACATCAGACTTGTCAATTATGATATGACCATATCTACATTACACTTGTCAATTATGATATGACCATATCTACATTACACTTGTCAATTACGATATGACCATATCCACATTAGACCTGTCATTTACGATAAGACCATATCCATTTTAGACCTGTCAATTACGATATGAACATATCCACATTAGACTTGTCAATTACGATATGACCATATCTACATAAGGCTTGTCAATTACAATATGAGCATATCTACATTAGACTTGTCAATTACGATATGACCATATCCACGTTGTACTTGTCAATTACGATATGATCAGATCATACTCATACCAAAATAAGAAACATGAATAGCGTGGACCTAGATAAAGACCAACAGTGCACAAAGAAATTAGATTGTTGAGACTTAAAAGGGAACGCAATAAATTATTTCTTCTATCAGTTAAAGGAATTTTGGAATTACAGTTTATGTCACCCATAAGAATGATAGTACCATACTCTGCATACATATTGTAAATTACATGCAGTTTTCCAAAGTACTCAGAGTATAATTCAATAGAGTGGCTGTGACATGGTAAATAAACTTGAATAAAAAAGCAAACGTATTATAATCTAGTCTTAAACGAATACCGACCATGCGTTCATCGTCAATGTCTAAGAGAGCAATGCCATAGTTGTACCTGATATTTCAAAGAATAGCTACACCTCCTTTTCAACGGATTCTTGGCAACGGCCATACCATGTCCTGGTTAAAATGGGCAGTAGACCTACATCAGACATCAATACAGTCTAAAAACCGGAGTTGTTTTTGAAACAACCAATGTTCACTTAGGCCATATATGTATTTCATGTTTTTATAATAATTGGCTAAGATAGCAGGCATTCAATATAATACCGGTTGCATTTCATTTCAGGATTTTAAAGTTCAGCTGAACCATTATTATGCTGCTCAAAACCAAACAAAAGATTAGGTAAAAAAAAAACCTGTATTATTTCTTACTCAGCTGTTTTCTCACCTTACAAAAACATCATTGACCTATTGCTTATTAGATAGCCATGCTCTACAATAAACCGCTTTAGATCAACATGACTTTTCAGTTTCCTTAAGTCCTAAGAACTATTCAGATTTATTCAAGTGAATATCGAGCCTGGTCTTTTACTTTTCATAATTCTTATAAAAGTGGTTTAAAGTCTAGTTTCACAAGATATTGTTGATGATTTCCTGAACAAAAAAAAATCCGTAAAGCAACGTATCAGGTTTTGCATCTTTTATCTGTCAACATATGAAGGTTTATCCTTTTGTGTAGCTTTTCAGTTTCTCCGACGTACTGAAGGCCACATCTCTTACATTGTGATGAGATAAATCACATTCACTGTTTTGCACGTTTTGTTTGGACCATGTATGTTTAGTTTTTCTTTAGTCACTGTGCTAGTGAATGTCTTGGTCTCTATCATATGTTGACAGGTTTTGCATCTTTTATTTGAAAAGCTACACAAAAGGATAAACCTTCATAGATCTGACTGGATGACAAAAAAGCTGTACAGAAGCCCGGTCGCAGAACACTTCTCCTCCCCTGGCCACACTTTCAGTGATATAATACTTATCGCTATTGCTAACAACCACAGCTGGAGTTCCGAAACCAGGAAGGAAAAGGAATCATACTGGATACGCCGCCTTAGAACATTGAAACCAAGCGGTCTAAACCAAGAAGACTAGAAAATGAAAACTATGCACTAGTAGAATTTAACATTTTCTAAATCTTCCTATTATCCTTCAATTTTTACTATAAGAATAACCGGCATAGAATCAAATATCCGGGATATAATCTGCGTTACATATGTACAAAAAGTAAAAATAGATGTCGCTTTGGCTTGTAGACTTTTAGGGAATTATACAACGTTTTCAGTTTCCGCAACTAGTCTATACAAGCTGGTTGTATTTATAGTTTTAGCACATGTGAAGACAGCCATGTAGAGGTTTACAAACACAACGTTTTTGTATTTATTTGTTTGGCGTATATATGTTTTGTATTTGCCTTTGAAAAAGACTCATTAAGAGTCGAAAGCGCTTAGGCTAGTTAGTTACTGGTTTCGTACTGTTCGTCGTCAGTTTATTGCATCTATTTTAATTAATTCCTGACACACGCGATCCCTTGGTGGATCCAGTACGCTTGAAAGGGTTGTTATTCGCCATACGATTTGTAATCTTTATATATATATATATATATATATATATATATATATATATATATATATATATATATATATATATATATATATATATATTGGATGTTTCAGATTGTATTCTAAAGTTTACATAGACATATTATCATATAATGCCATGCTGTCAAATAGGCTACAGTCTGTTTCAAGTTCAATTTAATTATATGTTACTTGCATTTAAATTATACGTAAGCTTCAAATTATTATAATCCAGTGAGAGTACTTTTGTCGCACACAGATTCTTTTACAAACAAGTTTATTATAATGATACTCTCGTACAGTAAAGGTGATGAAAAAATATATTTGCGAAACGAAGCATAACTAGAGTATCATTATACTCAATGTATATCATTGTATTCCTACATAACTTTGTCTAATGCACTAACCGACTCAGTCGTTGCATTTCTTAGCTGTTCACGGGTCTCGGAGTTCTGGGTTATTTCGTGTCACCCGGATGCACCGGACGGTGATGGCGTTAGCTCAAAGGTTTACTCGCTAGGAAGGTACCCAATATTCGGTACATACAGGTCTTCAGTACAAAGGGTTTCTTGAGCGTTCCTGCTGTAGACTCGGAAGAAAGGGCAATTCAGATTGTGTCAATTAGTTCTTCTACGTACTGGTAATGTGTATTTGTTTCAAGCTTTAATAAAAGGGGGGGGGGCAAATATCGATGATTTCAATAAAATTGCAGAGAGAGAGAGAGAGAGAGAGAGAGAGAGAGAGAGAGAGAGAGAGAGAGAGAGAGAGAGAGAGAATTAATTAATTATTTTTAACCTTTCTAATATGTTCTGAAGGTGCAATCTTGATAATATAGTCGGACACTCGTGGATCGGACACTCATGGATTACTTTCTTGCGAAATTATTAAATTGCGTATCATTCTGAGAAACTAGAATGTCATTATAACCGCTAATTCCTGGAATTAATTCATGATAGCCTATTTTTACTTTTATTTACCTGCCTTTTCTTTATTTTGTTTAAGTTCTTAAACTTTTTATTTTCATTTCGTCCTCGTTGTCTTTTAATTGAACGGTAAGGTAAAGTATCGCATTCATCCATATTTGGTTTTTTTTGTTTTTGTTTTCTTTTGTTTTGTGGTGTATTTTCTGACTGGAGGAGGATTTGCTTTTTTGTTGTTTTATCTTCGAATGGAGTGTCATAATGCAAACATTCTGAGAACAAGCCGCATTATTTAAAAGAAAATACTATGTACACATTCTAAGCCTTTAAAATAGTAAACCTTTAAAATGGTACTGTGTATTATCATCTCTCAACTCTTTAACAAGTATCGTTATAAAAGTTTAAACAAAAAAATACTATTTCAAACAAAGTGAAGTTTTGATATGTTAACAAATTGTAAATTATTGCTAAAGCTGACTTATTGATATTCACATTTATATCATACAGACATGAAATTGAGAGCTTTTTTGTAAACTATAGTTTTAATAAAATTATTTATAAAAAATACACTGCACTTGCACAAAGAGTTAAGCGTTTTGCAGATAAGTTGTAAACGTGTAATATTTAGTACCTGACTTCACGGCTTATGGATAATTTCAACGTTTCCTATTTCAATTCCTGACTTAACGGTTTATGGAGAATTTCAATGTTTCCTATGGAAAATAAAACTGCTAACGTTGATCAATAAAGATACTTTGCTTCCAAGTCTGTTTTGTATAAGGTAGGTACAATATTTTTCAACACTGAGTCCAACATAGATTGATAGTGAAGTCGAAAGACGATTAGCTGGCTTAAATTATAGGACATTCAGTCTGAGCGCTCACTAGAGCATTGTCTGCGGATACAAATATTGGATGATGTTCTTATAGAAACTGCTTAGAGGTATGATATCCCTAATGGTGATTAAGGTTATTTATGCTCGAATTAGTAAACTAATTTCATTTTAAAGTCTACCGATTGTCTTGTTCAGTGTACGCTTATTTGCTTAAATATGTTTCTAAACACTGCTTTATGCAAAAAAAAATATTCTGAATACAGTTCGACTCATTAACATTTTGTTTTATTATATGTTTGATTGTACTTCATTGTGAACGCCATTATGGAATTAACTAGACTAAAAATAGTTTGGTGAATTTTATTTCATTGGTGTTATTTAAATATGATTTTTTAAACAGTTTGGTGCGGATTGTATACTGGTCAGATCAATCAATACATAAAAAAGAACTTCAAAAGAGACCGGTACAGTCCTGATGCATACATATTGATTGATAGCCAGTCAATCAAAGACAAATATAGACGGACAGAAGTAAGGAAGACAGTGAAAAAGCTTATACACGTAAGTTCCTTTAAATTTTCGACTCAGCAAAGTAGTAGTTCATCGATTTTAAAAACCGAAGTAAAGTTCTTTTTATTATTTTAAGTTTATTAATATTTATAATTAAAATAACGAAATTGCACTAGTCTGACATTTGTCGTGTTGCATCAACAGATTCTTTAATTTATTTTAATATAATTTAATAAATTTAAATATATACAGCAGATTTTTGCACCTAATTATTTTTATACCATTATTGCTTTCTTTCATGCAAAGGCGTCGCGTTTTATCGTGCTAAATAAATGAAGTTCGCCATAAGTTCGGTCAGGAAATTAGTTAATAGTTTAATACGAATGAACAACCGATCAAAGTTATTACTTTCAAACAGTTATAGACAGGTACAGGGTTATGCCACAACAGACAGACATATACATGAACTGGTTTATTGATCAGAATAAGCAGTCTGACACAAAAACATGAAATATTAAATAACACCATGGTAAGATTATCTCGTGCAAATCGGATTTACCCTGGCGCTTTTTATAGGATAAGCCATAACCATTTCACGAGAATCGGAAAGAATATTTATCGGAAAGAATATTTATCGGAAAGAATATTTATAAGCCACAAACTTTTAATAATGTGATTACGATTGTATAATTCATTGCTGGATACAAACAAATCTGAAGATTTGTATGCGTCGAACATCGACCATGGACTTAAAATCTGAATTTGTGTCACTATTGGCAAGTATTTTGACGTAAACTGCTTGAAGAATCTGGACATCTAGGACACTACAAGGAACTTCTTTTTATACAACAAGGTTTGACCATTTTTTAAGAATTATATCTTTTGTTTTATATTCATTTTACCGCGTTTAAGCATAATTTACGCTTTATATGTTGTTTTGTTGTTCTTCATATTTATATTTATTTGAACGTTGTTTTGCAGTTTTGTTCAATTTCTTTTTTTTTTCAATTTGTGAACATTTACACAACTAATTAGCGGTTGGAGCCGCTAATGCAAAGAGCTGATGCATAGTGCCACTTCACAATTTGGCCAAATAACTATTCTAAAGTCTGAAAAGAACACGTTTTCCATGAAAAATCAAAGTTAATCCATTATTCTTTCATCCATGCCCTTTAATGATGACAATTTTGACTCCGTCTGCAAGGTTGATTGATCGTCTATTTTTGTGATTGATGGACTACTTTCTGCGATTGATCGACTATTTTTTGTGATTGATCGACTATTTTTGTGATTGATCGACTATTTTCTGTGATTGATCGACTATTTTTTTGTGATTGATGGACTATTTTTGTGATTGATCGACTATTTTTGTGATTGATCGACTATTTTTGTGATTGATCGACTATTTTCTGTGATTAAACGACTATTTTTTGTGATTGATGGACTATTTTTGTGATTGATCGACTATTTTTATGATTGATCGGCTTTTTTCTGTGATTGATCGACTATTTTTTGTGATTGATCGACTATTTTTGTGATTGATCGACTATTTTCTGTGATTGATCGACTATTTTCTGTGATTGATCGATCGACTATTTTCTGTGATTGATCGACTATTTTTGTGCTTGATCGACTATTTTCTGTGATTGATTGACTATTTTCTGTGATTGATCGACTATTTTTTTGTGATTGATCGACTATTTCTGTGATTGATCGACTATTTTTTGTGATTGATCGACTATTTTTGTGATTGATCGACTATTTTCTGTGATCGACTATTTTTTGTGATTGATGGACTATTTTCTGTGATTGATGGACTATTTTCTGTGATTGATCGACTATTTTTGTGATTGGTCGTCTATTTTTGTGATTGATCGACTATTTTTGCATGATAGAGATTATTATATATGAAGTGAGTGCAAGCTGTGACAAACAAAAATTCGTATCAAGACCAATTCCTATTCACGTCCGTTCTTCGTTGATATTTATATATGAAAAAGGACACTTGTATTCAGTAGAGTAAGTTGCATATGTAGCTTCAATACCATTTTTAATATTCTACGACCTCTCTGGTGGCCTAGTGGTTAAAGCGTCCAACTTAGATGCGGAATATCGCGGTTCGAACCCCGATCGAATCTTACCAAATACTTATAAAATGGTATTAACACCTGTCTCACTTAGCGCTCAGAGTTAAGAAGTTATTATTAGGACTGGTTAGCCTGGTTGCAGGAGAATTTGACTGGGTGGTACATCATGCTACATGTCTGTGGTATGATACCCAGTGCTATACATTGCTATAAACTGCCACACTGTAGACATTGTAGCTATATGACTGAAATATTGTTAGAGCTACGTTATAATCATCCCCATCCCCAATCTATTCTGTATTCTACACATTTCTTTCCACCAAAGCAGTAACGTCTCTTTATTATATCTGTTCTTATCTCAAAGAGTGAACTCTGTAACAGATTGTAACACAACGCGAGTGAGCTCTGTAACACAGATTGTAACATAACACGAGTGAACTCCGTAATATAGATTGTATGGCTGTTTGGCTGGCCAGGATTGCTTAATAGTGTAAGTTATTTTTTTAGAAAAAATAATCTTTTGAGAGCTTATCCTAGCTGTAACTGAAAATAAATATAGACATTGTTTTATTGATGGAATTTCAGTAATTTAACAGTCTTGTGTTTATAAGCCTCATTACTAAAATTAGCACCTGACTCTGATACGGAATTGAAAGCAAGTTTCAAACACATGTCGGTCCAGATAATGCCGTGGCTCATATCCTTTCATATCCGACTGCTCTGGTGGACTAGTGGTTATAGTGTCCGCCTGGGATGTGGGAAGTTGTGGTTCAATCCCCAGCCGACTGCGGCATGATGCAAGACATCAATATAAACTGCAACACTGCAGATATCGTAGCGATATGACCCAACATGGTTAAAGCTACGTTAAAAATCCAAACAAATCACAACGATATTCTACACAGAAGCTGACATTCAGGCTTCATCAGTACTGATAGAAGTTTGATCATGAGCACTCAGCAACTTAAAGTTATTGAATTTTTACTATCCAGATGTTTGCATAGGTTTACTATGGGAACTGAATTAATACCGTGATTCCTCTAATGCTAAGCATCATCTCTATCTAAATCGAACAACCACCGTCATTAATGTAGTTGTTACTCCTTCCCAGCATCATCCGGTTGTGACAGATTGGTTCATCGATTGATAACTCTTTTCTCTATTAGAATAGTTCTCAAACGTTACGTATCAAATTTCATTGCATGGTAAGATGATTAAATCTTTCATTACAGACATATTTTTATGTTAGGCCGCGAATTACTGGTTTTCTGAGGGAAACAATCTTGTTATTTCAAATGGAGTGAAATAATTACATATTTCCTCACTGCCATTCAATAGAAAATGATAATATTATCACCAAGAACTTGAAATTAATTTTAGATGCTTCCGTAGTCGAGCGGTAAGAACGTCCGCTGCTTCCCGTTAAAAAATAAATGATTTAAAATCCTACAAGGTGAAGTTAATGTGCTATTTTACATTCAATTGAGAAGGAGAATTATGTTATTGTTTATATTTTGAATTATGTTATCGTTTATATTTTCTGTGCGAATATTCACAAAACATTGCAGAAAATAAAGGGTAAACCGCTGACACGGTGCGGAATCCAGTAAGAAATCTGTTTCTTGTATCTGTTTTACATATCCTAGCTGATACACTTAAGCATAAAATAAAGCACAAAATAAAATAATTTGCTTAGTAATACATCTTCACTAATCAGGGATAGGATATGCTAACCCTATCTATACTTTAGCCGACTGAGCAGATATTTCTGCATTTCAGGTCTATGAATTTCATTGGGTGAGGCGGCAAGAGATTGCATTCAATCAAAATTAAGATCTTATTTTAAGTTTGTTGATAATGAACGAGACAAGTGGAGCACACAACTTGAATGGGCTTATAACTAAGCAATTTTTCACTGCTGGTCCGTTTTTGTACATATACCTTTCACTTAAATACACCTGTAATGGCTTCTCCTCAGTAGGTAGTCATGCTATTGATGCAGAACTTAGTATCCTTTTGAAGTCAATTACCTCCACCATTTTCAGCCGATGTGCGATACACCGCTGTTATTCGCTATTGTTTACTTGGCATTACATTCTGAGGGAGGTAACTCATGAAATCCGATAGATGTCGCTAGGACAAAGCATGAAATATCTGATTGATCCACCAAGGTGTAGATAGGCTTAAGATATTGTAATCTTTGCTAGCGAAGATGTTGCTACTAGTGAATACCGGATATATTTTATCTCGTGGTGAGAAACAACTATTTACTCCTGTTTGGTGAAAGATATTCATTATTCGCTCGTTTCAAGGAAATATCCTCATTACTATTTTGTAATTTGCTCAATCATCCAACTCAAGATATGTACGTCTTTTTTTCTTTCAACATTTTCCGAAAATGCCCTTTTCTGACACGAACGAAATAGGTACCAAAAAGTCTTCTAATCCATTTAACTTCGCATTATGATGCAGAGTTTACGCTTCAATACCAAGCCTTACACTCTCAGAAACTAAATTTCATTACTACTTTGTTGGTATATGAATGTATCTTCACACAGAAACAGGAAAATTCGGTCTTACAAATATAGCTGAATTCGATATTCCCAAATCACCGCCGAGGTTTTCAAAACCTCACAAAATAACCTTTTTACTTTTACCGGTTCAAAACGTTATCAGTAAATCCTCTCATTTTCAAAAAACAAGTTAAAGAAATCGTAGCCATACGTACATGTATACAAACGGTTTGAACGATGGTGACAAAACTGAATTAGCAATTTCTTCACACTATGGCACCATCTGGACCTGCTTACCAAATAAAGTTTCAATTACAGCCAAATACATGTTGAAAACTATGTACAAAATATTAAG
This sequence comes from Potamilus streckersoni, assembly GCA_016746295.1. NCBI lineage: Eukaryota > Metazoa > Mollusca > Bivalvia > Unionida > Unionidae > Potamilus > Potamilus streckersoni. The sequence goes on from JAEAOA010001816.1 coordinate 1,998,256, forward strand.
GAAAACGCTTACCGCTTGATCCCACATATGTTAGAACACATGATTACTCGTAGCATGGGTTGGATTATAAAATAATCGCGTATTTTCTAGAAATTCAAGTAAATTGCAGAGTTTAGAACAGAGTCTACAAAATGTTGAAATTTTAGAATATAGACACGGCTCCAGACGTTCATCATTCATAAATTTGGATTCTTCACCAGATTAGAAAATTTTAAAACAATCTTAAAAATATAATTTATTTCACGGAACATACTGTATCACATGTATTTGCTTTCTCAGAAGCTAATTTCTTATATAACTAACATATCGTAATAATCTTTTTATCTTGTATTACTACTTATCTATTATTCTAAGTCCGTCATTTGCCATAGTTTTGTCTTGAACCTTTCATTGTGTGATTTTATAATTCTTAAACGATATCAACATTAAAACCCACTTCATCATTTCAATCTTTGTAGCGACGTTAGGACACCAGACTTGTTTAACTATATCCAGTCGAATTTAATTGTACCCTATTTCACAAACATCTCGTCTGAAAAGGATTCATTAAACGTGCGTATGTACAGTGGCATCACTAGGGTTGGTATCACCCAGCACGGTAACACATGGTGTCACCCCCATGGACTCTCCTTCCTGCACAAAAAATCTAAAATGTCATAGTTATGTGCGGTAACTCATGGTGTCACCCCTTTGGACCCCCTTACTGCACAAAAATTTAAAAACTGTATTGACACTTGTGTGCAGTAGCTATGTTGTCGCGCATGGACCTCTTTCCTGCACAAAAATTCAAATATTAGATAGTCATTTTGGTGTCACCCCCTTCTGATGGTGTCACCCGGTGTGGTCTGCACCTCCGCACAACCATAGTGACGCCACTATGACTATGATCATAGTAACACCAATATGTATGTATGTATGTATGTATGTATGTATGTATGTATGTATGTATGTATGTATGTATGTATGTATGTATGTATGTATGTATGTATGTATGTATGTATGTATGTATGTATGCATGCATGCATGCATAAGCGCGCGTGTGGGTGTGGAGGTCATCAGTCTTTACCGCGACTAGTGTGAGGTTTAGTATTTATTACCTACCCCCTTTTATTCCCACATGGTTTACAGTTTTTATTTAAATTATGGTTAACACACAAGTTAAGCCTTTTAAAACTTATGAAAGATAACGCACAACCCACTAAAAATATGTGACACGAGCCTAACTGGGCTAGGCCGAAATAAATAATGCGCCGTGTGTGAGTGTGTAAAGCTTGTGTGCATGGGACATATGAAAGAACTTAAACTGTTGGCACAATCTCTTCGCTGTATCATTAGCGACCAAACTGGGTATAGGATTAACAGGTGCATAGTTTATTAGTCAATACATGTGTTTCTATTGTATGATCGAAGAGATTGCATAGTTATTCACACTGTATACATTCTTGTCCAGTTAACTGATTATTTGTGGTAGGATCAATAACTTTATGGAAAAGTGTTGTTTATACAGTTTCTCCTTCGAATACATTCGCCAATCACATTACGTTTGGAAAATGAAGCTGCTACCTCACGAATCCAACCCAACTAAAATATTAAAATGGGTCTTTCCCTGTCTAAATCAATAAACGCTAGTTTTTAGCTTCGCTGTTGAATAGACCACACGTCATACAAGTCATCCTCCGACAGTCTAGCCTTTTTTGTGTTCTTATGGGCTCATCCAACGTTCATTTCAGCCAGTTCATTCAGCGAGGCCTTTCAGGGGTCAGTACCGGTGATTGCCTGATCGTCTTATTTACGGCCAACTCTGGGCCGACCACACACTGTTCACATCGGATCCATTGGATTTAATGCGTATTAAAACCACAACGTCGCCGGCCATTCAGCCGTTCCAACATGGGAACCTTTTCGTCGAATCGGTTCAACCATCTAGGATTTAGGGGGAACTTAGTGATAGATTCGTCTGTCCAACCGTAATGTCAGCGACATGCCCTTTCTATGACGGATTTCAGAGAGAAACCTCTCTGTCCAGGCAGACCTTTGAAGCGGCAGATAACGGTCGGTCTTTTATCACGCCAGCTTCCAGGACGACCATTAGCCGGGCAAACCAGCCGGCATTGGCGGAAGTTCCGGATTTCCTACGTTCACTAATCATCCACAAGGGAGAGCTAGTGAGGTTTTCATAGGGATGGCATTGAGTCTTCATACCACCTGGTATGTCTTCTCTAGAGCTGCAAGTAGACCCATTTGGGCCTCGACGCAGTGAGTACGAAGGAACTCCTTCAAATCCACCATTCTTCACATTTTACTCAGATCCAATCATGGAACGAACTGAAGTTTATCTTTCAAGCTGCCGTCGAGGATAATTTTAGGGTGTTGGCTACCTCAGAATGCTCTCCTTTCTTATTCTTGCTCTAAATAATTGGTAGATCTCGACGAGGAGGTAGGGACGGGCATAAGGCGACAGACACCTTCAGAACTATTCTCCCGGCATTCGACAAGAAAATAGTTGATGTTTGTATGTACGCTCGTGTGTTTTGTACGTGGACAAATCTGCTCCATGCCCATCAGAGAAAGTTTGGTATGTTGTTGCAGACGCCCTGCGTTAGCCACGCTTGGTCGGCGATGACCATGATTGCTAGGGTCAATGACCAGGGCTGCTAACCATACCATGGCCAATACTTTTAAGGGTTCGGCCAATCAACTCTTGATACGACGTGTTCCATGTCTGCGATCCACGCTTTTGAAACATTATCATGCCTTCCTCAACTCAGGAACTGCCTCTCCACTTTTCCACTCAACTCACACGGGCGTTTGGAACCACTCAGTTCCCGTCGGTGTGAAGAGATGTTAAGTGGTCTCAGGACAAGGGATCTTCTCAGTCACATGTGCACTAAGATCAATCCCTAGGAATTAATCGTACAGAGGCGAAAAGAGTTCAATGTTTGAGCTCACTGGAGCTCACTATTCCCTCAGAACGGGGAGGGGTGATCCAGGTGACTCGGAAGGGTTACAACAATCCCCTCTCTTCTTCACGAATACACAGTCCAATCAGGAGAAAGGTGTCTTTATACAAGAGGAGATGCGTTTACTCATCCGGTGAAGCATTTGCAAGGGTCACAATCCCTAGGGTTTTACTCAAGGCTGTTAATTTTTGGAAAGCAAAGAGCAAGTTGAAATCGTCCATCGGCTGTAGATTCCTCTACCAATTCAAACCTGAGACGGCGAGTTCAATCCGCCTTGCCGTCCGATGAGACGAGTATGTCGTCAGTCTTAATCTGACCGACACATATTTTTCACATCCCTTTTCATTCCGTGTTACTAACATTGACTCAATGTTTTCCTTACCGCAACACATTTTATCTGTTCACCGTTATTTTGTCTTGCCTCAGGATCAGCCCCTTGGATTTACTCAGATTATGCATTGAGTCGGCTTCCTGGTACGGTCGACACCGTCTACAACAACACCAGCATTTGTAAAAGACATAATACAAAAACACATGGTAAGTTCCATCCTACTCCATGGCAGCAACGTAAGTTCTATCCTACTCCATGGCAGTAACGATCTTTCTCTTCTAGATCATGTAGGTGTTTTAGTGAACTGGGAAAGTCAGACATCCGTCCATCCCAGAACTGTGTACATTTGTGTATAAAGTTCTTAACCAACCGGAATCTGGTGCGACTTCATTGTGTTCGCGTTACCAGAATCGTCTACCTCGGAGAGTCCACTTGCAACAAGATTTGGATTTCTGAGAGAGTCCTTGCAACTCATCGGTTTATTCAGTGCGAAAGAGGACTTGATCCCGCTTGGCAATCTATTTTATGCGGACGTTACCAGCAAAATGGCGCCCTTTTGAGTGACCTTGATCAAACAGTCATGACCACACTCATTCCTGCAATCCAGGTTAGCTGACTGGGAATCCTGCTAAAGAAGCATCAAGCAGAAATAACATTAGGTACCGACACCAGTGCGAATGGAAGGGTTCCCACCTGTTGCCGACCTATATCTGGGAATCAAGGTAACGGCATATACACATAAATGTCCTAGAAATGAAGGCTGTCATTAACACCTTTCACTTCTGTAAAAAAATCGACTCTGAAGCGAAACGGTCCTCATTAGACCAAACAACTCTGGAGGTGACATATCTCCTCAAACTGTGAGGCACAAAATCACCCGACCTATTCTGATTTGGCAGGTTCTACCTTGGCGCAAAAATCTCCATATTAACATACAAATCAGACATTCCCGCCAAATTCAGTAGTTTGGTCTAGACTCAATCCAGAAGTGGTCATGTCCTTCACAACGTATGGTCTTTACATCAATCGGTCTTCACTCGGACTTGCGCATTTTGGTGGTGGAAGAGGCGGGAATCCGATGATCGAAATGTTGGCGACGAGGTGGAATCACAAGCTGCCCACCTTCGGCTCTTCAGTTTAAGATCCAAAAGCTTGGATCATGGATGCACTCTCGGTCATTTGGTATGAGTTGTGGTCATTTGTCTCCCCCATCACCGTTCCGAGTCCAAAAATAATCTAACTTTACGGGGTAAGAATGGCAAGATGATCCTAATAGCACCTTTTAGATGGGATATCTTCTGCGTTGACGATCTAGCGATAGATATATCCAGGAAAATTTCCTGACAACCCGAATTTTTATCAGCATCCAAGGTCACGGGTTATCCTTCCATGCCAGACCGTCATCTTTTCTACACTATCTGCTCTTACCAGGGCAGCCTTGCCAGAAAAAAGTTGAAGCCTTCTATTATGGAGAGAATCTCGAGAGCTAGATGAACCTCCACTCTGAAGGCTTATAAGGGAAAGTTGCGTATTTTCAAGGACTGGTGATATACCAACAACATCGTCCTTTTAAGTGCCTCACTTCCTCAAATGGTCAACGTTTTCTCTGGCTTTTTGAAGAGAAACAGTTATCCGCAGTCTATACTAATAGCTAACACCCCATGATATTGGACATATTTCGGCATCATGGCAGACATGTTTTGCGACGGGATATAGATCTATCGGATCTTTTAGATAATTTTAGTCTCACTCGACTAATATCCCTTATTTCGTCTCCCAATGGAACCAGTTCTGGGTTTTAATATGGCTCGATTAGAATCTATTGAACATCTAGCCTATCCTTTGCTAAAGTTACTATCATTCAGATCATGTTTCCTTTGAGCTTTAGCTTCTGTAAGCAGGAGAGAGATCCATGACCTCTATGTGGAACCGAACTCTTAAGGTTTGATCGTAGGTTTTGGTGGTTCTCTTGACACAATCGGACTTCCTAGCCCAAAATACCGTCTGTCAGTAATCGAAGAGTTTTCACTCGCTTGGTCTCTTAAATAGACAAATCGAGAACAGCAGAGATGCAAGAGCCTGTTCGCGCTCTCAAGCAAAAATTTGAACGCACAGTGACAATTTGTGACACACCCAAACGCCTCCTGCACCTGGTATGAGCCAGAACACAGAATGTCACACTTCAAGCCCTTTCTTTGTAGTTGTAGGGGGTCGTACGCTTGGTGTTCTCTAATAATCTCACCAGATTAGAGTCGCCTAATGTGGATTACTTCTCACATATTTTGAGTAATCTCTGCAAACTTTGTGCTCGAAGGCAACGTGTAGACCAAAAATATATAATATAAGCTGTTGGCTGGCATGCAGAGTCAACTTTCTCGAGCCTCCATCTCGGAAATTTGAATATCAGAAACAGTCTTGAATCTGATAAGTCCAGTGGTGGCAGCACAGACAGCCACCAGACCCAACTGGATCAATCAAAACAGTCTCTTAGCTTTATTCGATTCGCTGGTGAAATTTTTTATGTACGAAAATTTCAAAAATCACCATAACCGTATGGTAGGGTCACATGTTAAGTGACCCCAGACTGTGTTGCTTATGAAATTAGGAGAACGGGTTATCGTTCCCATGGGAAGGAATTCAACTATTCTTCCATACAAGAATACCCGAGGTAGATGTCGGATGCTTAACATCCTCTCCTGTTACTTATTCTCCTAACGTAATGTGATTGGAGAACTTATTCAAAGGAGTAGTCAAATTGTTCAGTAATTATGTTTCTCCGAGAATACTAATCCAGTCAAGTTAATTAAAAACCCTCAAAATCACCCTGCCATGCGAGCATCCTCGTTAGTATCTTGCACGGGAAGATAATGGGCAAGAGTTATTGCCCTTTTTCAATTTTATTCTTTTAGTAGGGTTGGATTCGTGAGGTAGCAGGTTAATGTTCCTAACGTAATGTAATTGGGTAAGTATCCCGGGTAAGTATTCACGAATAAACAATTTACGTATAAGTTTGGTTTTTCGCACATTGGTTTGTTATTCTTTTGTTGATTCCAAAGTTTTCACACGTGGATTTCATTATCAAGTTCAATTTATTTACACCGGTAGGCTGGCACTTCAACCATAGACAGTCAGCAGTTCTCTTGTCACAACTTTTTAGGTAAGAAGGTGATTCATGGTTATTCTTTGGTAAAAGCATTTGGTTAGCGTAAATTCTCTAAGCTAGAACTGGGCATCTTTCTGTACAATTTTTATTTGGGAATTACTTTACATTACCATGTCGTAGATGACCTAATCCGTTCCTAGCTTGTGCTCATCGTTCAATGAATTATAAAATTCGAGTCTCTGATGTAGAGATCTCATCAATTTTGGGAGATAGAATATAAACCAACAGATGACAGTAGCACATTTGAAATGCTATTACACATGATACAAATTTCTTGTATATACCTCATCTCTTAAAAATGGCAAGACTCAATTTCATGAAACAGTTCAAGTCAAACTACTTCTTTCTCCCATGAGTGTATATCGACTTACTAGATAAGCACGTGTTCCTCAGCAAAGAGAAAAATGACAAGACTTGCAAATAAGAATCGCAAAGCCACAATATTTCTTTGCGATATGGTTGCAAATGACTTCATAATGCGATGCCCCTTTACTCGTTTTATATTTTTTTTTAAAAAGACATCCAACTCTTCTGATTGATATCCGTTTAAACCAACACCAACAATAATGATGCGTGAATTTCGAAAACAATGATAAGGTTTTACTCAAATTTGTTTCATTGAAAATTGGGACATTTTGCGGCGTCCAATCCACAATCAAAATATATTTTCAGGCCCACTGCTCTGACGGATGGTCATGGAACCAACACGAATGGTCCGCCCCTACAGGTCTGCCTAAGGATCTGTACAACCAATTGTTCCCTACAGAACCGTTGGTCCCCAACATTTTGTCCCTCACAACAAGATATCCACTATTTTCCTCCAGGCTAACGCCACCACCGACAACAGCACACCGGGTATATATCAACCCAAATTATCACCACGGATAAAAAACACCTTCAGTACACAAAGATACAGAATAGCACAGTCACTCTCACTATATATCACAGTCACTCCTAAGCTTTCACCTCTTCTCTGCTTTCACTCTTTCACCCCTTTAAACTGAAAACATAACATCCAAATCCCCGTCATATCCGTGACTAGCTCATACATGAAATGTAATGACGCACGTGACACACGTGAGTAAGTGGAGTTGATTATTTTTTTAAAAAAAACACCGGGATCACTCATAATATCATAATAATCAGGTTGGTATGTGAACCTGAATCGGACGAGAATCATACAGAAATTAAAAGTAACATCATATCGTCCCTTAATACATGCAACATTATTTTGAATTAAATCTTTTTGTTCAGTTACATACTTGTGAACTTGAAAACAGACTATAATAAATCTAATAACATAGCATTATATGACAGAAGTTGAAACTACCTCAAATCCAGTATAAATATTAGGATTAAACAACTATATCCTATAATACAGATAGGAAATTACAAATTTACAATTCACATACCTCTACAGCAGGAGCTACTGCGCCGTAAAGTGGACCGCTGACTGATAAGGCTTTTCATAATGTGAATGTACACTGGCTATGTTGCAATGCACGGCTTGTACTCTCAAGGTAAATAGGTCTATCCATCGTTAGCATTTTGCTCGTTTAGCATGGAATGCACGAACTCACTACATTGAAATAATATACGATATAGATAAACCACCCTCATGTAACGCTGTAAACGGAAAATAAATGGAAGTACATTTTATACCAGATATATATATATAAACAAAAAATATACACAATTCCATGTCAATAACCACCCACCCCCATTTAGAAAAATGGGGCAACACGTTTAGAAAATCACAGAATGTGTTCCAAAACACGTAGTAAGAAATGATTTGTTAATAAAACACTACCTAAAATATCAGTTCCCACATTTTCCGATCATCGAATCACCTTGATTTAAAAACTTTACAGCAGTAAAGTTAATGCCCAGCGCATCAATCCTGCGTTGGCGAGGTTTGCTTTCTTGAAATACATGAGCGGCTGATGGTCCATTTGATGGACAAATTCTCTCTCAATAAGGAACGAGTGGAATTTACCTATTCCCCACAAAAGGGCTAAGCACTCCTTTTTGCTCACCAGGTAACAATTCCCTACCTGCATAGGCTAACTTTACCTCCTCTATCTACAGTACAACCGTTTTGTTCAGTTATGGCAAATTTAGAATTGGTGCACTTTATCAATTTTCGTTTAAGAGCTTTAAAAGCTCTTTCTAGTCACGAACCCCAGGGTTGACCTTTTTCTAGTGAAATCCGTTAATTGCCTATCTATATTTGTAAAAATGTGAAACAAAGTTCCTATAGAACCAAATCAAACTGAGTAAAGATCGAACTTTTTCTTGGTGTCGGGTCAACGGGCATCTCGGATTGCTTTAAGTTTGTCAGGGTGGGGTTTCAACTGTCTCAATCGACTTATTAGATGGCCTAAGCTTTCCAAGTTATAACATGTTATGCTACATATGGTGGAGCTAGCTGCGAGATTAGCACTATGGAGTCTGTCAAACAGATTGATTAAAACTTATGGTTTTCCCAGGTATGCGTTTACACGAAGATATCGCCTATGAAACTGCCAACGTTTTCTATACCTTTCAACAATTTGCGGATAAGGTGAACGCACGAAGCACGGAGTTTACCGTTCCGAAAGGCATGACCTTAAATTGGTAAATACATTTGGGAGTTGAGAAGAGTGGGCGTTATCATAGATGGGCACCTGGCAATATCCTTTGGTAAGATCTAACTTATTGGTGCACTTCTAAGTTTGAAAACAAGCCCTCCATGTCTGTCATTGGTTTCGCATCGAGCGTAGTGATTTTATTCAGATGCTGAAAGTCAATGCAAACACGGTTTGTTCCATCCTTTCTGACTAATACTACGTGGGACGAACACATGGAACTAGAAGGTTCGATTATCCCTAGATCTAACAATTTCCCACTTCTTCGTCGATCGTCTTCCGCGCATATAAATGATATTGGATATCTTTTAATTTTTATTGGCTCTGAGGTGTTCAACTTTATCTCGATTTGTATCACCCCAGTATGGCTTGGTCGGTCCGTAAACACATCGGGATATTTAGACAAAAACGCCAAAATCTACATACGTTGGCCTTCAGGTAAATCCTGGCACACACACTGATCTCGTCTACTCCCTTTTTCCCATCCTTGGTGGGGAATTCCGGGAGAATTTAAGTACTGGAGACAAATTATGACACGTGGCTCGATTTATTTTTTTATGACCGCAGTAATTACTAGGTTGTAGAACCCATTTTAACGGCATGAAATATCTCCGATATACCTACCATGTTGATCATGTAGTCCATTTCGCCCTTAACCTGTTTGACTTCGTATGTCTTTTTCCATTGTACTAATAGATTGTTTGCATTGATAAGAAAAAGCACCAACACCTGATCACCCTCTCCAATTTTCCAACTTTGCGTTCTGCGGTTGTTATACTTCGCGTACTTGGGACCAGACTTCGCGAGTTCGTGTGCCATACGATAAGTACTCATTTATCTTTCTCGCAAATCCACTTAGTATTGGCAAATAGTTTTTAACTCACTAGTTCGCGACCTCGTCCGACCATAGTTTGTACAGAATCCTCATAATACCACGAGTTGTCCTACCGTTCAACTGGTTAAAATCCAAACTTTCTTGAGAAACCTCGCAAAATGCGAATAGAGTAGAGTTCAGATGTCTGTAACAATCTTGTGGTCTTTCTGCACATACTCAATGTAGCATTTGTTTCAACGTCCTTTTAAATTTCTCCACTAGTCTATTTCAGATAGGATGATACGGTGTTGTATCTAGCTGCTTAAGGGACAACAGCCTTCTAATTTCTGACACAAGAACTGGGTGAATTTCGCTCCCCAATCCATAGGAACCTCCTGAGACACTCAGACCTTGCTGAACATGTCGACAAGCGTTTCAGCCACACGTTCTGTGTCGATTGATGGTAAAGCTATGGATTCGGGATACCTATTGGAGTAATTGACTAGGGTTAAGATGTATCGGTTTTTCTGATCTGTAATTAGAAATATAGGTCCCACAATGTTGACGACCACCATTTTAAACGGAGTATCTATTTGGGGCATCTTACGTAATGGTATCCTGGTTATCCTTTCCTCAGAGACCGTATTCTGATAAACATCGCACGAACGCCAAAATCGTGCTACGTCGCTATTGACACCGGGCCAATAAAATTCTGGTAAGAACTAGTCAATAGTTTTCTTCAAGCACAAGTGACATGCCATACTAGGTTCATGCTCCACTGAGTACATGCGATCAGAATTTCTGTGGAACAACTAGCTGAAAGAACTTCGTACCATTTGACGTAGGATATTCCGTGTATATCAATCCCTTCCTATTTAGAAAAATAGAAGACCCTCTCCCACTATTACAATTCTTCACGGTACCGGATACAATTTTCGCCCCGGTCACGCTCAAACACGCATCGTGTTCATACTCTACTAAATCTCCTTGCGGAAGATATCGGTCACCGCTTCCTGCATCTTCAACTTACGCAACTGCTGTTTACCCTTCTGCACCTGCAATCTAGCTTTCATCGTTTGTATGATATGCAATTGGAAGTTTGACATTGTTGGGAGTCTAGAGCCCTAGAGATTATAATGGTGATCTAATAAATATGATTGTTCATGCATAATGCTTCAACGGTTCCTATCAAGAAAAAAGTCTCGATTTCTATCCTTGCCACATGCACGTGGTCGATAGTCTTGTTTAGTAACACACGGGGGGGGGTTTAAACCAAGCAATTGGACAACCCAAATGAGGCTCAGTTTTAATACTACACTGTTACAACCAGGCGTCTCGTGAAACCCTGACTAGTTGTTCATTGGCAGTACTGCTAGCATTCGGTACCATCACCTCGGAAAAAAAGACAAGTGCCAATATAACGACCGATCTGTGCACGTACCACGGGCTTATATACTGTATCCACGTTCTTATACTGAAAATCACTGCGCTTTTCGTCTCCTGACCATCTACCATCAGTGGCTACCACATTTCACCTGGCCTAACTCCCATTCACTTCGGATAATCGGGGAAGATGTAACCTCCACTCCAGGCAAGTGAAACATTGCTCGCCCTTGCAACTTGGGCTCTTGGTAGATTGAAAATTCCCTACCTTATTCTTGCCAAGATTTTCAGGTTCTTTGGATCTTTGGTCTTTAGATTGATTCCCGCCCTAATTGTCTGGCAATACGACATTCTTGGAACCTCCCCGAGCTCCGGTGAATAAATCTGCCTGTGTGACCATATCATATATATTCGTGAAGGACTTTTCAGTCAAGAAGAGATACAACTTATTACAATAAATTGTCAATATCACGTTTCGGGGCAAGAAATCAATAAGATCCTCACACATCTTGCCAGTTTTACCTTATCCCACCCATCTCTGCCAAAAATTTCCCGCCCTACTAACGAACTGGGCAAATATCTCGCCTCTCTCGGGTTTTCTGTACTTAAAAGTTCTCGCGAATCCATTGTTCAATTAGTTCGTACCTCCTTAGGAGAGCCACTTTCAACGCGTCATATTTTAGTAAATCACATGCGGGTAAGCGAGAATATACGTCTAACGCTTTACACTTTAGTATCGCGCTAAGATGGAACGACCAATAATCTCTTTTCAACTTCTGGACTGTGGCGTACCTTTCAAACCTATTCAGATAACTGTTCATGTTATCATTGTCATCTACAAATGTGGCCATTTTTGTACCGGTCAGTTTCCACGAGTTAAAATATTGTTCCCACTCCATTTTAGCCTACATTACCTCACTTAGACTTCCTATCTCTTTCCACGAGTTAAAATATTGTTCCCACTCCATTTTAGCCTACATTACCTCACTTAGACTTCCTATCTCTTTATCCCCTAGCTCAAACACCTTAAAGCTTGCTTTTTATGGAATCCTTTACTTTATTTATTTATTTATACCCTTTCCCATTCTGCTTCCCTTCCCCATCCTATCATTTCCTGCCTATTTCTCTAATTCTATCTTCTCTATCTCTTTATTCTATCTTCTACTTAAATGCCATTTTCCTTTCCTAAACTTACCGCTCTATTTCTAATTTCCCCTTTTATATCTCCTCTACCTTTAACCTCTGATTCAATTCCCGAGCTTGCTCTTTCTGTACGAATTTCTTAAGGAGCTCCCCTTCGTTTTTAGACTGTTTACCCAACTCCGCAAGATCTTTCAGTGTTGTCATTGTTATTGATATGATGACCAATCCCAAGTTCACTAAAATGCAAACATCGGTAATCATTAAATTTTGCAAAACTAACTATATCTTCCTTCTCAGAAGGCAACAAGAGTATATGAAATGTGTATATCAGAAAACTAAACTGAGTAAAATTAGATACTTACTCAACCTACCAAAGTCTTGTTAGGAATATCAATCTGAAACACATAAGATAAACATATCATATATATGAAACTTTAGTGTTCTGTTTAATCTGATCCCACTTCTGACATCGTTGTAACAAGATCAACCGGGTTGGGGTCAGATTATTAAAATGAAGACATCTTGAATGATAACGAAAATACGATGTTTATTTAAATGCGATTAAAGATAGAAAAAGTCTACACCAAACTCCTGCGCCTAAATTACAACATTCAATGAAACGCAGCGAGTTAAAAAACTGACATAATAAAAAATGATACGGTTCCAACTGAAACGAATTGCAAGTAAAATTTAAAACAAATTGTCAACAATAATAAATGAAACAAAATTAAAAAAATTAAATACAACAAAGAAACAATAATTAATCACTCAAACAATGATGCGTGAATTTCCAAAACATCGATAAGGTTTTCCTCAAGTAGTGATAACTAGTTTCATATAAATTGGGACATATTTTGCGGCGTCCAATCCAAAACGACAAGATATTTTCAGCCATACTGCTCTGACGGATGGTCATGGAACCAACACGAATGGTCCGCCCCTACAGGTCTGTCTAAGGATCTGTACAACCTCTTGTTCCCTACAGACCCGTTGGTCCCCAAGATTCGGTTCCTCACCACGAGATATCCACTATTTTCCTCCAGGCTAAAGCCACCACCGACAACAGCACACCGGGTATATACCAACCCAAATTAGCACCGCGGATCAAAAACATCTTCAGTACACAAAGATACAGAATAGCACAGTCACTATCGCTCTATATCACTGTCACTCCTAAGCTTTCACCCCTTCCTTGATTTCAGCCCTTCACCCCTTAAAGCTGATAATATAACATCCAAATTCCCGTAATATCCGTGACTTGGTCATACACAACATGTAATGACGCACGCGATGCATGTGCGTAAGTGGAGTTGATTATTTTTTTAAAAATCATATCATCGGGACCATTCTATAAGATTATCATAATAATGAGGTTCATATGTGAACCTGAATCGGACGAGAATCTTACAGAAATTAAAAGTAACATTAAATGTCGTCCCTTAATACATGCAACATTATTTTGAATGAAATCTTTTTGTTCCGTTACATACGTGTGAATTTGAAAACAGACTATAATAAATCTAATAACATAGCATTATATGACACAAGTTGATACTGCCTCAAATCCAGTATAAATATTAATATTAAACAGTTATAACATAAGCCTAAGATTACTGTAGTACGTTTTCTCGATGACGAAGAATATCTATGAAAACTGAGACCTTAATATTCACGGCGCGGCTTTGAAGGGACGTGAGTCTAAATCAATAAATTGTGATCATTTTTTTTAATTTCAAATTTAATGGCTTTCCTATTAGCATTAGAAACAACAACAAGCCATTGATCTTATAGATGCACTTGTCAGCAGTCTTCTGAGGCATTCGATCGACACCGACAATACGTATTACATGGAGAAGCAAAGTCGACATTGTCTCGCGAAATCTGACCTGTTATTGTCGCTTTTGGAAAAATTTTCTTCTCTCCATCAGAAATATCTTCTCAGGATGACACACATTATAGCATACAATAAATACATGCTTTTGAAAAGTACACGAAAAAACAAATAATGCTATTAAATTTCTTTAGACATTCTTTTATTACAAACCATCACTGATTATCTTGTTTACTTTTAAGTATCAAATTTATTTAAAAAGCAAACAGGCTTCTGCAGACACGTAGCGGCTAGGGTTTTTCTTCTATGGACTCAAGGCTAATGTCTAAAAAGGAGAAATTTGAAAGCAAACCAGATTTTAACTGCAGCCAGGTATCCTGTGCTGTCAAGGAAAATAGCTTTAACGGGAATGTGGCGAAGAATAAGTAAAAGTTAGATTATGTATTTGGTAGTTTAAATGTAAAAGTAAATCAAGCATACCTATATTGACAGTAAATATGGTAATATTCCGTAAATGAGTATACAATAATAAATAAAATTAAAACATGTAAAATCTTTGAAACATGATTAACTTTTTTTGTTTTTCCTTAAAGAGCGATATATCCTCGAATATATTCGTGATTCAGTTGACGTCAAAATACTTTTGTCTTAATAGGTGGAAGTCGACACACTCGACAAAGTTGTGTTCCAGTGGACACTGACATTGTTTGCATTTTGGTCTAGATTCACGTTTCAGGGTGGTATGTAAAAGTGAGGTAGATGGGTCCAATACCGATCAGCTCAAAATCACATCATCTTCCGATTTGTTCCAAACCAGGAATGTCCCAATTCTACAGTGGGTTTGATGTTATTAAGTTTCTTGGTGAAGTTGTAATTCCACATATTTTGCCAAATATGGCCAACATGCTGATTTGCACAATACTTCAAGTCAGTATATGGAATAATCCATATGGAAACGGGTAGGGTAGCTTTGTCTGCTTCACTGCCCTTTTATTGGCATACATAAGAATGTGACCCAGAAATACTTTCACCAGACATATGATGACACAATGCTTCAATAAACAATGTAAATCAATAAATTGTGATCAGTTTTGTTATTTGAAATTCAAGGGCTGTCATATATCCATATGTCATATTCACGGATACTCAGATTCAAGATTTTGCGAGGCTTTCAATGTAGAAAATTAGTTTGAAAAATTAATGAAGTTTGTTATTTTAGAGGTATCAGCATAGTTCAAATTTATGATTATGAGAGTCAAAAGAATGTTTGAAAGTCTCCTTTGAGGCAAACGCTAAATCTAGGAGCAATTTCTATTTGATAGATTTTTGCTCTTCTGGAATCCGTTCTTCATAAGATAACATGCATGGGAATGGCACAACCCATTAAGTTATGTCGTGGATAGTAGATTTTCTGACTCATTCCTGAACGTTAATAGCAAAGTATCTTGAAAGAATATATATATATATATATATATATATATATATATATATATATATATATATATATATATATATATATATATATATATATATATATATGGACGGACAACCTGTAAAGAATAAAGTACTACGATGAGAATAACTGTGTATATGTAATTTCGGGCATGTTGTTAATGATGACTGAAAACAGGTAGGAATTGCATAATTGTAACGCACTTCGTACTTTTGTCCCAATAACTTAATATATTGCATAAGAATAAAAAAAAACTGTTCGTTACCTTTACATGTCTTTACTGTTTTGCAATCAGAATACACAGTAAATCTAATTGATAAAAAACATCAGCTCAAATCCTACTAATGACGTCAAGACGGAAAAATGTTTGAGTAAACCCCAAGGCAAAGCTTGGGGAGAACTCTTCGGCCCTAATTCACACCTAATAATATCGTTACAAATCTCTCTCTCTCTCTCTCTCTCTCTCTCTCTCTCTCTCTCTCTCTCTCTCTCTCTCTCTCTCTCTCTCTCTCTCTCTCTCTCTCTCTCTCTCTCTCTCTCTCGTTTCTACCTACCTTCGGTACATCTCTCTCTCTCAACTTTTTCCGCCTACACAAATGCACTATCGGTGGAGCAATCTCATGATTTACGATTATCGTTGGTGGTGATTTTGTATCATTTGGGGCACATCAATATTTCACTCAGAAATATTTTCACCAATTCTTTTCATTTCGTAAGTTTAGTTGTGCGAAGAGGCAGTAAGCACCGTGATGTAAATCACTAACATTTAGAAATCTACGAAAGTCTTGCTAAGCCAAGATCACCAATTTTACTCACTTTATACATTAGAATCGGTTTCTGTCGACGTGGATTTTACAAAGTTTCACGAAGGACGACTTGCAACTTTAATATGAAGCAGATGTTTTGAATGGATGCCTTTATGTTTAATGGAATGTCAGCACTGTGCTTATTATTTGTGCCAAAATGAAAGTTATGTTTAGAAAATTTAAAGATTAAGAATTGATAAAATATAAATATTTTAGGAAGAGAATCCATTCCAAAATAAAAGAAAAAAGAAACTGTCTAAAAGTCAAAGATTTGCTGTGATGGTACATTAATATGGAGTTCTTTGTTGTGAATTCACATTATCCACCACCCCACCCCACCCCACCCCACCCAAAAAAAAGAAAAGAAAAGGAAAAATAACACCAAAACCCATAAACTTACGTACTGGATGGTGGCAGTCGTTGCGCGCGACAAGAATGTTACCCACGGTCAAGTCTAAATTCTGGTCCAGGTTCACTAATTAAGGGTATGCGTGAAGCCGTTATGTGTGTCCTACACGCGATTGGTCCAATACCACCATATATGTACGATTTTGTGATATGTGAGACATGCCACCGAGGCAGATTAGTGAGGACCGATTTGGTCTTATGGAATTAACATTAAGGAAGCTCTAGAGGCATTATGGGAATTCCATGTCAAACAATAATGTGACTCATGCTGGTCAATGGTAACATTAATATTAAAAATGTCAATAGGATTAACATTAAGTATATCCTTATAGAGTCAATGGAAAAATTAATATTACATAAATCCATAGGTCAAAAATAAATATGGCACTTGCAGTGAAGGACAACTTAGCATTTAGAATATTATTTACTGTTTCTTAAATGGTCATTTGGTTTTAAGAACGGAAGTACTACACTTACTAACTTACATGCCTTTATGACTTACTAACACCCATTCATTCATTTACTATCACCCACACCTACTAATCGTTTGACTGGCTAGAATCTACACGTATTAATTAACACATGGTAGGATGTAAAAAAGGGGAATCAATCACACACTGCACACAAACATACTGATACACAGACACACACAAGCATATTTATAGACTATGACACATAATATGGGTAACATTTGTTATCAACACGCGCAAACATCCAGCTTTAAGGTTTATTTGTGCGAGACCAATGACAAATCATACACAAATTGAAGCATAGTTTTGATATTGATTGAGTAGTATTTGAGTGGTCATGACAAGGGCCGTTGGTGTGTGTGTGTATGTGTGTGTGTGTGTGTGTGTGTGTGTGTGTGTGTGTGTGTGTGTGTGTGTGTGTGTAACCTGTAATGGTTAATACAGAGCACACAACTTTTCTTTTCTCTGTCTGAAGTTTGTCATCAGTGTCGGCCCATAGACTAATCCTCTCTTCAAGCAACCTACATTTATACACCAACTCTTCTTGGCTCTTCCATATAGAAGTCTATGTAATCTTACTGAAGGTCCACGTATACAATTAAGTAGTATGGATTAAGCAGCATGCTTATGGATTAAGCATAAATGATTTCGTATTGCTAACAGTCAATGTAATTTTAGTTCTCCATGCTTGTTTTCGTATTGCTAACAGTCAATGCAATTTAGCTGTCCATGCTTCCTTTCGTATTGCTAACAATGTATTTTTGACTTCCATACATGCTTTCGTATTGCTAACAGTCAATGTATTTTTTGACTTCCATGCTTGCTTTCGTATTGCTAATAGTCAATGTAATTTTAGACTTTTATACTTGATTTCGTATTGCTAACAGTCAATGTATTTTTGACTTCCATGCTTGCTTTCGTATTGCTAACAGTCAATGTATTTTTGACTTCCATACATGCTTTCGTATGGCTAATAGTCAATGTAATTTTAGACTTTTATACTTGATTTCGTATTGCTAACAGTCAATGTATTTTTGACTTCCATACATGCTTTCGTATTGCTAACAGTCAATGTATTTTTTGACTTCCATACATGCCTTCGTATTGCTAACAGTCAATGTAATTTTAGACTTTTATACTTGATTTCGTATTGCTAACAGTCAATGTAATTTTAGACTTCCATACATGCTTTCGTATTGCTAACAGTCAATGTATTTTTGACTTCCATACATGCCTTCGTATTGCTAACAGTCAATGTAATTTTAGACTTCCATACATGCTTTCGTATTGCTAACAGTCAATGTTTTTTGACTTCCATACATGCCTTCGTATTGCTAACAGTCAATGTATTTTTGACTTCCATACATGCCTTCGTATTGCTAACAGTCAATGTATTTTTGACTTCCATACATGCTTTCGTATTGCTAACAGTCAATGTAATTTTAGACTTCCATACATGCCTTCGTATTGCTAACAGTCAATGTATTTTTGACTTGCATGCATGCCTTCGTATTGCTAACAGTCAATGTAATTTTAGACTTCCATACATGCCTTCGTATTGCTAACAGTCAATGTATTTTTTGACTTCCATACATGCCTTCGTATTGCTAACAGTCAATGTAATTTTAGACTTTTATACTTGATTTCGTATTGCTAACAGTCAATGTAATTTTTGACTTCCATGCATGCTTTCGTATTGCTAACAGTCAATGTATTTTTGACTTCCATGCTTGCTTTCGTATTGCTAATAGTCAATGTAATTTTAGACTTTTATACTTGATTTCGTATTGCTAACAGTCAATGTATTTTTGACTTCCATGCTTGCTTTCGTATTGCTAACAGTCAATGTATTTTTGACTTCCATACATGCCTTCGTATTGCTAATAGTCAATGTAATTTTAGACTTCCATACATGCTTTACTTAATTAATCAAAGTAATCAAGATTGACATAGGGGAAAATGAGAAATTGCACAAATCCAGTGGACTTTTGGAATTCTTCAAAACGCTTGGCAATTTCAACTTCAATATAAAATGAAGAATTAGATAAAGTGATTTAATGTTCCGTATGTTGCTGGTCAAAATTTTATTTTTTAATGAAAATATCAC
This sequence comes from Potamilus streckersoni, assembly GCA_016746295.1. Taxonomy (NCBI): domain Eukaryota; kingdom Metazoa; phylum Mollusca; class Bivalvia; order Unionida; family Unionidae; genus Potamilus; species Potamilus streckersoni. The sequence continues at coordinate 2,017,752 of JAEAOA010001816.1, forward strand.
AAAAATTTATCTAAAATATCTTTATTTCTTGAAGTTGACCATTCAGCAGGCATTATAATAACTTATTTTTAGAACCATTGGTGTTGCTTTTTTAGAACCATTGGTGTTGCTTTTATTAAAAACAATTGTAAAAATTGTACAAAGGAATGGAACTAAAACTTTGGAGGCCACTATAGAATGTGGCCTGTAATCTTGCACATTTAGGATCAAATAGTAAAGTGCTTCATAGTCGAGTTAGGCAAAGAAAGCACCAACTTTTAACACCTGTACCTGCTTCAAAGCATTCTTGTTTCAGGTAGCCATTGTGAAAGTCATCACTTGTACAAATTACTGGTTAGTGTATATTGCTAGATACACATTTCATTGACATGAATGAAAAGTCATACAATATAATTAATGATGTTAACTATATAATGTAATTGTATTTATTCATATTACATTATTTATTATGAAGTAGTGTGTAAATTTGTAACCACTTTTCCTGTTTCTTAAAAATAATTGTAATGTTATACGTAAGATAAAATGGCAAATCTTAGCACCAATAACAAATTCCATCTAACTTCTTACTAGATGTGAAACGGTATAAAATTGTGATGATACCCTCAATAAAAATACATCTGTTATCGTCATATCATGAAATGATAATAATCGGTTTATTTGAAAGGACAACATTATACCTTTATTGTTCAGGAAAATACTTGAGATTATTAAAATCTCAATGTCATGCAACGACTTTTCGAAGCTGATCGCTTCCCAGTCATTTTGCTACGATGTCTGAAAGTGTGGAACGTTTCAAGTGATGTTTAAAGTCATTTTATTCCTTAATTTCCCAGTAAATTTCAAATCTGAACATTTGACGTCAGCTGAGTGGATAACACACTAACAAAGTATCCAAAAAAGTTCTTATAACTTTAAAAATTGTATAACTAAATTTATTGTACAGTTTTTAAATTCTGTCAAATGTTGACTTTACAAACTCAAGCCAGTGGCACATCAGAATAGGCACAAATCAGAATAGGCACAAACTTTTGAAACAGCCGACAAAAGTTCGAATTAGTACGGAGGAGTCCTTTAATTAAAGCTAAACAAAAGGTGCCATATGTTCTCTCAGCCCATCAAAGAACACCTACTTAAGGTCAACCCTTCTAGATGTTTTGAGTCAACTTGTTGATTGTTGCAGCCATTTCAGACACGACAAGATGACAAGAGTTGTCTTTCCTGACACTCACAATATGTTTGTAGCTGTTACGACACGGGCTAGCAATATTTATCGATTTATTGTATTACATGTATGTCTATAGGAGTAATATAATGCTTTACTACGTTCTTACTTCCCACCTTTTAGCCCTTCGATTCTCTTAGTGCTTGTTAATACATCTTATCATACTTGTCAAATGGTAGGAAATCCCAGTCAAAAGATACCTAAAGCTCATTTGCAACCAATTCCTGCATTTGACGAACCATTTAGTAGAATTATGATATACAGTGTTTGTCCCTTACTAATGACCAAGTCAGACAACCAATATTTATTGACCATTATGTGTGCGTCAACAAGATTCTCAAAGACAATTCCTATGAGAAATATTAAAACCAAAAACATAGCAAAAGCTTTGATAAAGTTTTTTTAATACTAAATTTGGCCTTTCAAAATCTGTCCAGTCAGATGAAGGGTCAAATTTCATGTCTGGAGTTTTCCCGCAAGCCACGCACGAATTAAACATTCAACAATTCAGATCTTCTGCCTATCATCCTGAAATCCAAGGGTCCATAGAAAGATTTCATTAGAATTAGACTTTAAAGAACATGACTATATCATATTGTTTTGATACAGGTAAAGATTAGGATGAAGGTATTCATTTACTTTTGTTTGCAGTTATAGAGCCTGTTCGGGAATCTTAGGATTCAGTTTCTTTGAACTGGTGTTCGGATATACTGTGCGTGGACATTTGAAGTTATTTGAAAAAAAAGACTTCTTTCTAATCAAGATACAGAAATTAATCTTCTTGAATTATGTCTGATTTAAAGTATAAATTGTCATAGGGTTGTGATTTAGCAAGAGCAAATTTACACTCTACATAATCAAAAATGAAAGATATAATATAAACTCAAGGGATAGGAGTTTTCAATCTGGTGATAGAGTTCTAGCTCTCTTGCCAGTTCCACAAAATCCCCTTCAGGCAAAATATTAGGTCCATATACGGTTGAAAAGAAAATAAGTGATATAAATCATAAAATTATCCTGCCAGGCGAAAACAAAAATAACTTTGCCACATCAATCTGTTAAAGAAATATGTTGAAAAAGATAGCCAGGTAAATTATCCAATTAATTTAGTTGTACCTGTCCCACGAGCTGAGGATTTGAGTGAAGGAATTCTACTGATCTTGAAACAACAAATCTTAGGAATTCGGTAGTTATGGATAATCTAGACCAGAATTGTTCTCATTTACAATAACAAGAAAAAGATGAACTTAAACAATTAATGTCTGACTATGAGCACTTGTTTCCAAAATGCCTAGAAGGACAAACAAAATTTTTAATGATATTGAAATTTTAGATTAAAAACCAATGAAACAACACCCTTACAGGACGAATCCTTCTCACACAGGAATACCTGAAAAGGAGATTCAGTATTTGCTGGATTTTATAGAGCTCATTAAAAGTGATTGGAGTTCACCGTGTTTACTTTTTCCGAAATCGGATAAAACTTTCTGAATGTATACGTGTATACTGTAAATAGGAAGGTAAACAGTGTGCTACATTGAATTTTACAGACATTCCTAAATTGGAGAGTATATAAAGTAAATCAATGAATGACACAATTACGCAAAAACAAAAATCAACATTAAGTCTTTAAAACAATGCCTAGCAACAAAAGTTCATTATCAGATGGATTTACAGTAGAATTCTTTAAAATCTTTTGGAGAAATATTAGTCAGAATTCTTTAAGAAAAATAAATAAGGTTGAGCTATCATCAACTCAGAAAGAAGATGTTATGTCTCCTTAAAGGGGGATAAGCCAAACTATTTTTAAAACTTGGAGACCCATTTTCTTACTTAATGGATTAGGCTAACTCGCATCAATATGCATTACAAATAGACTTAAAACTTATACTGCCATTAATTATAAGCAGTGAACAAGCAAGCTTTATAAGAAGCAGATACGTACGAGAAAATATATAAACATATCTCTATGACCTTATGTTTTACTTAAAAAGGTACAATATATCTGAACTTCTTTTAATTGATTATGAGAAAGCATTTGATTCCGTTGAGTGGCACTTAATTGATAAAGTTCTAAATATTCTAAATTTTAGCAAAGATTTTCAAGGTTGGACCCATCTCTTCTATAAAAATCTCAAATCTTGTGTCACTGAAAATGGACTGTTTTCACCATACCTTGAAATCAAGAGAGAATTTAGACAGGGTGATCCCCTATCCACATACATTTTTATTCTATATGCAGAGATATTAGCCCATTTGGTTTTGTGAAAAAACAAATATCAAGGGAATTAAAAGGATAAAAAAAACAGAATGTCTAGTTTCATAATAAGCAATATGTATGCATGTATGTACGTATGTATGTGTGTATGTATGTATGTGTGTATATGTATGTATGTATGTATGTATGTATGTATGTATGTATGTATGTATGTATGTATGTATGTATGTATGTATGTATGTATGTATGTATGTATGTATGTGGCTAAATATGTATGGGTATGAGTGTATTATTGTATGTGTGTATATATTTTTATATATATAAAATGTTTACAATCAGTACTTCCTTTTTAAAATTTTTCTCTCTTTTCCAATCACTAGATTAGTCAATATTAAATTATATTTTTGTCGTGTGTTTATAATTAGAGTAGAATATTATGTACTAGTGTTAAACTTTATTCCTTGTATAGTGCACTTTTATTTTATTGTGATATTGTCAAACGTTATTCCTTGTAAAGATCACTTTTCCTTTATTGTTAGGTAGTGAAACTTTATTCCTTGTAAAGCGAACTGGGAGGTAGTCAGTGGGATGGTACTGGGAGGTAGTCAGTGGGATGGTACTGGGAGGTAGTCAGTAGGATGGTACTGGGAGGTAGTCAGTGGGATGGTACTGGGAGGTAGTCAGTGGGATGGTTCCCTGACCTGCTGCTCTCAATATGCAGGGGAATAATAAACATTAGATAAACTATTCAAAGTTCTCAACTTTACGATTTGTAGATATTTATTCAAAAACATATATTTCACAATATCAGCGATTTAAACACATGAACGTGCTTTTAAAATTCTAGAAAAGTTTTAGATAAATTTTGGAAGTTTGAGATTTGATTTTATACAGACCATTTATTTCCATAGAAAAGAATCACGTTAACTGTCGGATGAAATTTTATGCTAAAACATTAGTTTGAAAACAATGTCAATAACAAAATGGCTTCAAGCAAACACTCTGTCAAATAGAGAAATTTACATCTACCCTGACATCCCTGAGCCTTGTCTACAATGGCGATCAAACAAACAATGCTGAGAACTCTTCCAACAGACATGCTATCAACAAGTTCATAGTCTATATAGACAAATATATGAGAGCAAATATGAAGAAAATCATTGTAGGTAAGAATAGATTATCCTCGTTGAAAGCAGATAAACATAATCCTATATAGTCCGTGTTGCACTTAATAAGTCAAATGTCGCTTCTTTCATAAATGATTTTAATTTAGAATTTTCCAATATTGGTGACAAATTTACGTATAAAAATTTCAAATGTGTATATGCTTTATCGATATTTCAAATTGTTATTATTTAGATTTGTCGATTTTTGTTCAAAACCAAATTTCAAAATTTCAACAGCTTAGAAATTTAAAAAGTTCATAAAATACGACAAGGTTTTGATAATTTTGGAACTTGGACTGTAGAGTGGAAACAAAAAATCTTAAATCTAAAGAGAATTTGAATTCTTAAGGGTTTATACGGATCATATAAGTCGTTAAATAAATGGAGATTAACAGCGGAATCAGGTCTATGATAAATAAAAAACTAACGAGAATTATTTCAGCAGATATGCTATGATACAGATGTATTTCCGTCAGCCGTGACACAGTTGAAACTGGAAGAATCTTCTAAATATCATCGGCGATATTGCAAAAATTATTTAGAATATTCCAGAGGAATAGGGGCGAAGACTTACAGAGTATGTTATTTGTGCAACTAATAGAATTATAGATCTGTATTGTACAACAGCAGACATACTAATTATTATGTTGGTTATAAGGTTTTAATATACACGATCTTCTTAGAATGAAAAGAAATTGTTTTATTTATATCTAACATAGATTCGCTTTTAAAAGCATATGCTATATTTAAATGTAAACGAATCTAAATTGCTTACAAAGATGACTTTGTTTCCGAGTGAGCCTTAACGACGTTCCTTTCTGTCATCGACTGCAACAACAGAAACCTCCAAAATGTCATTTTGATGAATTAAATATAACATTAAAGAGGCGTGGATCAAAGATAAGTGATTCTCTTATGTAAGGGCTGGCCATGACGTATAATAGTACTTATTAACGTAATTATGTTACATAAGAAAATCATAAATTCTTTCTGAATAAGATATCAATCTGCTATGTCTAGGAAAGATGCACATTTATTGCTGCGTGAAATCTATAACAAGAAACATATATCGATTCGACGAAACTGGCGACAAAAACACCAAGACGAATGTGTTGATAGTCGATGTTCTCTTTCATATCTTTTATTGCCTGTCTCTTTCCGTTTTCTCCTTTCTCCTTCTTATTTACATTTTACCATGATATATTCTTGATTAATAATAGCTTTGATTGTACTCGACTCATATTCCATATATGTTGACCTTGAGAATGAATGTTATCGATAAAGTTTTATTTTGTTTTGTTCCGTTTAGTAGTGTTGCATCTCACATCGGCACAAAAATGGCTATAAAGTGCCAACTAAAGATAAACTTTAAGAAATGAAAAATTCATAGCACATAAATTTAGGAAGATAAATCCTTTCAAATAAATGTAAGTGTCAGATAAAATGAGAGAAATTAACAACGTAAACATTTTTAAAATTCTGCGAAATGTAATGCCACTTTCTGAAGGCGGGATTAATGTTCTCATTGGAGATTCCTCTTTAATTCTCATCCCACATAGTTTCTCAAGCATATTTAACAATTTGATTTTGTATAATAGTTGAAGTTTATATACGGAATATTATATTTGGAAAGTTGACTAAATTTGTTCTATTGATTCGTGAGCTGTCTTTTCATTATTCTTTTCCTTGTCATCTCTCTCTCTCTCACTCTCACACACACACACATACACACACATTTAGCCGGTGGTCTAGTGATTAGATCGTACACCTCGGATGCGACAGGTCGTGGGTTCGATCACTGAACTAGTCATTTCACATACATACACAAATTATACAAACAGTAGCCTCGCTTGGCGCTCAGCATTAAGAGGTAAGTGTTAGGACTGGTCTACTGATGTCAGGATAATGTGACTGGGTGGGACATCATGCTACATTTCTGCGGCATTATGTCCCAGTGCTAGACATCAATATACGTGTGGTTGTGTGTGCGATACATATAATATCAACTACATTTTCATATTTCATATTAGCGGATCAATGTTCTATCATATCAATTTGATTATAGTGGGTCACTAGATCAATAAAACATAATGCTTAGTCATGTTTCCATTTTCAATGTTGGCAATGAATCTTACTATTAAAGAAATTTAGACATTATTGGACTTTGAACCATGATGGAGTCCATGTCCCTCCACATCCCCATTGTCACAAGCATTGTCATAGTTAACGAACTTGAATCCGAATACTTTGAAATTTTGCCATAAAATTATGTCATTGTCTGTATCATTCATAACAAAACGTATTCAAAAGCATCGTGATCTCGTTCATTTATGTGGTTATTGTTTTCTACCCCCAAACCCTTCCTTTAGATGAGAATTTTGATTCCCTTCCCTTTCTTGGCTTGGTCTATAGCTACCCCACTGAACTAGCTGAGAATGTTGCATTGACGGTTACAACTACACTGTATCACGGTAGCATAATCTCACAAGTCGGAGTTATTCACTCCAGGCATGCTCATATACACTTGCTAGCAATGGGTAGGACAGATTAAAGCTACAGATTTCTAATTGGATGCCGCGATGTCAGCGGTTTACCGTTTGTGTTCTGCTGTGTTTTGTCAATATTCATAGAGAAAATATAAATTATATCATAATTCTCCTTCGCCATTAATATCAAATTAGAAAATAAAATACACGTTGTGGGATTTAAGCACGTTTATTCTTCCGCAGGGTTCAGCGATTCTTACAGCTAGGCTACGCAAGCGTCTTCAAATAATTTGCATTTGCTTGATCATTTTATCATTTTCTATTGAATGGCAGTGAGAAAATAAGTAATTATTTCAATCCATTTAATTGACAAGATAATTTCCTTCAGAAAATCCAGTAATTCGCGGCCTAACATAAAATATATATGTTAATGAAAAATATAATCGTTTTACCATACAATGAACATTGGTAATTTACGTATAAGAACGACATATTCGAATAGCCTTGAGACAGCAGTCAACAAGCCAATCTATCATAACCGTATGATACTGAGAATGACTACAACTACATCAATGACAACTGGTTGCTCGATTTAGTTGGAGATGATGGTTGACCTTTAAGCCAACCGAATAAGACATACAATTGACAAATAGGATGAAAATGAAGACAACTGATAACTATTACGAATAAAACCTGTCTCTGGTACCTAATCGCTCTATAAAGTCAATAATTTAAATAAAAGAATGCAAACCATGCCGCAATCAGAAATGTAATGTGTTCTGTATTTCAAATCATGACCATACTCGTGTTACGTCACATACTGTGTAATATGGACATATCTTTTAGTTAAGTGATTATAGCTGTCCGATGAATGTTTAAAGGAAGTATGAATGTATAATTCACTGTACGTACGTATGTATGTATGTATGTATGTATGTATGTATGTATGTATGTATGTATGTATGTATGTATGTATGTATGTATGTATGTATGCATATGCATGCATGCATGCATGCATGCATGCATGCATGTATGTATGTATGTATGTATGTATGTATGTATGTATGTATGTATGTATGTATGTATGTATGTAAATAAATATGGGTATGTGTCTATAAAATTTGTGTGTATGGATCTTTAGAAGAAGAAAATGTTTAAAATCAATAGTTCTATTTCTCATACATTTCATACATTCTATGTATGTATGTATGTATGTATGTATGTATGTATGTATGTATGTATGTATGTATGTATGTATGTATGTATGTATGTATGTATGTATGTATGTATGTATGTAAATAAATATGGGTATGTGTCTATAAAATTTGTGTGTATGGATCTTTAGAAGAAGAAAATGTTTAAAATCAATAGTTCTATCTCTCTCTCTCTCTCTCTCTCTCTCTCTCTCTCTCTCTCTCTCTCTCTCTCTCTCTCTCTCAGTCACTAGAGTGGTCAATATTAAATTCTATTTCTGTCGTGGGTTTATAATTAGAGTAGAATACTATGTACTAGTCTTAAACTATTTCTTGTAAAGTGCTTTTTTACTTTATTGTCATGTAGTCAAACGATTTTTCTCGTAAAGTGCACTTTTACATTGTTGTGAGGTAGTCAAATGTTATTCCTCGTAAAGTGCACTTTTGCTGTATTGTGAGGTAGTCAAACGTTATTCGTCGTAAAGTGCACTTTTACTTTATTGTGAGGTAGTCAGTGGGATGGTTCCCCAACTTGCTGCTTTCAATATGCAGGGGAATAATAAACATGGAAAAAATATTCAAAGTTCTCATCTTAAGAAGTTGTAAATTTTTGTTCAAAAACATTAATTTCAAAACATCAACGATTTCAATACATCAACGTGTTTTTAAAATTCTAGAAAAATTTTAGATAAATTTTAGAAGCTTGAGTTTTGATTGTATAGCTGTTTACACAGACCCTATATGTCCATAGAAAAGAATCACGTTAACTGTCAGATGAAATCTAATACTAAAATATTAATTTGAAAACAAAGACAATAACAAAATGCCTTTAAGAAAACACGCTGTGAAATAGAGAAATTTACATCTACCCTGACTTCCCTTAATCTTGAAATATTCTCAATGCCGTTGTCTACAATGGCGATCAAACAATCAACCAATAGACTTGGGCTACAAATATATGAGAGCTAATATGAAGACAGTTATTGTAGGTAAGAATAGATTATCCACTTTGAAAGCAGAATAATATAATCCTGTATAATCCGTGTTACACTTAATAAGTCAAATGTCTCTTCTTTTCTAAATATTTTTATTTTAGAATTGTACACTACTGGTGACAAATCTATGTATGAAAATTTCAAATGTTTATATGCTTTATTAATATTTTTAATTGTTATTATTTAAATTTGTAGATTTTTCTTTAAAACCATATTTAAAAATTTCAGAAGCTTAGATATTTGAATAGGTTCATAAAATTCTAGAAGGTTTTGATAATTTTGGAATCTGGCTTGTAGAGTTGAAACAAAAAAATCTGAAATTTAAATAGAATTTGAATTATTAAGGGTTTACACGGACTCTTTTGAGGATTTACATGGATCATATAAGTCCTTAAAAAGATGGAGATTAACGACGGATTCCGGTCTATGATAAAAAGAAATCCTAACGAGAACTCTTCCAGCAGACATGATATGATACAGATGTATTTCCGTCAGCCGTGACACAGTTGAAACTGGAAGATATTCTAAATATTATCCGCGACATTGCAAAAATTATTTAGAATATTCCTGAGGACAGTTAAAGACTTACAAACTATGTTATGTGTGCAACTAATAGAATTTTAGGGCTGTAATGTACAACTGCAGACATTGGAATTATTATGTTGAATATAAGGTTTTAATATACACGTTCTTCTTCTAATGAAAAAAATTACTTTATTTATATCTAACATAGATTCGCGTTTAAAAGCATATGCTATATTTAAATGTAAATGAATCTAAATTGCTTACAAAGATGACTTTGTTTCCGAGTGTCGCTTAACGACGTCCTTTCTGTCATCGATTGCAATAACAGAAACCTCCAAAATGTCATTTTGATGAATTAAATATAAAATTATAGAGGCGTGGATCAAAGATAAGTGATTCTCTTATGTAAGGGCTGGCTATGACATAATACTACGTATCAACGTAATTATATTACGTAAAAAAATCATAAATTCTTTCTAAATAAGATATCAATCTGTTATGTCTAGGAAAGATGCACATTTATTGCTGCGTGAAATCTATAACAAGAAACATATATCGATTCGACGAAACTGGCGACAAAAAGCACCAAGACGAATGTGTTGATAGTCGATGTTTTCTCTCATCTCTTTTATTGCCTGTCTCTTTCCGTTTTCTCCTTTCTCCTTCTTATTTACATTTTGCCATGATATATCCTGATTAATATAGCATTGATAGTACTCGACTCATATGCCATATGTGTTGACCTTGAGAATGAATGTTTTCGATAAAGTTTTATTTTGTTTTGTTCCGTTTAGTAGTATTGTATCACACATCGGCACAAAAGTGGCTATAAAGTGCCAACTAAAGATAATGTTAAAGAAATGAAAAATTCATAGCACATAAACTTAGGAAGATAAATCCTTTCAAATAAATGTAAGTATTAGATAAAAGGAGAGAAATTAGGAACGTAAACATTTAAAAAAATTCTGCAAAATTTAATGCTACTTTCTGATAGCTGGTTTAATGTTCTTCAGTGGAGTTTCCACTTTAATTCTCATCCCAAATAGTTTCCCAAGTATATTTAACAACCTGATTTTATATAATAGTTGAAGTTTATATTGTTGTTGTTGTTGTTGTTGTTGTTGTTGTTGTTGGGCTTAACGCCATTTTTCAGCACACGATAGGCTATTCATGGCGGCCAGTATTAATGGTGGAGGAAGAAACCGGGAAATCACCGGAAAGAACCACCGACCCACGAGAAGCTACTGGCAAGCTTTCTCACATATCTATATTAGCCGAATCCTAGACTCGAACACATGCAGACAGAGATGGCAGTGATCTTTAACGGACAGCGCTTTAGACCACTCGGCCACTCGGGGCCCTCTGAAGTTTATATACGGAAAATTCTATTTGGAAAGTTAACTAAAGCTTTTCATTATTCTTTTCCCTGTCATCTCTCTCTCTCTCTCTCTCTCTCTCTCTCTCTCTCTCTCTCTCTCTCTCTCTCTCTCTCTCTCTCTCTCTCTCTCTCTCTCTCACACACACACACACATACACACACACACACGCACACACACACACACCCACACCCACACACATATCGCTCCAGTGGTCTAGTGGTTAGATCGTCCAACACGGATGCAGCAGGTCTTGGGTTAGATCACTGAACTAAACTAATCATTTCAAAGACATACAAAAATGGTACAAGTAGCAGTCTCACTTGGCGCTCAGCATTAAGAGGTAAGAGTTAGGACTGGTCTGGCTGGTGTCAGGATAATGTGACTGGGTGGGACATCATGCTACATTTCTGCGGCATTATGTCCCAGTGCTAGACATCAATATAAATGTGTGTTTGTGTGTGTGTGTGTGTGTGTGTGTGTGTGTGTGTGTGTGAGAGAGAGAGAGAGAGAGAGAGAGAGAGAGAGAGAGAGAGAGAGAGAGAGAGAGAGAGAGAGAGAGAGAGAGAGAATATCAACTACATTGTTCAAATTTCAAATTAGCGGGTCAATGTTCTATCATATCAATATGATTATAGTGGGTCACTAGATCAATAAACCACAATGCTTAGTCATGTTTCCATTTTCATTTTTTGTAATGAATCTGACTAATAAAGAAATTTATACATTGTTGGACTTTGGACCATGATGGAGTCCATGTCCCTCCACATCCCCATTGTCACAAGTATTGTCATAGTTAACGAACTTGAATCCGAATACTTTGAAATTTTGCCATAAATGGCTGTCATTGTCTATCATTCATAACAAAACGTATTCAAAAGCATCACGATCTCGTTCATTTATGTGGTTATTGTTTTCTACCCCCAAACCCTTCCTTTAGATGAGAATTTTGATTCCTTCCCTTTTCTTGGCTTGGTCTATAGCTACCCCACTGAACTAGTTGAGAATGTTGCATTGACGGTTTCTACTACACTGAATCACGGTAGCATAATCTCACAAGTCGGAGTTATTCACTCCAGGCATGCTCATATGCACTTGCTAGCAATGGGTAGGACAGATTAAAGCTACAGATTTCTAATTGGATTCCACGATGTCAGCGATTTACCGTTTGTGTTCTGCTGTGTTTTGTCAATATTCATAGAGAAAATATAAAAGATATCATAATTCTCCTTCGCAATTGAAAGCAAATTAGAAAATAAAATGCACGTTGTGAAATTTATGCTCGTTTATTCTTCCGCAGGGATTAGCGATTCTTACAGCTAGGCTAAGCAAACGTCTACAAATAATTTACATTTTCTTGATCATGTTATCGTTTTTCTTTTGAATGATAGTGAGAAAACATGTAATTATTTCACTCCATTTTATTGACAGGATTATGTCCTTCAGAAAATCGAGTAAGTCGCGGCCTAACATAAACAAATATGTCTGTAGTGAAAGAGATAATGATCTTAACATGTAATGATAACTTACGTATGAGAACAATATATTCGAGTTGCTCTCAGACAGTTGTCTACAAGCAAAACTATCATAACCGTGCAATACTGAGAAGGTCAATAGCATCATTAATGACAATTGGCTGTTCGATTTACTTGGAGATGATGGTTGACATTTACGTCAAGCTTACACTACATGAATATGACCAGAAGGACGCAAATAAAGAAAACTCAAAATTCTTATGAATAAAACTAATCTCTGGTACCTAACCGTTCTAATTTGTTTTTCAATCAAAATGTTCTCATAGTCTGCTTTGCCGAACGACAATTCAATAATTCAAATGAAGGAAAGCAAACCACGGTGCAGTCTGAAATCTAATTTATTGTATAACTCAAATCAAGACCATACTTGTAATATTTCACTTCCTGTGTGACAATGACATATTTGTTTGTGAAGTATTTATAGCTATCAGATACATACATGGTTACAATGAATACTTCCTATCTTAAAATTTCTCTCATTTTCAGTCTCTAGAGTTGCCAATATTACATTCTGTTTCAGTCGTGGGTTTATAATTAGAGTAAAATGCTATGTACTGATGTTAAACAGTATTCCTTGTAAAGCGCACTTATACTTTATTGTGAGGTAGTGAAACGTTATTCCTTGAAAAGCGCACATACTTTATTGTGAGATATTCAAACTTTATTCATTGCAATGTGCACTTTTACTTTATTGTGAGCTAGTCAAACATTATTCCTTCAAAAGCGCACTTTTACTTTATTGTGAGGTTAGTCAAACGTAATTCCTTGTAAAGCGCACTTACACTTTATTGTGATGTAGTGAAACGTTATTCCCTGAAAAGCGCACATACTTTATTGTGAGATATTCAAACTTTATTCATTGCAATGTGCACTTTTACTTTATTGTGAGCTAGTTAAACATTATTCCTTCAAAAGCGCACTTTTACTTTATTGTGAGGTAGTCAAACGTAATTCCTTGTAAAGCGCACTTATACTTTATTGTGATGTAGTGAAACGTTATTCCCTGAAAAGCGCACATACTTTATTGTGAGATATTCAAACGTTATTCCTTGCAATGTGCACTTTTACTTCATTGTGAGCTAGTCAAACATTATTCCTTGAAAAGTGCACTTTTACTTTATTGTGAGGTAGTCAAACGTAAATCCTTGTAAAGCGCACTTTTACTTTATTGTGAGGTAATCATAAGCTATTCCTTGTAAAACGCACTTTTACTTTATTGTGAGGTACTCAATGGAACGGTTCCCAGACCTACTGCTTCCTATATACGGGCGACTAATAAACATGGAAAAATATTCAAAGTTCTCAACTTTAAGATTTGTAAATTATTGTTCAATAACCTAAATTTCAAAATTATCAGCGATTTAAATATGTGAGCATGCTTACAATTTTTTAGAAAGGTTTAGGTAAGTTTTGGTAGTTTGAGGTGTTGAATTTTTCACTGTTTACACAGACCTTTATGTCCATAGAAAAGCAGCACATTAACGTCGCATGGAATCTAATACAAAAACATTAATTTGAGAACAATGACAATAACAAACACCTTCCAGCAAAGCTGCTTTAAAATAGAGAAATTTACATCTGCCTTGACTTCGTTGAACGTTGAATATCCCCTAAATGTTGTCGGCAGTGGCGAGGAAACAGGCATCCGATAGGCTTGGATTAGAACGCATGAGAGCAAATATCTAGACCATCGTGTTAGATAAGAAAAGATATACTATTAGAGAGGCTTTGATTATTGATTGTATTATGTAAGAGCGGGCTGTGACGACATAATTGTACATATCAACGTAGTCATGCTACGTATGAAAATCATTACATATTTGTAAATAAGATATAAATCTGCTTTGTCTAGGAAAGATGCACATGTAATTTTGTCTGTCTGTCTGTCTCTCTGTCTGTCTGTCTGTCTCTCTGTCTCTGTCTCTGTCTCTGTCTCTGTCTCTGTCTCTCTCTCTCTCTCTCTCTCTCTCTCTCTCTCTATATATATATATATATATATATATATATATATATATATATATATATTTATATGTATATATATATATATATATATATATATATATATATATATATATATATATATATATATATATATATGGACAAAACTGGTGACAAAGAGCATCATGACTAATGTGTAGATAGTCGATGAACTCTCTCCGTCACTCTTATTACAGGCCTCTGTCTGTTTTTTCCTTTCTCCTTCATATTTACATTACACATTGATAAATTCGTATATTATAATAATAATAATAATAATAATAATAATAATAATAATAATAATAATAATAATAATAATAATAATAATAATATGTATATGTATATGTATATAAGAAGTGAAGGAGGCTATAGAGGGTCACATAGGGTTTAATATTACATTTGGTCATTTTCACTACGGGTGAACATTTATGAGTCACGTAGACTTTTATTCGGAATTTGTTCGTTTGCACTATCGGGTTAAATGGGATTTTAACATGGTTCATTCTAGGGTCAATGACAACTGACGTCACGGTACTGGACACTGGCAACAATATTGCGATTGGCTGATCTTTGTCGGGTGGAACACTGGGAACAATGTTGCAAGTGGCTGACACGAAAACATTACTCTAGGTAGGGAGAAATACAACATACATAGACATAGAAACATTATAGATACATAGACATAAACAAACAAACAAATACACAAATATGACAAGAGAGAATAGATATATTTTCGTGGCAATGGACTGGCCCTGAAAAGGGCCGTTTATAATTTTTTTAATTTCTCTCCTTCCTTCTTCTTCTCCACCATTTTCTTATGTTCTCTATTAATGTTTTGTCTTCTTTTTCCCATTCTTATTCTTATCTTCCTTCTCATTTTTCCATTTCTCATTCTCCCCTTTCTTTTTCGATCTTGTGTTTTCATCTTCCTATCTCTTCTTTTACCTGTTTCGCCTTTTCTTTTTTTTTTTCTTGTTTAATTTGTTCTCTCAAAATTTCTTTCCCTTTCTGGAAATTATTAATCTCCATTATCATGCTCTATTCTTCGACCATGGCTATGGTATCCACCACCTCTTGGAATTTCATCATCTTCTCCATGTGGTTTGAAGACATTTGTTATTCATTGTTGAATGGCGCATATATCAGATTATAGCTGCTATTTGCACTGAATACTTCTGCGACTGCTTATGACCCCAGGCTGATCTACAGTCCCTTTAAGAAGGCGCTTGGCCATGGTCTGGGCCTTTAAGCAACTTTGACCCGTAACTCATATAATTTTGACACACACTATCAACCCCAAACCACAGAAACAGCAACCTAGCCCCACCCACCCACATTTCCTGGCCCCAGCGCAGCCCAGCCTCACCGCATGCACTCAAGAATAGGTCTACCCCACCAAACACGTCCGCGTGGCTTGTGCTGCAAAACAAACATTTTTTAAATTTCGACAATAAACATCACATAACTTTTTATTTATTTGTTTATAAAATTGATGAATGAATGAAAAACAAGGAACATTTCTAACATAGAATGTGTAGTTTGTTTTATAACACTTCTTTCCTTCTTTCTTTCTTTCCTTCTTTTCTTTCTTTCTTTCTTTCTTTCTTTCTTTCTTTCTTTCTTTCTTTCTTTCTTTCTTTCTTTCTTTCTTTCTTTCTTTCTTTCTTTCAGTAATGTTAATTCTGTCTGCCAATCCCCATTTCTTCATAACGTAGGCACTATTGTTATGATTATTTTGTATTGAAATTAATCAAGAAATTTCCAATCCTTTTTAAAACGTATCACACTCACTGAACAAAATAGGTATTTTCTATTTTCAGCAGTTATTAACTCTATGCAATAACAGACGACAGAATCAGCAGCATTTATTTCCAAAACTCTAACTTTAGCAGCAGACGACAATGTCAATACGTACGAAATTTAGTATCATACTAGCTATATTGTCATTTGACGTACTTTGATGTTAAGAACCAATTATTTAAATTAATAAATAATGTTATATTCAAATATTTAGATGTTTAAAATATTTCTCTACCTTGCTCAAAGCTTGTAATGTACAATCAGTCCAATTTTGTCTGTCAACCCTTGCTCCCCTGTTGAAGGAATTTTAATTTCAGTAATATTCCATCAGCAAAACGCGAGTGTGTAGAATTTGTTGTTGTTTTCCACTCACAGGTCTTCTCTAAAGTTCCCCTCCTATGCTTTTTAGATCTATACCGCAACGTACCTCGTGGGTGCTGTAGCAACAATGAATACGTGTCTCCTCTTCAGCCGTTGAAGCAGGAATCCGGCAGCCAATTTACACACACAACAATGTAAGAAATATTTTGGAATGCGCACTAGGCCATAGCGTCCCGTCTAAGTAATTACCAGGATCAAACGTCAAGGAGAGAAACTGTTAGTGAGTTTTCATTATGCCATGTGCAGATAATTAGTAGTAAGTTCAGACCCAAACCGCACGACTGTCCATGGATTAATATAGTTCCTTTTAAAATCTTCTAGTGTAGATTGGTTTTGTGACTGCAGTGGCAGTATTTACAGTAGGAAACCGGCAAACCACACAACGGAACAAACAAGAAGTACCATGCGGATGTGAAGGAAAGCACTACTCTTACCAAATACCCATATCACCAACCAAACAATCAATATTATTCGACCAACAAACAACCATCACATAATATAGCATCAACACATTTTTTCGAATAAAACATTTTTTCCTAAAGTCAAGTTCAAAGGGTCTGGTACACAATGTCTTGCCATCACGACTGACTTCGATCTTGGATACTTTGAAATGTTTAAACTCGAAAGGATTTTCATTGTGGGCTCCATTGGAGGCTGTAGTTTTTGACGATGCCAACGATTAAACGCTGTTCTTGGAATAGACAATCTTGGTTCTTGGAATGGAGTCCAGAGGCAATGATGAAGGTTTTCGTTTCAAATTTTCGTATCTGTTACTTGACGCTTGTTCTGCTCAAAGTGTGACTGATGTCGTTTTCTGCTTCAGATAATACTTGCACGCGTCGCACGTATAGTCGGTCTTCTTGAATTTTGGTTTTGTACTTGTTGCCATTTGCCATCAAACAGAAGGCGACGCTGCTTTAATTCCGTCTCAAGCAGATATCCACCCCGTTTAGCAAATACTTTTCTTGCAACCAAATCTCCAAAATGCAAACGATCCGTCAGTTCTAAGCTACGTCCTTGCAGGATTTTCATTCGATGGTCGTTGAATCCTACATGAAGATCACGATCTGTTGCTAGGTCTGTGTCGCTAAACATGTTGTCGCCTGTTGAGTCAGGTTTCCATAACACGCAAGCATCCAGATGGGTGTTTTTGGCCTCTTTTTCGTACGTCCAGAAATATTCCAGGAACGCTCAGTAAGGGTAAGTATCCATACTGCTGATGACCAGTTTGATATTCAAATAAAAATTCACTCTGCTGCACAAGGAATACAGGCAATTGTTGATGAGAGCTACTCAATCATCGTATCCATAGGTGTTGTCCGTTTTTTAAACTTTGACTTTCAAGTACAAGTAATTACTATTCAGATTGATGTAATCTTTGGGCTGTCCTTTGATTTCAAGATTGAACGTAGCTAAATCAGAAAATGATCAGACGGGATGAAATTCGTGGTTGGTGGAATGGCAATCAGATCAAGTTCCTCGTCGTCTCTTTCTAACTTGTCCTTACTGTGTTGTCAGGGAAGCAGGAATGCCTGATTCGGCAACGTACAGGGCATTTATAGGAGTTTCTTATCGGTCTAAAATGTATTTTTCTGTTTGAAGCAAGATATTTTACCTGCTCTCAAGAAGGTTTCTTTGGGTTTTGTTTGTAAAGAATGACATTTTAGAGAAATTCTTTGCCTTGTGTCAAAACGGCATTTTCAAGGTGTGCAATCCTTCGTGTTACCACCGGATTCAAAACTAGTGCCACCAAACAAAACGCCGATTTCAACATATCTTCCAAACCATCTCCACGCTGTCGAGCAATCCCTCTGGATACTGGATACAGAACGTACAAGTCGTTAGAGAATTCTTTTCGAAAATGGAGTTTGACCGTAACTTTCCCATTGGAAATTGAATATTTTGTTCTAGATCTCCTTATATAGGAATGTTGACATTGTCGAAACACGACTTACTGACGGGAAAATAATGAGGATGTACAAACTAGCGGTGAACGTGATAGGTGTTTCCATTTTCTTCGTCAGCTGTCACGCAAGAATAAATTTTGAAAGGAATGACTCGCAGTAACGGTGCGAAGGTGTGTCCCACCACGTTGTACTCCACCACATCTGAGTACACAAATATCAAATTCAATATTTAGTTCATTTCTAGCGGCTGACGAAATAACATTAAAAATCGGCTTTTGCTGAAAATGCTATCAGGGGAAACCAGACCATTTCATAACGTAATCTTCTCTCCGCTCAATATGTCAAATAAATTGAGATTAAATCGACAGACAGCGTTTGGGCATTGGTAAATATAATCAATAAGCGATTGCCACTTTATGTTACTCGATTGTAATACTTCATTTGCTTTTGTCCAAGGCTTTGCCAAAGTAAGAGTCAAATATAAAGGTAATTGTTTTTACAAAATGCTGACCATTATAATAATGGCCTGTTAAAATTTGAATTGCATATTTGCCCAGTGAAGAATTGTTTTGCGATGGTTTTTTTGGATTCGTTAAAACCAGGATCAAAGTTTTCTTGTACTTATTCTCGCCGAATTTTGACACAAAATATTGGGTGACGTTTAGGATTTGTGTAGGGTAAATCATTTCTACCAAAGCCACTTGTGATCCAAAAGGATGACCGTTTTTAAATTGGCCCTGAAACAGCATAAAGTATTGAAAGGAAACATCTCCATGAACTGTCGCTTGGTAACGTTGAGGGAAATTGGTTGTTCATAAATCCAGAGTTCTGCTCTCAGAGGGGTCACTGGAGGTCAGAAGAGTGTCTAAACATAGATTGGACGCAAGACTCCCGTTTTTACCTTTAAAGTATTTCTGGGAATTATTGAGAAGGTAACCGATGTAAGTGTACAATAACGTAATCCACAATTGTTTGTTTGTTTCCTTGTTGGCAATGGCAGCACCGATGACACAATATGCCACAAAGATTTGGCAGAAAAAGACGGTTTTCATTTTAGCCACACGCCACAACCACAAGAGTTGTTGTTATAGATCGTGTACAGAAGAACTCGATGAAGGAGTGGTCACTGCTGAGGTGGTTGAGGCTATGTTGAAGTAAAAAATGGTCACTACAAGAGTCAAAACTGGGAAAATATCCTTTCCAAAGTACTTTGACTTCTTTAACAAATCATTTTCGATGTCATACACTTCGTCTTCTTGGTCATTCGTTGTAACTTGGGCAAGTAATATGTTCCTTTTAACAGTTCCCCGCTCATGTCTTCCAATGTATGGACTGCCAAACACTCGTCCATTAACACAAAACAATTCGATTGTCCATTTGGGCAACTTCCTATGTCGAAAGTGCGTTTGGATTTGGAAATGCGCACCCAACCTCGCGTCGTCAATGTTTCACCTTTCTGGAGGACATCCACAGTCAGGGATCATTTTGTTTCAACACCAGTTTGCGGGCTCGCACTAAGTCAATGCTCGATTTGGAAGTCAATGGCAAAGAAGCAGATGATACAAAACAAATATTTGTAGCTACGATTGTAGGTGTCCAAATGAGAGAAATTGGCTAAATAGGCTTGCCATTGATGATCGATGTCCTCAACTCGGGTGCGACGTCTAGATAATTTTCGTAAATTGGGTTTGTGTATAGTGTACGAGGCTTGTTCTTGAAACCATCGCTGCACTGGAAGTAAACGGATATTTTGAGCGGGTTTTAGGCAGCATGATAAAATTTCGAACTACTTATCGCGCTGGAGACGATGAATCGTAGTAAATGCTGGCTAACACATTTTTCATCGGGACTTTATTTAATACGTCACCAACTCTTCACAGATGTTACTCTTGATGGAATGGGGTGGTGGGTTGGAAAAAGCTTTACGTAGCGGACGTACCACGGGAGTAGAATTCAAGAGTAGTGGTGATAGTGGTGGTAATATGATGGCTTTTCCATCTTTCTTCACTTTTGGTTTCCGTTCTTTCTTGTTGTCATCTGTCGAAGGAGGAGTGGACATTATGAGGAGTGGACATTATCTTTTAAAACTAAACCTTAAGTTTTTCTCTTAGGGTATGAGGGAAGGGGTGAACTATGACGCTTCAATCTTACTAGGGATGAACTACTGACGTGTTTGAAAGACTTATTGCCTATTCTTTCTCACGCATCCTTGGGACTGCGTCTGTCTTGGTCACTGTGGTGGTGGTGGTGATGGTGATGGACTTTTCAAATCATTCTGATGAAAGAGTTGAAGTCGTTGAAACACTTGACTGTACCGTTGCGATTTTGTCGTTTCTGACAAATCGCTGAGATCAATTAACGATTGCAATTAGTGTAGTGAATGGGACATCTCGGTCAAATTAGGATTAGGAGATACATGCAGGTTCCGTTGTTCTTGCCAACGATGGAATTTCATTCATCGTTTAAACGGCAATAAAGCTAGTTTTCGTCCTTCCATGAGAGTCCAAAAGTTACGCTTGAGATCTTTTCGCCCCAAAGACCCCTTTATTCTTCTTGATTCTTTTTATCTTTGAGCCTTTTGTGAAGCATGGGTCCTGTAATCAGTGGTCCCAATGTGGCTATTAGTATGGGCGTTAACAACAGGTGCAGAAATCCTCTACGTTGAACCAACATCTTTTTTAATTTGACGAATGGGGATTTTCTTTTGGAGCATTTGGGAAGAACGTGTCGATGCTTGGCTAACCATTCTTTCTGATCTTGAGACAAAGGTATCTTTTCTTTCAAAACATTAGGACAACATTCGCACACAGTATCGATGACGTCTTTGGAGGCGGTTTGAATGAATTGTTTTCACATGTGTGGATGAACTTTGGACAGGACGGTCAACACGTGCCTATGTTTGGCAAAACGAGGAGGAAGTCCTTACATTTATTTCCTCTGGGGATAGAAGATGGATGGCTTCTGTGTGTGGGTGACATCTTTGTTCAGGGGCACACAAAAACACGCCAATGACTTGGTACATCCCATTGTTTATTATTTTTGGTGTAGATCGATGGGTGTGTGACTAGTATTTTTGGAAACCTCTTTGACTATCGCTTCGTCAAAAATATATATTTTTTGCTATATTTCCAAACACTCCTCCCCTTTGCTTGCTCATCCTTTTTATTTGGACGTTGCGATCTTTTCAAGGTACGCGTTTTTCGGATTCTGGGTGAAACTACAGGACTGTCCTTTTATATTTTCTTTTTCGTTTTGGACAGGAGATCGACAATGATGGTAGTGTACGCTTGTTTGACAACAGGTTTATTTTTTTTAGTAGAATGAGTCGCCACTGATTGTCTTTACGTCGTATCAACTTGTAGTGGAGGGGTTTGCAATGGACTAAATCAGGACAGTTCTTGTTTGGATAAATAGAATAATCTCTGTAACATGTGCAATATCTCCTGGACTTTGATTTTGGGTAAGCTATTTTTTACTAGCTCCCACAGGGGCTAAAGAGCTCTAGGGTGTCAAAGCCGTAGGAGAAGTTCCTGAAGACAATGGTTTCCATTTTTATAAAATGTGGAATAAAGGGTGCCAGATTGAATTTGGCTGGCAACACTTCCAACGGAGAAGTGGAAGAACTTGAGGCTACTGTAGACGCGGTTATCGTCGCTGCAGGTCGTGGTTTGGGAATGTAAGGTTGCGCCCGGACTGTAGTAGTGTCTCACTTGCGTATACAAGCTGTTTTCTGGGATCTTTTGGGGGACTTTTATTTTTTACCTCGTGACGTTTCCTTTTCTTAGGCTGTGACGTGGTTTTGACACCACTGCTCTTTTTCTTCTGGGTACCGTTGGGTCAGGTAGTCGCTTTTATCTTGGGGAGGATTTAGGGTTCATTGGGATCCCATTTTATGAGAAAGCGAACGATAAGACCCCCAAGTGAACTCAGTTTCAAAATGATATGCATTTTGGTTTGAGTGTCGATGCGAAGATTTGTCTGATCCATCAGAGCTACTTTGTTTCTCTCAAACATTTGTTAGGTTTACTGTGTAATGTGAATGATGCCTTTCAGTAATTGACGTGCTGTCACCGTAAACTATCGTATGACGTCTCTGAGAGAGGCTTTTAAGACAGGATTATGTATTTGTTGAGTTAATCGAGATTTATGCCGTCCAAGGCATGAATCAATTTGACATGAAGATGAGACTTAAGGGACGTAATGTTGACAATGTGTGACCAAAAGTGTCCGAGGTTGTTATAGATTTCCGTGAAGTCAACTTGTACATTACATCTCCTCCGTCTTGGTACCACTGGCAAAATATATAGGTACAAAACCGCGGCATCGTCATACGCATTTGTCAGCTAAGGAGTTCCTGAATATTTGGGTAAAACTTCCACTTGCAGGTTATCTCTTTTAAACAAGACCACGTAGTGAGCATTGAAATTGATGGTGTGACAAGCTTCACCTTTTTTGAAACATATTTTGTGCAATGTATATGACACTGGTGTAAACCAGTATACTGGCGTATACCAGTTTAATTTCTTCTTGGTCTTCTCCTAACATGTCGTCAAAGGTGCCCAAATGAGTTTGACTGGGGTCAGACACGATCCCGTCGTCTTCGCCTAGAACGCATTCCACAAACACGATGGAATCACCTTGGCTTTTCTCGCAGGGGGTTGAATAACGATTGCCTCTCTTTTTAACACCACACGATCCGTTGTGGTGGATGATCGATCAAATGATGTTTATTTTTTGATCACACGTTTGTCAAATTCGGTTTTCCTTGAACCGATTGGTCCATAAATTGACATGTTACATGGATGGCAAAGAATACAAGGCCTTCCAACTGGCACGATGTAAGTTTTCTTCGAGACCTTTGAAATTGGTGGAAGAGGGAGCAAAGACAGCAGAGGTAGCCATAGTGCAGGGAATATAATTTTTTAAACGGAGACAGATAAGAGATTTTATACTTTTTTCAGGACACATTTATTTCAAAAGCATTTTGAACACGAAATACAAAAATACATAAGAGCCAATGATTTAAGTACATCGATAAAATACAAATGAAAACAATTAAAAGTTAAATAAGACACAATACAATATCTTTAATGAGGAACATGTGGTGTCCTAGGGACAGTTTGTATTGTTTTTATAGGATCTACACTTGGCACAATCACACTAGGATCCTTCATGAATGTTTTATGGGATATCCATCTCAATGATTATCTTGTTCTGAATGGGTTGGTTTTCTCGGTGTCTGTTTCTTCTTATGGTACTATTTCTTACATAGGTTTAAAAATCACTTTTTTTCACTGGACACTTTAAGTTAGATTATTTCTTTGAAAACATTATACAAATCTTTGGCAAAGTTTTCCGCTTCTTTTTGCCAGCCCTCGAAACCCAAACATTTCTAGTTACGTACATCTGGCCAGTGAAGGTATAAGACATAAGCTATACACATATCGTCGTAAATATAACTTCAGTCACTAAAAGTTGACCGAATATTGTTTCCTATGAGATAGAGAATTATCGGTAAAGGAAATCTCGGAAAGCAAGTCATTAAGATACACACCACACAATGACCTAAATTCACTGGATACAGTTGTAATAAAACGAGTTGGTACTCCACCACAGTCTGAATAATGACATTGATTTACTTCCACGGCAATTGTATGGTAAAGGTCGTGGCTTGGTAGCCAGTTGTTATATCCTCTTTTGTTGGAAGTAATAAAAATAGTGTCCTCAGAGAATGAGGAATCGATGGGTAGTGACCGACATATTTGTCACTAAACAAGTTTCCTCCCATAATCAGTCATCGTTTACTTTGAAAAAGAGCATAGTTTAATAAAAAGAGATATAGTTTTGAGTTTGCGTTTCACTTTTATTTTTAGAAACTCTCGGTAAATGCATCCTATCAACTCTCCAGGCAAATTACAAATGCTCTCTTGTAAAGTATCCATCCAGCGATTACTGAAGTCGTCCCACTAAATGTGGGTAGTGATAGTGCGGAGACCATCGATAATGTTCCAGACAAGGGAAATCATTTCATTCCACTGGTGAAGTGACACACCGCAACTGAAGCACTTGACTTTATCCTCTTCGCCAAAGTAGATGAATCTGACTATGGCTAATTCTTTGGGCGTAGGTTCTCCAAGATATATAAGCCGTTTTCTTTGGAAAGTTTGGAGTCGACTTTCAAAGTCACATTATCCAGAGAAAAGCACAGGGATCGAATATGTTTATTCACACGTTGATTTCGATGAGAGTACGGTGAATCCCGCAGTAGCCAGTTAAAACTATTGGAATCACTATCACACCCATCTGGTATGACACGCACAGCATCAATTTCCATGGGATGTATGGTAGTAGTGAAAACAAACTTCTCATGATGTGGTACTGTTGAAGTTTGATCAACTGGGTCGCGGACTCCACTTATTAAGAAAAATGGGCATCGATCGCCACTCCAACATATGTCCGATACAGGGAATCGAACCACAGGAATCGAGTACGAGAGGCAGACATGCTAGCAATGCGCCATGGTTCCGCTTAAGAAATATGCGTTGCAAAAATAAATATAACACACAAACACACATTATATGATAAACAGATTCTGAAGTGCTGTTATTATGACAGCAGCAGAGAGAGTGCGACAAACGGTGAGTGATTAGCACGTAAACGGAGCACGTAAAAATTGAAACACAAAACCCTTCGTCGCGGCAATATACCAAGCTAACCTTATTGGGGTTTCTTACGAAGCAAAGATTGAGGTGCTGATTTAACGTCTCTGACACTGAGAATTCATCGCTGTACGAGGCTTTTTTCATAAATAAGGTTTCAGGCAAAATGTCTGTTCACTTGTTCACTCTCTCTGCTGCTACTGGTCATCACTTCTCGTCCCCACGGCCGGTTCGAGGAAGAGAAGAATATCCGTGTGATAACCTCTATGTTAACTAAATGGTTTTAACACGAAAACCAAAGGCTCTTTACAGGTCCACTACATTGCATTTAAAAGATATATGTTCTCTCTTGCCATATTTGTGTAATCGTTTTTTTTGTCTATGACTATATCTCTATGCATGTTTCTATGTGTTTACTGTATTTGTCCCTACCTAGAGTAGTGCGTATTCAAGTCAGTCATTTGCAACATTGTTACCAGTTTTCCGATTGATTTAGGTCACTCACAACAATGTTTCCAGTGTGCAGTACCGTGATGTCAAATAGATTAATGAACTGTGGCGCTAACTCTGTTGGGTCATACATTTTTGAACTGTGGCGCTGACTATGGTAAGTTACTGTGGCGCTGACTATGGTGGGTTACTAGATTAAGGGCACCAAGTATAATGAGTGAATAGAATAATCAACTGTGGCGCTGACTATGGTGGGTCCGTAAATTATTGAACTGTGGTGCTGACTATGGTGGGTCACTAGAAAAAATTCTGCACAAAAGTTTAATGAGTGAATATAATAATGAACTGTGGCGCTGACTATGGGGTCAGTAGATTACTGAGCTGATGCGCTGACTATAATGGGTCAGTAGATTATTGAACTGTGGTCATGACTATGGTCGGTCACTAGGTTAATAAACTGTCGAGCCGATTATTGTGAGTCAATTGATTAATGTACTGTGGCGCTGAAAATGGCGGATCAATAGATTAATAAACTGTGGCGCTGACTACAGTGGGTTAATAGATTAATGAACTGCAAAACTTAGTCATGTTCCCATTTTCAAATTCTCGTAAAGAGAGTTTCTTATTATTAAATAAATGTTTTACTTGACGAAATCAATGTCCCTTTACATACCCTAATCAACATACTTGAAATTATGGCATAACTGGCTGTCATTGTCTGCATCATTCATAACAATACTTACTCAAATGTAGAAAGATATTCAGGATTGAAGTGGTTATTATTTGCCACCCAACGTTTGAATCACCATGCTGGCTTTGACTACAGCTATGCCACTGAAAGAGTTGGAAATGTTGCATTGTCGGTTATTACTACATTGAATCACGCTAACATAATCTAACAAGTCAGAGTTATTCATTCCAAGCATACTCATATGTACTTGCAAACATTATGTACGTCAGATTAGAGCTACAGATTTCTGATTGGATCCCGTGATGTTAGCAGTTTGCCGTTAGTGATATGCTGTATTTTGTTAATATTCATAGAAAAATATAAATTGTATCATAATTCTCCTTTCCAACTGAAAGCAAATTAGCCCATAACATGTTCTTTGTAGGATTTAATCTATAGTATTCCCTAACAAGATTCAGCCATTCTTATTGCTCGACTACGCAATCAGCGATAAATAATTTATATTTTGTCGATAATGTTATCATTTTCTTTCGAATAACAGAGAGAACATATATAATTATTTCACTCCATTGAATGAATAAGATTATGTTCTTCAAAACAAGTAATTCATGACCTAACATTCAAAATATGGTTAAAACACCTAAGAAAAACATTTTGTTTGTGAAAAGGCGATTGGAATGCTAAGATAGGCGAGGACGCTTGCATGAACTGGAAAGGAACAGGTTTGCGCTGATGCAATGCAAAGACCAATGAGAGAGACCTGAGGCTCCTGAAGTTTGCTTGTTATCACGACTTTATGCTGGCAAACACCTTCGGCAAACATAAAGTAACCAGAAGATGCACATGGCGCAGTCCAAGCCTAGACTATCACAGTCAGATCTACTACATCATGGTGAAGAGGCGCGTACAGTCAAAATGTAAACATCACCAAGACTTAAAGCGGACAATATAAGTGACCATGATCTGGTGATGATTACCTTCAGGCTACATCTAAAGAAGTTCACGAAACAGAGCCATACAAGAATAAAGTTTTATCTCTAGAAAAGGAAGAATCCAAAGTAGCAGAAGCCTTCCGGGCAATGATTGGTGGGAAATTTGCCCAGCTCAATATCCTCGATACGATACAGATATTGACACACTGTCCACCAACTTTAATACGGCAACGATAGAAAAAGACAGCGGTATCCTTGGTAGGCATCGCCCAGTGAAGAAACCCTGGATCACGGCTGAGGTCCTGAACCTGCGTTACAAGAGGGAGATGAAGAAATAAACGAATGATAGAGAATTGGCAGAACAGTACAAAGCAATTAACCAGGAAGTAAAAAAGCAAAAGAGAACTGGATAGAAGAACAGTCCAAAGACATTGAAAGAAACTTGAAAAGAGACATCAAGAAAGCGTACTAACCGGTCCAGGAACTAACAAGCACAAAACAACTTCGAGTTACGTCTTTACAAGACAAAGTCGGAAACTGCCTCACCGAAGAAAAAGACATTCTGAAAAGATGGACAGAGCACTGCGCAGAACTTTATAACCACCGAACCACAATAGATCCAAAGGTACTGATCATCTCTTCAGCAACTAACAACGACAACCTCCCTCACCTACGTGATTAAGTAAAAGAAGCAGCGAGATCATTGAAAAATAGGAAGTCAGCAGGAGTGGACAACATCCCAGCAGAACTGGTCCAAGCGGGAGGAGAAGCAACGACTGACGCTTTCAGAAACATCAGGAAAAATATCTGGCAAACACTAGTATGGCCATCGCCGTGGACCCAATCATTGATCAACACAATCCCCCAAGAAAGGCAATTTGCAACAGTTTGAAAACCACCGTACAATCAGTCCTATTAGGCATCCAAGCAAAGTCATGTTGAGGATACTGCTGAAAAGACTAAAGCCACAGGCAGAAACGATCATTGCAGATGAGCAGACAAGTTTTAGAGCAGAGCGCAGAACAACAGATCTGATCTTAAACCTCAGGATATTGTGTGAGAAGTACCTCCAACACCAGCAAGATCTGTACATCTTCGTGGATTTCAGGAAGGCATTTGACGGAGTATGGCATGAATTCTTGTGTACGTACATGAGACTGTACAAAATCAATGCCAACTTCATTATAGTAATAGAGCAACAAAGCCACCAGTGCAGTGTATGTAATTCAATAGCAGCATCGGGAGCTGAATCAGAATTACAGTCGGAGTCAGACAAGGCTGTCTGCTGTCTCCCACATTATTCAACATCTTTCTGGAAAGAATCATGGCTGACACGCTTGAAAAGCACGAAGGAACAATCAGCATTTGAGTAAGAACAGTCACCAACATACGTTGGGCCAACGACATTGATAAACAAGCAGGAAATGTGCAAAAACAAGCTAGGTTAGTAAACAGCCTTGATAAAAACTCTGCAACCTACGGCATGAAAATCAGTACGGAGAAGACCAAAACTGATCACCAAAAAGAACACTGACATCATGACCCAAGGTAGGAAACTAGAAACAGTCTACAGCTTCAAGTATTTTGGGGCAATTGTAGCAGATAAATGATCGAAGCCTTAAGTACTCTCCTAAATATATTTTTGAAGGTTGGGTGCAAAAGAAGACAGCTCATAACTCTTAAAAACAAAACCAATCT
Source organism: Potamilus streckersoni (assembly GCA_016746295.1). Lineage (NCBI taxonomy): Eukaryota > Metazoa > Mollusca > Bivalvia > Unionida > Unionidae > Potamilus > Potamilus streckersoni. The sequence continues at coordinate 2,046,963 of JAEAOA010001816.1, forward strand.
CTGGCACCTAACCATTATAGTGTGTTTTTATCACATTTTTCTCGTATTTAGCGTTGCGGAAACTTAAATAGGAAACTGTTAAATTTCTCTGTAAATTTCTCGTTTTATTTTATTTGCCATATCTGATATTTAGTTTATCATTGTGTCTCGTTTGTACACATACACATACAAAATAGTAAAATGATATCATTAGTGTGTTTTAATGGCAGATGAATCAGTTTTCGAACAGAGAATGTTTAGAAAATTGTAAGCTAAACCGATAAAGGCTGATTTTGGATGATGTTTATGGATCTAAAGCGCTTGGAGAATATCGATTCAGTTAATGGATGAAGCGTGTTAATGACGATGCGGAGTCTGTTAAAGATGATATAAGACAAAATATGATTAGGACGTCACTTTGAAAGAAATTGTCCATTCTGCGGATGTAATGTGATCAAAGATAATGTGTTACTCACTGTCTGAGAGGCAGCAGACAATTCTAATATTTCACACAGAAGTGAAGATGTTCAATAAATTAGGAAATGCACAGTTTTGTTTACGTTCTGTGCGTAAAATATTTAATAATTTTCTAATTGGCTTAGTAATTCTGGGCATGAAAGTATTATATTGGTACAAAATAAAAATCTAAATATAGGTACAAATAGGTACAAATAAGTACCTGAAATAGGTACAAAATAAAAATCTTAAATGGTTGTTTTTAAAATAAGATCATTTTTGTAGACACCTATGTTCGCCTTCACCTGTAGAAGTATGCCTTTCTAAATTTGCTGAAGTGGTTATGTGTATTATGTTTTTCAAGAAGCAAGGGGTTATATTGAACATGGTACCAAATAATACTGCGGAGAATGGACAATACAATGACCTAGTTATTTTATATAAATTGCATGAGGCCATTCGAAAAAGTATATGTGCATAGTCTAGAGGGGGAGTTATTTGCTACCATTATCAGGCTCCTCGCATATGCATGAAAGTTAGGTGTTGAAATCCGAAATCAGCAGCCATATATATAGTATATGGACGTCTGGATTTTTCCCAGTATTAAAAGATTTATTATGGGTAAAACAGAAATGAAGCAGAAAAGTTAATAAAATTGCCGGGTCGCTTTGAATGATATCATGTGACAAGTAGGAAGACGTCCATTACTTCGAAAGAAGTTTATTCTGAGCTGAAACCGAGTGGGTTTTCTCTTCTTTTATTAAATCAACAACACAAACACGAAGAGTATATATATATATATATATATATATATATATATATATATATATATATATATATATATATATATATATATATATATATATATATATATATATATATATATATATATATATATATATCATACGATTGATGCAATCACCCTACACATGCTCAAGAAATGGAAAAGAAAACAAAGATTAAAAAATATTAATTTACCTCTAGTATAAAAAGGATAGGTACAAATATATCATGTGTGCTATGAAAACGCGATTCCGGTAATCTCTTGTAATACGATACACTAGGTTTAAACAAACAATGAATATTGAGCAATACTCTCATGTAATGTCAACACTATTGTTTCAACTAAACAATGAATATTGATTAATATTTTCATGAAATTCAAACAATATCATTTTAATTGAATCCACAAACTTATAAATACACATATCACTGTAAACTTGAAAAGTCATTAAATTCACAAACTGTTAGTCTGCAATTTCACTAAATCCTTGGCTTGGCTTGGCTCACATTGATTGACTGTTCATACCCTTTATTGATCATTGATTTAACACTCTCCATTGATCTACGCTCAGTCCTTATCAGCTACAATAAATCCAAACTGTTTATAATAATGGGTTCTGAATTAAATTGTAATAGTAAAGTTTGCAACGTAAAAACTGCATTACCGAATATGACAAAAACGAGAAAATGTTTCGAAAATGAAATAAAAATGAAAATTTTATATTTTCTCTTATGGCCGGAGAAAATAGTGGAAAACGTCCACACTACTGACGAAATCCAAATGATTTGTATCTCAGTTCGAAATGTATCAAGCTTAAATCCATAGGAGTGAATAATATTCATGGTCAAATGCTCATGTATACCATTCTATCCGTGACTTTCACCGCATGTAATTTCAAAAATCGTTTACCTGGAGAAATTGATTCACCCCAGGTAATGTTGTTCGCCTGTACAACGAATAAAGGTGGAAAATAGATTTAAGGCAAAACTAAGTTATTTGTTGCCTTAATGTGTGACACTGAGAATGAAAACCAAACTTATTTAATTATCGTAAATAGGTAACATTTGCATTACAGTATTTGTGTGTTCAGAACTGTTTGATGAAATCTACTTGTATTCAGATGTAACTTTCTTTCGAACAGAAATGTTTTTCACAACAACCTTAGGTTACCCACCTTCCTAAGAGCCAAACGTTTTGCATGAACTCTAGATCAACAAACACTCAGAATTGTTAAAACAAAAACAATAACAACCATTCCTGAATATTTAGTCTGAATCAATAGTCTATCAATCCTTACAAACTAACTTTATATAATGGTGAAATTCAAGCAAGAACATATTCAAGTCATCTTAACACACTGGCATTTTACTCGTAGCATTTGGACAAGTCTTTCTATAAGCTATTTTGACTTTATTTCTTCCTGGGATTGTAAACTCCACTTTTAAGAAACTTGTTATTAGAAGACCTGGGAGTTGATTTTGTCCCTGGTATGAAAGGCTTGGTTTGGGCCAGACCAGCTGGCTGGCCGTTAGTCGAGGGCCTACTGATTAATAAAGCCTGGGACAAATTGTTCATCGCTGGTTCGGGAGGGGATTCTTTCTCCATCTTCTTGTTAATGGCTTGGATTGCCTGAGCTATATCAGTCAACATTTTCTGTTGTTTGTTCAGACCATATTCTAGATTTTCTCTTTCGCCTTTCCACTCCTGTTTATGGTCGGAAAGTTTCAAACTCAGCATGCTATACTGTTTCTCTATGTAGGACTTCAGGTCGGATAGCTCATTTTCTTTATCCGTCAGTTGTCGTTCCAATTTTTGTATTTCTATTTTCAACTCAGTGTTTTCAATCTTCAGATTTTCATTCTCATCGCTAAGTGATTTGTTCTCATCTTTAACACCTTCAAGTATGGTCATTTCTTTTGTCAAGGTTTTGTTCTCTTGCTTTAGGTTCATGACTTGATCTCTCTGCCTGTTCAGTTGCTCCCGTAAACCTTTCTGTGTCATTTTGAGTTTCTCATAATCTTCCGACACTTTTGCTATCTGTTCCAAACGTGACTTTAGTAAAACCATCGTTTCTTCATGCTCCTGTTTATCAAGAGCCAGTCTTTTATCTAGTGTCTCCTTGTCTTGCTGTCTCTTTCTCTCAAATTCATCTCGAAGTTCCCTCTTGGTTTGCTCCTGAAGTCTGACTAATAAACTTGCCATCAATTGATCCTGTGATGTCTCACTCTCAATATTCCCAGTTTCCACCACTCCACTTGCTCCATCTAACCTCTAAAAAACAATTGTAATAGGTTAATTCAGGAACGAGATCATAATAAGAGTTTTTGGCATCGCTAGAGATGTCAATTAATCTTTCAGAATAAAAACAATTTTCCCGAATTTGAAAGTAAATAATGATACACGTATGTGAGTGTATAAACAGTGAATATAAATGTGAAACATAAATGATGGAATGATCGATCCAACACATGAAACATAATGATTGAAAGAATGATCCAACACATCTTTTAGCACATTCAGCGCTCTCAATCTTGATAGATAATTTGTTTGCTAAAAAGGGAATAAAAACGTTACCGCATGGTTGACAACGTACATTTAGGAGAACAGATACAACTCTGTATGAACAAACATATCACGTAATTGTTAATGCATTCTTAAGAATATATATTTCTAACTGATCTTATCTTTTATACACGGAACAAAATCTTCACACAATGTAATAGAAAATAACGACTGTGTTTCAAAAGGATCATCATTGAGATAAATGTGCAGATTCGAAGAAATGTGTTTATGGACCTGAATACTGTTCATCTGTTATTAGTAATTTACTGACTCGTATTCAACGTGAATTAATATGCATGTACTGCACATGTCTATCCATATGCATATTAAGCGTTACTGCATTAATGCAAAATTAGCATAATACTGTTATTGCAAATGTCTATGGATAGACATTAAATGTTATTGAATTGCTGCAAATTTCTTTTGATAGACATATTGAATGGTATTGCAATGCTGCAAAATGTCTTTTGATATACATATCGAATGTTGCTGTATTACTGCAAATGTTTAAATATATATATATATATATATATATATATATATATATATATATATATACACATATATATATATATATATATATATATATATATATATATATATATATATATATATATATATATATATATATATATATATATATATATATAAAGAATACAAATTATATGGCGAATAACAACCCTTTCAAGCGTACTGGATCCACCAAGGGATCACGTGTGTCAGGGAAATAATTAAAATAGATGCAATAAACTAATGACGAACAGTACGAAACTAGTAACTAACTAGGCTACTTAGTTACTAGGTTTGTACTGTTCGTCGTCAGTTTATTGCATATATATATATGTATATATATATATATATATATATATATATATATATATATATATATATATATATATATATATATATATATATATATATATATATATATATGTTACTGCATTTGTTTGGGAAAATATAAATAAGTTTTTCGGATAGATATAGGACACGACCTTCGGAGTGCGATATATCCATCCGACAAAACGAGTTCATATTTTCCCATACAAATCCAGTAACCTTTATATTATATGCTCATTTTCTTAATTTACCCAAGTCTGAAATATATATAAACAAAAATACACTACAAGAAATAAAGTTAATGAATGTATGTCGTATTCCAAACTAAATACACATGAGCAGATTCATCATTACGCAACAACATTATTAATGCGCACATAATTCCGCCCAGATAAATTTGAACTTAGTCGCGCGCTAAACAAAACTTTTGGTGAACTTGAAATTGAAATTTAGATTCATATTGTGAATGAATGCGCATTGCAGCAACTTTTCCATTTGATCTGGAATGAAGTGTTGTAGTTTTGTCGATTCTACAAAATTTTGTGAGTATGGATTGGATCTATATGTACTAATACTACATGAAGTGCATCGGATTTCAGCAGCGAGGGAACATCATATTGACATCTGCAACCTTGCAGATGTTTTTGTTCTGTTATTGAATATTATGAATCATAATGTGGGAAAAATATGAAGTCTTTCAATTGTAATTATCAAAAAGAGGCTGTGTATTATAATGTTTTTTGTTTAAAATTTTGAATGAAGTAAGGAGGATGTAATTGGGTTTGAAATATAGTCGAAATTACAGTACAATATTGAAATATGTAATCAAGCTTGAGAACCCATAATATGACTCATGTAATTCGGATTTGCGGAACTAAGAAAGTACATTTTGAGAAAATTCAGGATGCAAAACTGTAGGAATAGTTTTAGCCATTTTTATTTCCAGTTAAAAAAGGACAGTTTCTGCCTTGTCGCTTGCATTTCATTTGTAGGGACCCAGCAATTTTATGACCTCTCTGGCGTCTATCGCTCGCCATATCCGAAACATTGTATCCAGAAAGTGGACACAGAATGTGGCAGAGCAACTGGTATGTGGCAGTCCACTAAATATCTGCTTTAGTTCATTCAGAAACAAATTTAATCAACCAGAACGTAAATTATATACTAAATGAGAGTATCAGTGATTATTTACAAAGTAGTTCCTAATTTTCTACTGGACACAAGTGTCGTGCACGTGAGTGCATTATGAAAGTGTGCAATATGGTAACATATTGTACGATTCTGACAATGTAAAGTTAACGGAGAAAAAATTGTGCATATAATAGCAATTTCTATTGTATCACTGCAAATGTCTATAGATATACATATTGAGTATGACTGTATTAATGGAAAATTAAGATTTATACTGAGTATTATTGCATTACTGCAAATGTATATTGATATACATATTGAGTGTTGCTAAATAACTGCAAATGTCAAAACATATACATGTTGAATGTGACTACATTGCTGCAAATGAATATCCATATCCATATTCAGTGTGATTACTTTGCTGCAAATGTCTATCCATATTAATATTCAATGTGACTACACTACTGCAAATGTCTATCCATAACCATTTTCACTATGACTACATTACTGCAGATGTCTTTTAATCCTTATGAATAACAAATTTTGACTTTCGGCTTAACGAATTGCTTCGTTACATCTTTCTCATAAAAGTCCGAATCTGACGTCACGATGCCCATTATTCTTTGAGGATAAATATCCAAGTTTTTGATACTGTTTTGATTTTATTTTAATGCTTCAGTCATAGGTGCATTCACTTATTCATGCATTCAATTGTTCACTACCATCACACCAACATAATCATCATGTTATTCTTCTGTTGTTTGAACACTTGTTAAATGCGACCAATTTCCCTTCCCTTACGACATAGGTAAATTGCACCAAAATCTGACAGGATGCTCCTAGTGGGTTTGGATGTACAATATTAATGGTTTAATTATTTTTCGAGATGCAAATGATGAAAATCCATGGTGAATATGGGCGTTATATCGATGGAAAGAAGATGTAACGGTTTTCTTCGTTTACGAACTTAATTCTGAAACATCCAAATTGGAGATAGGTTTGATCAGACAGAACAGTGTGTCATGTAAAAGAAAATGGACACAAGTGAACCACTGTCTCAATTTTACCTCAGATTCCCTTATCACAAACGTTCCACTTCGTTTGTAAAGAACGGATTCATCATCAGCAGCAGCATCTATAATAAACAGCGTAATAATTATTTCAGAGCTGTCAAATCTACAACAAGTTATTGTGAAGGCTGAAATTAAGCTCAATTAGATTTCCTGCTTAGTCGCAGATTCCAACTTCTTACGTTATATGCCATCAAATTAGAAACGTTTTTTTATCACTGGCACTGTGATAAGAAATAGAGAAACATAAAAAAGTTAAAAAAGAAAGGATCAACTACAATTCCAAGAGAAGATCATTGATAAAAACTTTCATAAGACATAACTCAATAACCTTTGAAATTCCTATCTGATCAGATTTTATAATTTGAAATAATATCCTTCATCAACTAGGAAAACAAATTACCGACATAATCAGAATTTATTTGCACACACAAGCACACGCACAACACACAAGCACACACAACAACGCAAAAGCATACGCACAACACAAAAGCACACACACAAGACATATTGAAAGAGCACATACGTACTCAGATTTGTACAAGCACAGATCACATCATCCCGTGTTAGAGAATCGCTGGCATTCTATTAAACCATGCTTTGATTATCAGTTTAAACATTTCGGGCAAATCAATCAGACTTGATCGACGCATCATTTAAAAATGCTGTTGAATTATTTTGGTTACCTTCGGCTCCAATCTCATCCATTTTATCCACGACGTCCAGATTTCCTTTCTCTACCAGAATATCCCTGAAGGCTTTAAATGAAGTTGGCCCGCTCCTCAACAACTTTCGGATGAAGATGTCGGTTTTGGCCTGTAGTGTGGGTGGTTGCGCACTCTCTATATCCTCTTTGACGTTGATTTCAAATACGTCCTTCTCAATCAGTCGGTCGACAAAGGCGTTTATATCAACGCCAATACGATCCTTGATGAATGTCAAGTTTCGGGTAATCTTTTTCTGGTCCAGTTTATCCATGTCGTTCCTGAGGGTAATAAAATTGTTAGATGAAATCTATTTTCAACAGTGAAAGCTCTGCAATGGTATATGACTATCGGTCATTATTTGTAAACCTGAAAATAACATTCTGTAATATATATATATATATATATATATATATATATATATATATATATATATATATATATATATATATATATATATATATATATATATATATTCATCTTTGTCTCTTTGGAAGCATAAATGGAATTTAACCAGTGGCTGCAAACCTCCAAGAATGTTACACAGTACTTTCATTAAGGACTCCGTGTGAAGATAAAATTCATATCCATCTTAAAAACGTCATATTTCTAGGAGATGAAACAAATGCCATCCGCTTTTAGAAGATAAAACAAATGTCAACCACTTCTTGATATTTTAGATACTTTTAACATGACAAATCTAATTTCTCGATGAAAAATGTTTAAAAAATCAGGACAAACCTTATCGTGTATATGCGATTTTTACAAGCAAAAATCAGTCGATGTAACTATGAGATGGTTACATTTGTAATTTCCAAAATATGCCTTCCAGAGTGATCAAAAAAACTGTATGAAGAGCAACTACCAGTAAATGTATGTAACATTTCTGATTTGATGATCTCGATGATAGTGGTTATTGGACTCGTTATATACTTATTGCTTCCTGATGTGATGTCATCCTATTAAGCGAAACAAAATAAACAAAAACAAAAACATGACAGTCAGTTCTCTTAATCAACGGTAGTCTTATAAAAGTCACAATCAGTTCCGTTTATCAACGGTAGCCTAGTAAAAGTCACAGTCAGTTTCTTTAATCAACGGTAGCCTTATAAAAGTCACAGTTAGTTCCCTTTATGAACGGTAGCCTAATAAAAGTCAGTTAGTTCACTTTATGACCGGTAGCCTTATAAAATTCACAGTTAGTTTCCTTTATCAACGGTATTCTAGTAAAAGTCACAGATATTTCCCTTTATCAACGGTAGCCTAGTAAAAGTTACAGTTATTTCCATTTATCAATAGTAGCCATGTAAAAGTTACAGTTATTTCCCTTTATCAACGGTAGCCTAGTAAAAGTCATAGTCAGTTTTCTTTACCAACGATAGCCTTAGAAAAGTCAGTCAGTTACCTTTATCAACGGTAACCTTGTAAAAGTCACAGAAAGTTCCTTTATCAACGGTAGTCTAGTAAAAGTCCGTAAGTTTCCTTTATCAAAGGTAGCCTAGTCAAGGTCACACTTAGTTCCCTTCATGAACGGAAGCCTAATAAAAGTCAGTTCTCTTTATGACAGGTAGCCTTATAAAAGTCACAGTTAGTTCCCTTTATCAACGGTAGCCTAGTAAAAGTTACAGTTATTTCCCTTTATCAACGGTAATCTAGTAAAAGTCAGTATGGTCCCTTTATCAGATTTTTTATATGTGGAACATTTTAAATATTCAGATACTAGACTTCATGGGCTATTAATGGTTTTATTTAATTGTATGTTTGTGCATAACTTGATACCAGATGATTTCACAAAAGTTACAATTATACCGCTACTAAAAAGCAAAATTGGTTTTCTAGCGGACAAAAATAACTACAGACCTATAGCTCTTACGACTATTATCTCAAAACTGTATAATGCATCATACTACAAAGATGCGAAGTTTTAATCTCTGATAATCAGTTTGGATTTAAAAAGCAGCATTCTACAGATTTATGTCTTTCTGCCTTTAAGGAAACCGTTAGCTATTATGTGGAACATTGCAGCCCAGTATTTGCATGTTTTTTAGACGCTAGTAAGGCATTTGATAGAGTCAATCATTGGACACTCTTTAAAAAGTTGCTGTAAATTAAAATTCCTGTATACATTGTTCATACTTTAGTCAACTGGTATGGCAAACAGTTGTATTACGTGCGATGGGGAAGTGTGATATCCAACGCTTTCCATGTAACCAATGGAGTGAGGCAGGGAGGTATTCTTTCCCCCATGTTATTTAATATTTACATTGACGACTTAAATCGTATATTGGGCCATTGCAACGTAGGGTTACGTCTGCCACCAAATGGGCTGTTTCTTAACAATTTTAGCTTTGCTGATGATATGTCACTGATAAGTCCGTCTGTCGCAGGTTTAAGAAAATTATTGAAGATATGTGAACAATATGCATTAGAGAATGATATCATCTATAATACACAAAAATCTGTATGCATGGTCTTTCAGCCAACTTCTTTTAAATTATCATCACCTCCATCTGTACATCTTAACGGCAACGCTCTTACGTATGTCGACAGTTATATGTATTTGGGCCATATTTTGAAATCCAATCAGTCAGATAATGAAGATATGATGAGACATTATCGATATTTGTGTACTCGAACAAACATGCTTCTACGCAAATTTAAGCCTTGTTCATTGAGTATCAAAATTAGATTATTCAAATCTTATTGCTACACTATGTAGTGTGCTCCACTGTGGACAAACTTTAGTGAAAATGTGAAAAGAAAACTAGTAATTAGTTATAATAATAGTCTTCGCTTTCTATTAGGTCTTCCTAGATGGAACAGTGCCTCCAACATGTTTGTTAATTATAATGTATTAAGTTTTGAGGAAGGAATGAGAAAGTATGTATATTCAATGATAACAAGACTTTTAAATAGTGAGAACTGTATATTGAAATCACTTTGGAAATATGACATTAATTTAAATCCTCACATTGTTAGTAGATGGAACCAATTACTATTTAAATGTGTCACTTAAATTTCATTTTTTAACAATGCATGGCGCAAATAATTGTTGTAAATGTATCTCAATACTTGTACATATGATATGTATATATGTTTTAGTGTATATATATATATATATATATATATATATATATATATATATATATATATATATATATATATATATATATATATATATATATATATGTGTGTGTGTGTGTGTGTGTGTGTGTGTGTGTGGTGTGTATATGTGTATGTGTGTATATGTATATATATGTATATGTGTATGTATATATGTATGTATGTATGTGTATATATGTATGTATGTGTATATGTTTGTGTGTCTATATGTATATATATGGATATGTTTATATATATATATATATATATATATATATATATATATATATATATATATATATATATATATATATATATATATATATATATATATATATATGCTCTTTTATGTTTACAATGTTTTACTCTATATCAGTATTTTAATTTAGATGTATGGACTATGCAGTCTGAAATAAAGAATTCTTTTCTTCTTATCTTATCTTATCAAAGGTAGCCTAGTCAAAGTCACACTTAGTTCCCTTTATGAACGGTAGCCTTATAAAAGTCACAGTTAGTTCTCTTTATCAACTGTCGCCAAGTAAAAGTTACAGTTAGTTCCCTTTATCAACGGTAGTCTAGTTAAAAACACAGGAAGTTTCCTTTGTCAACGGTAGCCTAATAAAAGTCACTGTCATTTCCATTTTTGATCGTTAGCCTTATAAAACGTCAGTCAGATCAAAGGTATCCTTATAAAAGTCACAGGCAAAAGGTAGCCTTATAAAAGTTACCATTGGGATAGCGCAGCTACCATAGATACACTGGACATCTAGAGCGTCCATAATTTGGAACAACAACAAAAACAAATGAATTTGGCGACAAAAATCATCAGCCATGAAAGTCAACTTTTTAACTTGGCACGGGCGGAACAAAAAGTGAAAGTTTTTGGTCAAGTATTAGGAATATATACTTAGTTTTATTGTTAAAGAAAATGTCAAAGACGATAAAGATTATTTCCCATGATGATTGTAGTGTTGGATTCAGCAATTATTTTCGGCTTACTGTCCATTTTACGGATACGGAAGTAAAATCAATACTTCTTGATCAGAAAGAAAGGTAATCTGACGACGTCGTGGTCTTTTTCAAAATGTAAGACAATACGAATAAAAGCTGTAAATGCATTTAAGCATATACATTTTACAAGAATATAACATTATCCTGTACAAATGCAATTAAATTACTTACCTTTTCTTAACAATCGTTTGTTTACCTAAGTCTACATGTAAAGGTTCCCATTTACTTAGTCTATCTCTTTACAAGATCAATAGATCTATAAGCTAAAAAAGACAAGGATTATTTTGGTCGCTTACGTGTGGCTAAGTAGGCAAAGATAAGATATAACGACCGGGAAACGCGATAAACCAAACAACAGGCAATCGTACACGGATCAAAGTATTTTTTAAATAATAATATATGATCAGCGCGTTCAAATAAAAGATTATCAAGCTCCTATTATCATTCCTTAGGCTATATTTAATTGCTGATATGGCACAATAGATTTCTCAGCAATTCGATATAATTTTGTCAAGAATATTACGGCCAATATAAATTAGACCGGAACGCAGGTCTTTTTAATCAATTAAGTTAGTTATACAGGAACCTTTAATAAAACACGGTATTCTTATCAAGATTGCAGTTCCTGTCGATAATAGAGTATCAATATGAGCCCAGCCCACCCACCCACCCCTTTACATTGCAAGTACATTAACATCCTGTTAAAAATTGTTAAAAGTAGTAGTAATAGAACTAAATCAGGAACACAATTTCGTTATTATAATTCTCAACACGACTCTAACTTGGATCACTGATGTGTTGATAAAGACAGATGTATTAAATGTGCGAATATCATTCAAAAAGGTCTTATTAGGCTAAGGTAACAAATTGCTTAAAAAACGATGGTAAGATAAAAATGAAGTGCAGATCTATTCATCAGGATAAGTGATATTTAAGATAGAGGTTTATTAACATATACACATGCTTTTTCCTGAACGGTAGTGACAACTAATCAAAGTCTCGTGTTTTGTAATTTACCAGTCTCTTTATATACAGTCCTTGATAAATATTCACTTGTAGTTAATGAATATATTGTATTTATACGCTAACATTAAAACCCTTCAGGCACAATAATAGCATTTATAATATACTCATTTTGTCTCTGTTCACTTCACATTGTCAGAATCGTACAATATTTTACGATATTGCACACTTTCATATTGAACTCATGTGAACCACACTTGTGCTGGTTAGTGCATTAGGAACTCCATTGTAATGAATCATTTACACTCATGTAGTATATGCTTCACGTTTTGGTTGATTACATTTGTTTTTGAATGAATTAAAGCAGATATTTTGTGGACTGCCTCATACCAACTGCTCTGCCACATTCCGCGTTAACGTTCTGGATACAATGTTTCGGATTTAGGCTAGTTATAGACACTAGACAGATCATAAAATTGCTGGGTCCCTACAAATAGCATTGAAGTGACAAGGCAGAAACTGTCTTCTTTAGCTAGTAATAAGAATAGCCAAATTATACTTACAGTTTTACATCTTTAATTTCCTCAATGTCATAGGTTCTCAAGCTTGATTACATATTTCGAAATTGTACTGTAATTTCAACTATACTCCAAATGCAATTACATCCTTATTACTGCACTCAACATGAAATAAACATTATATTCCATAGCAATTGTAAGACTTCATATTTTTCCTACATTATGATTCCGAACATTCAATGACAGCGCAGAAACACACCTGCAAAGTTGCAGATGTAAACACGCTGTTCTTTCGCTGCTAAAATCTGATGTACTTCATGTAGAATTGGCACAGATAAATAGAGTATATAATCGTAGAATCGACAAAAATACCAAACTCTATTCATTCCAGATCAAAGGGAAAGTTGTTGCAATGCTCATTCATTCACAATATGAATCAAAATTTCAATTTTAAGTTCACCAAAACGCCATTTTCTTTCGAAAGTTTTGTCTAGCGCGCGACTAAGTTGAAATTTATCTTGGTGGAGTTATGTGCGCGTTAATAATGCTGTTATGTAATAGTGAATCTGCGTTTGTGTATTTATTTTGGAAAACACATACATTCAGTAACTTTGTTTCTTGTAGTGTATTTTTGCTTACATAATTAAATCTTAGGTAAAATAAGAAAATGAGCATGTCATAATAAGGGTACCGCATTTGTATGGGAAAATATGAGCTCGTTCTGTCGGATGGATATACTGCACTCCGAAGGTCGTGCAGTATATCCATCCGGAAAAAATCTCGTTCATATTTTCCCATACAATACAGTAACCTATAAGTCCTACATCAAAACTTATGGTGTGATCCTGAACCGCTTACACTACAAAACCATTGATGAGAAACCGACAAAGTTTTTGCAAAGATTCCCGAGACGTTGGAAAAATATACCAACACAGGATTACGATGGACCGTGGACAGATGCGTCGAAGTTCAACTGCATATTTCACCGTTATAGCGGTGTTCTGCAGATGTTATGCAATGTGACATATGTAGAGCGTCCCCATGACCGTGAAATATGCAGCAAAGTTGTCTAGACTTGCAACCTGTATAATGGGAAAAATGTTGGCATCTGTGTTACATTCCTCTACTATGAGTGAAATTTGTTTGGATATTATGCTTGTGGAGGAAAATATAACTGATTTAATCAAACGGCTAACCAAAATGGCTGCTCCCATGTGCTCCAAACATTAGCCTGAATTAGTCTTAAATACATCATCTTTAGAAGTTAGTAAAAAAGGGAAAACGAATTTTGTCAGAATTAGACAATACCCGTTTCTGAAAGTGCAAAGATCGAATGACAAAATGTATTTTAAAAAAATAAAATATTCGGCTTGTTTTTTTTTTCTTCTGCAATTTACGACTGAAGTCTGGTAAGTGAAATTATCAAGCAGACTTTGCAGTTTTCTGATGGTACACGTGTGAAGGAAAACACACCTGCATGCTCTTTATATCTTATATTACTACACACGCTAATAATATACCAAATGAAGGGAATTAAAAATTATAAGATATATAAGGTCACTTTTAATTAGCAATGGTAACTAATGGGGAAAAAACTTGGGAAATATTTTCTGCTCAGAACTCTAATCCAGAGCAAACTACGAAACTCTTAAGTCCGATTTAAACCTTCTTCGTGGGGCAAATTATAATAAATCACCAGAGTGGATTCCGCGGCGAGAAGTAAGAAATATGAATAATGCTGACAATTTATGCTTTGAATCGACGGTCGTATCCGTGCTGCATTCCTTGAGGAAAAATTAAGATCAACCAAGAAGATGTAAACAATACCTAGGAAAATTTAAGTTTAAAAAAAAAAGAATTTCCTGTTCATGTTATTGACATTAGAATGTTTGAGCCATTCACCCCTTGACATCGCAATTATTGTTTCTGTTTGGAATAAAATCTCGCAGCCGATTCGACTATACACAGTGAAAAGCACGGTGCACAATATTGCTTTGTTATTAATGCAAATTATTACGTTGCGGTATATACAAATATGTGGGTAAAAATTTTTCAACAAATGGTATACCGACAAAGCAGGTTTGAACCATGCATGGATGTATGACATGCTAGAGCCGGGGATAAAAACATTATAAGATTTACCACATTAAAACAAAGCATGAAAGTCCCGTATAGAGTTTACACGGACTTCGAATGTTTGAACATTTTCAGTAGACAATCCTAAGGTTGTAGCTAAAATAGTCCAAGTTGCGGAACAAATCAAATGTGGTTTTATACTTCTGTTAGATGCGACAGGCAAACTGAGTCATCAATGTTGTATCGCGTCTCATATCTGATAGGGTGTTCATAAAATCATTCAATGTTTCGGTAAAATGAACTCGACGTCAGCTTTTCTCGCCCTCAGATGTAATTATGACAAGCGATGACATTCACGAGTTTTCCGCAGTCATTTTCTGATGGTCTCTATGGGACAGATGCCCAAGTTCGCGATCATGGACGCAATGCTGACGCTTGCAGAGGCCGCACATAGCACATGTAATCTGCAATTTATCGAAAGAAAAACAAAACTTCCTGTATTTTTTTTCTTAGCCTGCGTGTGTATGATGATTAGGTTTAGCAACAGTACTGACTCGCTACGATTCAAGTCAAACTAGCGATTACATTTTTTTGCAACGGAATCCTGGGATGGCTTTAGCGATAGATTCAACGGAATCCATCCATCGATTCAAAATTACCAATGGTTATAGTACCACTAACCGTGACAAGCTGAAGTTAATAACAAGGAAATGAGAGTACACATGTGAGTACATGAGTAGATGGGAAAAGAATGATTGTATACAGTTGCTACCCATAAGAGCATTTTACTCGTTTGTCTCCCACAGGTATTTCCGCCAACGGCTATATGTGATTATGATGTTTTTTTATGTAGCTTTAATTTCAGTCGTATCGTTACGATGTCTGCAGTGTGGCAGTTTATGGTGATGTCTAAGACTGGAGCATCATGCCGCAGGCATATAGCATGATGTCCCACCCAGTCTCCTTATCCTGGCACCAGGCCAACCAGTCCTAACACTAACCTCTTAATGCTGAGCGTCAAGTGAGGCAGCTGTTAGTATCATTTTTGTAAGTCTTTGGTGTGACTCGCCCTGGGATCGAACCCACGACCGAGGCGGATGCTCTGACTACTAGGCAACCGTAGCGGTTAACAAATATATGATCATGCAAAAAAAACCTTGGGCATTAAAAAAACCTTGGGCATTCCATTTCAAAAACGTCGGTGATTATCACAATCTTTGTTTGAAGAGAGAATTGCTTCAGTTGGTGGCTGTTCTTGAGACTTGTCAAGACACAGACATAGGCTCTATACCGTGTGCTGAGTTTCGTCACAATGAATGGATTTGGATTCATTGCGGTCAAAACTTCGGTTGAATTGGAGTTAGAGGATCAGCACTTATTTCTCGTGGCTGGACTAAGTAACAGAAAGGAGCGAAAACCAACACGTTTTCTAAAATTAAACATATAATTTATTTTCCAAAAATACAAAGTGAAAAATTTATAAAGAACATGCAGTATTGTGAAACATATTCCAAATAGTCTTAAATGTTCTATCACAAATCCAAATATAAGAAGTTACAAATGAATTCTAGTGGCATACCAAATAAGTTGCGATACTGAATGCGTTGATGTGCATCTAGTCTCGAATGTGTTAATGTGCCAAATAACATGGGATGTGGTGATGTGATAACAGTTTTTTTTGTTATGTGATTTAATGCAAATATGTCCTTCTCTAAAATCATCATAATCCAATTAACGTTTCAGTCCAATAATATATTTGATGAGCGCTCTGTTTAGTGAATAATAATTAAATAAATCCTTCCAAATTAATAACTGAACTCAGCAATAGATCCTGTTTCAAGATGGCAAGGCAAGAAAGAGTAATATTTACATAAACAAGATTATATAACCCACTACTTGACCTAGGTCACAATTACCAAATTCTGACAATGCTTTGACACGTACTGGAATTCTCCATTCTAGAATATTATGAGGTCCGACTCGAGACTATCGTTTGACTCAAATTCAGGTTCAGACTAATAATGATCTGAATATTTAATTCCCACTTATAAAGGAGATATTGTGATTTACACATAATATACATGAATCAATATTATTCTTTTAAACACATGACAATGCATTTACAATTGCATTATCTTTTCCCTTGATGTGCCAGATGTTAATATTGTATTCTGGCAATATCATACTTCTTATAATCTCTGATTTTCATTTTCACCTTTCTACTTTAAAGTTATAAAGGTGTGATCATTGAACACAATAATCGGAGTAGAAGTTGAACTTAATGTACACTTCAAAGTGTTGCAAAGTCTGTATCAATGCAAAACATTCCCTCTTGCTTGTGGAATAATTTATCTTGTGCTTAGATAATTTATTTTAGAAAAATAGCACAGTGAATGAATTGCATCACTTTTGTCTTCTTGAATCAATACTCCATCAACCTCTGTATCACTTGAGTCAACACATATTTTAAATGATTGACTTCAATCTGTAGCTGAAAGAACTGGTGCACACTAAATTATGGCCTTAAACATATCAAAAGCCTCCTGAGAGTTTACACAGACATGAAACTTGGTTTTTTCGGACAACAAATTAGTCAGGAGTTCAACAATCATGAAAAAATGGGAGAAACATTTTTAGAGTATCCAGTGATACCCAAAAGTATCATCAGCTGCTTTTACTGATAGGCACGGGAATTCTGAGATAGCCTTGAACTTAATTTATATAGGTTTATCTTGACCGTGTCCTTCTGTATGTCCTAAGAATGAAACACAAGCATTATATAACTCATTCATGCTTAAATTAATTGTCAAATTTGCATCACTGAGTCTATCAAAGAATTTCCGAATGGGCTCTAATTGGTCTTTCCAGGTGTCTATGTAGATAGTGATGTCATCGATGCAAGCGTCACAATTATCTAGACGAGTTGTAATCATTTTCATTAAACATAGAAAAGAACAAGGTGATCCTGTCATCCCAAACGGCATCTCTCATATTGATAAAATCCAGCCATAATTTACTTTGCCCTTTCCGTGAATGGAATTTCCCAAAATCCTTTTAAAAATCTCAAATTTTGTGACACAATTTTCATTTCCAATTTTTTTCGCCGCAGTCGTCGATTCTTGGCAATGGAAATGAATCTGTTTTAGTCACACTGTTCACTTTCTATTGTCGGAGCACTGCAAAAAGGATTACATGGTAAACTCCAATCACATTTACTTGTTTATGTGAAATCCTTCTCCACCAAATAAATTTATATTATATTTATACGTGTTGAAGATATGGAAACAAGTGCTCATGTTTAAATAATAGCTGTTTTAGTACATTGTTTTCTTGTGGCTGTATATATGAAAATATATGGTTCAGAGTATTCGATATTTTTGAACTCCGAAGATTGGTTGAACCAATATCACTATAGTTATATTTAAATATATCACTTAAATTATCACTGTGGGGCAGGTACAACTAACCTGACTATGTGATTAACACGTCTATCTCTATCAATATGCTGCTTTAAATTAACATCACAGGAGTGTTTAATTATGTAACTGAAGCCACTTATTCTGACGTTACAAGAACCATAATACGCATCTTGAAGAGGATTTCTAAGTCCGAGCAAGAGAGCCAACCCTAAATCACCAAGCTGAAGAAAACTCCTTTCTCTTATATGTCTGCCATACTATAATTCGTTTTTGACAAATGCAGGAATAGGTTACAGATAAGCCTTTGGTATCTTCTGATTGGGTGTTTCTTCTATTCGTTTAGTGCAACATGATCCACAGTACGTGCAGACATAACGTTTAATTTTCAGTCAAAAAATATTTATGATGTTGTGATAAATCGTATCGATTCCTGAATGACCAGCTAAAGAATTTTCATTGACGAAACTAAAATTTCCTTCTATACGACTTAAGGATATTTATCAGAGATTTCAATTTCAATGGAATCATCTTTCATTGACGCAAGGCTTGTCTGTTAGAAGTAGATTACAATAACCTTATTCTCAAGCTAGGCCATTACATAGTCACAAATCAGAACCTTCAACGTACAAATAAGTCACCATTTATATGATCACAGGTCCTGAGACTAAGTCTAATGACAAATTTACACAATGCACAACAACAAATCCGCACTCCATTAAAATGAAAACTTTCACTATTAGAAGACTTTGCAAAAAGGCAGAGCACTTGACAATAAAAGACTCCGAGATGCTCCCGGATCTCTGAATTTATCTCTTAATATCGTTATATGGCTAGGCTATGAATCATCACCAACAAAATATACAGAGCCTTTCCACTGAATAGTTCAATAGTCTCCTTAGTTGAGACACACTGGGGTTTGCTAGACCCAGCAAATATACTTTTTCAATACAAGACAGTCTCCCTTAACTCTTAGAAACAAGAGCATTTGAAATAGTTCTGTCTGTATTATGTTGCTTACAATTTAACCTGTATCAATCAACAATATTAACCTGTATCAATCAGTAATAACGTGCCCTTTCTGCGTACAATAAATGTACATAGGAAGTGAAAAGGATTTCTGATAAGTTTTATAAGAAGTTCGATTCCTAATAGTTGTACTAGTCTGATATTTGGAATTACTCGCTCGAGACTGACAAGGTATTTTAACAAACACCTGCTTGGAGGAAGATTTTTCTTAAAACAAATTTAACATTTTAAGCTTAAACATAGTCATTAGCTGTACTGGCTGTATTTTCTAAAATGTCAACCTTGATCTCATCAAGGTAGGTTTTACAATTACTATTGATTCAATTCTATTTCACTCAATATAAGCTGTATGTGGTTATCAGAACCTTTGTCAGCATTCGATTCTGTAAAACACATTTTAAACAAGTGTTTCTTTTTCCCATGCAAACTCAACAAGAATCTGACCAATGTCCATTCTACAATTTAAAGACTTTGAAGATGGGCCTCAGGCACCAAATCATAACCCCTGAAAGTACATCCATTGACCACATCATAATCATCAATTTGTTCTACTGAGAGTACAATGTAGACTTTACAAGCTTTGTTAATAAACACTCTTATTAGCGACAAAGTCAAATGCTCCCTTTGTCATTTCATCAATTTTCTCAACATATGGAAGATATTGCTCTATATCCTTTTGTTTAAAAGGCGGCAGCAAAGAAATATGTTTGGTAGTATCAAAGATTATAGTTGTGTAGAAAGAGAAAGAGTGTTCCCAATTTGCCAGTTCTGATATCTTTAAGTTAGATTTTCACTTTCCTTTCATCCTTTACTTTTTATATTTGCATTTCCCTCTCTTTCTTTTGCATGTGCTTTGTTGTCTCATCCTTCAGTATTTGCAATTGAATTTTACTGTTTCATATTGTTGCATTTGCGTTTCTCTTGTTTCATTATGTCACTGTATTTGTAGTTGCATTACCTTCTGCTGCAGCTTTGTTAAATCACCTTCCATCTGGCTTTTTAACTGCAATTCCATTATTGTCCGGCCCGAACTAGATTAAGAGTTACTTATCAAACCCAAAGGTCATAATATTTGGCAAGCTTATGGAACTCGTCCCTTTTTAAGGAATCTAACCATTCTTGGGTAGGATCTGGAACAAAATCCTCTACTTCAGATGTCATGGTGAAAGGTTTTTGGTTTCACTATAAATTTCCTAGATATGTGAAATTAAAATACAAGGAACTAAGAAAATTTCAACCCAAACTGAAATTTGAATTTATTTTAAAACAAAAACAGTTGTAATCTCTTTGAAATGTTCAAATATTTAAAATAATAAAATCTCTGAAATATTAAATCAAATTCAAATACCGGACAAGCGCCCAATTTGCTTGTTACGACTCTATGATCTTAAAATAAGTAATAAGATAGAGCAAAATCATCAATTTTTGTATAATTGAAAATATGATTAATTTCTCTGAAACATATGTAAGTGAAAATAACTTACAGCATGGCAAATTAAATCTTATAATGTCCAAAAGGTTCTGTCAATTCCAAAAGTAATCCAAACGAGTTCCAAATGTATTCCGAATGATGTTCTATAGTGTACTGATGTATCAAATATACAGAAGAATCACTACGATATAATCCCAAGTGTCTTTAGATGAGTACACAGTATTTCCGATAAAGCTATAAATATTAAAATGTCTTTAAATGAATTACCGCTCCAGATTCAGGAGGTTGTGGGTTCGATCCCCGATCGAGTCATACCAAAGACTTACAAAAATGGTACTGACAGCTGCCTAGCTTGTCGCTCAGGGTTAAGAAGTTAGTGCTAGGACTGGTCGGCCTGGTGTTAGGATAATGTGACTGGGTGGCACATCATGCTACATTGTCTGCGGCATGATGCCCTATCAATATAAACTGCCACACTGCGGACATGATAGCGATATGAACGAACATTATTAAAGCTACGTTAAAAATCAAAATCACATCACATCACAATTTACAGTAACCACGTGACACCTGTTAAATATTCAAAAGTCTTTGAATATTTCGATCACTGTAATTCCAACAAATTATAATATCGAATTAAGCAATCAATCCTATCCACTTAACTCCTCCATGACTAGCAATAATACTAGATATCACTGATTTCACGTAATAACTCTCATACATACAACTAAGCAAAACAGAACGTCGCACATCAATAATTTCAACTGTAAACAGGGTCGCGTGGTTTTCTCTACCTAATGACCTACTAAGTCAACCTGGTCTTTCAATACTCCTGCCCTAAATGCAGATTACGTGATATTTACCTGGATCAATTGTATCATTAGTGCTATTCACCCTTGTTACTTTGGATGAATTTTACGCATTGTGCATGAATGTCTCATCTTTAAAGTGCGAACTTATGTTAATTGGGGCAAAATCATAATTTAAAACGGTGTCAAATAAATGACCTTGACAAAATATATTCATAAAAATAATACACATAATAACTATACAGTTATTTTTAGTAATATGTATGGATAGCCACAATAAGTTATATTGGTCAAGATTTTAATTATTAAAATAAAAGATGAATGTCACAAACACTAAACTATTATCTTCAATTGTTGGGGAATTAGAGAGTTTGAAAAGTGAAATGTTTGATTACCTTAAGAAAAAGAAGTGTAATGTGTTATATTTATATTATTTAAAGGACATACATTGTATACAGAATACAAGTACTTTAAAGAATACACATCTTTTACAGGTTACTGAAGAAAAAATGTCCAATATAAAATTTTATTAAAAGTACAATTCGAAAGGAACTTGAATTTTATTTAGTAATAATTTTAAATATGATATGCATGATTGCAAAGAAATCCTGAAGGAATTTTGACTGCATTTGATGTCAGACTCTCTCAGGACAATGGAATCAAGTTAACGATCTGATAATATTAAATTATAATATTAAAACTATGGTCAAATGATTTCATTAGATGTAAGGGTTTGTGGAAATTTAATAACAGCATTCTTGAAGATATTAAATTTGTAAATGAAATTAAAATTTGCAATCAAACGATTACAATTAAAATATGCTTTATTGCGTTATTAGGGAAGTATCGAATATGTATCAGACACAGATATAAAACTAACTATATCAGACTTTTTCTGTAGATAATCTTTTGATTTATTTCATATGAAAAGAAGGGTAAAGTTAAAACTAGTGCTTCTGTGCAAAATGCTGTATTCGAGTTATTAGAATAAAAAAAACAAGAACTTGAAAAGACAAGGTAATCTTTATAAAGTATAACCTGTCAAAAGCAAATTGTGTAGAGCCGATGACAATTTTCCCATCTTGAAAGTAGAAATTATGTGACCAAATCATTAAACAAAATATTGACAAAATGAAATAAGGACGTTCAGGATATTTTTTTATGAAAAATAAAATATGAAGCGGAAAATGTGATAGAAGGTAAAGACTTAAAGTAAACAAGAAATAAGTGGAAATATAGAATAAAAATAAAATCACTATATAAGACAACCTTATTCTGAAATATAATCTGCGACTATAATGCCAATATTTAAATATTGGTATATCTTCAAGGAGATGAATTTCCATGAACTCGTATACAAAATTTCCACGCCTTTTCGGTTACTTTCATGATGTGACGTCATGGTAGCGGCTCTAGCATCCCGACTGTCAGTTGCCTGAGTAAAAGACAATGCTGTTTTGCATTGTTTATGAGTGAAATAGCTCAATAAGAAAAGGCTGTAGGCAACATTTTATTTCTTTTCCAACAGTTAAAGACTTGAAGAAAGTATGGAAAGATTATTGCGAGTCGATTCCAAAGCAACGCCATACTGCACTCTATGCTCATTACATTTCTCAAAGGAATGTTATGAGAGGGATCCTGAAAAAATGGCTGCTCCATCAAGAATGAACACTTTAACTCCAAAACAAACAGTACGAATTTATTTTCAAATGCTTAACTTTCATTGCGACATCACAGAACGTGACATCGAATCCAGTTTGTGCTGGATTATACCTCTAGGTCGATCTCGTCCAAAAATGTCTGCTTTAAGTTGATTTTGCTGTGTGTACTTCTCGTGACGTGTAAATAATAACCTTCCAAAGAAATATGGACGTATGAAAATCCACATAAAGTGAACAATTGCCATTTAAAGATATGATTAATTAAATATTTACAAATGAAAAATCGTCACTGTAAGAGACTGAATACCTACTGTATGACGCTTACTATAATTCATGATTTTCTTAGATATTTACATTTTTCTGCCCTGGAAATGTGACAAGTGTTGCTATTACTGGTGCAATGACACACTGCGTGGAATTTTTCTTGTGGAATAGCGTGTGGACTGATTAATGAACCACTCTGGTTGGCAAAAGTGCGAATTTTCATTTGCAATCGCATCATTGTTTGATTCAACAGGGGTGATTTAGGGGTATTTGAAAAAAGTTTGTAGGACGCAGGTCTGATATAACGCCTATCCGGTTGTTGCAGGCTTTGCAGTAGCTATTGAGAGTTTGTTAATATATTTTTTGTAGCTAGTGATGTCTATGGCCTGTGTGTCTGTAACAGAAATTAATATTTTAAATTTAATTTCAATAAATGCACATACAGTACCACATTGACATACACTAAAGAAATTATCAGACAGTCATTTCTCACTGACATACACTATAGAACTCATCTGACAGCCATTACAGATTGACATACACATGAGAAATCATCGGACAGTCACTACACATTGACATAAACTATAAAATTTAACGGAGATTCATTACACATGTCACAGACCTGTGTACCGCACCATTGGCTCGCATATTAAGGTTTCCAAATTAGAACTGATGAAAGTCAGAAGTTATAAAGATGTTAATTACTTATTGTTAATTAGTATATTAATCTATAGATGAAATGTGATAATACAGCAATAATATCAAATGTCTGTTCATTTATATTTCTTGTGCATAGAACTTACGTAATTAGGGTCGACAGATCATCTCCTGTCTTCATTAACATATTGGTCTTAATTCGCGATGTTTACAAACAATAACACGTTGCTCTGTAAAATAATGATGAAATATTTCCAGTACGTAACTATTATAACTTTCCTTTTCTAAGAGCGGCGTATCTAGTTATATTCTACTTAGATAATTATTCAGATTTTCAAAAAAGAGTGCCCGATGACCTTTATATGAATAGTGAGGTAGTAATATTAACTGGATGTTTTGAATCTGCCAACTATATCATAAAAGTGCACGGTTGTCTTAATTTTATTGGGAAAAAATATGTGAGAAAAAAATCTATGTCGGTCTTTGTACCAAGGCAAGCAAATCAGTCTCGGGTTTATATTATTTGTCTACCCTTGACCGTGACATCCTTGTTTCGTGCAACCCTCCAACATAGATTCAACTATAAACATTCCCAGTCGCTATCCCTAGTCACACTAAAAAAAAATGTCTGTTTTTAAGGCAGCATTCTTCTTTCACTTACGACATTCTTGTATTAAAAGCATAATATTTATCATATCTTCTCAGGAAGTAACAAAGAATTAGCACATAAAATCCTGATAATGGGATATGAAAAGTATTTTAAAAAATAAAACCTTTAATTTTATAACTTTTGGCATTCAATAAAACTGGAGAAGCAATTCATGAAAGAGGTTGATGTATTAGCATCTCAGTTCCCAAAAATGTCGCACATTCCTGACAAAAAAAGACTTGTATGCCTTAAGATTTTTTTCCCACCGAATTATGTAAGGGCACGTTAACTATTCTCGCAAAATGGCACGTAATTATCCTCGTACAAGAACACTTTGAACGAGTACCTCACTTTCAAAGGGGCGCCTCATTTTAATATGAATTGCAGGGACGGTTTGAGAAATATAGTTTATGTAAAAACTTTGCCATTTTAGCGGATTTTAACTGTAAAGGACACTTACTAAAATAAATGTTTCCGTTCCTTATCGCTCATGGGGGGATTTATTGCTCCGCCTCCCAACCAGAATCTGAATTATTATTATTATTATTATTATTATTATTATTATTATTATTATTATTATTATTATTATTATTATTATTATTATTATTATTATTATTATTATTATTATTATTATTATTATTATTATTATTATTATTATTATTATTATTATCAGTAGTATTAGTATTGAACAAGGACAGTTAAAATTGCATTGCTTGTCATGATGAATGACAAATTTGATTTTATTAAGGAGTGTAGGAAATATTGACAAATGAAAGAACTAATCAAAACCTTGAAGTAAATGTTATGTGATCATGAATTTAAAAAATGGGATAGTGAGCATGTTATAAAACGTATTGTCTTACAGTAATAATAATCCGTGCCAGTTATGGAGAACATATTCCTAGGGGTTTAGGAAATGTAAGCAAATTAAAACCTGTAACAAAGATCTTTAACTGTTGACAACCCACATGCCGCCATCGGAAAAGGGACTGCTATGCCTCTCTTATCAGTAACAAAGGCTGGAAAATAAAATTCGAGTGAAGTTGAAGGGTTAAAATAAGATTACACTGACCTAATCTGACCTACTTTTACGGTACTAACCTGGATAATCTAGATGGGACTAAAAGTACGAGGAGTAGAACTACCAATCTAAACAACAAGAAAAAAAACATCAGCTGAAAGAAACCTCTCATTATGAGGATTTCAGGTACGAAATTGAAGAAAAAAAACCCAAACTACAAAACATGAGAAAAGTCTTTGAGACTATGGTCATGGATCAGACTGCCATGTAATCAGCACAACACAAAATACAATATGCCTAAAGGTTAATACACGAGTACGGCCATGTATAGCCTATCATGTGCTGAAAATGGTGTACTACCCCGAGAAAAACAACCAATTAGAGGAATAAACATAAAAAAGTGTTCTATACATACATTTCTTACAGGAATAAACATAATGTCAATACCTAGCTTGGTACTTGGTCAACGGCTGTTTAGTGCTAATCCATAGCTTGATATTTGATGAGTAGCTGGTGCTAATCCATAGCTTGATATTTGATGAGTAGCTGGTGCTAATCCATAGCTTGATATTTGATGATTAGCTGGTGCTAATCCATAGCTTGATATTTGATGAGTAGCTGGTGCTAATCCATAGCTTGATAGTTGATGAGTAGCTGATGCTAATGCATAGCTTGATATTTGATGAGTAGCTGGTGCTAATCCATAGCTTGTTATTTGGTAAGTAGCTGGTGCTAATCCATAGCTTGTTATTTGGTGAGTAGCTGATGCTAATGCATAGCTTGATATTCGGTCAGTAGCTGTTTGGTGTCAATACATAGCTTGATACTTGGTTAACGACTGCTTGGTGCTAATCCATAGCTTGATATTAGATGAGTAGCTGATGCTAATGCATAGCTTGATATTCGGTCAGTAGTTGTTTGGTGTCAATGTAAAGTTTAATACTACTTGGTCAATAACTGTTTGGTTCTAATCCTTAGATTGATATTCGGTCGGTAGCTGTTTTTGGTATTTATTCATAACTCGGTACCTGTCCTCGCTAATAATTGATATTAAAATAAATCTTCTTAAGACTGACATTATTACTTTAGACCTAACCCCCACTTGAAGTATCCACCCCAGCCCAACACCCCAACCCCTCTTCAACTGTCCACCCAATCTAAATTTAAACTGTTATAATCAGTTCGCCTCGTATCAAAACATTTGATAAATCCTTAAATGACGTATGCATTTCACATTAACTTAGCATAAGACCTGATGTAACGTCATTGTACAGCGTTACTTAGTAACTGATGACGTCCATTCAATGGGAGATGATAGCAAATATTTTTGTTTGTTTTCCATCTCCGCATAAGTATTGCTAAGTTTTCACATCACCTCATGAAAGAAAATGGTATGGGTGAATGTTTCCATGGAACTTATGTACCAACGGAAGTGTTCTAGAAGAATCGAATGAAAGAAAACGGTAGAGGTGAATTTTTTAGCCAGCATATATTTTTAAGGGTCTTGTTTAAAGACCATATAAATAAAACTTTTCAGGAATCAAGCATAATCCGTTACATGGTTTTACGTATATGTATAGAGAGGTAAGTGTATATACCTGGCTAGAGTAGTTATTCTAAACATTTGCTACGCCTTCGTCGCTCGTCTTGTCAACGCCGCGTCAGGGGTTCGGTACTAGGTATCGTATATTGTCATGCTACTTAAATCCCATTATGATGCTACTCTCTGACACAGATTAGGCCACAGTGATAGGCTTACTCGAATTTTGCTGAGACGGGTGATAGAGCTGTTGGGGTTGTGGTCAGCGTATGGCTGGTTTATCGCCTTGTCTTGTCGAGGACTCATGATCTATATGCAGTCCATGTCTATCAGCTTCTATGTTTGCTAGCCTGTAATCTATTGCATGGCATTCTAGCTCATCCAGTTAGTGCTGAAGTAGTGAGAGGGCTGCAATCCATAGTTTGTCATCGAGGTGGCATGGAAAGCGTTGAATACATCCCCCAGCAGGATAAAGTCCGTTTTCACGCAGATCTCAAGATAGTCTCTCAGATTTCGACATTCGTGTTTCTCCCAAAACGACGATCGTGCTCATAAGTACTGTCTGCCCGGAGGAAACGCCATGTACTTCTCTGTGCTAATTGGGGATAATGCTGATTATAGCCTTTTTGCGTTGTGGGTAGAGGCGATTTTCCCAGCTTAAGATGCTGACCGCAAATCCATGTTTTCAAACGTGAACTAACGGACATAGACAGCCTTACCAGGAAGCTGACTGTACTTGTCTGGCTGGTTAACAATGTCAACCGTGGAGTACAGAGAGGACAAAATTGTACACTAAAAGAAGCGGTTGTTAGCATTTTTTTCACATTGGTGTCAAGCGGGTCGGAAAACACTGTGATGCAGAAATATTGCTTCACTTGCGGGACAGGTGATATTGCTAGATATGGAGTTCTGGTTACATCTCAAAGTGCCAGCCAGAGTCCTCACACATGTATGTTTCGAATGGCTTGCGATACCAGAACTTGACATCATCAAACCTAACGGCGTCGGTGGAAGAGATGCGGAAATAGGCTGTAACCTGGTCGGATTCCTGCTGGCCTAACGTGGTTTGTCTAGTTTTGTTGCAATTACGAGGATGAGCTTTATCCTGCTATATTTGCTGATCTCCATGTCAAGTTTTCTCACCACGTCGGGGAATACTGCATCGAGAAAGTCATTTGCGTTTGTTTCAAGGTTATGTCTGGTGGGCACCAGCGCATGGAAGTCTTTTATGACCGTGGTCTAAACATCTATCAGCGGTACTATTCCTGTCTGTGTCGGCAAGTCCGATGTTATAGGTTTGCTTGGTGGCTGACTGGAAAGAGCGGAGAGCGGGGACGAAGGAAGTTTCGGCGGAGGTCAGATGATTGTAGTCTGTCGCCGCTGCCCATGGATTTTGTCTCGTTGCATCCACTAACAACGCTGCTTCATTTGGGTGAGTTTCATGGGTGATGGTCTTATAGCTAACTATGACCAAGCTCAACCTCGTCCATGTTGTCTACTTTACCTGCTATAATGGCTAATTGAGAAAAGAATCAAGCTGCAGGTATGAACGTATTCAATGTCTGTTATGGTTTCTAAAAATAACTTTTAGTGGCGGCTCGTTGAGTGTGTGCCGTTCGTGTTAATTAAACCTCTGGCAGTTGTTGTTTTAACTTTCATCTTTACATATGACAAGGCTTGCTAACCTACTTAGAGTTATCAGCACTTTACCGTTCGTCTTTCTGACGTCTACTACTATACATAAGACCACCAGACTATTCGCAATTCCCATGGTCTAGTCTAGAACCAGTTCCACACTTCAGTATAGGTGACAGTAGAGGCTCCCACCTTATCTTTAGCTCTGTGTGCGTTACAATATTTACAAACATGTGACTTTGCTAGAAGCCCCTTCCACACACACCCATTCTAGTCATGCAATGTTTTCTTGCCGCATATGTTATGCAACGTAATTGCTTAATTGCATACACTTAGCTAGCACGTACCTTGTTTTCTAACTTCAAACGTCCAATTAGGATCTGTGGCGTGATAGCCCCCACGTCCGACATGAACGCTAGTCGCCAAATGTTTTCTAAATCTATTTTCGAATGTTAGTTGGAAAATGTTAACTACGACCGAACTATGTTTCTCCATCTTGTTATAATATAATTATTAGTCCCACAACTATCTTCAATATTCCACCGTCATGTTACAGTATTTAACTTTTATTTAAAAAATGAAAAATTATTCTGATCTGATATCTATTATTTATCGTCGTATAAATGTTTGCCAATATTAGGATGTCCATTGTTTTATCACTTGTTTGTCTCAGGAACGAGAAATGAACCAGGACTCTCAAAAACTGGCCGATCTGGGACAGCACAGTAGAGGAATACCACCAGAAAACCCAGTCTTACGAGAAACAAAACACAGCGGTAAAGAAGAGGTGTCCGACATCTTTTTTCGTTCCCGGCTACAAAAATCATTAGGTTTGGCCCAACCTGGGCTCAGTGAGAACGTGCAACGCATACATTTGGAAAAAAATCAGGTTGGCTTTTATAGAACGATTGTTGAAGCGTCCTTCATGTCGTATCACCATTGAATAGAATAAACTGTTAAATTTTGACTATGCAGTGTTGAACGCTTAAACATTTCGTGCATCGTTGGTTTTGTGTTGGTTTTTTTTTTCTGTGGTGTGTGGGTGTTTTACTTTTCAAGTGAGCATAAGAGGTTATAATAAGGTATTAAAATAATTGTTACAATAATGGAAAGAATACATCAAGTAATCTCAGGAAGGCAGAAGATGTCCATTTTATGTAGCTGGACGGCATGCTGAGTGATTTCGTGTTTTGAAAAGAACATAATACACAACCGTGTCGTTAATATGTTTATCAGACTGCCATGAGAATGCTTCGAAGATCGATCCTTTCACCACGATATATATATATATATATATATATATATATATATATATATATATATATATATATATATATATATATATATATATATATATATATATATATAACTGGCTTGGAGAATATAGTGCAGAAATAGACAGGAAGTAATTGACACAATCACAGTTATGTAAGCTAGAACTTGACCAAATTTTTTAAACTCCTTTTTTTTACAGGATTAAGTAGCACCTGTCAGTTGTCAGCTACTGAGTAAGCCCAGAATGGACAATCTCACGTTTTGAAACCACCCACTTTCATAATTACAAAAATAAATGCATTAAAAGACAGGCACGCAAAACTAACCATAGTTTAAATGGACTACTTAAAAGTGCACCAACCCCTTCTCCGTGACGTATACAAGCTTCTACAATGGACCATTTGAACCCCAGAGAGAATCTTCACTAAACAAAATCGGAGATATTTCATATATAAGACGGTCCCAATTATTGCTTTCATCACATCTCAGATTTATCCAATATATTTATCACTCTGGAAGTTATATTTTAAATGAAAGAGTAAAAGTAGAGTTGGGGAAAGAATGGCAATCCGCCTATGCTTGAACCGGTTATCATGTTTTTTTTTCCCCTCCGGTTGTACGTACTATAAAACTAATGGTACATTGGTAATTTCCGTTAACGAAGAATGTAATGTAAGGAGATTCCCCGTAATCGTTACAAATTGATATTCACGGCATTTTTTTCACTTTTCATATATTATTATCTATAAATTCCTTTTATTCACATGTGTCACTTATGCTAATATGATGGCCGACTGTAATATTGTGAAAGAGATTCAGACCAAATCCAACGTTTGGAAAAATTTAATATGTGATTGTTAGTAATTTACTGGTGTATATAGATGTATTAAGTATATGTATTCATTTCTAAGACTGAGAATGATCCTAAGATTTTCAGGAGAGAAGTTGTTTTGTTTTGATTTTACGTAAATTCTCGAGTTTACTAAATCTTTTTCTTTTTAGTTTATTTAGTTAGCGTGTAATTTGTGTTACTTGCTTACTCTGATAAATATCCTTTTTCCGGGTGTCTGGCATCCCACTTACAGTTTCCCTGTTTAAGGTGTCTGGCTACCACTCAAAATTTCCCTATCTAAGGTGTCTGGATTCCCACTCAAACTTTCCCCGTCTATGGTAGCTAGGTTGAAGTATCAACATTTCATACAATCCCTCTAATGTCTACACAGTGTAAGTTATACAACAATAACATACACACAGCAAATTTATATTCAATAATGTAATGACCATTTAATTGTCAGGTGGGGTGGGGTGGGGTGGGGTGGGGTGGGGTGGGGTGGGGTGGGGTGGGGTGGGGTGGCGTACGATGTTCTATTGAGCGTTGTTTTTGAATATGTTTTTATCACGATAATTATTTTTAAATCATTTAATAGATGTAATATGGTGTTATTTTGCTATAAACATAGTCATACATCTTTGCAAGCTATTGACAGACGGTAAAATAGTCAGGCCCATGTCTCAAAACATTAGATTGCTGGTCCCTAATATAATAATATAATATAATGTGGTACATATTGCGGTATGTTCAGAAATACTGCGGTATACGCATTTTCGCTAGCCTAGGTTCCGATATGATAACCCTATCTACGCCTTGGCGGATCGTACAAATATACTGATGTATTGTCCTAGCGACATCTATTCAATTTTGTGCGTTGCCTCCCTGAGGATGTGATGCCAATTAACCAATAGCGTTGATCATTGTTCATCGAACATAAATAGTGGACGCAATTGACCAGGAAATTATTTACGTTTAACATCGACAGTATGACTACGTACAAGCCACTACGGGTCTATTTGAGTGAAATGTATTTGGGCAAACATGGACCAGCAGTAAAACAAATTGCCTTTTTATCAGTGCTACGTATCTAGGCTCTTACGAAAGTTAATAAGAAAAGACTGAAAACAACAAGCATTGTAAAATTTAACAAATAATTTATTTCCCTAGAAAAACAAGGTAAAAATGAGAAAATGAACATACGAATCAAGTCAAAAATTAATCCAAGAATTAAAAATAGAACTCCTGTTATTAAATAGTCCTAAATTAATCTGAGTTCGAGTCCCTATGAAATCAAAATAGAAGGCGATGATGTCGCAACCTTTAAAACTTAAATGTGTCAACAGTTCCTTGTTGAATCACAGAAAATATTTTTCCAGTCTTTAATTCCGAAAAAATTTCAATGAATGTTTTTGTCCAAGAATTTAGTATTAAGTGCTTGTATATTTCCAGGGAAAAGAATCAATTAATTCCATACAAAATTTCAACTCAAACTGGTCACAACAAAACACGATTAAAAAGTGTCAATGGTTTAGAGCCCAAACTTAACAGATTATATCAAGAAAATAGTTATACACTAATTTAAGACGCACAACATAATCCAAGATAAAAGTCACACGGTCACCATTCCAGAAAAAAATAGAAGCTTTTTACATGCATAACATCATGCACTCCCAGTATGGCCTAACTTAAATTAATGATTTTTACTCTGGGAATGAATAAAAAAAACAATTAAAAAAAAGTTTTTCAGAACCCTTACTGGTTCTGATTAAATGTCAGCAACTCGATGAAGTGTTTATATTATTAGGTCAAACAGAACGGAACTGAATTTCTGGTCAATGTCAAATCCAGTAAACAAAGTTACCTTATAATAAAGAGCATGACATGCAATAAAAAAACTTTAAAATAACAAACAAGTAATTAAATTACATATACATAACAATCAGATTCTTGTGCTACCCTTGTCTCGTTCATGTAGGAATAGTATTCAAATTTGAACAACTTAATTTTGATTGGATGCGGTGGATTTCCGCTGAATACAATGTTATTTGCAGATCCAAAGCATAAAAATATCTGCATGATACTCCAAGGTGTAGACAGGGCTACCAGACCGGTACCTAGGCCAGCAAAGATGCGGTATATACAGCTGTCATATGTATGACAACAGTCATGCAAAAATCCATCAAAGGAGATGTGTGGCACTGTATTGCCAAGTGGTCTAATATACCAAGGGATAAATGGACTGATTCAGATCAGCACACAAATCATGTCCATAGACATGAAGCCAACGATTTCAAAAACAGACCAGAATACATATTTTATTTTCCTTTTTACAGGCACCAATAACACTTGTACTAAATAAACACGAGATGGTTATACCTGAAGATGAAAAGGAACTCAAGTCACCCGAGAGTGTCTTGAGACAACTTTTACCACAGAAATCAAAAGTTGAGAACGAATCAGGAAGCTGTAAGTATGAAATGTCAATCTGCTTGGTTAACTTGAGTCTTTTCCTTCCAATTTTTCTCGTGACCTTGATACAATCCTCCACTTTGTTTATTTTTAGGTAATAAGAAAGAAGTCTGTATTAGTATACAGCCTTGCAACTAAAAAATCGACATACAGTATACATCCTTGAGACAACAAATAAATAGAAGTCTATTATAGTATATATCGTTGGAATAACAAAGAAGTATATGTATATTATAGTATACGTCTTTGGGACAACAAAGAAATAGAAGTTTATTATAATATACATCCTTGGGCCAACAACAAAATTGATGTCTGTTATAGTATACATCCTTGAGACATAAAGGAAACAACGTGTTGGAAAAGAAATGCATTCCAGTTGCTAGATTTTTCATTTGGAAACAGCCTCGTCTTATATAACAAAGCAGATCAGATTCTTTCCTGTTTTCCATGGACATGGTTTCATATTTTACAAATTCTTGTAATGTTTCAGTGTACAAAACAGATCATTCTCCTATAACTTTAAGCTTATTATTCTTGACACGTCCCAGATGTAGGGTATCATGATAAAGGTAATAAAAATGGTTGAGTGCAAGAAAGGCTATCACATAATGGTCAGCCCAGTTTTGAAATTCTTAAAATGAAATTAGAACAGACGACTGAACATCATCATCGTCGTCGTCATCAT
The DNA here is from genome assembly GCA_016746295.1 of Potamilus streckersoni. Lineage (NCBI taxonomy): Eukaryota > Metazoa > Mollusca > Bivalvia > Unionida > Unionidae > Potamilus > Potamilus streckersoni. The sequence goes on from JAEAOA010001816.1 coordinate 2,081,530, forward strand.
CATCTTCGTCGTCATCATCATCATACTCATCATCATCATCATCATCATCATCATCATCATCATCATCATTATCACTCAGTCAGGCAGGCAGTCAGTCCCGTAGTCTGGTAAACCATTGGGACACGGAACGAGACCGAACAACAAGCTTCCTCCATTCCTCTCCATTTTCCGTCTTTCTCAGTGAGTCGCTCAGTGACAAACCTTTCCACTTCCGAATGTTGTCTTCCAATTTTTATTCTTTGCCTGCCTCTCTTTCTTTTTCCTTGTACAGTGCCTTGAAGGATTGTCTTGGCCAGTCATGACGATCGTGAGACATTCCCATATCACTGTAGCTTACGTTTTTTTTTCACTGTGGTCAGGAAGTCTTTGTGAGGTCCAATGGCTTGTCTGATCCTTTGCCGTATTAGTTTCATTGGGGACACGGTCTTTGCATGTGACGCCGAGGATCTTTCGGAAGCATCGTATATCTGTCATCTGTATCCTTTCTCTAAGGCAGCTGTTATGGTCCATGATTCACAGACGCAGATAAATATAGAGATCACCAATAAGCGCATCAGTCTGACCTTTGAACTAAGTGCGATGTTCTTGTCGCTCCAGATGGGCTTCACATTTGTCGGCGCTGATATTGTCTGTGTAATCCTGGAAAGTGCTTAAAGCTTTGATCCTTCATCTGTTATAATTGCCACCTACCCCGTCTACTTAAAGCTGTAGAATGTATCTAGTTTCGTATCTTGGATAATAATGCTAATGCCCTTGGTATATAAGGTCATCAGTTTAATCTTCGCTGCACTGATTTCCATACTATAGGTTGCAGAGGTATTGTCGAGGATCTCTACTAAGCTAACTAGTTCTTGCACATTTCCTGTTAATCCATCAATGTCGTCTGCCCAACGTAAGTTATTGACTATTCTGCCTCCGATGCTTACTTTCCCTTCATGCTTTTTAAGCGTGTCAGCCATAATTCTCTGAGAAATCTGTTGAATAGTAAGGGATAGAGCAGACAACCTTGTCTGACTCCAGCTGTCGTTCTGAACCAGGCCCCTATGATGCCGTTGAAGTATACTGCACTGATGGTCTTGTCATAGAGGAGCTCTATTACTATAATGAAGCTAGCATTGATATTGTACAACTTCATGTTCGACCACAAGACTTGACTTCATACCATACTGTCAAATGCCTTCTTGAAAGCCACAAGGTCGTGGTACAAATCTTGCTGGTGTTGGATGTACTTCTCACCCAATATCCTAAGGTTTAAGATCAGATCTGTTGTGCTGCAGCATGCTCTGAAACCTTGGCAATGATCTTTCAGCCTGTGGCTTTAGTCTGTTCAGCATTATCCTCAACATGATTTTGCTTGGATGGCTTATAAGACTGATTGTACGGTGGTTTTCACACTGTTGCAAGTTGCATTTCTTGTGGAGGGTGCAGATCAGTGATTGGATCAACGACGATGGCCATGCTTCTGTTTGCTAGATCTTTTTGCAGATGTTTGCGAGGGCGTTAATTATTACTTCTCCCCCTGCTTGTACCATTCAGCTGAGATGTTGACCACTCCTGCTGTCTTCCTCTTTTTCAGTGATCCCGCTGATGCTTCTACTTTGTCACGTATGATAGGGTGGTAGTTGTTGTTAGTTACTGAAGGGACGTTCAGTACGCCTAGATCTATTGTGTTTCAGTGGTAGTAAAGATTTGCGCAGTACTCTGTCCATCTTTACAGAATGTCTTTTTCTTAAGTGAGGCAGTTTCCTGCTTTGTCATGTAAGGAGGTAACTGGCCGTTGTTTGTGCTTGTTAGATCTTGATCAGTTGCTCAACAGGCTCAATATTTTCTGATTCTTAAGCTGATGTTGGTGAGCTCGTTCGTAATAATTTTGATTATTGTTTTAACATTAGATTAACAAACTGTGTATGAATTTTAGGGAGTTTGATTTTGATGACCGCTGAAGTTCACAAAAGCCATTGATTGTTCTAATTATGTGTCTACGACACTTTGTAAACGCGGTTACATAATTAGTATAATCAGATCTGAACATAGCCATTTCATCATTGATTGTCATTAACGAGGTATTCATCGGAATGTTGCTGTTCATGTATTTGTTCCTTACAGCTTCATCATTTGATTCTGGTTCTTTAAAATTAGCAATAGTATTTCCTCTCATGTTGAGAGCAAAGTCATTGCATCACCGGCTAAAGCATGATACTTACTGACCTCAGCTCTGATCGTGTAGTTGTTGTTGTCCACATATTTTGTTTTTGTTGACACCTCATTGTCTGATTTTGGTTCTCTCGCATTAATAATTGTATTTCTGCTCATATTGAAATCGCCATGCATTATATATGTCTAATTCTTCTAATATGTTCAGCAATTGCAATCTTTCCCATGATTGTAATAATTGAATCCGTCGACTATTTAATTTTATCGGTTTTAGAAAAAAAAACAATAAGTTCTCTTCGATCTCAGCTGGACATCATATAATAATATATGTCAAGGGGATATTGTGGGTTTTTGTAACCGTCCCTGCTGATTCTGAAAAACAGCAAATTCATTTTTGTCAATATTGTTGAGACAAAAATGATCAGTAAGTTCATATTGTGTTACATATTTTGATAAATCAATGTCATCTAGGGCTTGCCTTTAGCAGATTTTCCGTAAATATCTACCATTGTAAAACTATTAAAAGTGTTTTAAACGACGTTGGACCGATGTGCCGTCTTGTGATATACTCATGCACGATTTTAAGCAGTGGCGCTGATGACCTTGACACGGTTTTAAGTACTTAAAGCACTTCTAGAACGCATATCAGTGGATCCGTTGTTGTTTGTGATGATAATGTTAAATACCAGATTAATTAGTATGGCACCGGCTAAGCTACTATACAGTAAAAGTTCTTTAGGTGATTCAAATCCATACGGATCGAAATAAACTTCCATCGATATTAATGATACCGGTTTCAACATGGTTTAGATTTTCTGTTAATAGATCACGCATGAAAACATCTCTGAAGTTTGTATCTATAATAGCCGAACAGGAACAAGTAGGTCAAAATTGGACATGGGGAGTTTTAGCGAAACGTCTGGGCAGTCACAGACATTGACCTTACCGACATCCTGGTATTTTTTAAACCGTGTCCCGTTATCTGAGGTGTGTATGCCCTGTTCTGTTGCTTTTTTCAGTGCCATACCGGAAGCTGTTCTAAGGGCACCAAGTGCAGCTGCTTTTTCAACAGCCGGAGCCGCTGTTGAAATTAGTGCTGTTTTAACACCGCTAGAAACGGAAATATACTGCCAAATTTTGTTGTGTCACTGATCGCTTCGTAGAAAGATCAATGTTCACAACAGTTCTTGATTTCTTAGCACCATTGCAGTATTTGAGATGAAGTTCGCTCAACGATAGTTTATTTGGGCCCTGTAACACCTGTGATGTCCGAGTTATTTTTGCCCAATATTCTTCGTTGATGCCATTTGCAGCTCTTTAATCTGACTGGGTGTCAGAGTAACATGTACCTTATGATATGACATTATAACATCATGAATGATCTAATTAACGTTGCATATTTTCTACAGATGTATAAATGACTTATTCATCCACCAAAGCCTTCAATCAACATTGTTTTGTCTGACTGACAGAATAACAGCGATTGCTCTGTAATTAGCAATAGCACCGAAAATGACTAACTACCTAAGCATAACTAAGTGTTCGAGCAAGAAATAATAAATAGGATACAATGACGTAAAATCTCGCTGTGATATCCGCAAACCAGAATCGGCATTCTGATAACGACCTATAAGAATTATCAAACCATGATAATGCGTGTGTGTCTGTGTCTTTGTGTGTGTGTGTGTGCAATTTGGTTTCTGAACGTAGCTCTGACAATTTTTTCAGTCATTTAACTACGATATATGCAGTGCGGATGTTATAGTGATGTCTATCACTGGGGAAACATGCGGAAGACATGTAGAATGATGTCACACAGTCACATGATCCTGACTCCAGGTCCGACCAGTCCTAAAATTAACGTCTTAATGCTGTGCGCCAAGAGAGGCATCTCTTAGTGCCATTTTTATTTCTTTGGCATCACTCGGCAGGGGATCGAAACCACAACCTTTCGCATCCGAGGCGGACGCTCTGGCCACAAGGCCGTCGGAGCCGTCAAACGATGCAGCTTAATTATTCTCAAAATACAATAAAACTTCCTCAGATGGTTTTTGATGATCATGTATCCTCAGAGAGACTTCAGAAACTCCAAGCATTTCAAACGCCATTGGGTTTCGTACCTACTAGCCTACTCTGACGTTATCATGAAATGCTATCAATATATGTCGTGGCGCTGATACTTCCTGCCATGATGTTATCTACCATGCAAATGACCCAGCAACGTTACTCTGTATATTGTCTATGGTCATCGGCAACCATAACAACTTTGACTTTCCGCCGTTGTATATGAAAGAAAGCAGCCGTTGTTTTCAACGAGTGATGGTGTCATTGTCGGCATCCACACGAAAGTTTTCTCAGTATTACTTTACTAGCATCACTAATAGGGCGCCAGATTGCATCATTGTCTGTGGCTTTTCTGACAAGCGCAGTTGTGTGCTTAGCACCAAAAATAAATTTTCTATCATTTCCGCAGAATGTAAAGATGTGATGCAGTGGAATTGCAAATAAAAATGCTTTGTTGTTGCCCTTTAACATTAACCGCCGAGGTTGAAAATCCCAGATTAAATTTTGGATTGACACACTGCAGTGTCTGAAAAGCAGCCACAGGTCATAGTATCGTTTCAGCTGCTAAAACATCGACCTGTGCTAATTGCACCACGAGATGCTGCCTATCGTCAAGGTGGTCATCAATGTTATTATAGAACATCATTGATGGGCCTGCGGACCGTGAATGATCATCGGAGTATTGACGTGGAAACATCAATATTTTTCAAACATGATTTAATGTTTTTTCTTCATCGATCATATACGTGGAACTGTTAAATAAAGTCATATCGCCGTTATTAACAAAACCACCTCGCATTTCAGCTGCATATGGTGCATCAACTGCTTTCAGACGTCTTCCTTTGATCTAAATGAATGCCTCGGAGGGTAGAAAATATCTGCTTGTATCCTGCACTTGTAGCTCAATTCGTCCACGTGCATCAAGTACACGTGCATCATAAGAATAACACTGATAATCACACACTGATTAATCTTTGAGGACTGGCGCGTCAATGTCAAATGCTGGATCAGATACACGTTTAATCATCTTTATGATATTTGCTACAACTAAAGCGACGTTCCAACAATTGATCAATATCGCCAACAATGACGGACCAGACCACCCGCTATCATGTTTGCTGTTATATTCTTTTTTCTATCTCATCTGCGATTCTCTTTATCGGTGATGGCACTCCAGTTAATTCTTTCAACCGCTCATTTGCTGCTTAATTTATTATTTTAATCACACATACGCATCACGTCGGTGCTAGGCATTTTTACTGGAATACTTGGTTCGGTGCTGGGCAGTTGTTTTGTTGGAATACTTACGATTGAATGCTTCAAATTCTGATGTGGTTTTCATCGTACCAATCTTGTGCGTCTGTCTTTGACCGCCGAGAATGCTTTATCAGTAAGATTACCAACAGTGTCAATAGCCTTATCAAAAAGAACTTCAATGGCTTTCTTACCTAATTGTTTTACAATCGGGATAGCTTTTTGGGCTATCCTTCTGAATAATCATTGAACAACGTCGTCGAGTCCATATCCATAGATCATTTTATAAACCAGTAATCGTGAATTTATCACCTTGACGTTTTCAGGTCTACATAAGGCATTGTGTATAATCATGTTATTCTGTTATCGCTGATCCAATTGATCACTCACTGTAGTAATCGTCGGTAATTTCATCAATCCGCGCCCGATACATGCCACTGTCCATCACGCCACCGCTAAATAAACGCTGACAAATAGCGGCTGCTTCGTTGATGATTTCATGTGAATTGTCGCCTGCTCATCTTCCGCCAAACAAACTTTCTAGTCGATCAACATCAGCGTGGTTGTTTATAAACATTCTCAAATATTGACAAATTATACATGTGGGCTGTCATTATATTGGTTATAACTTTGTCCATTATCAGCAATGTAAGTCATAAGAATATATATATATATATATATATATATATATATATATATATATATATATATATATATATATATATATATATATATATATATATAATTTATTGTAAATAAGACTATTTGTGTATTTCATTTTACCTGAATATTCTGCAGCACGGGATAATTATAAATTGTCTGAAACGATTTTATTTTATCGTCAATAGCAGGTATTTATATTAGGTTTTAACATATACCTTTCGAAATCGTGGTAGCGTATTGTAACGTCCATAGATTTACAAAACATTACGGGTATACTTCGTGGGTTCGAGCCCGGACACGGCATATTGCTGACTGGTTTACCTTAAGATTATTTAAGTGGTGACTACAGCCAAGCTCACTGAAAATTAATTGTTCGCCACAACCCGAAAGGCTTTGGGGTTTTTGTATCCTGTGCATTTTGTAAGGGTAGGGGATAGAGGTTGGGAGTAAAACAATTATCAATTGTCGATGAAAGTCTTAACGTTAGAGTTCGTGGCCGACAGACCTGAATTTCTTTTTAAAATGCTAATAAAAGCATTGAAATATTAAAGCGATTATGTTAATTAAATTTTTAAAAGAAAAATGCCAATTACGAATTAAAGCCAAAATGCTAATTAAAGCATCAAGAGCAATAGATGTTAATACAATCAGTAAAGCAAATATGCTAATAAATTGCGTCATCTTTTAACTTGGTCTGGCCACCATATTTATGTTACCCCCATGTTTTTCATATCAACTAAAAATATTCACATTTGATAGCACATCAAAAAACCTCACGATGTGTCACATATAGTTTATGTTAATGTTCGTCGACCATTTCAACGGTTCCATATATTTCTACGTCATTAATTTCTGGTACCCCTTAGGTCGGATGACCCCCTCCAGCTGCTGACAATTTGCAAGATGAAAAACGAGCCCTGTTCAGTGGAAGAATACTTGTCTCATGATATTCTAAATTTTACTGATATTAATAACTTTCATTCCTAATACAAAATGGCGGTCAAATGGAACGTCATGTGTCAAACATATTTTTGATACGTCAAAAGCACGTACTAATAAATTTAATTAAATATTTCTCAATTGTTTTTTAAACATTGATCACTAGAGAAGAAAAAAATATTTTCACAAGGTAACACTCTTACATATATAAATTCAGACGAAAGTTTACTCTTAAAAAATAAGAGTTTGAAATCTGTATAAAAAACATGGCAAATTGTAGAATAAATAAACTTTAGTAAAACATTAAGTACAGTCAAGGTAAATAAGATGCCAGATAAGTGATCAAACTAAGTTCAACAATCTCTGATTTTAGCAATGAAGTACGCATAACATAAAACTTAAATTTCACTTTAAAATTCAGAAACATTGCAGCAAATCAAATTTGGGGGAAATATATTTTCATTAACAACGTTACATGTACTTGCTGTAATTAGGAAGCTAAAAAGAAATATTTAAAAATACTTATTTGATGATTGTCCAGTAATCGAACAGTTCTGAAGATCCTTATTAAAGGGATTAAAAATTACATAACAACTATTATGATTTCAAAAAGAGATGTTTTCTTTGGGACTGACAAGTTTAATGACCTAATTAATTTTTATTGCAAAATACCTCGATAAAGAGTCCCTATGCTTCAAAACTCCAAATTTAGAAGTTACAACAAATAATGTTTATGTTAATCACTGGAGCAGTATTAAGCAGTGCTGTATTATATGAAGTACTCGTTTCAGAAAAAGCGGACCCATGTTTTTTTTTTTAACTTCAGCATTTTGTACAATACGACAGTCAAACATTCTACCCAAGTTGGTGCATACAATTTGTTAGTTACTCACGACGGTACTTACCACGGGTTGTCGTAGCAATCAGGAAACACGAGAAGTTATGCCTAAATCGATATTTACTTATTTTATTTGTATTTCTTTTCTTTAAATTGTTTGAACATTTCTCTGTTTACAGATTCTCGAACACTGAAAAGAAAAATTGTCTCCACTGATGCTGACCAAAGCAGAGCAGGTAAATTTAGTTCCAAAGAAAAAGGCTACCACCATGACTTCCTATGTCAAGAAGATGGTCGTATCTTGTCCACAAGAGCTAAGACTTCACATAATTATGAATCTTCGTCCACGTCAGAGAGAATCTCCCCGACAGAAATAAATATAATTCTTCCAACAGATTCCAAAAGAATTTTACCAGCTGAGCAGAAATGGATCTCCCATACATACCCTCAAATGGCCCTTTCATCAGGACTGAAAATTATTTCCCCAGTAGAAGTTCAGATTCAGCAACCTATAGGGGTTCAAAAATGGAACCTGCCTCAATCTTCCGAGCCCGATTTTAAATTTCAATCTTTAAAACCTGCAAGGGTAATTCACATTCCAGAAACAACATATGTCTCTTCCCTTTATGTAAATAAAGATGACGCTTTATTCCTCCAAGATTATGATCGTTGTGCAGTATCTTGGGAAGATGCGTTTGGAAATACAGTGGAACAGCCAATTACACACCAGACGACATCTGCAATGCCATGCCAACGCGACACTATGGCTACAAATGACGTGGAGAATAGGCACTTGGCTGGTGCCGAAACCATTAGAGGTTGTAAGGCAAATAACAGGCTTAGTCCACAAAACGTTGCTCCAAACCAAGAATGTAACGTAGCTTCAGATTCAAGGGACAAGTCGATTCTTTCATCTGGCTGTAATTATCAGATGACAGCAGAATGTTTTCGTGATCCTAGGCGAGATCGACCTCATTCATATAAATCCAGTGAACAAATGTCAAGTACATTTGAAGATGAAATATTAAATCAATCCGGCAGAAGTACCCTTCAGCGATTGCATGATCAAATCATCTTTCACCTGTCAGACCCGCAGTCTTCTAATTATGGACCAATTCACGTCGGCTCAGAAATGAGAAGAATTTCTGCCGATTCGGAAAGAGATGTGATTTTGTACGGGAGGGATGTTATGGCTCCAAATACCACAGCAGATGTTGTAGATCACATTCAACCAAGCATACCTAATCCACCCTCTTCTGTGTTAAAGGAAATTGAGTCCGGTCCAGATTTGGCGGTCGTCAGCGACTGGACAGCAGATAATTTTCTCGATTTATGGGATAATTCTGAGCTGTTAAGTCAGTATGCTGCAAAGGCTGATATTAGTGATGCTGAACTGGATCATATAACAGGTATTCCACTTTTTGTCAGTGTATTATTTATTTATTAAGAATCCAGAAAGGATGGGTCAAACGTATTTTGCTTTAATGAATGATACAGAAGATTTGTATTCCTCACACATGTAAATAGTTTAAGATTTACAGATATGCGAAACATTTTCATAAGTCTTTCTATTACTGAATAATTTAACTGAATAATATAGGGAATGGGAATACAGTCAACATATCAAATCAGCTGCCCATTTGTTAGTTGCCAATTATGTATACATGTATGACTTAGTCAACGATATAACGAACGATTCTAAATTACAGAAGTTAAATGAATATATATCTTACAAACTCTATAAGAGGGGAGAATTATTATTGAAGAAAATAATTCAAGAAATTGTTGGAATCGAGTTCTTGATGACAATAAATTGAGTCATGTAATCACTACATGACTATAAGCCAATCCTTTCTATAACGGCCGCATGAGACCAACTCACGAAAATCACGGAATACATTGAAACTAATACTGGTCAAAGTTCCTGTCAATCTCTGAGCACCGATTTTTTTGTTGTCTAACTGGTCTCCTTTCAGGATTGGGTGTGAGTCATAACGAAGTAGGCAGCTTTGATCAACCACGAGAGGAATCCCCATTAAACTGTATAAAAGCAACGATGACCAACCTGGAAACATCTGGTTCTACTGTTGTTAAAACATTTCCACCATCAGATAAAAATGTACAGATTGATGCACAAACAAGAAACCAGCCAAAAGCAACCCACAGCCGATTGGAGGGACCATTGGAATCCTCTAGGATTATGTTTAAAGAACCAAGTCAGATCCTAGTATTAAGAGAGTTAATGGCTCAGCAAGAAGCACCTCAAGAAGCAGACACAGAAGAGAAAGCTGATTATTATTCAGATAAAAAATTACGGATCGAAAATTATCGTAGAAGTCTGTTTAGGGATGCCAGTACTCAGACGGAACCGTTACCAGTGAAAAGCGTTGCAGATAAGTGTCAGCAAATACCTGAGTCTAGCATCAGTGTTCAGACACCTACATATTTAGAGGTGCTTGAGTATGGTGTTGGTTTATTTGAAGATTTGGATGAATAATTCATTCATCATAATATATTTTGAAGAAAAATGTAACTTGTGTGTTTGTTGTTCTCTTTTTGTGAACAATCTCTCATTGAACCAAAAACATCCTTCAAAACTTGAAAATAAAACTTAATTTTATCTTTAAGAAATTTCATGTAAAGATTTTCCTCAACGTGAGCTGTACGAATAGACTCGACAACTTTACTTACAGTTTATAACCGGGGACCACAGGACAAATGCACACACAATTCCAGAAGCACACATACTTTGTGTTGCTTGGAGTAATATTAGGTTGTCTTATTTGCCTTTTTGCCTTTTCGGGTCTTGACTAATCGCCACACTCTCTATCCCCCATGACCTGGCAAGCAAGCTATATACTATGTACAACCTGTGGATGACTAATCAACGAAAGTGATGAAACGTAGACACGTTCTTGAGGCTTTGTATTATTATTATTCATCCACAGGCGGTTACAAAGCAGTAGATCTGTAACGATCGATGCTTCCAAGCTATACATTAAGCGGATATAATTTCATGAACCAGTTCTATGCAAGAAAAATCGGAGAGAATAAGCTTTTTTGATTTAATTTAACAATGTAATAATATCAGTGTGCCTTAAATTCAAATGGAAATTATATAAGCTAATAAATATGCAAAGGTTAAAAATATTATATGATAAAAAAAATATCTAGAATATTTATAGTGATCATGCTTGCGAAATATCCTGCTGAGCTAAATTTACTCTTTCACGACTACATATGCTTGTCGTTACAGGGGAACATGTGTGGAAATGCAAAATAATGTGAAATATTATTCCACATGGGGTAATTTTAGATATTAGCTGAACCGGGGAGTCGTTGCTCGAGTTTTCATCGACTCTCTTAACACGGACAATGGCCACGAAAGGTAAAACATCGTGCTATCAAACAACAATGCTTGTTCAGGTCGAAGTTTCGGAGATTTTTCCTTGATAACAAGACTACCAAGTCAAAACTGGTGAAATTTGCAACATGAAATTCAATTTGATTCGAAGTAAAGTCGACGTCAATAATTGATACGTGACATGCATACTGTCTGAATCGCATCATAAACTGTTATGACGTCACACATTAGTTTGACCGTAAAGCCTCATATTAAACAGCATACAATTAGTTGCGTGCCAATAATTTCAAAGAACTAATTCAGAAAGCATAGCTTGGATGGAGAGATCTCGTTTTGTATTTTAAAAAATGACTGGTATATAATAGCATGAAATCAGATTGACTTTAATACCATTTTGAAGGAATTAATTGAGGTCTCTAAAATGGAATTAATTTACCAAATGACTGGAAAATAAATCATGTGGCAGATAAACTTTAACATCTGTATCGTTTGAATGTATCATACAGATGTGTCAAAGAAGTCCAACATATGTTATATTCGTTTTCAGAGATATATGCATTAATAACTTTATTAACTTAGAAATTAGCTGAGAATAAACTAGTCCAGGCTTATGTCAGAACAATATAAAAAGATTATATAACATTGTGTAAGAACAAATGAAGTGTCCGACGTTGAGTAAATTTTCTGCTACTGCCGAAGAGTCTAAAACAACACTGAAACATGGGATAAATTAGTGACTGTTCATATCTACCTAAGATATTATATATATGTATTTTATATTATATGTATTTGCATCACTCAGTGAAAGAATGCGATGGCATGAAGCTTAATGTAATTATACTTAATGTTGTAGTAACTATAATAAAATTTAATTGATTTTATCACCTGTTTTTATTTGGTAAAGTTTGCTAAATAAAACCTTACCTGTTGTCATAATCCTGTTCATTTTCCGTGGGTGCAATGATTTTGACAAATGTTCAATCAATGCTCCCAATCAGAGAAGGAAATCCAAGGTATAGAAAATGAACATAATGTGGTCGATGACGATAAGTATTAATAATTTGGTCGATGATGATAAGCATTAATTATTTGGTCGATGATAATAAGCATTAATTATTTGGTCGATGATGATATGCATTAATTATTTGGTCGATGATATGCATTAATTTGGTCGATGATATGCATTAATTATTTGGTCGAAGATATGCACTAATTATATGTATTAATTATTTGATCGATGATGATATGCACTAATTATTTGGTCGATGATATGTATTAATTATTTGGTCGATGATGATATGCATTAATTATTTGGTCGATGATGATATGTATTAATTATTTGGTCGATGATATGTATAAATTATTTGGTCGATGATGATATGCATTAATTATTTGGTCGATGATGATAAGTATTAATTATTTGGTCGATGATAATATGTATCATTTATTTTGTCGATGATGATAAGTATAATTTATTTAGTCGATGATGATATGTATTATTTGGTCGAAGATGATATGTATTAATTATTTGGTCGATGATGATATGTATTAATTATTTGGTCGATGATAATAAGTATGATTTATTTGATCGATGATGATAAGTATTTTTGATTTGGCCGATGATGATAATTATTAATTCTCACAACTTACACATATTTAATGATATATCAAAGATATACTTTCTATAATAATTTTCGGAATGGGACTTGAATCATACCACACACACACACATTATATATATATATATATATATATATATATATATATATATATATATATATATATATATATATATATATATATATATATATATATATACAGAGAGAGAGAGAGAGAGAGAGAGACAGACAGACACAGAGAGAGAAAGAGACAGACAGACAGAGACACAGAAAGAGAGAGTAATTTGAAGTAAGCTGTACTTGTTTACAACAGATGTTTTACAAAATATTTTGAATATGTATAGTCCTATTGCATTCTACCTACCAACGTTTCAAGACAATGCATGTCATTATACTTGATTGAAATATGTTCTATGTGGTTATTTTAAACTTGTCTGTGTATATATATATATATATATATATATATATATATATATATATATATATATATATATATATATATATATATATATATATATATATATATATCCCAGTGGACCAAACAAAGAATGATAATTCCATATGGATAGACATATCAAGATGTTGTGATTGAAATATTGAAATATGCAAATCATTAGTTATACACTAAATTTGCAACCTTCACCTATTTATTTTATATGAGATAATTTTTAGTCCAGAAATTTTTAAAAAATTGAGTATTAAACAGGACCATGTGTAATAAATGACTTGTATATGATTGTTACGGTTATAATATAATTATAATCCATGCTATTATTTTTATATGTAAGCATTCATCCATTTATATATCATTTTAATGCAGTATTTTAGCAGCATGCTGTTTGCCCATACATCTATGGGAACATTAATGCGTTCAAGAATACACCAAACATGTATTAAAATGATAATTAGCTATGTTTTCCAGTCTGATGACATGAAGGGGTTATTTCTAGTCTGATGACACGAAAGGGTTATTTCTAGTCTGATGACATGAAAGGGTTATTTCTAGCCTGATGACACGAAAGGGTTATTTCTAGTCTGATGACATGAAAGGGTGATTTCTAAGTCTTATGACACGAAAGGGTTATTTCTAGTCTGATGACATCAAAGGGTGATTTCTAAGTCTTATGACACGAAAGGGTTATTTCTAGTCTGATGACACGAAAGGGTTATTTCTAGTCTGATGACATGAAAAGGGCTATTTCTAGTCTGATAACATGAAAGGGTTATTTTTAGTCTGATGACATGAAAGGGTTATTGCTTAGTACTATGACACGAAAGGGTTATTTCTAGTCTGATGACATGAAAGGGTTATTTCTAGTCTAATAACATGAAAGGGTTATTTCTAGTCTGATGACATGAAAGGGTTATTTCTAAGTCTTATGACACGAAAGAGTTATTTCTAGTCTGATGACACGAAAGGGTTATTTCTAAGTCTGATGACACGAAAGGGTTATTTCTAGTCTGATGACATGAAAGGCTGATTTCTAGTCTTATAACACGAAAGAGTTATTTCTAGTCTGATGACAAGAAAGAGTTATTTCTAGTCTGATGATACGAAAGAGTTATTTCTAGTCTTATGACACGAAAGAATTTCTTCTATTCTGATGACACGAAAGAGTTATTTCTAGTCTGATGACACGAAAGATTTATGTCTAGCCTGATGACACGAAAGAGTTATATCTAGTCTGATGACACGAAAGAGTTATTTCTAGTCTGATGACACGAAAGAGTTATTTCTAGTCTGATGACACGAAAGGGTTATTTCTAGTCTGATCACATGAAAGGCTGATTTCTAGTCTTATAACACGAAAGAGTTATTTCTAGTCTGATGACACAAAAGGGTTATTTCTAGCCTGATGACACGAAAGAGTTATTTCTAGTCTGATGACACGAAATAGTTTTTTTCTAGTCTGATGACACGAAAGAGTTATATCTAGTCTGATGACACGAAAGAGTTATTTCTAGTCTAATGACACGGAAGAGCTATTTCTAGTCTGATGACACGAATGAGTTATTTCTAGTCTGATGACACGAAAGAGTTATTTCTAGTCTAATAACACGAAAGAGTTATTTCTAAGTCTGATGACACGATAGAGTTATTTCTAGTCTGATGACAAGAAAGAGTTATTTCGAACCTGATGACACGAAAGAGTTTTTTCTAGTCTGATGACACGAAAGAGTTATTTCTGGTCTGATAACACGATAGAGTTTTTTCTAAGTCTGATGACACGACAGGATTATTTCTAGTCGGATGACACGAAAGAGTTATTTCTAGTCTGATGACACGAAATAGTTTTTTCTAGTCTGATGACACGAAAGAGTTATATCTAGTCTGATGACACGAAAGAGTTATTTCTAGTCTAATGACACGGAAGAGCTATTTCTAGTCTGATGACACGAATGAGTTATTTCTAGTCTGATGACACGAAAGAGTTATTTCTAGTCTAATAACACGAAAGAGTTATTTCTAAGTCTGATGACACGATAGAGTTATTTCTAGTCTGATGACAAGAAAGAGTTATTTCGAACCTGATGACACGAAAGAGTTTTTTCTAGTCTGATGACACGAAAGAGTTATTTCTGGTCTGATAACACGATAGAGTTTTTTCTAAGTCTGATGACACGACAGGATTATTTCTAGTCGGATGACACGAAAGAGTTATTTCTAAGTCTAAAGACACGAAAGAGTTATTTCTAGTCTGATGACACGAAAGGGTTATTTCTAAGTCTGATGACACGAATTTGTTATTTCTAGTCTAATGACACGAAAGAGTTTTTTCTAAGTCTGATGACACGTAAGGGTTATTTCTAAGTCTTATGACACGAAAGAGTTATTTCTAGTCTAAGGACACGAAAGAGTTATGTCTAGTCTGATGGCACGAAAGAGTTATTTCTAGTCTGATGACACGAAAGAGTTATTTCTAGTCTGATGACACGTAAGGGTTATTTCTAAGTCTTATGACACGTAAAGGTTTTTTCTAAGTCTTATGACACGTAAGGATTATTTCTAAGTCTGATGACACGAAAGAGTTATTTCTAGTCTAATGACACGAAAGAGTCATTTCTAGTCTAATGACACGAAAGAGTTATTTCTATTCTAATGACACGAAAGAGTTATTTCTAGTCTATGTCACGAAAGAGTTATTTCTAGTCTATGACACGAAAGAGTTATTTCTAGTCTAATGACACGAAAGAGTTATTTCTAGTCTAATGACACGAAAGAGTTATTTCTAGTCTAATGACACAAATTGAGCTCTTAATATTATGAAATTAATAATCAAAATATAAAATTTGTAAAGTGTTGAGAAATATACAATATTTGTGAAAATATATTAATTGTGCACCTTCCGAAATAATAATAATAATAATAATAATAATAATAATAATAATAATAATAATAATAATAATAATAATAATAATAATAATAATATCAATAATAATAATATAATGAGTGAATTGCACCATATAGAAATAAAAAAATTTATTGTAATTGGCATGAAAGATTATGCAAACGCATACTTACATTGTATTTGGGGCCCCAAGTGGCCGAGTGGTCTAAAGCGCTGACCGTTACGCATCACTGCCTTCTCACCTCTGTGGGAGTTGGGGTCCAGACTCGGCTAATATGGGTAAGTGAGAAAGCCTGCCAGTAGCTTTCCGGATAGGTGGTTCTTCCCGGGGTTTTGCAGGGTTCTTCCTCCACCATTAATACTGGCCGCCATGTATAGCCTATCTTGTGCTGAAAAAAGGCGTTAAATCCTACAACAACAACAACAACATCAACAACAACATTGTATTTGTTTCATTGCTCCATGATATTTCCATACCATTCAGTTTAAAGAGGTATTGGTTTGCGTATTAAAATGTAATTGTATATTTTTAGTGAAGGGGAGGTCACTAACATTAATACAACAAAGCAGTTTCGTAGGATTTGCAGAATTATTATTTAACCGTTGCAGTTCGTCTACACTTGGAAAGTTGATGTACTTTTGAGCCAGAGATGATATGGCCTTTGCAGATCTGATTACAAAATATTTACTGCGATAACCCCACGTTCTTTCTACTCGGCCACATATGGGCTCCACTTGCAAATTATCTAACGGTGCAGAGCACCTGACATTGCGGTAAAAGTGATATTGAATGTTTGGAAATGGTGATAGGAAACGTTCCAGAATGGATACCAAATATAAAATTGTGTGCTTTCTAAATCGTTTGAAGCATTTTAAATCATTCACATCGAGTAAGGTTGGCCTTTCCTAGCTCATTTGAGACCCATTCTCAGAGTCTATGTAGGCGATGTAAGAACAACACTTTAAAGTGTATTGCTCGAGTTAGGTAAGACGCGATCTCATCCATTTGAGTGAAATAATCGAGTTGAGTAGTTTCTTTATCTTAGATTAGTGAATCACAATTTCAGGGCACAACTCGGGTATTTCTGGAGTGTCAATAATGTATCTGGTGCTTATTTATTTTTTTAAATAAAGGCTGGATGATCTACACCGTTTTGTCTCATTGAATCAATTTCCCACCAACTCAATCATCACTTTTCATCAACACACATTTTATATGATTGATCAAAATTTGGAGCTGAAAGAACTCGTGCAGTGTTAAGTATGGTCTTTAATTTATCAAAAAGCCTCCTGACATTCGTCACACCAGTGAAACCTGTTTTATTTAATATTTAATAAACTTGTGAGAGATTCAACAATTACAGACAAATTGGAGATTTCCGATAAAATCCAGCCTTAACCAAAAATCGTGCCAGGTGCTTTTTACTGAGAAGTATGGGGAATACATCGATAGCCCTGTCGTACCACGATATATCTTTTAAATGTAACACAAGCACGGAAAATTACACGTTTGATAAAATGAAATGTCAAATTTGTATAATGAGTCTCATAGAATTTCCGAAACATCTCCAAGTGATCTTTCCAGGTGTTGCTGTGGCTCCAAGTGATCTTTCCAGGTGTTGTTTTGGATGATGACATAATTGATGCAATCGTCACAGATATCTCGATCAGATATAATCATACTTATTAAACGTTGAAAAGTACTTGGTAAACCTATCATCTCAAACGACGTTACTTTATATTGATAATCTATATGAAGCTCGAAATGCCAAGATTTCTTTCCGTCAGCGAAATTTGCTAGAATCCGATCAAAGGTCAAACTTGGTGGCATATTTCCAAATTGTGTCTATGTTTTTGAAATGAATCTGTTTTCGTCACACTATTCACTTTTATATTGTTGGTGCACATGTGAAAAGTTTTTTTTTTCTGGTTTCTATGGAAGAATGCATGGTGAGCTCAAGTCACTTTTATTCGGTTCAATGAGAAATCATTCTCCTGAGAAAAAATGTGAGATTTTATTATTATTTTTTTTTTTTTAAAAAAAAAACCTCTGTTTGAAAGGGTCATCCTGTACGGATGCTTTTTTTAAGGTGTGACATCTATAATTTCAACGTCATGGCAAATGTTAATTATTCGTGTTGGAACATCTAGAAACAAATGCTTACATTCAAGTAATAGCTGTTTATCGCCATTCTTTTCTGTAGATGTGATAGTTTATGGTCCGACCATTCATAGTTTTCCAATTGCGAATATTATTTACACAAAGTTACTATAGTCCAATTGCATTCCTCGGTGTGTGGGAGAGGTACGACAAAATTAACAAACTGGGACTTATGTCGCTTCAAATTCACTAGAAGTAAGCTGAAACAAACATGATCTTTTTCCTGTTCGACAATGAGTGTATTTTGTCATCCTAATTAGAATAGATCGATTGAAAAGAAAGAAAAGATCACTGTGATCAATACCTCTTGATTGACCAATACCTGAAAGAAACGTGACTTCATGAAAAGACTGACCAATAGATGTATCAGCTAAAGGAATGATTTCCTGATCAAAATCATTCTATAAAGCTCTTTTTGCCACAGGTCAGATAACTGCATATGCTATGTTTAAATCAGGGATTTAATTTTCAAAACGATCAGATACGTCAGACAAACAAGGCTGGTAATTTAAGTAGATTAACCACGACCTTTTCCTCAGCTAGGTCATTGCATAGTAATGAATAAATACCGTAATTATGTATACCTATCAATATCCAAACATCTTCCTACACGTGGTTCGTGATTTGTCTCTAGTCGACACTATACAGCTAGCACCAAAGAACATTCTTATTTCTCCAAATGGGTTAAAATAACACCAGCGCATACCCGGAAGGGCTTTTAATCTTCAATAATTAAGTTATAACCAATTACTTAACGATTTGAATAAGGAATGAATAGCCAAATGGATGTCAATAAGGGGCAAAAGTTACGAAATGTATGAAGAAATGGTTGAATCGGGAATAAGTAACTTGTTACTTATCCCTTATTCAATCGGTAACTGGATAGTTATTCCTTATTCAATCAGGATTAAGGAATAAGGAAGAAGTAACCAACTTGACGTCAATGATTTTGTAAAGTGTATGTTGATAATCTTTAATAAAGTGTATATTCATAGATATTTTCACTTGTATATTTATTGACTTATATCATGTGCATGTAAACTTTTCTACTCATAGGATACACACAATATATGATATTAACAATGAGATACTCGATTATATTAGATACCTCAGTACATAAAGAAGTGGTATAAAAATTAACTGATAATCGGGAAAGTAAGAGGACCGGTATGAATGTCAAAAATTAAAAAAGTTTTTAAAACTGTGTAAGTTAATCACTGTGCTATCAGTATTTAGATTTTAACTTTCAGCAAGGGTAACAATGCATAAGCAATCAAACAAAAAAAAAACTAGCTAAGCTATCAATTGGTAATAACGATATAATATAATAACAGGTGGCATAAAGATGGAATAATGTTGATATCCTTTGTTCATTTTTTGACAGAGTTACTCCCCTTGGTCAACAAGCATGACTAAAAATTATGGATTTGGTTTGGTTTAATGGCTTTAACGCCATTTTAAAGAACATGGCGGCCAGTGTATTTGGTGTAGGAAGAACCCGGGAAAGACCAGGGTTGAACCACCAACCCACGGAAAGCTAACAACAATTTTATCACACACTCGCTGATTAGCATGATAATAATTGCTCTGTATTGTTTACTGATAATGGTTAAAGCCTTCACTCCAGCGTCATATATTCGGCTCTCTCGTCCACGCACACGCGTGAATGTTGCCAACACCTGCCCCTAAAAAGAGAAAGTCATTCGGATTAAAATGCTTCAACCTAGAACAAAAACCTACACAACAGCTATTATCCTATGACTCAGTACACGTCTCTGAGATTGCCCGTCTATGTGTCAAGCACAATTACATGCAAGATCTCTCTCCAAACCAATTTTTCTTCGAAAGAGGACAATTTTGTTTGAAAATACTATATGTTTAATTACTATATTACACATTTTTTGAGGCGCGTTAATGTCTCTCATTCGTCCATCCGAGTCCTCCAGTCTTGTAGAAGAAGATCGCATTAATATAACACTAACTGAGGAATAGCTAGATTATACATATTAGCAACATGTGAAGGAAACTGATTATCTACCACGGACTTCCTAAACAATTCTAGCTGTAATAAATCGGATACAACGTACTAAAAAGTCGGGCTGACCAGTGTCGATGTTCTGTTGCGACTAGACTATCGTCAAAGTTAAGCAAAATATTTTTGTGGTGGATACCTATTGGTCTTTAGCCGCAAAGAAACTATAGAAACTCTTAACTCGTCGAACAAATATCGTCGCATAATCGGTTAGGATGTCTGTCCGATCTACATTTTGAAAGGCCACAAAGACGTGTTTTGACGCGTCAAGGCCACGATGAGTATTAATTTCTAATGTAAATTGTGCCTAAAGAGTCTTTAGCGTCGAGTCTATGATGTGCGCAGTAAACAGTATTGACGATTCCAGAATGAACAAACAACAACAAATGTAATTCTGTTGTCAGTCAAGTATTAACTCAAGCGTCCACATTGTTAATGCTTACAACTCAACTTTACCATACGCGACACCTCCATCCTATTAAATTGCAGCGTCGGTGGTACACTTTCGGATTAACAGGACTGAGTGTTTTGATTTAGAAAATAACCTTGTAAATATCTGAGTAAGAGGAATGGCACAGGTAAATATTAATGAGCCTCCATGAACATGAAGTTGTTGTTGATGCTGTAAAAATCCAAGGTTAAAATTGGTGTTGGTGTTAAACAATGTTTTCTCCACATTATACAGCGTTACCTAAATTATTTTGAGGTCACCTAATAGTATACGCCTTTTCTGTCTGCAATGTCAAATGTGCCTGATTTAAATATCATGGACCAGGAGATATCGTATACTACTATCTGTATCCGATAATCGCTTTGGAAATGTCCAAATTGTCAAGAAGTGTTTTGATTTCTTTTCCGTCGATAGAATAACACCCGCTGTCAAAAAAGCCATTAGTTAAAAATCCAACCATAGGATAATAATTATAGTCGTTCTCTGTAACTTGCCCCTCAATTTCCAAGAAGGCCACACACGGGGAAAATATCGCAACGTATCCCGCATTTGTATGTCTATATTTAATGGCATGAGGTCCCTAGATATAAATAATATTTAAAATATTTGATGCTTGATCTATTATCACATGTGCACCTATGTCCCACGCAAGATCGAAATTATCTTGAAATTGTGTCATTATAATTATAGGTTTAATATAATACATTTTGGGAGACAACATTAATCCGATCGCCAAAGCCATATTTGTAATCGCTCAATCAGCTATAAGTTGTTCAGCGG
This sequence comes from Potamilus streckersoni, assembly GCA_016746295.1. Classification (NCBI taxonomy): domain Eukaryota; kingdom Metazoa; phylum Mollusca; class Bivalvia; order Unionida; family Unionidae; genus Potamilus; species Potamilus streckersoni. The sequence continues at coordinate 2,103,199 of JAEAOA010001816.1, forward strand.
CTTCATTAATAATTTTACTAACCGGAGTTGACATTATTGCTGTTGACGGTATTGCTTTTGGTAGGGCTCGAGTTACTAACCGTCGTAGTCGATCTCGAAGCGAATATAACGATTGCAATCCCAAATTTTTCGACCGATCCTCTGTTACCTTTCTAATACTATCAGATACTCGAATAGCAACTTGTTTCGTGTTTGTTGCAGTACGCAAGGTCAGGGAACTTCAATTATGCCTGTTATTACATTTTGAATATCAGGTGGATCTCTAATGCGCCGTTGTGTAATTAAGATCCCACCACTAAGATCTAATATGTGCCCATTCTGGTCCACTAGGGTAAAACAAATGTGAGCCAACCGACCATTATACCATGGGAGATACTGGGGTAAACGATGACAAATCAACTGGTTCTACATTTAGTGAAAAACCAAACAATATATAATTTTGAGTAGCTGTGCTTGTGGAAGCTCTGCTTTCGTAACTGCCGCTAATTGCTCAAGTTAGATTGATCTGATTTTTTTTCGAGGCAATCCCGGAAATGTCTTGTGCGACATGGTATACGAACCTTCTTGGCCCTCCACACACATTTTGTTGTTTGTTTTTTTTTTATCCAAGAACTGTTCTCAACGGCAACTTTCTTATGTTAATCATATATTACAGAGATCCAAATGGAGCTGAATGTAGGCTAATGTTCACGTATAAATTTTTTAGAGCCTTTGACGGTCACCAACAATTCTTGCTTAAACCTCATTATCGATCGATTTAAAACCATATCACATGTGGGAAGTTCTACCATACCCCAAGTTGAGCCACCGTCTTGCGTGAACGCCAGAAATCTTATCTGCATCAAGACCTGTGGGCATTAAAAGTATAATTAAAAAAAGTAAGAAGGAACAAGTTTGTTTTTTTACACAAAGTATATCACATGATTTATTTCCCTATAGTACAATGTGAAAATATATTTAAAAAAAATTACGGTATTGCAAATTGAATCAACAATTTGAATTAAATAATTTAGAATAAATAAATTCCAGCCCAAGTGAAATACCAAGCACAACAATAATACAACTGATTCTGATTAATCATATAATTTCTAGATAACCAAGATAATATAGACCTCTACTTAACCTCTGGTCACAATTAGCTTTATCTAAAATAAAACAAATACCTAAAGAAAATTTCATTTTGGCAGATTATAAATGTTTATAACATAAAATCTTAGTTATAATTAGAAAGTCTGTTTCTAAAATTATAATACAAAATGTAGAAAACATCGGGTATAACTGGCATTTCGTGGAAAATATCCCTCTGGACTTACACTGAGAAAATTGTTTACAAAACCCAAATCAACGGTTCAGCTGATGCAGAAACAGAACTTGATTTTAGACAAGGTTAAATAAAAAATACAATTATCCATAGCATATAATGAACAAATGAAACTAACAAACAACGCAAATCAAATATACATAATAGATGTCTTCAACAAAGTTCGTGCTTCAGCGAACAAAACGTTCCTGGTTCCATGATGTCATTGGTGAGCAACCTCTGACAAATCGATGCGGCCTCATAAATCAGCCCTGTTATGTTGTTGCTCTGGAGAACCGAACCCACATATGATTCCAGACAGTCCTGAAGTTGGTCGACAGACACAGAGGCTACATTACCTTCCCCATTTTTTTAAAAATTTGACAGGGAATACTCTACTGGGGGTCTTCGTTGGAGGTGTATGTTAATATAATTTTGAATATTCAGACGGCATTATATTGTCTCTGCTTTTAAAGATTTCAAAGTTTGGTTTTTCCATTGCCGAACGACATGAATTCTTTTCTATGCTAAGGCCATTTATTGATATTAGGACCAGCGGCCGACAAAAGGCAATAAGTTCGACTTCATCTTTGCAAAGATAATACACCTAATGTGGACTATAGATAAAGAGCGTAAAACGAATCTGGGCAGCACTGTACCGGACAGTAAAATGTAAATTTGTCTTAATGAAATATGAAACTATTTAACAAACAGTTATAGGCAGTTTATAGACTAATCTTATACTTGTCGAAGTTTTCTATTAAATCATTCTCGCGTGTTAGCCTCTTTCATCGTTTTAAGATCGTCCATCATTACTTTATCACATCCCGCTTTATCAGCTTCCTTATCGCAATAACAAATATCGTGTTTTAGCTACATCTTGAACTTGATTAAAGGGCTAGTTTCTATGTAATGGATTATCATACTCGTCCAGCTCATCGTCTGTCGGCTCCATGGTCCCCTATAATTTTAATTTGGCAATGTCCAGTCACCTTTGGACTTCAGCAAGCTTATAAGTATCTAAACCGGATCCAATAACACAACGATAATTGCAGTGCTGGCAGTATATCACAATTTAAGGACACAACTCATTGTGCTTACTTTTGCCGGTGCTAAGGTGAGCTCGTCTTTAGAAAAGAAACCGATAAATTACTCAAAGTGGGTAAACCGCTTCCTACTTGTACTATCTAGGTCGTGTTGGGCGGTGGCCTTGGGCTTTTTAGTCGTTGTTGTTCTTTGGGTGTGGGTGGGCTCTTGCTTTCTAGCCGTTGTTGTTTTTTTCTTTCTCGGCATTGTTATTCATCAACCAACGATAAAATGTCATTGCGTTTAACACGAGGCGTCGTAAGGTTATCTGTTTTATTCAGTAACCAGCTACGGCCATTTCAGTAGCCTTGGATATATCTCCAGATGATGCTGCTATGCTAAGTGTCCCATGCATTGGAAATATATTAGGCAATATCATTCCTGCTAAAATTGCACCCCCACTCTTTAGATAATACTTTAACCTGAGCCACGGATGACTTTAAAAAGAACGACTTCCTAGCGTTGAGCTTATTAGCTTGGCATTATGTTAATAATACCATAACGAGGTCTTGATCAGCTGGACAGATTTCACTTACATGTTATCTTAATATCTTTAGAAGCTCTATCAAATGTTTTTAGATAAAACTCACACATCTACTGACATTCTGTCTTTTTACAGAATTGAGTGCTATCGTTCTAACAGATGTTATGAGAGCGTAAGCATAATAAGCCTCGGCGCGTGTAGTGACCTCACTTCGCCGGTACTTCCTGTTGATCTCTTAGGATTGTTTCGATACATCAAAATGAAAGATCAGGTACAGAGCAGAAACTTTCCTATTGATATTTGGGATCCGCTATCGACATCCTGATATTTTTGCATGGCCTCCATTAAACTCATGTGCGCATTAGATACATCTAGATTATCAGCAGTCAGTTTAAATTCGATAACTCGCTCCGGATGCTGTTTAGAGTTTAGCGTATATAAGTCTAAGACCCATGTTGCAGAATACGGCATTATTTTGCAGTTGGTCAAAGGTGTACCCAGTCATCCCCTGACCTTTGCATGGATTACCATGATGTAGATATTGTCGTATATTCCGTGACCTCTGCATGGACTATTATGATGTAGATATTGTCGTATATTCCGTGACCTCTGCATGGACTATCATGATGCCGATATGGTCGATAAGATTGCCGATGATCATTATGAAATTAATCTTTCAATTTACTTTATACTTGTCGCATTGTTAACTCGAAAAAAACGTGTATAACAAAGTGTCGAAGATATTAATGCCACACTAACTTCTATATCATATATCAAGTCGAAGTTATAGACTATATTTGATACTGAGTGTACTTCATTCCATGAATCGCCTGAAGAAATAAGTGGTCAAAACGGCCATCGATGTTGATGTTATTGATATTTATGTAAACCCGTATCAAACACAAAAATGTGTGATTTAAAGTTTTAAAGTAGCTATTACTACGATGTCTGCGGTATGACAGCTTATAGCGCTGGGGCATCATGCCGTAGGCATGTGACATAATGTCCCACCCAATCACATTATCCTGACGCCAAGCCGACCAGTCCTAACACTAACCCTTTAATGCTGAATACCAAGAAATGCTGATGTTAGTACCCTTTTCTTAAAGTCTTTGGCATGACTCGGCTGTGGATCACATACAAAATAAGAGAACCATTATTACAAAATGAAGCTTTACGAATATGGACAGACGATAGGTATAAAAACATCAAATATCTTATAGCAAATCATTTACATTTTCAGCTGATAGTGAATCCGGCATTAGTACTGGACACCCAGTAGTTGATAGCCTGCCGTACAGCATACGCTACTATGCGGTTGTGCTTATTAAAGAAATAATTTGGCATAATCGATATTTCAAGGGTAGCCGATTTTTTAGACAATTTTCCAGCTCAATTTAGTTAATTAGATTATTCATATACCAACGCCATTTATTGTTGACATATCCCCAGCCCTCTAGTCTGTGGATCGTAGTCGACTGATATAATGTAATTTGGAATTTATATGTATAGACGTTTTCCTGCTAACAACGATCTTCGTGTAATCGATAAGTTCGCAGGTGGTAATGTTCTTACTGTAGCATAGCTTTATCTAAATCCATCATACAGATGAAACAAAGACGAGAGTGATCGACTTAAACCACATCTCAAAGGAAATTCCAGACAACAAGAAAGATGAGCTCCTTCACTAATACAAGTACTATCCAGGACGCTGTATGCTCAACGAGGGCCTGTAAGTTTTGACAATATCTTGAAACTAACCACCTATTATCCAATGGTTCAAATAACAACTGGCAATGCCACAACAGGTGGTACCGCTAATCATTTTATGCTCCTTAAATAGGGTGTTGCTTTATTAGCGATTAGTAAGAAGCTGGCACAAAAATGTGAGAATAAACACGTGGTTTGTATGATTTCAGCAGCGACTTATACTAAAACACTTAATCAGCTGAGGACGTATTAAAGAGGCGAGAAGTTCATTAGGCTCGACTTAATCAAGGAGTAGAGGCGAAAAGTTCATTAGACTCGACTTAATCAAGGAGTAGAGGCGAGAAGTTCATTAGGCTCGACTTAATCAAGGAGTAGAGGCAAGAAGTTCATTAGGCTCGACTTAATCAAGGAGTAGAGGCGAGAAGTTCATTAAGCTCGACTTAATCAAGGAGTAAAGGCGAGAAGTTCATTAGGCTCGACTTGATCAAGGAGTAGAGGCGAGAAGTTCATTAGGCTCGACTTAATCAAGGAGTAGAGGCGAGAAGTTAATTAGGCTCGACTTAATCAAGGAGTAGAGGCGAGAAGTTCATTAGGCTCGTCTTAATCAAGGAGTAGAGGCGAAAAGTTCATTAGGCTCTACAAGGAGTAGAGGCGAGAAGTTCATTAGGCTCGACTTAATCAAGGAGTAGAGGCGAGAAGTTCATTAGGCTCGACTTAATCAAGGAGTAGAGGCGAGAAGTTCATTAGGCTCGTCTTTATCAAGGAGTAGAGGCGAAAAGTTCATTAGGCTCTACAAGGAGTAGAGGCGAGAAGTTCATTAGGCTCGACTTAATCAAGGAGTAGAGGCGAGAAGTTCATTAGGCTCGACTTAATCGAGGAGTAAAGGCGAGAATTTCATTAGGCTCGTCTTAATCAAGGAGTAGAGGCGAGAAGTTCATTAGGCTCGACTTGATCAAGGAGTAGAGGCGAGAAGTTCATTAGGCTCGACTTAATCAAGGAATAGAGGCGAGAAGTTCATTAGGCTCGACTTAATCAAGGAGTTCAGGGTAAAAGATGATATGCACAGTGATCTATTGCCATCGCGAGTATCAAAATATGAAAAGAATATGATGGAAAGTTTAATTAAATGCTATCTAAGTATAGGATGATGAATATAAAAGTGGAAAATACTGATCAAAAAATGGAAAAAATCTTGCACAATGGAAAGCATCTTAGGTTTAAGCCGAACAATGAAATGTATATACATGTAGTACTTATTTCAAAGGCACATATACGATCAAACTGTCTCTTGTTATAACAGAGGATTTTGGATAACTTCAGTTCTTGTCGGATTTAACGGACGGACTGTCAGGACAGGTGAATAATCTTTATAATCCAAGAGCGCAGGACAAGTCCACAAAGATTACTGTTGACAGTAGCTTGAGAAAGAGCTATCCTGATAAAACAACAGAGTATCGTATAACAATTTTATCAAGATGTTAGAACCAGTTTGTTTGAACAACGGTTTGATTTAATTTTACATGTTCATGTATAATGATGAGAATCATCTTATTACCAGGGTAGAAATATTTAAGATTAACCATGCCTTTGCAAGCCTAATGTTGCAGAAACTTTTTTTTGGTACCACGTTTGTTCTCTAATTGTCTCTGCCTGTTCTCAAAATCCGCTTGTCAGCTAGAGACATTACGTATGAGGGATTCATCCTTACCCAATATTATTCACCAATCCGTTTTTGCCATTGCAACATCAACTAGTTGGATCAGACAATGTTATTGTGGTTTGGATTATACTGGCGTCTGCACACAAGTGCATGTGCCAGTTGTTTATTCCTGTACCACAGGATGTTAAGTTTCCTTGGGGAATGAAATTATGTCACATTCCCCAGGCTTTACTGCACTCAAGGAGTGCTGTTAATTTTGCCGTCAGGTAGCATAAAAATAAGTCCTATAGCTACCTGGATGTTAGGCCAATATGAGTAAGAGTAGTCCCAGCACACGCTCATATTGTTCATTCTAGCCAATCAAATCTTTAGTTAGGTGCGCGCATTGTATGCCTGTTTTGATAGTTGGTGGAGAGGTCCGGTGGACGGGTAAGGGTAATGTAGCTCCATATCAAGGCCAGGTATCCAGGGCTGTCTCCAGGGTGTTGGTCAAATCGTGCTTGTTGGTTTTCTCTGGTCCTCTGTGTTGCTCGCCTCGGTGATGTATCAATGGCCGCTTTCTGGTTGTTGGTGCACGCATTGAATGCATGTTGGAAGTTTGCGAAGACGTCCTTGGAAAAGGTCAGGCGGCTCCATGTAGCGGCTAGGAATCCAAGGCTGTCTCCGAGATGCTTGTTGATTTGTTTGGTCCTCTGTGTTGTTATCCATTGCTGCTTTATGGTTGTTGGTGCGTGCATCACTCTTGTTGGTGGTAGTTGGCGGAGGGGTCCAGGGAAAGGGTAAGGAGGCTCCATGTGGCGGCTAGGCATCCAGGGCCGTCTCCAGTGTGTTGGTCCACTCGTGGAAAGTTTGTTTGCTTGAGAAATTTTTATTTTGGAATTCTGTTCTGTTTGTTTTGTTAGTGATAAGAAATGTTAATTAAAGAACCTTAGGTGACAGTCAATTGGTTACCCGTGTTTTGTCATCTTGTGTGACTGGCCCTGATGTTTCTGGGCTTAGACTAGACCTTATACGTGTTAATGTTGGGGCGTTACTGGGTAAGCCTGTCTTTTAAGTGTTGCTTGATACATAAATTAGGGGTCGATTTCCTAACTTAGATTAATTAATTGCTGCCTTGTGTAGCGGGGCCTCATGGTCATTGTTTTTTTTTACCACCTCGTATTGTCTTTTATTGGCCATATTGTGATTATTTGCCGCCTTATGCAAATGACCACCTTATACTGTCCATTTTGGGCCCTTTTATATTACTCTAATTTTGATGGGGAGGCTGTTATCATTTTGGTGTAGAGGGTTTATTATAAGATGGTTAGCTAGAGCAGTAGATATAAATGAGAAATGAGAGTAGGGTTTTAATAGAGAGTTTATGTGTGTGTATTTATTTTGTTAATCTTAACCTTGTATTCAGCCGATTGTTTTCATGTTTTTAGTGGTTTTTGATGCGGTAGGGCTTATGTTTGGATGTACAGACGTCTATGATGAATAATCAGGTCCCTGTCGAGATATCATAGACTCTCATCCAAAGTTAATGCAATCCGCACTGTACGTTTCTTTTTTTGGGGGGGAGGGGTATCATCTAGTATTATGTTTTGGCTGTGTATTTAGATTTTTTTTATTCATCACATTTTTATTTAGCTGTATGTCTATGTTTTATTTCATTTGGGCTGACGTCCTTACTGAAAAATCAGGGTCCGGTTCGAGATATCAAGGATTCTGCCCTATTCAATATTTGGCTTGTTTTATATTTTTCTCTTTTGGTCAGTTTCATTTAAATATTTGATGATGTTTATAAGTTGTGGTTAGCTTGTTGTTATTATTATTATCTAAGAAATCTGGGTATGTGAATGGGGCTTTGATGTCTTTTTGTGCAAGTTGGAAATTTTTTTCTGGCCAATTGGTGTTGTGGGCAATCGTTGAAAAATTATCTTAAGTTCTCAATGGTGTGGTAGTGGTGACAGTTAATGTTGACTGGTTTTGCTCCTAAGTATTTGCCAAAACTGCCGGCTAGTTTTGTTTTTCCTGTTCTCAAGTGGTTTATAATCTTTTGGTCCAGGCTGTTTACTTGTGGTTGTTTCATGGACCTGTCAACCTCTTTAACTATGCTGTATAGTCCCTTGCCTTTATCAGTAGAGCTCCAGTATTTCTGCCATTTATTGTTGACATATGTTCTGGCTATAATTTGTGCTTCGGAGATACTATACTTGAGTGGGGCCAGAATGAGGTCTTTTAGCTTATGTTTAGCTACTGTGCCCGCTTGTTCATTACCGAAGATTCCTATTTGCGAAGGTATCTATACAAATTCCACTGCTAGGTTTTTGGAGAATATTTCTTTTAGCAAGTTGGAAGTCCTGGCTAGGAACATTGTTTCTGCTTTATCCGACAATTAAAATGGTCAACCAATATAGATGGAGTGAAATTCACGACGCGGTTTCGCCGAATCTGTTGGCGAGCCAAAGCATGTTTGCAACGGTAAGTAAGGATTGGTGAATTTTATTGGGTAGAGGAGAATCCCCACATATCCTTTTGGTTAGTGGTTCTCGTTATATAAACTTCTTTCACGAGCGAATATAGTTATAACCCGAATGTACTCAGACAACACATAAGGACATTTTTTGGCCCAGAGCAAACATTTCGTTGAGGCACACATTCTGTTTGGCACGGGCAACGTATAAATATTTAGTATTAATGTTTTGCAGACCTGGTAGTAGTACCAGCTAGTCAACGATGAAAGTCGAAGTACAGAATGCAATGCATGACGGTGCTTTTGACGCCACCACCGATGGGGTGAAAGGGCTACTGTTAACAGGTGCTTCTACAGCTAACGGCAAACATACAAAGTGTGTATATATATATATATATATATATATATATATATATATATATATATATATATATATATATATATATATATATATATATATATATATATATATATATATATATATATTCCTGTGTATTTCAGGTATTTGCTCCGTTTGGAGTCATATTTAATACTTGAAGTATATTGCCATTTCAATTTAAGAAAAAGAAAATAAAAAAGGCAATACAACAATCAGTATGGTTGTCATCACTGCCTCAGATCTTGAATCTGCACACGTATGCCAATTATTCGTGTTGTATTACATTGGAAAAGTCAATGTTGATGAAACACACTAAAACTATTTACAACCAAAGATTGCCACTATATAAAGGTGACAAAGAGCGTCAGTGGAAAGATATACATAAACATTGAACACATGCACACACACACACACACACACACAGAGAAAATTCGAAAAGTAAGATTTTGTGTTTTGATCAATTTCATAAAGTATTAATAAAAATCAAACGTTTCTCTTTATACATATATTTACGATTTTAATCGGTTAAAATATCTTTCACAGCCTAACAGGTGGTTTTCTGAATATTTCAATACATTCTTTCAAATTTAGACAAAAAGCAGTTTAATATTAAAATTGAATTTAAATTGACTTGTATTAATGTCGCAAGTTAAAGCGGATACACAAATAGAATCATGTCCTCTTTTCAGATGAGTTGATTTTAAATGAGAAATTAACGGAAATTTAAAGTAAGTGTAAAGATTTCCTTTACTTAGCAAAGGTCGGTGTAAAACGGATATTCTATTTTTATGATGTCCGGTATTTATAAGTTACTGCATTTGTATGGGAAAATATGAACGAGTTTTTTGGACTGATATACTCCACGACCTTTGGAGAGCAGTATATCCATCTGATAAAACAAATTAATATTTTCCCATACAAATGCAGTAACCTTTATATGATATGCTCATTTCTTATTCTACCTAAGGCTTAAGTATCTTTAAAAGCCAGGGGTCCTTGCTTGACCGAGCGGTGTCAAAACCCTGGCGCGATTCCTGCTAGAAGTTTACCCCAAATTTTCAAAGACTTCTAAACAACTTCAGTTGTAAATTAGAAAGCCCGACGTGTCCAGTCTATTAATAAATTTTACTCTAATCAATGCAAGACCACATTATTCACAACTTGCCAAATATCTATCAATCGCACATCTGCATAGTTTCTCTTCATCAACTTTCCGTACCGTCAGCAGTTCACTCTCTAGAAAGTCTACAACTATCCCCTAACACAGGGAACATTATTGTCCAGTCAATCTATGCTTTCAAGGCACACTACGCTAACACATCTGCCTCACATTTGCCACCATGGCGATATGAACGGTATCTGCCGAGTCCCTTCTTGTTTATTCCATTGTGTAATTTACCGTGTTTCCTATTGTAAATAACCCCACTACAGTCACAACACAAATGTTCACCACTAGATTTTATTAAGAACTACAGTATGACTGGGACAGTCATGCGGCCTGAATCTGAATTCGCTACTCATTGGCGATGGCATTATGTAAACTCACTAACATTTTCTCTCCGTGACGTTTGCTCCTAATAATTGGCTAATTATTTAGGGCTAATTATTTTGATCTAAGGAATATTTACCATTCCAATAATCAAGCAAGTAACCACACAAACCTAAGAATTGCTTAGACGGGGCGCAATAACCAAATGCTCATCTCCTACACTTGATTACAGTATGCAAACAAAACTACACTACAGAAACAAAATCACTGAATATATGCCGTATTCCAAACTAAATACACATGCATAGATTCATCATTTACAACAACATTATTAATGCCCACGTTAACTCTGCCCAAATAAATTTGAACTTAGTAGCGCTAGACATAAGTTGCGAAAAAAATGGCGTTTTGATCTACCTAAAATTGAAATTTGGAGTTATATTATGAATGAATGTGCATTGCATCAATTTTTCCATTTGATCTGGAATGAATGCATTTTGGTGTTTCTCTCGATTCGACGCATTTTGGTGATTATGGATTGAATTTATGTACATAAAATAACTTTCATCGGGGTCCAGCAGTGTCTGTGCCACTTCTACATGAAATACATTGTTTTGAAGCAGCGCGGCAGAAGTGTGCGACATCGGCATGCATTTTTATGTTCTATCATTGAATGATTCAAATCATTATGTGGGAAAATATGAAGTCTTTCAATTGCAATTATGGAAAAGACGCTGTGGAATTTAATGTTTATTTTATTTTGAGTGCAGTAAGGAGGATGTAACTGCACTTGGAATATAGTCGAAATTACAGTACATTTCGAAGTGTGTCATCAAGTTTCAGAAAACACATGACATGGCTGATGTAATTCGAATTTGAAGAACGAAGAATGTACATTTTGAGGAATTTCAGGATGTAAAAGTTTACGTATATGTTTGCCATTTTTATTGCCAGCTAAAGAAGCTAGTTTATGCCTTGTCACTTGCATGTTATTTGTAAGGACCCTGTCTGGCATCTGTAGGTAGCCTAAATCTGAAATGTTGTAGCAAAAATGTTAACGTGGAATGTGCCATAACAGCTGATATATGGCAGTCCACTAAACATATTTTAGTTCATTCGGAAACAAATTGTTTGTTTACAATAGAAAGTAGTTTCTTTATTCACGTGAATGCAGTATTACGAATCGAGGGTTCAGTATCGTACAATGTTGCACAATTCTGACAATGGAAAGTTAACGGATAAAAAATGCGTAAAAATAAGCATATAAAATCGTAGTTTCATCCGACGTAAAACAAAATATTTTCGCAGATCGTTATTATCTGTTCAGCGCTCGGTGGTGGTTGCTCATGTTTTGCTTAAAACTGATCTAACGTTGCATTCGAATCATTTGTATTGCTTTATGCTATAGATTTCATCTGTATGGTTTATTTATTTGTCTGCATTGCGTGGTTTGCAGGATCCTTATCAAAGGTAATAACTACCAGCAGCATTTATCTTGCGTATATATATATATATATATATATATATATATATATATATATATATATATATATATATATATATATATATATATATATATATATATATATATATATATATATATATATATCATAAACGTGTTTTTTTATTCTAATGCCTTCTAGGGCTCAGTACTATATATATTGTTTAGTTTTAATGCGTTCTAGGGGTCAATGCTAGATGTCTTGTTTGGTTCTTAAGCATTCTAAGGCTCAATAGCTACCAACACCTGACATCATTTGTTTCTCTTGTCTTTATATGTACATGGTATATTCACGATGAAATGTTTGGAGCGATGCCTTCCAGCGATCATTACTAGACGAAATGTTTGCAGCGAATGCCTTCAGGGTTAGTACTAGATCAGATGTGCCGTTTGTTGCTAATGCCTTCCAGGGGACAGTACTTGATGTCCTGTTTAGTGTTAATGCTTTTCAGGGGTCAGTGCTAGATGTGCTATTTGGTATTATTGCCTTCTAGGGGTCAGTGCTAGAAAAGATGTTTGGTTGCATGCTTTCCAGAGGTCAGTAATAGATGTCCTGTTTGGTGTTAATGCCTTCCAGTGGTCAGTACTAGATGTGTTTTTTGGTATAGATGCCAGGGAGGGGTCAGTGCTAGATGGAATGTTTGGTGGCATGCCTTACATGGGTCAGTACTAGATGAGATGTTTGGTGCTAATGCCTTCTAGGGGGTCAGTACTAGATGAGATGTTTGGTGCTAATGCCTTCTAGGGGTCAATACTAGAGATGTTTAATACTTATGCCTTCTAGGGGTCAATACTGGATGTGTTTTCTGGGAGTCTAGGACATCTTCCCCCACCCAGATATTCCCTCCCCCCCGACATATCCCCCCGGACATTTCCCCCCTGGTCTTTTCCCCCATCTAATAGGACTTTCCCCCATGATCCTAAAACTTAATTCATTTAATATAACATTTTACCAATAAAATATAAAAACTTAATATTATTTAAGTTATGTTAAAAGAAAAAGTTTATTTAAAATAAATTTCAGTAGTAAGTGTTAAACAAAGGTAACATTTTCACATATTAAAAAAACGTGTTGTGTAAACGTTAATGTTGTAAGCAATTGCTTTTATTTATTATATGATGTCACTATTGTTGAAGTCGGTGAATATATTTGCAATTCTCGAAGAACAGTCTTTGTACTTCTTTGGTTGTTAAGATCCATGTGTGTGTGTGTGTGTGTGTGTGTGTGTGTGTGTGTGTGTGTGAGAGAGAGATTTTACATTTAATAATGCATTTTGTCAGGTAACAACAGTCATATCTGTGCACTAATGGTGATGAGGGATGCGAGTATACATCAAAGCTAAATGTTACTATATATAAATAAAGTTGTATAAAGATAATGGGGGGATGACTAGGGGGAAAGTCTTATCTGATGTGGGGAAAGTCTAGCGGGAGGAGTGGGAAATATCCTGGGGTAAATGTCGGGGGTGGGGTTGGGTCCGGAGGGGGAATATCCACGGGGGAGATGTCCTGATACCGTTTTCTGGTGCTAATGCCTTTTAGATGTCAGTATTAGATGAGATGTTTGGTGCTAATGCCTTCTAGGGGTCAGTATTAGATGAGATGTTTGGTACTTATGCCTTCTAGGGGTCAATACTAGATGTGTTCTCTGATGATAATGCCTTCTAGATGTGAATACTAGATGTGATGTTTTGTGGGAATGCCTTCTTGAGGTCACTAATAGTGTTTGGTACTAATGCCGTCTTGTTGCCAATGCCGACCAGGAGTCACTATTACATGTGCTGCTTGGTGCGAACACCTTCCAGGGGTGAATACTAGATGCTTGGTGCGAACACCTTCCAGGGGTGAATACTAGATGCTTGGTGCGAACACCTTCCAGGGGTGAATACTAGATGCTTGGTGCGAACGCCTTCCAAAGGGTCAGTACTATTTATGCTACTTGGTGCGAAAACCTTCTATGGGTCATTATTAGATGAGATGCTAGGTGCAAATGCCTTCCAAGGGTAGTACTAGATGTGATGCTTGGTGCGAACGCCTTCCAGGGATCAGTACTATGTACACTACTTTGTACAAACGCCTTATAGGTGTCAGTACTAGATGAGATGCTTGGTGGGAATGCCTTCTAGGTGTCAGTACTATTTATACTACTTTGTACAAACGCCTTCTAGGTGTCAGTACTAGATGAGATGCTTGGTGCGAACGCCTTCCAGGGGTCAGTACTATTTATACTACTTTGTACAAACACCTTCTAGGTGTCAGTACTAGATGAGATGCTTGGTGGGAATGCCTTCCAGGGGTCAGTACTATGTATACTACTTTGGACAAACGCCTTCTAGGTGTCAGTACTAGATGAGATGCTTGGTGGGAATGCCTTCTAGGTGTCAGTACTATTTATACTACTTTGTACAAACGCCTTCTAGGTGTAAGTACTAGATGAGATGCTTGGTGCGAACGCCTTCCAGGGGTCAGTACTATTTATACTACTTTGTACAAACGCCTTCTAGGTGTCAGTACTAGATGAGATGCTTGGTGCGAACGCCTTCCAGGGGTCAGTACTATTTATACTACTTTGTACAAACGCCTTCTAAGTATCAGTACTAGAGGAGATGCTTGGTTGGAATGCCTTCTACAGGTCGGTACTGGATGATATAGCAGCTGTGAGGGTGAACAGACCACTCTATAGGGCAGTCCTTTCTTTAAAATAAAACTTTCTCCGAAAATGAACATGGAATCGCCTACAGCAAACTAGCCCGACAGTGACTAGATGCAATTAAGAAATATTATCCTGTCATACAATGATTCTATCAACAACAACTACAAGAGTCATAGGTGGAAGGTGCATAACAGTGTAATAAGCTGCATTTAGGGAGTGAGGTTTGCATGTTAGTATACGGTAAACACCATATAAGCCACTAAATCAGTCTCGATTTTTTAAGCGCATTACCAGTGATTTGTTCAAATGAGCTGACATTAATATTGTATAGGATCAACTGTTTTGTCTACTTTGTCGATTAACTGTTAGCTGGTATAGTCTATATGTTTTGAGTTAGCGGAAATAGGGAGTATCAATGCCGACGGATGGAATCCTTTTCAATTTGAGTAATGACTATTTCTAGATAACCGTTTAAGACTGTACGGTATATACTCTATCTATTTATAACCCCTGATGTTTCATTTGTATACATCACATTTAAGTTTTTTCTTTTTTTATTCCTTGTTTCTTTGGTGCATACACATGTTGACTGCACTGGCATGCGGTCTACATCGGTAATATTGAAACAGTGCATAAGAGGTTCCGTACCATTGCTACCAGTAACAGCTTAACGCGTTATGTGCCGCGAATTACAAAACTGATATATTTTTTTTTAAAATTATTTTCTTGGGGTAATACAATTGCAATGTAACAATGTACAATATCAAATTGGGAATTTTTATTATTGATCATTGCGAAAATGGACTAAATATGCAATACTGGTTCATACTTGAAATTGTCAAATTGTCGGTTTTAGAACTGGGTTTTGTGGGTTTTGTAGGCGCTTTGGGATTTGTGGGTTTTGTCAGGAGTATACAAGGCTTTGTGTGCTGCTTGTGAATTTCAGTGAGTTAGCAGCAATCAAACTAGGTACATCACAGTTATTGTTGAGTTTTACTTTTCTATTTTTTTTATTTTGGTTTGATTAGTTTATTATAGAGTTATATAATTTTAGGCAATATATTGGACTAATTTTTGTGAAAGATTTTTTTAAGCACAAAGCAATATTTATTTAAGTAATTTATTTTTTTCTCCTTTTCCTCTTCCAAATTATATGAATTTTAGTGATTTCTTATTTATCTTTTTAAGAAGCAAACTAGATGTTATTATATCATTTATTATTTGAACATCAATTATATGAACAAGTGATTGTTGTTCTCACACACCAATACTTTTATTTATTTATTTTATTTTATTAGTTTTATGAAGCTAAATGCAAAAAGAAAAGTTTCTTTACATTACAAAGATTCATTTTCTTAAATTATCGGTCCAACAATGTCCTTAAGGAAATAGAATGTATATGTCATTGTGAGTTTTCCTCACCTACTTGACAGCCAATTTGCTTTCATCTGTATTAATTCACTTCAAATTAGTATTATGCTATAGTTGAAGTGTGAAGTCAAGAAAGAGTTTTCCTTGCAGATATTACAGTTCCTATATTACAATCAAGTCGTGTTTTTTTTTTCTTCTGTAGTAAACTTCATTGCAACTAAATCCAAATATGGTAACTCTTATAAAATTTTCATTCATCAAAAGAAGTAATAATATAATTAACTAATAGTAGAGTGCTAATGTGTACCCTGTAAAATCATATACTGTGCCTCAAGACTGAGTATTTTGGCTTAGTGCACAAAACAACAATACTGTCATGGATATGAACTGACTTTATTCAAGGCTTTGTAATAAATGGATCATCATATGATTTTTGGTTGGAAAGAAATCAAGAGTTCACTCCATTATTCCCTGCCTAGTCAGCTGATAAGATGCATACTCATCCCTTATGCCGTATTCCTGAGTAGTATTATCAGGACCTAGTTCGACTGTCACACAAAGAAAATTGTTACAGCAACTGAAGCAGCACAAGAAACTCTTGAAACATTGCCTGTTGATATTGCTGGCCGTCTTCCAGCAACTCGACCATCACCCTGACAACCTCCTCTACCACATCCTGAAGTTCAACCACAACCTGAAGATCAACCTCCTCCAAAAGTTAGAACCAACAGTAGATATACATTTACGCCGTAAAGTACTGCTGCTATTAATGACCAAAAGTAAATATTTAAAATTTCTAGATACAGAGTACGGAATTGGTGATCAGGTTGATTTTGTTAATAATGGCGTCATGGAGTTATTTAAGAGACACATGTAGAATAGACAGACGAAATGCTGAATCATGCCTGGAAAACGTTGATGTTGCCACGACAATACGTGGCCTTGCAAGATACAGAAAAGATTGCTCCAAATCCGCTGGTCCATCAGTGATGTTTGAAAATGATATCCCTGATCAGCCAGAAAGCAGCAACGTAAGACTGAATGCAGCAACGTAAGACTGAATGCAGCCACGTAAGACTGAATGCAGCCACGTAAGACTGAATGCAGCAACGTAAGACTGAATGCAGCAACGTAAGACTGAATGCAGCAACGTAAGACTGAATGCAGCAACGTAAGACTGAATGCAGCCACGTAAGACTGAATGCAGCAACGTAAGACTGAATGCAGCAACGTAAGACTGAATGCAGCAACGTAAGACTGAATGCAGCAACGTAAGACTGAATGCAGCCACGTAAGACTGAATGCAGCCACGTAAGACTGAATGCAGCAACGTAAGACTGAATGCAGCAACGTAAGACTGAATGCAGCAACGTAAGACTGAATGCAGCCACGTAAGACTGAATGCAGCAACGTAAGACTGAATGCAGCAACGTAAGACTGAATGCAGCCACGTAAGACTGAATGCAGCAACGTAAGACTGAATGCAGCAACGTAAGACTGAATGCAGCAACGTAAGACTGAATGCAGCCACGTAAGACTAAATGCAGCAACGTAAGACTGAAAGTAGCAACGTAAGACTGAATGCAGCAATGTAAGACTGAATGCACCAACGTAAGACTGAAAGCAGCAACGTAAGACTGAATGCAGCAACGTAAGACTGAAAGCAGCAACGTAAGACTGAATGCAGCTGAAACTGAAGTTGCAATTAGGAATGAAAACTTAAACTTCAGATTTACATCACGCTGATCAACGTTAAACGGCTAGGAAGAATGTTCATGTGTGATTCCACTATCACATATATTTAAATTCTGCAGACATGTTAGAAAAAATTATATTTGTCGCTAAAAACCCCGCGTGTACATGTCAAAAAAGCCACTGACAATGATGCTATATGGCGTGCAGCTGCTGTAAATGCGGGTAAAGAAATACTAACAACTTTCGTTGTGATTGACAACAATGACTCCTTCTTTAATGAAGAAGAACGGTTGCTCTCTTTCATGGATTCAGGTGGTAAATCAACTTGTCATGGTTGACAATGACCACAGGCAGTATTCAAAGTAATGTTGCTGGGTTATTCACATGGCATATAGCATCACAGCAGCGGGTGTCAGCGCCACGACGTATATTCATCGAACTTCAGGAAAATGCCAGAGTAGATTCGCAAGAACGAAATCCAATGGTGTTTGACATGCTTGGGGTTAGTGGAGTTTCTTTGAGGATGAATGGACATCAAGAACCTGAAGAGTGTTGTTGAATTTTGATAAAATATGTTGCACGTGCTTATCATCAGTTGATGACATTCATGGGATGTGGATTCTGGTTTGCAGATATCTCAGCGGGATTTCAAACATTATATCCGATCTATCATTTCTCATTGAAACACTTGGATTTGTTCAGACAATCAGTCTTTGACATACGCTTCCGTGCTAGTAAAGCACTACGGCCGCTGATGGTTATAGAGCAATCGCTGTTATAGTCTCAGTCACAATAATTTTGCTTGAAGGTGTTGGTGGACGAATGAGTCATTGATGCCTAGTGGAAAACATTTAACCGATTGCACGATTAGTAATTAAATCGCTCATGATATTATGTCATTTCACGTTAATATTACTCTGACTCTTGATCACATTGAAAAGCTACAATCAGTATTAAAAACGATTTCTGGAAAAATAATATTACCCAAATCAACACAGACCACAAGCGATCTGAATGAACCAAATAAACAATCACTGACAGAACGCCAACTCAGACACTTCAATGACGCCAAACAATCAGCGATTGGTTTTAAACAATCTTTTTGCGGGTGCCATTAAAATCATTACCAAGACTGATAGTAAATTCCCCACTTCTTGCAGCTATGCAAGCGTTGATAGCCTCTGTAGCATCAACTGTTGCAAAAGCAGATACACTTGGTGATATTGGAACTGCTGTTTGGATGGCATTAAAGAAAGAGACAGGAGGTCATGGACTATACACTTTCAAAAGGATAGAGCGGTGTCTCAGACTGCTAGGAATTCTTTATTCGTGGTACAGTCGAGCCACAAGGTATAAGACTGCCCGGGACATTTAGCAAAATATGCTTTCATGTCCAATTTTTATTTGCTTGATACTGCTAACAAATGAAACATAAAAATCATCAGAGGTGTTTTTATACGTGATCAATTACCAACACAACCAAACAATGTTGAAACTGGTATCATTAATATCGATGTAAGTTCTGTTCCGAGTACGGATTTGGTTGCATATGTGATTGAACCACGTCGACTTGTTTATTTTGATTAGTATTGTTTGGCGCCATCAAAATAATTTTAAAATATGTTGGCAGAGGGCAAAGCTTTACAATTAGTGTATTGAATTCGTCGCGATCATACCACCTACTTACAATGTTATCGATCTACATAATGAACGAATTACCGGTGACCCCAAATGACGTTTTTCGTATTAGATACAAGCAAGTGGGTTCGTAGCATACACAACAAAAACATTTCATTTACAAATACATAAATACATAACAAAATAAAAAATATCGCAGTCATTGTTAACGACGCTGAAACAGTGAGATCGGCCCACTTATGTAATAGCACCAGTTATAGAAATTTCGTTTGTAACCAATGTTACTTCAATTCATAATAAAATCGCAAAAGAAGCCATATGCATGTGCGAGTTAACAAATTTAAGGAATGGAATAATATCAGATCAGGAATTCGGAAAAAAAAGGATTACGATCTACTATGAAACAACTGGAAAACCAAACCCCGTTGTCTCCGATAAGGGCACTGTCAAGGACAAAGACAGGGACGTAAATCCCTGATTTAAATAATATGGTCGTAAAATCAAACACTGCGATTGCAAAAACAGATCATCGCTAATACAACAACACCAACAACCACTAGGATATCAGGGAGGTCAACAAAGCCTAAGTCTGGCGTTATCTTTCCAACGGCGATTCCAGTCAAACAAATACCACTAGCACAAATACCACTAGAACAAATAGTACTAGCACAATTGCGAATGTATCCTAGTTATCCCAAATATTAGATCAAAGTCACTCGGCAGCCTGCAAGCAAATAATTCAATGGTATTTGCGTATAGAAATAAATCTGATGGAACCCTCTATTGGCACGTTATTGGCATTACTTATCAAATAGAACAGATCAATGACGAGTTCAAGAGCAGAATCAAATCTGTCGAAGAATTCAAGATCGCTATCACGGTTCATGAGCCAACATTATGAGCCGCGTTGGAAATATCAACGCCTGACTACAGCGTCTATAATATATATTGGCTATTGGAACCTTGTTCGGATGGCTGGAAATACAAACAACTCCGCCTCCAGCGTTACTAGAACCTAAAAAAATCCGATTATACCTACAGCGAGAGCAGGTCCTGGTAACTAATTCCAGATAACGAAACAGGAAAACTGATAACATACAAGCTAGAAACCAATCTGGGAGAACTATCCACTTACAGCGACAGCGGAAAGGCTTACATGACTTGATCTGGAACCGGGAAAAAAACCCAGACCTGGTTTAGATAATGTCAAATATCATTTCGCGGTCGTTAATGCGGCGTACTTTTTAATGAGTTACAAACTACGCCAATCATTCGATATATATATATATATATATATATATATATATATATATATATATATATATATATATATATATAGAGAGAGAGAGAGAGAGAGAGAGAGAGAGAGAGAGAGAGAGAGAGAGAGAGAGAGAGAGAGAGAGAGAGAGTACCCCGATGCAGAAGAAACCAGGAATAGATTATCAGTCAAATAAAACATCTAAACAAAGTGATATCGTTTTATTATGCAATACTACAAATGTCTCTAATAACAACTCTTCCTGAACAAATATTCGTTGTCAGATGCATGTTTACCAACGTTTAAAATTCCAAGATTTAAAGCCGACGAAGTAACGATAACCGTCAACGATGCATTTGATGAAAACTACGCCAGAATTATTGCCTTATAGAGAAAATTTCACCTTCTTCGAATATTCTATCCCATAACAATGATCCATACGGTGTATGTCGTCATATATCACCAGGTGTTGTCAATATTACATCTGTTACGCATCGGCTCGTTTAAAATAATACAAAGAAAAAGTAAAGATAAGCTCTGTAAATTTTAAACCAAAAAAATAATTTCTCTAAAAAACAAAAAATGTACACAACAATACCAACGATTTAAGTAAACACGATGTTTATAAAAAAGCATTAGACCCATGCTAATAATAATAATAATAATAATAATAATAATAATAATAATAATAATAATAATAATAATAATAATAATAATAATAATAATAATAATAATAATAATAATAATAATAATTTATATAAAAATGAAATAAAAATAAAATATAAAGAGTCATACAGAATTCATTCCTTAAAAGAAATGAGATCTAACTACAGGGTCGTAAAACTATCCCCCATAAAGAAAAAAAGAAAGATTTATGTAGTAAAACATTTCTTTTTTACCAAATGTAAAGTAAACAAGCGGTAAAACAGATCTATAAGAAGAGCTCTTATGAATTTACACAAAGGTGTATATGAAAATGACATTTCTATACACGGGAAAGTAAATCTGCAATCATATTATCTTTTCCTTTGATGTGTCTAATGTAAAGATTGTACTCGAGCAAACATAAACTCCATCTCATCACCCATTGATTCTTATTTTTCAGTCTGCCGATGAAAGTGAGGGGTTGTGATCACTAAATATAACAACCGAAGAAGGATCCGAGCTAATATAAACTTCAAAATGCTGTATTGCTAACCTTAAAGCAAAGAATTCCTTCTGGATTATTGAGTAGTTCCTTTGGTGTTTATTTAATTTCTCAGAGAAGTAACACACTGTGCTCAACGCTATATTTGTCATCTTGAAGCAAAACTGCTCCAACACCAATATTTCTTTCATCCACAGATAGTTTGAACGGCTGACTGAAATCTGGAGCTGTTAAAACTGGTGAACTTTCAAGTATGGCCTTTAATCTGTTGAAAACTTCTTGGTATTTTTCAGTAAAAAAAAATGGTTTTTTTTTTCTTTCTCAACAAGGTTGTCAGAGGTTCAACAATATCAGAAAAATTAGAACAAGATTTGCCATAGTACCCAGCTATACCCAAACATTGCATCAGTTGTTTTCTATTAACAGGCACTGGAAATTCAGAAATAGCCTTGACCTTAGCATCTATAGGTTTAATCTGACCATACCCACAATATCTCCTAGAAAAGTAACACACGCACTGCAGAACTCACTTTTAGATAAATTAAGAGTCAAATGTGCATCCGTGAATCTGTCAAAGAACTATGTAATTTCCAGGTGATGTTAGATATGACGACATCGATATATGCATCACAATTGTCTAGACCAGAAGAAACCATATTCATAAAAATACTTGGAGAACCCTTCGCCCCAAAAGGTATTATTTTTTACTGGTTCATCTAAAGTCACAAATGCCGAAATTTCGTTTGCTCTTTTCGTTAGTTTAATTTGCCAAAAACCTTTCAGAAGTTCGAATTTAGTGACGTATTTGGCATTTCCAATTTTGTCTATACAGTCATCGATTCTTGGTGTTGGAAATGACTCTGTTTTTGTCACACTGTTCACCTTCGTATAATCCGCACACATTCGGAAAGTTTTATCTGGTTTGGGAACAAGAATGCACCGTGAAATCCAATCACTCTTACTGGACTCTATAAAATCATTGTCCAGTAAATACTGAATCTCTTTTTTTTTCATGCATTACTGTTTAAAAGGATTCATGCTGTATAGGTGTTGTTATATGGGTTTCGAGTCTAATATTTCATCGTCGTGAAAAATTTTGTTTGTCTTTGTTGGTATGTCTGAAAAAAAGTGCTTATATTCAAAAATTGTTTAAATTCACTTTTTCTTGATTTTGTAAATCAGAAGGCTCTGGTTTAGATTTTCCATAACTTCCGAATTCCAAAGACTTGTCGTTCCAAGATAGTAGAATCCAACCAAATTCCTTCATCGAATTCCTCAGTTGATGGGACTGGTACAACTAAATTAATTGTATGAGTTACTTGACTATTTCTTTTCCAATAATAGTACTTCATTAATTTGATTATACTTGAGTACTAATATCATAATTTAACAGTTTCACTTTTTTCTATACATTGTAAGGACCATTAAAAATTAATTGAAGAAAATTCTGAAGAATGAGCAATAGAGAATAAACTTCATTACAGGACTCAAAATGCTCTCTAGTACACTTTGGTAAAACTATAGTTTCATTTTTGACTTGATCAGCTGCTTGCCAAATTCAATTATCTCTGGAAATCTTGTTGGCACACACTTAAAGGTCAACCAATTTTGGTTACATGACTTGTTCTTTGGTAAGGGATCAACACAATCTATCATAATTTTACTGAAGGGTTCGTCAAATGCACGAATAAGTTGCAGATGAGCTTTAGGTATCATTTGATTTGCTTTTCCCACAATCTGACAAGTATGACAAGACCTACAAAACTACAAAGGTTTCGGAACCACAATTTGATATTTTACTGACCATTCTTCACTAGCAGGTACCTTGAGACGTTTCCAGTTTCTCATAAGAACTTCATCTTTAATGAAGTAACAGACATGTACCTCAGCTGCTTCAGTTTCACTAATGGCCCGCTGAGACAAACAAACCTCAAGATCCTTCTCCTGTTCAACTACAATTGATTGTCGTTTATCACCCTAATCAGATAAAAGATAATGAGTATTCAAAAGAGGATCACTATGATCAATACATTTTGAATGATCCAAAAATCAAGTTAAAGTGACCTCATCAAAAGCATGACCAATACATTTATCACCTTAAGGAATACATTCCTTATCAAAATCATTCTCAAGAGCTTTCTTTGCCAAAGCTCTTGTAACTGCACAAGCTGGGAATAAATCAGGGAATTCTTTCTCAATAGGATTACCTTTCTCATCCAAAGAAGGCTTGTCCGATACGAGTGGATGAACCACAACCTTTTCTTCAACTAAGTCAGTCATTGCCTAGCAATAAATAAACGCCCTCAACTGGTAAAGGTCACACTATACCGACGGTCACATGTCCTGAAACTAAGAATGGAGAGGAAGATTAACAAAGCCGCACTCTACTACCTAAATAAGAACACTCTCGTTAGAACAGATCTTCTCAAAAGAAAGAAAAACATCTGAAACTAGACGACTTTAATAAGCTCCAGTATCCCTTAAAATTTTAATATGGACAGGATTGGCCAAATCACCCAAGAGTGATATAGAACCCTTCGGTATGAATGATTCAAATTCTCCAAAACACAATTAGATTGAGGTTTTTTAAACCCAACAAATGTATTGTATACACGATCTTGACCTTGAATTCTTATAAATAAAGAGCATTTGGAATATGTTTATATCGATTCTGATCCCTATATTTCAATTTTTATATTTTAAATGACATGTCTTTTTTTACAAAAGGTACACGTAGGAACAGACAAGGATTTTGAATCAAGTCTCTCAGATTCTTGACTTTTAGAATTTGTGGAAGATTGAGTTTTCTGTGAGTCGTATTTGATTGAAACACCTTTCTATCCTTAGACTGCTGAGTTAAAAATTTGCTTACAGCAGGAACTTTATGAGTTAAGGAATAGTCATCAGCAGCAATAACAGCGTTTTCCAAGCTTTCGATGCTATCCTCGTAAAAATGCATCCTAATGTCGACATAGACACAGTTCCTAAATTCTTCAACTAACATGAGTTGTCTGAGACTTTCGTAATCTTTATTGACCTTACCAGACCAGCACCACCTATCAAACTGTTGTGCTTTTCCCCATGCAAGTTCGGCGTAAGTCATGTCAGTTGATTTTCAGGAGAACTTGAATTGTTGTCGATAAGCCTCAGGGACTAATTCATAACCCTGCAAAAATCATTCCTTAACCAAATCATCGTCAGAACTCTGCCCTAATGACAGTGAAATGCAAATATTACTAGCTCTACCAGTAAGTACACTCTGCAAAAATAGAGTCCAGTACTCCCTTGGCCATTTTGAATTCTCGGCAACTCTTTTAAAAAGAATAAAATATTTGTCAACTTCATTTTCACTAAAACGGGGCACTAACTCGATATTTCCTACAACTTCAAAAGTATGTGGAGTGTTCTCCTTCTACCAGCTCTAATTCCTTTAACAGAATTTCTCTTTGCATTTGCATATCTAATTTTTCTTTCTCAAATTGAATTTGTCTTTCTTTCTTCAAAATGCCTTTGCATTTCTTCAGTACTTTCTTTAAATTGCAACTGCATTACTTCCATTTCATTTTCTTAGTGTAAGTGCAAGTATAAGTAAGTGTATTCTTTTTATTTTTCCAATTGCAATTTTTCTATCTGAATTTGAACCTGTCTTATCTCTAATTCCAACCTTTCAAGCTCGATGTCCATTTTCATAATTTCAAAGCACAATTGAGTACACATCAAAACGTTTCTACTTTTGATGATATTGTGAATGAAAGCATGTTGTTGTCACTAAGATTTATAGTAAAATGAAATAGGTGAATTTAAATTTCAATTTTTTAGCCAATTTCATATATCCCGAAGGACTAGCACCCCATTTCTTCTATGTTACGTATCGGCTCGTTTAAAGTAACACAAAGAAAGAGTGAAGACAACAAGATTTGTAAATTTTAACAAAAATAATTTATTTCCCTAGAAATCATAGAGAAAATATATGAAACAAGGCTTACGATTTAGGAAAAAGATCCAAAAGTTTGTTCTAAAGATATAAAACACATTAAATCCTGTGAACAGATCTAAATCGACACACTTTGAAGTTCAGTTCCGGTCCAAGATGGCGGATGTCGATTTTTTTAGTCAATTTCATATATCCCGAAGGACTAGCACCCCATTTCTTCTATGTTACGAATCGGCTCGTTCAAAGTAACACAAAGAAAGAGTGAAGACAACAAAATTTGTAAATTTGAACAAAAATAATTTATTTCCCTAGAAATCATAGAGAAAATATATGAAACAAGACTTACGATTTAGGAAAAAGATCCAAAAGTTTGTTCTAAAGATATAAAACACATTAAGTCCTGTGAACAGATCTAAATCGACACAGTTTGAAGTTCAGTTCCGGTCCAAGATGGCGGATGTCGACGTCAGAAGAAAGCTAGCCTAGAAAAATAGAATTTAGATTGTGAAGCACAATTTATATTGTTTTGTTCCAATTTAGAAGATTTTCAAAAAATGTCATTGTTGTTCTCCGGGAAAAATAATTATTTCGAAAGTAGACGAAGTACAGTTATCTCCACTAACAAAATATATTTCGTTCTGTGTAGACACACGAACAGATAACTTCTTCCAGAATAAAATTACATTTTCTAAGGTAAGAGAAGTTATGTGACTCTCTAAGATGCTCAGAACGGCTACGACTCTTGAATGAACTTTCGTACAGATAACTAAGCATATAAATCATCCTAATACGTCGTTTCATGTACACGCGCACAGAGGACACGTGCAATTTTGCAATGCATTTGGAAATTAGGAAAGTCTGATCAAATATCAGACAATCATTTAAATAACTACTTCTGAATGTTTACTTGAGACGAATTTACTATCATACAAAGTTCGTACTTACATGAGTCGAAACATGATGTTTCTAACAAAACTGTCACGTTCCTTCAAGCACGGCTAGCCGGATGGATAATCGCAAGTTGTTTTCAACGCATTTGATGTATAAGAATCGCCTCCGGCAAGAATCAAGCGTTTATGTAAGTCGCCAGAAACTCACCTCTGAGGTCCAACCCGGTAGCACTCACCCATGTGTTATACATTGGTCGGAGATCAAAAGGAATCCCGCAGGGTAAGCGGGGCATGTTCTACCCGCCAGGTAGGAAGATAAGCGAGAAGCACTGACAGCTCAGTTGATTGGGTCAGTCAACAACATCCAATCAGAATTCAGCTAGAGGGTGGGCCTAAATCATAGATTCGTTAAATATTAGCTGACCTCTGTCCAAGAATTCGTCACTATACCTCGAAAGATTGTGAGAAGTGCATCTCGCTGTCACGAATTATACTACGAGAGACGTCACTCGTAAATTGGCGGGAACGTAGGACAAAGAATTGTGAACAAAGAAAGGAAAACATCAGAAGGAAGCTTTGAGCAGGGGGGTAACTTCCAATTCGTAGTAGAGTCCCAGGTCTTTAAGAGGGAGAGAGACTGAAGTGAGACTGTCGGTACAGTCGGAGTCGGAAAATTGGACTCGACGTATAGACGAAGGAAATAGATGAGGAGGAAAGTTGTCTGGGATTGGCGAAAAGAGACGGAGTAGGAGATGGAATCTGGAGGGAATTAGGGAGACGAAGACGGATCCGGAGATAAGTTAGAATTAGGAGATTAATATGAGGAAAAACGTACACATATTGATGAATTGCTGAAGGAATTTTAAAACGAATCAGACTTCAGCCGAATAACATTCAATATGAAATATGCGTGAGACCATCCAGAAAAATGACGATTGTTTTTAATTTATGTAGATCTGCTGATTTGATGCTTGCAAGTCGAAAGATAGTTCATGATTTACTTCAGCAGAAATTATTTCTGTTACATAAAGAAAAGTTTTCAGATCTGCCTATGATATTATGTTATCACCTAGCAGATACTCATAAAATAATATTGATATTTAAATTCCATTATGCCTGACAGTCATGGGCAGAACCAAGGAAATAAAAACTGGTTCTTAATGATATTGTTGTTGTTTCTATGGATGATGTTGTGAGCACATTAACAATGGATAAATCTCCGTGGACCTTGGAATATGCAATAACGATTCATTCATCACAGAGATTGACAATTTCAGATATTGATATCTGGATTGTCGATGATCGTTTTGAATGGTCAAATTTAGTGTCAAGAGTCAGAAGAATGTCTCAGCTACGAATTATCATCATAGAATGTGCAATGAATACTAATCAAACTCAGGAAATCAACGACAATGTGGTTAGGGAAAAATTAGCTGGTTATCAGCGATGTGACCAAAACAAATAAGCGTGACCGATATTGAAGCTGAATTTATCATGACACTGAAGCGACAAAACAATCACTGTTTGCTGTAATACAGTATTGTTGTTGCACTATTCTCTTAAAAATCCGAGACAATTTACCGTGTATAGAGTTCATAGTAGTCTCGGTCACACACGTATAAATGTGATGCTGACCTGTTTTGAGTGTAATCAACGTGAAGGAGCCAGTACAAAAGTGAATGTGGTGGTAATTGTATATCTTTAGGAATTACTTGTAATTGTTTACGTACAAATCCACATTGAGGAGCAGTTGAATCTAGTTTGTATATTGGAGGTCTACCCGTGGATTTTACAGCACTAGAAATTTTATGTGTAGTTACACTCCAGACTGGATCAGTCGCTTTTATTTTACACTCCCCTGCTCCTATAAATATTTGACAGTCACATTACCTAGTACAGGTTGTTTTGAAGGAGAATCTTTTCATTGTACTGGAATGGGGTTTCATTTACGATTGCATTGATAGCTTTCATAAAAATTCCACTAGTAATTTCATTATTTAATGCAGCTATCACACTTGGTAGTCATGCAACCCATTCACGAGATCTCTTATCCGCCTGAACTTTGTTCAGGAATATTTTATGTGCATATTGATATCCAAAAAAGCACTCATCAAGTGTTCGATTAAATCGCTCAACGATTGCCTGATTGAAATGAATTGAGGTAAGCCCTCGTCCGATTTTGACATTATGTTGTTTCATCCTCGACGTTACTGCACCCATAAATTCTTTGCCAGGATCAACGTGTAGCAAGTGTGACCATCGCAAAGGCCCACGTTGATAAATTCGTTCAAACGCAGTTGCAACTTCATTTTCTGTCTTTCTTCATAGTGGTTCTGTATCTTTATATCTACTTGCAACGTCAACGACAGTTAACGCGTATTTGTATGTGTATGATTGACGTCTACCAGTTTTAAAAGTGATGGTTTGGTAAAAACAAAACATCTACCTGATAAACTTTATTGGGAGTGCTGACATCAAAATGTGAATACTGAATTTATTTAAATGGTAGTAGATAAATCTGCCATATTGCCTGTCGTGCTAGCCAATCTACAGCAACAGAACGTGCAAGAAAGTTTACTAATCCCTAATTTACTATATCCTATTGGGCTATTATAAATTGATTCAATTATTATAATAATAATCGACTGACTAATTACCGACCCCTTGTACTAGTTTACCTTTCATCGCAGATCTTATTAAAAAAATATTGTCAAGCTATTCTTAGAGAAATTTTATTTTTACAGACTTTATAGCGTCAATCAACTTTACGTCCGCAATATGTCGTTGTTGTAAACCTCAATTTTTATACTCCACATCATAAACGTGACACGTATGATCAGTTTCATTTATTGGATACTCTGCAGATCTTGGTTGATCTTTCTCGTCAAGTCGGATATCAAGACTGGTTCCAGGGTCACAATAATTATATCCAGGAAAATGCTTGTCGCCAGGATACTTAGCCCATGGAGCCTCTAGTAAGGTTTTTCAATAAAGCAGCGATATCTCCGCCTGTTTCGTGAGAGATAAATTTGTACTTTTTATATCAGATTTCACACACTTGCCTGTAAGTTCACGCATTTTATTTTTCGTCATTATTGTTTTCAATATAATGGTCGGAATGGATGCTCTGCATCTAACACAATATAAATTTATATACGTATTATATATTCCTACAATATGAATGTCATTGATTTCTTAGCAACACAAAAGCAAGAGCCAATCAAGCATCATCCAGCGCTACCAAATTTTATCAGAGTAATTATCGTAGGTTCTTCTAGGTCTGGTAAGACGCGATTGTTGCTTAACCTGATTATGAGATGGTTTAATTGGGATAATGCATATTTAGTATCCCCATCTGTTGATAATCTGCGATGCTACGATGTACATAAAGATTTTAATGAAAATGCAAAGTTGTTAGTCGAGGACGGTAATTATATTATCGATTTTATCACCGACATCAACAATACTCAATCTGTGGATGATCTCGATGAATGTATTAATAATCTTGTAGTATACGGTGATTTGATGTTAGACAATCAATCACATACATCTCGGATATTTCCAGAGGCAGACACACAAAATACATTGATATTATATATGTCAATCAGCGATATACTCAAATACCTAAAGTGATCAGACAACTGTAATTTTCTGGTTGTTTTAATGTTGTTGATATCCATACACTAAGAAACAAACTTTGTGTTCAGGGGACATGGATATGATTAAGGTTAAAACGTATTTTCAAAAGTGTAAACGATTCCTCGTAGTTTTATCACTATAAATTAACATGATCCTCGGTTGCGATATCGCATAGAGACCCGTTATTTTCTTTTTTACTCCACACAGCAGCAGCAGCAGGGAGGGAGGGTAACGACCAACAGTGAGTGTCTCTTTTTTGGTAAACAAGGACGCATACAATTTTGACACGCAAGCGCCAAGGGAAGAAAATAACAATCATGCCCTAACCCGGTTAGAAGCCTCGGTTTAGCGTTATTGACGCTTCTCTGTTTTTTTTCGTATGAAGTTTTATTTTCATAAATTGACTGCTCTATAAGGTTGTATGTTCACCCTCCTAGCTGTTGAGATTTTGGTGAGAATGCTTTCTATGGGTCAGTACTGGATGAGATGTTAGGTGGGAATACCTTCCATGTTTCAGCACTAGATGTGCTTTTTAGTGCTAATGCTTAGGTAAGATATTTGGTGGGAATGCCTTGTCAGGGTCAGTACTAGATGTACTATTTGGTTGGAATGCCTTCTAGGGGTCAATACTTGATAAGATGTTTGGTGGGAATGTATTCTTGGTGCCAGTAGATGTGCAATTTGGTGCCAATGCCTTCCAGCGGTCAGTACTAGATGTTTTGCTTGGTTCGAGTGCCGTCTAGGGGTTAGTATGATTAAGTACAATAAATTAGCTTTCATGTAGTAGATGTTTTAGGTTTACTTAGCAAGAGTCAATATAAGGGAAACAACTCTTGCAAATTCAATTCAAGTCAGTTGA
This sequence comes from Potamilus streckersoni, assembly GCA_016746295.1. Lineage (NCBI taxonomy): Eukaryota > Metazoa > Mollusca > Bivalvia > Unionida > Unionidae > Potamilus > Potamilus streckersoni. The sequence goes on from JAEAOA010001816.1 coordinate 2,134,350, forward strand.
CAATTTCGTACCTAGTCTGCTGTGTTTAGAAAAGCCGGCATCGTGGAAGTTGACACGCTCTAATCAAATAAAATATATTGTAGTTGCGTTAATGTAACAGTTTAGAAGCATTATATTGAAATATTTATTTTCTACACGTTCGTTTGTCTGTCTTTCGTTTTGGTGTTTTACGAAACAGATACACCAGAACGATATTTAATGCCAAGAGGAGAGGGGAGGGGCATAGTGGTATCGTGGCATTTATATGTAGCGTAGTAATTCATGCATGAAAACATATCAACACATACCATACTATGCATGGAGTAATAAATATATTCTTTTCCAAAAGAATGATTTTTTTTATATGTAGTTTCCACTTTTTATCACAATTTTTATATGTAACGTTTATGTATGCAGAAAAAAATCTGACAGAAAGTGCAATTTCAATTTGGTAATTAACTATTAAATCTACAATTATAAAAATATAATCATTAGCGTCATATAAATAAGCCAATCGTGTCAACAGGTTTTCACTTTTCTATAATCAATAGTAAAAATGCAGTCTTTGATAGTTACAAAATGTAGCTGATTGCATTAGCTCTTTACCCACTCTGTAAACCTGAATTCATCTGTCCTTGGATACCCCGTAGAACTACTATAATTTGGCCCAGATTAATTTCATACAGTTATGTCATAATGTACCGACAAGATCTGTCAAGGTCCACAGCTTTTGTCATTAATAAATATTTTATTTCTTCAAAACAGATTACAGTCATTTGTTTCGGTAAGTGTAAGACCGTTGACATCGTTCCACTGTAATATACAACTCATTTTCTATAAATTTCAGATGTTTCCATAGCGACATAAATATTTTGTTTACTTGGTCTAGACGCTGTCTTAATTGGAATCATTCTTAACAACATTATTAATTTGGCCAACTACGGGGATAAAGAGAAAAGAGAGGGAAAAATATATAAGAATAATTGACTAAGCTTTTTGAGAAAATAACCTTGCTTTGGTAGCCAAGCAAATCTTCATATCAGTGTTTGTATTGTGTAAACAAACAAAGCTTTGATTTCTCTCTTTCAATTCAATGTCAAAATCCAGTCCCGCTCATCAAAATTGAGATAGATTTTCGATACAAAAGACTCCACTTTAACTTCGAGGAGGTTTGAATACCGAAAATAGTAAATAAACAACGTGTCTTTGGCCCGGTTAAAAAAGAGATTCTTTTGAGCGAAATGGACGATTGTAGGAGTTGCAATTGACATCATGTTTCAACCTTGAGAAAAATTTGTTTATTTATGTGTTACTGACAAGAAGATAAAAGTAATTTATGATTTCAGCGGTGTAAAGGCGTAACTTAGTACGAAGATCATATCGATAATGAAAACGGTATTGAAGTCGCTGAGACGAGTTTGGAACTCGTGATCGAACGGGTCAAGGGTTAATTACACCGATACATTTATTTTCAAATGTTTCTCTGTGAAGGAAAATCGAATAAATCGGTGCTAATTTCATTTTTAAAAAAATGAAAAAGAAAGTGGCTTTCAGATTATTTGGAGGGTAATGAAACATAATCCAGATATAATTGTGTGTACCAGATTGATATTGGATAATTGAAAAGAAACTGTTCTTTTATTCCCTTGCACCGACAATATGTTGCATGCTTTTATTTTTATTACAAATGAAAAGAAAGGACTATATGAAGGGTTCGGGTACTATACGAGAGGTGGCGTGGTTAAAGTTTCTTCAAACGTCCTACTGTCCTATTGTGATTTTGAAATTAACCTGGACTGAAGCATTAGTGTTACACAATATCTAGAACATCATATATTCACCCCTGTAGATACAAATGTATAGCACCTATTTTCCAAAATGATAAATTTGTGTTGATTGTCAGAGATAATAGGAAAAACTCAACTCAGTCTAAACCATGTTTATTATTCAATATTAACTGCCTTTTCATATAACGTCGAGAAATCATGTTTTAATCTGACCAAAATGGGAATATACCCCATGGAGTATGTTTTAATCACTAATGGAATTTAAGGAAAAACAAAATCAGTTTCATACTCTGCTGAAACTCAAAACAGAAAATTAGTGTTTAAAATTCCCCAATGAATATTCATGAAATTTCACTCTTAAACAGTTCAGAAACGTATTGGCATATATTTGTAACAAGTTTCAAAAAAAAAATTCATGCCGATTACATGAACGGATTTTTTTTCTTCTAATATTTGTAGAGCTACGTATTGATGGTTATCCTTAACTGCGATTTTTGTAATTAGTGATGTTACATGATTAAACTTTGACAAATCCTACATATGTTTCGTATTTTTTTTTCAAACTATCTTTGGTAATAAAAATAAAAGATGGCAGAAACAAATGCCAAAAACGTAAAAAAGAACAAAATAAACAAAAGAAAAAAAATATTTTTTTATCTTCATCGTTTTCACAAGTTTTCATAAAGTATTCCATGTTTTGCAGATTGTCTTCTTTAAATAAGAACAAAAACGACAGAAATGTGTGTGTGTGTGTGTGTGTGTGTGTGTGTGTGTGTGTGTGTGATTATTCCATGAAATAAAAATGTTATTTCATTTGAATTAGAAGGTGGAAGTTTATAATCTAAATATTATTTCATTTAAAGTAGAATGGGGAAATCCCTAATCTAAATAAAGGTCACTTCATTTGAAGGATAATGGGAATCCACTACTTACAGTATATTTAATTTGAAGAGAGAAATCCCGGATCTAAAGGTTATTTAATCTGAAGGAGTAGGAAATTATTTAATATAGTTCCAGTTTAACTTTCTATTTAATGTATACAACAAACAGACAGACATACAGGTAGATACATGATACATAGCAGTGGTATGCTGGTGTTTATATAACAGAAATATAAGATACCATTCTTTCGCATGAGTGTGTTACTTATTTTTACGTTCACTGATAGTTTATAATTGGCATGAACAATCATTTAGAGATCTTTCAATAAAAAAAAGCCATCCAAAGAAATGTAAATAAAAGCGCTCAACAAAAAATGAAATATCAAATAAATAATATCTTAGGCATTCTTCGGTTTGCACATGCTCATATGACCTGAATCAAAGCATACTTGTCTGCAAATGTAATAAAACATGGCCAGTTACAACACACGCATTACAACGTCAATCAATTACTAATTAATTCATGATTATATGTAATGTTTAATGCACAACAAACACATAAGAAGAGAGGGTGAAATTGTGAGTCACATGAGTAATACAAACAATACAGATATGAAGGACACGAAAACACAGACAACACAGACGTTAGAGTCTATTTTGAATGCAAGGGCTACTTGTAATAAAGCGCCAGAGAAACTGATGCACGTAATAAACCATGATTAATAGAACTGACTGCGTTAACACGTTTTTTTTGTTGGTTCCGGTAGACTTACAAATATATCTTAAAAACACACACACACACTCTCTCTCTCTCTCTCTCTCTCTCTCTCTCTCTCTCTCTCTCTCTCTCTCTCTCTCTCTCTCTCTCTCTCTCTCTCTCTCTCTCTCTCTCTCTCTCTCTCTCTCTCTCTCTCTCTCTCTTAATGGCTTTCAAGCTACATTGTCCAGTACAACAGTACAGTATATGCCGCTTTAATACTTGGCAATTTACGATTCATGTGTTCATCAGTTTGATATCCAGGCCAATTAACCAATATTTTTGATCTCACGTGACACAGACATGCAATGAATACAAAAATTTTGAATAATTTTAGTATATTCATGATGAAGATATATGCACCAAATATAGCTGTTTTAGTCCGGATGAGAAAATGATCACCAACCGAAAAAATAAAATTAAAGAAATAATTTAACAGATTCAACGTTAAATATAGTTGATTGAAACTCGTTAATGTATATTAGCTCCACAGTTCAGACTGTTTAATTTTTTCCCTTTATTCTTTGGATGTTGTAAATCTCGACATACTTTCTACTTATGTTGTGCTGTTGCCACCCCCCAACCCCCAACCCCTCCCCATCCCGCCCCAACATTCGAAATTTCTGTTTTCACATAAAGTGTAATTACAGATTAATAAATTATGGCACGACTTAGGTAGTTATAAAATGTTAAAATGAGAGAGAGAGAGAGAGAGAGAGAGAGAGAGAGAGAGAGAGAGAGAGAGAGAGAGAGAGAGAGAGAGAGAGAGAGAGAGAGAGAGAGAGAGAGAGATCTTTCTCAATGTCTCAGTGTTTTATAGGGATCAAGGCCTTATGTTTCAAAATGATCACGGTCCACATGTAAACGTGCATTTTACTGTTAAAAGACAGATCCTTGTCTACAGCCATCGCACGGAAGTACTTTTACTACACCATTTCTCAAAGTGTGCAGCAGCATGTATGTATAATGTATGATGCACCTTGTTTCCGGATGAACGTACAAAAGTAGCATCATTAATGTTAATTCAAGGGTAAATAAATAGTGATCGGATACCAGCTGCACAGTTGTTCGCTTGCTTGGATAAGCAATTATATAATTAAAACTCTAATTAGATTTGAAATTGTCCATTATGTCTAGAATATCATTCTCATGAGTCAGTAAAAACTGAGATCATTTTTTGTAAAACGCGTATCCATGCGCCTTCCCCTTTTGATATCCACACCCATTGTCCGAATCGGTAGCTAATGAAAAGCACTGCTAAAGGGGTAATATCAGCTGGGTAGTAAGTATGTACATGGATTAAAGTTGGGTGTATTTTCATGTCCAGCAAGTGTGTGTGTGTGTGTGTGTGTGTGTGTGTGTGTGTGTGTGTGTGTGTGTGTGTGTGTGTGTGTGTGTGTGTACATGGATTAAAGTTAGGTATGTCCAGCAAAAATGTATGTATAAGTGTCGTTTGATTTACCGTAAGTGTACACACACACGCTCTCTCGCGCGCACACGTGTGTGCATTTAAGGAAAAGATTTCATTAGTTTTGAGGTCTATGTTTCTGGTAAAAACGATAGGCCCCAGGGTCAGGGTTATTTACATTATAAATTTATTTTTTCATAAACAGTAAGCGTGTATATGGTTATGGGCTAGGGTTTTCAATATTTTCTACGTTATGACCACAGAAAAAAGTTCCCGGCGGAAGGGGAAAAACCCCAAACATTATACAGGCGTCTCAGCCTGAAGTTCTGATGATATTTGGGTCATTGATGACACGTGCCAAATGTGAAAAATGTTAGACATAAAATCATTTTTAAATTATGTTCAATCATCCTGCCCTCTTGCCCTCACCTACACTGTCCTCCCACCCACTCCAATGTTGGCACAATCAATAATCATAAAACCATCAATGACTCAAATTTTGTGTATCTAACTACAACGGCGTAGAAGGAGTACAAGGTTACTACGTGCGCACTGACGGACAGACAAACTGTATGCATATATTTTCTAGCTTCTTTAGAAGAATTAGAATCAGTAGACTTGTATTTACTTCACCTTTATATCATGAAAAGGGTGTAATCAAAATAAAAAGCTACTTATAAGACATAAAATCTACAATTATATAAAAGTTTGTAACAGTATGTCCCTAATTGTTTTCCACTAACGTTATTATTGGCATTTCGTCTCAGATTTACCAAAACTATCAATTGCTAGTTTGGATCATTATAAAGTGTGTATATATATATATATATATATATATATATATATATATATATATATATATATATATATATATATATATATATATATATATATATATATATATATATATATATATATATAAACAATGTTAATATCATACATCTTTAATGAAAGGTAGTTAATAATCAGTTTAAAGCAATAGGTGAATGGCAGAATTGCATGGATGTACAGATTCACGATTAAAACTTTAATTTGATGGCAGTGTGATTAGCTGTGATGTCTTAACATTTTATGCACGGTGATTTTAACGTTAAATATAATACATGTGATAATGCTAAAGAACGAAAGGACAGATAGAGTGAAAATTGAAAAGTCTTCACAAATCGACCTCCGAACTACAAAGATACAAAGTTAGTACGGTCTTTACATATCCCCCCTCCCACGAAGCCTCCGTGTTCATCGCGTATTGTACAGATTTACCAACAATAAGTACAGAAAGCGATAACGGGACTGTCAATACTGTATCTAACTGGATGATTATCTTGTCATACAATTCTAAAAACGTCCCAAACATTTATTCTGGATATATAATTAAGTGGAAAATCGCCACAATTCACTTTTTATATGTGAAATATGATCCCTGTAATAAAATTAGCAATTAAATGTATGTATTACTGGGTATTCAAGCTATCTGGAAGGTGCACCAGGTACATTTGTAATTCGTTTACAAACATAATCTAAAAAGAAGAGAAGGCCTACAGGAGTTCAAATTGCGTAATTACAAACTAGAGTGTTTCTTATTCGTTGACTTTATTATCCTACATTATCTTCAGTGTTATCTTAGTCTACCACCCCATCTCTCTGGGTTGCCTTCGTCTTACCTCTCCCGCCCCAATATCTCTTTGGTATGCCTTAGTCTAGTTTGTTACGGCACATATGGACACGTGGCTTGATATGTTCATGCCCTTGCCATCACGATTTATTTTCCTCGTATATTTGGGTGGGTAGGGACGTCAAATGTCTAGGTGCCCAATCAACGATAAAAAGGATATCAGCTTGAATACCTAATTTTACCAAGCTTTAGTTTGAAAACTAGCAGTGCACATATATAAAGTTCACATCAGCCTGTTTAGAAAAGCAAACATCGTGTATGCAGCTGAATCTGGGTAAGGGTTTGTCAATAAAGGACGTCTGTAGATAATACCTGTTTTCCTACCGCCCCATCCCCTTGTCTGCTTTTGTTAGCATATGGCTTACTCCCCCCCCACGGGCTGCGCACATCCCCATACAGTGCTCTATGGTATGGCAATGTAATAGCTGGTGCTCTCAAAATACAATGCTAACTGATCTCATCACAACATGTAGCTCAAAACAAACAAAATGAACAGAAAGTTCTTTCTTTAAAAAATGTCTTTATTCAGGACATAGAACTAAAGATGTCATCTCACAGAAAGCTAAATTCGATAGACTTGTCAATATCTTCCTCCATTTCAACACACGCAGAGGGTAGCCAGTCAAATAAATTGTCATCTCAAAGAAAGCTAAATTTGATTGACTGTCAATGTTTTCCTCCATTTCAACACACGCAGAGGGTAGCCAGTCAAATAAGTTGCGAACAACTGTCAAACCATCATCACTGCTTTCAGTTGTGGAAGTTGATGGTGCAGTTGACAGATTAACGCTAACAGCTTCAGGCTCCACAATGTCGACGTTTGCCACGTCAGCTTGTGTGCTTCACTGCAGAAAGCCTGTGAATACGGACATGATTGCGCTTTGCAGCCTGAAATGGAAAGTAGAGGTCACGCTGATTACAATCGCTCTTCTCAAGATCAGCAGTCACCGATGGACATTAGAAATCAAATTGCATCCTCAGGAAGTCATTTGAAGGCTGTAGATGTAAAAGAGCCAGTCGTTGATAAAACTATCCAAACGTTCTTTTATTGCTGCCAACTGAAGCATAAGTAATTCCTTTATCTGATTTGTAGTGTGGAACAGGTGGAGGCAAAATTCGTCCATGAAATATATAATTGTAGTTTGTGTGACACTGACCTCATCATGATTCACTATTGCACTTCACAATCTGCAAGAAAAACTGTGACTGTTGAATATGCAGACTTGACCACTCATCTGACGGTGGATTGATGTCCAGTTTTCTGCATCACATGATACAAAATATGCTACCACATCAAATCCATCAATAACCATTGAGCTCCAGATTTCTCTCAGCATTTCACCGGCCTTCTGGAAATTGGTCCTTTCCAACTCTACATCACATGTCTTGCCATTGCTATCCAAAAGAGATCCATAATGATTGTGAAGCGGGATCAATCCCGATAGGTCACGTGACAGAAAGGTCATGCTTTGTTGGCCTATGTTGTAGGCAGAGTGCCCTGGTACGTGGCAGGCAAAGAAAATCGCATCCAGGTTTGTTGTAATGGAAGGCTTGTCATACTGCAGCTAGTGTTATCGGAAATTGAGGATTCTCATCCGGACTGCCATCAGCTGTTATAAATACAATCGGCTTCACTGATCCATTAATACACACCACAGTCTGAAAAGCAGGAAGTTGTTTGAGTTGTTCAAAACCAGCAGCATGCGTCATTGCTGTGCTACTGCCATGCTTCCCACTGCGAATGAAGACATAAATCAGCCCTCAATACGACGCATTCCCTTTTTATAACACATGCAGCATAGACTGATGAGATTAGTTTAAGCAGCTTGACATGCACTGTAGTCACGTGACGCATACATTCAATCGTCCCTGAATTACGTGGAAGTAGATATAGCTATGTTCCTGCTTGATTAATGCTGAAGCCATCTTGGACGAGGGCTTCATGCAAGTCATCTAACGTTTTGCAGCTAATAAGCTTCTCAGGTCGTTTCCACTGCTCTATATGAAACAATGTCTTTAGTAGCTGTAGTTGGTTATCTTCTAAGCGGGGCCTTCATACTTTCTGCCGACAGAACGTTTTGAGTCGCTGGGCAATGACTGGATGGTCATCAGTATCTTCAGTCAGCTTTCTCTTGAAGTCAATCCTGGGGTTCTTCTCATTCAGCTGCCAGACGCTTCAACTTTCTCTCCAGCTGAACCTAATTGTTGAAAAATTCGTCAGACTTTGTTTTCATATCAGCTGTACACAGTCCAATGTATTTTACATGTAAAATACTAGCCATTTGTGCGATGTCTATCATCGCACAAGTGGCTAGTATTCTACAAGCATTCTAACTCGTTGCTTGCTGAGTTTTGTGCTTGTGTAGAATGTTGGGGTTTTTTTTCTTCACCACCAGACATGATACTGCTGTCGTTTGCGTTTCGGTATCCGTCTCTCTGGTTGTTACGTCAGCAGAAGAAAGCCCCTTCCACCTTTGACTGAACGTCACTATTTATTATCACCTCAGTTGAAGTTCCTGAGATGACGTGGTTAGAGTGGAACTAACTGATTGGATCTGATTATCGGCTTAGACTGGCACAAGGCCTGGCAGCGCGGTCCTACATGCTAATCAGACGACTTTCTCTTTCTGCTGCTCTCGCATGCCAAACTCAAATCAAGTTTTGACTTCTTTGTCTGTGTTAAAATTGTTCCACTGCTTCTGTAAACGTCTATGTGTCAGATCTGCTTTCAAATTACGGTGTGCAGCAATGAAAGCCTCCTTAAAGTCGCTATTAAGTTTAAAACGCGCATCCATTATTAGCATCGATAATATGCCGAACATTCTTAAATAATATGTAATATTAGCTGGCGAAATATAGATATTACAAACCCTATCAAACAATTCCTTGCCTATGTCACTGATCAAAAGGCACTTGCAGAAGGCAGCTGGAGTCGATGCTTTCAGATGTACTGTGTACGCAGTATTTTGGTCAATGTTATTTATAAGTTTCGCGGCTGCGAGGCCGTGCAACTCATTATAAAATGTATTAATACCATCTTTGGATGAAATTTCATCACTACTCAGTACTGGCCAATCGCAATTTTTATTTTCTAATAATATTTATTTTTAAAAAATATTATTGTTTTTTTTAAAGTTTGACTACTTATTGTTTTTTTTTTAAGTTTGACATTGTAGGTCGAGTTTATGTAGGCCAAGAAAATTCAAGACTATGGTGGCTTGGAAGCTAATAAAATAGAGGGAAATGAAGATGAAGTAAGAAAAGATATTTTATTCGACTGCCACACTTATCTGTCCTGAAACGATTACTTCACACATTATCGTTTCATAATTTTCACTAAAAATACTTCATTCAATATCGTTTTATAATTTTCACATATCGTTTCATAAGTGTTACGTAACAATTTCGGTTTGTGACTTTTATTTAGACAAGAGTTAATAACGTGCACTATTACAGTTCACTCAATCAGATGTTATTTTTAGACATCTTTATGTCAAACATAATCTTACTGAGAACTAAAACGATATGGTAAAGATATTTAAGAAATAGATTATATGTTCGATTTTGACATTATCGATGCTTGGCTGAAAAACAAACCTACCTTACCTGATACCGTGTTTATACGTGTTAACCCCCTCTCTGCCCCAGACAATGTACATACATACGATATATATATATATATATATATATATATATATATATATATATATATATATATATATATATATATATATGCGTGTGTGTGCGTGCGTGTGTTTGGTATAAATCGTATTACTGTCAGCTTCATTAGTACAGGTGAGCAATGAATTACTTGTTTGAATTTTTGCTTATAGCCTTGTCTTTCCATGTAGGAGATTTAATATTTGTTTTATGTGCTAACTTGATCGTCACCTTTAAGAATTAATATCAGACCTTTATAATTGACATGAAAGACAGAATTTCACCAAAACATATTAGGTATGTGTTCACGTACTTAGGTCTGGACGCAGTTACTCAGGTCTGTGCTCAAGTACTTATGTCTGGACTCATTTACTTAGATCTTTACACATACTTAGGTCTGGGATCAAGTAATTAGATCTGGACTCAACTACTTAAGTATGGATTTATATACTTAGATCTGGCTCGAGTACTTAAGTCTGGGGTTATGTACTTCTTAGATCTGGGCTCAGGTACTTATGTCCTTACTCATTCACTTAGGTCTGGCTCGAGAACGTATGTCTGAGCTTATGTACTTCTTAAATCTGGGTTCATGTACTTAGGTATGGACGCAAGTACTTAGGTCTGGCTCGAGCACTTAGATCTTGATGCAAGCACTTAAGTCTGGGCTCAATCAATTCGGTCTGGGCTTAAGTACTTAGGCCTGTCCTCAAGTATTTATGTCTGGACTCAAGCACGTAGGTCTGGGATCAAATACTTCTTAGGTCTGGGGTCAAGTACATAGGTCTGGACTCAAGTATTTATGTCTGGACTCAAGCACGTAGGTCTGGGATCAAATACTTCTTAGGTCTGGGGTCAAGTACATAGGTCTGGACTCAAGTATTTCTTATGTCTGGGCTTAAGTACTTAGGCCTATTCTCAAATACCTACGACGCCTAGACTCGGGTACTTAGCTCTAGGATAACTCAAGAATGAAGTACGTTTTTGAAGCTCAAGCTTATGTATGATGTGCGATTTAGATGTGGTAGGTCTACCTGAAGTTTGGAATTCCATACACTAAGTCATTAAGGCAAATATTACTTATTAAGTCCATGTGGTCAATTTTCTATATAGACTACTAAGTCATGTCACTGAATCTTTCATGGACACCGTATCAAATTCAATTACTATGGGCTATTATCAGTAAAAATAGAAAGTGTTCACCTTTAATTACCGTTACATTTTGCAAGTGTTCACCTTATATTTACCTTACCTTTACCCTTAGTTTTGTTTCTTCTCACACAGACTCTGACATATAGTCCTTGTGGCTTATACAGACTCTAACTGACATACAGTCCTTGTGGTTTATATAGATACTAATTTACATACAGTCCCTGTGGCTTTTACAGACACTAACTGACATACAGTCCCTGTAGCTTATATAGACTCAAAATGACATTCATCCCCTGTAGCTTATATAGACTCAAACTGAAATACAGTCCCAGTGGCTTACACAGAATCTAACTGACATACAGTCCTTGTGGTTTATACAGCCACCAACTGACATACAGTCCCTGTAGCTTATATAGACTCAAACTGAGATACAGTCCTGGTGGTTTACACAGACTCTGACTGACATACAGTCCCTGTTGCTTACCTAGTCCCTTCGTACTCTTAAGTGAGGTTAAAAACTAGTATAATCAATCGTCTGCAAGTATCTTGGCGAAAAACTATTTCCAGTTTGTTTGTTCCCTAAAATTAAAAACTAAATGTGGTATCTAAACATATGAGTATATTTCGAAGTGATGTCATGGTAACAATATAAAAGATGTCATGAGGACAAAATGGGAACTAAAAAGCATTTTGAGTAACAATAGAAGGGTTCGCATAGTAAAAATGTAGCATATTTTCCACAAATCCAAATGAATGACACGATAATTATTAATAGACGAGTTGAAAAGGAAGATAATGAAGTTACCTTTCTAAACGATGTGTGGGTGGGGGGAATCTCGGAATAAGATTGTTTGTCAGTGTCAAGACACTATTAACACATTTAATGGCTATAGTATTCATTTCTGAAAGATACAGAGAGGCACCGAACAAGGAATACCTTGGGCGGGTACCGAACCTTCAATCCTTTGATTACGAGACAGTAATTCTACCAGCTAAATTACCATAGCTCTGTAACAGAAAGACGATGATTGGTATATAACATGATCAAATAGACTTTTGGCCATTCTTGTTGGTGCTGTTAGTGGAAAATTAGCTACACATATGAGTCTTGGAGAGATTTTAGGACCGAGATTAAGGTGGGTGGGTGTTTTGATAATAATTCCCATAAAGAAAACTGTTTACGTTGGGCACTCAGATGAGAAAATTAATTTCAGTTTTAAACATGTTTTCAGAGTAAACAGTGTATGACTAACGTGAATGATGGATTTCGTTGACTACCAACGTTTCCAGGGAGAGACATGGTAGTTTGTTTGTATATTCACATCTGCTATCAAGATATGTTGTGCTGAGTAAATAATCATATTTGACACTCTATTGACAAACAAGATCAAGATTTTTCAAACGGCCACTGCCGAGGTAGACGGGTTAGAACGGATCAAAGCTAAAGGCTTCCACAAAAGAAAGTAGTGTGCTATGTTTAACTTAGTGTTTATTTTGCTGTTGATACATGAAGGTGTCTGTCTTACTATTTTTAAAGGAAGAAAAGAATTGTTGACCTAAGGCTAGGGTGTTTCTACATATCGAAATTCGATATTTGGGTGGTCTGGTGGGGATACGGGACTATTAATTTTAAAAAATCCCATCAAAACCCTAAAAATAAAAATAAAAACAAACATTAACACATACTTGACGAACACGAACATTCGCGACGTGGAGAATATCGTGCTTTTCCATCCCAAATTTAGACATCACTGGAGAGGAGGATAATTTCGTACACTCTAATATGATTTGTTTCTATACATTTTTCCTGCCTATTTTTAAACATTTCGAATAAAGATATTTTTAAAGGCGTGTTAAATTTAAATATTTAAGAGAATTAACAGATGGAAATGACTATCCTGACCTTAAAGTTCAAAAGTGTACATCATATTCATGATAATGTATAATGTATTATAGTCCTTATATAGTCTATAAACTTCTCTAGTAATAAAAAGCCATAAAATGGTTATTTTTTAAAATTCTGGCAGTGGATAAAACGAGGAAGTATATCAGTTTATCCATAAATTACTTTGTATCTTGTATATAAAAGCATGGATTAACTAGATTTTCTCGGGCATTCGACTCCTAGGTTTGTCTTCCGCTCGGGTGATATGACCTACAGAAGAAGAATGAATTTGGCTTGTTTAAATGACATGTAAAATTCTGACATCTTTGAATTGTACGTTGTTCAAATGACGAGTGAAAGTCTTATCTTTGGAAAGAGGATATGGTATAAGAACTTCAATATGGAGCCAGCTGGCCCTCATAATTCAAAACTATGCAAGACATCACAGCACCTTTATTTGACCTATCCTTTTAAGCATCTCTTCTGAATAACATAAATCTGTAATGGATTCCCTTGTTAGTACAGGGGATAAATAAGCAGACGTCCAGAAAATTAATATTGAAGGTCAGTAAGGAAGGAACTCAACATTGCGCCGCCCTCATGTATTCGGTCGGTATTGGTTTCTATGGGAATATAATTTTTAAAGCTAACATATGCTTAACGTTGGAGGCGGGAAGAGGGCTATGGGAATTTAACATGGACTGCAAATTTTATCAATAAATTGGGCACGTTGACGGAAAGTTAACATGGGCAGCCTTTCTAGAAATAAATGGGGCTTTATGGGGTCTAATGGGAGTTTGACAATGTGAGTCACTATCCAACACACATCCTTGCTTACCTGATCACATGAAGCAATTAGAACGCCCATAGTCCACGTGACATAAATTCGAAATCGCCGCTGTAATGAGTTTATGTAGATGAAAGAGGATTGTTTTAATATGGTGGAGCCCATATAGCTACGAATGTAGACAACATGTTGTACTAGAACGGAATTCAGCAGAGACTAATGGCCCTGAACTATTTTAATAAATGGCCAAGAGCAAAAGGAACAGGTACATTCCGGAAGCGACAGGAAATTTACTTGAGAATAAAATACACTGGAATATTATATTGAAAAAATATGGTATGGACTGAATGTAATACTTCAGAAACGAAACTGACTCAGAATTTATTGAAGACTAAAACATTCATAGAATGTTATATTAAACTGCTCTGACGAAAAGTCATAATGCAATTTCGAAGTTAAAACGCTAAAGCGCAGTTAAGAAAACGGACCTTTTTTTAAACTGCCAAGACTCAAGTAATGCTAAAGTTAAGAAGTTTAAGCTGAATTTAGGTGAGACTTCAAAGTCCGAAATGTTATATTACACATATGGCGAAGACTATATTTCGTAATTAAATTTAGAAATCCTTACTAAATATAAAAGACTTAAACTTCTGAATAAAAAATTGAAGAAAGTTGAAATCTGAACTATTTTTTTAAATGTACAAAATATTTTTAAAAATGTCACTAAATAACAGCTTATAATATTTTTATTAAATTTAGGAAGTTGTTAAATGTTATACAAATTGCGCTAATATTACAAACTAAAATGTTTAAGAAACTAAATTGTTGGAAAAAGTTAAAATAATTGGTCAAAGTTAACAGAAACATAATTAAAACACGAAAACAACATTTAAATGCTCAAAGAAAAGATAAAGCAAAATAATACTATACATGTTCTAAAGTTTAACATAAAAATGTCAAAGAAATCGAAAACACACAAACAAAATAATTAACAAAATTAAACTAAATTAACAAATTTTAAAGCAAATGAACAAAATATATAAACATATTTAAAAAGAAATAAAACTACGGAAGATAATCAAGATCAAGACAGGATAAAGGTAAATTTCGGCTCTTAATTAGATCGAGACGAGAGAATCATTTAGATTAAAGAGGCACACCTTAGTAGTGATAGGAGCCACTATGGGGACAACGGTAACGTACTGTTAAAAAAGGGGAATAACAAATATAGGGACAATGAGATTTTAACATGGGCAATTTTGGGCAACTCTAGGGACAATGGGAATTTAACATTTATAGGTTTTTGCAGTATATCTATCCAACTAAAATTCATATATTCCCATGCTAATACAGTAAACTTCTTATTATATGCTCATTTTCTTATTCTACCCAAAGCTTAATTATATAAGCATAAATACACAACAAGAAACAGAATAACTAAATGTATGTATGCCATATTCCAAACTAAATACACAGTCGCAGATTCATCACTACATACCATTATTAATGTGCATGTAACTCCGCTCAGATAAATTTAAATTTGGTCGCGCGCTAGACATAAGTTGCGAAAGAAATTGGCTTTCTGGTGTATTTAAAATTGAAATTTGGAGTCATGATGTGAATGAATCCGCATTGCAACAGCTTCTCTATTCGATTTGGAATGAATAGGTTTTGGTATTTGTTCCAATTCGACCAAATGTTATATAATGGAATTATGTACATGAAGTACGTCGATTTAATGCAGCGTCTGTGCCAATTATAAATGAAGTACATCTGATTGAAGTAGCTAGGGAGAAGAGTGTTGTCATCGGAGGACGTGTTTCTGTTCAGTCATTGAATGATTCAGATCATAATGTGGTGAAAATATGAAGTCTTTCAATTGCAATTTTCGAAAAGACGCTGTGGAAGTTAATGTTTATTTCATTTTGAGTGCAGTAAGAAGGATGCAACTGCACTTGGAATATGCTCAGTAGTCGAAATTACAGTACAATTTCGAAATGTGTAATCATGTAGTTGTAGTCATATCAGAGTCACCATGATGTAGCATTGTAGTAGTAGCAGTAGTCAGAACACAGGTCACATGTTGTGGTACTGAAACACTCGAGGTCACAGTGTACGGCATCCCTGACATCGCACTGCATTTGAAAATCACCGAACTTGAATGGTGTTGTCTGTTGGGATTCATATTTCACTTCTGATGTTTGTAGTTACAATGAACTGTCGGTCTCGGACGTTGTCCCTTTTTATATGCTGACCAATATCGAGCTTCAGTAAAGTGAAGTGATTGGGAAGCCGCACTAGCTTATGATTTGATACACGTTTTCTACGACCGAATGTTGATTTGGCCACTGGCTAAATGAACAATCTTGTGAGGTTGGTAGGTTGTCACTTTAAAATCTTGATCCTCTCCAGATTCTAAAGTTTCTTTCCACACGCCAAAGTTCACTACTGGAGTGTTGCCATAAATGAGTTGAGAGAACGCATTTACCGAGAATTGGTCAAACTACAAGTTAAACGCAAATAACACATGCATCCGTTACTTCATCGATGTAGGAACCACTAGTACCTGAATGTTATAAGTGGACTGATCCATTTGAAAGTGTTCAAGTTGTCAGATATTGTTCAACTGGACGAGGGCCAGAAGATTTTGGTTGCTTCTCATCCTACTTCTTACAAACTGGCATTACTACAACGAATTCCAGAGGAAGAGTTAGCGGATTACCAAATTCCTTTTCGCTATCAAATTTTGGTTGTAGAGTAAACTTCTGTGCGTGTGTAGTGTGTTAGTGACTAAACAATTTGGATTCGCCACTGAGTACGATCAGTTTTGTGCACAATGTACACTTATTACCTCCAACAAAAAAGACATTATTATGAATATCTCATTTAGAAAAGTACATTCAGAATCTACATCTGAAGCTGAGAGAAGGCATTTATCGAGAGCTTGTCAAAATACAAGCGAAATGCAAAGACCAATCGCATAAATTACGTCACCGGTGTTGGAACAACTGGTACATAATTAATATAAGTGTATTGATTCATTTCAACGTGTTCCATTGTCCAGACATTGATGAAACACGTGAGATTCATATATAAAGGCTTATATGCAAGGCATTTCTATTTACAAGGTGACTATAGTACGGCGAATTCCATCTAAAGAGGCAGAGGATTACAACAAATCTTTACACGAACACATCTTAGTTCAAGATGAACTTTCTGTTAATTACTAAACATTTTTGGTACGGTACTAAAGTAAAACCGACTTTATTCAAAATGTACACTTATAACCTCCGCCACAAAGAGGTATATAAAAAAAACTGGCTACCATGCCTTAACCTCTATCACTCGTGATACAACATATTACATGGAAGGAAGTCAATGATAATATTCCGACTGTAGTGGAATACCAAAACTTATTAAGAGAACTGTGTCCAATGAATTTGGGTCTTCGTGTAGTGTGTGTCTTAGTGACAAGCTTTCTGGGATTTCATTTATCAGCCGATTCCTTGTGAGCTCTGTGCGATCTGTACAATCCCGGATGACATCTATGTGACTGTGACAAGTTTAGTTGATGGTGTTGTCTGTTGGGATTCATATTTCACGCCTGATGTTTGTAGTTACAATGAACTATCGGTCTCGGACGTTGTCCCTTTTTAGATGCTGACCAATATCGAGCTACAGTAAAGTGAAGTGATTGGGAAGCCGCACTAGCTTATGATTTGATTCACTTTTTCTAAGACCGAATGTTGATTTGGCCTGTGGCTAAATGTACAATCTTGTGAGGTTGGTAGATTGTCACTTTCAAATCTTTATCCTCTCCAGAATCCAAAGTTTCTTTCCGCACGCCAAAGTTCACTACTTAAGTGTTGCCATAATTGACTGTGACAGTGACTGTTCATTAATGTAAACTCAAGTAATACTGCTTTATACTTTGCTCTCAATTATTATTTTCTTATCTATTATGAAAAGGCAATACTTTCTTTATTTGTATGCAAAAAAAATATTTTAAAAAATTAAATCATTCATGCCATTTTTATAAATATGAGACTTAACATGCTTAGCAGGAACTAAAATTTGGTTTATCTTTAAATTAATACTAGCTTAAATATGTAACAAATCTGTTATATAAATACAAATTATGAAAAGGATATATGCATGAATGATTCTGTCCAAACATCTAAAGATTTCAAATGGTAAAAAATACTTACTACAAAGCTGAAAAACATGAAGTTTAGAATGGTGCAAAGAGAATAACATAGAGGTATATCTGAAATCAGCTGAGACTGCACATTTGGCCCAAATGTTAGCCATGTTTTATGCCAAAGCAGCCCTCGAGGTCACCGTAACAAGAAAGAGGATGTTCAGTGAAGCCCAGGCTGAGGAATACCATAAAAGTTTTTTTTTGAAATGTCAGGGCTGGTATCAATAGCTCCATTCAGGTCAAATGTGGACGTTCAATGAATATTGTTACTGACCCTGAGTTTAGAAAAGCAAATGACATGTTAAATGGAAAATTAAAGTTGAATCCCAAGAATGGCTTAACACAATTTTTAATCAATTATTCACAAAACCATCAGTCTACTTTTGTCATCGTTTTTTTTAGAAGAGTCAAGATCAAAATAAGTCACTAAATTTTCTAAGGAATACCCAATACTGCATTGATGAAGAAAATATACACAATATTGTCCACACACAAAGGAATCTGTGACTTGTAATTTCACATCATTGCAGCGTGTCGTCTGGGCATTTCTTTTAATAAAGTCGACGATATTGTCCTCCAAAAGTGGTAATCCATACCAATCAAAACACTCAACACTGGCATTGTGGGGAACGTGGACAGCTACCCATTGTATTCCTGATAACTGTCGTCCGTGTTCATGATATAAGCTTGATGGTCTTAGGTTAGCGATGAGGAAGTTCGTCTTTAGCGTACACGACAGGATTACAAGAAGAGGTATACGAACTGTTGTTCACAAGGTAATGCATTTCGCAGGTATTCAGTTTTCTTTTGTTTATTCTTGTTTTTCACATCTAATGATAAGTCATCAATTCAATCCTGACTTTTTGCCTAAAAAATCTCTAACAAGCAAACGTCTATTAGCTCAATCTTTCTTCGTACTCTGGGCCAAGATAGATTCTCTGTGATGATTCTCTTGAAAAGGCAATGGAGAGCAAGAATGATCACGCACGTCTTTATACCACTAATGAAACACTGCTTCTTCCTACATGGGACCCCAAGCGTCCTCCAGATACTCCTCAAATTTTTATTCTTGACACCTCATCAGACATTTATCGTGTTAAATGTGACTGGGATTATCGTTCTTACATCGTTCTTACATCCATAGCAATGATTCTTGGTAAATTCCGTAATTTAATGTGCCGGATGTTTGGCAAAACAGGACACTAAATATTGTTCCTGTTCTGGCCATCTAGACAAGACCACCATGTCCTCCTTGTCTTTGTTTTTGGATTATGTTTACAACATTGCCTCCCATTCAATTTCCAAAGCTTCTCAACCATTCAAATGATTAATAAGCTTCCACTGCTTCTAATAATCTAGACTGACTTCTCCCAAACTGTTGATCTCTAACGTATTGTCAATTTTGTTCAGATGTAACTGGAAGTCAGAGGAGTGTCCAAAAGAGCATTGATATTGTTGTTTGGGTGGCGATTGTTGGAGGGTGACTGATGATGGGCACGAGGATGCCATTGCAACCGTTAGAAGAGTAATTCAGGGAAGGATTGGGAAGAAGGTAACCGATGCAACTGCTCAGTAAAATGGTCCATATTTGTTTGTCTCCTTGTTGCAAACTCATTTGGCAATGGCAGAATCGATGACAAAATATACCATAAAGATTGGTAGAAAAAGACGATTTCCGTTTTAGGCACACGCTCTCCACACCTCATACACAAGGTCTGCTTTTATAGAGAACTGGGTGATGGAGTGGTCACATCAGTAATGGCTGAGGCATAAAGATCACTTCAAAACAGGAAGGATACCTTTTCCATCGTACTTTGATTTCATTGACACGTCCTTTACAAACTTTATGGTTCTTTGATGAAGAATGCTTTCGATATCGATCACTTCTTCCTCTTTCTTGGTCACATATTATAACTTGGGGAAGTAAAACGTTCCTTTTAACACTTCTCCGATCAGGTCTTCCAATTTATAGACGGTAGGATGACGGCCACGCACTCGTCCAGAGACACTAAACAAGTAGGTAGTTCTGTTGGGCAAATAACCTATGTCGAAAGTGCGTTTTGTTTTGCAAATCTGCACCTAATCTCCCACCCTTAACCCTCCACCTTTCTTGTGGAGGTCAGGGTTTGGGGCATGCATAACATGTGCTCAAAGACGATCAATTGGTTGTCGGAAGTTACTTCTTGGGGGAACGTCCGATGATCTGATGGTAATATTGGTTTTACGCTTGGACCAGGTGCAGTAAGACGTCGATATACTTGAGAGTGTGTTGATCCATAATATATTGGCGCATGCGTTCTCTCACGGTGAGCTGAAAACGCTCCACGATGCTGGCTTTGGTTCAAGGATTCTCAGTGGTGATTAAATGAATGTCTCGTTTCTTCAATTATTTTTAGAAAGCTTGGGTCAGAAATTCGGTGCCTTTGTCGGTTTGCCATCAAAGAGGGTGACGACCAGTTTGTTTCAACACCAGTTTCAGGGCTTGCACTAACCCACTGCTCGATTTTGAAGTCAACGGTGGATAAAATACATTGAATTGGAGTACCAACTTGGGTTTAAACCAGGATAGCGATTAATTGTGATTCTTAAAAGGACCATGGACGTACTATACAAAATACACAAAGGGCAAGTAAAGTAATTTAAGTAATTTAGTAATTTATTTAATTTACTTTAATTTAATTAAATTACTTTAATTTATTTATTAAGATCCCAACATCCTAACATCTAAATATTGAAATACCTATGCAATACAATATATTAATTTAACTACTAAACCTCAAGGCTTATAACCCTGTACATGTAAACATAAATACTCGGTTCCCTAATTTCTTGATCTAGTCGACGCGTTAGTAGCTGTTAATCATAACAATAATAAGCACAACGTTTAACATATTCGATAACAACAGTCTATATGTGCTGTAATTAATGTTATTCCTAAGGAAAGGTGTTTTGCAACTCAATATAATTAGAACCTTTCAATCACCATTCCATTCCTTTGTCTAGTTAAGCGCGACAAAATCACAACAATAACAATAACAATAACGGCCAATATACTGATTAATACACAAGTTTATATGCGCCGCACTTAATAAATGTTATTAAGTCTAAATAGGAAATGTGTTTAGAATACTAATATTACTTACAAACTTTAAATAACCTTTATTCAGAATGAAATTGGTATACTTTCAAACTTTCCGTAGACCGTGCCAGGAACATTACAGGAGTGCGTTACAATTTGAACCACTCGTTTAACATAGCAATTATTTGTTAGGAACCATTTAATAACTATATAAATAGTATTAAATATAACTATAAGAATATTTGTCAGAAGAAGCAGGAAGAAAGATGCATACATCCACACCATAAACAATTGCCAATTTGAGACGATTGCAGCATTAGACGACATCAACATAAAATTCCCAAACAGAAAGGAAGTAATAACTTCAATTTCAATTGCCATTTCGAAAAGATATAACTGACTAAACTCAACTCGCCAGACAATCCTCAAAGGAAGGGGCAGTCCAGGAGTGTTCTGCCTGCTACGTCATAAAGCCCCATCCCCCGCACGCACGCACAAAACACCCTGGCATCCAGGTGTGGTATCGATCAAGGGCAAGCGACAGTACATGACATACATCCTTTCTCTCCTGCTGTCCCAAAACACCCTTTCCCCGGAACCGGACAAACTCAAAAGTGAGGGGCAGCCAAGGCGAGGAGGCCTACTGCCCCACATAATGTTACTCAGTCCTCAGTTTGGCCCTTGAAAATCAACACATCAATATTATCCTTTTAGAAGGAGGTCAACAACATTCCACCAACTACAACTAAGCGGAGCTAAAAGGAAGAAAGGATGGCATATATTTAGCTGCTTGGAAATTAATCAGGACCATATAAGTACGCTAAGTATGCAAAATTTCAACATTGTAATGTATTTCACATTCACGATTTCTACATTTGATACATTGCTTAGTTTGCTTAAACAAAATTGGAATAGGGACACCCGTAGGCATAACTGGTCAGATTTGCCTAACGTCTGCCTGGCTGAGATAAAGTCAAGTTGACTTGGCCTTTGGTGGGGTGGAAGTCGCGGGTGGGGTGTGATAGCGTTGCGGTGTCTGCCATTTTGCGTTTGAGTGGACCCGGGGTTATGATGGCACAATACTCATACCCCAGCAAAGAGTAAGGCCCAGCTCGGGTCCAAGCGCCCTCTTAAAGGGACTGTCGCCAAGCCAGGGTCCACAACCAGGTAACACATTTACCCAGTACAATACGCGACTATAATCAGAACAAACGAACTATTTCAGAAAGGACACCTGCTAGCCACCCCAAAGTACTTTAAATATTACAATCTGAGCGGTAATCAGACCCTGGCGCGGTTCTCGCTAGAAGTTATGTTTACCCCAAATTTCCAAATACTTCTTTACAATTTTAGTTGTCAATTACACATCCAAATGAATGCATAACTTTTACTATAATCAGTGTCAAACCAGAGATTTCCCAACTTTCCAAATATCTATCAACCGCACGTTTGCATAGTTTCCCTTGATCAAATTTCCGTACCGTCAGCCGTTTACGCAGTAGAAACGTTACAACTATCCCCTAAGTCAGGGAACTTATTTTAACTACGCTACCTTAGGCATATCGATCCATGATTCCAAGGCACAAATATACCAATACAACTACATCACATTTGCCGCCGTGGCGACATAAATGGTATCTGCAGGGTCCCTTCTTGCTTGTTACTTTGTGTGGTTTGCCAGTTTCCTATCGTAAATAGTGCCACTGCAGTCAAAAACCAATGTACATGACTAGATTTTATTAGGAACTATGGGACAGTCGTGCGGTTTCCACCTAAATTAACTAATAATTGAACATGGCATCATGAAAATTTACTAACAATTTCTCTCTGTGACGTTTGCTCCTGGTAATTACTTAGACGGGGCGCTATGGCCTGGCGCGCATGTCCAAAATTTATTAGAATAGTGTGTGTGTGTGTGTGTGTGTGTGTGTGTGTGTGTGTGTGTCGGATGGCTGAAGAGGACAGACGTAATCATTGTTGCTTCTTCACACACGTAGCACGCCGCAATATAAGATCTCCAAAATATAGGAGGGGGGCATAGGAAGACCTATGCATGGAAAACAACAAACAAATTGGACACACTCGCTGGATTTCTGATGGGATATCGCTAAAATTGGGAATCAAGTGATGACAGATAAAATTGGACGGACTGCACATTGCACGCATTGAGCAAGGTAGAGAAATATATAAAACATCTAATTATTTAAATATTACAGCATTTTTTCCCCATTTAAATACATTTTTCTTAACATCAAAATACGCCAAATGTCAATATTGATAGTATGATACTAAATTTAGTACGTATTGACATTGTCGTCTGCTACTGACGGTAGAGTTAAGGGAATATAGGCTGATTATTCTGTCGTCTGTTGTCATATAGGTAGAGTTACTAATTGCGGTAAATATAAATTGCCGATTTTGTTGAGTGTACGTGTGTTAATATGCACGGTTTAAAAAAGGGATTGAAAATTTTTAGATTAAAAGCTATACAAAATGATCATAGCAATAACAATAGTGCCTACGCTATGAATGAATGAGGATGGGCAGTCAGAATTAACATTACTGGAAGGAATAAAGAAAGAAAGAATGGTTAAAAAACAACGTAGGATAAATTTTGGAGTGTTATTTTTTGTGGTATTATAGGACAAAAGTAATTAAGACAACCACACATTCTAAGTGAAAAATGTTCTTTGTTTTTCATTCATTCATCAATTTTATTTTAAAAAATAAAACATGTATGATATTTATGGTCAAAATGTTAGAGATGTGTGTTTTGCAGCACAAGCCACTAACAATGTTGCAAAGTTTTCATAAATCGAAGGGCGGGAAGGAAAGCAGCACCAAAGAGTGCTTTGTTCTATAGACAGGTTACATTTTTACTGAACGCAATGTTTTGGTTTTATATTTCAGAGTTAATCATAAGATTTCAATCAAAATTAATATGGCGGTGGAGAGGGAGCGGGTGTGTTTGGTGGGGTGGACCTGTTCTTGGGTGGGTGCAGTATGGCTATGGCCATGGCGGGGGCCGGAGCCGGAGCCGGAGCCGGAGCTGGGGTCTGGGCTGGCGGCTAGGCTGCTAGTCTGTGATTTGGAAGCGATAGAGTGCGTCAAATTATGAGTAACGGGTCAAAGTTGCTGAAATGCCCAGACCACGGGCGGGTGTGTTTGGAGGGGGGGGGGCTTGTTCTTGGGTGAGTGCAGTGGGGCTGTGGCCGTGGCGGGGGCCTGAGCCGGAGCTAGCGGCTAGGTTGCTAGTCTGTGGTTTGGAAGCGATAGAGTACGTCAAAATTATATAAGTAACGAGTCAAAATTGCTGAAAGACCCAGACCGGGGCCAAGCGCCCTTTTAAAGGGAATGGGGCCCAGCCTGGGGTCATAAGCAGTCGCAGAATTACTCAGTGCAAAACGCGATTATAATCCGATATGCTGATACCGATATTTCAGAAAGACCCAATTCGATGCCAAACACCCTCTTAAAGAGACTGCCGCCCAGCCAGGGGCCGCATACAGTCGCACAAGCCGATTGAGGCAATACGCGACTATAATCCTAACCAATCAGGCAGTCCAAGATCATCGGGAAAAAAATGTTAACGTGGAAGAGGAAAGATGTGTTTTTCTGGATCTCCCATTTCCACGAGGTATACCGCCGAAACATGGGAAGGGGCCTATGGAATACCAACGATGGAATAAAAGACGTTGAACTGGATTAGCAAATTGGATTTAAACTAGATTAACGACAAATTGAAATTATTGCAAAAAAGGCTAATGGACGTTTTGGACGGACTATACTATACATTACACACAATGGGCAAGGTAAAGGAATATAGTAATATCCTAACACCTACATATTAAAATACATAGCCTAGTGATTTAAATACTTAATTTTAACTCTTACATTCCTTTACACATGTATGTATGTATGTATGTATGTATGTATGTATGTATGTATGTATATATATATATATATATATATATATATATATATATATATATATATATATATATATATATATATATATATATATATATATGCAATAAACTCACGACGAACAGTACGAAACTAGTAACTAACTAGCCTAAGCGCTTTCGACTCTTAACGAGTCTTTTTCAAAGGCAAATACAAAACATATATACGATAAACAAATAAACACAAAAACGTTGTGTTTGTAACCCTCTACATGGCTGTCTTCACATGTGCTAAAACTATAAATACAACCAGCTTGTATAGACTAGATGCAGAAACTGAAAACGTTGTATAATTCCCTAAAAGTCTACAAGCCAAAGCGACATCTATTTATACTTTTTGTACATATGTAACGCAGATTATATCCCGGATATTTGATTCTATACCGGTTATTCTTATAGTAAAAATTGAAGGATAATAAGATTTAGAAAATGTTAAATTTTACTAGTGCATAGTTTTCATTTTCTAGTCTTCTTGGTTTAGACCGCTTGGTTTTAATGTTCTAAGGCGGCGTATCCAGTATGATTCCTTTTCCTTCCTGGTTTCGGAATGACTTCATATCAAAAGCAAACAACTTCCATCCTTCAATAAAATTCACGGCAGAAATTTCCAACTCAAACCATGTTTTCCTGGACACTACAACCAGACTGGTGGAAAGCAAATTACACACAGACATCTACTCGAAACCAACCGACAAACACCAGTATCTCCTCCCAACCAGCTGTCATCCAAAACACTGCATTAAGAACATTCCATATAGCCAGGCACTGAGGATACGCAGAATTTGCTCCGACGATGAAAGATTCCTAGAAAGGTCTGAAGAGCTGGCTAAACATTTAATTTACCGATGCTACGACAAAGACCTGATTGCGGAGGCAATCCAAAGGGCCAAACAAACAAACCGTGATGACCTACTCAGATATGGACAGAAAGAAAAGGTTGATAGGATACCATTTATTCTGACCTATCACCCAGACAATCCCAAAGTAGGTAAAATCATCGCAAACCACTGGCCAACCGTGCAATCGTCAGACATACTAAACCTAATACTTCCGAACAAACCTGTAGTAGCTTACCAGAGACCAAAAAAAACCTAAAGGACATCCTAGTCAGGGCAAAGCTAACGCCAATCGCTAGTCAAAACCAACCTAGTCAATCTGGACCCTGTGGCGATAAAAGATGCAAAACCTGTCAACATATGATAGAGACCAAGACATTCACTAGCACAGTGACTAAAGAAAAACTAAACATACATGGTCCAAACAAAACGTGCAAAACAGTGAGTGTGATTTATCTCATCACATGTAAGATCTGTGGTCTTCAGTTCGTCGGATACATTGAAAAGCTACTCAAAAGGATAAACCTTCATAGATCTGATTGGATGACAAAAAAGCTGCACAGAAGCCCGGTCGCAGAATACTTCTCCTCCCCTGTCCACACTTTCAGTGATATAATACTTATCGCTATTGCTAACAACCACAGCTGGAGTTCCGAAACCAGGAAGAAAAAGGAATCATACTGGATACGCCGCCTTAGAATATTGAAACCAAGTGGTCTAAACCAAGAAGACTAGAAAATGAAAACTATGCACTAGTAAAATTTAACATTTTCTAAATCTTATTATCCTTCAATTTTTACTATAAGAATAACCGGTATAGAATCAAATATCCGGGATATAATCTGCGTTACATATGTACAAAAAGTATAAATAGATGTCGCTTTGGCTTGTAGACTTTTAGGGAATTATACAACGTTTTCAGTTTCTGCATCTAGTCTATACAAGCTGGTTGTATTTATAGTTTTAGCACATGTGAAGACAGCCATGAAGAGGTTTACAAACACAACGTTTTTGTGTTTATTTGTTTATCGTATATATGTTTTGTATTTGCCTTTGAAAAAGACTCATTAAGAGTTGAAAGCGCTTAGGCTAGTTAGTTACTAGTTTCGTACTGTTCGTCGTCAGTTTATTGCATCTATTTTAATTAATCCCTGACATACGTGATCCCTTGGTGGATCCAGTACGCTTGAAAGGGTTGTTATTCGCCATATGATTTGTATTCTTTATATATATATATATATATATATATATATATATATATATATATATATATATATATATATATATATATATATATATATATATATACTCTGATATCAAATTTCTTTCTTATAGTTAAACGCGCCAGTCCGTTAAATTATAACAATAACTATAACCACAACGTCCAAGATATTTAATAATACATAATTTTATATGTACCATATTTAATAAATGTTATTGAGGAAATATAGGAAATGTGTTTAACATATTAATATAACTTGAAAACTTTAAATAACCTTTACTCAGAATGAATTGGCACCGTCTTTATACCGTAATGCAAATGCCCCATAAATTGAGCAGCGTGCTTCATAGGAGCGTATTACAAATTGGAATCGCTCGAATAACATAGCAGTCTTTGCAAGGAACCACCAGATTGGATGGAATTTAGGCGCTTCACCTATAACCAAAACACAATAACAGGTCGAAACACAAACAAAATGGCAACTAATCAAAAGGCACCAACACACTTACGTAGCTAGTATATGCTATGTCCATTAATGAAATTGAACAAAAGCACCATAGACAATAGATAGGTTTAATAAGTAATGAATCATTAATAAATGAATTACATAAATATCTCAATTATCATTATTATTATTATTATTATTATTATTATTATTATTATTATTATTATTATTATTATTATTATTATTATATCATAATATCATTAATAATAAACAATACTAATAAAATGAACAAATGTAATAGTATGAATAAAATACCATATAATATAATGCCAGCCCATTATATTCAACCCACCACCACTTTATCCAATTTCCTGTACCGCTACAATTTGAACAATTTTAGATAATCAGTCAGGTTATAATATACTTAGCCTAATACAAGTGATACACGTTACTTAATTCTATTACCCCAACGTTACTGTAACATATATAGAATAGACTTACTGCATAGTTTTTCCACTTAGAGGCTTAAAATCAACTTTCATAAACTTAAAATATAACAACATCACCGACAACAACACCATGAACAATATGTCGAACTGACCTCTTGGACAGAAGGATCATAATTCCAATGACCACTAAGAAGCCATCAACCAGGAAGAAGAAAATGATGAGAACTATAAAGAAGATATGACAAAAGAATAAAGAAGTATGCACCCACACCACAACCACTTGCAAATTCGAAAAGATTTTGCAGCACTAACCAACAACGACATCGACATCAAATTGTCTAATTAAAAAGAAGCAATATCTTCACATGCCATTTCGAAACGATGTATCTATCTAACCAACAACAACTTGCCAGACATTATCAAAGGAAGGGACAGTCCAGAAAGCTCTACCTGCTGTCCCATAAACCCCCACCCCTTGCACACACAAAAACATCTTAGCTGGGAACATCAAACAGGCGCTAGGAACATATAATATCAATGCCTGGGTGGGTTACTGACCTCGGCAAGCCCTTTCCTCGCGAAGATTTCCTACCATGACCCCGGCATGTAGGTGTTTGGTATCGTAACAAAGGTATGGGACAGTCCAAGACACACACCCTCCCACTGCTGTCCCATAACACTCTCCCCAAGCTCTAAAGCGAGAGACAGTCCAAGCTGCGCGGTCTGCTGCCTACATCATGTAACTCAGTCTTCAGTTTGGCTCTACAAGACCACCATGCAAACGTTACTTTCGGACGGCGGTCAAAATCATTCAACCATATCCATCTAAAGGCGCTAAAAGTTGTAATGAATAGCATAAATTCATATGATTTGAAATAATTTAGACCCATATAAGTACGCTACGTTCGCAAAATTTCAACATGAAAACGTATTCTAAATTCATGACTCTTCAACATTCGATCAATTGCTTAGGTGGCTTACACAAAGTTGATATAGGGACATCCGTAAGCTGCAGAAAGGCCCAGCTCAGAGCCAAGCGCCCTCTGCAGAAAGGCCCAGCAGGGGCCTCAAGCAGTCGCATTGGCCGATTGAGTGCAATACGCGACTATAATCCGAAGAAAGAACGAACGAAGTCTGACAATCCATCGTTGACTGGTCCGTCTATGAAGATGCCATATAATTAAGCTGTACTGAACGAAATCTGCGTTAATTTAAAGCGTGTCAGGCAAAACAGGATACCCAAGCCTGTTGAGATAGAGAATGCCAGGATGTTAAAAGCAGCCCAAGACATGATAGAAAAGGTATTTAAAGACGAAATCAGGAAGGAGCAAGAAAAATGGATGGAAAAGTACAGACTTTACAAACAGCAGAGAGAACAACAGCAGTATTATCAGCAACAACAGCAGGAGACAGATAGGTTTCGTGGACTGCCGTGTGGACACGAAAGAGTTCTTCTCCTTCCGAAATAGCAGACCCTTTTCGAGTACTGAGAACCTGTATATGGCGTTAACCTTAGCGGTATGTTTAATGGATGTTTTGAATAATGCGCATAATTCTGATCCAGACGTTATATTTTTATTTCAGTGAGTTTAATGTCGATGACTGCCGGACTTTCCCAAAAATTCATCAATTGCTCTATGTTTCTAAGAAAATTTACGAACACAGCTACATGATTAGAATATTCAGATCTAAAAGTGGTCATTCTATAATGGATTGTCATTAGAGAGGTCAACATCGGTATGTTGCTATTGTATAAGTATTTCTTCGTTGCAGCGTCGTCGGTTGATTCTGGATTTCAAAGACCAGTAATTTTATTATTAGCCATAGTGAAAGAACCAGTCACGGATGGGCAATAAACGATCATCAATCTCAGTTCTGATAGTGGCGTTGTTGCTGTCTACGCATTTTGTTTTGTTGCCACATCATCGTCTGATTTTGATTCTCTCACATTGACAATTGCATTTCTGCTTATGTTGAGATCGCCATACATAATATCTCTAATTCTTCTGATTCGTCCATCAATTTCTTCCGCGAGTGTTAGAAGTGATGCCTCCGAGTTTTATAATTTTACCTTTTTTAGCAGACACTACTAAGATATCTTTCTGTCGCATCTGGAACTCACAGAATGATATCTGTCAACGCGATATTACTCGTTTTTATTCGTCCTTGTTGATCCTGAAAACCAACAACTTCATTTTAGTCAACATCTACAAAAAAATCAAAAGATTTAGCGAGTTTGTCCTAGACCTGGTGAAATTCTTCTACTTCCATCTTTCAGCATTGATCGACGCGCTGCGAATCCTAAGTTGAATTCTACATTAGCACAATGAATCATCGGCCACACATCAACGTGAGCGGTGTCGGCGAAGTTTCTCGGTCGTCTTATATTATACTGCCTGTGGTCAGAAGTATCCTTTACAAACATCAGTGACGGACCAGCTAATGTTGAATATTCATCGGAATATCTTGCTAGACCCAATATCGCCATGCCAAGGTCGATGTTTTCCAGGCATGAATCAATGTTCTTCAGTCTTTGTTGTACGTAGTACAGTTGAAACACGCCATGATGCCATTATTAAAGAAACAAATCTATCATCAGCTCGATATTCAGTATCATCTGATTTCAGAATTTCACCTTTTGTTTCAATAAATGCTTCAGCAGATGACAGATATATGCTTCTAGCCCGAATTTTTTGTTTTACTTGTTCAATATACTCATGTACTGCAATGTCAAAAATGTCAAAATGATTAACAGTTTATTTAGATATGATCTGCTGTGCCACAGAATAAGGCTATACATAACTTTGTTTTGCCTTGAATCTATTGTCCACCTTTATTCGTTTTGCAGGTGTACAACGTTACCTGGGGTGAATCGTTTTTCTTTAGGTAAAGTGATTTCGAAATTACATGCGGAAAAAATTCTCCAAAGCATGGTACATGCATACGTAAGCATTTTACCATGACTGTTATTCATTCCATTGGAGTTTAGTACATTTCGTACTGAGACACAAGTTATTTGAATTTTGCTAGTGGTGTGCGAACTTTGCACTATCGTGCACTATTTGCACTATCGTCGCAGGCCATAGGGCCTACTGGATATTATTGGATATTATGGGAGTTATGGACATTATGGGGGCTTAGTGGACATTATTGGAGCTTTTTGGACATTATTGGAGCTGACGATGTCTTATTGGGCTGACGATGTTTTACTGGGATGATGGTGTCTTATTGGGGCTGACGATGTCTTATAGGAGATTCAGTGTCCGATAAGAGCTGATTGTATCTACCCATAGTTGGATTAACTATCTGTACTGCCGCAGGCCGTATATGTTTTTAAATACATGTGAATGAATACATATAAGGGATCCGTGTAGTGTACGAATGTGGATAAATAAGAATGAGATCCAGTGAAACTGCAGATTTCCAGTTTGTATATTGAATAAACTGTAGAGTAACAGTTTGTAATGTGGATGCCTAATCCAGTTTACAGTGCTGTGTGTTTATTTGTTTGTGTATTTACTATATTGTTTAGTCGAAAAAATAGCAATAACATTACATGAGTATAGCTCCTTTTCCTCTGTCTGTTGTAATTCAAGAGATTACGTGAATCTCAAAGAATAATGTGTCACAAGAGATCACATAAATCTCATTTCACATGATACATGGTAAATGTGTGTCTCTCATTTTTGGCTAGAGGAAAATGAATCATATTTTTGTATATTTTTTCTGCATCATTTGGTGTGATTGTGTGTAGGGTCATTTGCATCAACTGCATGA
Organism: Potamilus streckersoni; assembly: GCA_016746295.1. Classification (NCBI taxonomy): domain Eukaryota; kingdom Metazoa; phylum Mollusca; class Bivalvia; order Unionida; family Unionidae; genus Potamilus; species Potamilus streckersoni. Next base: position 2,166,289 of record JAEAOA010001816.1, read on the forward strand.
TAGGAGTGTGAGATTCAGTGTATTTGTTTCATAGTCACACACACACAAACACACACACAGATATATATATATATATATATATATATATATATATATATATATATATATATATATATATATATATATATATATATATATAAATATATTAAGGGATGCATGTAGTTTATACATTTAAAGGTGCTGTCCAATGCAGTGGCGTCACTACGGTGTCATCCCAGGGACCTCCTTCCTGCACAAAAATTAAATTTTCTTTTATAGACATTCATTTGGTGTCAATTCCTCTGATAGTGTCACCCAGTGCGATCTGCGCCTCAGGTAGTCCCCATCCCCCAGTAACGCCACTGATCCAATGTTCCAGTACAGACACAAGAGCAAGGTGGGTGTATCATATACACAGCCATACCATCCAATGTACCAGTACACACAAAAGAAAAAGTTGGGGTGGAGCTGGGTCATATATTTACTGTTCAGTATACTAAATATGGAGAACGTTCTATTTACATTTACATTTCCATTTAAAGATTCAAATTTTAGTAATTATTTATTGATTATTGGGAGTCGATGTTTGGAAGATATTTCTCAATCCTAGCAATTACCATGTTTATATCAGCAAACGTAACAATGTACAATATTCACGCGATTTCTCCACAGCCTAAGGTCCTTGGAAGCACTGGAATACACAGAATATGATCGACTGCCTAAGGTTGACTTTCATACATACATACACATACATACATACATACATACATACATACATACATACATACATACATACATACATACATACATACATACATACATACATACATACATACATACATACATACATACATACATACATACTGTTACGAGTCTATGCTTAAAATAATTAACAGAAAAGAGTGAAGACAGCAAGCTTTGAAAAATTTAACAAATAATTTATTTTCATAGAATCAAGCTTGTAAAATTTAACAAATAATTTATTTTCCTAGGATGCAAAGTGAAAAGTGACAAAGATCTGATGGTTTTATAAGTCCAAAATTAATCCAAGAATTCAAAAATAGAAGTCCAATTAATGAAAAGTCCTGAATGAAACTGAGTTTGAGTCCCAATGAAATCCGAAACTGAAGGCGCTGACGTCTGTTGTTGTCAGCGAAGTACTGCTGTGTCAACAGTCTCTTATTGAATCACAGAAAATATTATTACACATTTGAATTCAGTATAAATTCCAATAAACGTCCTTATACAAAAATTTTATCAAAGCGCTTTTGCATTTCCAGGGAAAAGAATAAATTGAATTCAACAATCTGAAGAATTTAAAATTCAACTCATACTGGTCACAACATAATACAACTTGACGTGTCAATAGTTTTAAGCCCCACTGAATAAAATAACAGTTATATAATTAATTAAGACGCAAAACAGATTCCCGGATGAGTGCCAAAAGTTCATTCTTCTTAAAAACAATAGAAGTTTGCGCCAATTAATGTCTATTACTTGTCACGTAGTCCAAGTATGACATTAACTCAACTTAATGAATGTTACTATGAGAAAGAAAACAAAATGATACAAACGTTGACCAAAAACGGTACTGATTTTGGAACCTAGTCAGCAGCTAGATACCATGTTTCTATTATTAGTTTAGTTACGTCAATAAAAATATTTTTAAAAAATAAAGTCAGGTCAAACAATGTCAAATACAGTAAACAATGTTACATTACACAAGCGGGTAACGGAATAAAAAATAAAACTAACAAACAAACAATTAAATGAAATATACTTATCTACCTACCTACCTACCTACCTACCTACCTACCTACTTACCTACCTACCTACCTACCAGTGCCATTTTAAGGCATACGCACGCGAGGTACGCGGCGGCCCAAAACACAAAATTTTTGTGTCAGTTTTGTTAGCTGTTCAGTACCATATTAATAAATTTAACAAAATGACACACATGCACATGTAAATGAAATGCAATACTCTATATCAGAGACTTAGAGATTGAGACGCAATTTTGTTTACTTTTAAGGTCAGTGTTTGTGCCTAACGCCCCCAAACTTCTTAAAACGGCTCTGCTACCTACCTGCCTACCTACCTACCAACCTACCTACCTACCTACCTACCTACCTACCTACCTACCTACCTACCTACCTACATACATACATACATACATACATACATACATACATACATACATACATACATACATACATACATACATACATACATACCATACACAGTCTCCTGAGTGTCAGCAGTCTCAGTCAATCAGATGCAAAATCATAAGTGGATCTCGTTCATGATCCAACTCATCTAGAATCTTGACGATACAAACCCATGTTTTCCAGTCTAATTCAAATCATATCAGAAACATAGCTTCTCAAAGGGCAACAAACTCAGCCAGTCACCAGTGAGATATAAGATCAGTTCAGTATAATGCGTGAATCTCGTTCATTATCAAACGCGTAGATCCTGATAAAATAAGCATATATTCCAAATGTTATCAAATTGAGATCGGAGATGATGCCTTCAGAGTGTTAACAGACACAATCAGATGCAAGATAACTTATTACGAGGATCTCGTTCTTTATCAAATGCTTCCTATATATTGATAATTTAAGTACCACATTTCAAGTTTCATCAAAATTGTATCATAAATATGGTTTCCCAGATCTCGGTATTGGCCTCAGAACACAATTAATTTCCTATATTTTCTATACATTTATTTATCAGCACTGAACATTCCACTGCGTTCGAATCAGTATAAATTATACATTAATCCAAACTACCATCAAAGATGACTTAACAATGAAGTTCTTGTATAGGTTCACCGGCATGTCTTTGATGTGTACTGTGAACAAAGCAATTTACAATTGAACACAAATTTACACACAATATTACTCACTGTGCACTGTGGCCGAAATATACAACAACAACCACACCATAATCCGATATACTAAAGAATACACAATTACCTTTAAATCCAAACCAAGAATGTCTAAATCTAACTTTTTTCACCACCAAAAAGAGACAAGATAAAATGCTCTGAAAATAGACTGGGACTAGATTCCGATCTGATTCCTCTTAGTATGAATGTATCTCGTTCATCATCCAACTCTGAATGACATGAGCCTATATACAATGTTTGATCAAAGTCTAATCACAACTACAGCCTTTAGTGGTAAAACGCTAGCCAATCCGATGCATGTTCGCCTCATTGATATCATAATTAGCGAACTCGTCTGAGATCTTGATGATAAACAAAGAATTTTCCAATTTAATTTATCTGCTCCAGTTACATGACTACATAGTATGTGAAATGGGGCAAAAGAGATGGTCACATCTTTTCATGCAAGAAACAGCAACAACAAATTAAAAAGAAATATTAGTATTGCATTTCGCCCGTGAGGAACTAGATTTTAATTTCTTTTGAAAATGAAACAATTTGGAAATCTTTTGCTCCATTTCTTTATATATGTATTTGAATTATGCACCATGCAGCAATAGAGTTCATTGGATACTTAATATTTGTGCTGTTTTAAATTACATATTAAATTATGTATCATATATTATACGTTTAAAATAAATTAGTTCCTCGTACCAGCCATGGCAGGCTTGGACTTATTTTCTCCATGGAAACATATTTGCATCATGGCTACAGAACACGGATAGGATCACACCCAACACAATCGAATTTCACTGAAGAAAGCAACATGCTACTACACCCACACAAAATAAAAATACACGCACATACACATAATTGTATGTCAAAGGATTTGCCATTTCTTACTGACGAAAGGTGTTCTTTAGGGTGTGGGTAGAGGAAAGTGCAGAGTCGAGATTTTAATCGAGTACTATTTCTTTTTACTTTATAGTCTTTTTCTGGATCAACTCTTCACACACAAGAATTAATCAAAGTCATGCTAAGCTATGTGTTGGGAAAATAAATAAGACACTAAGCTGTAATTTTCATAATTATCATAATCTTTCTGAGTATGAGGTCAACACGAAGATGGATTTCACGACAACCGAATAACTGTAAAACGGAGACGGTAAAAAAAAGTCTCTGAAAGATAAAGAAAATTTGATACGCAGTCATTAGAAAGCTAAACCCATAAAGAGTAACGATAACAAACAAAGAGTAACAGCGACAAAGCCAAATTGCTCAGGTTCAGCTGAGTTCATGTCGAATAAATACAGCACAGCTTGGTAACACCTCCTCGGGAGAGGGCGGAATATAAGGAAGGCATTTACATAATACGAGTCCTCAGGAAATATTGATAATTGTCATAACCTGTTTGAAATTGCAGTCAGCTACTGTTTTTGCGGGGGTGTGGATGGGTTGTTTTTGATTTGTTTTCTTTTTTGTGGTGTGTGTGTGTGTGTGTGTGTGTGTGTGTGTGTGTGTGTGTGTGTGAGTCGTGTTCAGACATAACCGTCATAAACATCTTAGAAAAGGACTGCAGTTATCTTGATATAAAATACAATGTACTTTGTTCTTTAAAAAGTTCCATTATTATTATTATTATTATTATTATTATTATTATTATTATTATTATTATTATTATTATTATTAGTAGTAGTAGTAGTAGTAGTAGTAGTAGTAGTAGTAGTAGTAGTAGATATCAAAATCAACAATTGATAAATACGTGAATTTTGATTCTCGCATGGGGCTAATTTTTACGTGTTATCTAAATTGTGTACGATAAATTCATTGACATAACATGCCTAGAATATACTGAGTTATATATATATATATATATATATATATATATATATATATATATATATATATATATATATATATATATATACTACCTTTATAATATTTACATTGATGGCACAGCCTTGACGCTTGGGTCGGATCGATTATTTTATTGTGCTGCAAATCAAGACAGGACTGACTCTATTAGTCGTATAGAATTTGTAACAATCCGTGTGAATCTCATGACTCTAACAATAGTATAGAATTTGTAACAATCCCTGTGAATTCCAAGACTCTATTAGTCATATAGAATTTGTAACAATCCATGTGAATTCCATAGTTTTAGGCTTTTACTCTGTTTAACTGATAAATAATGAAACTATTTCATATATTCCTTAGAAACTCCAACATACCAAAGTTGATATAAAATATATTGGATATCTTTGAGCTTATTTAAGGTAAGTGCTATATACAATTCTGATATGGTCTTTAACCATGAATTTCATCACTGAGCTCGTTTATGATATCCACTATGATCTACCTACATCATAAGTTTGGTTAAACGCATAAATTAATATTTTCAAACTGCTTATTTTCATAACTCATTATTTCTGTTTGATTCCTCTGTTTTATGGAACATCAATACAAGTAGGTCATGTGGTACAGATTCAATTGTAGCAATGTGCATTACACAAACGATGACACACCATGGTAGCCGACCTGGGTTCATCCTATGGCAAGATTCGAACGCGTGCCCTTTCGGTTATGATTTCGGCATGATAACCAACGCACTCTTGTCGCCATTAGCCATTAGACGAGAGGTGCATAGTGTGCATTTACGTGCCAGAGTCTTTGTGTTTTGCATCACGTTTAGGAAGCCAAGATCTGATCAATGAAATCGCATCATTCCAAGTATTCGTATCGTCATACTTGCTCGTGTAGCTCTCAAAACAAATACAGACTTGTACTCTTTTGTCTGAGTCAAAACCTTTAACATTTATGGTCAGCTTACTATCAAACTAGTTACTACAAATAATAAAATACAAAAACATTCAAACTCTCTTTGTATACAAGTTGGATCAGTGTAGTATAAAAATGAAAGAAGTTGCCACTGGTTTGACCCCAAGGTCATGTATGTCTAACACACAGTGTTGGTGATGGTGTAAGTATCGCAAGATGTATTGTAGTGAAAACTATCCCTACATGGCCATGTTTTCAACATAGATAGTTACTATAGTTATTATGTCAATGTTCAGATAAGCATAATTTCAAGTCATGCAACCATCCTCATCACAGCGGCGCTAAAAGTTGTAATTTATGGCCCACTTTCAGCTGATTGGAAATAATTTAGACCCAAATAAGTACGCTAAGTACGTCATATTCCAACACGATTTCGTATGCTAAATTCACAACTCCTCAACAGTTGGTCAATTCAATTACTTAGGTGGCTTACACAAAGTTGGTATAGGAACACCAGTAGTCACAACTGGTCCAGTCTGCCTGGCTGAGGTAAAAAGCGATATGATTATGTGCTTTGGAGACGGGTGGGGCGGGAGTCGCGGCTGTGGCGGGAGAGTCGGTTTTGGAGGCGGTGCACTGGTACGCTATACCTAAAGAATACGATGGAACCCAGCTTGTACCCAGAGGAATAAGCTGCAGAAAGGCCCAGCCACAACCAGGTCACACATTTACTAAGTACAATACGCTACTATAATCCAAGGCTTGGCTTGTAAGTTCAAATATTGTTCTACCATTCTTCGATCATGTCCTCGTAATAATAGATCCCAAAAATAACACTTATTCGAAACTGAGGCAAAAAGCCAAACGAAAACTCGAGAGAAACAGAGAGAAGGAAAAGAGATAGAACAAACACGTACGCACAAAAATATTAAAACACAATTATACGCCTCTTTATTTTTCCGGACACAAAATTCTTAAAACCTTTTCAAAATTGTAATCAAATAAATGAAATAGATAGGCCTGTCTTCTAACATCAAAACATGGGAAATACTAAAAACAAAGCATGCACAAAAGCACTACATAAAAGACACATAATGACTGATAGGCAAAAGTCACAATTCTGAAAAGAAACAAGGGAACTAGCCCACAAGTAAACATACCTGGAGGGACAGAGTACAAAAAAGATTCTTTACTAAAATAATTAAAGAAACTAAAACATTAAGATCGAACGAAACAAATAACAGCCTCGGACCAAATTCAATTCAAAATACGTCTTCTCATTATTACATTTTGTCATCTCCACACACATACACGCACCCCCCCCACACCCACATACATACATACATACATACATACATACATACATACATACATACAGACAGACAGACAGACAGACAGACAGACAGAAGGCCGGATCGGGTCAAGTGTTTTTTTCCTCTCAAACACTTCAAATGGGTCCTGACTTTCCTTTAAAGGGACACCTAAGTAATCGTTTATAGGCATATTTATTCAAGGTATGCATAGTACCCAATAAAAGTGCGCAAGAAGAACGAAGGTCAAATTTCAAGTGACAAGTGACTACTTCTTTGTGTATATGTGTGTACTATTTTTATTTGAGGTGGATATATATATATTAGAAGGTGTTTAGAATGAATTCTGCGCGTTGTTGGTTTTGTTTAAAAAGCGTTTAAAATTAATTCAACGCTTTGTTTTTTTTTTACACTGTTTGGAATGAATTTCAGGCGTAGTTTTTTTTTCTTTCTTTTTTTTTTTTGCAAAATGTTTGGAATGAATTCCACGAGTTGTTTTTGGGATTCACAATGTACACAATTATCCTATATTGTACTAACCGTGTGATATACTTTGATCTAGTCATTTAGTCACTCTAAGTTTACAAAAATGCAAGTAACTTGTTTAATTTCGAAGTAAAGATGGGAAGGTGTAGTACATTTTGATACGGTAGAAACCGGTAAACCCAAATAAATCCCTATGGTTGCATATAGGAACATATTTGGCATGAGAATTCAAACACAGAAGTAAAAATTTGCAAAGCCAGTAAATCAGATGCGTTAAGATCTAAAATAATAAACATATTAGTAACATAAGCCTTCAATTTCAGTCTATACCGTTGGCTATAAATCGTTTAAACACAATGCCAAATCAAGTCAGTACGAAACTTGAAATACGATAGAACATGCTTAATGTAAGAGGAAAAGGTTGTTTGATTAGAGTTACATGCTAAGGCACTTCAACCACTTCAGTCTAATCTAGGGGTGTCTGAATTCAACATTAAAACCGTCAACAAATTGCAGTTTTAAGTTTTCAACACATACTGAATCAATAAAAATGGATGAATTTCTTTATTCAAAACCGTAATAAAGACAGCTACGTATTTTCCTGTTATGTGATTTGATTATGCCTGGAAATTATGAAATGCTTTATCGTGTGAAATGTCAGACATAAGCTAGAACTTATTTTTTTTCAACAAATTTAACTTCTATCGTTTTGCATTTGTATTGACAAGAACATTGTTCTGTTTCTTTTGAGGTTAACTTTATCAATTAGATGTCTCTGGGGAAAACTCGTAATCAACTGTACAGAAACGGCCTTAGGATGTGCGTGGCCCAACGCATAAGAGATGAGTGGGAACCCATAAAACAAATTGCATTGCGGAGTTGAATTCCATCAGCAGCGCGGGGCCCCTGAAAGCGCGGGACCCAAGGCGGTTGCCTCGTTCGCCTTGCCCTGGGGCCGCATCTGCAAATACACGTCTTTGCACAATGCTATTAGAATGTATTTACTCTCGATATTGCGCCTGTAGGCGGAATATAGTCATAAAATGTGTGTCCCGTTTATCTAAGCGATGCAACCTTTCACAAGTCTGGTTCCACTGACAAACCACCATGTCATCTTCAAAAACTGGACAAGACTATATCATTCAGATTTCCTAATAAAATGTATAATTTTGCCTATATCATGATGGTGATAAACTGTTGACCCCTACCCCTTATTTAATACATATACTTTCAGTTGAAATGTACTTTCAGTTGAGGATTGTCCAATTAAAATTATTTCTTCGCAACTTCCTACCTACTCATACTTTCTTCTGGTTTCCCTATACCTCGATATAATCACCACCTTCTTGAACTTCATTCCAGTTTTAATTGTTGGATTCTTGGCGTCTGATCCGAACTATAAAGTTTTTATCAACAGAAACAATCATTAGTTAGTTACAGAGGCCAGCATCACAACAATATACGACTCTGACAATTGTGCAATTTTTGGAAAGATACAAGTCAATTTTTATTGATTTGTAAAGATATACCATTAAGGGGCTGCATAGGTATGCTAGAACAAAAGAAAAAAAAAAGAAGGGTGAAACGTCTAGCTTCCATCTGTATATTAACTTCTCAATTTCTTTAATAAAAAAACAAGACCTTAATTCAATAAACGAAACATTTTTATTTTCTGCTAAGTTTTGAATTACTGGATATTCAATGAGAAATAAATGTGATAATTCACTTGAGTGAAATACAAAAATTATTTTTACTCCCTCGTCGATGACATCGTAACCAAGTGATCTGTGCTTATTGCAAAGTAAAGCTTAGTTCAACTCTAACAATGTTCATATATTTTTCTTCACAATCTTGTATGCGTTGTTTCGCCGTAAATTAGGAAGACAAATGTTACTAATATATGTGCAAATATAGACAAAACACCGCAGATACATTGAGAAATGTGCTACTTCCGTCTGTTGTACATATTAATAGCCAATACATATGAGCACAAATTTAAAAGAAAATGCTTGCTTGAGTGAATAATGGATATATTACATCTAGTGAGTGAAAAACTCGCGCATCTTTACTCACCCCATGAAATATATCCATTATTATTATTCTATCTTAATGTTTGAATTGAAAATTAAATATGAAAGCAAATCTTTCTGATGAACACATCAGTAAAAATTATACGAACATCATATTAATAGATTTTAGCAATGATAGTATTTCAGGAGGTGATCTGCATTATTTGGTAATAAATTTTATGGGTTGATTCCCACCGTTAGGTAATTAATTTAATGGGCTGATCTCCACTATCAGATAATGAATTTTATGGACTGATCTTCACCAATGTGCGATGGGAGTATTTCATGGATTGATCTCAATCATTTCATAATAAGAACATTCCAGAGCTGATCTCAATCATTTCATAATAAGAACATTCCAGAGCTGATCTCAATCATTTCATAATAAGAACATTCCAGAGCTGATCTCAATCATTTCATAATAAGAACATTCCAGAGCTGATCTCAATCATTTCATAATAAGAACATTCCAGAGCTGATCTCAATCATTTCATAATAAGAACATTCCAGAGCTGATCTCAATCATTTCATAATAAGAACATTCCAGAGCTGATCTCAATCATTTCATAATAAGAACATTCCAGAGCTGATCTCAATCATTTCATAATAAGAACATTCCAGAGCTGATCTCAATCATTTGGTAAGATGATTATTCTATGGACTGATTTCCACCATTTCATGTGATGATCTGCATTATTTTCTAAAAAAGATTATTCTATATATTAGGACAGAAGTTTTGAGTAAAAGTAATAAAAGAAAACTTTCTTTAAATTTTATTACAAGTAATTTTAGGTTAAATTATACTGAAAGTAATTTGCACTAAAATTATGTTCGTATTACAACTGTATACTATTTTAATAATGATTCTGCCCATACAAGCAAGTACAAATCGCCCTTGTAATATATAATTATTTTTTGTATACCATGTCAGCAAAATTTGCACTCGTTATTTGTGTTAGTACTGATAGACCAGATTCCAAATATTTTCCTTGACCGAGTAAGCTTTAAGATTCAGGCGTTTATATTTTTACGCGAAATAAGCTGATAAGGCACATTAGTTCGTTTGATGACGTAGGTTAACACACTCGGTTCCAGTAAGAATATATAGGAGTCTCGTTCTGATTAGAAACCAAAATAAATACAAGGAAGCTAAACGTTGTCCAAAGTTGGCTACAAGCATGCATTCAAGATTGTGTATAAAATGAGAGCAGGCGTGCGCAAAATTAGTTCCATCGTCCAAGAACAAGAATCAGAAGTCTCTGTCCGTTTTTTCTTAATGTAAGGATCGTCTGTGTTACTGATGGTTGGCGCTAACTCTTCTCTTACTCTGCCGACTTTATGTTTGACCTCGTTAATCAGGTGCTCTTCAAAAGCCAAAGTTGATCTGGTTACGCCAGGAAGCACGGTCTTCGGCAAGCTGCTTCCAGCTGTCTTGATCAATGCCACAGGACTTCATGTAGGGTTTGAGAGTGTCCTTGAACCGTTTCTTTTAGCCTCCTCTGGAACGCTTTCCTTTAGCGAGTTCCCCTAAATCAGTCTCTTTTGGATGCGTTCATCAGGCATATGGCAGACATGACCAGATCACCGGAGTTTTGACCTTTTGATCATGGCATAATCGCTTGTAATCTCATCTCTCTGGAGGATATATGTGTCAGGAGTCTTGTCCTGCAATTTGATGTGGAGCAGTTTTCTGAGGCAGCGCATGTAGGAGTTTAGCAGTTTTTATAGCTTTTTACACCGTCCATGTCTCACAGGCGTACAAGAGAGAGGGCAGTACTACTGCGTGGTACACCTTAAGCTTGGTTTGCAGGCTGATTCATCTTCTGTTCCACAAAGTATTGTGAAGTCTGCCGAAGGCTGCACTTGTACGAACAATCCTGAGAATGACCTCTTCATCGCTGGAGACTGTGCGTGGCAAGGTGCTGCCAAGGTAGATGAACTTGTCAGCAACAGTGAGCTTCTGGCCCTCGACGATAATGCTGGTTTCAGTGTAGGGATTTGAGGGTGCAGGCTGGTACATGAATTCGGTCTTCATCATACCTATTGTGAGTCCGAAATCTGTGCAGGCTTGCTCGAATCAAAAGACTGTCTTTTCTCATAATCCATTCACCATTCACTTCGTATCACCATTTCCCCAAAGATGTAGCTATATCTACATCTACACGGTTATTAGTGACACTTTCTTTATGATAGACTGAATAATCCTCTCTCTTTCTCTCTCATCATGGGAAAAGACATTTCTTAATTTATGAGTATTGCCTTCTCATAGCAAGAAATGAGAAGAAGGATATGATAGCAATTCTTTTCATTACATGTGCACTGATCATTTGGTAATGACATTATTTTATGGGCTTATCTTATTTATTTGGTAATGATTCGGAATCATTTGGTAATTATTATATTTGATTGATTGATCGGTATGATCTTGTAGTTGATGGACCCATTGGCATTATTTGGTAATGTAGATATTCGATGAACTCTTCAGCATTATTTAGTAATGATGGAATATAATAGGCTCATCGGTATTATTTGTAAATGATGGTATTTGATTGGCTCATCTGTATTATTTGTAAATGATGGTATTTGATTGGCTCTACGGTATTATTTATAAATGATGGTATTTAATTGGCTCATGGGTATTATTTGCAAATGATGGCATTTGATTGGCTCATCGGAAACATTTCTGTCAGAACACAGTACGTATTAAAACTGAGCGGATCACGATTTTGAGTTGGTGACTTGTCGTAAGATCATAAAAATTTTTAATAGAAACAGGTGTCATAATTAGCATGTGGATCGGTATAATTCAGTTTCAAAAAGCACAAAAACACTAAAAGATGTCAAACTTTGGTCGCAAACATCAAATTCCACATCGTTGAATCGAAAAAGAGTTTAATTACTAAATAAATGCCGTGTGTATATTTCTGGTAATGTAAAGGTGTAGTCAGAAAAAGTGAACGAATATTTTCACATTTTTATGACTGGAGAAAAGAACAATGAAAACGACAGCCGTGTGTGGCAAATTATCAACTGATTAGAACATGTCAGCTAAGACTAGTGACCAAAGTCTGTGTAAACAAGTGTTCTGCTAAAACATATGACTTAACTGCAAACCTGGTACGTCTCATATGCAATTATTGAAATGTCATTCGTGTAGACACTGTAAAGGCACGTCTCTCTGAACGGGGCGTTGTACCTCGCCCTAAGTTTAAAACCCCTTCGTGAAGGCTATGACAGGATAAAGTTGCTGACCAACAGATCTTAATGACCAGGAAGATTTGCCGAATCAGAGTTCCGAATAATTTTTCATTCAAAAGAGTAAAATGCACATCGTTTTGAAATTTAAAGTGTAATCAGCTAATCTAGCATCGTACTCACACGTCCAAACTCTGGGAAGTACTTATTTGCTTAGTCAATATTTTCTTGAAGAGTAAAGATAGGAAATTAATTCTCTGATTACTTTTCATTTTATTAGGGCCCATAGAATGTATTCGTCATAAAAAGCATTAAAAATACTCGGACTTCAATCGTAAAAGTGTACTATTGAGTTTGCTCTATACATGACTCACTTTTTTTATTTATTTTTTGTACTTGCCAATAATTATATACATCTCTTCTACACATTAAAAGTGTGCGTGTCCATGTGCATGTATGCGTGTGTGTATGTGGATTTTTTAACGTAGCTTTAAATTGTTTTAGTCGTATCGCTACAATATCTACATTTTGACCTTTATAGTTATGTCTTGCACTGAAGCATCATGACGCAGACACGTAGAAGCATATCCCATCCATTCACATTACCCAGACACAAGCAACTTCCTGCATCCGAGGCGGAGACTCTATCCACTTAAGCCACCGAAGTAGTCAATAAAAGTAACCAGTAAAGGTATACCACATCAACTGATGCTTTTATGCACTCCACATAGGCCTTGATCATTAATCAGGCTTTGTTACATGCAAGCATGTTGAGCTATGTAATAACCTAAGCTTGTATCAGGCTCAATTAGAATTTATGTATAAAGTAACCCGATGATTCAGCTAGAGTAATGTAAAATGCACACGTTCTATTAAAAGAAGGAAAGAAAATAGGACACGGTATGAAAAATTAATTTTTGAACTCCTTAATTTGCGTTTTAATAAAACCACAACTTAAACAAAAACAAATATATCCTTACTAAGGTTAGTAGCATGCCATATATATACAAGCTGGTTGTATTTATAGTTTTAACACATGTGGAGACAGCCATGTAGAAGTTTACAAACACAACATTTTTGTGTTTATTTGTTTGTCGTATATACGTTTTGTATTTGCCTTTGAGAAAGACTCATTAAGAGTCGAAAGCGCTTAGGCTAGTTAGTTACTAGTTTCGTACTGTTTGTCGTCAGTTTATTGCATATATATATATATATATATATATATATATATATATATATATATATATATATATATATATATATATATATATATATATATATATATATATATATATATACTCACGTATCTCTGAAGAATAAATTACACGACCTTTCCAGGATTTAATTTATTTAAACTTCTTCAACTCTAATCAGTCTAATTTCCGTGATTCAGAATAATTCCCAAAGTTCTTGACCTTTCCAATCGCATGATAGAAAAAACTGAATTGAACGATACGGCTTCTTTTTTTTACGCCACATAATATATAGTTTCTTTATGATCCTAAGGGTAATCATGCAACGTTTGGTGAAGAAGTTTCTTCTTGAACCAAAGATTATCTGAACAAAAGAGCTCTTTTTTTTGAGTCACAACGACATTTCAAGTTTTCACCATAACAAAAAAATACCCAAACATTTTTCTTCTTTAAATTAATGACTTTGACCTTTCACCTTCTATTCCACAAATCATTACAGGCTTCATTCTTACAAGTCATCTGCAAACATTTAGTGAGTGTAATGGTAAGGAACTGAAATTTGTACAGAAACCATTTCCTTTTTTCCGTTATAGTGACTTTGACCTTTTGACCCTGCATTCAATAGGTTTTTTTTTTCATACTCAACGTGCAAATCATCGATAATATTTTGGTGAAGGAACTTTGACAAGAATCTTTGCAGAGACCATTTTATTTTTTGACCTTGACCATTAACCCCAAAACTATCCCAAGTGCCATTCACAATGTTGGGTAATCATGGAAAAATTGAGTTATTGCGTGGACAAAATTTAGCTTCTTCCAATCACTGTGTCTTGATCATCCAACTTCTGACTCCAAAATTAACAGGTTTCGTCCTTATCCTGAGTATAAGCTATTCACAAAGCATGGTACTTATAAATAGCGGAAAACAGAGTTGTGTGGAAATGAGATTGGTAACAGATGGACAGATAATTAGATATCATAACAAAAGTTACACCTATGGTGGTTGTTTAAAATTTTAACTCATCTCTGTGACTTTAATCGACCTTCTATTTATCATTAACAGTTCTAAAATTCAACGTTGTTGTCCTGTCTCTTTGCGTTTGGTTACAATTAATCATGCTATCTCTTAGTGTTTGCTTACAATTAATCATGTTGTCTCTTAGTGTTTGCTTACAATTAATCATGTTGTCTCTTAGTGTTTGCTTACAATTAATCATGCTATCTCTTAGTGTTTGCTTACAATTAATCATGCTATCTCTTAGTGTTTGCTTACAATTAAGCATGCTGCACTATGGTCAAATCATCAATCGGAACAGAATATCAGCCGACATAATGCAACCAAGAAGGCAACATGTTTTCAATCAAAGTCCAAGAAACCAATTCAATCATTTTAGCCAAATATTTTATATCTTTAACGTTAATATAAAAGTGAAATACATACAACTCATATGCAAGAGACTGATATTGGTCCAAAGCTCGTATATGTGTGTGGGTTTGTTTTTTTTTTGTTGTGGGTGGGTGTACCTACAATTAAAAGGTGACATTAAAGACCTAAACCTTCCAACATTAATAGAAAAAGAAGACTCAGAAAATTACTTAGTAATAGCGTTGTCAATAAGTCTATAAAATGTTGCAGTTTTACTCTTACTTTATCAGTGCACTTTCGAAAATATTTTTGAATAGTTCATGTCAGTGTTTCTTTCAGTTTCTCTCCTCTTTCTTCACTAATGGAGGACGATTGATAATGTTTCATGTTTCAAGGATGATAATTTACGACAATATAGGTTTCACATTCTGCATGCAGCTTCAACAAAACTGGACTAACACGACATACGTGTCGCCAGAACTACCTCTGCCATTTCCGTAAAGAAGGAAAACGCCGGTAAAATTAGTCGCCATCGTGAACTATCTTCTGAACCACATATGGTCACAAGGCGACGGAAGGAAACACGATTTTAATATTGTCACCATTTGATGTCGCAATTTATGCTGTACACTTCTCTGGAGTTCATTATTGTTGATTATATCAATTTTGCTGCTTCTTTTAATTCTGTGTTGAATGGCGCGAATGACGACTGACTTTGGATTATAGTCGCTTATTGCCTGGTGGCATTCGTGGCCCTGGGATGGGCGTATGTTCCCTTGAGTGTTCTTGGCCTCTATTCCATACGTCAAGAGTTTTTCTAGGTATGGAAAGTATTCAGTGTCTGCAGGATTGGTGTTGTCGGTCTTGATCGCTTTCAGTTTAAGATACAAATAACTGCTATTCAGATCGATGAAATCTTGGGGTTATTTTTTGATTTCAAACTCAATGGGAGATGAATCTGTCAAAGAGGAAACGTGATGAAATTCGACCCATGGTTGGTGGTATGGCAAACAGATCCAGTTCCGACTTGGGCAAGACTCTGTGCATCACTTTTCTCTCTGTAATTTTCAACAATAAAAAAGTGTAAGTCTTATTTAGTTTTTCTTTTCTTAGACTTTCTAGCTCTGAGGGTGTGTTTCCGTCGTCTTTTTCTGCTTTGTCTCTTTATCTGCTTTGTCCTTGCTGTGGTGTCAGGGAATCTGGAATGTCTAACTCAGCAACGATCGTGGCATTTATAAAAGTTTCTCGTCGGTAAAAAATGTCTTTGCCTGTTTGAAGCAAAACACTTGCATGTTGTTAAGAAAGCTTCTTTGGGATTATGTTTGTCAATGATGACAATTTGGGGAAATTCGGTAACGCGTGTCAACGCGGTATTTTTCAAGGCGTGCAATCTCCCTGTCACCATTGGTTTTAACACGGGAGTCACTGCATGAATGCTCGATTTGAGCAAATCTCCTAAACTGTGTCCTCGTTGTCGAGCGACTGCATGGTACACAGGATACATGACTAACAAGAGGTTAGAGTACTTGTTTTCGAAAATGAAATTTCACTGTGACTTTCCCGTTGGTGAATGAAATATTTTGTCCCAGATCTCCTTTTATAGTAATGTTGACTGTCGTAATACGACTTACTGGCATATAAATAGTGAGGATGTAAAAATTCGCGGTGAATGTTATTGGTGTTTCCACCTTCCTCGTTAACAGACGTGGAAGAATCTATCTTGAAAAGAAATGACACGCAGTAATCGTACGGAGGTGTTTCCCACTATGTTGTACTTCACCACATCGGAGTACACAAAAATCAAATTAAGTCCTTGGTTCATTTCTACAGGTAATCGAAAATGTTTGGCAAAATCCAGGTTGCCAATCACGGCTGGTATTTCGTTTTTAATCTTGATCAAGTTGGGGTCCCGACCCAAAATGTGATACAATTCCGGACAAAATGTAATGGCCAATACTTTGTCCTCCTGAAATATGATCATTAGGTGACGTTCTTTTTTGTCGTACTCGATCATGACACTTTAGCTGGCTCTCTCCAAGGCTTTACCAAACACTAAATTAATAGGACACAGGAATTTTCAACACATAAATGGTCCGTTTAGTATCGGGGTCTGTTGATTTTATGAAATTAGCACGGCGTTCATTTATAGCCTTTTGCACTTCTCGGTCATAAACTTCTATCGACAAAGTGTTTTGATTTTCGACGATGTTTTTGATTTGCGTTGAGTGAATCAATTTCACCAAAGCCACTTCCCAATTGGCTTTGTGATCCAATTGGATGGCCTGAGGTAATTTGGCCGTGTAACAGCACACAAAGTGTTATAGGGAAACAAATCCATGGAACTGTCACTGGGTAACGTATAGTAAAATTGGTTGTTCATAAATTCCACCGTTCTAGTTCCGAGGAGTCACTGGAAGTCAGAGGAGTGTATACGAGAGGATGATTAGGGTGACTGTTGGAACTAACATTGGACACAAGACTCCCGTTGAAGTTTCCGTTAGAGTAGTATTTCAGAGATGGATCGGGAAGAAGGTAACCAATGCAACTGTTGAGACAAATGGTACACAACTGTCTCCGTGTTGAAAACTTGAAATGGCAACGGCAGCACCGATGACACAATACTCTACAAAAATTTGACAGAAAAAGACGATATGCCATCCATCAACGATTGCAGTTCGTGTTGTAACTGGGACATCTCCATCAAATGAAGATTGTGAGGTAAATGAAGGATCCTTTTTTTGCCAACGATAATATTCCATCCATCGTTTGTAAGGGACAAAAATCAGTTTTCGTCCTTCCAATGGATTCCAAAAATCACGTGAGATCTTTTGACCCAGAGGCTCTTTTTATCCCTTTATTTTATCTATTGTGAAGCAACAGTTCCCGGCACGTGACTTTAATCAAAGGGACTACTATGGCTTTCAACAATGGTGCTAACAACATATGCAAAAATCCTCTGGGTTGTACCAACATCTTTTTCGTTTGATGAATGCATATTTTCTTTTGTACCAACTGACAAAGAACGCGTCGATGTTTGGCTAAAAATTCTTTGTGATGTTTAGACAAATATATCTTGCCTTTCAAGACATTCAGACCATATTCGCATACAGTATCGGTGACATCTTTGGAAGTACTTTGACGCATTTGTTTTCGTATGGGTGGAGGATTTTTGGACAAGACGGACAGCATGTCCTAATGTTTGCTAGACGAGAGGGCAGTTCTTTTTCTTTCCTTCCTTGTTTATCTAGAGAGGGGTGTGCACTTCTTTTAGGGGTCATCTTTGTTGGTTTCATACCACACACCAAAAAAATAAAATAAAAATAAATACATAATGTCGATGACTTGGGCACACGGATATTTATCCTTTTTTGAGACTATCGCTTCGTCATAAAGTTAACGTGTTTTGCAAAATTAGCAAACAATCCCGTCTTTGGTGACTCTTTTCTTTGGAGGAGTGTTTTTTCTGGGGGTGACGTTTGTTTGTCTAAGCATTTTTTTCCTTCGGATGATGTGACTGTCTTTATCTTTTTCCTTTCTGAACATGGAAACGATGATGAGGGGACATCTTTTGATATATAACATACACTTAAGTCCATGGTTCGACATGCGTTCTTTTATATGACAATGTACCCAACTTGTATCATTAAATTACGTAGCGCTAGACGATGCTCATCGTTAAAAAGATTTAAACATTTATCCTCTTTGGCGAGTTTTTCTTTTCTTTGGAAGAGTGACTTTTTTGGAGGGGTGTGTCACGTCGATGTTTGGCTAAACGCGTTTTAAGATGACGTGACTGTCCTTTTCTTCTTTTTTCCTTTTTGCACAGAAGAAGGACAATGTTAATGTTGTGCACTTCTTGGATGGGAACATCTTTGTGTGATCAGCAACACAAAAAACCCCACTGATAATGTTTACCTCAAGTCTTTTTATACTGGAATGCGTCGTCACCGATTGTTTTTACATCATATCAACTTTATGACAGGCAACACACGTCGTGGAGAATTTCGCAATTGAATCGGGCTAGTTCATGCTTGAATAAATTCAGTAAACTCTGTAATACGCCTAATCTCTCTTGGACCTTGATTTTGGAGGCAGGTACTTTGTGTGCAGCTGAAGAAGTTTTTGGAGACTCTTTCTTGTTTAAGAGGGAACAAATGATGACACCTTCTAGAGAACCGCTACCTCCAGGTTTCAAAATGGTTTGCTCTTTGGTTCGAGTGTGTGGTCTTTGATTCCATTGTACACGTCCCTACCTCGAGTAATAGTGTTTGTGTGTGTGTGTGCATATTTAGGTAAGCCTTTTGCTACAGTGTTGCAAGTGTCCAGTATCATGATGTCATGCCACTTGTGCCATTCCACTTGTTCCTGTACAAAATTCCCATATGCCTCATATAATCAGGGTGATCCATATTTTTGGAAACATCTGTGCTCCTTATTGTCCCAGACTGATTTTTCTTCTTTGGCCTCATATGCCCTATATTGTCCCCATATACTACTCACATCAAACTGATATACATTCGTACAACTACTTCTGAGGTTATTTCAACATGTAACCAAAATGGCCAAGTGATGTTCCTATCGGACATCAGTGTTGCAGGATTGTCTTCCCATTGGATTCAAACCCGACTATCCCTGGGCCATCAAAGCCATAGTGGAACGTATCCTTACAATTTAACTGTCAGTCATACATATAGTATAAGCTAATACAAGAGAAGACATTTCTCTTGTTTCTTGAGTATCCTTTTTAAGAGTAAATGCTGATGTTTCAAGCTACAATTAATGTCGGAACACCACTGAATTTCAATTGGAATATCATATATTCAGATTGTGATACAACTATTATGTTTATTTGGGATGTAATTCATAATATTGTAAATTCGTTTTAAAGTTTCACTTTGTATTTTTTGGGAAATAAATTATTTATTAAATTGTTCAAAACATGTTACTTAGTTTTAAGATGATAAAGTTGTAACACAACTTTGTTTGAAGGGGTCTACAGCCCTGATTTGAGAGTAGGGAGAAATATGCGGGAAGCTTGTTGTTCAGTTTCATTGCCACCAAGGTTCTTCCCACATCCTAATAGGGACATTGCTATGGGTTGATGGAAAAACTATTCTCTGAGGACTACACTGTTTCTCCTGGACAGACAGTCTACCAGAATAGCTATTTAAACCAGAAATATGTCGAAAAAGTTGACTATCACATCTGAGGCAGTTCAGATGAGGAGGTTCCAAATATCCATGCAAAGAAAAGAAGCATGAGTGCTTTTTTGTTGCCCGATTTATATACCACTGATGTTGTGTTATCCGAAGAAATCGTCACACAATGACTGTCTTGCTATGTAGTCTAAGCCCATATTTTTTTCTACAAACATAAATGGATATAATAGGTGCATGTAACTGATCATATTCTTCTCAGCCTAAGGTGGGATTTAGCATCTATTTGTCACTCTAAATGATACAGCTACAGAGCATAGACATAATTGCCTTTAATAAGAAAACTGATTGGTATTAGCAAGAAGACTTAATGCCTTTAGCAAGAAAGGTGCCAACAAAACAGACCAAAGACATACTTACCTTTAGCAAGAAAACTGCCAACAAAACAGACCAAAGACATACTTACCTTTAGCAAGAAAAGTGCCAACAAAACAGACCAAAGACATACTTACCTTTAGCAAGAAAACTGCCAACAAAACAGACCAAAGACACACATGCCTTTAGCAAGAAAATTGTCAACAAAACAGACCAAAGAAATACTTGTCTTTAGCAAGAAAATTGCTTTACCTTTAGCAAGAAAACTGCCAACAAAACAGACCAAAGACATACAGCAAGAATATTGTCAACAAAACAGACAGGCATACTTGCCTTTAGCAAGAAAATTGCCAACAAAACAGACCAAAGAAATACTTGTCTTTAGCAAAAAAAATTCAATAAGTTTAGCAAACAAATTGCAAAAAAAACAAACAGCAAAGACACTTGCCTTTAGTAAGAAAATTTCCAACAGTCTAAAGACATATTTGCCTTCAGCAAGAAAACTGCTTGTCTTTAGCAAGAAAATTGCCAGCAAAACAGACCAAAGAAATACTTGTCTTTAGCAAGAAAATTCATTTACTTTAGCAAAATAATTGCCAACAAAACAGAACAAAGACATACTTGCCTTTAGCAAGAAAATTGCCAACAAAGTTCAAAGACATACATGCCTTTAGCAAGAAAATTGCTTGCATTTAGCAAGGAAACTGCCAACAAAACAGACCAAAGACATACTTGCCTATGGCAAGAATATTGCCAACAAAACAGACATACTTGCCTTTAGCAAAAAAATTGCAAACAAAATAGACCAAAGACATACTTGCTTTTAGCAAATTTCCCCCAAACAGTCAGATAAATGTAGCATGAATGGCATCATATGTACACAGAGTTTAGTAGATCTCTATTTAGTCACAAGTAGAAGATGGAGCAGGTCATTCACCAATACAATTATTCTGAAAACATTTCTTTATGTCATTGTAATCTCGACTTTGTGAAGAGCTTGATGTTAAAAAACACATGCCTACGGAAAATAAAAATTTGACACTGAATGCACTCTAAGAAACAGAGACAATTTTTTGTTTTGCAAAAAGACAGACTTGAAACATCTGGATGAATAAATTATAAAATGCATTAAAGCATGACTTTTATTTGATGAGGATACTGACAAGAGGGTCAAAAGGGTCAGTGAATGTGTCTCAGTATGAATTTTATTTGATGAGGATACTGACAAGGGGGTCAAAAGGGTCAGTGAATGTGTCTCAGTATGAATTTTATTTGATGAGGATACTGACAAGAGGGTCAAAAGGGTCAGTGAATGTGTCTCAGTATGAATTTTATTTGATGAGGATACTGACAAGAGGGTCAAAAGGGTCAGTGAATGTGTCTCAGTATGAATTTTATTTGATGAGGATACTGACAAGGGGGTCAAAAGGGTCAGTGAATGTGTCTCAGTATGAATTTTATTTGATGAGAATATTCACCTGGAGGTCAATCTGATGAGTGAATGTGTCTCAGCATGAATTTAATTTGATGAGAATATTCACCTTGAGGTCAATCTGATGAGTGAATGTGTCTCAGTATGAATTTTATTTGATGAGAATATTCAACTGGAGGTCAATCTGATGAATGAATGTGTCTCAGCATGAATTTAATTTGATGAGAATATTCACCTTGAGGTCAATCTGATGAGTGAATGTGTCTCAGCATGAATTTTATTATGATGAGAATCTTCACCTGGAGGTCAATCTGATGAGTGAATGTGTCTCAGTATGAATTTTATTTGATGAGAATATTCAACTGGAGGTCAATCTGATGAATGAATGTGTCTCAGCATGAATTTAATTTGATGAGAATATTCACCTTGAGGTCAATCTGATGAGTGAATGTGTCTCAGCATGAATTTTATTTGATGAGAATCTTCACCTGGAGGTCAATCTGATGAGTGAATGTGTCTCAGCATGAATTTTATTTGATGAGAATATTCACCTGGAGGTCAATCTGATGAGTGAATGTGTCTCAGCATGAATTTTATTTGATGAGAATATTCACCTGGAGGTCAATCTGATGAGTGAATGTGTCTCAGTATGAATTTAATTTGATGAGAATATTCACCTTGAGGTCAATCTGATGAGTGAATGTGTCTCAGCATGAATTTTATTTGATGAGAATCTTCACCTGGAGGTCAATCTGATGAGTGAATGTGTCTCAGCATGAATTTAATTTGATGAGAATATTCACCTTGAGGTCAAACTGATGAGTGAATGTGTCTCAGCATGAATTTTATTTGATGAGAATATTCACCTGGAGGTCAATCTGATGAATGAATGTGTCTCAGTATGAATTTAATTTGATGAGAATATTCACCTTGAGGTCAATCTGATGAGTGAATGTGTCTCAGCATGAATTTTATTTGATGAGAATATTCACCTGGAGGTCAATCTGATGAATGAATGTGTCTCAGCATGAATTTTATTTGATGAGAATATTCACCTTGAGGTCAATCTGATGAGTGAATGTGTCTCAGCATGAATTTAATTTGATGAGAATGTTCAATTGGAGGTCAATCTGATGAATGAATGTGTCTCAGTATGAATTTAATTTGATGAGAATATTCACCTTGAGGTCAATCTGATGAATGAATGTGTCTCAGTATGAATTTAATTTGATGAGAATATTCACCTTGAGGTCAATCTGATGAATGAATGTGTCTCAGTATGAATTTTATTTGATGAGAATATTCACATGGAGGTCAATCTGATGAGTGAATGTGTCTCAGCATGAATTTAATTTGATGAGAATATTCAACTGGAGGTCAATCTGATGAATGAATGTGTCTCAGCATGAATTTAATTTGATGAGAATATTCACCTTGAGGTCAATCTGATGAGTGAATGTGTCTCAGCATGAATTTAATTTGATGAGAATATTCACCTTGAGGTCAATCTGATGAGTGAATGTGTCTCAGCATGAATTTAATTTGATGAGAATATTCACCTGGAGGTCAATCTGATGAATGAATGTGTCTCAGCATGAATTTTATTTGATGAGAATATTCAATTGGAGGTCAATCTGATGAGTGAATGTGTCTCAGCATGAATTTAATTTGATGAGAATATTCACCTGGAGGTCAATCTGATGAATGAATGTGTCTCAGCATGAATTTTATTTGATGAGAATATTCAATTGGAGGTCAATCTGATGAGTGAATGTGTCTCAGCATGAATTTAATTTGATGAGAATATTCAATTGGAGGTCAATCTGATGAGTGAATGTGTCTCAGCATGAATTTTATTTGATGAGAATATTCACCTGGAGGTCAATCTGATGAATGAATGTATCTCAATAAAAATGTTATATGATGGGAATATTGACATGGAGATCATAAGATTGAGTGAATGTGTCTAAGTATGACTTAATAATGAATGCTTAGTGATTCATTCCAAATATGAATATTATCCATTAAGATAGAAAATATCAGCAAATTGAAGCTTTAACCCAATCTGTATTCCAGATCTTCTATGAATATGACTATGACCCTAATGTCAAATGAGCTTTGAGTGTGTTACAAAAAGATATTTTACACTGCCTCACGATTAATCATCCCAAGTCTCAATAAACTCCATGAAATGAATCATCCCACATCACAACAAACTCTGAGAAATGAATCATCCAAAATCTCAACAAACTCCAAGAAATGAATCATCCCACATCCCAACAAACTCCAAGAAATGAATCATCCTAAGTCTCAACAAACACCAAGAAATGAATCATCCCAAATCTCAACAAACTCCATGAAATGAATCATCCCAAGTCTCAACAAAATCTGAGAAATGAATAATCCCAAGTCTTAACAAACACCAAGAAATGAATGATCCCAAATCTCAACAAAATCCATCAAACGAATCATCCCAAATCTTAACAAACACCAAGAAATGAATCATCCCAAATCTCAACAAACTCCATGAAATGAATCATCCCACATCACAACAAACTCCAAGAAATCAATCATCCTAAGTCTCAACAAACACCAAGAAATGAATCATCCCACATCCCAACAAACTCCATGAAATGAATCATCCCACATCACAACAAACTCCAAGAAATGAATCATCCTAAATCTCAACAAACACCAAGAAATGAATCATCCCAAATCTCAACAAAATCCATCAAATGAATCATCCCAAGTCTCAACAAACACCAAGAAATGAATCATCCCAAATCTCAACAAACTCCATGAAATGAATCATCCCACATCACAACAAACTCCAAGAAATGAATCATCCTAAGTCTCAACAAACACCAAGAAATGAATCATCCCACATCCCAACAAACTCCATGAAATGAATCATCCCACATCACAACAGACTCCAAGAAATGAATCATCCTAAGTCTCAACAAACACCAAGAAAAAATCATCCCAAATCTCAACTAACTCCATGAAATGAATCATCCCACATCACAACAAACTCCAAGAAATGAATCATCCTAAGTCTCAACAAACACCAAGAAATGAATCATCCCACATCCCAACAAACTCCATGAAATGAATCATCCCACATCACAACAGACTCCAAGAAATGAATCATCCCAAGTCTCAACAAACACCAAGAAATGAATCATCCCAAATCTCAACAAAATCCATCAAATGAATCATCCCAAATCAAAACAAACACCAAGAAATGAATCATCCCAAATATCAACTAACTCCATGAAATGAATCATCCCACATCACAACAAACTCTGAGAAATGAATCATCCCAAGTCTCAACAAAAACCAAGAAATGAATCATCCCAAATCTCAAAAAACTCCAAGAAATGAATTAACCCAAATCTCAACAAAGTCCATCAAATAAATCATCCCACGTATCAACAAACACCATCAAATGACTCATCCCAAATCTCAACAAACAACAAGAAATGAATCATCCCAAATCTCAACAGTTAACTCCATGAAATGAATCATCCCAAATCTCAACAAACACCAAGAAATGAATCATCCCAAATCTCAACAAACACCAAGAAATGAATCATCCCAAATCTCAACAAACTCCATGAAATGCATCATCCCATATCTCAACAAACACCAAGAAATAAATCATCCCAAGTCTCAACAAACTACAAGAAATGAATCATCCCAAGTCTCAAAAAACTCCATCAAATAAATCATCCCAAGTATCAACAAACTCCATCAAATGAATCATCCCAAATCTCAACAAACACCAAGAAATGAATCATCCCAAGTCTCAACAAACTCCATCAAATAAATCATTCCAAGTATCAACAAACTCCATCAAATGACTCATCCCAAATCTCAACAAACAACAAGAAATGAATCATCCCAAATCTCAACAAACTCCATGAAATGAATCATCCCAAATCTCAACAAACACCAAGAAATGAATCATCCCAAATCTCAACAAACTCCATCAAATGAATCATCCCAAGTCTCAACAAACTCCAAGAAATGAATCATCCCAAGTATCAACAAACTCCATCAAATAAATCATCCCAAGTATCAACAAACTCCATCAAATGACTCATCCCAAATCTCAACAATCAATAAGAAATGAATCATCCCACATGCCAACAAACTCCATGAAATGAATCATCCCACATCACAACAAACTCCAAGAAATGAATCATTCTAAGTCTCAACAAACACCAAGAAATGAATCACCCCAAATCTCAACTAACTCCATGAAATGAATCATCCCACATCACAACAAACTCTGAGAAATGAATAATCCCAAGTCTCAACAAACACCAAGAAATGAATGATCCCAAATCTCAACAAAATCCATCAAATGAATCATCCCAAATCTTAACAAACACCAAGAAAAGAATCATCCCAAATCTCAACTAACTCCATGAAATGAATCATCCCACATCACAACAAACTCTGAGAAATGAATCATCCCAAGTCTCAACAAACACCAAGAAATGAATCATCCCGAATCTCAACAAACTCCATAAAATGAATCATCCCAAATCTCAACAAACACCAAGAAATGAATCATCCCAAATCTCAACAAACTCCAAGAAATGAATTATCCCAAATCTCAACAAACTCCATCAAATAAATCATCCCAAGTATCAACAAACTCCATCAAATGACTCATCCCAAATCTCAACAAACACCAAGAAATGAATCATCCCAAATCTCAACAAACTCAAAGAAATGAATCATCCCAAGTCTCAACAAACTCCATCAAATAAATCATCCCAAGTATCAACAAACTCCATCCAATGAATCATCCCAAATCGCAACAAACACCAAGAAATGAATCATCCCAAATCTCAACAAACACCAAGAAATGAATCATCCTAAGTCTCAACAAACTCCATGAAATGAATCATCCCACATCACAACAAACTCTGAGAAATGAATCATCCCAAGTCTCAACAAACACCAAGAAATGAATCATCCCAAATCTCAACAAACTCCATAAAATGAATCATCCCAAATCTCAACAAACACCAAGAAATGAATCATCCCAAATCTCAACAAACTCCAAGAAATGAATTATCTCAAATCTCAACAAACTCCATCAAATAAATCATCCCAAGTATCAACAAACTCCATCAAATGACTCATCCCAAATCTCAACAAACAACAAGAAACGAATCATCCCAAATCTCAACAAACTCCATGAAATGAATCATCCCAAATCTCAACAAACACCAAGAAATGAATCATCCCAAATCTCAACAAACTCCAAGAAATGAATCATCCCAAGTCTCAACAAACTCCATGAAATGAATCATCCCAAATCTCAACAAACACCAAGAAATGAATCATCCCAAATCTCAACAAACTCCAAGAAATGAATCATCCCAAGTCTCAACAAACTCCAAGAAATGAATCATCCCAAATCTCAACAAACTCCAAGAAATGAATCATCCCAAGTCTCAACAAACTCCAAGAAATGAATCATCCCAAGTCTCAACAAACTCCATCAAATAAATCATCCCAAGTCTCAACAAACACCAAGAAATGAATCATCCCAAATCTCAACAAACTCCAAGAAATGAATCATCCCAAGTCTCAACAAACTCCATGAAATGAATCATCCCAAATCTCAACAAACTCCAAGAAATGAATCATCCCAAGTCTCAACAAACTCCAAGAAATGAATCATCCCAAGTCTCAACAAACTCCATCAAATAAATCATCCCAAGTCTCAACAAACACCAAGAAATGAATCACCCCAAATCTCAACTAACTCCATGAAATGAATCATCCCACATCACAACAAACTCTGAGAAATGAATAATCCCAAGTCTCAACAAACACCAAGAAATGAATGATCCCAAATCTCAACAAAATCCATCAAATGAATCATCCCAAATCTTAACAAACACCAAGAAATGAATCATCCCAAATCTCAACTAACTCCATGAAATGAATCATCCCACATCACAACAAACTCTGAGAAATGAATCATCCCAAGTCTCAACAAACTACAAGAAATGAATCATCCCAAGTCTCAAAAAACTCCATCAAATAAATCATCCCAAGTATCAACAAACTCCGTCAAATGAATCATCCCAAATCTCAACAAACACCAAGAAATGAATCATCCCAAATCTCAACAAACTCCATCAAATAAATCAT
Organism: Potamilus streckersoni; assembly: GCA_016746295.1. Classification (NCBI taxonomy): domain Eukaryota; kingdom Metazoa; phylum Mollusca; class Bivalvia; order Unionida; family Unionidae; genus Potamilus; species Potamilus streckersoni. The sequence continues at coordinate 2,194,698 of JAEAOA010001816.1, forward strand.
CCCAAGTATCAACAAACTCCATCAAATGACTCATCCCAAATCTCAACAAACAACAAGAAATGAATCATCCCAAGTCTCAACAAACTCCATCAAATAAATCATCCCAAGTCTCAACAAACACCAAGAAATGAATCACCCCAAATCTCAACTAACTCCATGAAATGAATCATCCCACATCACAACAAACTCTGAGAAATGAATAATCCCAAGTCTCAACAAACACCAAGAAATGAATGATCCCAAATCTCAACAAAATCCATCAAATGAATCATCCCAAATCTTAACAAACACCAAGAAATGAATCATCCCAAATCTCAACTAACTCCATGAAATGAATCATCCCACATCACAACAAACTCTGAGAAATGAATCATCCCAAGTCTCAACAAACTACAAGAAATGAATCATCCCAAGTCTCAAAAAACTCCATCAAATAAATCATCCCAAGTATCAACAAACTCCGTCAAATGAATCATCCCAAATCTCAACAAACACCAAGAAATGAATCATCCCAAATCTCAACAAACTCCATCAAATAAATCATCCCAAGTATCAACAAACTCCATCAAATGACTCATCCCAAATCTCAACAAACAACAAGAAATGAATCATCCCAAATCTCAACAAACTCCATGAAATGAATCATCCCAAATCTCAACAAACACCAAGAAATGAATCATCCCAAATCTCAACAAACTCCATCAAATGAATCATCCCAAGTCTCAACAAACTCCAAGAAATGAATCATCCCAAGTATCAACAAACTCCATCAAATAAATCATCCCAAGTATCAACAAACTCCATCAAATGACTCATCCCAAATCTCAACAAACAACAAGAAATGAATCATCCCACATGCCAACAAACTCCATGAAATGAATCATCCCACATCACAACAAACTCCAAGAAATGAATCATTCTAAGTCTCAACAAACACCAAGAAATGAATCACCCCAAATCTCAACTAACTCCATGAAATGAATCATCCCACATCACAACAAACTCTGAGAAATGAATAATCCCAAGTCTCAACAAACACCAAGAAATGAATGATCCCAAATCTCAACAAAATCCATCAAATGAATCATCCCAAATCTTAACAAACACCAAGAAATGAATCATCCCAAATCTCAACTAACTCCATGAAATGAATCATCCCACATCACAACTCTGAGAAATGAATCATCCCAAGTCTCAACAAACACCAAGAAATGAATCATCCCGAATCTCAACAAACTCCATAAAATGAATCATCCCAAATCTCAACAAACACCAAGAAATGAATCATCCCAAATCTCAACAAACTCCAAGAAATGAATTATCCCAAATCTCAACAAACTCCATCAAATAAATCATCCCAAGTATCAACAAACTCCATCAAATGACTCATCCCAAATCTCAACAAACACCAAGAAATGAATCATCCCAAATCTCAACAAACTCCAAGAAATGAATCATCCCAAGTCTCAACAAACTCCATCAAATAAATCATCCCAAGTATCAACAAACTCCATCCAATGAATCATCCCAAATCGCAACAAACACCAAGAAATGAATCATCCCAAATCTCAACAAACACCAAGAAATGAATCATCCTAAGTCTCAACAAACTCCATGAAATGAATCATCCCACATCACAACAAACTCCATAAAATGAATCATCCCAAATCTCAACAAACACCAAGAAATGAATCATCCCAAATCTCAACAAACTCCAAGAAATGAATTATCTCAAATCTCAACAAACTCCATCAAATAAATCATCCCAAGTATCAACAAACTCCATCAAATGACTCATCCCAAATCTCAACAAACAACAAGAAATGAATCATCCCAAATCTCAACAAACTCCATGAAATGAGTCATCCCAAATCTCAACAAACTCCAAGAAATTAATCATGCCAAGTCTCAACATACTCCAAGAAATGAATCATCCCAAATCTCAACAAACTCCAAGAAATGAATCATCCCAAGTCTCAACAAACTCCAAGAAATGAATCATCCCAAGTCTCAACAAACTCCATCAAATAAATCATCCCAAGTCTCAACAAACACCAAGAAATGAATCATCCCAAATCTCAACAAACTCCAAGAAATGAATCATCCCAAGTCTCAACAAACTCCAAGAAATCAATCATCCTAAGTCTCAACAAACACCAAGAAATGAATCATCCCACATCACAACAAACTCCATGAAATGAATCATCCCACATCACAACAAACTCCAAGAAATGAATCATCCCAAATCTCAACAAGCACCAAGAAATGAATCATCCCAAGTCTCAACAAACACCAAGAAATGAATCATCCCACATCACAACAAACTCCAAGAAATGAATCATGCCAAATCTCAACAAGCACCAAGAAATGAATCATCCCAAGTCTCAACAAACTCCATCAAATGAATCATCCCAAGTACCAACAAACTCAAAGAAATGAATCATCCCAAGTGTCAACAAACTCCTTCAAATGAAAAACCTCAACCTGACTCATAAGATAAACTGTGGGATCAATGGTGAAACTGGAAAATGACTGCCATGTCTTGCTTTTCCCCTAAAATGGATTTTACAAAAAGTTGTCTGCCAGCAAAAATTTATATATATATATATATATATATATATATATATATATATATATATATATATATATATATATATCTTAATGCTAATATTAAAACTGGAATATCTCAGCTGAATTTGTATGCATAACAAATAGAGTTTGGCACTTTGAATATTAATGCAACTCTCAATTGTGATTAGATACTATGTTCATCTTCCAAACAGCTTTAAGTACAATGAAATACTCTTTAAACCATTTTGATATATTTTTTTTAATAAAACAAAACATTTCTCATGCAAATCCTGTTTCACTTTTCACTCCCTTCGAACATTACCTATTCTAATTAGTGCTTCTTAGTGTGGGATAAGCAAGTTGGATAATGGCCAGACAGATGTACACTGATGATACGTTTGCTCCCTGTATTAAATACCTAGTGGATACAAATTATACACTGTATCTTTTTATTGCCACTTTAATTGCTGAACAACGTCTATTAAGAACACTAAAGAAAATCTCAGAGAATACTGTCCACACAGCTAAATTAAATTTGTCATGAAGAGAAAATGAAACAGATGGAAATTTGGTAATATTAACAAATATGTGAAATACTTCTTACACAAGACATTTCTGCATTTAAACATGGTCAAAAGTGAACACCAGTAAATGTTTTTCAATCATGGTTACAAGTTGCACCAATAGTCATGTTCAATCTAGGTGAACACTGATAACTATGTTTAATCTAGGTGAACACTGATAACTATGTTTAATCCATGTCAAAATTGAACAATGGTAATTCTGTCAAGGATGTGCTCATAAAGAAATTTTCTTCATCATCTTTAATGAACACACTCTCGTTTGCATGGTTAGTTTAATGAACCATGTCCAGATCATTGAAATCTTGTGGTATATACAACATATCTGGAGTAATATCACTTATCAAATTATCTTTCTTCTCCTTTTTGACAATTTTACGGAACACCATACAATGAAGGTGTTCTTGTTTCACATAACGCCATCGGTTAAAACCCATCGATTCAATCGCTTTCTTCCAGCTCTTCATCATTAAGGCATTACGGTGTTGCTGGTGTGAATCTGGTGTAATGATTACCAAAATTCCATCATACATCAAAAGGTCCCATGCTTTCTGGCAGCAAATCCAGCGTTGATATGGAGCCGGGAAATATTCCAGTAGGAGAGAAAACACAAGTACATGAAAACTCTCCCTAGGTAGTTTATGAATAGGGTCCTTTAGACTGCTGAAGTATGTGTTCATTGTATCTGGGGCAACTTGCAGAGGTTCCATAATATGCAGGTGGAGAAAATCACAGTGGTACACAGACTGAAAGAGATAATGTTAGAATATAATTACCATAACCATGTCTAAAGTTTTGAAGACTGTCAATAGTCAATCCTGGGGAATGGGGGAATGGAACAGGTGAGGTTGTTTAATGTTTTTACTTGCAGTCAAGAAACCGATATGGAACAGGTATGTTCTGCTTATCATTACACATTTATTCCAATTTATCTATTGTAAAATGTCTTAATTTGTTTTTATAATACAAGCCAAATACACAGGAGCACATGGTTTTAATCCATCATCAGTGAAAATATTTAACTAATTATAAACAGTTTCTTGGGCTAAGAGTTCTGAAATAAATAATAATTAATGAATTCAAAAGCTTACATTGTGGAACCACTTCTAGTTTCTACTGGGATTGGGATCATGGTCCATTTCTACTGGCTTTAGGATTTATGGACAATTTCTAGTGGCATTAGGATCCATGGCCAATTTCTATTGGCACTGGGATTCATGGTCAATTTCTATTTTATTGAGATTCATAGCTAATATCTATTGGCATTGGGATCATGAACCATTTATATTGGGATTGGGATTTATGGCCAATTTCCAGTGGCATTGGGATTCATGGCCCATTTATATTGGCATTGGGATTCATGGATAATTTCTAGTGGCATTGGGATCATGGCCTATTTATATTGACATTGGGATTCATGGCCAATTTCTAATGGCATTGGAATTTATGGCAAATATCTATTGGTACTGTGACCATGGCCCATTTATATTGACTTTGCAATCATGTCATTTCTATTGGCATTGGGACTCATTTTGGCCCTTGAAGATCCTAAAGACCAAACCTTGCAAAACATCAAATATAATAAAACAGTAAAGCCATTACTTACACATTCCTTGGCAAACATTAACTTTATCCAGCCTTCATATTACTGACACCATAATATAAACATAATGTCCCACTCAGTCACATTATCCTGACACCAGGCCTACCAGTCCTAATAACAAATTAATGATGTGTACCAAGCAAAGCAGTTACTATCCTATTTTTTGGCTTGACTTTAACAGGATTTTAATCTATGAGTTCATGCATAAGAGGTAGCTGCTCTAACCATTTGGGCACTTATGACTATGACAAAATTCTACCCTCAATCATGGACAAATGTCAAGCACACAATTTTAAATTAAATATACATAGCACCATGGTAAAGAATAAAATATTTTTCATGATGGCCATCATCACAGCAATGTCAGCTGCACCATTTTCATTTAGGACCAACTATATATTATTAGATGTCTTTTGTGAAACCCTCCTCATATTCTTTTCGAGAGAATGCAGTAAAATATTTCTTGAGAGACCACTGATCTAGATCTCTATGCAATGCACAAATTTATTGATTATATAGTGTTATGAGAGACCACCTGTCTTGAGAGACCATTACCTTTTCGCAGAATGGGCAGTCTTTTATGAGAGATTCTAATGCAATAAAAAGATTATCAAGATGGTTGCCATGGTGGCCACATTGGATGTGAGACTGGCATAACTTTCATTTAGGACCAAATAGACATAATAAACAGCCATTTGGTGAAAATCCCATGTCATTATGAATATCCATTCAGGAATAGTGGTAATAATAAATATATTCAACATGGCCACCACACCAGCCATATTAGATGTTAGATTGTCATTATTTTCATTTAGGATCAACAAGACACAATGTTTTGAATATCTATATTATGTGTTTAACTTTTGGTACAAGACTGTAGATTCTATTGCTTGATAGAGGTTGTTTAGGGTTTGAGTTATAGATTTATAAAAGCTTTGGGAGAAAAAAAAAACATGTTTACAATTTGGGATAATATTCTATTTGGACGAATGAGCACTGCGACATAGGTCAAGTGGGGATGTATTGTGAAACATGTTAGGTTGGAGTGAATTATGGCTTATTGTAATAGTTGTGGATATGTATACAAAGCAATAATTATTCCTATTTCCTAGTATTGTTCTTGTTTTAATATCAGGCTGTATTTAGATTTAGTTTAAGAGGAATCATTTAAAAAAAATTTTTTTGGAAAAAAATGCTCATATAATGGTCTGAATGAAGTACAGCAACGATTCATGATTATTGTGAATTCATTCAATGGAGGTTTGGACAATATCATTGTGATGCATCAAGACTGTTGGTACTTCAGCACTATTGGTACGACAGCACATTTAGAACCTGGAATTCATTCAGAACACTTTTCTTTTGAACTTGTGATAAAACATTTAGAAATATGTGGCATTAAATTCATAATACTGTAAGTTCTTCTTAAATTATTTGTCAAATTTTACAAAACTTGTTACTTTAGCTTTTTCTATTATTTAGTTAGAGGCCATAGAGACTTCTAGTGAAAACCCCATGTCAATCTCACTTTCTTTTTTAGGAGCCGTGATAAGATTTTCAAGATGGTTGATATAGCAGTCATACTGGATATGAGATAGCCCCATTTCATTTATGACCAACAAGACATCATAAGAAAAATCTTCTAGTGAAAATTCACTGTCAAAATGAGTTTCTTCTGAAGAGGACCAGTGATAACAATATTTTCAAGATGACTGTCATTTTGGATATCAGATAAACACCATTTTCATTTTTAAACAAAACATAAGAAGACTTTCAATGAAAACCTCATGGAGTTGAGTGACAAGATTTTAAGATGGTCACTGTGTTAGCCATATTGGGTATCTTAGTGGCATCTATTTCATTCAGGATCAACTAGGCCAGGGTCTCAGACACATGGCCCACCAAGCTGTATCATGTGGCCCGCAAAATGATTGGCACCACATGGTGGCATTAGAGGTAACAAAGGTGGTGCAGCAATTGGGCCATCAAAATTGCCTTTGCATGGCCCTCAGGGTTGTTTGAGTTTGAGAACCCTGAACAAGACCTTGGGATAAATGTATGCCACATTTTAGCTTTTTTGGTTTATGAATGACTGAACCAAAACAATTGAAAAGGTTTCTTCCTTGATCTGGATAATTCAACAGTAGTTGCTGATAAAGGCAGTGTAATATTGCCACTAATTTTGACCTATAAGATATTTATGAAAATTCTAATAATCATAAAACTGTCTGACTGCTTTTATTTTGTATTAATTACTTTTTGAAAATTAATTTATTTTGTATAAATATTATTTCCTGAAAATTAATTCAGTTGCTAAATATACAAAAAAAATAGAAGAGCTCTTTAAACCATTGCAGTTCATAGCAACACAAAATTTAGCAAAAAATGAACAAAATACTTCATTTTGTTTTTTTATTTTGATCTAACTAGTTCCTAAAGACCTGGCTCAATATGTGAATCTTTACACATTGTTCAATATATACATGTACCTCTAAGTTTGTCAGGTAAATAAAAACAAAAGGAACTAATCAAGCAATGAGGTGAAGAATTTGACTGTCTCACATGTTCACAGTTCAGCCAAAAAGATAAGGTAAACTTGGATATTCAAGAGGAAATATTTCCTTGCAATTGTTAATAACAGTAACAGTATCCTTAATGTATACAAATTTCCTGATCACACAATCCATTATTGTGAAGTCAACAAATAATTGTTTATTTTGGAAACCTAACTGCCTTAAAATCTCTTGAAAGGATCAGCTACAAAGTTACAGTATAATTAGAGCATACATGTAGGTGTTAAAGACAGGTGTGAAATATTAAAAATCTTGTCAAGGGAATAAAAAACTTCAATGAAATACTTGAGCAGTCAGGTATGGCTTTGAGATAAACTTGAAATGCTGACTGGGTCATTGGGGATCTTATCTAGACATACCAGTACAAACAGTACTGTGGTAAATAAATAAATACTATGTGAATAGTGATATCTAAGCATATAACAATAAATATGGTTTTCAAGACTGTTCAGCAAGTAAAAGTTTAAACATAATAAGAGCATAAGAACTAAAAGATTACTGACAAAAATATCACATTCAGGCTATACATTTATAACACAGGATTTATATACCATCCAAGTTATATGACATCACTTGTAAGTTTTACACATGTAGTATAAATAACTATACAAGAGTGAAGAAGAGGAAATAAACAGAAAAGCATGGAAAGACAGAGGGTATCTAAACATTATAACTTAACAAGTATAGAAAAAATGAACTTCACCTTTTAAATGCCTAGTATGATTTCTGTCCAAAGGTAATATCATTAATCTAAATTATAAATCTTTTTATACTTTTAAATTATTATGGGTTGAGTTCAAAGTGAAATCAGCATTTTTTTTTTATCAAGACCTATATTTAGTTTCTAATTCACTCATAATTTGTTTTTTTTCACTAACTTTTTTGTATTTGTCATTAAATGGTGAGATTTCAGAATACTTGGGCATATGAAATAATATCTGGGTAGCTGCAATAGTATCAGGGTGTCTGCAATAATATCTGGGTGTATGTAATAATACCAGGGTGTCTGCAATAATATCTGGGTGTATGTAATAATATCCGGGTATATGTAATAATACCATGGTGTCTGCAATAATATCTGGGTGTCTGCAATAATATCTAGGTGTATGTAATAATACCAGGGTGTCTGCAATAATATATGGGTGTATGTAATAATATCTGGATGTATATAATAATACCAGGGTGTCTGCAATAATATCTGGGTATATGTAATAATACCAGGGTGTCTGCAATAATATATGGGTGTCTCCAATAATATATGGGTGTATGTACTAATACCATGGTGTCTGCAAAAATATATCGGTGTATGTAAAAATATCTGGGTATATGTAATAATACTAGGGTGTCTGCCATAATATCTGGGTGTCTGCAATAATATCTGGGTGTATGTAATAATACCAGGGTGATCTTTGTGAGAGAGCTGTACAGTCACTAGTAACTAACCCAATTTCATGTCTGTAATTTTGTGAACATTAGAGTCACTAGGATGAGTAGAAAGTTACCAAGTTTCATATCTTTATCTCAGTGGACATTTCCTTAAAAGTGCAGAAAAGGGGAGAAACTGATTGATGACAATTACCTTGAAGATAAAACTTTATTACAAAAGATGTCATTCGACAGTGAAACATAAATGTACCATGAATCAAATGTAAATCTTAAACTGCTCTAAAGATACAAATCATTAATGAAATCATCCATGAAATGTATACCATTATGGCTTGTCCTTGAAGATAGGACCCTAAATGGGGAATGCAACCTATTTTCTAGTGACAATATGCAAGTGTACAAAATTTATCTTTTAAACATCTCATTAGTTATAGAGCAGATTGGAATAAAGTACTGCAACCCAAATTAGTGGTCTCTGACCTTGAAGACATGACCTCGATGTGCTACATGACAAGTTTCATCTCCTAATCTCAAATAGTTCCAATGCTCTAAATAGAAAAGAAAGAATGATCTAAAACTGCCATAGCAACAGATGTCCAAAATTGTGAATACAGGACCAACCCACCTCAATATGATGCATAGGATATATTGCTTATGATGATGAATAAATACACCAACTTTCATCTTTTCTTATCTCCAACAGCTCTTAAATTATAGACATGAAAGGAAAGATGGACAAATTAAAAAATTTAACATGAATATGAGCCAGAGAATACAGTCATCAATGTGGTACATGTGACACTTTCTATTGAAAATATACACATTTCATTCTTACAGCTTACACAGTTGTTATGGAAAAAGAAAAATATTTACTTTTGACATGACCTTGAATATAGGACCCTGAATGAAGAACACTGCGCATCTTCTAATTAAAATATACAAGCATACCAAGTTTCATCCCATATCCATGAGATCTGACCTTTATAGATGGGAACAGTGTGATGGAACTTTAAATACTGCCCTGTGAAGATATGATCCATGAAGCAGCACTTGTAAAACTTTTTAACAATGATGTATAAATGTACGAAGTTTCATCCCTTAAAGTTCAAACAGCTTTAACAAGTGACCCACTATGGGCCCAAAAACTTGACCCAATGTAGGCTTGAAAAATTGACCCAATGTGGGTTTTAAAAATACAGTAGATCCAATGTGGCTTGAAAGACCAACCCACTGTGGACTGTAAAAACAGACCCATTGTGTCTTTCAAAAAATGACCCACTGTTTGCTCAGATGCAGAACAGGTCTCCTGCATTTTTTAAGTGGCATCTAATGGAGGCAACCTTTATTCCATGAACATGTCTAATAATGTTCCAGCAGAAAAGAATCTGGCTTGATCTTTGTGCTGTGTGACTTTTTTTACACCAAAAACTTACCTGGCTCTGCATAGCTAGGATTGGGCTGATGCAGCTGATTGACAGCTGTCATGTCTGGCCTAAAACTCAAATATGACATAGATAAAGCAGGTGTAAGAATTACCGGTCTGGCAGGACTGATGTCAATTCCTATAGTCAGAAATTCTTCAAAATCCAGAAAAGGATTAAAGCAGCTACCAACATCCAAGAGGCGAATCTTTCCTCCAAACTGTAATGCTCTGTAACAGAAAGAAAGATATGTTTACTTTCTGATTTAGTTTTCCATGATTAAGTACTTCCAGTATCCTGAAAACAAAGACTGATAAATAAAAAGAGGACACATGAAAGTTTTACACTGTCCCTGAATCTATCATAATAAAGTGAACAGGTAATGTGATATGGTACCCCTAAGGCTGCAGGCAGACATCTAATGGAAAATATAAACTCTGCAAAATAGGTTTCATTGAAAAGTAAAGAAAACTGTCCATGAATATGAGTTTTATTTTTTATTTTTTCAAAATATTGGGGGATTTTAATAATACTTTTTAAAAAACATGTTTTTTGGGAGCTAACTGCTTTTACCATGCCTACATAGGAAAGTAATGGGAACTAATTGCCTGTAATCAAGGACATAGATAAGCTGACCCTTGCTGGACAAAAGACTATGCTTTACCCACTGATTGTTTTAGAAAACCAATGATAAGTCTCACACTATGCACTTTAGGCTTCCTAACTCTGAAAGGACAACACCATCGGCACAATACTGTAAATGACAAAATGCCACCTGGAAAAAACTGTATTCTTTGATATGACACCTGGAGAAAACTGCACTCATTGGTAACTTTATTACACTTAATTTTGACTGCTTTTCATATATCCTTTCCTCTTATGTGTCTTTAGTTGAGAATCTAAAGATTCTATCTTAAACACTGCAGAGAATAAAATCAAAGAATTCTTTAGTCAGTCACAAAACATAAATTCAATTGTGAGACAAGGTAGCACGCAGCCAACCATCATAATATACTGATAAAATCACAATATAAAGCATCTGAACTGCAACATTTAGTTTGCTTCCATTACCTTAGTTTTTTTATGGGATTTTATTGCATGCATATAGAACAAATATGGGAATCAGTCAAGGTAATTATGTACTAATTGGTGGACATGATGGACAAAGGCTTGGATGACAATGGATTAAATATCATTATAGCAATGAGATATTCTAAGAGTGTGAGCTGTGAGAAAAGAGGATAAGACTATCCCTAGATTTAAACAAATTTAATGTGCAGGCCACCCCCACTCCTACTCTCAAAAGGCTTATCCATGGAGAATTAGTGTATTTAAAGTTTCCAATTACTGCTAGTACATGGCATGTTTTATCTGTGTATACAAACTTCATGAAATGGGACTAACATCTGTACACAAATGTCATGAAATGGGACTACCAGTGTATATGAGTATCACAAAATGGGATTAACATAAATTCTTGAAATAAAAAGGTCATGTTTATGTTTCCATCTCCAATAGTTGCCCTAATAATACCTATTCAGTGCTAGAAAAATTACTGTAATAATTGCCATTCAATGTTTGAAACAGAACTTTAATAATTGCCATTCAATGTTTGAAACAGAACTTTAATAATTGCCATTCATTGCATGAAACAGTACTGAAATAACTGCTATTCATGTCTGAATCATTACTGTAATAATTCCCATTTGACTTTGAAACATTACTGTAATAACTCCCATTTGATGTTTGAAACATTACTGTAATAATTCCCATTTGATATTTGAAATACATGTAATATCCATTCAATATTTGAAACAACACTGTAATACATCCCATTCAATGTTTTAAACATTTCTTTTTATTAAAATAATTGGGAAGACATTATTGGCAATGATAAATGTGTCATGTGTAATATATGGCTTTAAGCTCAGCGGTCAATGAGAGCTAATAGTTTGTTCATGTATGGGGCATATATAATCTACTTCATCACTTATTGTCATTGTTGTTTTGGGGCCTAACCATCTTTCAGCAAATGACAGGCTATACATGGCGGACAGTATTAATGGTGGAGGAAGAAAGAGAAATCAGCAGAAAGAACCACCGACCCACAAGAAGCTACTGGACCCACAAGAAGCTACTGGCCAAACTTTCACTCACGAAAACTTCACTCTCAAGAGGTGAGATGGTAGTAATCTGGTAGTGATCGAACTTTAGACCACTCAGCCACTCAGGGCCCCTCACTTGTTGTCATCAACATTGCTATTTTAGACTTGCTCTCAAAATTGGCAGGGGAAAATATGATGAAAGAAAAGATCCTACTTACATTATCCCAATTTTGTGTTCTGCTGGCTCACCTAGCATCCATGTGATACCTATAGCCCTCAAAATAGAAAACCTATTTTGACTTCTCCAGTTCATTTGATCAAACTTTGTTGTTGTTGTTGTTTGGCTTAACGCCATTTTTCAGCACACGCACAGATAGGCTATTCATGGCGGCCAGTATTAATGGTGGAGGAAAAAACCACTGACCTACGAGAAGCTACTGACAAGCTTTCTCACATATCCACATTCGACAATCCTAGACTTGAACCCACGAAGACAGAGGTGAGATGGCAGTGATCCGTAACAGAGAGCCCTTTAGAACACTTGCCACTCGGGGCCCCATCAAACTTTGTAGGAATGTCTTTAAGGGCATGCGCTATAAAGCACATATAGTGGGGCTCCTACAGTAATGATATGCTTTCCATAACATTCTGGTAGCAACTTTTGTTTACTTTAAAAAAAATTGCTGATCCAATCGTGTTGGGTGGCTCTCCTAGCAGTAGTGTTGGGTGGCTCTCCCAGCAGTAGCATTGCTTCATGGAAACTATATGCAACATTTTATACAGATTTGCTGAGCCAATCTGACCAGACTTGGTAAAATTATTTGTTAGAACATGTTTAATCAAGATAGCTTTCTTAGTAACCAGTGGACAACCATTTTCAAACTTTTCATCTTGAATGTCTTGGCCAATTTTGAACACAGTAGGAGTATTTGTAGACCCTGCTTTATCAGACTCGTATCTTGAGTGGCTACCCTAGCAACCATATGGAAAATATTTTTCAGCTTTTTCAAAATGTCCAAGACAATTTTTAGCAAACTTTGTAACAATATTTCTTATGACCTGCCCTGTTAAAATGGGTGGTTCCAATAGAAATATTGCAGTTTAACATGGTAGGAAATATATTTTCAGTTCCTCAATAACCGTTAAGCCAATTTGCAATCAAAGCTTATAGGAATGTTTGCTTGAACATGCTCTATAAACACTCTGTCTAATGTAGCTATGATAGAAAATATTGTGACTGCAATTGTAACTATGGAAACCAATTTTTAGCTTTGACTCCATGACTACCTGAGACATAAAGTATAGAATAATATCATTTTCCAAACATTCAAGTATGACCATGAGTTCTGTAGTTCTGTGAGAGTGAAATAGGCTTACTATAATCTTCAGCATGACCACATTCAACATGTAATGGAGCCTTTACTTTCAGGTTTTTGACACTGAACAGGTTTTAGGTGTTTGTCACTGCATATAATGTTTATAGGAATTTGGTAATGCTTAAGTTTTCACAGTAGTTCTTTGGTAAAGAATTGTTGGAGTATGCTTTAGTCCATGTGTTTGCAACTTCTGATAGGGTAGTGATCAATTTATCATATTTCTTTGTTTTGATAATAATTTATTCTATTTTTGCCAATGATTTTTAAAAAAAATACCATACTGTGTATTGTAGATATAAATTTTTGTAATTTTGTAAATACTGACATTTTTATTGGCACATAAATTTGTGATTTGTAAAGAGTGCTAATATCTTCATAAATGGTCTTCATAACGGGTACCATGTGTTTTCATAAAGGGTACTATTGTCTTCATAAAGGATAACATTGTTTTCATAAAGGGTACCATTGTCTTCATAAAGGGTACCATGCGTTTTCATAAAGGGTACCATTGTCTTCATAAAGGGTACCACTGTTTTATAAAGGGTACCATTAATTTCATGAAGGGTACAATTATCTTCATAAAGGGTACCATGTGTTTTCATAAAGGGTACCATTGTTTTATAAAGGGTACCATTGTTTTCATAAAGGGTACTATTGTTTTCATAAAAGGTACCATGTGTTTTCATAAAGGGTACCATTGTCTTCATAAAGGTCACCATATGTTTTCATAATGGACACCATTGTCTTCATAAAGGGTACCATATGTTTTCATAAAGGGTACCATTGTCTTCATAAAGGATACCATTGTTTTCATAATGGGTACCATTGTCTTCCTAAAGGGTACCATGTGTTTTTCATAAAGGGTACCATTGTCTTCATAACGGATACCATTGTTTTCATAAAAGGACTGTTGTTCATCAAGGTTTATTTTCATGGGTACCATCATTTCCATAGAGGGATTGTTGATCATCACGGTTTTATTTTCACAGGTACCATTATAATCATAAAAGAATTAGTTCATCAGGGTTTTACTTTCACAGGTACCATTGCAATCATAAAAGGACTTGTTCATCAGGGTTTTACTTTCACAGGTACCATTGTAATCATAAAAGAACTTGTTCATCAAGGATTTAATTTCACAAGTACCATTGTAATCATTAAAGGACTTGTTCATCAGGGTTTTAATTTCATGGGTATAATTGTTTCCATAGAGGGATTGTTGTTCATTAGGGTTTTAATTTTATGGTCTGTAGCAACTTCAAAACCCAAGAAAATTAGTACAACATGATATATAGTGAAATTAAGAGTATTTCATACTGATTTAGAGCAAGAATTCAACATACTGACATCAGCATATATGTTATTTAATCAGTGGCTGATCTGCATTAAATTTCTGGAGGCCCCTAGTGGCCAAGTGTTCTACAGTGCTCATTATTATGCATCACTGCCATCTCACCTGTCTTCATGGGTTTGAGTAAGGGCTCAGCCAATTTGGGTATGTGAAAAACCTTGGTCAGTGGTTCTTTCTGGGGCTTTCCTGGGTTCTTCCTACACCATTTATACTGGCTGCTAAAAAATGGCATTAAACCCTATAACAATAACAATACCAATTAAATTTTTTAAGAGCTTTTAATATTCCTTAATGGCTACATTGTTAGGATAATCTAACCATGGTCTCTTAACCAGTTAGATATAAAATGTTTTTTTGTTTTAGATTCTGGTGTGTATAAGCAAAAAAGGGTATATGAACTGCAACAATTTCAAAATGATCTGATACCAAATTTGATCTATAGATGAAAAAAATGCTTCCAAAATCAGAATAATTCAGTTTCAAATTACAGGCATGCCAATGAAGTTTGAGAGTATTCCATTTAAATTTATGGAAGTGGTCACTACAAATGAAGTCATGATCAACTTCAACTACAAAGGTAATTAATGGGTCAGGGGCCCGAGTGGCTGAGTGGTCTAAAGCGTTGTCCATTACGGATCACTGCCATCTCACCTCTGTCTGCGTGTGTTCGAGTCTAGGATTCGTGTTCGAGTCTTGGATTCGGCTAATGTAGATATGTGAGAAAGCTTGCCAGTAACTTCTCGAGGGTCGGTGGTTCTTTCCGGTGATTTCCCGGTTTCTTCCTCCACCATTAATACTGGCCGCCATGAATAGCCTATCGTGTGCTGAAAAATTGTGTTAAGCCCAACAACAAACAAACAAACAAACTAATGGGTCACAGATATTCACATCTAAGGACAAGTAGAATTCTGTGGTAGGGAAGTGTATAAATTGTTACAGTAAAGATGTCCCTCCATCCAGTTTATGTATTGTAGCTATTTCTGGAACAGGTTATAAAAATGTATTCTTCTGCGACAGATCAGTGACAAATGCAACAACTAATCCTGAGTTATATATGCGTTAGAACCCATCAGGTAAAATTTAAAAAAATTATGAGAATATTTTGGAGTGATTATTGCTGCAATAATGTCTAGCTTTTGTTTCAGATTTTTTAATACAAAAGTTATGAGTTGAAACCCTTTCCAAATATATTGTTTTTAAAATTTAGGAATAAAGGTACTGTATGTTGCATCTGCATTCAGCAAAGGCAACAATTTTGAAAATAGGGATCTTCTTTCTAGGACACATGTATGTGTGCAAAGCATATGTACAATGCAATTCTCCTTTTGTCTCTAGTTTTCATTCTAGAACACTTGTTTTATGATCTTAACCTGTGCAATAGAAAAAAAGTAAATACCAAAAGATTTTGCAAAATTCAACAAATAATTTATTTCCCTAGAATATAAAAGTGAAGAATTAATATTATTGTGAATTAAATCCCATGCGGTCCTAAAATTTTATAAGTCCAAAACTATAAAGTTTCTGATGAATTCCATGGTGATCAGAATGTGCTGACATACCAGTATCCTGGGATTTAACAAAGACTTAACAGTTTTGATATATTACAATGGTATAATGGATGCAACGTAATCCAAAAATAGTGATATGTCTGCTAGGAATGAAAGCACTTTGTAATTCTAGTGAATAATTTAATTAAATCCTCTCAAACAAAAACTGAACACAACAATAAGACTGATTCTACTTCAGATGTTAAGGTAAAAATTAATAATTCTGAAGTAAAGAACATTTATATAAAGAGCTAAGACACAATAACAGAACCAGTATGAGAGTTATTTATAAATATGATGGTTATTTATAAATGTGAGTGTTATGTATAAACAATTTGTTTTGAAAACTTTCTTAATTTTTAAATAAAGCTAGACCTTGAATTCAACATCTATAACCATGCTGACCTTCAATAAAGATCTTAATATATAATTTTTAAATAAACAGAGAAATATTATAATATGTTGTTTACAAACAATAAATATGTGATTATTCAGACAGGCCCTAGACTCAATTACACAAACATACCTAACCTATAATCATGGAGAAAAACCAACACACAATACAGATCAAATATACATTAAGACATGTTTGTGCAGTGTAATTCTCCTTTTGTCTTTAGTCAACAAATGATGAAAGTCAACAGAATATGTTTTGCCAAGTCAACTAGAGCTATTAATGAGATGCGTAATAAAGGGTCCCTACTAATGAGTTTAGTCAACAGGGCTGAGAACAGAGAAACCTGTGTTGGTAAACAATATTAGTACAGCACATATGTCTTGGATGAAATTGTGGACAACAGAAAAAAAATTTATTACAGATTTCATTTATATAAACATGCATGGAATATTTGGTAAAATTCCAAGAATCCTTGTAAAGTAATGTCTGAAGAAAACTAAAGTCAGGTGGTCATGAGATTGAACTCCTGTATATGATGCTGTGGAAAGAAAGAAATCAAAGTGTCTAATTGATATAAAGATGCAAACTATGTAAGGATCAAATCAAAACAACCCTAGTCCCTAGTAAAATAATGTTGCTAAAAATGGTTAAGGAAACAAATCAGGGGCCATAACTCCTCTAAATGATAATTTGGAATATGGGAAATCAAACTTGTTAGAACTTCCATCAATACAAACCTATATGCTAAACTAAATTTGACTGAAATCCTTGTTGATCTTATGTAGGAGAGGAGAACCAAAGAAGTGAAGAGGAAGACAGCTAAGGGAGATAACTCCTTTAAATGATTTGTAGAGATTGATGACAATCAAATATATTCAAGATTTTCTCAACATAAAGCTGCATACCAAATTTGTTTAAAATCAAACAATAATTGGTAAAGTTGTGATAAGGAAACTATTCAAATGTTGAAATGAAATCCGAAAATCTTCACTAAAGTTATGCCACAAAAACCCAAATTATGATCATGTAAATTCAAGGGCTATAACTCCTGTAAAATTATATAAATTGAGACAAAATGACATCATTCAAGGTTTCATCAATATAAATATGCATGACAAATATTGTCTAAAGTTATGCTGGGAAAACTATCAGGATGTTGGGCAGTTAAGTGGCATAACACCTATAAATTATGTCAGAGAATGCTGACTCATTTATGGCCTCATCAGCGAAAAGAACTCAATCAAATCTGAAGAAACCACAGTTGTTCTGCAACAGCAAAAAAAGTAAAACAGGAGAACAGTGGGCATAACTCCTTTTATAAAGTGGAATGTTGGAAATCAAAGTCATTAATAGTTCCATCAATGCAAAGCAGCAAACCAAATATGGCTGAAACAATGGTAATGTTGCGCTTTGGAAACCTGAATGTTGCAAAGATGGGTAAAGAGAAAGCATAACTCATATAATTTCATGAAACATTCAAAGTGGAACTTGTTAGGGTTGTCCTAAATAAATCTACATGGCAAAGATAGAGTTATACTGCAGAATCCAAAGTTAGGAGGAGAGGCAACCAGGGTACAAATGTCATGGAAATTGAACTCATTCCAAGTCTCATCAACACTGAGTTACATATGAAATCTGGATGAAAAAAACCAACAATCCTTACTGAACTCATTCCAGGTCTCATCAACACTGAGTTACATATGAAATCTGGATGAAAAAACCCAATCCTGATTAAACTCATTCCATGTCTCATCAACACTGAGTTACATATGAAATCTGGATGAAAAAAACCCAATCCTGATTGAACTCATTCCAAGTCTCATCAACACTGAGTTACATATGAAATCTGGATGAAAAACCCCAATCCTGATTAAACTCATTCCATGTCTCATCAACACTAAAGTTACATATGAAATCTGGATGAAAAAAACCCAATCCTGATTGAACTCATTCCAAGTCTCATCAACACTGAGTTACATATGAAATCTGGATGAAAAAACCCCAATCCTGATTGAACTTATTCCATGTCTCATCAACACTAAAGTTACATATGAAATCTGGATGAAAAAACCCAATCCTGATTGAACTCATTCCATGTCTCATCAACACTGAGTTACATATGAAATCTGGATGAAAAAAACCAACAATCCTTACTGAACTCATTCCATGTCTCATCAACACGGAGTTACATATGAAATCTGGATGAAAAACCCCAATCCTGATTAAACTCATTCCATGTCTCATCAACACTAGAGTTACATATGAAATCTGGATGAAAAAGACCCAATCCTGATTGAACTCATTCCATGTCTCATCAACACTGAGTTACATATGAAATCGGGATGAAAAAACCCAACAAACTTACTGAACTCATTCCAGGTCTCATCAACACTGAATTGCATATCAAATCTGGATGAAGAAAACAATTCCAGGTCTCATCAACATTGATAAAGTTGCATATCAAATCTGAATGAAATTCAACAATATTTGGTAAAGATATGACACAGAAAGACAAGATTATAGGATGGGCAATCAGGGACCATAATATCTGTAAATGAGGACACAGAACTCTAAACTACTTCTAGATATTATCAATGTATAGCTTCATTCCAAATTTGGATAAAATGCAACAATTTTCATTAAAGTCATCTTGTAAAAAACAAAGTGCTGACAGATGGATAAACAGATAGACAGACAAACAGACAGATGAAGAGAGCTGGCTGGACAGACATTGTCATTACTATGGGGCTCAATCAACTTCACAGATAAATAAACTATCACAGGGTTAGGGATCATACAGTGTATAATAAAATACTCTAGTTGTGCTTATGTAAAGGACATTATTTATGGATGTGTAAAGGACTGTATGTATGGACATTTAAAGGACTAAGCATGTATGTGCAAATGACTATTTATGGATGAGTAAAGCACTGTATTTATGGATGTGCAAATGGCTGTATTTATGGATGTGCAAAGGATTGTATTGATGGATGTGTAAAGCACTTTATTTATGGATGTGCGAAGGATTGTATTGATGGATGTGTAAAGCACTTTATTTATGGATGTGTAAAGGATTGTATTGATGGATGTGTAAAGGATTGTATTTATGGGATGTGCTAACAATTGTATTTATGGCTGTGTAAAGGACAGTACTTATGAATGTGCAAAGGATTGTATTTTTGGATGTGCAAAGAATTGTATTTATGCATGTGTAAAGGACTATATTTATGGATGTGCAAAGGATTGTATTTATGGATGTGCAAAGGACTTTTCATGGATGTGCAAAATACTATATTTATGGATGCATAAAGGACAATATTTATGGATGTGTAAAGGACTGTATTTATGGATGTGTAAAGGATTGTATTTATGGCTGTGTAAAAAACAGTACTTATGGATGTGTAAAGGACTGTATTGATGGCTGTGTAAATGACTATATTTATGGATGTGCAAATGATTGCATTTTTTGGATGTGCAAAGGATTGTATTTTAGGATGTGCAAAGGACTATTTTTGCATGTGCAAAATACTGTATTTATGGATGCATAAAGGATAGTAGTTATGGATGTGCAAAGGATTGTACTTATGGCTGTGTAAAGGACAGTACATTTGTATGTGTAAAGGACTGTATTTATGGATTTGTAAAGGATTGTATTTATGAAAGCATTAAGGAATGTATTGATGGATATGTAAAGAACTATATTTATGGATGTGCAAAGGGCTGTATTTATGGATTTGTAAAGGACTGTATTTATGGATGTATAAAGGATTGTATTGATAGATGTGTAAAGGATTGTATTTAGGGATGTGCAAAGGATTGTGTTTATGGATGTGCAAAGAACTGTAATTATGGATGTGCAAAATACTGTATTTATGAATGAATAAAGGACTATTTATGGATGTGTAAAGGATTGTATTTATGGATGTGTAAATGATTGTATTTATGGATTTGTAAAGGACTGTATTTATGGATGTGTAAAGGATTGTATTTATGGATGTGTAAAACACTGTATTTATGGATGTGTAAAGGATTGTATTAATGGATGTGTAAAGAACTGTATTTATGGATGTGCAAAGGATTGTATTTATGGATGTGTAAAGGACTGTATTTATGGATGTGCAAAGACTGTATTTATGGATTTGTAAAGGACAGTATTTATGGATGTGTAAAGGACTGTATATATGAATGTCTAAAGGACTGTGTTTATGGATGTGCAAAGGATAGTACTTCTGGATGTGTAAAGGACTGTATTTATGGATTTGTAAAGGACTGTATTTATGAAAGCTTAAAGGACTGTATTGATGGATGTGTAAAGGACTATATTTATGGATGTGTAAAGGACAGTATTTATGGATTGTAAAGGACTATATTTATGGATTTGTAAAGGACTGTATTTATGAAAGCTTAAAGGACTGTATTGATGGATGTGTAAAGGACTATATTTATGGATGTGCAAAGGACAGTATTTATGGATTGTAAAGGACTATATTTATGGATTTGTAAAGGACTGTATTTATGAAAGCTTAAAGGACTGTATTGATGGATGTGTAAAGGACTATATTTATGGATGTGCAAAGGACAGTATTTATGAATTGTAAAAGACTATATTTTTGGATTTGTAAAGGACTGTATTTATGAAAGCTTAAAGGACTGTATTGATGGATGTGTAAAGGACTATATTTATGGATGTGCAAAGGACAGTATTTATGGATTGTAAAGGACTATTGATGGATGTGTAAAGGACTGTATTTATGGATGTGCAAAGGACTATATTTATGGATGTGCAAAGGATTATAATTATGGATGTGTAAAGAACTGTATTGATGGATGTGTAAAGGACTATATTTATGGATGTGCAAAGGACAGTATTTATGGATTGTAAAGGACTATTGATGGATTTGTAAAGGACAGTATTTATGGATGTCTAAAGGGATCTATGTATGGATGTGTAATGGACTCTTATGTACAGATGTGTAAATAACTGTATGTATGCATGTCTAAAGGACTGTTTGTATGAAATGTCTTCTGAGGTATTACTACAAAGTATAATAAAGTATTGCAATTATGCATGTGTCTTTAAAAGGTGTTTGTATTCTGGATTTTATTTTTAACATAGCTTTAAAAAAATTCAGTCATATCGCTATGATGTCTGCAGTGTGGCAGATTATAGTGATGTCTAGCACTTGGGCATCATGCCGAAGACATGTAGTATGATGTCCAACCCAGTCACATTATCCTGATACCAGGCTGACCAGTCCTAACACTAACCTCTTAATGCTGAGTGCCTATCAAGGCATTTTTATAAGTCTCTAGTATGACTCAGCTGGGGTTCAAACTTGCATCTGGCGTGGATGCTCTAACCACAAGGCCACTGGAGCTGTCTTTTTTCTGAGGTACTTGTACAGAGCATAATATAGGACTGTCTGTATGCATGCGTCTTTCTGAGGTCCAAAGAAATTACTATTTATAAACCAGATTTGTTGTAGAGAAGGTTCAAATTAAGGCAGGTCATCACACTAAACAGGTACACATGTCTCCGAGAACCATTACAAAGAATCTTGTCATGAATGACATATGGTTTCCCAGAACTGTGTTCTTTCAATTCAGGTTTTACTATGTTAGGTAGGATGAAACTTGTCTCTGCCATATTGTTTTACTATTTCATTTTAATGCTACAAAGCAACACTTGTTGGAACATCTCAAACATCTCAGAAGAGTTGCAAAATTAGTTTTCTTTGTACACAAGTAAAATTAGAAGTAAATATCTGTTGGACTTTGATCTTTAATTATCAGGCTAAACACCATCAAAGGTGTACTATTTTTAATGTTTAATTTAGATGCCCAATACTTGCTTAGTAATGCAAACAGAAGTACAGGTCAACCATGAACTAATGTAAGAGTGACATCTAATATTGGACAATGGATGATGGCTGATGACTAAATGTTTTGTGGTCACCTTATTTCAGTTTTTTGTCAAATAATTGTCAAGGATAATATTAACATAAGTCTAATTATTTCAAATGACAGAAAAAGATTTTATACTTGAGTTTTTGGCAGGTTTTGTGGTTTACAATCATACAAGTATGTTTCTATAATGGCAATTTTTTTATCAAATTGTATGGCAGAAAATGAAACTTAAATAGAGAAAGATTTACACTTAACTATTTGCTTTACAGCTTTATTGGTTGCTAAATCAAATCAGTACCTCTCTATAAAAGGAAATCTATATCCCATCTGATGGCAGAAAATGTAACTTGCAACTTGAACAGGTTTGAAACTATATTTATGATGCAGTCTAAATAGCAGAGGTAAAAACATTTGAATAATTTATGATCATATGGCAAAGCTACAATATAATAACATTAAATAATAAAACCATATTACATTGATTGTCAGTGAACTGAAACGTATATGACAGCTGACAGGTTTACATTACCAGCCTAACTACCAGATGACTCATTGCACTTCAAGATGGGTTGATGACAAGATCTGTGAAAACAAAACAAAATAAAACCCCCAAACTTCAGAAAGCAAAAGGCCCATGTGAGTCTGACACTTAATTTATCTGACAGCAGACATCAGCTTGAAAACAAAATGTAAGAATGGTTAAACTAACTTATCTAGTCATCTGAACTGGAAGATTCTGATGACAGCATGATCTCCATAAAATCTGGTTAAACATTTATCAAGTTTTTTTTTCTTCACCCACCCCCTTCTATTTGGTTCAGTTTTGCAGGATTTATGTAGACTGAGCATGTTTTAAAAGAAGAATAATGATTAACTTGATTCATGTGTTTTGCAAGAACCTTCTTTTTTAACATGATTCAGTTTATAAAAGAAAGCAAAGTTATTTTCAAAATAATATGGACCTTATTAGTGTCATGTTCATTCAAGCTAAGGTAACCGGATATATAAACATGGGGCTATTTTCAACCTGTTTGAAGTGAGAACAATAAAATTAAGTTTTCGGATCCAACCTTGTAACTTGAACCAATGTGTTGTTATACACTGGTCGGAGATCAAAAAGAAGCCCACAAGATAAATGAGGCATGTTTTACCCATCACAGAACAACAAACAAGAACCCTGAGAGTTTAGTTGATTTGGTCAGTTCCACAATATCCAATCAGAATTCAGTCATGGCGTAGACCTAAATCCTAGATTCAAAAATATAAATTGATTTCTGTCCAAGAATTAGTTGTGAAGAGTCATCTCTGTGACACACCACTGTGAATTGGCAGGAAGATATAGGAAAACTATTGCGAACAAAGAATGAAAGCTTCAAAAGGTAGATATTTGCTCAATTTTTGCAAAGCATTACAGTGCCATAACTGCAAGTATTGATATTCTGTTTAGTCCATTACTGGAATTGTTTATTATGAAGAATTACTTTGTAGTGTTTCATTTATGAGCTTATTTGAGACATGAATTTGAGTTATGTAGAACTATGTAGATTGCTAGTTCAGCAGCATTAATGTTAAAGTCGTGATGGGTCACTCTGAAGTAACCAGTACCTTTGGCAATACTCATGTTAGCATTCCCTAGTTAAAACAGATGTTTGAATATAACAGAGCATAGACATTTGAATATTTGTATATTTGGCATGAGTTGTGATATAAAAATATGGTCTGATTATTGTGACGAGAGAAGTAGAGGAGAAGTAGTTTTGGAGGAGGGAAAGAGAAGGAGAGGTAATTAAGATTCAGTAGACATTCCTATGACTGATGCATTATATGATTTAAAAAAATACCCTGTCATTTAAGGTCTGATGTATCATGATTTACAGAGATACACTGACATTTAAAGTCTAATGTGTTATGATTTACAAAGATACATTGACACTTAAGGTCTGATGTGCTATGATTTACAAAAATACACTGATATTTAAATCTGATGTGTTATGACTTACAAAGATGCTCTGACATTTCTTAGGTCTGATGTGTTATGACTTGCAAAGATGCCCTGACATTTAAAGCCTGACATGTTATATAATTTACAAATATGCCTATGCCCTGACATTTAAAGCCTGACATGTTATATAATTTACAAACATGCCTATGCCCTGACCTTAAAGGCCTGACATATTAAAAACATGCCTATGCCCTGACATTTAAAGCCTGACATGTTATATAATTTACAAATATGCCTAAACTCTGACATTTAAAGCTTGACATGTTATATAATTTACATTTAAGTTTTGGTATTTCAAGGCAAAATTGTATTACATTAGCAGCACAGTTATTCTAAAGCAAAAATATATAATACTAATATAATCTCTGACTTTAAAACAAAAGCAACGAAAGGTATTATATTTTTAGTTGTCAAACATGTTTCCTTGTAATGAAATGAATTTCCATCTGGCAGTCACTAGTGCCAACATCCACAGCTATAGTGTAACATGACACTTTAAGATAACATTCTTGAATAATTATTGCTGGGACACTTTTGTAATCGAATGACTGAAAGCTAAGTGTCTCACCTACATCTATCTCTTTAAACTTTATTTACATTAACTTACAGATGTACAGATGAAATTGCAAATTCCAAAGTTGTAAGTTGTAAGCAAGTTTTACCTGTAAATGATAATGTACCAACAAATTTTTGTCAACATTAAAACTTTAAGATTCTTATTTGACCAACAGAATGAATAAATGCACCTTACTTCATTTCTTAATTCTGAATGTCCATTAGCAAACTTTTACTATAATCTGGATTTATTTTATGAATTTCCTTTAACTGTCAAAATTCTTTCTTACAAATTATTATATTTTCCAATGAACTATTTGGTCATGTAATGGTACTAAAAAAACATTTTTTTCGCTAATCAGTTTTTTTTAAAGCTAATGTGCAATACTGCATAGACTCTATAAAATTTGGTGGAAAGGAAAACATTGTGTTGTGAACAGGAAGGTTGAGAGATAAATAAATCTGTATCAACAACTAGTGAGAAAAAAGTGATCACTGAACAATAAATTTTTTTGAGATGACCAGTAATTCTATGTCACATTTTTATATATGCTTCTCCATTATCCCCTCCCCCTCCATGAGCCCATTCCCCCTTCATGAACCCCTCCATCAGCCCATACCCCCTCCATCAGCCCATTCCCTGTCCATGAGCCCATTCCCCCTCCATCAGCCCATTCCCTGTCCATGAGCTACCCCCTCCATCAGCCCATACCCCCTCCATCAGCCCATTCCCCCTCCATCAGCCCATACCCGTTCATGAGCCCATACCCCCCTCCATCAGCCCACTCCTCTTCAGACCATGACACTGTTGAATTTTATTGCATGTGTCATCCTGTTATGAAAGCATGTAGAAAAAATGTAAAATCCTGCATCCTCAACAAATTCCACTGAAACATCAATTTTTGGTATTGCTGACCAGAGCAAATCAATGTCTATGTTGTTCATTCTAGTGGCTATAGCAGCAGATGTTAGTATGTAGCTTGCAGTTAAATGTGACTTATGTGAGAGCGAGCACTCATATACTGATAAATGTGCAGTG
The DNA here is from genome assembly GCA_016746295.1 of Potamilus streckersoni. Taxonomy (NCBI): domain Eukaryota; kingdom Metazoa; phylum Mollusca; class Bivalvia; order Unionida; family Unionidae; genus Potamilus; species Potamilus streckersoni. The sequence goes on from JAEAOA010001816.1 coordinate 2,221,112, forward strand.
AATATCAATCTTATTCAGTACCTGATCTATGGGCCATGAATATCAATCTAATTCAGTACATGATCTATTGGCCATGAATATCAATCTAATTCAGTATGTGATCCTTGGGCCATAAGCATAAATTTAATTCAGCATCAGATCCATGGGCCATGAATATCAATCTTATTTATTACATGATCCATGGGAAATGAGTATCAATCTTATTCATTGTATGAAATATAGACCATGAATATGAATCTAATTGAGCATATGATCTATTGGCCAAAGGCATCGGTCTTAACCTGTGTAGGATACATGGACCATGAATATCAATCTTATTCAGTATATGATCCATGGGCCATGAATATCAGTCTTATTCAGTATAGGATTTATGGGCCATGAATCTTAATCAGTATAATATCCATGGGCCATGAATATAAGTCTTATTCAGTATAAGATCTATGGGCCATGAATATCAATCTTATTCATTACATGATCCATGGGCCATGAGTATCAATCTTATTCATTACATGATCCATGGGCCATGAGTATCAATCTTACTCACTGAATGAATTACAGACCATGAATATGGATCTAATTGAGCATATGATCTATGGGCCAAAGGTATCAGTCTTACCCTGTGTAGGATCCATGGACCATGAATATCAGTCTTATTCAGTATATGAATAATGGGCCATGAATATCAGTCTTATTCAGTATAGGAATCATGAGCCAAGAGTATCAATCAAATTCAGTGTAGGATTCATGGGCCATAAATATCAATCTTACTCAGTATAGGATCCATGAGCCATGGGTATCACTTGAAAATTCAGTATATGATCCATGGGCCATAAATCTTATTCAGTATAGGATCCATAGGCCATGAGTATCAATCTTATTCAATGGATGAGCTATGGGCCATGAATATCAATCTTATTCAGCATATAATTAATGGGCCATGAGTATACATTATTCAGTATATGATCCATGGGCCATGAACAACTCATTGGAAATCATAGCTTACTGTGACATAAAATTAAAAGAGTTCCAACATTTAGCTGGCATATGTTGTATGTAAAGAATGATGAAAGCTAATAACTTTCATGTTTTTATTTGCATTATTTAATAAAGGCTATAAAGATGGAAAACAAATAAATAAATTAAATGAAATATATGAAATAAATAATATAAATACAATAAAAATTTGAGTCATCTAGAGATTACCCTTTGCTTATGTACAGACTCATAAAGTACCCTTACCCAGAGTCCTCTGCTTATTTACAGATGCCTTAAGTACCCTTACCCTCTGCTTATAAACAAACTACTAAAGTACCCTTACCCTCCCCCACTTATGTACAGACTCCTAAAGTACCCTTACCCCCTGCTTATTTAGACTCCTAAAGCACCCTTATCCCATGCTTATGTACAAACTCCTAAAGTACCCTTGCCCTCCCCCACTTGTGTACAGACTATTAAAGTACCCTTACCCCCTGCTTATGTACAGACTCCTAAAGCACCCTTAACCTCTGCTTATGTACAACCTCCTAAATTACCCTTATGTACAGACTACTAAAGTACTCTTGCCTTCTATTGCTTATGTAGAGAATCCTAAAGTACCTTTACCCTTCCCCGCTTATGTACAGATTTCTAAAGTACCCTTACCAGCTGCTTATGTACAGACTCCTAAAGTACCCTTAGAGAATCCAAAAGTACCCTTACCCTTCCCCACTTATGTACAGATTTCTAAAGTACCCTTACCAGTTGCTTATGTACAGACTCCTAAAGTACCCGTAAAGAATCCTAAAGTACCCTTACACAGCCTCGCTTATGTACAGAGTTGTAAAGTATCCATACCCGCACTTATGTACAGATTTCTAAAGTACCCTTACCCCCTGCTTATGTAGAGAATTCTAAGGTACCCTTATTCCCCACATTTTGAAAAGACTCCTACTTAATGTACTCTTGAAAAAAGAAATGTACCATATTTAATAAATACATCCTAACTAATTAAGGTCAAAGACATACTTTGACTGCAAACAAATTCCTATCATGTCAGCTCAAATTTTTTAAATTTTTTCTGACACCTAATATGGTATTATTTTGCTTTTAAAAATACATCTGCTGCATTGTTTGACTGGGTTCCCTCATCATTTTTGTTTTACATTTAAACAGCATGCTGGTTGTAAATAAAGTAGCTGTGTCCTTTAATAGTGTTTCCTGAAATCCCCTGTGGTGAGTCACATTAGTACTGAAAGGGGTTTCCATTTCTCTCTGTCCATAAACAATTCCCAGCTTTACAGCACAGGAGCCTATCTCAATGTTATTTATTGATCAGTTGTTGTACAGGAAATGTAAACAATCCCAATACAAATAACTGGAACAGATCAACCAGACACTAACTGGAGTTGCTGGAGGGCCTACAGTAACACAAATGATTTCTCACCATGGCAACCCAGAAATGTCAACTACATAATTATGGAAAAATCCCAAACTGTAAACATGATATAGAGGTACAAGTAAACAAAAACATTAGTCACTCAGCTAAAATTTCTGCACTTGATGAAACTTTAATCTTTGCAGGGTCATGCACAGTGTGGAGAAAAATCAATGGGAAAAAGCCACAAGATAGACTTGTTTGTTAACAAACATAATCATTAAAAGCCATATTGAGCTGCAGATCTGCTTAAGAGGTTTTGAATGCAGAGTCCCTGCTATTAATTTCTCCTGGGTCAGAATTATCAGAAGGTTCAGAGCTCCAAAAAAAGACCAGGTTCATATACCTGGCTCAAAATACACTGAAGTACTTTTCATCATTCATCAGTTTTATGAATGACTAAGAAAAACTACCTCCCCCCCTCCCCCGAAAGAGGAAAATCTAAACTGCAATTAAAAATTGTGGATTACAAAAGGTAATTCTAAGAACATATGCCCTTAATCCTACAGTACAGTAATAACATGAGATAAGACTGAGAATACTTTATTTCAAAATTTGAATGTACACACTACAAGAAATATTCTATACTAAGAATTTGTATGTACACATTACAAGAAATACCGTATACTGTGAATTTGTATATGTCTGTTACAAGAAATATTTAAGATTTGTACATAAACAATATAAGAAATAATTTAAAGGGGGAACTCAAATTAAAAAATTTTTTAGAAATACTTTTTTGTGGGATTTTTATATACAAAAATTAAAATAAATGCAATAATGTGGGGATTTGAATGAAAAAAACCCACTATGAAATACTTTAAGTAAGAATTTGCATATAAATGTACGAAATACTTTATAACAGAAATTTTTAGCACAGGAGACATTTTAGCAAAAAAGCAATCTGAGAGACAGGCAATAGATGCTTCTTGATAAGGTCACTAGCAGACGGTATGCTGACCATTTTACCTGAACAGGCAAAATAGCAGTTTCTCCTATATGTGATCACCAAATGTGGCCATTTTTTACAAGGCATACTGAATCATAGTCAACTTATAAATCACAAATATAGATACTAACAGAAAGCCTAACTTGCATTCTCTTTATGAATATAATTTTTGTAACAGTATCATGAGATTCAATGAATTTATTTGAACTTTAAGACACCATGTAAAGTCAATGGCAAATCTGCCAGCTAACCACAAATATGGCAGCTGATGAAGTCATTTGGGAATCTATAAAAATAAAACACTGTTACATTTTACCACCACAAACAACACAGTGCTATAAAATCTGAAACAAAACTCTAAAATTAAATTTTCTGGTTTGGAACAAAATAACTCAATTATAAATCAGAAAAAAATATTTGCTATATGGTTAGCTCTATAAAGAATTATTAGTGGAAAATGAACGAAATCAGGTTATTGGTGGACACACATAAAGTCATTGGTTATTGGTGGAGACTCATAAAATCAGTGGTTATTGGTATACAGACACAAAGTCGTTGGTTATTGATGGACAAACATAAAGTCATAAGAAACAAAGGTTTCAATGTATGGACCTTAACCATCAATATATTTTGATATAAATAAATGTTAAGGTTTGCAGAAAACATTATTTTAAGGAACTAGATGGCAAAGTATATAACTAACACACAGTATATGACTAACACACAGTAAATAACTAATACATATCTTGACTTAAGCTAGTTCTAACTTGCTGAACTATCCAAGTTAGTTACTTTTCAACAAACCCTAAAATGTGGTACCGCTAAAGAGAAAGTTAATTACTTGACTACATTGTTTTTTAAATAGGGTATAGATAATGAGTAAGTTAGCTACTTTACAACAAACCCTAAAATGTGGTACCGCTAAAGGGCAAGTTAATTACTTGACAACATTGTTTTTTTAAATAGAGTACTAATAATGAGCAAGTTAGTTACTTTACAACAAACCCTAAAATGTGGTACTGCTAAAGGGCAAGTTAATTACTTGACAACATTGTTTTTTAAATAGGGTACCAATAATGAGCAAGTTAGTTACTTTACAACAAACCCTAAAATGTGGTACTGCTAAAGGGCAAGTTAATTACTTGACAAAATTGTTTTTTTAAATAGGGTACCAATAATGAGCAAGTTATTAAATTATCTGGAACTAAGCTCAACTAACAAACTGACAACTTGTGGTGTGAGTCCTATATCCTCTCATGACAATATTCCCCATGCAGACTGTTCCAGAATTTGCTTTTCAAAATGAAGCTTTGCAGAACAGTTTAAAATATGGATAATACTGATACACTTTTCTGATAATTTTGAAAAGAGATTGCATTACCATGTTTCATGAAGACATTGGTTGGGAATCAACAGTACAGCCAAATCATCCCTCCACCATAACTATTTCAGCCTACAATATCTCCCTGTTTTTTTTCATTCTCCAACAGTCTTTTACAAAATCTGATCATTTCCATGCACTTCTTCATTATCCAACAGTTTTTCACAAAGTTTCATCATTTCCATGCACTTCTTCATTTTCCAACAGTCTTTTGCAAAGTCCCATCATCTCCATGCTTTTCTTTATTTTCCAACACTTTCACAAAGTCCAATCATTTCCATGTACTTCTTCATTATCCAACAGTCTTTCACAAAGTTCCATCATCTCCATGCACTTCTTTATTTTTCAGCACCACTCTTGCTGCAGTCCCACCATCCTCATGCTTTTCTTCATTTCCACCATCCTTGCTTCCCATGTTCCATCATTCCCATGTGTTTCTTCATTTCGCTCCATAATCATGCCACAGTCTCCAAAATCTCCATACTTTTTCTTCAGTGTCCACCATAGCTACTGGTCAAGTAACATCATTCCTACTGTTTATCATTTCCCACCATAGTCTTTGCCAAAGACTTAACATTTTTAAGGTTTTTTCCCACCCTTAACTCTTGCCTGATGTCCCAACATCCCCATGCATTCTTCATTTCCCACCATAGCACCTGATCTAGTCCCAGCATTCCTACCTTCTTAATTTCCCTCCACAACCCGTCCCCAAATCTCAACATTCCATACATTTCTTCATTTCTTACAACCTTTTCCCCAGTCCTTAGTATTCCTGCCTAGGTTCCAATACCCTGGGGTGCCACTCTAAAAAACATCAAAACCCGAGTTTATTATTTTAAAGTCTTGCAAATGCATATGTAAAGTTTTAAAACTTTCACACATGCCTTAAATGAATATGGGAAATAATATATATATATATATATATATATATATATATATATATATATATATATATATATATATATATATTTATAATCCATTCAGCTTTGTAAAGATATGGCCAAATAATTTTTTTAAAGATTCAGGATTACAGTCTTGGCTAAGAAAGTCACCATGATGGTAACAGCTACAACATCATCAGGTCTTATGTAAAGATAGGTCTAGAAATCTGCCATTTTCATATAGTTAATTTTGGAAGTGTTAGAAGAATTCATACCAAACATCAATGATAATACATATATGGCAAATACTGAATAATTTAGATTATGGAGATGAACTAGTTTATATGGCTGTGTAATATGTCACATTTAGAATAAGGATTTAACCTTAAAATTTAATACATTGTGCATTAAAATTTTACTAGTCAAGCGAAATCTTTGCCAAGGGTCACATCAATTTTTTTTCCATGTCAGTTGTTATACTTGGAAGGCCAGCATTTACAAATCATTCAGAATTGACCCTGGAATTGCAGTGCTGATCTGAGAAAGTAAACATTAAAGTTGCTAACCGTAACCATTTGATGGGAACACCATGTCAAATAGTCATTTAAAAAGGGAAATTGGCATCTTATTTCTCAGATTCTAGGCTGTCAAAAACTGATAGAGAAATAATTATCTGTAAAAAAATTAGGTACCACTGATTTTGATTGGTCAGTTTAAGACTTGTCTGAATCCAGGGAAAAACTAACAAATAGCGCTTTCCTCCTTAAAACAAGTAAAGGAATTAGGCAGCTAGAAAAGATGGGCTTTAGTGCTAGGATACATGGATGTCTAAGGAGTCATATGGTAGACTTGGATGTATATTACAAGGGTTGTTTGTAACTAGAGGTAATGATTGTACCTTACTCAAAATACAGTCTAAATCTGTATGGATCATTAATTGTGTCAGTGTTTTTAGATAGCTAGTTTATGCTTTCTGAGTAACAAGTGAGAGAATTTCATATACATGTATGTATAGAAAGGATACAAACAGAGACTTAGTGGTAACCTTATTATTTAGGAAAACAGCTCTTTGGAACAACAGATGTCTGAAAGACAGAAGTCCTGAAAAGAGATGAAGCATTCAGAATAGAAAGATCAAGGAAGATCAACATATACATGTGAAGGTGGGAAGACATGTGATACATGAAGACAAAGACAGGAAGTCACAGAGGCTAAGTGATGCAAATCTGGCATGCACATTGTGCTCTTTTCACCTCTTATTACCCTGAGGAAATGAATACATAATAGAACACTGCTATTTAAATTCTGTCAATCAAAATTTGTTTTAATTGAAGTTGACACTTTTATTTTATGTTATTGATTAAATTGTTTTTCTCTTGTCTAAAGTGGGCTTGTATAATATTTCTTCTCAACAGTTTTACTCAATTCTCTGTTGATGTTCTATCTATCCAGGTACACAAGGCAATAAAATTGAGGGAGGTCATTTTCTAGATAATGACAGTCAAACCCATTTATCCATCCCTCTTTACCAAGATGGACAATATTAGTGGCTATCATATTTATGAACCTACCCCAGGAATCTTCATGAACCATGCATGATCGACTATAGCACAATAAACATCACCTATTCTTTCATTTAAATTTTAAATTGGGTAAAATATTCTGTAATGTTTCCATGATGTATAATGTTTCAAACAGAATCAAAAGGTATGAAAATTAAATCCAAACATAATTACTATCAAAATTTCTAGTCACTTTTAACTGACTGAAATCTTATTACTCCACAGGAATGGACTAACAACCTTACATAAATACACAATTAATGCTTTCACTGGTGAAGAACTGGCAAATATATGGCAATATCCTTTGCATTGTTGAAGTCATCAAATGTAGAAATTGAGAAATTATCCCTTACAAAAGTATTAAAATGCAGAACTTTCACAAATTCTTAATTATTACACATTTTACATTTAAAAAATATAAGTTTCAGTTGCTGTGTTTTTTTAAAAGTGCATACAACAGGCACCAACTGCAACTGCTGTCATTTAATATGCCCGTTTATCTGGGTTTTAGTTAAGGTCCAGATATTTTACACTGCTCAGTCTGATCAACATCTGGTGGAGTCTTTCCACCCACATACCCTCTCCTTAATTCTCAAAATACCATGATGCACCATCATTGACTTGATCAGGAGATATGGCTTTGTAATTACCATCAAAAATTGATTTTTTTGTAAAACACCTCATGCACATATGCAAGCTTGTGATATCAGCAGACTTAATGTAGACAATATGCATAACAAACACTGCAGTACATGCACCAATAATACTTGCTTTTCTAATTTAAATAATGTGTATATTTCTATTAAACACATTTGATCATCTCTGATACCTCTTTTTGTTCTCATTAATAAGTTTCACTTATGTTTATGTTTATTGTCTAGCAATTATTTTTGCACAACCATCTTGCCAGAATTATCCCAGAAGGACAATATATGTATTTTTAAATCATTTTTTTCACAAAAAGCCATGTAAATATTTTGTACCCTTGTAAAGGCTGAATATCAAATAAAGAATCAATCAATCTTTATGTTGTTTATATTTTTATGTATATGTAATTTAATTATTTGTTTGTTAGCTTTAAATATTTTTTATTACATTACATGCTATTATAAGGTAACTTTTTCTACTGGATTTGACATTTTTTAAAAACTTTAATTGAGTTCGATTTGACCTGACTGTTATAATAACAAGGACACTGTATTAGTTTCTGACCTTGATTCAGAAACAGTGTCAGTTCTAGTAAACAACTTTTAAAAAAAATTTATATTCCTTCCAAGAATAAGAATCACTGTTTTCAGTTAAGGCCATACTGGGAGTACATGATGTTAGGCATGTAAAAAGCTTCTATTTCATTCTGGAATGATGACCATGTGACTCTCACATGGGAATCTATTTTGCATCTTAAATTAGTGTATAACTGTTTTCTGGATAGAATTTGGGCATTCAGGCTCCAAACCATTGACACTTAAAGGTGTTTTGTTGTGAAATTCTCTTTTATGGACTGGATTCTTTTCCCAGGAAAAATATAAGTGCTCCTATGAAGCTCATGGATAAAGATATTTATTGAAATTAAAACATGGAATAATATTTTTGCTGATTCAACAAGGAACTGTATACACATCTATATTTTGAAGATTATGACAGATGTCTATTTTGAATTTCATCGAGATTCAAACTTAGATTCATTTAGGACTTTTTAATATTATGACTTTTATTTTTTAATTCTTGGATTAATTTTTGATTTGATATCATAAAACCGTAAGTTCTTTATCATCTTTCTTCATTTGGTTTTCTAGGGAAATAAATTATTTGTTAAATGTTTTGCAAAGCTTGTTGTCTTCACTCTTTTCTTGTTACTTTTTGTAAGAGCCTAAATATGTAACAATACATTTGGACAATAAAATAATTAAACAGGAATTTTGCATATTTCATGTATGTGTTTAAATGGATTTTATATTACACTGACATGGAGTGTATATATATTTATGTTATTTATATTACACTGTCACCTGACATTGAGCATAATATTTAAAAGCTCTACTTGTAGCCCAGCAATAAATTAAGAGCAAAACATGATAATTGGGCTGGACAATTGATAATTGATCATTTCAATAAGGTGTGATTCCTATCACACAAGTCAACTGTCTTGGAGCATCATATTTAACAACTCAGACTGTATCTATTTTATAACCAACAGATGTTCTGTAAAACCTGAATTAAATTTATTGCTGAAATAAATAATAAATTTTAGATAGTCTTCAGGATTTGAAGACTAATTTCTGTTTCTCTTTCAATCTAAGGTTTGGCAGGTCCTCATGATCTCAAATTGTCAACATTTTCATGAGGACAAAGAGCTAGACTGTAAATCTAACCCTGCTTTGAATTCATCTACTGCTGTAGATGGGGTGGTAGGATGGGGTGAGGGCTTGACTGTTAGTCTGACAATGCCTTGAATTTATCTCTCTAGAGGGACAGGGCCAGTCCAACCCTGCATAGAATTCATCTGTTGTGCTGTAGTTCTCTCTCTCTCTCTCTCTCTCTCTCTCTCTCTCTCTCTCTCTCTCTCTCTCTCTCTCTCTCTCTGTCTCTCTCTCTCTCTCTCTCTCTCTCTCTCTCTCTCTCTCTCTCTCTCTCTCTCTCTCTCTCTCTCTCAAAGGAATGTGAGCATTCTTTAAGTTGTACATGTATTTTGAACTGACTTCAGAAACATTTCTGATAATCTATTTTGATGCTACAACTGTTCTTATTTAACTTCCTACTTTAATCTTTCTCTTTTGCTACTTGTGCTTTCTTTCATTTTTCTCATAATTTAATTGTATGTCTTGATAGTTAATTTAAAAATAATGAAGTTCATTTTTAGCTGTTAACTTTGTATCCTTCAGTACATTTGCCAGTGGCTAGCAGCTCACTGACTACTTTTTTCATGCCAGATGTTGTGACCTGCACCTATTATTTATTGATAATTTTTTAAAAAAAATCTGTGTAAACATTTTTATCTGCGGCTAAACACATCTTCTGCAACAATTGAACTTTAATATTGCTATGCCTGCATTATGTGAACATAGAACCCTATTTTTACCAAGACATGCCAATGGCTGCAAATGAAACTTCCTCATACAATATGTGGTGTCAAGATGGTGAGGCAAGGATTTACAAATCTAACTCACAGGACAAGTTCAGATCAGGCAAGATCAAGCTTCCAAGCTACTTACCCACAGAAAAGTCCAAAACAATTTAGACAGACAATGAGAAAGAAGTCAAGTTCCATTTTTAATGACTGTTCCATTTTTAATGATTTATGTTCTACATGTTTTATATCTAGCAATCTTGCCAGAATACATATATAGACATCTATATTTAGTGTTTATATGTATTCTTCTATTGCACATATGACCAAATAGATTCTTAGTACATATGAAAAAAGGGATTTTTGTGTGTGGGGAAAATGTAAAATATATAGCAGTACCAATATCAGGTTTCTACTTAGTAATATGTGGGGTGTGCAAATATGGGAATTTCAGAGAAAGATGTGAGGAAAGCAATGCAAATCTGGGTTACTAGGTCAGCATCATAGAAATTAATGTAAATTGGAAGAGAACATATTAATAGCATGTCAAGTTTTTGGGTTTCAGGAAGGCTTTGAAAAATCTATGTAAACAGGTCAGCATCATGACATATCTGGATAACTTGGTCATATTCCTGCTGTTTCAGCATATTTTAGTTTTTGGTATGATCTGGGGAAAGGGAGCTGTCATTCATCTAGTAATGGTTAGCCAATCATATTCTGTATGTGGGAAAAGGGTGTGGGATTACAATATGTGTATATAGATAGATAGAAGATATAGTGTGGGGTAAAAGAAAGCAGAAGGCAGAAGAGCAGAAAGAAAAGCAGAAAGAGGACAGAGACAGAAAAATGGAACAGTAGAGAATAGATGTAGTTGGTGTTATGCATGTTTAATTTAAATGTTTGTCTGTTAGTTTTAATTTTTTATTCCATTACACATTATTGTAATGTAACATTGTTTACTGTGGGTGACCTTGTCCAAACTTGAATTTCTGTCTGACCTGATTGACTTTTTAAAACAATTTTTTTTATTTCAGTGATGTAAACAACTAATAATAGCCTCATTATCCTCTTTAGGTATGAGTTCATTTACCAAGTTATTATGCAGGTAAAGGTAAACATGTTAATTTGGTTCAGGGTTTTGGGGTTTCCAAAGTGAATTTATAGGGCATTATGTTCTAAATAAACAAGGCTCATTAAATCATGCTAAAAAGTCATTTTTCATTATGTAATGTTTGTTTTTAAAAAATGCTAATTTGTGACCTGAGGTTAAACAGAGAACTATATTATCTTTTGACTATTAGAATTTTACCAGTTGTGCTTTAACATCTGGTACATTGGATTTATTATGTTGTGTCCAGTTTGGCTGAATTTTACTTTCTTCAAATTATTGATTTCAAGTGATTATTTTCTCTGGAAATATAAAAGTGTTCTGACAAAATTCTTGGATCAGACATCTATTGGAATTTATACTGAATTCAAAACTGGAATAATATTTCTGTGATTAAGTAAGAGACTGCTGACATATCAGTATGATGCAGGCCATAACAGACACATCATTGCCTTCAGTAGTATAAATCTCTTTGGGACTTGAACTGAATTTTATTCAGGACTTTTTATTACTAGGACTTGTGTCTTTAATTCTTGGATTACTTTTGGATTTAATTTGCAAAACCTAAGTTCTTTTTTCTCATTTTTTACATGGTATGCTAGGGAAATAAATTATTTGCTAAATTTTTACAATGCTTATTTTCTTCACTCTTTTCTGTTACTTATTTTAAGAGCAAAAAACATTGGACTCATAACACTGGAAATAAGAATCAAACAGATGTACAAGATGGGTCATTAAGAGAAATGATACCTCAGACATAATGGAGGTATAGATATTCTGAGTGGACAAACATAGACAGAAACAATGTTGATAAACATTAGTGTAGAATTTGAAGAGATGGGCAGAACTAGTGTGTATTCTGGATATAAACAGTAGAATACAAAATGACTTAGTGTTTTAATTAGTATTCCACTAGTCCCCACTTCAAAGTCAACAGAAAGACCCAATAGCTAAGATAGACCCACCCATAACTGACCACCATTTCCTTCATCTACTGTATATAATTTACATATTGTAGTTAGTGGTAAGGCCAACTACATTTTTGTCTGCAGATGTGATAATGTGAATATTTACTATTTAAAGCAGGTTGTAACAAATTTGGAATAAATGTTTCTATTTGACCTATCAGTTATATTTTAATCAAAATATCTGTACATGTCTTGGATCTGCTGACTTTCAATCTAGCCTTGGGCAGTTTGTGAGCTTTACAACAGTAAGAAATTGTCAGCATGTTTAAAAGGCAATCATCTGAAATGCATTACCATCTAAGAGGAGTTCATTTAAAGTGTGATTGATGTACCAAAATGTAACACACACAAGCAGCCTTTATTAGCTATTGTTTACGTGATATTTACAGAAGACTGATACATACTTACTATTTAGCAAGCAATTAAAAGTACAAAAATAATTTTTCTCAATCTCATTAATTTGTTTGTCAGACATTTTTGATGCATGTAGCTGATTACAAGGTGACTAGATGACATTTGTTAAGTAAATGGATACATAAAGTGTTCACAAATCCTTCAATTATGAGAATAAATAAATCATTAAAAATAGTCTAGCTTTCACATTATTGTTGATGTAGTTCATGACAGGCATTTGCTATCTTAATGAAAATATGATGCAGTTTCTTGCTCTAATGATCCTGATCCTGTTTTAGAGAACAATAAACCAGTATGATGTTATAAAAATTGCAAGAAAGTTCCAATCACTGTGGATTAATGAGTATACCCAGCTTGACTGTTGTTACTGGTTTGTTCCTTTTTTTCAGTTCAAGTTCTTTTACCTAATCTCTCTCTTCCTCTGTCTCCCTCCAAATGTTTTTATACTTGTCTATTTACCTGTCCAAATACATGTACATGTCTGTTTGTGCTCTACTGATTATATGGTCTAAGTCATTTTATCTACATATATTTACATACATGTATATACTTTTTATTACCTTTAGTAATTGGCATGTGGTTTAAAGGTGTCAACAGAGATTAAAAGACAAGATTTAAAAAAAATAAAACCCGATTTCCTTAAAATATGCCATATTTTATTTTATCCTTTTTTTTTATTACTCTGGTTGAAATTTCATGTTTGAAGTAAATTAAATTTTTTTAAGGGGCTAGTTCATTTTTACAGTCAGCCTGCCTTGGTGAATGTGACTTTTATAAAAACTAATCCCTGGGTGAGGACATATTCAAGTATATATTAAGAGTAAATCAATAGTGATTAGTAATGCAAGGTTGTGATGTCACATGGAGTCAAGTCATGGAAATTGCCAAAGTTGTACATGGTCTTGGGGAATATTTTTGCAGATACATTTAAACTTAAATACCTAATGCCATCTGTTGACTGCATCAAGTCATAATTTTCAGATATTGTACCTTTCAGTGGATAAAAACACACAAGATCTCACAACTGGAGGTTGCAGTAATTCAAGAAAGATATATTCTGATATCTAACTTTAATGGATAAAACCTGAAACAGACTGCTTACAAAGTCTCAAATGGACAGACTGCTTAAAAAGTGTCAAATGGTTAAATGGATAGACTGATTTAAAAGCATAAAATGGACTGACCAGTCAAAATGCCTGAAATGGACAGACTATAAAAATGCCTGAAATGGATAGACTGGTTAAAAACCTGAAATGGATGGGCTATACAAAGGCCTGAAATGGATAGACTGCTTAAAAAGTCTGAAATGGAAAGACTGGCTAAAAGCCTGAAGACTAATCTAAATGCCTCAAATGGATATATTATATAAAAGCCTGAAATGGATAGGCTGTTCATAATACAATTACTAAAATTAGGTCAATGGAATGCTACTACACATCCCATGCTTCCAGACCGCATGGCTTGGTCTGGACCATTACTGCAACACAAGCTTCCAAGCAGCATCATGTAGTCAAGGACCAATCCTGCAACACTAACTTCCATGTAACATGGCTTGACCAGGGACCAGTCCTGCAACACTAACTTCTATGCAACATGGCTTGACCAGGGACCAATCTGCAACACTAACTTCCATGCAACATGGCTTGACCAAGGACCAATCCTGCAACACTAACTTCCATGCAACATGGCTTGACCAGGGACCAATCCAGCAACACTAACTTCCATGCAACATGGCTTGACCTGGGGACCAATCCTGCAACACTAGCCATGCAACATGGCTTTACCAGGGACAAATCCTGCAACACTAACTTCCATGCAACATGGCTTGACCTGGGGACCAATCCTGCAACACTAACTTCCATGCAACATGGCTTTACCAGGGACAAATCCTGCAACACTAACTTCCATGCAACATGGCTTGACCAGGGACAAATCCTGCAACACTAACTTCCATGCAACATGGCTTGACCTGGGGACCAATCCTGCAACACTAACTTCCATGCAACATGGCTTGACCTGGGGACCAATCCTGCAACACTAACTTCCATGCAACATGGCTTGACCAGGGACCAATCCTGCAACCCTAACTTCCAATGCAACATGGCTTGACCAGGGACCAATCCTGCAACACTAACTTTCTCTTTTATCTTCATGTGGAGCTAGTGTATATATTGGTATGGAGTGGTAATCTTGACAATGTCCATGTTGTGAGCCATGGGAAAATACCTAAACTTCTTTGTTATGATGGAAGTTCCAATCCAGAATCATTATTCAACACTTGCTACCCCTGCATGACCTCAATGGCTTTTCTTATTGGAATTGGAACTTCCACCAATGTAGAGAAAGGTTTTGTCACATTTAGTTAATCATTCAACTCCAGTCCAAAAATCATTCCTTTAAATGAAGGCCTAGTGATAAGGTTGAAAGCTAAGGAGTCAAAAAATATGCTACTGAAGGGTATCTATTTCTAGTGTCAATAAAGCATATTCTTCTTTTAGTCAAAGTTACCTTCTGACTTCCAAATTAATCAGATTCTTTCTTAACAAAGTGTAAGTCATCCTAAATCTTTGATGAAGACATGTGGCAAAGAATTTAATGTTCAGGCAGAAATAATTTTTTCTTCTTTCAGTCACAGTGACCATGACCACTGACCTTTTGACCCCAAAATGATATCTTTCATCCCAAACTCTAGTAAAAAACTGACCTTCTGACTACCAAAACTCAAGTTTCCTTTCCTCATTGCTCCAACTACAAGCCATCAACAACATTCATGGTATTTTTTTGCTGTTCCAGATTTAATGCCATTCTTCATCAGTAGGCTATACTTGGAGGCCTGAATAACTTAGTTGAATAACCCAGGAAAATCCTGGTAAGAACCACTGACCCATGGGAAGCTACTGGCAAGCTTTCTCATAACCCACATTGGCAGATTCCAGGTCTCAAACAACTGCTGGCATGGTTGAGCTGGCAGTGATTGGTAAAGGCAAACTCTTAAGGCAATTCAGCCAAGTTAGGCACCAATCCAGGTATGTGATGCTGAAGCAATGTGTGGAAATCATCTTTTTCCTATCTGTCAATATGACCAAGCCCTTATGACATACAACTGATAGGGTTCTTTTTTCACCCTAACTGTAAGAAACACATAGTCTGGCCTCATCATGTTATGTAAAACTTGTGCTGAAACTATTTCTCTTCCTTCAGTCAGTGATCTTGATTTTGGCCTTTAGATCTGAAAATTAATAGAGCTCTTTCTTACCCAAATTATAAGACATCCACAAAGTTTGGTAACTGTAGATCATAGATCATGAAGAACTGATGTTATCATGCAGAAAAGAAAATATTTCATGGACACAGTATATACTCCTGCAAATGGCAGTCATATAAACCAGTATAGCATATACTGCATTTTCTGGAAATACCTTAGCTGTATTGTAACAAAAAATAAAAAAACTGAAATTTTGGGTGACATTTCCAGAACTGGTGAAATCACCCAAATACTTCTGTCATCCAAAGTGAACTCAATAATATACATTTTCTATAATAGGCTTGAAAACTGATTTTTGTTGAATGCACTTCACATTATTCATTGGCTTCCAGATCTCCATGAAAAAATGAAGGAAAAAATATGACTATAATAAGAAACCATGTTGGCTCAGTTAGAGCAGTAATACCCACTGACCATCCCTATCATTGACCATTCCACAATCATATACATGTATTAAATTTCAAGTCCATCAATACCCACTGACCATTCCCAAACATATACAAGAATGAAATTTCAAGTCCATCTCTTCAATGGTGTTGGACAGAGATATGGATGAACAAATGGACAGAAATATTCCCTGCCATTTTCTATCGAGCATGGGGATAATTATTTATTATATTGACTCTACACTAGTGGACATCCAGTGATTATATACAATATGCTGACAGATATATGAACTTAGTCTATCTGAAAAGTACCAAAGAAAATATGCTAAGGCAATGTGAAGTAAACTCTGCATGATCAATGAAAACTGGTTAACTAGCAATTATTCACTTGAATATTACCCAAAGTTAAGACATTCTGATGTTAGACAAATTCATGAACTGTGATATAAATGTTCTCAAATTAAAATTTTAAATGGCAAAGCTTTTAACGACAAACATATGAACAGTGTTTTCTCTCTAACACTAATCAATAACACAAGTGTTTTCTCTCCAAAACAAGTCAATAATACAAGCTTAACGATACAGGAATCTGAATAAGCAATATATATATATATATATATATATATATATATATATATATATATATATATATATATATATATATATATATATATAAAATGGAGCAAATTTTTCTCTCAATGCCTATAGAAAACATTTATTTGGACATGTGTACAATTAATTAGATTTATGGAGTCATGCAAGTGTTTAAATCACCATAATGAATTAATTAGTACATGCTCTGTCATGAGTTAGCAATTTTTGATTACAGCTACATTTGTTTGAACTGCACCAGATAGGGGTCAACTTATGATCTGTATGGAAAACTGTCATTTCTGAAAGTTACCATAATTAGTTGGGTAACCGATGTCAGATGAACTGCATTGTTTGAATTCATTTCAGGCAGGAATTTTATTTCATCCACACTGGATACGTTTTGGGTGGGCATAATTTCACATAAAAACTCAGTTTATCACATAAAAACTCAGTTTAAATGAGCTAATAGCATATTTAAAATTTAGTCTACACTTTTCTACAAGAGAAAACAAACATAAGAACATAAAGAACTCAGAGTAATAGAGTAATTTAAGAAGTAAATTCACTTGTAAAATCATCCAGGGGAGATGACTGTCTAGAGAAATTGACAGACACAAAGGCTTGAAAGCACAAGGTATTTTGCATTAATTTTGTTGATTCATTGATATTACTATGATGATTTGTTTGATTTATTTGTTTTATTTGCAAGGATTTATTTGTTTAAGTTCATAGATCAATTTTCTTGATATGGTATAACTGTGTTGAGTTTATTTAGCCGAGTCTACTCATTGATATTTTTCTTTTTATATACTTTGATGGCTCTTTTGGAGGTATAGCCTTGATTATTCCAGGAAGTTATGTGTCTAGAATTTCATACCTTATTTTATATAGGGTTAGGTATCTAGAATTTCATGTGTTATTTTAGTTGAGATTACAAGAATCTGTGTGATTTCTCCAATATGAGTTCATTTAGGATAGCTACTTCATTGGAATTTCGTTCATTATCTTGTGTAATGGGATGAGTCTAGAACTAATTTCTTGGTGGGGTGTTGAAATGGCCATTAGCTGACCATTGTGTGAAACTAGGTTTGTATGGTCTGTCATAGCCAATTAGACTAGAATAAATGTTTGTTTTAATTCTGACTGAATTATATCTGACCTAACGAGAAGTGAGAGTAATGATTTATATCCCCAGCATAATGTGATGGAAGATTTCAGTTGCTCTTTGTTTATATTTTGAAAAAAGAGATGGCTTCATGAATCATATTAACTGGACAGGTCATCCCACACATTACAAACCCAAACGGGCTATGCAAAGTTGGAAGGATGAAAGAGGCAAGATATCAGAGAATTTGGAAATGGAAGGAAAAGGTGGAGAACATCCAGACTTACCAATACAAGGAAGTCAAAAGGAACAGTCGGTGTGGAATTGGAATGAGTCAAGACATCAGTTATGAATCAATACAAGGCAGTGTTTTTGATCTCTCACTTGATTAAATGATGATTTAATTCTATTGTTTAACAGATTGGCTTTTGGTATAATCTTATTTGTATTTGAAATTCCTTTAATAAGTTGATTCAAAAAGAAAGACTTGTATCTTTCAAATTGTAATGCTTATCACACTTGTTTACGAATTTTATTGTTATAATTTTGATTAAATTTTGTCTTAATTTATAAGGGGGGCTTGTGTCATTCTGTTCTATATATATATATGTTCAGATCTTTATTTATGCCACCCATAAGTTTCATACTTTATTCTGTACTGAAATTTACTCATTTCGGGCACATTACACTGTTGGTGATCACCTCTAGATGTACACTTGTATATACAGTATGCTCAGCTGCATAAAATGTAAACCAAGTTCTACTATTGTATGATATGCTTGCAGATCAGAGACAATGCTGTTGTATTCACTGCAAATTAGGGTCAATATTATTGGCTGTGTGATGTGCCAGCAGATCAGGGTCAATGATTTTGTAGATGTGCTTTGCACATCAGGATAAATGCTTTTTGCATGATGTTTGTTCCTGTAGATCTGGGTCAATGCTTTTTGTTGTATAATTTGCTAACAGATCAGGGTCAAAGCTGTTTGTAGTATGATGTGCTAACAGATTGGGGTCAACGCTGTTTATAGTATGAGGTACCAACAGATCAGGATCAATGCTGTTTGTTGAACAATGTGCTAACAGATGGGGTAAATGCTTTTGTATGATGTTCTTGTTGATCAGGGTCAATGCTGTTTGTTGAAGGATTTACTTGCAGATCAGGGTCAATGCTATTTGCTGTATGGTGTACTAGCAGATCTGGGTTATTGCTGTTTATCAATAAAATGATCACACTATGAATTCTGCATTGGTACATTGCAGCAGTAATAATAACTTGTATATCCAATGTCCACATATTATTCACAACTTTTCAGGTACAGTAGGGAAGTACATATATCACTTTATACTGGTCTGGGTATTGAGCTGTGATTAACATAAGCACCAGTGTGAGATCATTTTATGGACAAATTAAGTAGCATATAGTCCTGTTTGTGATCAAATTGACCCAGATTTGAAAGCTCATCATTCAACAAACAACACTGTACCTGATCTGCACACACACACACACACACACACACACACACACACACACACACACACACACACACACACACACAACTATTACTGCTGCAAATCAAATTCAGTGTAGCTACATTTAGTTACAGTACATGAAGCATGCTGTGTAAAGTAATATAATATTAATACATAAATACAATTAAAATTTTTCAGTCCAGGTTGTTGACCCACAATATGTAACACAATTCTTAATAATAAGAGGGCATCCATTCTGATAGCCTTTTCACATGTCATAGGTAATTATCCATAGATGACAGAAGGGTTATCAGAATGGACAAAGTTGTTATTAGGTACTATCATGTTACAAATACAAATTTTGGTTCCACAATCTGGACTGATATACACAGACATGTCAGAAGTCTTAAAATTCACACCACAAAAATTCTCAGAAGATCATATACAAAAATTTTCAGTTTGGCCTATCTGCGGACTTCTAAAAATACTAGTGATATTTTAAGCAAGAGGCCAAGGTAAGCCTTATGCTGCTCCCCTGCCATACAAATGATTTAGATGGCAAATGTAATAATGAGGCAGGTACCTTAGACTGAAAGACATCAGGATAATTACCAGCTACTGATAGTATTCATGTGAATTAAGTGGCATGTGTAAGTTTTGCACCCTGTTACTATGAAAGCCACAACATTGCTAAAAGCCAGCCCATAGCATATCCCAAGAAAACTTGTACCAAGATTAATCAAAATTAAAGCTATAGGAGTCAAGCCAAACATGATTTTGATACAGAAACATCTCCTTATAAACATTCCTACTAGATCTGATCAAAAACTGCCATTCTATGCACGGAGCTGAGTACAGGTTTTCCACCTAGTTGCTTAAGAAGCCACACCTTTGCTAGGGTGAGCACCTATGAACATAATCTGATAAAGTATGTTCTAAGAAACATTTCAATTAAACTGAACCATCATTGGTTCAACTGTCTGAAAAAGATGTTGAAAATATATACACCATTGTTAGGGTTGCCAACACAGACAAAATTCAGACAGAGTGTGGTGTGTCCTAATATCAAACTCTGATCAACCATTCTATGGTATATCCATAGCATTGTATTATCAATATGGAGTGTCCATTATATTGAGTTATCAATATGTTATGTCCATTACATTGTATTATCAATATGGTGTCCATTACATTATGCTATCAATATGGTGTGTCCATTACATTAAGTTATTAATATGGTGTTTCCATTACATTGTGTTATCAACATGGTGTGTCCATTAAATTGTGTTATCATATGGTATATCCATTACATTATGTTATCAATATGGTATGTCCATTACATTGTATTATCAATATGGTGGGTCCATTACATGGTGTTATCAATATGGTGTATCCATTACATTTTGTTATCATTATGGTGTGTCCATTACATTGTGTTATGATATGGTATATCCATTAAATTATGTTATCAATATGGTATGTCCATTACATTATATTATCAATATGGTGGGTCCATTACATGGTGTTATCAATATGGTGTATCCATTACCTTGTGTCCATTACATTATGTTATCAATATGTTTTGTCCATTACATTATTTTATCAATATGGTGAGTCCATTACATTATGTTGTCAATCTGGAGTGTACATTACATTGTGTTATCGATATGGTGTGTCAATTACATTGTGTTATTAATATGATGGGTCCATTGCATTTTGTTATCAATATGGTGTGTCCATTACATTATATTATCATTATTGTGGGTTCATTACATTATGTTGTCAACATGGTGTGCTCATTACATCATGTTGTCAATATCATGTGATCTTTACATTATCATTAAGCTGTCACTTGCCACTTTAGTGGGTTGTAAGCACTAAACTTGGGAAAGGCTTTTATGTAAAAATGGCTTGGTTAGTTGATCATAAGCACTACAAATTCTGGGATGGATTAACTGTAAATTAACAGGATTGTGAACAATGTCTCTTACTGACAAAAACAAGAAAAATGTTTATATATGTCAGATAATAACAAGAAAAATGTTCATACATGTTTAATTATTGTTATAACAGACAGGTGAAAGAAAAGAAAAAATCTTAACATAACTTTGGAAATCTTTTCTGTCCTGTAATACACCTTTACCACAGGATTTCTCTTCTTGAAAACCAATCTGACCTAACTGATTGTGTCTTATAAAATCAAATTAACTCAGCAATGTAAACTTTTCTCTGCACTGCTGTCAGTAGATGATGTCATTCAATCAACATCAAATATACTTCAAGCTTTTGAAGTTCAATAATTCCATTGATATTAGTGTGTTTATGTGTGTATCTGTGTGCAATGACTCCCAGAGTGCAACAGTAATCCATTAATGTTAGTGCCCATGCAATGATTCCCAGAGTGCAACAGTCCATTAATGTTAGTGTGTGCAATGATTCCCATTGATTGCAACAGTAGTTCATTAATGTTAATGTTTGTGCAAAGACTCACAGTGCAACAGTATGCCATTAATATTAGTGTTTGTGCAATGACTCCCACAGAGTGCAACAGTAGTCCATTAACATTAATGTTTCTGCAAAGACTCACAGTGCAACAGTATACCATTAATATTAGTGTGTGTGCAATGACTCCCAGAGTGCAACAGTAGTCCATTAATAATAGTTTGTGCAATGACTCCCAGAGTGCTAGAGTAGTCCATTAATATTAGTGCCCATGTAATGATTTCCCAAGTGCAATAGTAATCCAATAATATTAGTGTATGCAGTGATTCCTAGAGTGCATCACTAGCCCATTAATGATAGTGTATGTGAGCAATGACTCCCAGAGTTCAACAGTTGTCCATTAATGTTAATGCCATGCAATGACTCCTATAGAGTGTAACAGTAGTCTATTATTGTTAGTGCCCATGCCATTACTTCCACGGAGTGCCACCACAGTAGATCTTTACTTTTAGTGAACATGCAATGACTTCCATCAAGTGGAACAGTAGTCCATTAATGTTAGCATGTTTGCAATGACTCATACAGAGTGTAACAGTAGTATATTAATATCAGTGCCCATGCAATGTCTCCCAGAGTGTAACAATTAATGTTAGTGTGTGCAATGACTTTTACAGATAGTACCAGTAGTCCATTAATGTAAGTACATGTACAATGACTCCCACAGAGTGCAACAGGAGCCCATTAATATTAGTGTGTGTGCAATGACTCCCACTGAGTACAACAGTAGTCCATTAATGTTAGTGTGTGTGGAATGACTCCCATAATGTTAGTGTGTGTGCAATGAACTCAAAAGAGTGCAAGAGTAGTGCATTAATGTTAATGTGTGTGCAATGACTCCCATACAGTGTAATAGTACCTAATACATAAATTTAATAGAAATTAGTTTCCTTTGAAGAGTTGATAGATACTTAAGTCTTTGTAGCAATACACTCACAGAAATTTTGGACATTCTTCTGCACTAGATATGAATTCATCATTTACACAGAAATACAGCTGATGTTCCTAGCAGTGTTGCAGTGATCTTTAGGGTGTTTATGTACATGCCATTATTCCTAGTAGTGTTGCAGTGGTCTTTAGGGTTTATGTACATGCCATTACTCATAGTAGTGTCGCAGTGGTCTTTAGGGTGTTTATGTACATGCCATTACTCCTAGTAGTGTTGCAGTGGTCTTTTGGGTGTTTATGTACATGCCATTACTCCTAGTAGTGTTGCAGTGGTCTTTTGGGTGTTTCTATAATGACATTACTCCAACTAGAGTTAAGTAATAAGTAATGACTTTATTTAAAGAGGGTAACACAATTAGCTAAGAACTAATCTACCTTGAGGCCCTCATACAAAGGAATTTATTTTAGATGCATCTTTGAAGCCAATGGATATATTGGATTTGGAAGAAGTAAAAAGAGTGGGCATTTCTAATCTCAACTGGAGTACTATTCCAGAGCAAATTTCCAAAGTATTAGAAACTTTTTTTTTAAAAAAAAAAAAGCTCTTTATTTGGTTTGTTTTAAACTGTTTGGTAGACATGGATCACAGGTGGGGAATATCACCATGTAGCCTAGACTGGAATTGTGATTGAAATATTCAGGAGCATTAATATCAGATATCCTGTACATTAATTTGGCTTTTCTTAAAATGCATTTGGTCTTTAATAGGTAATATTTTTAATTTACCAGCTAAATTTTCCTTGCTTTGCTTCTGGACTCATATTAGCCCATATGCTCTTCTCTGCAGATGTGCCAGCTTTATGTTTTTATCATTTGAATTACCCTGTACTGTATTATAGGAGTCTAAATAGGATTGTATGTAACTGTTATAAAATAGTTTTACCCCATACTGTATTATAGGAGTCTAAATAGGGTTGTATGTAACTGTTATAAAATAGTTTTACCCCATACTGTATTATAGGAGTCTAAATAGGGTTGTATGTAACTGTTATAAAATAGTTTTCTGTGCCTTTCAGGGAGAAAAAGTCTTATGCAACTGAGAAGCCATAACATTGTCTTTTTTACTGTTATGTTTGATATGTTCAGTCCATGATAGGTTATTATCTACCAAAACACCAAGTAGTCTATAATGACTGACCATTTGCAAAATTTTTATCATTCTGTGTCAGATATAGTTCATCACAATCATGATTTGTCCTTTTTGCCATGTTGAGATAAGTAATATTTTAGTTTTACCAGTATTAACCACCATGTCATTGTATGTGCACGAGTTTTCCAGTTTGTTTAGGGCATTATGTAAATAAATTTTGAGTTTATGCTTTGCTTTTAGATGTCTGACAATGTTGTGTCATCTGCACAGAGATCTGTAGATATTTAAATGCATAAATAAAAAAGTGGTAGGTCATTCATAAAAAAATAGTAATGCACATAGAATTGAACCTTGTGGTACTCTATATCTAATTGTTCCAAGTTCAGACAGAAAATTTACTTATATAAACATGTTGTGTTCTCTCACTTAAGTATGAAGTAAACCATCTAACTGCTTTCATCACATTGGTAAATTTTCAGTTTCTTTAAAAGGATTTCATGATTCACCACATCAAAAGCTTTCCTGAAATCTACAAATATAGATCCTATTATTTTACTTTGGTCAAGTGCTTGAAGCCATTCATCAGTTAGGAAGATCAAGGCAGTTTCACTGGAATGTTTAGGCCTAAAGCCTAATTGATTAGGATGTAACAGTAAGTGTTTGGTTAAATCAACATGAATGCATCATGGACATGTTTTTCAATCAATTTTGACAAGTCTGGTAGTATTTATATTGGCTGGTAGTTATCAGCATGGTCTTTAGAACCAGATTTCTGAATAGGAGTTACTTCTGCAGTTTTCTATATTTTGGGGACAGATGAGGATGCAATACTAAAATTGATTATGAATGTTATGCTATCTACAATAGCAGAGGCAGAAGATTTAATGAGTCATGGACCAATCTTATCAAGTCCTGTAGCTTTCTTGGTATCAAGTTAACTGAGACATTTTTAACAAAGTTTTTTTTTTTAATTTTTCACTGGCGGGATAGAGAAACAAACCTCCTTAGAGGTTTTGCTGCTGCAAAACTTTTTCAGATCATTAAAGTTCTTTTCTATCACAGGTTCTTTTTGCTTTGTGGCAGTGTTGGTGAAAACAAATCATTGAAAACATTCTTGTCTTGCAGAATCTTTTCAGTTCATTAAAGTTGTTTTCTATCACTGGTTCCTTTAACTTTGTGGTAATGTTGATGAAAAAATTCATTGAAAACATTTGTTTTGTCAGTCATCAGTGACTATTGTGTCATTTACCATAAGTGAGTGAATTTTATTTGTCTGATCTTTGTGTGTTCTCCCAAATGAGTTCATTGAAAACTTTCCAAATATAATTTGAGTTGCTCTTTTTGTTTTCAAGCAATGATTGAAAATAAGTTTTATTAGTTTTTTTAATTATAATTGTCATTTTATTTCTCCATACTTTATACTGTGCATGGTTTCCCATTGTGTTTTAATTGGTGTTTTCATAGCATCTAGGATTTCAGTAGTAAGTCAGTTAGGTTGGATTTCATTCTTTACTTGATGTACTTTTGGTGGTGCATGCATTGAGACTACATCCATAAATAAGTCAGTCCACATCTTCAGAGCTTTATGTCATCCAAATTTTGGACCATAATCCATGGAAATTCATATAGGTAACTGAGAAACTGTTCTTCATTAATATATTTGAAAGATCTGTGATAGTTTTGTGTGTAGTTTTGTTATTTCTCTTTCATATAACCTTTCTTGTCAAAAAAGTAGGATAGTGATCACTAAGACCAACATTTGGTACATTAACACAAGTCACATCATCTGGTAGGTTGGTATAAATGTGATCAATAAGAGTGCTCGATTTTTCTGTTACCCTTGTGGGGTCATTTACCAGCTGGACTAGTCCTAATGATTCAATAAATTCTATCCAGTTGTTCCTTATCTGAGTATTAAGAAGTCCTTATTTATATCACCGAGTAAAGATGTTTCTTTCTCCTGTGCAAGAACATTTTCCATTTGTTTCAAATAGTTATCATTCCAAATTGCCTTGGAGGAAGGTGGCCTATAAATGAAACCAAATAGGAATGATTTTGCATTATTTTGAGAAATTTCCACCCAGATACTCTCAATATCAATTGACTCCAAGTCAAGTTGCCTTTCTGCATTTATGTCTTCCCTAATGTATACAAGAAGACCTCCCCTGCCATCTCTTTGTAATGGTTTATTGTAGCCTTGACAGTGAAATAGATCATTGTACATAGCATTTAATTTGGTTTCAGTGAGTCCTAAAACACTGTATATTATTTTCCTAAGAAGACAACATTTATTTAAAATCTGGTCTATTTTTCCCATTATACCTTATACATTTAAGTGACCTATGTTAAAACCTTTTGTATTTAGTTTCATATTAATTATGTCAGAGATTGTACTACTTTTATCATTCTTACATCCAATTTCCATACTTAAATGTTCATAAATACATGGATTATTGTCTTCAAAGTAACATACAGACACTGAAAATCTGATAACCTTTGCATTGACAACAGTGTCCATTAAGAGTCTTACCATGAACATTTAGATTTGATATAAATGAAACACTGGCATTCTCCTCTTTGCCAGCTTCATAAGATGCATAATACACTGATTGACCCGAGTCTTTGTTTGTATCCAAATTTATGGCATCTGAAGAACTCAGTTTGGCATACCTGTGTTACATGCCACAGTAGAGACTGTACTAACAGTTGAGATATGTTGCTTCGGTTTTGGGTGTTTATATACATGACATTAATTCTATTAATGTTGCAGTGGTTTATTGGGTGTTGAACAACATGACATTAATCCTAGTCGTGTTGCAGTAGTTTATTTGGTGTTTATATACATGACATCACTCCTAGTAGTGTTGCAGTAGTATATTGGGTGTTTATATACATGATATCAATCCTTGTTCTGTTGTAGTAGTATAACAGGTGTTTATATTGTAATACCAAATTCAACAAACTAAAGTACTAAGCACTATTAAGAACTACATTCCTTTTTATAATGATGCTAATAACAATAAAGTAAAAACATAAAACGTCTGAAAAAACACGATGCAGTTCAGTATGTTGTAATACCTTAATGGTATTGGGAATAGAGATTTACATGCAGCAACAATGTCCAATCAATGTGTGAAGATTATCTGATGGTAATTGTTGAGGTGTGAGATGTTTGACCTACGAGACTATGGCATATTTGATCATGTCATTTTTATGTCCCTGAAAACATCTACTATACATGTCCTTCCTTAACGTATGCCACCCACCCACCATTGTTTAGATCGTCATCTGCATCTCTTATAAATGTGTACTGTGAGTTTATACTAAATGTGAGTATAAAACCTTGCTCTGGTCATCGTAATGCCATGCTTTATTCATGAGTGTTAATGAATTCATCCAGGAATTCATCTAAATGACAAAACAACAATGCTACAAGCCCTATTCATTTCCATGTTTGATAATGTGTGTGTCATGCTGAAATTTCACATGAATAGTTTAGGAAATGAATCATATTACCTTCCTTGATTTTTGATTATCAAAGCCATATATGTGATGCTAGTCCATCTGGTGAGATTTGTTACTGGAACAGTGGAGATGCAGGATAGGGATGGAATCAATGTGCCCGGACGAAGAATCACATTTCACTTGTTAGACTTTTGTTGAACAATTAGTTAGACTAATGTTACTGTTTATTATTGTAAATTCTTGGTCAGGTAGAACTTATTATTTTATTTTAATGTGCAGAAGTAGTATGCACTTGATAGGGACTACTTCTAACCCTATTACAGTTCATTGCATCACCAATACCTTTTACTCTCATTCGATTTGCATTCAAATTCACATTTTTGTCTGTTTCATTCATTTCTATATAATTGAAGGTATGAATATACAAGTAAGGTTAAAAGTAGAAACAAACACAACGGACATTGAGAGGACAACTTAATTCTAAATTTTGTGTTCAGAGGGATTTTTCCATGCAGTTTGAACAGATGACTTGGTTACCACCATGGCTAGCCCTGAGAAAGACAAACAATGATTGGCTAGCGAAGGTAATGTGACGTGAATAGGCAGCTATATTAACGAGTGCAAAACAGCGCACTGGCAGATAGGTGTTAAAGCAGCAAAGTATGAACATCTAAACAGAAAAGGATTTTGGACACATATTCTAAATCCAATCGAAAAGCATAGTTTATATTATTTTACATAACCTATATTAACTTTGGCACTTTAAAAATCACCAAATTGAATAGTATTGTTATGAGATATTTTAAGTAGATTTATTATTGAATTTAAATGCTTTATAATTATTTTATAATTCTTTTTAAAGCCACTGCTATCTTCTTTTCATTTAATTCATGCTACCATGTCAGAATGCATTACAGTCAATATAATATAGTGTATAATTACAGTTTCCTTTCATGAGGCCTCTGAATTTCACCACTCCATACAAGTTTAAACAGCCAACAATGTCGTCAGTAAAAAAAATGGCTGATGGAATATTTTGCCAACAATAAGGAAAACAAAAACATCACAATATGTGACACTGGTGAAGCCCTACACGATTCCAGAATAAACTTTGTGCACATTATTTTGCTTACTTTGAAGAAGAAAACACTATTTTTTTTGTATGTGAAAAATGCATATAAAATTTCAGTTACCATGCCACAATCATTTTGTATTATTCATACGCGATCTCTTCCCTAAAACGATAATAAACATTTTTTTCTTACTTTCGAACTTTTAAGAAAGAATTTATTTGTGTACATGAAAAATACATGGAGCCACACCACGCCTGTGTTATATCTGAATTCATATTATAATGGGGCGTACTATTGTGGGGTCACATTGTACATTACATCATTCCTAGTAGTGTTGCAGTGGTCTTTGGGTATTTACATACATGACTCCCAGAAGTGTTGCAATTGGTCTTTGGGTATTTACATACATGACTCCCAGAAGTGTTGCAATGGTCATTTTGGTGTTTACATACATGACTCCCAGAATAGTTGCAGTGGTCTTTGGGTGTTTACATACATGACTCCCAAGTGTTGCAATGGTCATTTTGGTGTTTACATACATGACTCCCAGAAGTGTTGCAGTGGTCATTTTGGTGTTTACATACATGACTCCCAGAAGTGTTGCAGTGGTCTTTGGGTGTTTACATACATGACTCCCAAGTGTTGCAGTGGTCTTTGGGTGTTTACATACATGACTCCCAGAAGTGTTGCAATGGTCATTTTGGTGTTTACATACATGACTCCCAGAAGTGTTGCAGTGGTCATTTTGGTGTTTACATACATGACTCCCAGAAGTGTTGCAATGGTCATTTTGGTGTTTACATACATGACTCCCAGAAGTGTTGCAATGGTCATTTTGGTGTTTACATACATGACTCCCAGAAGTGTTGCAGTGGTCTTTGGGTGTTTACATACATGACTCCCAGAAGTGTTGCAATGGTCATTTTGGTGTTTACATACATGACTCCCAGAAGTGTTGCAATGGTCATTTTGGTGTTTACATACATGACTCCCAGAAGTGTTGCAATGGTCATTTTGGTGTTTACATACATGACTCCCAGAAGTGTTGCAATGGTCATTTTGGTGTTTACATACATGACTCCCAGAAGTGTTGCAGTGGTCATTTTGGTGTTTACATACATGACTCCCAGAAGTGTTGCAATGGTCATTTTGGTGTTTACATACATGACTCCCAGAAGTGTTGCAGTGGTCATTTTGGTGTTTACATACATGACTCCCAGAAGTGTTGCAGTGGTCATTTTGGTGTTTACAAACATGACTCCCAGAAGTGTTGCAGTGGATTTGGCTAATTATATACATTACTCCTTGAAGTGTTGCAGTGGTCTTTTGGGTGCTTGAACACATGACATTGCTCCCAGAAGTGTTGCGGTGGTATTTTCTGTGTTTATATACATTACACCTAATAGTGTTGCAGTAGTTGTTTTCTGCTTATGTACATTAGATTAACATGACACTATTTACTCATCATGTGACTACAGCTGTTCTTGAATCGTGTTGTTTGGATCATCTACCATATAATCACACCAGTTTTAGCGTTCTCTGTATGACATATAATAAAAATAATATTGGGTCCAAGGATTGGGCCATGCCATATTTTATTCAACCAGGATGTGACACAGTGTACTTCAATTGCATGTTTTTTTTCTTCAGAATGGTAAGACTGTGTTTACAATGAAACTGCAATAGGAAAGCTTTTCAATGTGTATTTTATGGTCAATTATATCAAATGCCTTCAATGGATATACAAAAAAAGTGGGTCAAATTATGTCTGTATCTATGTCTTCAAACCGTTTATCAATGTAGTATTACAAGAGTAACTTGATCAAAAACCCCGATTATTTTACATGCAGTATGTCATACTTTTGTAAGAAATTGGTATCCAGATCCATTGAACTTGGTTCCAACCACTGAAATACCAGTTTCTGACCATCAATTAATTTCCTTGATATTTTGGTTTTTTTGGTTGCTTGGATCTTGGAATTTTATCATTGAGAGATTAAGCACGGTTATACAATTCAACAATTTTTGAACATTAAAGCCAAACCATCCCTGCTTTATGCTAACTGTATATGAATCTGACCACAACCAATTAATGTTTAATACTTTTAAGATTACTTCTGAACACATAGCATAATTCATGTTGACAAATTTCAAACACTGAAGCCAGCTGACCCTGCTGACAGAATGAAAGGGATGTTAACTGCTTGAAACTAGTAACCAAATTGTCTTGCCCTCAAGTCAGTTCACAGTCATGTGATCCAGATCAACTTTCAGGAAACTTTGCACAATAACTTTCTACACCATGGTCAAAAGCAGGTAAGAAATTTAATATTCAAGAATATTACAGATGGTTTGATCATCAAATAGAATGATTAAGCATCAAAACATACTACTCAATCCCAATATAGAAACTCACTGAAAGTCTTCCATTCTGAATCTAAGATCGAGTCATTGAAATTACAATATTTTGGTAACTGTACTTACATGTTGTTGTATGAAGAAATTCTAGGATACAGAGCAGTCCTGTCACAAGCACCACTGCAGCTATTTTGCTCATGTAATGTAGAACATTCATCATTTTTATTCTGTGATGCTTCAGAGTCATCTTTCCCACTGCAATGCATTTTTCTTCTTTCATCCTTCTCACGCTGCTTATTTAGACCGCCTTTAAAGAAGTATTCTAGAACAGTGTCACGTGTCCATACGATTCTTGTACCTGCAGTCCAAAAAAGACACCTATATCAGACCATCTTCAATCATTACTTGCAATATAAATTTTGCCATTTCACCACTCCCAGCAACTACACTTGCAGCAGCACCAATATCACCATCTCATCCCACCCATAGGCTAAATGCATTAAAACAACTGTAAATTTATTGGAAGATGAATTTATGAGCATAAAATAAATAAAAACTTCACCTGTAATTGGTCCAAAAGACAAATGCATTAGCATGGAATTTTTGGTACAGTATAACATCCATTATTAAAATCTCAATTATAAAACTTGTTTGTTAATCTGAACTTCAATCATGTCCCATAATATTTCTTGTTTTATAGACATATACAGACTTAAGATTTGAACTCTCATTTAAATTCTTGATCATCCATTGTTTTCTCCATGGAATGTCACTGCACAAAACCCACAGATATAATCAATTTACATTACAAAGCAGCAAGCATGAAAATGATACACATGACTGACTGCCATAAGCATAATGACTTTCAGTAAAGATGAAATTAGCTTCATCTGGTCATCAAAGTGCTTGATTTCTTGATCTGCTGCCAAATCAAATGCTTACTTAGTGATTTTTGCAATGTGTTATGAGACCCACCTAGCTATTAAAAGCATTTTACCATATCTGCTGTCAGTAAGATTGTATAATAGTTGATATGCAGTTGTTGGTATCTTGCAGTACTGCTATTGGTGAGATTGTATGAAAGTGGACATGCAGTTGTTGGTATTTGGTAGTACTGTCTCTGCCATTAAATGTATTTCTAATGCATTTAATTAATGAATTAATGTCCTTGTTATAACACAAAACTAGTGTCCTAGTTATAAAACTAGTGTCCTAGTTATAACACACAACTGTTATTTAGCACACACTTTCATGCTGCATGAAATCTATTTACTGATACTGTTCCCATCCCCCACTTAAAAATTGGAAATGTCCTCTTTAAAACTGCCTCAGCAGAAATTTCCCCTGCAGGCAAATCCTGAAGAATTGCTGACCATCCAATTATTTTTCATGTTCCTTGACAAGTTTTGCTAATGAAGGTACTACTATACATACAAGTAGACATCTAGAATTTAAACAAATTTTGTCCTTGTATAAGTTTGGATAATAGTGCAACAAAAAGCACTTATTGACTAGATAAAATAACAGACATCCTACATTTAAATGGACACCTTACTATAAAATAAAACAAATTCTTGGCCCCTAGACAAGTTTTGATAATGGAGGTACTACTGAACATGTATGACATATTGAAAACCTTGCTGTAAAAAAAAAAAAAAATCAAACAAACTTTCATACAACAAAAAGTTCTTATCGTGACTGAGTACTGTTTTGCCTACGTAAGATTATTTCATCCATGGAGACAAATACATTTTTGTCTCACTAATGGAATATATTGAGTCATAACAATTACATCTCTTGTGTAACATAATAGCCCCTATAAGACGTCACAAATGAAAACAAATTCATTTCAAGAGGTTACCATCATTAAACACCCAAGGGTTGATCAAATGTCTCTTTAGGCTAAAAAGGTTTACTGTAACTGGACGCTTGGCAAAGTGGTCTACAGCCAAATATCTTTATAGGCCAAATCTCGAATTAAATTAAAATTTGACCTTACAGGGATCCTTGGACCAGTGGTCTACAGCTAAATGTCTCTATGGGTCAAATCACAATTTAGATTAAAAAGCCCATCTTACCTGGATTCTTGGCCCAGTGGTCTAAAGTTAAATGGTGTTGACCTTGCTTGGATGCTTGGCCCAGTGGTCTAAAGCTAAATATCTTTATGGGCAAAATTATGTGTTACATTAAAAGTTGACCATACCTGGATGCTTGGCCCAGTGGTCTACAGCCAAATGGTGCATTGCATCAGCATACTGAGATAATGTTTGCTTATTCTGACAATGCTCTTCCCATAACTGTTCAAAGCTGGAGGAATCTGCAAGAGAAAAACAAAGTAGCATACATTTGACAGAACTAGGGCTTAAAACCAGCAGATTTACAACTTACGATCAATAGACTGTAACCAGTTGATATTTTTATTGACATACATTTTGTGTTTCTCAGAGAATGAAAAGAAAACAAGTGAATTTCGGACAATACAATCAATAAGATTTTAATGGAAAATGTGACAACAATAATGAATTATCAATTAAATAAAAAAGGAAGAGCTGTATATCTTATAGTTAACTGCAAAGAGTTTTTAAATATAAAATCAATAATTTTTAATTTCCTTCACAAGATCACTGACTGGTTGCCACTAATGACATTAATTGTGATTATTAGGTTTCACACTTAATGACATTAATTGTGAATATTAGGTTTCACACTTAATGGCATACATTGTGATTGTTAGGTTTTACACTTAATGACATTCATTGTCATTATTAGGTTTTATACTTAATAGGTTCTCAATAGTTTTTTGATCCAGATTTCCTTTGAAGCACTTTGTATTTTGCAAAAAATGAAGAACATCTTCTATCAGCATTAGAAGAGGCAAGGACAAAACAACTTACAAAGAAGAAAACTTCCTGTATTTAAGACTCGTGATTGCTCTCTAACACAACTCCAATCTATGTCACTCTATGGAGGAGGTTCCTCAGATGGAATTTAGATGTATTCCCAAGACAGAGGTTTCTTAGTACTGGGCGAAAGTGTTATGTTTTGTCATTTTGTCAGCAATTGATCAAAACACTATATAAGCTGCAGTTGAATATTCCTCTAATAAAACTTTAATGCAAAAACATTTAGATCATGTATGTGTGTGCATGTGTGTGTGATAGAGATTTAGATGTTGAATGTAGCTTTAACAATTTTTCAGTCATATTGCTATGATCTCTTAAGTGTGGCAGTTTATAGTGATGTCTAGCACTGGAGAATCACGACACACACATGTAGCATCATGACCAACCCAATCACATTATCCTATCACCACTATTCCTAACACTAAGCTCTTAATGCTGAGTTCGAAGTGAGGCAGCTGCTAGTCCCATTTTTATAAGTCTTTGGGATAACTCAGCCAGGGTACAAACTCATGACATCCCTCATCCAAGACAGATTTTCTAACCACTTAGGCCAGCAGATTGGTCATTTAGACAATACAAATTATCAAAATAAAAAACTCAATTGTTTCTGCCAAAATCTTTTATGGACAGTTTGTCCATTTTATCACACCCAAGCAAAAGGTCATGAATTTTACTGAAAGACAGGAAAGCCATAATGGAACAACTTGGATCCTTTAACACTTATAACACCTCATAAAACATTTGCATTGGTCTTAAACTGTCCAGATTACAACAATAAGGTAATCAATCAACAGCTTAATGTTTACAGCATATTAGTCTTCTTAAGTCAATTTCTCAGCAATGTATCACTGCACCAGTATAACATTTCCAGTCTTAAGAAGACTGGCTTCAGCTGGTGTCTGTAACATAGGGATAAAATACATAAAACTTCTGTTTTTTTTTGTTCAAATTTTCTTGCAAAATTTTCCATTTTCAAAAGTGGTGGATTTCAACTATGAAATGGCATGGGTGGTAGACAATCTTTCAGACAGTATTTTGGCCTACCACTGGTAGAATTATATGTATGTACTATTAGCATCTGCAGTGCAGTTAATTACAAATCTAAAGATACCAGACAAATCTGTTCCTTCAAGGTGTTAAAAAAAGAAAATATAATTTCATAATAATTCAGAAGATCTGTCTCTGTTGGATGGAGATTGCTAATTTTGATTGACCTCTCAGAGTTGATTACTGACTTATAAAGAACATCAAATTCAAATTAACATAGCCACAATAATATGTGTAACAAAATGTGATGTAAAATTCCCAAATCCATTAACATGGTCATGTTTTTAAAAAAATTTGATCTTTCAGTAATTCATATGAGGTAGGCATAGGGGTGGGGCAGAAGAGAGTTTTGTTGATACTAAAATAAATGCATAAAACCTTTGGATATATAAACAGTCAACAGGTCAAAAAGATGAAAACCAAATGCATATTCAAAACTGTTGTTATATCAGCACTTTCAGTATTGGAGTTCTTTTTTAGAAGATTCTATGCTTTTGGACTACTGATGGAACATTTAAGATCATTTCAGATTTAATTCAAAATACTGGTGCAAAGCTATCATCTGAGGGAGTATGACTGAACGCCTATAAATGTTTACTTTCTAACAAAGAGAAATGATTTATTTATTAAATTTACTAATTACCATATTTTTTATGCATTACAATGATAATATCCAGAATGTCTTTGAATGAGTACTCAAAAGTGTTTTTAGTCCAAAATGTCATAGAGCACTTAGTAATTTCAATGAAAAATTTAAATTCAATAAATAATTCCTCTCAAGTTAAAAAGAAAAAAAAACATAACTCTGATCATAGATTCACAAAGACTGATATTAAACAGGAATAAAAAGACTTAGTTTATAAAACCAAAATATCCTAATACTAAGAAACAATAGAATTCTTTGAATGAGGGTTATTTCAAATGGAAAACACCATCAAATCTGTAAACAAAGTTAGGTCTTGACCTTAAAAGTTTAAGTAAACATCTTTAAAATCAATTAAAATATGTAGGAAAAAAATACTTTCAATCATGGATGAAGATCAAGCACACAATATAATTCAAATATACATAACAATTTTGGACATCTGATTCCATCCCTTCAGAACATTAGAGTGAGAAAAATAATGTTACCACCATTCATATAGTGACAACTCTCTATAACAAAGAGGTTTCTATGTTAATGCCTTACAAATGCTTTCTTCCAATACCTAAATTTGAAGTCCCATTTGTCTATTACAAATACCTTACCCCTATTATATAACTCTGAAGTCCCATTAGTCTATCTTACATATACTTTAGCCCAATTGTCTAACTTTGAAGTCCCATCTGTATCTTTTATATTTGCAACCTGCCTCAACCTATCCTAGTGGCATAGGTAAATCCCAGACAAATTGAATAAAACATTGCAGTTATTTAATAAAGTATTACAATAATTATTTATTGGCAAACTGAAAATTTCTTAAAATCTTGTTGCAGAGTGAAATTTTTTAAAGTCAGTTTTTAAAATCATTGCATTATTTTAGCACCATCTTGCTTTAGTCTAAAATGAATGTGGTTATATCAGATGTAAATAGGTTTTTTCTTTTAGCCAGCATAATCTCCAAGTCAGTTATCTTTTATTTTTAGACTGGTTATCTTAAGTCAAGAATTATATAGCTGGCCATAATACTCATCAACTTGTACAGCAATAGGGGATTTAAATGCATGGTCATGCTTTAGGGTTTAATAGCATGTAAGCACAATAATGGTTACATGGTGCTGATTAAAAGCAAAGTTGCACAGATATGAGCATCAAGAATTGTACACAAATTTTCAGGATGATAAACCTTTCCAAATAAAGAAAAACACGAAATAGATGAATGGCGAAAATATAAATATTTTTATTATGACATAGACTGTAAATTTCTTACTCTTTCATTTTGTTTGGTTTCTTTATAGCTCTGCCTGTTATAATTCCAGTAAATACAAGATGACAGATAAAAATTTAATGTTTAACCAACCAGCAGGTAAGTGGCATCACAGAGTCATCAAAATGCCAATAAGCTGAATTGGTAATCAGTATGCTTTAGATCATCATCAATACTTCATTCACCAAGGTTTTAATGATCACCTGCTTAAAGATAGCATTTATTTCTTTAATATATTAATGCTAATAACTGTTTTCATAAGCATACATTTAATCTGGTATAAATCATGAGAAAATTAGATTTCTTGTTTAATCTGGTATAAATCACGAGAAAATTACAATTCTTGTTTAATCTGGCATAAATCATGGAAGAATTAGGATTCTTCTTTAATCTAGCATAAATCATGAAAAAATTACATTTTAGGTTTAATCTGGCATAAATCATGAGAAAATTATTGTTTGAAATTACTCAGTTTGTTGTATCAGAAAATGTTGTACAAACATTTTCAGGATGATAAACCCTTCCAAATAAAGATAAACATGAAATACTACAAAAGATAAGAAAGATAAAGGGCAAAAATATAAATATTCTCATTCTTTTAAAAAAATCCAAGATTTTCTTGGGTGGTATATACTAATAAAGTTTCTCTAATTCTTCTGGTACATAGGATGGTAAGCAACATACACAACAAAAATGTGCTCCACTATCATTGGACACTGGCTGGGTACATACTCCACTGTCATTGGACACTGACTGGGTACACACTCCACTATCATTGGACACTGGCTGGATA
This sequence comes from Potamilus streckersoni, assembly GCA_016746295.1. NCBI lineage: Eukaryota > Metazoa > Mollusca > Bivalvia > Unionida > Unionidae > Potamilus > Potamilus streckersoni. Next base: position 2,258,761 of record JAEAOA010001816.1, read on the forward strand.
CACACTCCAGTTGAGATTCAGTCTTTAGTAGGTATGCATGAGTCAGGTATGTGTTTCCGATACAAGATTGGCATTATACCATCTCATCTATGACTATTTCTATGTCATGAATGCCATTTGCCAGTAGTTTTGATGTTTCAAAGTTTATTTATGAAGTTTATATTCCACATATTTAGCCAAGTATGATGAACATGGCAGATTCATAAAATATTTGAAGTTAGTATATTGAATCTTCTATTCAAAAATGGGTAGCTGGGAAAACAAATCTGAAAAAGTGATATAATTTGGGTTTTTTATTAGAGATTTCACTGTAGTTAAAGATGTCAAAACTTTTGAAAACTTTGGTTACCTGGGCAGTGGGTACCCAATCAAATGGAAATTAAAGGTTTCCAAACCTGAAGTCAACATTTTTTAAAAATTCACAGTATCCTCTAAATATCAAGAATTTATGTCATCTGGTATAAAGTCAAAGAATACATCCTCAATTGATAAAGTTCTGAAATTGTCTAGTAACTGTCATGGTTGTATCATCATAAATATCATTTGATTCCCATTCTTTGACCTCTCTGAGATATGTAGATGCTTATTTAGACACAGAGCTTGAGCTTTGAAAGTAATACTTCAATCATACAATTTGTGACATCTGTTTTTTCCCCCCCCAAGTTTACAACAGATCATGACAGTTTTTGGCAGCTGCTGTTACTTGCCACTTGACCACACTGGCAGCTCGATCAAAGATTTGTCATGTTAATGTTAAAGAAGCAGATTCACTGATAAATTTTAGAGAGGTTTTAATAACTACAGTGAAGCACACAATTTTGGAGCAATTTAAACATTGAATTTTGCAAAGTTTTTATGTTTCCAATTAAGAATGAATTTGAATTTGAATGCCAAAAAAGTGAATGAAGTTTTGATTCTGTTCATCCATAATGAATTAATGCATACTGGCCTGCTCAAACTACACATGGGTACAATCACCCATGAGTTATAGCATACTGGCCTGCTCAAACTACACATGGGTACACTCACCCATAATGAATTAAAGCATACTGGCCTGCTCAAACTACACATGGGTACACTCACCCGTAATGAATTAACACATACTGGCCTGCTCAAACTACACATGGACACACTCACCTATAATGAGTTAAAGCATACTGGCGGGCTCAAACTACACATGGATACACTCACCCATAATGAGTTAAAGCATACTGGCCTGCTCAAACTACACATGGATACACTCACCCATAATGAGTTCAAGCATACTGGCCTGCTCAAACTACACATGGATACTCTCACCTATAATGAGTTAAAGCATACTAGCCTGCTCAGACTACACATGGGTACACTCACCCATAATGAATTATGGCATACTCATTTGTTCCAACTACACACAGATATGCTCACACCTAAGGTATACAAGCTATTGGCCTGTTAATACTACACACACCTAATGAACTACAGGACACACAGTACTAATTGTATTGAAAAATGGGAAACAGCCTAGAAATGGGTGAACATTAAAGAGTATGTAAGGGTTTAGCTGACCAGGATTGGTCAATAATGTAAGTTATGAATTTTTGAGACCTTATCCTAGTTGAAAGTGAATAAAAATAGACATTTTTTAATTGATGGAAATTCAGTCCTTTAATAGTCTTGAGTTTGGAACACTCATTACTAAAATTAGCACCTGACTCTTTGATGCAGAATTCAAAGCACATGTTTAAAACACGTGCAGTTCCACAAAATGCTGTGGTTCATATCCTTTCCTCTGCACAGAAGCTGATTTACGGGTTTCATCTATACTGATAAATATAGGTTTGGTCATGAGCACTTAAAAATTTTTAGTTACTGAATTTTTAATATCATGGTGTTTGCATAGGTTTATTATGGGAACTGAATTAGTACCGTGATTCCTACAAGCTATTGACCTGTTAATACTACACACAAATATGCTCACACCTAATGAACCACAAGCTATTGGCCTATTAATACTACACACAATTATGCTCACACCTAATGAACTACAAGCTATTGTCCTGTTAATATTACATAGATATGCTTACACCTAATGAACTACAAGCAATTGGTGTGTTAATACTACACACAAATATGCTCACACCTAATGAACTACAAGCAATTGGTGTGTTAATACTACACACAAATATGCACACACCTAATGAACTACAAGCAATTGGTGTGTTAATACTACACACAAATATGCTCACACCTAATGAACTACAAGCAATTGGTGTGTTAATACTACACACAAATATGCTCACACCTAATGAGCAACAAGCTATTGTTCTGTTAATATTACATAGATATGCTCACACCAAATGAACTACAAGCAATTGGTGTGTTAATACTACACACAAATATGCTCACACCTAATGAGCAACAAGCTATTGTTCTGTTAATATTACATAGATATGCACACACCTAATGAACTACAAGCAATTGGTGTGTTAATACTACACACAAATATGCTCACACCTAATGAACTATAATGTTGCTCATACTACAGAGAAATGTTCACCGACTAATGAACTATGGCTCATGGTTTGCATCATTAACACAAGATCATTTTTTAATTAAGTACTGTCAGAATACCAAAAGCAAGTGTAAAGACAAAAAAGGAAAATATATTCCATTTTCTCAACCATAAAAATTGATACTCATGAAAATAAACCAATTGACATTACATGCAAATGAAATATGAAAATTATGTTACTGAAATTTTCACACTTCTGAAGAAACACTGAGTTCACGTCTTTCTTTCCATTTTCCGAAAATTAATTCTGTAAAAACATCTTAGCATAAAAAACAATTTACATCTTAAACTAAGTTTAAATGATAAGTTTTCTAGCTATTCCATCAAGAAAAGACTTCAGAAAGGCCCCAACCACAACCACAGTACATACATCTGTCTTGCTGGTAAAATAATTCTTGCTATGGTGTCAGTTCTTATTTGTTCTAATTGAACATCCAAAGCTACCTATATTATACCTATATACTATTAATAGGCCCACTAAATGGTAGTCATAAATTATTGGCTACTTTCAAAAAGACAGTTTGTATGGTAAGCAAGAGATTGGTTCCTAGTAATTTGCCAATTAATCTAGTGAAAAACATTTTTGGATTATGTGCACATTATTAGTTACTTTGTTCAGGTTAATTTGAACAAATGCTGCTGTAACCTTTTTATTTCCAGAAGGAAATAATGTTATGCACTTGTTTTATCATCATTATGATCCCTCAGGTTTAAGGACATAGCATCAGCATGACTGTTTAAGATTAAAGACAGATTCCTTCCACTGTGACCATTATAGGTCAAAGGCAATGCATCATCTCAAGTAGTGTGAATGGCACAGATGGGCAGGTACACTCTAATAAATGTTTTATGTATTTATTAATAGCTCTTTTCTGCTACTTTTTCTGACACTTAACTAAATAACAAACCCCACAGATGAGGATGAAGTATTAGTTTATATTGAAATACCAGTTTTTGCATGTTGGTTTGGTCCACTTTTTTTGTAAAAGATCCTTAAAGTTAGCTTAAACATATCTTTACAAAGCAATACTTGATCCTTGGAATGGTGTTGTTTGTCCATCAAGTCGATACAGACCACTCTAGTCATCAGTGAGTTGGAGGGGCTGGTTCTGTTCTGTGTGTGTGCAGGTGGCTGATAAGACCAATCCTTGCATGGAAAGTTCGGTTGCAAAAGGAACACGGAATGAGTGGGACATCTCCAGGAGGGTTGCTGGCTATACTGCTAGATTTACACAGCTTGGAGCCCTTGTGCAGATAGAAGCACTAAAAGACTCGATTGCTACCTGTTTGCTCCCATGAGTCTGGGTTTATGTTTAATGCTTTCAATGCAGCTTTCAAATTGTCTTTGAAGCGTTTCTTCTGACCTCCATGGGATTGCTGTCCTTGCTGGAACTCACCATAGAAGAGTCTCTTAGGCAGCCGGTGGTCTGGCATGCGTAAAACATTTACTGCCCAGCATAGCTGGGTTTGGATCAGGATGGTGTGAATGCTGGTGAGACCTGTCTGGCAAGTACCTCTGTGTCTGGGCCTTTATCCTGCCATTTGATGTTGATTATTTTCCTGAGGCTTGTGGTGTGAAAGTGGTTCGGCTTCCTGGCATGGCATTGATACACCGTCCACGTTTCACATGCATAGAGTTATGTGGGGAGTACAACTGCCAGGTACACCTATAGTTTGGTCGTGATGTTGATGCCTCTTCTATTCCAGACATTCACATACAATCTGCCAAATGTTGCGCTGGCTCTGGCAATGTGGAGGTTCACCTCGTCATCAATGATGACACTTTGTGAAAGTGTGCTGCCAAGGTAGGTGAAGTAGTTCACTACACTGAGTTTGTGGCTGTTGACGGTGATGTTGGGCTCAGCATAGGGCTTTCCCAAAATTGTTTGATGCAGTACTTCAGTCTTCTTAGTATTGATGGTGAGACCGAAGCTTGTTCAGGAACCGGAGAACTTGTCAACGCTGCATTGCAGGTCTGCTTCTGAGCCAGCAAATAAAAAACTCCCTGATGTTGTCTGTCATAACTCTTGGAATATGCAGTTAACTTATACAAATCTGCTGATTGGATACAGGAACTAATCCAATTTAATAGCTTCTTACATTTACCAAGGAAGACAACTGGAAATAATCATAGCTGCCTCCACAGAAAATGACACATACAAGTGTCTCCAGTTATGTTTAAAGTCAAGGCATGCTGACATGGAAGTTGCAATAGAGAATGACAAACAAGCTATCTTACTGGGCAATTGCTTACACTCACTACAGATGGTAACTCTTTGATCTGCAAGAGGGCACTTGTTCAAAACTGATTTTCTTTAGCTAAATATACCAAAGGTTGATGTGGAATAAAGTGGAGTCAAAAGGTACTTACTATCTTCATAGTTTTTCATAAGCTACATATGCAAAATGTTTATGTGAAACTATATTCCAAATGTTGATGTAGAACAAAGTAAATTAATGACCAGCATGAATCAAAGGCTACTAACTACCTTTATATTTTTTCCTAAGCTCAGCATGAACACCTTTTACAACTCCAGCTAATCTCAAATGCTCTGTGTGGGCATCTTCCTTTCCTTCTTCACTCATTCTGAAATATAAAATTTTCAGAGTAACCAATACATCAAGAACGGATGTCATCATTAATGCTGCTATTGATGTATGATTCATGTTAATGCTGCTATTGATCAGATGTATGGTTTATGTTAATGCTGCTATTGATGTATGGTTCATGTTAATGCTGCTATTGATATATGATTCATGTTAATGCTGCTATTGATGTATGGTTCATGTTAATGCTGCTTTTGATGTATGGTTCATGTTAATGCTGCTATTGATATATGATTCATGTTAATGCTGCTATTGATATATGGTTCATATTAATGCTGCTATTGATGTATGGTTTATGTTAATGCTGCTATTGATGTATGGTTTATGTTAATGCTGCTATTGATTTATGGTTCATGTTAATGCTGCTTTTGATGTATGGTTTATGTTAATGCTGCTATTGATATATGGTTCATGTTAATGCTGCTATTGATATATGGTTCATGTTAATGCTGCTATTGATGTATGGTTCATGTTAATGCTGCTATTGATATATGGTTCATATTAAATCTGCTATTGAGGTATGTTTCATATTAATTCTTCAAATAATATTCTACACTATTTTCTGAAATGATGGAGCAATTTAATGCTACCCATTGGCTATTAGTGTGAAAACTGTAATGCTCTCACAACTATAGACCTATCTGTGCAGATTAAAGTGAACCTATTAAATATTTTATAGAAATCTTTGCATACATTTTTCAAAACATAAAAAGAGCATTGTGTCACCCACAAATGTTAATCCTTCTACAATATGAATGAATGATATAAAAGTTATTTTATACCTTAAAGCAAACTGTAAACATTAAATTTACAGAGCTCTAGTCATGCTTCCAGGTACTCTTGTATCAGTTTTCAAAATGAGATCTATGGTTTGCTGTATGCTAGTGTTTAGAGAAACACTTGCATATCTATTAATACTTGATACATAACAATTACTAGATGGATGTACCAGATATAGTGAGGCTCATTTGCAGAAAGAACTTCTAGATCCTGATCAATGTGGTTTGAACGTGAACATTTCAGTTTTCCCAGTAATTGAAGATATGCTGTTATCACTTTCATACCTTGTGTGTGAGTGTGGAGAAATTTTTCAAAAGTAAAACCTGAAATTTAAAACATCCTGGTCTAAGAAAACCAGGAGATATCTGGGGTGTGGAGGTAATATCAGGGTGTGCAACAAGGCAACCTAAAGGTCACTGGAGACTGCCCAATAGATGGACAAAATGCATAAAAATTAAGGCAATCTCCATCTTGCAATGATCCACCGAGAAGAATATGGTCTAAAGAGAGAGACTGACTTTAATTCAAAACTTCCATCTTTCTCTGTAACCATGACGATTCAGGAATGGAATGACTGTTCAAAACTCTCTTGCCTCCTCCTTCAGTGGGGAAGGAATGTGGATAACTCCCTCCTTGGGGCTCTACTGCATCTACCTGTGTGCTGTGAACCTGAATGATAAGATGGAGGTCTAGTTTGACACTGCATATTAGACTGGGGCTGCACCTGTTTGAAAAACTTGATAGATGATCTCTGAAAGCAATTTGCATTGACAATTTTCCTGGCCAATTGTGATAGGCCAGGCGCAGTTGTGAAGGATTGATGCTGATTATCTTGCAACTCACAAAAATCCATGGAAGAGTTGAGGGTCTGCTGGAGTAGCCATTAGAAAATCTTTACTATGATTAAGACCACTGAGGAGCCCCATTTAATGTCGTACTGGATTTGCAGAAATTCTACCAATGCAACTGAAAGCATATTCTCTGGATGCTCTGGCTGCAGCCTTTAACATGCGTTCTAAAATATCTGGATAGAATGAGAATACTAAATTTAGTTGATAAAAGGGTCAGCATAAGACAATGGTGACAAGTAACTTTTTCCATGGCTTAAATTGCTTTGATGGGAAGGCATGCTTTGGCTCCAGCTGAAATATCCATTTTGGATGAACTATAGAGGTTTAGGCCATGTCTGGGAATGCACCCTGTATCTGGCCATAAAGACCAGGGTCTCAACTTTGAGGTAGAGTTCGATGCTGCCGAGTGACATTATGGCATGCTGAGTATCTCTGAGGGATTTTCTTGATTGTGGAGGAATGAGGAAGAAGCAAGATGTCTGGTGTGGTTGTGCCCCCAACTCCCAAGTTCTTTTCTAAAACAGAAACTTTTTGGACTGCGCACCAAAAAATGGTTTCATTTCAGGTGTAAGGACATTTCAGGCCGAAGGACAAGGTAACATGATGTTAGACTTTGTTTATTGCCAAAGGTCTAGACATAATCCTTCTCATCCAATTGATAGGAAGAAATGGTCCTGATTTGAGGCATCAGTGGTACTGCTCCTATGTCAAATTCATTGGAGTCAATGAAGCTGTAGAGAAGATCATCATCATTATTGTCTAGCATACTCCAAATTAGATAAGGCATGGGCATTACTATATCCCTGTTATGAAGGGGCATAAATCACTCTGTGCTATGAAAGTACTTTTCTGTGGTGAATAGGGGATAAAGTGCTATGATCTGTAATGGGGAGGTAAGATTACCATTCCCAAATTTCAGCAGTAGTCCAAAAGCATTCTATTTGTAAGTTTTGACAGCTGTCAGTAGTATAGCTACAAAGCTAACAGTTGAACAATAAAAAGACTTTATCCAGAAATACATTATTATCTTTAATGACAATGACAGCAATAATTATCAGTCTCTTTTACTAAAATGATAAGTATCTTTTCCTTAAACCAGTACCACTCAACCATTTTTTGAAAAAAAATTTCCTTTCCCTACTACAATTTTGCAGTCCAGAAACATTTTTTAATATTTTGGTTTAATGAATCAGCTGTTTTTAATGGTTAGTTCAACTTAGCCAAAAGCTAACTAATCGTCATTTCTGCAAAATGTGCATTTCCTCACTGTCTGACACTGGTTTATAGAATAAGGACATCAATTTATTTGTGTCTTTTTTTTGCCCATTTCTTGTGGGTCTTCCACTCAAAATGTCTATTTAGGTCACTTCTACCACCAGGTGCAACAGAAAAATGTATCAATACCTTTTTTCAATACATGCCTTTCTTCTTCACTCACCCCCCAATAAAAAAATGCAACAGATATTTGTTTTTTATATTATCCCATATATAAAAACAGAGCATGGATAATTAACCATTTCATATTAGATATATTAATATTTCTCTCAGCTGTATTCTACAGTTTTAGATTTAGTTCATTGCAATTAATGTCTATTTCCACCAAATCCAAAAATACAACCAGATGGAACTACTTTCATAACTAAGACTACATAGTTTCTATATTAAAACATAAATCTGTGTTCAGTCACACCTCTTTCTACATTAAACATGAATCTCTGTGTCATAGTCACACCTCTTTCTACATTAAACATGAATCTGTGTCACAGTCACACCTCTTTCTACATTAAACATGAATCTCTATGTCACAGTCACACCTCTTTCTACCTTAAACATGAATCTCTGTCACAATCACACCTTTTTCTACATTAAACATGAATTTTTGTGTCAGTCACACCACTTTCTACATTAAACATGAATCTCTGTGTCACAGTCACACCTCTTTCTACATTTAACATGAATCTGTGTTCAAAGTCTCACCTCTATCTACATTTAACATGAATCTGTGTCACAGTCACACCTCTTTCTATATTAAACATGAATCTCTGTGTAACAGTCACTCATCTTTCTACAATAAACATGAACCTGTGTCAGTCACACCTCTTTTCGTCAAAAACAGCATCATGCTGAAGAATTCTTGTTTTGCTGCATTAGCCGCTAATGGAAGAGCTTGGTTGTTGTTATAGGGTTTCACACCATTTTTCAGCACAAGATAGGCTATACATGGCAGCCAGTATTAATGGAGGATGAACCCTGGAAAACCTCGGGAAGAACCACCGACCCACGATAAGCTACTGGTAGGCTTTCTCACCTACCCACTGAACTCAAACTCACGCAGACAGAGGTGAGATGGCAGTGATCTGTAACAATCATCGCTTTAGACCACTTGACCACTCAGGGCCCCACAAGAGCTTAGTGTGTTTTTTTTCTTCCAGTTTCATGTGACAGTAGAGCACTCTCTCCCACTGCATGCTAATCAATATCCTTCTGGCATAATTTGTATTTGCAAAGCTCTGTGAAAAGATCTGATTATCCAAACTTTATAGTTTCTTCATCTAGCCACAGAACTGGGAATCGGCAGCCAGCATTTTGATTCAAATTTAAACAGGCTATATCTGAGCTTCAAACGACTGGAAGTTCAAAACGCATTACTGCACAGTGGCCAGTTGTGGAAATTTCTGATCCTGCACACATTTAGTGACATATTGGTTTTTTGTTTTTTTCCCTTTTCTTTTCTATTTATTTCGGTTTTAAGAAAATCAAGGCTTTTCAAGGTACCCAGGCAATATTTTGAAATTTCAAGGTGTTGAGGGACAAATTCATTTTTTAAGGCTTTTCAAGGTTCCTTACAGACTCTGTCACTACCTCAGTCGAGGATTAATGGACCAAAGACCCAAGGTAGAGGGCCCCACATCTTTCTGGATTCATTATGATAATAAGTAAGGTAAGGATATTAATTTGATCTTTTTTTCTATTCTTGGCCTCTTGGGTAGATTCCCAATCCTGCACAGAATAAGAGGGGATGGTAGAAGGGAGGATAGCAGTGAATTTGGTCTATACTTTAAGCCAGTAATGTAAGATCAATGTGTGATAATCAAAGAATACCTCATCCTCAACTGATTCTTCACTCTAAAGTGCTAATCCTTCCCTTCCAGCTGGTATGGAGTTAAGTGAGGTTGGGGTGGAGGGACAGACAGGTTATCCTTGAAATGTTAAGAGAGGTGCACATATTCTTCCCTGGAGGAACTAGCTGCCTAAGAGAAGGGAGCATCACATTATCATGGGCATGTTGTGCATGGTGCACCACCTCCCAACAGTCATGAATATGATTAATGCACTTACTCCGTACCAGGAGGGAGTTACAACATGCTGCCACTTTTGCCAGTTCTTTTTAACCCTCTAAGCTTGTTCAGTCACTGATTACATATATGTGTAAAAGGCGACATTTCAGCATGCAATATCGGTGACTTTGACTATACTGACATAAAAATTAAACCAAAAGCAGATTTACTTTGTTCCACATAGTATCGCTAATTTTATCCAATATGTACCTCAGTAAACTAAAAGTGCCGAATTTGTCTTAAATACTTCATGGACAACAAATTAGGTGCTGCTACATTTCATGACACTGACATGAAAATGTACTGAATTACAGAAAGGATAAAATTTGATATGCAATGTGAAATGAGGCAATCAACTAAGACTTTGTTGAGCGCCTAGACGCAACCTCTACAGCATATTGTAACGCATCGGCTTGTTCAAAGTAACACAAAAAAATAGTGAAGACAACAATTTTTATAAATTTTAACAAAAAAAATTTATTTTCCTAGAAAACATGGAGAAAAAGTACATATATTAAACAAGACTTACGATTTACGAAGGAGATTCAAAAATTTTGTTCTAAAGATATGAAAACACATAAGTCCTGTGAACAAACAGTTCTAAATTGACACAGTCTGAACTTTAGTTCCAGTCCAAAATGGCGGATGATGATGTCAGATGAAGGTTAACACAAAAATCCCAGTATTTTCACAGTGAAGCACAATTTGTATTGTTCAGTTCCAATTTAGAAAAATTTCAGATAATGTCTTTATCCAAACCAGTAGTGTTGTTCTCTAGGAAAAATAATTATTTAGAAAGTAGACGAAGTACAATTATCTCCACGAACAAAGTACATGTCATTATACATAAACACAGACAACTTCTTCCAGCACAAAAATACCTTTTTAAATGGTAATAGAAGCTATGTGACTCTCTAACATGTTGAAATCGGCTATGACTCAATTTTCTTGCAGACAACTAAAAGACATTAATATGTCATTTCATGCACATGTGCATGGAAGATGCATGCATTTTTACAATACATCTGGACATTCAGAAAGCCTGAACAAGTATCAGACAATCATTTACATAGCTACTTCTGAAAGTTTACTTGCGATGAATTTACTATTATACAAAGCTCATGCTTACATAAGTCACTAATGCGATTTAAGTAAACACGATGTTTCTAACAAAACATTAGACCCATGCTATCATAATCATAATAATAATAACTAAATTTAATGATATAAAAATGAAATAAAAAAGATTTATACAGAATTCATTCCTTAACACACATAATTCAACTTAAGGGTTGTAACAATATGGTATGGAGATTAGTGCCAAAAAAAAAAAACCTGATGACAAACAATACCAATGGCATCCATCAGAAATAAAGGCAGTGGACAGAAGCTGGAATGAATCACAAGCTTTAAGTACTTGTGATCAATTATCACAGATGAGGGCTCCAAACCAGCATTATTTTGCAGCATTGTCCAGACAACATCAGCAATAACAAGGTTAAAACCAATATGGAATGATACCAACATTGCTTTTGGTTACAAAATAAGGCTGATGAACTCGATTGTCATATCCATCTTTCTGTATGCTTGTGAAACATGGACGCTCATATCAGATCAACAAAGGATTCAAACCTTTGTAATTTGATGCTACCACAAGGTCTTGGGCATCTCATACATTGACCATGTAACCAACGAAGTACACAACAGGATCCAATGAGCCATCAGTTTAGCCTATGACGACCTCTTGACCACTGTAAAAAAAAGCGCAAAATGAAGTGATACGGTCATGTCTAAAGATCATCTGGACTGGGAAAAATAATCTGGCAAAGCAGAGTGCAAGAATGCAGAAGAAGAGGCAGACAGAAAAAGAGATGAGACGACAACATTAAGAAGTGGACAGTCATGTGATTTGGCGATTCCAAAAGGGCAGGAAAGAACAGGGAAAGATGGAGAGAATTGGTTGTAAAATCAACTGATGTGCCCCAACGATCTCTTGGGTTAAGGGATTGATGTAGTCTTACAATGTAAGACATAGCACATGTTGTTTATGTTTTAGTGCCATCACCCAACTAAACAAAAAATATCTGGGTGATGGGGTTAACGTTGCAGGACTAGGGATTAAACCCCTGTGGATTGATGATAATGTAAAATGAACTATTTGAGGTAAAGTAATGCCATTTCAGAATTAAAGAAAAAGGAAAATAGAAAGCTATTTACATTCTGACAATGCTAAATATCAGTGATTTCTGAAGAAACTAAAACTGCCTGACATTCCACATCAGCTTGCCAATGAAACACTGAAAACTACTAGCTTCTCTGTTGAATTATTTGTCCTCAAAACGGAAGTAGGAAGAAGAATAAAATATTGTCCGGGCCTCGATTGGTTTTACATTTACAGATGATTATATTTGTTCACCCGTCTATAAATATTATAAGCCGAATACATCCAATTGTGTAGGCATTTAATATTTTCGTCTGCTAGCCACGTGCTTCCCTATACCAGGTTTACGGGAAGATGACCAAAAATTATATAGGAATAACAAGATTTGTTTGTGCCATTTAAGTTTTACATAGAAGAGTACATGGGATGTATGAAGATTTCGTCGATGTCAAAAACATTTTTTTTTCAAACTTAAAAGCTTGTTGCAATAATTCATATGCTTTTAATTAATAATAAACGCGTAATTAGACGGTTTATCAAATCAAAATATTAATAACAAAATCAAAACTAAATACTTTTCTTAAGATACATAAAAAATACAGTTACGGATGTGTATGTTTTTTTTTAAAAAATTAGGTTTAATTCCATGCACATTTTATCCATAATTGCAATTTTTTTTAAGTCTCATGAATTTTGTTTTCATATTCCAAACCGTTCCATTAAAAACACCCATAAAAGTGTGTATCTGCTTTTAATATTGTAGGTGAACCATCTATACCTTAAAAATAAGCACGGCGGAAATAGCAAATGGTTTAGATTAAGCTCCATTGGTCCAAGTGGATTCAACTGTTTGCCATTGTTTGTTATTTCTGTTTACACAGCAGGTGCGTGTGACGTCATGCCACACCGCGTTGCCCTCATTCAACAACAATATACCATGTTCGACCAAAAATAGTTCCGTAAAATTCATGGCCTAAACAAAGCTAGGCAATATAACATCCACAAATAACATAATCACCATATATAAGGAAATCATATTTTAATAGCTATATAGTAGAATAAAGTCTGACTGGGATAAATCAAATGATATCACTCTGCGTATGGATATGTTTTTATTTACAGCTGTTATCTGGCAGCTAAGTGTTGTCTTTCATGCCTGCTAATTTGGACGACTAGAGCATTTTTAGAAAGCTTATGTGGCAGGGAATCTTGCTCGGACAACTGAGGTAAAATATTCATTTTTATTGACAATTTTATTTTATAGTATTATATTCCACTTTTTACTGTTGTCATTGTCTTGGATATTTTCATAATATTGGTAATGCTGTTTCATTCGAATGTTTAGTATAAACAATTTGCATATGTAATGAGGTGTTATGTTTAGAGAAATCGTACATGTAGAAAGAGGTGGCCTGTCAGCATGCGATGCTAAATGCTTGAAACAAAATTGCACATTTTTTTTATTAGTGACAATTCGGTAAGTTGATATCGCATCCTTACCTAGTTGCAAATTTTTATTGTTAAGTTAATTGGGTTAAACCGGTAATGGGAGAATACCGTAAAGAAAATGTAGGTTAGTAACATCATGAAATGGACCTTTCTCGTTCTTATCGCAGATATGTCATTGAGAGCTCTGTTTTCTAGAGCAAACACAAAGTTGACTAGCACGTCTTTGCAATCATACAGTGTCAACAGACAATATGACTGAATATGAAGTGTAACTAATTGCCGGTGGATGTCAAAACTCGACTGATGTCAAACGTGTACCGACTATTCCGACTTTGTAAACAAAGAAGGAATCTTTATTCACTTGAGTTCATATACACGTAAAGCTGTTATTATTTAAAAAGAAGTTTTTAATAACTCGGCTGTTGCATAAAACGCTTAATTTTCCTATGAGATCCCCTTAGGCCCTGAACTCGGCAGAAGCAGGGTGAACTGTCTCTGACAGATGGAGCCTTTGTTTATTTATTTGCAAGAGCTCTGGCAAAGAACCAGCATAAAACGCCCCCCCCCCCTCCGCAAACAGTTGGTAGAAATCTGTTTTTCATAAAAGCTGTGCAACAATATTTTGAGTGATATTCCCTCCTCCCCCAGAAAGTTTTATCCAGTTCTTAAGCTGACATTGTTTACTTGGTGGTGATTGAATTATTTCCCTCAGTAGTAACAGATGTATAAAAAAGTCACGTTTTTGTCTTTTGTATGATAGACTGCCATTCATGATGCAAAATGATGGAGGAAATGAAAATAAATCAGTGCATATTGACATTATGTTTTGGAATATCATTTGATAACATTTAAAACAGAAATTAGTATAGCATATTTCCCCCCAAAATTTACAAGATTAACTAACTGATCTTAATTTGGACATAACCAATTTGACATTTTTTATATATCATTTAAGGCAAACCAACACTATTTAGGAAATCACAGTTTTAAACAAAATGGTTGTTTAAATATGAATAAGTTAATTTCCTTAATATTCATGACAGATAGGCACTATTCAATGTACTTGCTGTTTCATGTTGTATTTTGGTATGAATGATGGTGAGCATCTTCATACCCTATATAAATGCCTGTAATTTGGGAAAAGTGTCTTATGACAGGTAACTTGATCCTATTACAATTGCAATTATTCCTGTTTGAGGAATAGAGTCTTGTTATAATTTGCCTGCAGATTGTACTCACAAAGAAATGTTCACTATATCCACAGGTGTCTGCAGTTTTATCAATAAAGCATGACAAAATTTCTGACAACATGAAATCACTTAACTGTAATTTCTGACAACAAGAAATCACCTTAACCATAAATAATACTGTTAAGGTGGTTTAATATTGTCAGAAATTTTATCCACTTTATTGATAAAACTACAGACTCCTGTGCTATATCTATCCCTGACCTAGTTATCAGTTAAGCAATTCATTTTGAGGTCTTGGTATATATTTTAAGTGTGCAGTTTTGAATGAAAATTTGGTTGTATTTTTTTTTTAATTTTAAGAATTCAAATTTTATGAACATATAAAATAGCATGTGGGATGTTTTGTTATTTGTGATACATACATCAATTAGCACAAGTGTGTTATCACTGCTCCTACTAAACTACTTGGAGGAAACCTTTCACACATTCATCTTAGGGTTTAGTTATTTCTATATAAAAATGCTGCAGGCCACCACAGTGAAATCTTGTTATTGTTACACATCATGAATAGATGGCCATATTAACATGGGGAATATTCTTATGATGTCTTATGATCCTAAATGACATCCAGTATGGAAGCTATGTTATAGAAGATGTTGTTATCACTTGTGCATATTAACTGAGGTTTTCATTGAAAGACTTTTAATCGTGTATAATTGGTTTAAAACTAAATAGTGCTTTCCAATGGCTGACAGTGTGACCATCCTGAAGCTACTTCTCCTGCATGTGTCATATTAACATGGGATATAAACATACACTTTTCTGATGCCTAGATAATGGTGCCAATCTGATCTTCAGTTAACCACTAAATTGGCTTATCTTAAAAATCTTGTTAATTCTACTCTTTGTGTCTTCTCCAGGTCTTAAATTTTTTTTTTATCTCTTCTCCTCCTCAAATAGATAGCTGTATTAAGATGGGGTCATCACTAATAGATTTCTCATGATACCTGGATGGTCCTAAATGAAAATGGTGCCTGTCCATTATAGCTATTTTCATGGTCTTTGTTATGCATAATTAATTTGTATGCCTGTAGTTTAATTTTTTTTTATATTTCATTACATGTTATTATAATGTAACATGGTTTACTGGTCTTGATTTTGTCCAAAATTGAGTTCATTTCTGCTTGACCTGACTACTTTTTAAAAAATATTTATTTCATTTATGTAAACAACTAATAAGAGCTTAATTATTCTCTTTGTGTATGAGCCTTTTAAGCAATTAATATTCTGGTAAACAAAGAAAAGAGTGAACATGTTGATCAGGGTAAGGCTTAGTGTTCAAATTTGAACAGATTGATTTTGATTGGATGCAGTGGCTTGCTGTCTCATCCAGTGAAATTCACAGACCCAAAGCACAGAAATATCTGCTTGATATGCCAAGATGTAGATAGGGTTATCCTAATCTGGCTATAGATGGCCCAAGTGTGATAGATCTTCAACATAATGAAATTTGACACACACTGATATAGGGTCATGACCTTTTGATTAACAATTCAAATTCCAACTTCCATATTTATGAAAGTGAAAGATGCTCTTAAGAACATATCATTCTAAAGAAATACTTTTTTTGTGATATGTTATCACTAGAAATGAATGACCCAAAACAATAAGAGATCTGCAGAATCTTTTTGCTTGCATATGTTATATATAGTTATTTTGTTTACTCAACTTTGTCCATAACTGTAAGTTGTAAGCAACAACTTTACATAGCAAGCATTAAAAATTCAGTTTCAGTTACAGTTTGATTTTTCATATGAAAATCTTCACATTCAGTTACATTGTAGGTCAAATGAAAATATTTATGAATGCGGGTTTGTTGAACAAATAATTTGTTCATATTTTAGATGAGTCTGTCCAATATAATTTGAGAAGAATTATACATACTACTTTGGATTTTTGTGAATTCATTCAAAGACATTCTGGATTGCATCATTATCTTAGATCAGGACATTCAAGACTACTGGAATTTATTCAGAACATTGTATATTTTTGGACTTGTGTTAATAAATTTTGAATTATTTAGCAGCTGTGTGCGTTTCATATCTCAGTTAAGTGAAAATAGTTATACTTACAGACTCGGACAGTGTCATATTTGCTACAGGACTGTTGAGATTTGCTAACTTAAGAATGAAGTCAGAATTACTATGAATCATTCATAAGGGTCTGCTAGTCAGACCAATTACTATTCAGTATTTATAGAACTTGCCATAGTGGTAACTCACTTTGTGGTGACTTTGACAGCTGTCTGTACATCCACAACCAAAAAAGGTTGGTGTTAAGGTTTATTTACACTGAACTTAATATGAAAATATATCCTCCAGGAAATGGCATCTCATGTTCTTTTTATGCATCATGGCAGGATATACCTGACATTACATTTTGGAGGGCAAGATAGAAATTTATGACATCTAGAAATGTGGCATCTCTATAACTGACAATTGTGAAATTTGTATGAAATGTGTACTGGAGACTCATTTGTCTTTGTTTTTACTTTTTATCATCTCTTCACACATATTTTTAATTTTGCATTAAAAATGGCAGAGTAATGGACCAAGCTTTTCCTTTTTGACATAAATAACTTTATTTTCTCTACTGATTCAGATGTTTACCTTGTGTACAAATAATACTTTTTTGCAAATATCCCAAATGAGTAACTGTTTATTTTCTCTACTGGACAACACTTTTACATATTTTTGTTTATTTTACATACACATTACTGATTCAGTTTAGTTTTACTACTTGGCCAGGCTTTTACCTTTATAAATATTTGCATGAGCATTAGTTATATTCCCCAGCTGTACTTTTCTAAAAGTTGCACACTAGTAACTTTGTACTTTTCTAAAATTACATGTAGTTGCACACTAATAACTTTTTTTTTAATTTCTATTTGCTGTGAATTTTTTAAAAATAATTGCAATGAGACCCTAATATTTTTTTAACTTGCCCAGACTTCTGCTTTCTTTAACAAAGTTGCACAAGACTCAGTTTTTTTTTTCTTCAGCTTGACCCTATATTTTTTACTTTCCCACCAGGAATATGTCTTTTCTATGTCATTGCACCATATTGTTTTATGTTATGAGTCCTGTTTTGCATAGGTAAAACTGAATGAAGATTTCAGGTTATTTTTATATTTCATGAGAATTAAAATGAAGGAAGTTTATTTGGACATGGCAGATCAATCTGATCATCAAAGACTTACAATAAGTTTAAAGGAAAGTGTTTCCCTTAACATGAATAAGCACCTCGGCAGTAGATGGGATAAGTAATCTCAGCCTATCTTGTCCCTGAAATATTACCTGAGAGGTCTTAATATAAGCTAGAACTATTTGTGTGTGTACACAAATATAAAGGGACTCCTGTATGATGTATTATATTGCTTCACTAAATCCCATATTCCCTAACCAGTCTAGATAACCCTGATATCTGATTCCTATTTTCTTTTCTGTAAATATTTACTTCAGGGTGGATGTGTCCAGTACAAAGGGTTTTCAGGCAGATTTTTGTCAATTTGCTGGGTGCTTTCAAGCAAATGTTCTATCCTTAATTGGTATTTGTTTACTACAAGTATGATGTGGCTGCTTGACAAATACTTTTTCAGTTGATATTTACAATTCATGGATGACAGCTAAGATTTTAGAGTCTAAATAAATATTTATGACACACTCTACATTCTACACTGCTATTATCTTTATCTTTTTAATAGCCTTCGCACATAAAGTAAATAAATTCTTTGAAAGGAAATGAAACTTCAGAAAAAAGGCTCTTTGTTGTGTTTATGCTGTTTCCAGGTGCAGCAGGTTTATTATTTACTTTTGGATAAATATTTAAGTACATATCTTGCAGAATTTCAATCTTTTGACCAGCTTATGATTCATTTTAAATATTTTTATATTTGTAAATTTAATATGCAATTTAACCTTCCTGTGATGACCTCTGAATTTAGACACCAGTTTTCAGTAATGACTCTTTATTTATATATGTAATGTAACATTTCAGGTCCTAATTCAGAATTGCATCCAGTTTTGAGACTCAGTCACAAGGTTTTTCTGGGTATGAAATTTCGTTATGCAAATTTTGTGCATGATTAAATCTGTATGTAGCAGTCCATTCATTGAAATCATTTTTTATGTAGTGACATTAAAGACAAGCAAGTTAAAGGTAATTGGTATAGCTCTAGATAAATTCAAGGATGAGTGCTTAAAACCAAATGCATGCTGGGAAGGTCTTCAAGGAGTGTCAAAAGAGTTACATTGAATAGCCAGAAAGTCACCAAACAGCCATCCATTGTGCTGTATATGATTTTCTTTAAGTACAGTGCACCAATCTTCCACTGTACTATATATGATTGTCTTAGAGTACATGTATATATAATTGTCATACAGTACAGGACACCAAATAAACTTCTACAACAGTGCAGCACACCAGCCTTTCATTGTACTATATAAAATTGTCTTACAGTATAGCACATCAGTCTTCCATTGTACTGTGTATGATTGTTTTACCATAAAGTGCACCAAAGTCTTCAACTGTACTCAATACTATTGTCTTACTGTACAACTGTACTTTATATAATTGTCTTACAGTACAACACATCAGTCTTCCATTATACTCTATATGATTGTTTTGCCATAAAGTGCACCAGTGATTGTCTTACTGTACAGGGTTCCAGCAGTCTTCCATTTTACTGGATTCAGAGTTCCGCCGAGTCAAATCAAAGACTTTAAAAAATGGTACTTGCAACTGCCTTCCTTGGCAATAATAGCCTCAAGAGGTTAGTGTTAGGACTGGTCGGCCTGGTGTTGGAATAATGCACCAAACAGTTTTCCACTGTACTGTGTATGATTGTCCAACTGTACAGAGCACCATCAGTCTTCCATTGTACTATATACAGTTGTCCTACTGTACAGGGATCCATCAGTCTTTCATTGTACTATATATGATTGTCTTACTGTACAGGGCACCATGGTCTTCCATTGTTCTATATACAGTTGTCTTACTTTACAGGGCACTGTCAGTCTTCCATAGTACTATATATGATTGTCTTACAGTGCAGAACTCCATACAGGCTTGGGTTTTTACTACAGTTATTTCAGACAAATTGTTTACAAGGTAATGCTATTTTATGCAAGGAAAGATAAGACCAGTCAGCTGTAACCCTTGTTAGTCTTCAGGTGAACCAGTCAAACATCACTGTCATACACCAAAGCTGAATCCCAGAGTTTTAATTGGCCCTAATTCTATTTTTTTCATCTGGGTCAGATCTAGAATTGAAGATTTAGGGGGCAAATTTCCACCTTGATGTGAGAAAATGGGGTAAGTTTTGGAATGTCAATGACATCATGAATAATGTTATGACTGGGTTTTAATATATGTATCAGAAAGAAGTGAAACCACCAATTTAAGTTAAATGAAAAAGTTATTTATTCCTTTATGAAGTATAATTCATTTAATTTTGTATCAGAACCATATCAACTTGCCAATCAAACCTAAAACACTATTATTCAAAATTTCCTTTTCAATAAATGCTGAATTAAATACTCTTTATTCCTTAAATCTTATATAATTCTAAGTGTCCTAAGATAAGTCCAAAAGTATAGAATGTTTCAAATTAATTCCAATATGAGATATGGGAAAGACAGCATGAACTTTATCACATTGTTGAAAACTCCTTTCCTGTGTATTTTTGTTATACATTAATTTCATTTTGATTGAGTAGATTGAAGATTATTCCTTTCTACTTCACAAGCCTTTGACAACTTTTATTTGAAACCAACACATAATCAAGAAAATTAATCTTTGAATCTTCATTTAAAAGAAATTTTTCTTTTAATAACATAAATGGTCCAAAAACCAGTGCAAAAGAGCAGAGACCCAGTGATTTTTGAAATTGTTTTCATAACAGCTTATAACAGCAAATCAATACCCTCATCTCAGTTCTTTCCTGCATTAAAGAACTACTTTTTTCCTTTGAACAGCACATCTAGACCATTAAAGATTTCTCAAAGGTACAACATTAAAATCAATACTAATAACTATGACAGAAGTTAAAATTTTTAAAGATAATTTATAATATCAGATCTTGGACATGCCCCAATTTCTGTTATAACTAGGTCTTAAAACATGTAACAGAAAAGTGAATGCAACAATTTAAGTAAAATTCAAGAGACATTAACAGTGTCATGAATTAAAGCCAAATATTTATACAAGTCCGATCACAAATCCAGTTATAAAGAAAGTTTTAAATTGAAGCTCCAAATTAATTCCTATAGTTCTGAATATTCTGATGAACCACAATAATACAATCCAAAATGTCTTCAATGAATTTACAATAATCCAAAATGGTGAATTAGTCTTATTGTCATTGAGCTTTTTAGGAATTCCAATGAATAATTTAAATAAATAATTCATCTAAAATTATGACAAACTGAACTAAAACAGGAATGAATTGTATATGTATCAAATCCATATTTATACACACTTTCATTTGACCTGTAATGTAATAGCATATGAAGATCTCCAATGGAAAAACTTAGTCCAACTGTAAAAATGATTGACATTGAATAGTGATCTTACATCTTACAATCATGGACAGAAGTTAACAATGTAAACATGTTGTGTACAACAACCATGAAGAAATATTAGGCATATATAAATTAAATATACATAACAATAAATATATATCAGTTAGCAAGAATCTCACATTCATGTCTTAAACTCTGCTTTCTTAATACTTTGATAAGTTGTGTAGATAAGTTTTACTTTAACTGTAAATATCACTAGCACATTGTCAGTGAATATCAGTGCAGTGTCATGTATGTACTGAAATTCTTCCATTGATACAAATTTAATGCTGGGTAAATTAATTTTAAGAATATGAACCAGGTCTTATTTCAGAAAACTTTTTTATGTTGAAGCTCCACCACATAACAAATGTTCAAGTTTTCATGATAAATGGTTATTTTAGGTCTAGAGGTTATTGGATGGTTTGTTGTATGCCATCATTCATCAGCCATCACTCCATCCATTAACAGGAGATTATTATTGCAATGTCTCCTAAACTACTTGGAAGATTGCCATGAATCATAACACAAACACACATTCCTCCCAAGGTCTTGTTGTTTCTAAAATGAACACAGGGCCCTCATGACATACAACTTGTCAGTGGTACAGACAATCCTGAACATCTTGTTATTGCTATAAGACTTTCTGTGATGTCTGGTCCTAAATGAAATTGGTGCTGGACTGATGTGCCATCTGGGGTTTTTGCCTTAAGACTTCTTAAAATGTCTAGCAGGTTTTCTATGATTTGATCACAAATATTGCCAGTATCAGGTCAGCTTAATAATCATTTTATTCCTTTCAGACAAATGTTCATATTGACATGTAATTACTGCAAGACCTCTTTTTTGTTCCAACAGCAAAAAAAAATTGTGCAGATTTGACATTCAATGTAGCTGCCATAGCAGCCATCTTTTAAATTGTTGTCACTACTCCTTTCTAAACAGAAAGTGATATTGACATGGTGTTTTCAAACAGAAAGTGATATTGAAATGGTGTTTTCACCATGTGTTTTATAAACAGAATGTCATATTGACATGGTGTTTTCAGCATGTTTTATTAACAGAAAGTCATATTGACATGGTGTTTTCACCATGTGTTTTATAAACAGAAAGTCATATTAACATGGTGTTTTTAGCATGTTTTATTAATAGAAAGTCATATTGACATGGTGTTTTCACATTGTGTTTTATAAACAGAAAGTGATATTAACATGGTGTTTTCAGCATGTTTTATTAACAGAAAGTCATATTGACATGGTGTTTTCACCATGTGTTTTATAAACAGAATGTCATATTGAAATGGTGTTTTCACCAAGTGTTTTCTAAACAGAAAGTCATATTGACATCGTGATTTTACTATTTGTTTTATAAACAGAAAGTGATATTGACATGGTAATTTTACCATGTGTTTTATAAACAGAAAGTGATATTGACGTGGTGTTTTCACCATGTGTTTTATAAACAGAAAGTGATATTGACGTGGTGTTTTCACAATGTGTTTTATAAACAGAAAGTAATATTGACATGGTGTTGTCACCATGTGTTTTATAATCAGAAAGTCATATTGACAGTGTTTTCACCATGTGTTTTATAAGCAGAGTCATATTGACACTCTTTTTACCCATTGTCTTATAAACAAAGTCATATTGACACTATTTTCACCATTTTTTATAAACAGAAAGTGATATTGACATGGTGTTTTCACCATGTGTTTTATAAACAGAAAGTGATATTGACATGGTGTTTTCACAATGTGTTTTATAAACAGAAAGTGATATTGACATGGTGTTTTCACTTAAAGATTTCAGTTGATATCTGGTCAATCTTTAAAGAAAATATGATGTGACTTCAATATGGCCACCATGTTGAAAATCTTGTCATGTTCATCCTAGATGGACGGTCAAATTAACAATGAGTTATCACCAAAAGACCACTTATGATTTGCTGTGATCCCAGTGTGACATTCAACATATGTGGCATCCTGAAAATCACGGAATAGATGGTCATATTGACCTTTCACCCAAGACCTATGCAGAGGTCTTACATTTGGTTGATCATTAATAAAAATGTTGCATAATGGTGGTGTAGCTACTGGTTTGTAAATCTTGTTATAGCTCAAGAATGTCAGAGATTTATTTCAGTATTATGCAGTTTAATTGTGGTTTTGGATTCCTGGAATTGTTTTCAACCACTAGATTGTCAGACTATTTGAGGAACTCTTGTTAAAACTGGATGATATGGAAGCAGAGACAATAAACCCTTACGAAGGGACAGAGAGACAGCATGGGGAGCTCTTGTTGTATACATTAGGGAGTTGGTGTAAGAATTTGTGTAACATTTTCTTGTGTAATCAAAACCAGGACTAAATCAGCTCAATACGTTCTTCATATTACAGTCATATCCCAATATGAAAATTGGTGGGAAATATTGTGCAAGATATTTAGGCCCAAAATGATGTACAAAAGTGTCTGTGTAATTGTAGCAATGCTTGTGTTTTTAACACTAGTGATGACAGATATATCTTTGGGCAATCATGTGTTGACAGGTCATTGTGATGGAACTTTGGGTTAGGTTAGGTCCACCTGACTGATGATAAACCAGGCAGTTCACCTGTGCAGAGGTCTTCTTATTCTCCTTACATCTTACTACATATATTATTTTGAAAGTAGTTTGCTTGACCAAACAACAAATTAGTCGCATAGGCATAATACAGTTTGCTTGACCAAACAACAAATTAGTCGCATAGGCATAATACAACTTGCTTCATATCCAGCTATATATTTTCTATCATATTCCATGAAAAACAATGGAAAATGCTGGAACATTCTAGCATGGAAAATGCTTGAGTATTTGGACTAATATTCCAGCCTCTGGTCAGGATAGGCTGGAAAATCTTGGACAAATACTAGTATGGAAAATGCTGGATAATTCTAGCATGGAAATTGCTGGAGTATTTGGACTAATATTCCAGCCTCTGGTCAGGGTAGGCTGGAAAACCCTGGACAAATCTGGAAAACTCTGGACAATTTTAGCATGGAAAATGCTGGAATATTTTGACTAATATTCCAGGCTTTGTCCAAGGCAGGCTGGAAAACCCTAGATAATTCTAGCATGGCAAACCCAGGACAATACCAAAATTTAGCTGAAAACCCCTGAATTTCATGAAACAAGAGATTTTAAAAGCAATGTTGTGGCAAGCTTGTTTTGTAATTCTATACAATGTTACATACTTCCATTTTTCTAGCTCTTGATGTGCGAAAAGTATGTAATATCAAATATTAAAATGAAAATGTTAATAAATGGTGAACTTCAATTAGAATGAGATCTTACTGTCACAATAACAGAAAAGAATGAAGTCATAAAATGATTTAATAATATTTAATAAATAAAAATAAGAGCATATGAATGGGATCTGTGTGAGCAAACTCTTTATTATACTTCTGTTATGTATTCTTTGGAAATGTTATACGAATTTACTTCCATGTAGAAATCTATTTAGGGGATGATAGTGTCAAATAGGTTCCCTCTGATCTGTTACAGTGATAAACTATTAGGTGAAAACAGGAATGTCAATTAAAATTACTCTGAATTACTTCTGCTAAACAACATCCTCAGAATTAAATTCTGCATCCTCAGCTACTGGTGTGATTCAGGTATCATCCACTGAATTGGATTTCAACATGCACTTAAATGTATAGGGTATAGTGGGAAAAATAGACCAAATTAAGTTAATGTTATCTTCCAAGGAAAATAATATAGCTGTTTTAGGACTCACTGAAACCAAACTAAATGCTAACCACTATGATGATCTATTTCATTGTCAAGGCTACAATAAACCATTACGCAGGGACAGAGAGCAGGGACAGAGAGACGGCAGGGGGAGCTCTTGTTGTATACATTAGGGAAGAGGTAAATGCAGAAAGTCGACTTGACTTGGAGTCACAAGAAATTGAGAGTATTTGGGTCGAAATTTATCAAAATAATGCAAAATCGTTTTCTAGTTGGTTTCATTTATAGGCCACCTTCCTCCAAAGCAATTTGGAATGATAACTTTTTGAAACAAATTGAAAATGTTCTTGCACAGGATAAAGAAACATATATACTTGGTGATATAAATAAGGACCTTCTCAATACTCAAATAAGGAAGAACTGGACAGAATTTATTGAATCATTAGGTCTAGTACAGATAGTAAATGACCCCACTAGGGTAACAGAAACATCAAGCACTCTTATTGATCACATTTATACCAACCTACCAGACAATGTAACTTGTGTTAACATACCAAAAGTTGGTCTTAGTGACCACTATCCTACTTTTTTGACAAGGAAGGTTAAATGCAAGAGAAATAAGAAAAATACACACAAAACTATTACAGATCATTCAAAAGTTTTATTGAAGAACAATTTCTCAAAGACCTATATAAAACTCCATGGAAGATGATCCAAAATTTGGATGACATAGATAAAGCTCTGAGGGTGTGGACTGACTTATTTATGGATGCAGTCTCTAAGCATGCACCAGTGAAAGTACATGGAGTAAAGAATGAAATCCAACCTAATTGGCTTACAACTGAAATCCTTGATGCTTTGAAAACAAGAGACCAATTTAAGGCTATGGGAAACCATGCACAATATAAAGTATGGAGAAATAAAATAACAAATATGATCAAAAAAGCTAAACAAAATTATTATCAATCATTGCTTGAAAACAAAAAGAGTGATAAAAACTGCATTTGGAAAGTCTTGAATGAACTCACTGGAGGAACACACAAAGATCAGATAAATAAAATCCACTCACTTCTGGTAAATGACACCATAGTCACTGATGACAATGACATTGCAAATGTTTTCAATGATTTTTTCACCAACATTACCACAAAGTTAAAAGAAGCAGTGATTAAAAACAACTTTAATGTACTGAAAAAGTTCTGCAGCAGCAAAATCTCTAAGGAGGTATGTTTCTTCATTCCACAAGTCTCAAAAAACTTTGTTAAGAAATATCTCAGTGAACTTGATACTAAGAAAGCTACAGGACTTGATCAGATTGGTCCACACTCATTAAATCTTCTGCCTCTGCTATTGTAGATAGCTTAACATTCATAATCAATTTAAGTATTGCATCCTCATTTGTTCCCAAAATATGGAAAACTGCAAAAGTAACTCCTATTCACAAATCTGGTCCTAAGGATGATGCTGATAACTACCTGCCAATCTCAATACTACCAAACTTGTCAAAATTGATTGAAAAGCATGTCCATGATTCATTCATGTCATATTTAACCAAACACTTTCTGTTATACCCTAATCAATCAGGCTTTCCACAGGAGACTGCCTTGATCTCCCTAACTGATAAATGGCTTCTAGCACTTGATCAAGGTAGAATAATAGGTTCTGTATTTGTAGATTTCAGGAAAGCTTTTGACATGGTAGATCATGAAATCCTTTTGAAGAAACTGAAAATCTACCAATGTGATGAAAGCACAGTTAGATGGTTTACTTCATACTTAAGTGAGAGAACACAACATGTTTATATTAATAATGTTCTGTCTGAACCTGAAACAATTAGATGAGGAGTACCACAAGGCTCAATTCTGGGTCCATTACTGTTTATTTTAATTATTAATGACCTACCACTTGTACTAAAGGACTTAGTATCATCTACAGATCTCTATACAGATGACACAACATTGTCAGACATCCAAAACACAAAACAAGAACTTGAAATTTTTTTACAGAATGCCCTAAACAAACTAGAATACTGGTGCACATGCAATATCATGGTGCTTAATACTGGTAAAACTAAAATATTACTTATCTCAACACCAAAAAAAGAACAAAACTTGATAGGATGAACTATGTCTGACATGAAAGGATAAAAGGTTGCAAATGATCTGTCACTAAAGTCTACTTGGTGTTTTGGTAGATAATAACCTATCATGGACTGAACATATCAAACATATCAGTAAAAAAGTCATTTAAGTTTATGGCTTCTCAGTAGGATAAGACACTTTCTGGAAAAGCACAGAAAACAATTTTATAACAGTTACATACAACCCTATTTAGACTCCTATAATACAGTATGGGGTAATTCAAATGATAAAAACTTAGCAAAGCTGGCACATCTTCAAAAAAGAGCTTTTGAGTTAATATCAATCCAGAAAGAAAGCAAGGAAAATTTAGCTGGTAAGTTAAAAATACTACCTATTAAAGACTGAATCTGTTTAAGAAAAGCCAAATTAATGTACATGATTGCCAATAATAGTGCTCCTGAATATTTACAATCACTATTCAAGTATAGGCTACCTGGAAATACTCCCCACCTTCGATCAGTGTCTACCAAACATTACAAAATTCCCAAACCAAATAAGGAATTATTTATAAAAAGTTTCCAATACTCTGGAACTTTGCTATGGAATAATATTCCAGTTGAGATTAGAAATGCCCACTCTATTTCCTCTTTCCAAACCCAGTATATAGAATGGCTTCAGAGATGCAGCAAAAATAAATAAATTCCTTTGAATGAGGGCCTCAAGGTAGATTAGTTCTTAGCTAATTGAGTTACCCTCTTTAAATAAAGTCATAATAATAATAAAAATGAGTGAATAAAATGAGTATTTACCTCATTGGCAAAAGCATTTTCATTCTTTATTCCAAAATCACTTATGAAGTCCAGGAACCATCAGCAAGTGTTATTCAAGATCATCCTTTAATGAGCCCTAAATTTTAGTTTTACTATTCATTTTGAAAGGTCTGAGACACATGTCAAATGAAGTACACCTGAGAGTATTGAACAAAAATCTAATAAACCTGAGTATGTACCAAAGACATTTTGAAATAATATAATGGTCATCTTCTTTGAGGCTGAAAAGTATTAAATGTAATAACCAACTGAACAATTGTTGATTTGATATGCAAGAGGAAAAATACCCTAAGAATAATGGAAATGAGATTCTCAAGTGTGTATTTAACTTCATAATCTCATAACCCTATTATAGCACAGCATCAGTTTGGCAAGTGTAGCAATAAATAATAATGATCTGCAGCGCCATCTCAATTATTGAGTGAAGCAACATTACAAAGTCATATTTTGACATTAAAACTGTAAAAATGAAATAGCACGATACTTAGTACCCAAACTAAAGTCATGTAAGCTGGCAAAATATGACACAATATTGAGGTTACTCATAGATATTAGAACTCCGTGATTCATATTATCTCTCTCTGATTATAGGATCAGTTACTGTACATATATTGGTTCAGCAGGCAATGAAATTTACCAAATTACCAAGGTAAACTGACGATTCAACCTTGACAATTGTGAAAAATTTTTGAACTGATGCTACAATGGTTATATTGTGTTCTTTTGACTCAAATATATTACATGTACATTTACAGTTCATAAACCAGTCTGCTAACCATAAACAGGGGAGGTAATTGCTTTTAATGACTGATACCAAATTAAGACTGTTGCCTAAGCTATACTTTACCTTGAATGCTTTTATTTGATATCTTTTTTAAACAAGCAAAATTCACAAAGCTCAATTATTTATAGAATGCAGGCAGATTGGGATGCATCTCTCTCTCTCTCTCTCTCTCTCTCTCTCTCTCTCTCTCTCTCTCTCTCTCTCTCTCTCTCTCTCTCTCTCAAAGAAAGACATACACTATATATTTGTAAATTTTATTTAGTAATGAAATAACTGATAATTATTTTTTTTTCCTGGTAGTAGATGGTCACTGAAAAAACTATATGACAGTTCTTTCATAAACTTAATGCCAGAAGTTAATATTACAGATTTACTGAGACTATATTTGATGGTGCATACATTATTGGTAAATAGATTTACAAGTACATGTACTTGCCATCAAATATCTTGCTCTATTCAGTTAGTCTGTAATTAACTTTGCAATCAGCATTTATTGTTTTACAGGATTTTACTAAATGGAATCTTTACCCATGTATATTATTTAACTCAAGTGCATTATCAGAAGCTCTAATTAAAAAATAGATTAACAGTAACATGTTTTAATTTGATAGTATAGTTTATAATACTGAGTATTTGATCAACAACATTATAAGAAGTACTGATCTCATGCAGAACTGCCCTTTCACAACTGATTGTTGCAAGCTAATGTGCAAGCTATATTAAGTACTTTAGAGTTAGCAAGCTTACAGACTTTAAAAAATTCAATTTGCATTCTTATGAGCTTGCACATTCTCACCTAGCTTGTTGTAAGTATGCATTTTGATTTGGGATATTTTTTGGTCAGCCTTTAGCTAATTTTATTTTTCAGGATATTTTTTGGTACATGTAAATTTTGTATTATACCAACATTTTTGTATTATGATGTTTATTTTTGATCATGAACATTTAATTACATATGTTTGTACATTCAACAAATGATGTACTACTTCAGTAATTGTGGTTTATCATTTTAAAGCAGGGGTCAAATGTGTGTGAGCATGTGGTTTCATTTGTTTGTTTAAATTGTGTTCTCAATTTCAAAGTACAGGTGTACATGTATCATAGGTTTGCAATAACTGTATAGTTTCAAGTTAAAAAATCTGTGTTATAGCTCATTTTGTTATGATTGCTCATTCTTCAGTTACTTTGATCTTGATATTTGAAGGATATGACAAACTCTAATCAGTTGACCAGAAAGAATTAAAAATAATTTAAAGTACCAATCTTGAAAATTGACTAAGTTCTTTTTCACGGTTTTCCATGCTGAAATTTATCCAAAATTCTAAGTCAAGCATTTTCCAGGGTTTTCCATGCTGAAACAAAATCAAAGTACAAAATGTTCAGCATTTTCCAGGCATCTCCAGCATTTTCCTCACACATTGTCCAGGGTTTCCATCCAAATTTTGCAGACTATTTCAATTTTCTATAATTTTCTAGTGTTTTCCATGGTATTTCATCCTTTTCCATCATATACTCTGGAAAAATTACAGCTGGGTACAACAAATTAGTCTGGCAAAGTCATGGTGCAGTTTGCTTTACCAAACAACATATTGGTTTGAGGAGCATTTATTCAAGAGCAAAGTGGCCCTTACCAGGTCAAAATGTGAATTCAGTTAAGAAAAGTTGGTTTCTGATATGGTATCCTCATAATTTCAAACATTTGTGATCACTGGCACTTGAGTCTTTAATAATTTCCACAATGCATCTTTAAGTTCCCAGCATCATATGCTTTGAATTAGTCATTTAAGAGTGCATCATGGTTTTGTATGGTGCCTACTCTTTAAGACATGGTTGTTTTAGAGTACATCATGGTTTTGTACAGTGCTCTTTAAGACATGGTTGTTTTAGAGTACATCATGGTTTTGTACAGTGTCTGCTCTTTAAGACTTTAGAGTACATCATGGTTTTGTACAGTATGTGCTCTTTTTAAGCTTGCATGATTATTTTAGAGAACAATGACATTATATTAATATTACTAAAAAGTGAATTATTGTTCAGATAATGCCATAAAAGGCAATATTGCTGACATTAATAAATCCTTGACCTCATTATCTTTGGAATATTTTTAAAGTGTACTGTCTTGCATTGCATGATCATCAGGCAATCAAGTAACATTGTCAGAAAGAAGAGGTTGGAATTTTTACATGTATCAAAGCACTTTTTACCCTCAGTGTAACAACAGTTTAAAGATAAAAACAACTTGCCTACCATAATTTTAACCATTGAATACAAATATTGTATTACCAGTTAAGAGGATTATCATTGAATCAGAGATGGAACTTTTCTGGTTTTAGTAGGAAATCAGTTTTTTAAAAACAATTTTTCCTTTTTAACAAAAGTTTCTAATGAGATGTTTCTGTCTTTTTAAGTTTTAATATTTTTTGCTGGATATAATTTGAGTCAGAAATGTAATAAACCAAGATAGTATATACAGAAAGTTGCAAGTGGGAATTTTTATTGGTTTTATTATATCTTTATGCATGTTGTTGCCATTTCTACTGAAGTCTCACACATTAATGGCCAAAATAATTTCAGGGCTTCTACAGAATTTTTGTATTGATATCATTCAATTTAACC
Organism: Potamilus streckersoni; assembly: GCA_016746295.1. Lineage (NCBI taxonomy): Eukaryota > Metazoa > Mollusca > Bivalvia > Unionida > Unionidae > Potamilus > Potamilus streckersoni. The sequence goes on from JAEAOA010001816.1 coordinate 2,290,351, forward strand.
TGTAAGTAAACATTATTTTAAATGGAGCTGAATAGAACAAGAAGATAACAATAAGGATTTGTTTCTATAAAACTGTTTGGAAATTGGATGATGTTTGGAAAACTTTTCAATTTTTACTTTTGATGTTGTTTCCAGTTAAGGGGTTTATTAGTGAATAATTAAGGTATGTTACAAGTTGTTCATCATTTAATAAATACAATGTTTTTATCATTTAAGGGGTTGGCCATTGAATAAATATGGTATGTTACCAGTTAATGGGTTTATTTTTGAATAAACATGGCATCTTATCATTTAAGTGTTTAGTCATTAAAAAAATACAATACAGTCAAATTCACTTATCTGGACAACCCTCATGTTGATTGTTTTGGTCTGGTCCCCAAAAAATCCTACTTTATTATACATGTTTTTGCCCATTTATCTGCTTATCTCTACCTCTCATAAGTCCATAACCCAGTTAGGTTATGTCGGGCATAAGTTGCATTCTAGAGTGACATGTGGACCTGCTTAATTCAATGAAATGCAGCTTTTTAATGTCAGTCTCGCAGAAATTATACAAGAAATGGTCAGCAAAAGCAATCTATTTTCATGCACAATTTTGGTAAGTTATGGCGGTAGTCACAGGATTTTTAGTATTCTTTCTATTTTTGGTTCCTAAGAGTAGTGTATTTGATTAGTTTAATAAGAATATATCATGTTCACTACATAAAATATTAAAGGGTTTACAAAGACAAGAGTGCACAAATTACAATGTAACTTTATTATATGAAAAATGCAGAATTGTCGACGTCAGTTACATGTGTATTTTTTTCACTTTGTATCTTAAGGTACATTTCAGATCTGAATATTGTTCAGAAATACATGTGTAAAAAGAAACAATGATCGAGCAGATATAAGTAATTAAATTAATAATGAGTGTGCAGATGGAAAATTGCTGATCACTTGAATATATTCAAAGGTCATGAAATTGTTCCGTAATATCATGATTTATTTTATAGCATTTTTTGAGAAAATCGCCAAATATGTCAGCAATATTTTCAAAATATCTAGGAATTATAAACATATCATGATCTGCACTGCATTATATTGGTTAATCCATATGAAGTAATATCAGTCTGCTTTTGTTTAATCCAACGCTGATTTGTTATAAATTATTCAAAAGCACATGTTTCTTACATATGCTTGGCACCTGTGACACTTAGCACAAATAATTTCCTATTTTTAATTGTTCAGCCATTTCATGAAACAACATGTATATGTACTTGTCAACAGAAAATAAACAGAAGAAATTTATTACTAGGCAGAATATCGCCCTCATGACCTTGTTCTGTGCTCTTCTTTTGATGTTTTATTGGTCAAACTAGATTCATGACCCATTTCTACAATTCATTTGATGGTTTAATGGTAAAAGTAGATTCATGACCTGGTTCTACTCTCTTCTTTTAATGGTTCTAATGGTAAAACTAGATTCATGACCTGGTTTTACTCTCTTCTTTTGATGGTTTTTTGGTGAAGCTCGATTCATGACCTGGTTCTATGCTCTTTTGATGTTTTATTGATAAAACTAGATTCATAACCTGGTTCTATACTATTTTTTTTATGGTTTAATGGTAAAACTAGATTTATGTCCTGTTTCTACATTCTTCTTTTGATGGTTTATTGGTAAAACTAGATTTATGACCTGGTTCTACTCTCTTCTTTTGATGGTTTATTGGTGAAGCTTGATTCTTGACCTGGTTCTATGCTCTTCTTTTGATGGTTTTAATGGAAAACTAGATTCATGATCTGGTTCTATGCTTTCCTTTTGATGTTTTATTGGTAAAACTAGATTTATGACTTGGTTCTATACTCTTCTATGATGGCAAAACTTGATTCATGACCTGGTTCTGTACTATTCTTTTGATAGATCTAATGGTAAAACTAGATTCATAACCTGTTTCTACACTCTTCTTTTGATGGTTTAATGGTGAAAATAGATTCATGACCCGTTTCTACACTTCTTTTGACTGTTCTAATGGTAAGACTAGATTTATGACCTTGTTCTACTGTCTTCATTTGATGTTTGCAATGGTAAAACTAGATTCATGACCTGGTTCTATTCTTTATTAATGATTCTAATGGTGAAACTAGATTCATGACATGGTTCTATGCTCTTCTTTTGATGTTTTATTGGTAAAACTAGATTCATGTCATGTTTTTGTGCTTTTCTTTTGATGGTTCTAATTGTAAAACTAGATTCATGTCCTGTTTCTATGCTCTTTTTTTGATGGTTTATTGGTACAACTAGATTTATGACCTGGTTCTACTCTCTTCTTTTGATGGTTTATTAGCGAATTTTGATTCATGACCTGGTTCCATGCTCTTCTTTTGACGGTTCTAATGGTAAACCTAGATTCATGACCTGGTTCTATACTCTTCTTTGATAGTTTTTTGGTAAAACTAGATTCATGACCTGGTTCTGCTCACTTCTTTTCATGGTTTATTAGTAAAGCTTGATTCTTGACCTGTTTCTATGCTCTTCTTTTGATGGTTCTAATGGTAAAACTAGATTCATGACTTGTTTCTATGCTCTTTATTTTGAAGTTTTTAAAATGGTAAAACTAGATATATGACCCATTTCTACTCTCTTTTTATAATTCTAATGGTAAACCTAGATTCATGACCTATTTCTACACTTATTGATGGTTTAATGGTAAACCTAGATTCATGACCTATTTCTACACTCTTTGATGGTTTAATGGTAAAACTAGATTCATGACCTATTTCTACACTCTTTGATGGTTTAATGGTAAAACTAGATTCATGACCTATTTCTACTACACTCTTTGATGGTTTATTGGTAAAACTATTCATGACCTATTTCTACACTCTTTGATGGTTTAATGGTAAAACTAGATTCATGACCTATTTCTACACTCTTTGATGGTTTAATGGTAAACCTAGATTCATGACCTATTTCTACACTCTTTGATGGTTTAATGATAAAACTAGATTCATGACCTATTTCTACACTCTTTGATGGTTCTAATGGTAAACCTAGATTCATGACCTATTTCTACACACTTTGATGGTTTAATGGTAAACCTAGATATATGACCCATTTCTACTCTCTTTTTATGGTTCTAATGGTAAACCTAGATTCATGACCTATTTCTACACTCTTTGATGGTTTAATGGTAAACCTAGATTCATGACCTATTTCTACACTCTTTGATGGTTTAATGGTAAAACTAGATTCATGACCTATTTCTACACTCTTTGATGGTTTAATGGTAAAACTAGATTCATGAACTATTTCTACACTCTTTGATGGTTTAATGGTAAACCTAGATATATGACCCATTTCTACTCTCTTTTTATGGTTCTAATGGTAAACCTAGATTCATGACCTATTTCTACACTCTTTGATGGTTCTAATGGTAAAACTCATTCATGACCTATTTCTACACTCTTTGATGGTTTAATGGTAAAACTAGATTCATGACTATTTCTACACTCTTTGATGGTTTAATGGTAAACCTAGATTCATGACCTATTTCTACACTCTTTGATGGTTTAATGGTAAAACTAGATTCATGACCTATTTCTACACTCTTTAATGGTTGTAATGGTAAACCTAGATTCATGACCTATTTCTATACTCTTTGATGGTTTAATGGTAAAACTAGATTCATGACCTATTTCTACACTCTTTGATGGTTTAATGGTAAAACTAGATTCATGACCTATTTCTACACTCTTTGATGGTTCTAATGGTAAAACTAGATTCATGACCTATTTCTACACTCTTTGATGGTTTAATGGTAAAACTAGATATATGACCTTGTTATAATTAGGCAAATATCATCCACTGGAGTAGGTATAAAATGGAAAATGTAAAGTACACAGCTACAAGCTTTTTTAGTGTCAGTAATGTTTGACTGAATAAAACATGGCTTTTGCCATTGAAAAAGGTAAAGTGCACTGGTAAATGTTAGAGTTCAATGATGTAATGTTTAATGAGATGTTTCATTCTGAATTTCAAAAGCTTACCACTTATGCTATCTTTGAGAGGTCATGTTTGCTTTATTTGCTTTATTTACTAAAAGCTCTTATTTCATAAATTGTAAATTTTTAGTAGATGCTGGTTTGGGACACACTATACAATGTATGACCAAAATAACAAAGTCTTCCAGTTTTGACAGTTGTTGGACCTGGTAATACATTTGTATCTGGCAGTCAGACTTGTGTATCTTTACATAATACATTTGTATCTTGGCCTGTCAGACTTGTATCTTTTCCTGACACACTTGTGTATCTTTACATAATACATTTATATCCTGGCCTTTCCTATTTTTATCTTTGCTTGACACTTGTATCTTTGCATAACACATGCAGCAGTGCATGACATTTGTATTAGTGCATTGCTAGGTCCTCAGCATTAAGAGGTTAGTATTGGATTCAGGTTAATGTTACTATAAACTGCCACACTGCAGACACCATAGTGATATGACTAAAAAAGTGTCCAAGTCACACACATGTATCATTGCATTACACTCTTGTATCTTAAATGTATCTTCCCATGACATGCTGTACAAGTCACACATATTTACTTTGTTATATTCGACATGTAAAGCATGTCATGGAAAAATACATTTTGCACGACATGCAAAGATACAAGTGTGTAAGGCAATGATACATGTGTGTAATGCAATGATACATGTGTGTAATGCAATGATACATGTGTGTCATGCAATGATACACATGTGTTTTGGATGAACTGATATTCATTTTTTAACTAAATTCTGTTGAAAATCAAAGGGTTGGAGAAGGGAGACAATTGTCATTATAAAACTGTTTTGAGTGTTTACCCCTTGTCCTAGACTTCAAGCCATGAAATATATGGTATTTTTTATTGCATGGTTTGATATTTTTGTGAGACAGGTCTCTTTCAAACGATAAAAACTTTTTCTGAGAGTTCCTTTTTCTGGGAGTTCGGATACATAAACTGCACAAAAATGCATATCTCCCCTCCCAATCATACTTTATTTAAGGTAATATTTACTTGCACTGAGCAATTTTGATTATTTTGATATATCCTGACATAAGAGATTGTATGTGATGATGACTTAATGTCTGGTCATTTGCGTAAGTTCTGCCACTAGTCAGGCAGTCAGTTGTCAGTGGTATGATGGGTTATTGTTCCCAGTATGCAACTGCTGTTTGCATGATGTATTTGAATATCATAAAATGGAGATCAAAGTCTCTAAAATCTTAGGAATTTGTGTGTATTGATCCATAACAAATATCAGATATGTGCTGCCATGATGTTTAACATGTACCTTTTATTTATGAATAGGTATTATATATAAGCATTTATGAATAGGTGTTATATATAATATTACAAGACAGTAGTAATATAGTCCAGGTTGTGAAATTTCACAGCATTCATTACTGGAATATTTTTGGTTTTTATATTTTAAATAATTTTGGACATTTGTCTTGGTGATTCTTGATTATTTGCTTTTATTACAGCATTGAATTATGATTTGTAAATTTCATTTGTCAGACTTGATTTGGACAGGAAATCAAAACTACTTTGGAGGTTTTCAAATGTTTGAACAGTAGCTACAGAATTCTATAAGTTTACATAATGACTCTCCCAGTCTGATTTGTAACTTGTGTTTGATAGAGGCCAGTGATTGTCAAAGACATGTGATATGGATAATCGGACTCTATTTTGATACACAGCAAACAAAAGGCATTAGAGATATCTGGATTTGTGTTTTGTGATTGAATTAAATTTGTTTTGGTTTTATATCTTGGAGCATGTTTAATGTTCAGAATATGTTCATGTGTATCAAGTGACATTAGGCTGGTGTAAATTAATAGCTGTCAAACTCGACCAAAGCATAAATGGTTACAATCCTATGGGATCAGTGTCATTTGGTGTAGACATTAGTAACAAATATTCTGACTTTTTAAATAAAAGTTAACAAGCTTTTTACATATATATAAACAGTGCCTGAGATTCAGTTATTACATTGACATGAAGACTTGACTAAGAAATTCAGTTAATGACTTTATTTACTTTTGATATTGTCTGTATTTCCATTTTGAAAGTAACAGCTGGTTGCATGCCAGTCATAGGAATTGTGCTTGGTTGGTTAAACAGGTTTGCACCTTGTCATTTCTGTTAACATTTTGAACTTCATCATTCATTCACAAGGAGAAGGACTTGACAGATCAGCTAACTTTACATCCAAGGACAATTCAACACTTTCTACAGTTCAGTTTTGTTAAATGTGCATCAGCTGTGGACAGGAGATGGAAATTATTAGACTTTAGGGCAGTAGGCCAGAGTACGAGAAAGAGGAAATTTCCACTTGTCAGTTTGTTACACCTCTTGTGCATTGTTATTGTAGTTCTTTTTCCATTTCAAGTGAGATCACGGGAACCAAATTTCCTGTTGATTAATTTTGCTTGAAGTGCCTGGTACTACTCTTTTGAAAAGTGGTTATAAATAGTATACACAAGTTAAAAGCCCAACACTTCATCAATGACTATGTGAGGGTGGCTATGTGTACCAAGAACAGAGGGGGGAAAACACACACCCAAAAATACAATTAAATATGCAACACTGAAAGCAAACTTTTGGAGCAAAGCTATGATTCACTGTTTCTACCCAGGAGATTATTCAGATGAATGGAAAATGAGCATAAAATATGATGCAAGGCCTCCTGGGTTTTTAAATAAGTTTGCACAGAATGCAGCTTTAAATATTTCTCCTTATGCACATACTGCAATAGGATCATTTGGGGAGGTCAGTGGGTATACACCCATTGGCATAAATATGAGAGAAACATATTTCTCTCCTATTGCATCTGCAGATAACCACCATGTTGTACAAATGGCAGCCCACAAGTGGAGAGAGGCAGGAGGTTATGATCTTTCTTCAATTGCACAACATTCTCACGCTTTTGGGCAGCATTTTTATGGTGTAAGGAGGTATCCAATACCTGGACACAAACATGCTCGAAATATCAACAGCACACCTGACCCATATGGGAGTGAACTTGACAACAATGTCAACAAGCATATTGACCAAAGAAAATTAAATACATCGAATTTGGAAGGGAACAGGATGGATCCCAAACTAGTGATATCTCCCAAGCAGAGGGAAAAGGAGCAGAAAATTATTAATTGCAATGGGGAAGGCTTTCATCAGAAGGCCCAGTCTAACCAAGACATGCTCAACTTGATACACCCAAGCCAGTCTGTTTACTTCAGGCACAAAGGCAGCGACTTTTCAGTGATATCAAAGGTAAGAGTACATTTGTAAATTTAGATCTAATGGGGTTGATGCTTAGTGATATCTGATATGTCAGATGTTGTATTTGTATGTACACTGAACTTCTGGTATGACAAACTTTGAAGAAAAAAGAATTTTAAGTTTTAGATTCATGCTAATTAATGACATTTCAAACCTATCTTATAGACTGTTTGGTTTAGATTTTATTAAAATTTGCCTGGGATTGCATTTTATTTAATTTTTTCTACTCTAATGACATAAGATGCAATATGTTAGGGTGAAGAAGGCCTTCAGATGGTTGATATAAATCACATGTATGTCTTTTTATCAGAAATTTGTTTTACTCCCATTTCATTTTGGAGGTTTTGTATTTCTTCAGTTTCATGATTTTGATCTTGTGTATAGGATTGTTAAAGTACGATTGTTAAAGTACTTTGGACTTTTCAGAATCATATTAAATGATCCTTGTTTGGTACACACCAAATATTTTAACTCAGTATGAAAAACACTTGAGATTCAGAGATTATTTAGCCAGGATAGGGTTGAATTACATTTGCATACATAGATACTGACCTTATGTCTCATAAATAAACAAAAAAAATCCCTACACAGGTGATGATAGACATAAATCATTTTGATCTTTCATCATGTTCAATTAAACTTGTAATACTTGTACACTAAATTGTTATATTTGGAGGTAAACTGGGCCTAACATTGCATAGTATGGTTGGATTTGGTTTGGTGACAACAAAACAAGTTGGAGTTTAGTACTTTTTGAAATGATACAATTAAAACCAACTCTGGTTAATCCAGTAGTTTGATTTGAACCCACTCCCTTTCATTTAATAGTCTTACATGCCAACCACTGTGCCACTTCACATCTTGCCTCTAATAGTCTTACATGCCAACCACTGTGCCACCTCACCTCTTGCCTCTAATAGTCTTACATGCCAACCACTGTGCCACCTCACCTCTTGCCTCTAATAGTCTTACATACCAACCATTGTGCCACCTCACCTCTTGCCTCTAATAGCATTACATGCCAACCACTGTGCCACCTCACCTCTTGCTTCTAATAGTCATACATGCCAACCACTGTGCCACCTCACCTCTTGCCTCTAATAGTCTTACATGCCAACCACTGTGCCACCTCACCTCTTGCCTCTAATAGTATTACATGCCAACCACTGTGCCACCTCACCTCTTGCCTCTAATAGCATTACATGCCAACCACTGTGCCACCTCACCTCTTGCTTCTAATAGCATTACATGCCAACCACTGTGCCACCTCACTTCTTGCCTCTAATAGTCTTGCATGCCAACCACTGTGCCACCTTACCTCTTGCCTCTAATGGCATTACATACCAACCACTGTGCCACCTCACTTCTTGCCTCTAATAATCACCTCCAAGTATATGCAGGAGTGTGCTTCAGGTATATTTGACACCTCACAGGATGGCCCATTCCATAGCAATATTTAGCATGTTCACATCATGATATTTCTGATGTCATTAACTTGTGCATATTAAATGAATCACCCTCAAGTTTGCACAGAAGTTTTTTTTCTGGTTTATATTTTAGTGAATGTAAACCCCCCCCAGATCAATCCCTACAGTTTAATTTTACATCAAATAGAAGGAAAATAAAAAAAAAATTCTTTTAAAAGCAATTATTCTAACCTTGTCTAACTATATATAAATATATACAAACCATCAACACAACCAGTATCCATAATATTCATACAGCTATTGAGAATTTGACAATCACTTGCATGGAAATGGACTTCCCATGGTCATTTATGAAGGTTGGTTTTAATTTGGAGTTCTTCGGGTGGCAACTCTGCTTGAGCAGCAAAATGCCCTAGAAGTTTTATGCTTCCACTGCCAGACCATGAATTGAGTATATACTGTCAAAGTAGGTCATTGTGCAGGTGCCATCTTGCCAATTACCCAAAATGAACATAATTGCATAGTCTTATTTATTTTTAGGACCCTACATTTATGATCTGAAACTGAAATTGAACTATAAATGAATATTAGTGACATATGCTTGATCATTTATTTTGAACATGTATTTTGAACAGGTATTTTTAACATGGCCACACTGCTTTTAATGTGTAGATGCATTTCATCAGTATTTTTAATGTGTCGATGCATTTCATCATTATTTTTAATGTGTCGATGCATTTCATCAGTATTTTTAATGTGTCGATGCATTTCATCAGTATTTTTAATGTGTCGATGCATTTCATCATTATTTTTAATGTGTCGATGCATTTCATCATTATTTTTAATGTGTCGATGCATTTCATCAGTATTTTTAATGTGTCGATGCATTTCATCATTATTTTTAATGTGTCGATGCATTTCATCAGTATTTTTAATGTGTTGATGCATTTTATCAGTATTTTTTATGTGTTGATGCATTTTATCAGTATTTTTAATGTGTCAATGCATTTCATCAGTATTTTTAATGTGTCAATGCATTTCATCAGTATTTTTAATGTTTTGATGCATTTTATCAGTAGTTTTAATGTGTCAATACATTTATCAGTATTTTTAATGTGTTGGTGCATTTTATCAGTATTTTTAATGTGTCGATGCATCAGTATTTATAATGTGTCAATACATTTCATCAGTAATGTTAATGTATCAATGCATTTCATCAGTATTTTTATTGTATCAATGCATTTCATCAGTATTTTTATTGTATCAATGCATTTCATCAGTATTTTTAAAGTGTCAATGCATTTTATCAGTATTTTTAATGTGTCGATGCATTTCATCAGTATTTTTAAAGTGTCAATGCATTTTATCAGTATTTTTAATGTATTGATGCATTTTATCAGTATTTATAATGTGTCAATGCATTTTATCAGTATTTTTAATGTATCAATGCATTTCATCAGTATTTTTAATGTGTCAATGCTTTTTATCAGTATTTTTAATGTGTCAATGCATTTTATCAGTATTTTTAATGTATTTGATGCATTTTATCAGTATTTTTAATGTGTCAATTCATTTTATCAGTATTTTTAATGTGGTGATTCATTTCTTTGGTATTTTTAATGTTTTGATGCATTTCATAAGTATTTTTAATGTGTCTGTGCATTTAATCTATATTTTTAATGTGTCAGTGCATTTCATCAGTATATTTAATGTGTCAATGCCTTTCATCCATATTTTTAACACAAGCACTTCATTGGTATTTTTAATATGTTGATAACACTTCATCAGTATTTTTAACATGTTGATGCACTTTTAATGAGGTGATGCATTTTGTCAGATTTTTAATGCATATATGTGTTGGGTTGTGCTAGAAATTTTATGTCTAATTTCACCATGTATTGAACAAGTTTTTGTTTTCTTATGCTTAAGTTCCCATTTATATGACCTTTATAACACTGATGCACAACAAGTACTATGTATTTACAATGCTCTAAGGGGCCATGAGTGGCAGAATGGTCTAAAGCGCTGACCATTACAGATCACTGCCATCTCACCTCTGTCTTAGTGAGTTTGAGTCCAGACTTGGCTAAGTGGGTAAGGGAGAAAGCCTGCCAGTAGCTTCTCCTGGGTCATGGTTTTTCCAGGTTTTCAGGGTTATTCCTCCACCATTAATCCTGGCCGCCATGTATAGCCTATCTTGTCCTGAAAAATGGTGTTAAACCCTACAACAACAACAATGCTCTACAACAAAGTACTATGTATTTGCTATAATCCACCACAAGTACTATGTATTTACTATAATCCACAGGCTGTACTGTGGATTTGATATGCTTCACAGGCTGTATGTACTTTGTATTAGGTATGTACTGCAGTCTGTACTATGTATTAGGTATGTACTTCAGTCTGTACTGTGTATTAGGTATGCACTGCAGTCTGTAATGTGTATTAGGTATGCATGCAGTCTGTACTGTGTATTAGGTATGCACTGCAGTCTGTAATGTGTATTAGGTATGCATGCAGTCTGTACTGTGTATTAGGTATGCACTGCAAGCTAAAATGGGCTTCATTGCATATCTGTGCACCCATGTATTGTGAATCTCAAGAAAATAACTGTAAATGAAATGATATTCTGTTCTTCCACATGTTGATAAATTTGCTAATAAAGATGCAGATGTTGTTACTTTGAGGGACAAATCTGATCTTTTCTTAAAACTGGTACCTAAAATGTACTGTATCCATTTTGACTTCATGATATAAACCCCCCATCAGACTAGAGATATTGGCATTAGCATGTCTATCAACATCTGATATTGCCACACATCATTCTGTCATAACTGTCACTTCAGTTTTGTCAGTTGTCAACCTACCAGCTACATTGGAATACCTTTCATGTGTCAAAATCTCTTTGAGAGCTGGAAGTATCACAGAGGCTGTTACAGCCCTGGATACTGTTCTGATTTGTTGATCTGAGTGACATATTTTACAAAAAGAATGCAAGTTAATCTTTCTCAAGCCAACATATTTTTTTCATTCTGTGTGGACCAAGCATATGGAATGCCTTTTTAAAAATAAATGTGATATAATAATAGTACAAAGAGCATTGAATTATTTTTTTTAAATGTTAAAATCATGGTAATGAAAGTGAATCAGATACTAATGTTCACTGTTTTAATGGCTTTTATGGACTAAATTTTCTGCTTGGTTTTAGTGTTTAATTTATGCAAATGTGCACACAATACACCATTAACATGTTCTATGTATTTTCCTATCTGTACCCAATATGACCGCTCCAGTAGCCTAGTGGTTACAGTGTCTGCCTCAGATGCAAGAGGTCACAGGTTCAAACCCTGGCTAAGTCATACCAAAGACTTTTAAAAATTGTACTTAACAGCTGCTTTTAGGTACTCAGCATTAAGAGGACTGGTTGGCCTGGTGTCAGGAAAATGTGACAAGGTGGAGCATGATGCTACATGTCTGTGGAATGATGCTCCAGTGCTTGATATCACTATAAACTTGCACACTGTAGGCAATATAGCAAAATGACTGAAAAATTGTTAAAGCTACATAAAAATCCAAATCACAAACATCTGTACCCAACATAACATCCAGACCCTTATTTATCATTTTAATGGCAAAAATGTTTTTTTATTGCAAAGGTTGCAGTACAAATTTGTACATCAAGTGACAAGACAATCCTTGAGAACCCTTGCTCTTGGAAACATCCAATCAAACCTGAACAAGTTGTTTGTTTATGAAAAAAAATTTCTGAAAAAAATTATATTTTTAGCTAAATATTCCCCCCCATAAGTACTTTGCTTAGTTTGTTTCTACTTATTTTAAATGATGCTTGCAAATAATATCTAAATTTGTAGCAAGTTGCAGTATTCCTATTTCCTATTATTGTTACTCCAGTGTATAATACAGTTTAATATTACTCCATTGTATAATAATTAACACTATTTAATATGACTCCATTGTATAATGATTGACACTATTTAATATTACTCCAGTATATAATAAATAACGCTAATTAATGTTAGTCAAATGTATAATGATTAACACTATATAATATTACTCTAGTGTGTAATGTTTAATACTATTTAATATTACTACAAAGTATAATGTTTAAGACTAATTATTCAATATTACTCGAGTGTATAGTGTCTAAAACTTTAATATTACTCTAGTGTATAGTAGTTAATACTTCTGATTGTTTATTATTACACCATTGTATAGTGTTTAACACTGATTATTTATTATTACTCAAGTGCATAGTGTTTAACACTGATTTTTTATTATTACTCAAGTGTATAGTGTTTAATATTTATTATTTAATATTGCTCCAGTGTATAGTGTTACACATTGATTATTTAATATTACTCCCTTGCATAATGTTTAATATTGATTATTTATTATTACTCAAGTGTATAGTGTTTAACACTGATTATTTAATATTGCTCCATTGTATAGTGTTTAATGCTGATTATATAATATTACTATTTAATTTTTAAATTCCAAGTGTATGAATGCTTGTTTCAGATGAAATATGTGATATTAGTCCAATACAAAAATAATGTTTCTGTCTAACATTGATGAGAAAATTATTAGACACACCACAGGGAAATGATTAGCACTTTTCACAATTTGTTTGGTGTGAGATGAATACTGACATGAAATATTGTTTGGTGTGAAATTAGTACTGACATTAGATATTGTTTGGTATGAAATTAATACTGACATTAGATATTGTTTGGTGTGAAATTAGTACTGACATTAGATATTATTTGGTGTGAATTTGTACCGACATTATATATTTGGTGTGAATTAGTACTGACATTAGATATTATTTGATATAATGAGTATATCAATGATTTATTCAAGTAACCAACAAAAAATTCCTGGCAGGAATAAAATCAAACTTTTAAAGGCCAGCATACCTCAACACACCTTAATCTTGTTTATAGTTGTGAACTGCTGTAACAGGTGTGTAGTAAAAGATAAAATAGGATCATGGCAGGTGACATCAGAAATGTCATAAAACTGAATATTTTATTCATAAAAAAATAGATAAGTCATTGGAGAGTGATTTTGACATGGGAGAGGAATATTTATGAATAAAGACAGATGCACTGAAAGCTAATTTGAAACTTGTGTGGTTTCTTATATTTATGTACTTTTGCAGTTGAATGAAAAATTGATAAATTTGACATTGAAAAATTCAAGGAGAGTATAAATCTTTGCCAAAACATACATTTCCGGCCACCAAATAAGAGACAATGTTTCCAAACCTTTAAATTCATGACAAATCTAACCATTCAGGAAATTTCTATGCACTAAATTTTGTGTGTACGAGTATTTATGTGATAATTCTAGATATATTATTCAATGCCAACAAGTTTCAAGGCAAAACATTATCAAAATATGAGACTAAAGATTCAGTTTATTGTCATGTTTTTGTTTTTGGACATATGAGTTGATGTGTCTCTGTTATTATAACTATGCCAAAACTAGTATTCATGAACTTCCAGTTGTTTTGCTAATTGATCTATACTGTGGAAGAATTATGGTTATCATGGTGGAATTTTCCTACATATATTTAATGATTGTTCATTTTGTGTATTGAATGATTGTCACATTTATATGAATCACCAGTTGTCAGCTAGATCTGTCATGTGTCATAAAGCTAGATCTGTCATGTGTCATAAAGCTAGATCTGTCATGTGTCACAAAGCCTGGCCTTCTTCTAGTCTCTGACAAAAAATAATTATTTCCATTGCATACTTCCTGTCTCTGATAAAAAATAAATATGCCCATTGTATACTTCTGTCTCTGATAAAAAATAAATATGCCCATTGTATAGTTCTGGTCTTTGACAAAAAAATAAATATGCCCATTGTATACTTTCAGAGTCTTACAAAAAATGAATATGCCTGTTGGATTGAATTTTGCACACATCCAGTTTCAGAAAAAAAAATAACATGCCTTTTGGATTGATTTTTGCATACTTCCAGTTTCAGACAAAAATAAATATGCCCATTGGATTGATTTTTGCATACTTCCAGTTTCAGACAAAAATAAATATGCCCATTGGATTGATTTTTTGCATACTTCCAGTTTCAGACAAAAATAAATATGCCCATTTAATTGATTTTTGCATACTTCCAGTTTCAGACAAAAATGAATATGCCCATTGGATTGATTTGTGCATACTTCCAGTTTCAGACAAAAATGAATATGCCCATTTGATTGATTTTTTGCATACTTCCAGTTTCAGACAAAAATGAATATGCCCATTGGATTGATTTTTGCATACTTCCAGTTTCATTGATTTTTTGCATACTTCCAGTTTCAGACAAAAATGAATATGCCCATTGGATTGATTTTTGCATACTTCCAGTTTCAGACAAAAACTAAATATGCCCATTGGATTGATTTTTGCATACTTCCAGTTTCAGACAAAAATGAATATGCCCATTGGATTGATTTTTACATACTTCCAGTTTCAGACAAAAATGAATATGCCCATTGGATTGATTTTTGCATACTTCCAGTTTCAGACAAAAATGAATATGCCCATTGGATTGATTTTTGCATACTTCCAGTTTCAGACAAAAATGAATATGCCCATTGGATTGATTTTTTGCATACTTCCAGTTTCAGACAAAAATGAATATGCCCATTGGATTGATTTTTGCATACTTCCAGTTTCAGACAAAAATGAATATGTCCATTGGATTGATTTTTTGCATACGTTCAGTCTCAGACAAAAATGAATATGTCCATTGCATACATTCCAGTCTCAGACAAAAAACATGCCTATTGGATTGATTTTTTTAATACTGATTTTACAGCATAGTTACATTAAGCTACTTCTACATAAGACTTTTGAATTAAAAAATTATAAAAGTAGGAATTGAACATGGTAAATAGTATTTGAACATGGTAAATAGTATTTGAACGTTATTATTTCTTTAATTTATTTACTTCAATAGATGTAATATAAAATTATAAATGCAAATTATAAACTTTGTTTTTCAGTAGTGAGGAACTGAAAATAAACAAAATTTAAGCAGCAATAAAATATAAAGTAATTCCAAGAATCTAATGGGATCCATGCCATTACAACATTTAGGTGTCCCTGGTGGTATACTGCAGGTCTTTATAATGAGTATAGCCATATAAAAAAGGCAGTGATATAATGAGGATATTTTTTAGTTATTATAGCCAAAAAAGAGGGTAATTTTAATGAGTATGGACACATAAAAAGGGTAGCAGTATATTGTGGATACTTATAGTGAGTATAGCCACATTATAAGAAGGTAGTGTTATACTGGTTTTTTATGCTAAATATAGCCACATTATATTAAGGGCAGTTGTACACTGGGTTTTTATAGCCACATTATATTAAGGGCAGTTGTACACTGAGTTTTTATAGCCACATTATGTTAAGGGCAGTTGTACACTGGGTTTTTATAGCCACATTATGTTAAGGGCAGTTGTACACAGGGTTTTTATAGCCATATTATATTAAGGGCAGTTGTACACTGGGTTTTTATAGCCACATTATGTTAAGGGAATTAGTATACTGGTTTTTTTTGCTGAGTATAGCCACATTATATTAGAAGCAGTTGTATAGTCAGGGTTTTTATATTGGGGCATTTTATAATTGGAATACCTTTGTTTTAATAGAATCAATACAAAATGATTCCATCCCCAAATGTTACTTTAATATTAAGTAGCCATGAATAATTATTAGTTGTTCATATAAATTTTTGTTCCTTAATTTGAGAATTTATCTGAAACTTATGTCACAGGCACTCATCTTTGTTATTTAAAAAGAAAAACTTGTCAACACACTCTCCTACTAAAAAAGAAAGGTGAAGTTCATAATGCCTGTCATCCACACACCCACCATGTTGAACGAATTCTAAATGTCTTTATCTGATGGCAATGTTTAGCATGATGAAGACATTTCAGATGTGTTCCCTGTGTATTTTGAAGTACTTTACTCTCATTTGATGACCACTTTTACATGAAGGTTCTATGATGATTCATATCTTGTTTACTGGAGTCTATTTTGATGGCTATATTTCATGTGTGCCATGCAGGGAAATGTTACATTAAATTCTAATTGGCAGTTATTGTTTGTTCCAGTTCAGGGTAAAAAGTAACCACCAGTCATAACTTGATGTAGCTTATTCCCTGAAGGATGTATTGGCAAAGCAAGTGAGAAACTTCTTGTAGAAGTTATTATTAAATGATCTGTAATTAAACTGAACATGGGAATGTCTCATATTGAGATATTTAACCAGTGTCTGATCCTGTCTGCCAACAGGATAAATAAAATCAACACAAAATTGGCAAGGGTGCGTATTTCACCTGCTTGATTTTATCACCATGCATAATTTTTTTAATAGCAAGAGAGTTAGTGATATTTTAGTTTCTTTTCCAATTTTTACAAACAAAACAAATCCCAGTAATCATAGTAGTTGCTTTGGATTATATTGAACTACAATGCAATGGATACTTTTTTTTAGTGAGTATAGCCACATTATAAGAAGGGCAGGGTATACAGAGAAGCTTTATAGCCCATTATAAAAAGGGCAGTGGTATACTGAGGGTCTTTCTAGTAAGATTACACAGTATGAGAGTGCTGTTGATATAATGAGGTTGTTTTGTAGTGGGAATAGAGTTGTAAGAGTGGAGGGGCTTTATTCATAATTTAACACACAAGTGGGTCAGCATTATAGTGAGGGTTAAATAGTGAGGATAGACATTTAAAAATGACATTATATTGAGGGTTTGATAGTGAGGATAGACATAAGAAAGATAGTGATGACCTGTATTAAGAGGGATTGCAATATAATTAACAGTAATTTATGACCTGTATCAGTTTTTGTTTAGCAATAATGCACATAAAAATGAACAATTCTCTGTACATTAGAAAACAAATACTTTAATTCACTTGTAATTATTTTTTTAAAGAAATAACACTTTCAACAAGTTGACCATTATGGCAAAATTGTATGACAAAATGTAATCTTTAATACAAGATAAAATGGGTATATTGTAAGTACAGTTTATAATGATTATTATATGATAATTATTTGTGTTGGCCTTTAAATATGTTTAAATATGTATTATATCCCAATCATATCATGAGTAAGTAACAACATAACTTTATCATTAAATTCTCAATGAGGAATTCAAAATAAATTGTGGAAATAAACAATGAGGAATTCAAAATAAATTGTGGAAATAAACAAAACAGTTCATGATGTTCATTATTTTGAAGTTGGAAAATATATTTTATGGCATATAATGTACATGATTTGATTTCAGAAAGGGTGCACATGTTTGAGCTCCTATGAAAATGTCATTAGAGTTTCTTTTACATGTCTTTTGAAGTGTACATGTGGAGTTAAGTATTTAGACACTTGTCTACCTTGATAACATTTTGTAGAATGGTCTGATCTAAGGGAGAAAACTTTTGTAATTTTTTTTTTTGTTCATTTGATAAATTTAAAATTTGGAGGTGCTTGTGCACTTGTTTACCAGACCTGATAAAATAATGTCACTTCAATGATGATATTGGATCAATTACCTCTTGTAGTTGTTGTATTCATCTATAAAATCAACCTTTATTATTGTTACCATTTGTACCAGATCATTGTGATTGTAATTTGATATCCTAGTTGCTTTGATGTGCTTAAAAAATTGAGTAATTAATTGAATATAAGTAATAATAATTGTATGAAGGACAAACCAAAGACACACCAAATTGAAACATTTCATTTCTGATTAATACTAGATTTATATTCTTATGGCAATAAACTTGGAATTCTGAAGGTAATTTTGAATTTGTGCAAAACTGTTTCTTACACGAAACAGTCTAATGCAATTGGAAGGCTTATGCATTATCATTATTATTTACTTAGCTGTACTTTGTCACTCACAGTATATCATGGATATTCATTTAGTTACACTTTTGTCACTCACAGTACATAACCCATATTATTGACCTTATCTACACTTGGTCATTCACAGTACATAATGGATATTATTCATTTATTTACACTTGTCACTCTTAATACATAACCACCTCATTGCAGTTATGAAAATACATGTAATACTTTTAAAATAACTGTACAAAGGTCAAAAGGAATGTGTAGAATACTTTATATTCCTTCTCTGCAACACTGTCCATCTGTCAGATTTTTAGGCAAGTACACAAACAAGGATGTATTGTTGTCCATTATCCATCATGTGACTTCTGTCTGACTGTTAGGACAAGTTTATTATCAGTACTTTTCCTAAGCTACATCTAATATTGCCATTTAACTTGACCCACATTATCTTACCTTGGTCTAGTTGGTGTTAACCCTTTCATCACTAAGTGATTTGTAGGCATAGAGTCCTCAACACTAAGTAACTTTGGAGTTGTAAAGCAAAATGACTTGTGGACTTTGAAACAACATAACTTTGCCAATGTTAAAGATATCTGGCTAGATTAGGTGTCAAAATCAAGGTAAAAAATCAAACTTTATGACTAATTCAATAAAATGTGCATATATATTACAACTGTTAAAATGCAGGTACAAACAGGTAACAACAGGTAAAATACAAAATTATTTTATTACCTCTTAGAAAACTTAGAATGTTCTCAAAACTTGTTCAATTGACCCTAGATGTACTAGTGAATAATCATAGTAGCAACACAAGTCTTTCTTTCATGGTGTCCATAATATATAAAATTCTATAAAATTAACCAAAATGATCTCCAAGGTGAGATCTGTCCACACACCTAAGTGACCTATATCGCCTCTGCCACGTTAGAACGTGTTAAATGATAATGGTTCCACTTGGAAATCTAGTATGGCTACTACGGAAACCATCATGAAAATCTTCTTGTTGATACTCTTCTTGAAAAAAATGGTCAAATCAAGATGGGGTTTTCATTGAAAGACTTCTTGTGATATCTAGTTGGTCCTAAAGGGAATCAGTGCCACTCTGGCTTCCAGCATGTTCACAGCAGGAGCTATTTTGAAATTTTGTTTTTGCTGCCTCTGAATGAAAGTCACATTAACATTAAGTTTCACCAGAAGGCTTCTTATGATGTCTAGTTGGTCCTGAATGAAAATGGTATAACTTGTTCATCCAACTTGGTTACCATGGTTGCCATCTTAAAAATCTTGTCAGTATTCCTCGTGAATGGATGGGCATATCAACGTGAATGGATGGGCATATCAACGTTTTACTAAATGACTTCTAATAGAGTCATTACAGTCTTAAAAATATTTTATCACTCCTGAATATATGAGCATGGGTTTTGGTTGGTCCTAAGTGGAAATCGTGACAGTCTATTGTCTATAGAGGGCATCTTAGAATCTTGTTTTTATTGCTCCTTGCATCGTGTTTTCACTGAAAGACTTCTTATGATGTCTAGTAGGATTTACATGAAAGGGGGTACTGTTCTGCCTAAAGGTATGACCACCACAATGGCCAGCTTGAAAATCTTGTTATAATTGCTTCTCTTAGATGACTGGTTTAATTTTTGTTTCACTTTCATCAAAAGACATTTTATGTCTGGTTGGTCCTAAGAGGAATTAGTGTGGATCTGGTATGCAATATGCCACCAGTGCAGTCATCTATAAAATCTTGTTATATTTCCTTTTGCAGAAACGCTCTAGTGGTTAGAGCATCCGCCTCAGATGCGTGAGGTCATGGGTTCGATACCCAGTTGAGTCATACCCAAAACTTTAAAAAATGGTACTAACAGCTGCCTCGCTTGACACTCAGCATTAAGAGGTTAGTGTTAGGACTGGTCGGCCTGGTGTCAGGATAATGTGACTGGGTGGGACATCATGCTACATGTCTTCGGCATGATGTCCCAGTGCTAGACATCACATTAAAAATTATAATCACATCACATCCTCTTTCAGAAGGAAAGGTCACATCAATATGAGGATTAGACCAAATGCAGTAAAACCTTTCTTGAGAGACCACCTGTCTTGAGCGACCATTATTTTTTGGCAGAAGGGGTGGTCTCTCAAGACAGGTTCTACTGTACTTCTTATGCTGTCTTTTTGTTCCTAAATAAAAATGGTGCCAATCTGATATCCTGTAGGTGTACCACAACAGCTAATTTGAAAATCTTGCTGT
This sequence comes from Potamilus streckersoni, assembly GCA_016746295.1. NCBI lineage: Eukaryota > Metazoa > Mollusca > Bivalvia > Unionida > Unionidae > Potamilus > Potamilus streckersoni. The sequence goes on from JAEAOA010001816.1 coordinate 2,311,249, forward strand.
TGAAGAGGTATATCAGAGATAGTTTTAACATTCAGCAGTTGAAGGAATATAGACTTTTCTTGAATTCCTGGAAATTCTTGTAAGCAAGTAACTTGTCATTCCCTTCAAGGGACTTGTGTGCAATATTGTTTTTACACTTTTAAACTTTTTAGACACTGACAGGTGCTAAAAGCTTGTTTAAGCATGGGCCACTTGATGCAGACTAATAAAATTGGATAGGCATGTTTATAAACTAGTGATCAAGGTTAGATTTTCATGCCAATATAGCAATTGTCCAATTTTGGGGGTCTTGATGTTTTGTACAAAGGATATAGTTCACTCAAGACAGCTGTTTTTACCTCATTGGTTTATGTAAACTTTAGCATATGTCCATTCTCAAATAAATTAACCTTGATGTTTAAGTCTTTGACATTAAGCTGGTTATAAAGATTTTTCTTTTGTTTACTTTCATTTTATATCAGCCATTTATAGCTAAAGCCAAGGAAGGCTTAACAGAAGGTGCCTTGTTTTTAAACCTGCCTTGGCAGCAGCATAACAATTAACAGTCACATTGGTGCAAGGCTTGAGAAGATGGTGGTCCTTGTTATTAAGCATGACACAAGTCACTTTGATATGAGACATGTCTGCCTTGGCAGCAGCATGACATAGCAGTCATGCCATGGGAGGCCAGCATGTCTTGACAGCAGCAACTATGATGTGAGAATGTCTGTCTTATTATGAAATTTGATTTACGAGTAACTTATGTGTGAGACTTGAACAAATTTGCAACTTTTTTGTGAAGCTTCATTGGTAGAAGCTGTTAATAGCAATTACTTTAGTTTCTTTGTGTGTCTGTCCATTCATCCATCTTCATCCTAGACTCATGTTAGATCTTTCTGTTTTACATATCTTTAGCTAAATCAATTGGAGTCTTGAAGAGAAAGGTCTCTTGTAATTTTAACTGAATTTTTCCAACATAGGTGTGTCCATGTGAAAGGCACCTTGATTTTGTCATCCTATAACCAGGTGTATGATAAAAGTGCTGTTAAAATCAACAAAAATAAATCAGTTTGGCAGATTGGTTCATTTACTTGTTATTAAATCTACTGTTGATGAGGTTAAAGTACTCATGACTTGGGATGGTAATTATTTATATCTTCATTCTGCAGAAAAAATTTAATGGTCATTTCTAGAATTCTTTTGAATTCAGGGTCTTTCTATGTAGTAATATGCAGGGTCTTTATTAGGATTCTATCAAGTAATATGCAGGGTCTTTTCTAGGATTCTATTTAGCAATATGCAGGGTCTTTATTAGGATTCTACTGAGTAATATGCAGGGTCTTTTATAGGATTCTGTGGAGTAATATGCAGGGTCTTTCTAGGATTCTATTGAGTAATATGCAGGGTCTTTTCTAGGATTCTATTGAGATGGGCTGTCATTGGTTACTGGGTGTAACCCTACCACTGACCTATAAACTCCTTCAATATTGAACTGTAAATGCCTACCGATACCCATAAAAAAAGGAAAAAACAAATCCACACTGCCAACCACTTCAAACAGGTGTGACAGCTAAGGCTATAATTAAAAACCCTATCTCTCCTTAATATAAATAAAAAATACATCAGACAGTCTGTTTGGATTAATAAAATTCATTGGCATTGTGCAACCTTATCTCAGAGGTTAAAACATTTGTTCTACAGGTAATAAACCTCTTTGTAGAAACTATTAAATGTGGGTGCTAAGTGATGTACATTGCATGCTCTTTTAATGAAATCCAGATGGATACCTTGATTTCGGAACAAACATGTCAAAGAAATCTCACAATTTATATTATGAACAATCATCACCTAGACACCTTGAAATCTTCCTAATGCCTCAAAGTAATCTTTGCTCCTTGTTTTTCTAGTCAAGTAGCTCTGTGAATTTCAAGTTAGCCATCATACATATACGGATATTTCTATTTTCAATACTACTATGTTTTTACCATAACTATTTTAAGAATTATAATTCCCAAATAATAACACTTATGCAACTGCTTGGTCACATTCTATAACTGGGGCATGCATGGGAGGGTAATTCAAATCTGCGGTCAAAAGCAGATGAACAAACAACAAATGTGGTCTGTTCTAACAAGGACTTATACTTTAAAAAATGCAGTGTTCTAAAGCTTTTAACACAGCTGATCACAGCGATCATTAAAAGTTTGATTATACCTACCATCTATGTGCAAAGGTCATTCTAAATAAATTTATTAATTAAGTGTTCGGGTCCAACAAGGGTCCAACAATTCGAAGCTAGTTGGTGTGGATGAATCAGACCGAGGTTAGCCTCTATCAGCCTCTATTGCCATAAAAAAAATATCAAAGAAATGGAGATAACAATTAGTAGGTCTACAGTTGTACATGTCATTCATATGCTATCGGGTACCTGTTAAAATTTTCAATGGTGGGTTGGTTTTTCATGATTTTTGACAACCCTACTATTGAGTAATATGCAGGGTCTTTTGTAGGATTCTATTGAGTAATGTGCAGGGTATTTTCTTGCATTCCATTCAGTGATATGCATGGTCTTTTCTAGGATTCTATTGATTAATATGAAGGGACTTATCTTGGTTTCTGCAGGGTCTTTTCATGGATTCTGTCAAGTAATATTCAGGGATTTTGATTTTGTTGAGTAATATGCATGGTCTAGGATTCTGTTGAGTAATATGCATGGTCTAGGATTCTGTTGAGTAATATGCAGTGTCTATGATTCTGTTGAGTAATATGTAGGGTCTTTTCTAGGATTTTGTTGAATAATATGTAGGGTCTCTTCTAGGATTTTGTTGAATAATATGTAGGGTCTCTTCTAGGATAATACTGAGTGATATGCACAGTCTTGGATTGTGTTAAGTAATATGCAGGGTCTTTTTTGGATTATTTTGAGTAATATGCAGGGTCTTTTTTTAATTCTGTTGAGTGATATGCAGATTTTTTCAGGATTCTGTTGAGCAATATGCAGGGTCTTTTCTTTGATAATACTGAGTGATATGCAGGGTCTTTGATTGAGTTGAGTAATATGCAGGGTCTTTTCTTGGATAATACTGAGTGATATGCAGGGTCTTTGATTGTGTTGAGTAATATGCAGGGTCTTTTCTTGATTTCTGTAACAATGAGAAATATGCAGGGTTTTGGATTCTGTTGAGTTATACATGTATGCAGGTTATTTTCTTGGTTTATATTGAGTGATATTCAAGGTCTTTTCTAGGATTCTATTGATTAATATGCAGGGACTTATCTTGGTTTCTGTTGATTAGTATGCAGGGTCTTTTCATGGATTCTGTCAAGTAATATTCAGGGATTTTGATTTTGTTGAGTAATATGCATGGTCTAGGATTCTGTTGAGTAATATGCATGGTCTAGGATTCTGTTGAGTAATATGAAGGGTCTTTTCTTGGATTCTGTTGAGTAATATGCAGTGTCTTTTCTAGGATAATACTGAGTGATATGCACAGTTTTAGATTGTGTTAAGTAATATGCAGGGTCTTTTTTTATTAATTCTGTTGAGTGATATGCAGATTTTTTTAGGATTCTGTTGAGTAATATGCAGGGTCTTTCCTTGGATAATACTGAGTGATATGCAGGGTCTTTGATTGTGTTGAGTAATTATAATGCAGGGTCTTTTCTTGATTTCTGTAACAATGAGAAATATGCAGGGTTTTGGATTCGGTTGAGTTATACATGTATGCAGGTTATTTTCTTGGTTTCTATTCAGTAATATGCAGGGTCTTTTCTTGGTTTCTATTGAGTGATATTCAGGGTCTTTTCTAGGATTCTATTGATTGATTTACATGGTCTTTTCCAGGATATATTGAGTAATATGCAGGGTCTTTTCTAGGACAATACTGAGTTGATATGCAGAGTCTTTTCTTGGATTCTGTCAAGTAATATGCAGGGTCTTGGATTCAGATGAGTAATATGCATTTTTTTCTTGGATCGTATTGAGTTATATGCAGGGCATTTTCCTGGATTCTATTGAGTAATATGCAAGGTCTTTTTTGGATTCTATTATGTTATATGCAGGGTTTTTTTTCTATGATTCTGTAGAGTAATATGTGTTGGCTTTTGTAAGTTTTTATTGAGTATTATGCAGTGTCTTTTCTTGGATTCTTTTTGAGTAATATGCAGGATTTTGGATTCTCATGAGCAGTATGCAGGGTCTCGTCTTGGATTCTATTGATTGATTTGGATTTCTAGGATTTGATTTTATTTTGCTGAGTGATATGCAGTCTTTTCTTGGATTCAGTTGAGTAATATGCAAGGTCTTTGGATTCAGTTGAGTAATATGCAGGGTTTTTTCTAGGATTTTATTTAGTAATATGCAGGGTCTTTTCTAGGATTTTATTTTGTAATATGCAGGGTCTTTTCTAGGATTTTATTGAGTAATATGCAGGGTCTTTTCTAGGATTTTATTTTGTAATATGCAGGGTCTTTTCTAGGATTTTATTTAGTAATATGCAGGGTCTTTTCTAGGATTTTATTGAGTAATATGCAGGCTCTGTTCTTGAAAGCATTAACAATAGCAGCTTTTTGTTTTGGATTGTTTTTCAGTGATTTGCAGGAGGAAAGGTGACTAACATAGGCAACCATTTGGCCCTGGGAGCATTTTGTAATGATATTTCTTCCCTCTAATTAGAAATCCCCCATTTTCAAAACAGATTTCCTCCTCAACTTTCATTTGTATAATATACCCAGCATATATTGTCAAAAAGTAATGGATAGATTGGTACAAATAGAATAAATAGTAATAATGTAATGTAATCAGTTTTGTCCTAAAGTAATTGAAAATTTTTTTTTTTAATTAATTGCAATTGTCTGAAGTAATGGTGGGTCCTTGGTGGCTGAGTGGCCTAAAGCACTCATGCATCTCATGGTAAGTTTGAGTCTTTGCTTTACAGCAGTGTTTCCCAAACTTTTTCATGCCACCATTCCCTTGGTTATCTTCAGTGCCCCCTACCTTGCCACATAAAAGACATTATTTAGCATTAGTCCCCTACCTCAGTAATCCCAGTGCCCCACAGGGGGTGGTAGGTAACCCACTTTGGAAACCACTGCTTTACATCATGGGAACATGAATGTGTGAAAGCTTGCCAGTAGCTTTACCTGGATCATTGCTGCTTCCCAGTGTCTTGCCAGATCCTGGCTGCCTGAAGTAAAGGTATGCAGAAGCTGGATTAACACAAGTTGATTGTTCATGACTCCAGGCTGGACTAAATCAGGGACACAGAAGTTGGATTAACAGGATTCAGTGGTACCAATATATAGTGTATTTCTGCAATTTTAGTTTCTATCACTACTGGTGTAACCCTTATAAGGCCTGTGTAATGGATTTGTTACAGTCAATAATTTTGTTAGTTTGATGGTCAGAGTAGCTTGAGGTTGATGGATTTGTCTGGAAATGGAAATACCTGGCTCTGATCACAAATACATCACATTGCTTGACAAGGTATGGACATCGTGACACTAGAAAGGCACTAGAAAGGCCAGGCTAATAGCTAATATTATCCACAAGGAAGAGAAAAACTGGAATAAATAAAAGGAAGATGTTGATTTAGTAGTCTCTACCTGTCCAGTTGACTGACACCTGTCACACATGCCTGTCTAAAAGTACAGGTATATATATAAGCAAAGGTGTTATCCTGATGTTCTGATTAATGCAGTTTCATGTTAGATTAATATGTCTTGGAACAAACATTAAGAAAAATGAAAATCAAGGCAATATTGTTAAACCTTATTGACTGTATTGAAAGCAATTTTGAGGACTGATCTGTAACAAATTATTTCCAGGGGCAAGTGGCAACTCTAGGCTTGAACATTTGCAACTGACTAGTTTTATACCAAGTAACATCAGTTACTTGCTTCCAAGTCAAGTCAAACTGCATATAAAAGGGGATCTTACTGTTCTGGTTAGTTATCTCTAAAAAAGTCACCATATATTAGGCCATATATCGGTCAACTAATACTGGTCCTGCTGGATAAGAAACATAGATGTAACTACAATATGCATCTGTAATATTAATTCATCATTTTAAACTTATTTATGGCATGTAGGCTGTAAACTGTACAATAGAGGGGGCCAAAGCTCTTATTATTGAGGTCGGTAGTTAAATCATTAACCCTCCAGATTCTTTTCACTTTCATCTGATATGAAAATACATTTTTGGTATTACTTCTGAGTACATCTAAATACATAAGCTTCTGAAAGATTTTCATTTATTCTGTGTCTGTGCTTATAAATGTTTTCAATTGGCTATTTCATTCTCATGTGCAGGAGGGTAAAATTTGAACTTTTATGTTTTTAAATTATATTTTAATTTTAGTTTTGCATATTGGACCCATGATTTTTGTGTCCTTTTTACTCTTTACTTCAAATCTTGAGCTATTTTTGTAGAGGTTCACCTCTCCATGTGCAGTTTGGACCAGTTTGCTTTAGACCTCTTCAAATAATTAATCTGGACAGAAATTATGGTTCTGAAAACTATTAATTTTTGGCCTTACAAAAATTGGGTCTCAAAGTTTTTCCCTTTATATTTTGTAATGCAAGTAGAAAGTCTACATTATTTGGTATGATTGTAGCATTTGTCCACTTTTCTATACTGCCATCCACTTTGGTCTGTCATAAATAATTTTGACAATGTGGAGCTAGGAAGTAGAGAACAGCTTCATGACATGTAAATAATTACTGATTTAACGTTGAAAATCGTCATTATTTTAGCACAGTTTGTGGGCAGATTGTTACTGTTGGGGATGCTGGTTAAAAGAAGAAGGTATTCAGTATTTGCCACCTTGTGCAGTGCCATTAATAAAGCTTTAATGACTATGTGTGTTTCAAATAGATTATAACAATATTGCCAGTCTATAAGCTAATTACATTTTGTCTCAAGAAATATTCAAATGACAGCAACCTGCCTGAGTGGTTAGAGCATCCATCATGTATGATTCCTGGTCTTCACATGTTTGTTCAAAATGAATTCTTTGGTATCAGACTTGTGCTATATATACTTGATATGTATGTTTTAGCTAAAATTATAATATGCAAAGTGATAGTTTTTGTATTGGACCTAGAAAGCTTAAAAATTGTAATTTGTATACTTTTTTTAAGTTTAAGCATTGTTTTTTATATGAAATTTATTCTATTTTTAATTTTTTTTAAACAAAATTAATAATTGAGTACTGATGCATCATGGGAAATGAGCATTGCTCTTTCAAATAGTCATTGCTGTGTGTTGGGTTACTTTTCACATAACAAATCAGACATTCATTATCTTGGTGATATTTCATTTAGTAGAATACCTGTATACACCACAAATAAAATAATTATTTACATACAAATAATTCCATTGCCATCATAGATCAAAAAAATAATTATTAAACAGGCAATTTGACCTTTAACATTGTTAAACCAATTAAAGGCATGCTCTTACATTGTTTAGATATTATCTTAACTTTGGTAGTTGATGAGCAGGTGCCCCAAATTAGATTACTGATAACCTGGCAAAGGGCCCAACCAGTTTGTTGAGAAACCTTGATTAATTCTGTGCAACAGCCAGGTAAACAAATCTTGATTAATTCTAGGCAGTAGCCAGGTAAACAAAAATGTCTCCAAAGGGGTACTTAGATTTAAAGTTTCTATCTAGCATGCAATCACTTAGCTGACTTGGTATTTTTTTGTTAAATCATATTAATTGTTTGTGAATATTACCTTGCAAATTCCCTTGATAATCATATCATATAAATTTAAATCACCTGGAACATCTTAATTCCAGTCAATTCCAATACTAGATTTAATCAGGACATATGATTTTGTGACCACCACTGGTAATGTTCACACAACCTGGTTTGGTTGGTCCATTGTCTGGCAAATCATGAAGTAGTTTATTTTTTTTTAAGATATAAAATTGATATAAAGATTCTACAGTATAATTAAATTAAAATTTAAAATTGATTGCAGTTATTGAACTAACTAAATTTAAGAGGAATGTTTTCTGAAAACTTTTCAGCAGTAGTTTTAGTTTAATTTGAATTTTGTGTATATAAAGTTTTTCTGACTGATCTGTAGTTAGTACATATGATCATTTTTTTTTTATTACAGTAGAACCTGTCTTGAGAGACCACCCCTTATACCAGAAATAATGGTTTCTCAAGATGGGTGGTCACTTGTGACAGGTCACAGCACCATATATTTCAGAAATCTTTGCATGGAGAGCCTGGTCTTTTAAGATGGATTTAATATAATTGGTGGGGACTCCCGGGTGGTTGAGTGGTCCGGGTGGTGGGTGGTTGAGTGGTCCGAGGCATTTTACTTTATATCTTTGATAGCCAAAGTTTAGATAACCCTATCTATACCTTGGTGGATCAGCAGCTATACTGGTGCTTTGTCCTATCTACATCTGTTGGATGCTCTTGACCTAGAAAGGATACTTTGTAAGTTTAACATTAATAACATTAATAGTATGACTGGTACCAGAGGGAAGTCATTACAGGTGTATTTAAGTGAAATGTATTTGTGCAAACACACCACACTGAAAAAATACTTATTTATCAGTCCATTTAAGTCTCCATGTCTCAATCACTTAGAAACAGTGTTCAGATTCGAACAACTTAATTTTGATTGGATGTGTTGGCTTGCCACCACATAGGAAAGCACAGAAATATTTGCTCAGTATATCAAGGTGTAGCTTATCGTTATTGGGTTATTGGAGCCTTGATTAGCGAAGATGTTGCCTTTACAAATTATTGTATTGCTACAGTATCCATGTGGGTCCAGGTCTTGGATTTGAAGTTTGCATATGTGATAAAGCTTACCAGGAATTTCCTATGATTATTCCCGAGGTTTTTCAAGGGTTGTTCCTTTACCAAATATACTGGCCATCATTGTGCTAAAAAATGGTGTTAAAGCTACAACAGCAAACACACTGGCCCATAGATTATGGCTGTGATCATCAGTAAACTGGCCATTTTATCATTGTTGGTAAACTGGCTTATAATTTGTCAGTTCAGTTATGTGGGTTGATAAAGACCATGATAACTGAAAAGTTGTTCACCATTTGCAAAAATACCACTTGTGCAAACTGTCATCTGATAAGCAATATCTTTTTTTTTTAAAAAAAAAATAGAACCTTTCTCAGAAATTGGCAATATCATCCTGAACAAACTTTGCCACTGGCAGTTTACTGTCAAATTACAAAACAATTGTCACTGACACTTTACTGCCAGATTATACAGAAAAGTTATAACTGAAAAATATGTAGGATATGCATTTGGTCATACTTGAATATAGTTGTGGAATTCACCTTATGAGAACATTCATGTGTTACTTATGTCTGTCGGTTAGACTGACAAAAGATCCTGTAAACATAAACAGTGGTCTAGTTTCCTTTGACCTCATAACACATGTATATACTCGATTTTAAGTCTAACTGCCAACTTCATATAGACTCAATGAACTTTCAGATCAGAATCAGTGTTGTTTTGTTCTACTGATTACTGCTAACAGTTTGTAATTACCAAGATCTGATGTTGCACTTATGCGATGGCAGATGTGGGTCTGTGCAGTTTTGCAGTTGGACTCAACTTATAATTGAGTGTATACAGTATATTAATGTTGCCAAGTTCTAGCACATTGACAATAATATTTGCAGGGGTATAAAGCATGAAATGATTGTGTATACTAGAGTAAGTGTTGATTTAACAAATGTGCATTTAAGATGAATTGAAATATATACATATATTAAATATATACATATAAGAAACTAGTTGTACAAGTCTACTGTTGGTTTCATAAAGGGAGTTGTTGAGCATCAACATGTGTTAAGAAGAATAACACTACACTGTACAAAATTCCTGACCTACTGAATAGTCTCAACCAGAAAGGTGGAGAAAGCAGTGGGAATGTTTAAATGGACACTGGTATTGATAATATGCCATAGGAAGTGTGTACAACTGTTGATGTTGGCTCACTTTGAAAACATTACTGTCCTGTCAAATTAAAATATAGCAGTATGTAAAGGTACTGAAAGTGATGCCAATATAAAAAGCAGTGCCAGTATAAAAGGGTAATGAAAATAATGCTAATATTGAAATTGTGCCAGTATAAAATGGGTATTTGAAAATCAACCAAATCACCATTTTTTAATTTTCTTGAAGTGATTTTTCAAATGATTTTACCGCTGTTGGATGACAAACGGCACCACATTTGCATGAATAAAGTATTGATAAGTTGTATAAAATCTTATTGCAAATGGATTTATTTTCAGAAAGTTCTTAATTTCAACAGAAAGTTTTAAATAAAATTTGATTAGTGATTCTGCTAAAGTCATCCAAACTTGTGTTCCTTATCTGAGTGCCTGAAAAAGGGATTCATGCTTTTGTGCTCCTTATCAATGGTTCTCCATTTTCTGAATTTGTGTATAGTACCCAATATTTTTGGCAAGAATGTTTTTTTTTAACCATATTTTAATTTTAACCATATATACACATAACATAGCATAATTTTGACCATAGATACATACTCATGACAGATTTAGCCTAATTTTGACAATAGACTATGACACTTTTAGCCATCAATTTGACCATAGACTCTATACTAATAACTTTTCCTGCCTAGTTTTGAACATAGATACATATTTGTGACACTTTTAGTAATTCTTTTGACCATGGACTCTATACTTATGACAGATTAAGCCTAGTTTTGACAATAGACTATGACACTTTTAGTCATTAATTTGACCATACTCATAACACTTCCTGCTTAGTTTTGACCATAGATACATGCTTGTGACACTTTTAGTAATTCTTTTGACCATGACTCTATACTCATGACAGATTAAGCCTAGTTTTGACAATAGACTATGACACTTTTAGCCACAATTTTGATCATATACTACATATACATGGCATTTTAGTCATCATTTGACCATATACTGTGTACATTATTTTAAAAAGCAAAACCAAGTGACTGAAACTTAAAGCTTTCTTTTGTGTAATAAAAATAATTTAATGAAGCATGAGCAAAAAAGATATTTAATAGCTGCAGGTGGAGAGTACATATGTATTTAATGTTCTACATTATCTTAGATTTTGAAATATTATTTAATGTAGTGCCCACATAATCTTTATACAGTTTTAACATTTTTTTATTTGCTTCACTGCTGCATTTAAGGTACAACCATAATCCCCAGAAATGGGCAATGTCTGAAAACAGGCCAGATAAGCTATTGTTAGCTCTATAGATGGTCTGTCTTTCATCTGTCCATCATTTTACAGATTTGTTATTGCTATTCCTCATAGGAGTACAACCTTGAGACTTTGGACACATTAAACCCATGATCTGTGTGTGTGTTTAGACTTTGGACACATTAAACCCATGATCTGTGTGGGTGTTTAGACTTTGGACACATTAAACCCATGATCTGTGTGGGTGTTTGGACTTTGGACACATTAAACCCATGATCTGTGTGTGTTTAGACTTTTGACACATTAAACCCATGATCTGTGTCTATGTTTAGACTTTTGACACATTAAACCCATGATCTGTGTGGGTGTTTAGACTTTGGACACATTAAACCCATGATCTGTGTGTGTTTAGACTTTGGACACATTAAACCCATGATCTGTGATGTGTTTAGACTTTTGACACATTAAACCCATGATCTGTGTGTGTGTGTGCTTAAAATTTTTGAGACAGGTACATTCAGCCTGTGATCTGTATGTGCATGTGTGTGTATGTGTTCGGATTTTTAACATTGCTTTAACAATTTGTATGTGAGAAAGCTTGCCGCAAGCTTCTTGTGGGTTGGTAGTTCTTTCCAGGGTTTTCCCCAGGTTCTTCGTCCACCATTTCTTCTGGCTGCCTTGTGTAGCCTATGTTGTGCAGAAAAATGGCATTAAACCCTATAACAACAAACCTTGGTCTTTGTGTGTATGTCTGGATATTTAATATTGCTTTAACAATTTGAGTCAAATTGCTTTGATGTCTGCAGTGTGGCAGTTTATAGTGATGTCTTAGCACTGGGGCATCATGATACAGACATGTAGCATCAAGTCCCACCCAGTCACATTATCCTGACACCAGGTTTACCAGTCACAACACTAACTACTTACAAGTGAGGCATCTGCTAGTACCATTTTTAAGTCTTTGGTATGACTCAGCCAAGGTTCAAACCTGCCACCTCCTGCATCTAAGATGGACACTCTATCCAGTTATTCCTTCAGTGCAGTGTAAAGTTATGTAAAGACAGGTCATCAATATCAGTCATTAAATTGTCGTTTTGCAGAAAGATGGCATGATGGAAATGGAGAAGGAGGAGAACAGGGCCATCAATCTGAGTACCAGCAACAGTAATGGTGGTGACCACAACAGTGGTGGTAGCACTGGCAACATGGACCTCAGGGAGGAAGTGCTAACCAATGGAGATGTGCAGGGCAAGATAAATGGAAGCTTACCTCAGGTATTGAATTACTTCTTTTGTTTCCTACATTAGTGAAAGCAAAGACCAAAATGTCACTATTTCATTCATCTCAAACAGCAGCAGTATTCAGGTCCTATAAATTTTATCCCCATTTATTGACAAGATCAATAGTGATATAATTCATATTGGGGTCAGCAACTTCTGACTGCATTATGTACCAAACTAAGCTATAAACAGAGGTATAGTTATTATTGCTATTAGAAGTGGCAAAACAGTGCAATTTGGGCATAAAAAGTTTAAGCTCTATATTTTATGCCAGAATTACAGCATGTACGAAACATATTTTCACTACTTACATGGTTCTGCAGCTGGTCAAAATTCTTATCACAATGGGCAAAATCCACATGGATTAGAACCAGAATGCCAATGGAACATATCCTGAAAAATTATTTATATTTAGCATTTACTTCAATTAGTACACCTCTGTAACTCTTATTGAATTATTGTTATTGTTGTTTTAGGGTTTAACACCATTTTTCAGCACAAGATAGGCTATACGTGGCGGCCAGTATTAATGGTGGAGGAATAACCCTGGAACTCACTCAGAGGTGAGATGCCAGTGACCCATAATGGTCATTGCTTTAGACCACTTGCTTTAGACCACTCGGCCATATGGCCATACACCGGCATTCTTTTTAATTTTGTATAGCAGTGTTGATTTGTCCTTTCTCATGTTTGACATGTTTTTAAGTTAAAAAAGATTCATCTGCTCTAATCTGTCATGTAACATCCATGTAAAAAATTTTTATGTAGTCTTTAATGATCCCTAAATTTTAGTTTACTATTCATTTTGAAAGGTCTATGACATGTCAAATGAATGACACCTGATAAATTTGAACAACAAAAGTCCATGAAACAGATTACAATGAAACAGATTACGTACCTTAAGACATTTTGAAATAAAATAAGGGTCATCTTCTTTGAGGATGAAAAGAATTAAATGTAACAACCTCTGAACAATTGTTGATTAAATATGCGAGAATTAAAATACCCTAAAAATAACGGAAATGAGATTCTCAATGGTGTGTTTAACTTCATAATCTTGTAACCCTATTATAGCACGGCATTGATTTGGCAAGTGTTGCAATAAATAATAATGCATTGCCATCTCAATCATTTGGTGAAGCAACATTACAAAGTCATATTTTGACATTTAAATTGTAAAAGTGAAACATAACGCTACCGCCAAACTAGTCACGCAAAATACAACACACTATTGAGGTTATTCACTGATTTTATAACTCCGTGATTTCAGATTATCTCTCTGATTATAGGATCAGTTACTGCACATATATTGGTTCAGTGGGCAATGAAATTTTCCAAATTAAGGAGGTAAATTGTTACGGATCAACTTTGAAAATTGCACCTGATGTTTAAACAGGATGTTACAATGGTTTTATGGTGTTCTTTCAACTCAAATACTTTGTCTACAGTTCAGTTCATAAACCAGTCTGCTAACATAAACAGGGGACATAACCACTTTTATTGACTCTATACCAAATTTAGTCTCAGTCATGAAAAGCTACATTTCACCTTGCATGCTTTTTTAATTTTTTTTAAACAAGCAAAATTCACAAAGCTCATTATTTACATAATGCTGGCAGAATGTGATGCATCTCTCTCTCTCTCTCTCTCTCTCTCTCTCTCTCTCTCTCTCTCTCTCTCTCTCTCTCTCTCTCTCTCTCTCTCTCTCTCTCTCTCTCTCTTTCTCTCTCTCTCTCTCAAAGAAAAACAAAAGCTATATTTGTAAATTTTATTTAGTAATTAAATAACTGACAATTATTTTTTTATCTCCTGGAAGCAGATTGTGAATGAAACAAATGTATGACATTTCTTTCATAAACATAATGCCACATGATAATATTACAAGATTTACTGAGACTATTTAATGGTGCATACATTATTGGTAAATAGATTTACAAGTACTTGCCATTAAATATCTTGTAATTAATTTTGCAATCAGCACTTACTGTTTTACAGGATTTTACTAAATGGAATCTTTACCCATTCTTTCAATAACTGACAAAATTACTGCATAGTTTATTGAGTGTTCAATCATTGAAAGAATTTCCTTAAATGCATTTAACGAACCATTCAGTAGAATGATGGTAGATTGTGTTGGTCCCTTACAAAAGACCAAGTCAGGCAACCAATATTTGTTGAACATAATGTGTCCATCAACAAGATTCCTAGAGGTAATTCCTTTGTGGAATAGTAGAAACAAAAATATAGTAGAGGCTTTGATAAAGTTCTTTACAAAATCTGGCCTTCCTAAATTTGTCCAAATGGATCAGGGGTCCAATTTCATGTCTGGAATTTTCCAGCAAGCCATGCATGAAATGGACATTCAACATTTCTTATAGTTTGCCTATCATCCAGAGAGCCAAGGAGCTTTGGAACAATTTCATCAAACTTTGAAAAACAGGACAAAGTCAAATTGTTTTGACACAGGTAAAGACAGGGATGAGGTCATACATTTACTTTTGTTTGCAGTTAGAGAGTCCGTTCAGGAATCTCTAGAGTTCAGTACCATTGAACTGGTATTTGGCCAAACTGCATGGACCTCTAAAGTTATTGATAGAGAAACTTCTTTCAAATGAAAAAACATAACTTTCTCTTCTTGATTATATCTCTAATTTCAAGTATAAATTGTAAAAGGCTTGTGAGGTCGCAAGAGCAAAATTGCAATCTACTCAGTCAAAGATGAAATTAAGATATGATTAAAACTCAAGGAACAGGAGTTTTCAATCAGTCGATAAGAGTCCTGGCTCTCTTGCCCATTTCACACAATCCTCTGCAGGCAAAATATGGTTAAAGGAGTATGTTGAAAGGAATAGCTAGGTAAATCGTGCAATTAACTTAGTTGTACCTGTCCCACCAGCTGAGGATTTGAATGAAAGAATTCAGTTGGATTCAACTAATCTTGGAACAACCAGTCTTAGGAATTCAGAAGTTATGGAAAATGTAGACCAGAAACTTTCTCATTTACAAAATCAAGAAAAAAGTGAACCTCAATAATTATTGTCTGAATATGAGCACTTGTTTCCAGATGTCCCGTAAGGACAAACAAAATCTTTCACTTTCATGACATTGAAATAGTAGATTCAAAACCCATGAAACCCCATGAAACATCACCCATACAGGATAAATCCTTTTAAACGCGCAATACATGAAAAAAGTGATTCAATATTTACTGGAGAATGATTCTATACAGCCCAGTGAGAATGATTGGAGTTCATTATGGATTCTTGCTCTGGAACTTGATACAACTTTCCAAATGTGTACAGATTATAGGAAGGTGAACATTGTGACAAAAACAGACTCATTTCCATTGCCAAGAAGTGATGACTGTATCAGCAAAATTGGAAATGCCAAATACTTCACTAAATTCGACTCTCTGAAGGGTTTTTGGCAAATGCCACTAATGGAAAGAGGAAATGAAATTTCTGCATTTGTGACTCCACATTGACTCTACCAGAATAAAGTAATGCCATTTGGGATGAAGGGTTCTCCAGGTACTTTTCATTGCCTTATGAATATGATTACTTCTGGTCTAGACAATTGTGATACCTATATTGATGATGTCATCATGTGCAACAACACCTGGAAAGAACATCCAGCAACAATTCAGAAGTTCTTCAACAGACATATGCAAATTTGACTATTAATTATCTAAAAGTGAATTCTGCCATGCGTGTGATACTTTTCTAGGACATATTGTGGGACATTTTCGAATTAACCCTATAGATGCTAAGGTCAAGGCTATTTCTGAATTTCCTTTGTCAGTAAAAAAAAAGCTGATGCAACTTTTGGTTATGACTGGTGGGTACTATCACAAATTTTGTTCTAATTTCTATGATATTGTTGAACCTCTGACAAACTTGTTGAGAAAGAAAAACAAGTTTATTTGGACTGAAAGCTGTTTAGAGGCTTTCAATAGATTAAAGGCCATACTTAAAAGTACACCAGTTTTAACAGCTCAAGATTTCAACCATTCAAACTATCTGTGGATACAAGTGTTAATCAGGGGCCCCGAGTGGCCGAGTGGTCTAAAGCGATGTCCGTTACGGATCACTGCCATCTCACCTCTGTCTGCGTGGGTTCGAGTCTAGGATTCAGCGAATGTGGATATGTGAGAAAGCTTGCCAGTAGCTTATCGTGGGTCGGTGGTTCTTTCCGGTGATTTCCCGGTTTCTTCCTCCACCATTAATACTGGCCGCCATGAATAGCCTATCGTGTGCTGAAAAATGGCGTTAAGCTCAACAACAACAACAAGTGTTAATGGGGTTGGAGCAGTTTTGATTCAAGATGACAAAAATTACAGAATTTGATGTTTACAGCTCCACTCCTCAGGTTGTTGTGTTTAGTGATCACAACCCCCTTACTTTCATCAGCAGAATGAAAAATAAAAATCAAAGGCTGTTGAGATGGAGTTTATTTTTGCCAAAATGCAATCTTGACATCAGGCACATTAAAGGAAAAGAGTTTAATTGCAAATGCACTTTCCTGTGTATATAAATGTCATTTTCATAAACACCTTTGTGTAAATTCATAAGAAGAATTCTTGTATAATTTGTTTTACCTGGTGTATAATTGACATCTGGTAAACAAGAAAGCTTTATTACATAAATCTTTTTTCTTTTATGGAGGAAAGTGTTACAACCCTGTAATTAAAATTATGTGTGTGTTAGAATTTGAATTCTTTCTATATCATTATTTCATTTTTGTTTGATTTTTATGTAATTAAATATAGTTATTATGATGATGAGAGTTATGTTCGCAGGGTCTGATGTTTTGTTAGAAACATTGTGTTTATTTAAAATGTAAATGTGACTCGTGTAAGCATGATTTTTGCATGATGGTTTTGTCATATTAAGTAAACAGTTGGAAATAGCTATGTAAATGATTGGCTGTGACCACAGTCATTACTAATAATACTTGTTAACATTCTATAATGTGATGTGGCAGTATTTCAAAATCTTCATGATTTCTTTATGCTTGTACATTAGGTGACATTTGTTTGATTTAAATACTCAGCTATCTGCAAAATAGTAATAGTCAAGTCACATTTTAACATCTTAGAGAGTCACATCATAACATCTGCAAAATAGTCAATAATAGTCAAGTCATATTTTAACATCTTAGAATCACATCATAACATCTTGTTCTTGAAAGAGTTGTTCGTTCGTATGTCAAACAGGTATTGATTTTGATGTCAAATTGTTATTTAATATATCTGAATGGATACATTGAATGATAAAAACTTTCAGTAATTTTTTCTCCAGAAAATAATGTTTTTTAATTAAAAAACTTTTGGCAGAAAAATTGGGTTCTATTTCTTCTGAAAATTGTGTTATGGATTGCTGAAAATTAACTGATTTGCTTTTTTGACAGGGACAAGGAATTAACTTACCTCATGCTGCTACCAAATCAATTCCACTAGCTACGGGTTCTTCAAAGAGAAAGCAGCGTCCCCAGAACTTTAGTTCCAATGCTGATCCAATGGTTTCCGAGACTCAATCCATCCTTATGCTGGCAGCTCAGCATGGCCTGTTGCCACAACAGATACACCAACTGTTACAGCAACAACAGGCAAACAGTGGGCCAGTATTATCCCAGCAGGTGATGCAGCAATCAGTTTTGGCCCAACAACAGGTATGTAGTAGTATTCAGGTTGATATTTTTTAGTACACATTTTGTGTAATGAGTTTTTATCTTCCACCAATTAAACCCAACTACACTTTTAAATATATGGGTTGTACAAACATAGAAAGGTATTTGAAGTAGGATGTTGCACCATGATTTATATAAGGTGGTAAATGTGTTGTAGGGTATTTCACAGTGATTCTTTTAAAATAGTCCATGTAAAGTGTTGCATTACAACATGATTTGTTTTAAGTAGTACATATGAAGTAGGGCATTACACTATCATTTAACATAAAGTAGTCCTTTTTTGAAGTATGGTGTTACACCATGATTTGTATAAAGTAGTCCTTGTGAAATAGGGTGTTACACCATGATTTGTATAAAGTAGTCCATGTGAAATAGGGTGTTACACCATGATTTGTATAAAGTTGTTCTTGTGAAATAGGGTGTTACACCATGATTTATATAAAGTAGTCCTTGTGAAATAGGGTGTTACACCATGATTTGTATAAAGTAGTCCATGTGAAATAGGTGCTTACACCATGATTTGTATAAAGTAGTTCTTGTGAAATAGGTGTTTACACCATGATTTGTATAAAGTAGTCCATGTGAAGTAGGGTGTTTACACCATGATTTGTATAAAGTAGTCCATGTGAAGTAGGGTGTTTACACCATGATTTGTATAAAGTAGTCCATGTGAAGTAGGGTGTTTACACCATTATTTATATAAAGTAGTCCATGTGAAGTAGGGTGTTTACACCATGATTTATATAAAGTAGTCCACGTGAAGTAGGGTGTTTACACCATGATTTGTATAAAGTAGTCCATGTGAAGTAGGGTGTTTACACCATGATTTGTATAAAGTAGTCCATGTGAAGTAGGGTGTTTACACCATGATTTATATAAAGTAGTCCATGTGAAATAGGTTTTTACACCATGATTTATATAAAGTAGTTCATGTGAAATAGGGTGTTTACACCATGATTTATATAAAGTAGTCCATGTGAAATAGGTGTTTACACCATGATTTATATAAAGTAGTCCATGTGAAATGGGGTGTTTACACCATGATTTATATAAAGTAGTCCATGTGAAATAGGTGTTTACACCATGATTTGTATAATGTAGTCCATGAGAAATAGGGTGTTTACACAATGATTGTATAAAGTAGCATATGTTGTTATGAGTCTATGCTCTTAATTTAGTTAACAAAAGAGAGTGAAGAAAACAAGCTTAATAAAATTAACAAATAATTTATTTCCCTTGAATGCAAAGTGAAAAATGAGAGAAAACAAATTTAGTTTTGCAGATTAAATCCAAAAATAACTTAAGTATTAAAGACACAAGTTCTAGTAACAAAAAGGTCCTGAATAAAACTAAGTTCAGGTCTTGAAGAGATCCAAAATTGAAGGCAATGACATGTCTGTTATAGCCTACAAGGCACTGATATGTCAACAGTCTCTTGTTCAATCACAGAATATTATTCCAGGTTTGAATTCAGTATAAAGTCCAATGAATGTCTTTATCCAAGAATATTGTCTGAGCACTTTTGTATTTCCAGAGAAAATAATCAATTAAATTCATTAATTTGAAGAAAATAAAATTTAGCCGAAATTGGTCACATCATAATAATACTTAAAGTGCTTGATGTTAAAGCACAATTGGTAAATCCTCAGTTCTTAGTTTGATTGCAGGTCACACATTAGCCTTTTTTTAAAAACAACAGTTATGTAATGGAAAATAACTTTCTATCATGATCATATGAGCCTTGTTTACTTACAACACTATAACCTATTAAATTCAATTAGGAATCTCCAAAACCCTGATCCTGATCAACATGTTTACACCTTCATGTTTACTTGAATAATAATTTGGTTAATTAGCTCATACACTTAGAGAATAATGAATATTATTAGTTGTTTACATAAATGGAATAAACTTTTATAAAAAAAAATGTCATTCAGGTCAAAGAGAAATGAAATCGATGTTGGACAAGGTTAAGTCCAGAAAACATTGTTACATTACAATAACATGTAACATAATAAAGTTTTTTTGTAAAACTCAGACAAACAATTAAATTAAAAACATAACAGTGTGGAATAGGGAGTTGCACCATGATTTGTATAAAGTAAATCAGTGGTTCCCCTCATAAATGGCTCCCCTGACCAGCAGCCACCCACTCTTTATGGCCAAAATCCCTTGGCACTGATGATATTATGTTTGAAAGTACCCCTCAAGAAAGGCCACCCCTCTAATGCAAACAGCAGACAACATAATAGTGCAAAAATGTAAAATGTACCCCTCACAAGTGGCCACATTTTATTATTAATTGGTCCAGAACCAGTATTTAATTATGATAAGGTCAGTAATCCAATTATATTTCTCTACCTGCTTCCAAATGTCAGGTTTTCATTACTGAAAGAATTATTGGCTTAAGTACAAGTACTATTAAGGTTATTATTATATCATTAATGCCAGTGATTACTGGAAATGGGGTCAGCAATGTTTTGATAGAGCTTTGGGCTTCATACAGTGGATTTTTATTTTTAAATTTGACAATTATCACTGGACATAAATGTCAAGATCATAAAATGGTCATATAGAGATGGGGGTCATCAATGTTTTGATAGAACTTTAAGCTTAATTGATGATTAGGACTAGATGTAATTATCAAGATCATAACTTGGTCAGGTAGGTTAAATATTGTTTTTTGGATTAATACACTCACACAGAAATTAACCAGGGTCTTACACCATGATTTGTTTTAAGTAGTAATGTGTAAAGCATAGTGTTACACCATGATTTGTTTTAAGTAGTACATATGAAGTAGTGTTAAACCATAATTTTTTTAAAAGTAGTACTTGTGATGTAGGATGTTACACCATGAGTTGTTTTAAGTAGTTCATGTGAAGCATGGTGTTACATCATGAGTTATTTAAAGTTGTACATTTGATGTAGGGTATTACAGCATGACTAATATAAAGTATTCCATGTGAAGTAGGGTGTTAAACCATGATTTGCTTTAAGTAGTACATGTGAAGCATGGTGTTACACCATGATTTGTTTAAAGTAGTACATATGAAGTAGAGTGTTGCAGAATGACTAGATTGAAGTAGTCCATGTGAAGTAGGGTGTTACACCATAGTTTGTTTAAAGTAGTACATGTGAAGTAGGGTGTTACACCATGGTTTGTTTAAAGTAGTACATGTGAAGTAGGGTGTTACACCATGGTTTGTTTAAAGTAGTACATGTGAAGTAGGGTGTTACACCATGGTTTGTTTAAGTAGTACATGTGAAGCATGGGTGTTACAGCATGAGTTGTTTAAAGTAGTACATATGAAGTAGGGTGTTGCACCATGTTTTGCTTGAAGTAGTACATGTGTGATGTAGTGTGTTGTACCATAAGTTGTTTAAAGTAGTACATGTGAAAGAGGGTATTACACCATGATTTGCATAAAGTACACATGAAGTAGGGTGTTACACAATGATTTGTATAAGGTAGTACAGCTCCTATTGCTATCAGTCTTTTAGAGACAATAAACACAATGTTGTCCATACATCAGATGGTTTCCTCCAAATTTCACCTAAAACAATTTATGTGCACATTTAACCACATGTACTCCACAAGTTCTCATCTGGTTATTTTAAACAAGCAGTAAATGAATTATATAAGAATTCATTGCTGAACTAATTACCATAAGAATTGACAAGTAGCATGTATGTAATTTGGTGAACAGTGTAATAAGATGAATACTCTAGTATGGTGAACACTGCTGTAGTATGATGAACACTAGTGTAGTATGGTGAACATTCCTTACTTAAAGATCAATTTGTAGATTCGTGAACATTCCAACAGGAGAGCTAGGCTGAAGATTTCTGTGAAGGTTTTTATTTTGGTTTGGCTAAATTTGTTTCTTCCAGTAAGACTGATCTTTGTATTGGTTCAGCTTTTGAAGTTTTGTTTACTTGACTCTGTTGCACTCCTTGATTACTGTTGTCAAATTGAGTTCATACCTGGACTACAAGACAAAAAGGGTGAATTGATTGTTGCAAACTTCTATTTTGTTCAGAAGAATGAACTTTTGACTCTCATCCAGGAATCTGTTTTGCATCTTAAATTAGTATCTAACTCTTGTTTTGATAGAGGTTTGTTCAGTTGGGCTCAAAACAGTTGACACGTTAAGTTGTTATTATGTTGTGACCAGTTTCAGGGCTGAATTTTCTTTTCTTAAAATTATCCAATTCAAGTGATTCTTTTCCCAGGAAATACATTAGTGCTCCTACAAAAGTCTTGGATACAGACAGTTATTGGAAATTGTACTGGATTCAAAACTGGAATAATATTCTCTGTGATTCAACAATGGACTGTTGACACAATAACTTCACTGACCACAACAGAGGTCATTGCCTTCCGATTTGGATTCAGACTCGGAACTGTTTGTTTAATTCTTGGATTTTTGTTTTTGGCTTTAATTCATAAAACTTTAAGTTCTATTTTCTTAATTTTCTACTTGGTATTCTAGTGAAATAAATTATTTGTTAAATTTTACAAAGCTTGTTGTCTACACTCTTTTTCGTTATTTATTTCAAGAGTATAGATTCATAACAACACTTACACTCGTCTTAGTGGAGACATGGTTATATGTAAGACAGCATTTACAGATCACTTGACTTCACTTTTAATATAAAACTTCTTAGTAAGTACCACATGCCCATGGGACTTTGTAGACATGTTTCATTGTGCCAGAGTTTCACATTCTACTTACTTATGCCTTTGTAGACATGTTTCATTGTGCCAGAGTTTCACATTCTACTTACTTATGCCTTTGTAGACATGTTTCATTGTGCCAGAGTTTCACATTCTACTTACTTATGCCTTTGTAGACATGTTTCATTGTGCCAGAATTTCACATTCTACTTGTTAGTGTCTTTGTAGACATTTTTCATTGTGCCAGAGTTTCACATTATACTTGCTGGTGTCTTTGTAGACATTTTTCATTGTGCCAGATTTTCACATTCTACTTGTTGGTGTCTTTGTAGACATTTTTCATTGTGCCAGAGTTTCACATTATACTTGCTGGTGTCTTTGTAGACATTTTTCATTGTGCCAGATTTTCACATTCTACTTGCTGGTGTCTTTGTAGACATTTTTCATTGTGCCAGAGTTTCACATTATACTTGCTGGTGTCTTTGTAGAGATTTTTCATTGTGCCAGATTTTCACATTCTACTTGCTGGTGTCTTTGTAGACATTTTTCATTGTGCCAGAGTTTCACATTATACTTGCTGGTGTCTTTGTAGAGATTTTTCATTGTGCCAGATTTTCACATTCTACTTGTTGGTGTCTTTGTAGACATTTTTCATTGTGCCAGAGTTTCACATTATACTTGCTGGTGTCTTTGTAGACATTTTTCATTGTGCCAGATTTTCACATTCTACTTGCTGGTGTCTTTGTAGACATTTTTCATTGTGCCAGAGTTTCACATTATACTTGCTGGTGTCTTTGTAGAGATTTTTCATTGTGCCAGAGTTTCACATTATACTTGCTGGTGTCTTTGTAGACATTTTTCATTGTGCCAGAAAAACATATTCGACCTGATAGGGCCTATGTAGAGATGTTTCTTTGTGAAAGAATTTCACATTGTTTTTTATGAGACCTTTTGTAGACATTTTTCATTGTGCTGTAATTTCATATTTTACTTGAACTGTTGATATATTTATACTTGATAAGTCTTGGTAGACCTGTTTAATTGTGACAGAATTTCATGATCTGCTTGTGTTTTTTGCATTATCGTTTTTGTTTTGTGGGAGATAAATTGCTTGTTCATTTTTATTTAAATTGTTGGTTTCATTCTTTTGTTACATATTTTAAGTTTTAGAGTGATAACACTGGCAGTTGGGATGGTTAATAGACATATTGCTTGCCTGTAAATGGTATGAAATAGTTGTCACTTCAGTAGTTGTGGTGTTGTAATCAGCCACAGTGTTATAATCCTGTGATTAAATTTTGGTAATTATCTGCCATTCAATTCAACTGGACCTTTTGGTACAGTCTTACTATATCTGTATACAGGCCAAGATTCAGTTTTGTTACTTAACTGCAGTTTTTATACCATGATATTCCAGAATTCCAGTTGTCTATTACAGTATGCCTAAGTTTATACCATATGCCAGGGTTCCAGTTGTCTTATTACAGTATGACTGAAGTTTGCACCTAATATATCAGAATACCAGTTGTCTTATTACAGTATACCTAAAGTTTATACCATGATATGCCATGATTCCAATTGACTATATCTATATGACTAAAGTTTGTACCTAATATGCTAGGATTCAAGTTGTCTATCACAATATGCCTAAAGTTTGTACCTAATATACCAGGATTCCAGTCATGTTATTACAGAATGACTAAAGTTTATACCATGAGAGGCCAGAATTCCAGTTGTCTAATTCAGTATGACTGAAGTTTGTACCTAATATAATGCCAGGATTGCAGTTGACTTTTTACAATATGATTCAAGTTTGTACGTTGTTGTTGTTGTTGGTTGGGCTTAACGCCATTTTTCAGCACACGATAGGCTATTCATGGCGGCCAGTATTAATGGTGGAGGAAGAAACTGGGAAATCACCGGAAAGAACCACCGACCCACGAGAAGCTACTGGCAAGCTTTCTCACATATCCACATTCGCCCGAATCCTAGACTCAACCCACGAAGAGGTGAGATGGCAGTGATCCGTAACGGACAGCGGCTTAGGCTTTAGACCACTCGGCCACTCGGGGCCCCTAAAAGTTTGTACATAATATACCAGGATTCCAGTTGACTTATTACAGTATGACAAATGTTTGTACTTAATAAATGCCAGTATTCCAGTTAGCTTATTACAGTATGATTAATATGCCAAGATTTTATAGTCTATTGTTACTTTATTGTTAAATTTTGTATTGTAGTATGCCATGATTTCAGGTATCATATTGCTATATATCTTAAGTTTATACTGTGATATGTCAAAATTTCAGGCATCATATTACTATATGTCTCAAGTTTGTACTAAGATAACCAGGATTCCAGATATTATATCCTGGTATGATATTAAATTATAAAGTTTATTTTGTGATATGCCAGGATTCCAGGTATCATCAGCAGTTGTAATTTTGTGATTTGATTTTTTCTTCCATTTGGAACAACAGCAGAAGCTCTGTGAATAGAAGTGATTTTGTGATTTCTTTTTTCTTTGATTTTGTAAAACAGTATAATCTTTATGAGCAGCTGTATGTTTGTGATTTACTTTTTTCTTCCATTTTGAACAACAGCATAAGCTCCATGAGCAGCTGTTACAGCAGCTGAATGAACAGCTACAGATCAATGTTTTACAGCAGTCCCAGCTGATGCAACAGCAGCAGGACAAAAACAAGTCTGGCAATAGCAAACAGCTGCAACAGCTAGCACTACAGCAGCAACAGCTGATCCAGAACATTCAACAAATACAGCTGCAACAGCGACAATTTCTTCTAGCCAGCCTTGTTCCACCATTTGGAGCACCACAAGGTAGGTTTTATGTGATGCCTAGCTTGCTGGTGCAAAGGAGAGACTAATTCTTTGAGCTGGAAAAACCTGTATTTTCTTTTCCCAGAATTGAGATTTTTTTTTAAAATTGTAATTTGGCCTTCAAAATTTGATATATTATATTCTGGGTAAATAACTGAACATTTTAATTTCTGAAACAAAATTTTCAAAAATTAAATGACTTTTAATTGGTAATGGGTTTTTCTAGCCTAGATTGTGAATGCAAGCTATTGACCTTTCTTGTATTATGACATTAATTTTTATACACACCAGGAAATGTGAAGTTAATATGTAGTTTTTTTCCACAGTGGCCATGTACAGCCATTTGGAGCATCACAAGTTACTCCTCATAGTTCTTCATAGCTTATTAGGCAAAGACAAATACCTGCTAAGCTTTGACATTTTTTTTTTCGCTTGATTAGAAATACTGTGTAAGACTTAAGGCCCATATTGCTTAGTTCTGCTTCCAATTTCTACCAGGGTCTGTTCTTGTAATGCAAATTTTAGGGCAAAAGAAAGAGCAGATTTTTTAAATACAGGTTGGTTTTATTGAAAAAAGGTTTTGCCTTTGCAAATATGATGTAGTTTTTCATGTATGCAGTTAATTTGTTTGGTAGAATTAAAAATTAGTGTAAATAGTTAATTACAGATCCTAGAATAGGTCCAGAATGTCTTTGTTGGTGCTTCTTCCTGTTCCATGTTTGTGCTCACCTCACGACAGCATTTGTAGTAGTTAGAATTTACCTTTATGTTGCAATTAATCTAATTTGCATTTTCAAATGCAATTGTTTCATATGTAATGTAAATTGTAATGTTTTTGAATGCTTATGTCAGTCTGAAATTGTCACACTTCCAAGTTGCTGATGCCAGTCTTAAAATTGTTTTGTTTCCTCAAGATCTTTATGTTGTCTCAGGCATAAAAATTGTGACAAAGAGATGGCATCAACATTTCTGATTGCTTGCAATAAATACTTTGTTTTTGTTATTGTATTTATTGCTTAATAACATGGAAGTTCTATGCTTACCAGGAAAAGTAAACTTGTTTGAGTTACTGTTGGCAAGGCAGAGAAGACAATTTGGAAAACAATATTATAATGAAGTGTTTGATCATTTACAGCTTTATCATTTTGCAGCTGGTTCATCCAGTCTTCCATTTAATCATTATTTATTCCATATTTAAGTATAAAATATGGAAATATGTTGCTGAAATAATTTTCATATTTTTTTCCGGCCATATTTTTTGACATGTGAAAAATATCAACTTAGATTTCATGTTATGCCCTGCAATGCTTATATGACTGTGCCAGACAGTTGTAGCTGTAGTAACATAAAGGAGTACCTTGTGAGCTAGAACAAACAATTAGCAACTGCCTTACATTTTACACATTTAGATTAATCTTTGATGATGAAATTCAACTTAAGTTATTTCCCCTTCCTTCCTTGACAATGACCATAAACCCAATGTGATGCATTGCTAAATGGGACATGCTTTGTGTTCAGATAGGGTTAACCAGTTAACAAACTGTCAAACCTATAATTACTATTATGACAGATTAGGTATGACCAATCCTACTGCTTTCTTAAGTTGCATATGATATGAAAGTGATGTGAATTTACAAAAAGTGGGTAAGAGTGAGCTTAGTCTTCTAAACTTTGATTCTGGATCAATTTGGTACATAATAAAAAGACAGTTGGCTTTTCGTACATAAAGACTGGGTATTTTGTTTTACCAAAAATGATACATTTTTCTTTTCAAGAATAAATACTAGGTATTTTGTTTACCAAAAATATATTTTAACTTGTGGCTTTGACACACTTTAAAATATGGGTATTTTTTGTACCAGATGATGAAATTTGTTTGATAATATTGTAGGGGAAAATTATACTCTTTGCTTATGGCCAATTTCACACACAGTTATGTCATTTATTACATACTTAGTGTTGCTTTAATGACATATTGGGTTCTTAGTAACAAAGAACATGACTCTGCATCAATTTTATTTAAATGAATGTTACCCAAGGATTAAGAAACATAATTTCAGCTCCTGCCTATGCGCACCCCTCCCCATCAAGCAGCTTTGTTTTCAGCCCCTTTCCTTTGGCATACATCATTGTTTTAAGTCTCTACCCTTGGGCATCCTCCCCTTATGTCAAGCAGCAATGATTTTAGTCACTGCCCTTTGACATCTTCTTTGTCAAGCAATATTGTTTTTAGTCACTTCTATTGGGCATTTTCTTTGTCAAGCATTATTGTTTTCAGTCTCTGCCCTTGGTTATCCTCATTATCAAGCATCATTATTTTCAGTCACTGCCCTTGGGCATCTTCTTTGTCGAGCATTATTGTTTTCCATCTCTGTGCTCTAGCATCCCATTTGTCAAGCATCATTGTTTTCCATCTCTGTGCTTTAGCATCCCATTTGTCAAGCATCATTGTTTCAATCTCTGTGCTTTAGCATCCCATTTGTCAAGCATCATTGTTTTCTGTTTCTTAGGCATCCCCTTTGTCAGGCATCATTGTTTTCAGTCTCTGCCCTTGGGCATTCCCTTTTGTCAAGCATCTTTTCTTTTAGTCTCTGCCCTTTTGCATTCCCTTTGTCAAGCATCATTGTTTTCAGTTGCTGCCCTTGGGCATCTCCTTTGTCAGATATCATTTTTTTAAAAATGGTATGTAACCTGTTTTGAAACACAATTTTCAATATATTTTTTATGTTTATTAATATTTTTACTATAAAATGGATATTAAATAAGAAATTTTACTTTATTGTTAATCAGCAAAGCTTGGACCTTTGAATTTTTTTTTATAGTAAGATGTTGTTTGGTTTGAGATTTCAGTTGCACAGGATGTTGGACACCTAATCTTTTTCTATGGCATACATGCACTGTCGGCTTCCTGACATGCCGGTATCAAGTTGGAAGTTATCTGTGCATACATAGTAAGCTTTCTGACACAGTAGTATCCAGTTGGAGATTATCTGTGCAGTTTGCTGACATGGTAGTATCTAGTTAAAGATTATCTGTGCAGTTTGCTAACATGGTTGTATCCAATTGTAGATTATCTGTGCAGTTTGCTGACATTGTAGTATCTAGTTGGAGATTATCTGTGCAGTTTGCTGGGTTGGTAGTATATAGTTGGAGATTATCTGTGCAGTTTGCTGATATGGTAGTATCTAATTGGAGTTTATCTGTGCAGTTTGGTGATATGGTAGTATCTAGTTGGAGATTATCTGTTTAGTTTGCTAACATGGTAGTATCCAGTTGTAGATTATCTGTGCAGTTTGCTGGCAAGATAATATCTAGTTGGAGGTTATCTGTGCAGTTTGCTAACATGGTAGTATCCACTTGGAGGTTATCGATGCAATTTGCTGATATGGTAGCATCCAGATATAGGTTTTAAGTGCATTCAGCTTTCTAACATGGTAGTATCCAGTTGGAGATTATTGGAGCAAGCAAGTACCCTGTTCATTATGCAATAGTTGATCAACAGGTAGAGATATCTGAGAATTGGAGTGAAATTACATTTTAATTTTTTTTTATTTCTTTGCTAGTTAATTGGTGTGAAAGAACAGGGTTATCAATGAACTAATAATGTTGTTGTGTAACTGTATATATCTAATTTATTATATGGTTTGATATCTATCAAGAGAGCCTGTTTTCAACCATAAAGTACACAAATGCTATACCTTACTGCCTTTGGCAGTAAATGGAATCATCTAACACTGTTAAATATTGGTGCAAGACATATATACAGCTTTAAACAGCCCTGAATTACAATTAATTGAATTACCTGCCTTGGTATCAAGCAAATATGATTACTAGACGGCTTTTTTCAGATCGGGGTCTATGTTGCTTACATTTGGATGTTATACACTGGTACGAATGGTAAATTTGTAATTTTCATGATGTAAGGGGTCAATAATTCATTTAGTTACAGACTACCAAGAACAGTGGTGGAAATTTCATATGTATTAAGTACAGCCTTGAAAAGATTCCAAGAGAGGCATTTTCAAGCTGCAATAATCTCATAAAAATTTCAAGAAGGTTGCAGTAAGAAGCAAGACCCACATAGTACAGACATTTATCAGTAAAGAAGTTATGCTTTATTATTGTTTTCCAGGTGTTTTTATTTCTATCCTGCCTTGGCAAAAGCTTAACATAGCAGTGAATTAGTGAGTGTCTGTTTCTTTGCTTCTGCATCAACCCACTGTCAAGATCAACCAGAGTTTTCAGCTGTGTTATTGTTTTCCTGGTGGGTCTTTTAGCCTACCTTGGTGAATGTGTGCTCACTTTTCTGTACATACATTCATCTACTTGATAGATTAATCTCATTTATTTTGTTTTCTCCAGGTCTTTTATAGCTAAATAAATGCTGTCATTATCCAAGCTGGAAATCTGCCATGTTAGAAAGTAATACACTCATTAGTAATCAGGAAAGAAACTCAACTCATCTTCAATTTGCTCATATTGTTATGTATATTTAATTTGTTTACTTTTGTCCTTGGTTATATATTGTGTATATTTAACTTTTATTTGTCCTTTGTCCATAATTGAGGGTAGGAGTTTTGACCTACATGCCTGATATCATCTAGGGTAAACATGTTCACTAGGTTCAATTTCATGAATCTGAATGTAGAATTTTCTTGAAACAATTTTTTTCTTACAATTTGATGGCAATTTCCTTTATGATTACCCTCATCTGGGTCATCAGATTGTGTTTTAGGTTTTTATATTAAGGCTGTTTATATCAGAATTATTCATACTACATGTTAACATCAGTCTTAGAGGAATAAAGTTTAGTTGTGTTCAGTTTTTAATTTGAGAGGATTTATTTATTTAAATTAGTCACTGGCATTAGCATGTGCTCATTGATTTGGGACTGAACCACTATTTTGAAATTAATTTTAATTCATCCAAGGACATTTTGGACAATATCATTGTGATAACATCAAGACTACTGGCACATTAGCACATTTGAGACTATTGGCATATTAACACATTTAGTATTTGAATTCATTGAAATTGATTCAGAACTATATTTTAAGACTTGAAATAGAATTTTTAGGACTGATTTTAATTTGCATTACATTCAATTCTTTTGAAATTTCATTTTTTATTCTTTTGAAATAAATATTTAAATTTACGAACTTATTGTTGTTAATGTGGTTCTTTAGGTCTCTAAATTAGCATCATGATTCATTGTGGTTCATTGGGTCACAAAACTAGGATAATGTTTCATTGAGTCTCAAACTTGGGATCATGATTCATTGGGTGTCTAAATTAGGGGTTTAAGATTATGGTTGATTGGGTCACTAAGTTAAGGTATAGCATCATTGGGTCTCAGAAATTTGGATCATGGTTCATTGGGTCTCTAAATTAGCAGATTTGGAAACATGGTTCATTGGGTCTCTAGATTAGTAGATTTAGATTAGTTGTTGTTGTTCTGGGGCTTGATGCCATTTTTCAGCACACGATAAACTATACATGGCGGCCAGTATTAATGGTGGAGGAAGAAACCGGGAAATCACCGGAAAGAACCACTGACCCACCAAAAGCTACTGGCAAGCTTTCTCACATATCCACATTCGACAAATCTTAGACTCTAACTCACACAAACAGAGGTTTAGATGGCAGTGATCCATAATGGACAGTGCTTTAGATCACTCCATGATTTAGATTAGTAGATTTGGGATCATTGTTCATTGAGTCACTAAATTAAGGGTTTAGGAATATGATTGATTGGGTCATTAAGTAGGAGGCTTAAAATCATTGGGTCTCAAAAATTAGGATTGGTTCATTGGGTCTCAGAATTAGTAGATTTGGGAACATGGTTCATTGGGTCTCAGAATTGGTAGATTTGGGAACATGGTTCATTGAGTCTCAGAATTGGTAGATCTGGGAACATGGTTAATTGGGTCTCAGAATTAGTAGATTTGGATCATGGTTCATTGGGTCTCCAATTTAGGGTTATCATTCAATCACAAAGTCAATAAAAATTTGTGTGCCACAAAAATATGGAATTTATAGTAAATGAAAACAAAACATATTCATTGTATGGACTCTGCTTAGGCCAAGACTGATTCTCATTGAAAATACTAGCACATTTTTCCCCAATGGTAAAATAAAAATCACATTAAATATATATGATATTAAAAAGAGTGATATGTTTACTCTAATGTTTTGAAAATATAATTTTTTTTCTGTGGAGGTCCTTAGTTGTTTCTCAAAAGACTGTATTCTGATGTGGTTTCATGCAGGAAATATTTAGTATTACCATTTACCTATGCCAGACGTTGTACAAGTAAGAAGTTGCTAGTAATGGGACAAGTAAGAAATTGCTATTAGTGGGACAAGTAAGAAATTGCTCATGACTAATCATTTTTAGAAAGGAAAGTGATTTGTCCTGGATAATAATTATACAGTCTTGATCAAGGGAAATTTTTGATACTTGGTGACTTTAAAAGTTGCCTTTATCTTTGTAAAAGTTGTCTCAGGTATAAACTCTGAAGATGAGATATTGTCACATGATTTAACAAAAATATACACCACTGTTTGCCATGATCATGCCAGAAATTGTAAATCTTCATTAGGGCAAAGCTAATGTTTTTTTCTGCCAGGCTTTGTTTGTTGCCATTATTACCTTTTGAGATAGGGGCCCCGAGTGGCCGAGTGGTCTAAAGCGCTATCCGTTACGGATCACTGCCATCTCACCTCTGTCTGCGTGGGTTCGAGTCTAGGATTCGGCGAATGCGGATATGTGAGAAAGCTTGCCAGTAGCTTCTCGTGGGTCGGTGGTTCTTTCCGGTGATTTCCCGGTTTCTTCCTCCACCAATAATACTGGCCGCCATGAATAGCCTATCGTGTGCTGAAAAATGGCGTTAAGCCCAACAACAACAACAACAACAACCTTTTGAGATGATACTGAAACTAAGACATTTACCCAGTAATTACACAGTTGGTATTCACCCAATTATCACACTGTTGGCATTTACACAGTAATCACTCTAACATTCACTCAATATCAATGGTTAGAATTCACCCAAAAATCACATTAGTATTTACACAGTATTCACACTGTTGGCATTTATCCAGTAATCATACTGTTGGCATTTACCCAGTAGTCACACTGTTGGCATTCACCCAGTAAACACACTTTTGGCATTCAAACAATATTCACAAATGGCATTCACCCAGTATTCACACTTGGCATTTACCCAGTATTCACATTATTGGTTCACCATTACAGATCATTGCCATCTCACTTCTGTCTAGGTGGATTCAAGTCTTGGGTTCAGGAAATGCAGGTATGTGAGAAAGGTCAACAGTAGTTTCTCATGGGTTGGAAATTCTTTCCAGTTTTCTTGGGTTCTTCATTCACTATTTTTACTGGCCACTATGTATAGCCTATCTTGTGCTGAAAATGGCATTAAACCCTACAACAACAACACCCTGTTGGCATTTACCCAGTATTTACACTGTTGGCATTACCTAGTATTCACATTATTGGCCTTCACCCAGTAATCACACTGTTGGCATTCACCCAGTAATCACACTGTGGGCATTCATCTTGTATTTGCTCCATTGGCATTGATCTGGTATATACACTGTTGGCATTTACCCAGTATTAACACTTGGCATTCACCCAGTTATCACACACTGTTGGCATTCACGCATTGATCACTTTTAGCATTCACACGATATTAATGGTTAGCTTTCATACAGAATCACATTGTGAGCATTTCACACTATTCACACTGTTGGCATTTATCCAGTAATCACACTGTTGGCATTCACATAATAAGCACACTGTTGGCATTTACCCATATTCACACTATTGGCATTCATCCAGTAATAACACTTTTGGCATTCAAGCAGTATTCACACTGTTGGCATTTACCCAGTAATCACACTGTTGGCATTTACCCAGTAATCACACTGTTGGCATACACCCAGTATTCACACTTGGCATTTTAACCCAGTAATCACATTGTTGGTTCACCATTACTGATCATTGCCATCTCACTTTTCTCTGTGTAGATTCGAGTATTGGGTTCAGGAAATGCGGTATGTGAGTAAGGTCACCAGCAGTTTCTCATGGGTTGGAAATTATTTCTAGTTTTCTTGGCTTCTTCCACCATTTTTACTGGCCACTATGTATAGCCTATCTTGTGCTGAAAATGGCATTAAACCCTACAACAACACCCTGTTGGCATTTGCCCAGTATTTACTCTTGGCATTTAAAGTAATATTCATATTGTTAGGATTCATCCAATAATCACTGTTGGAATTCACCATGTATTTGCTCTATTGGCATTGACCTGGTATTCATACTGTTGTCATTTACCCAGTATTCACACTGTTCACATTTACCCAGTAATTACACAATTGGCATTCACCCAGTAATCACAGTGTTGACATTCACCTTGTATTTGCTTTGTGGGCATTTACTTGGTATTCACACCATTGGCATTTATGCACTTATTGCATTGTCAACATATACCTGGTATTCACATTGTTGGCATTCAGAAATTAATCACCATTTTGGCATTTACTTAGTGATCACACTATACTGTTGGCATTTAAAGGTATTCATACTCTTGGCATTTACCCAGTTATTGCTTTGTTGATATTTACCTGGAATTTATACTGTTGGTATTCACACAGTAATCACACTTTTGGCATTTACCCAGTAATCACACTGTTGGCATTCAAACAGTAATAACACTGTTAGCATTTACCCAGTATTCACACTGTTGGCAATTACCTTTTATTCACACCATTGGCATTTCATTGCAGAAGTGGTATACAGTTACCCCTGCCAATTTTGTGCTCCTGCTTCTGGATTTAAGAAAGACACTTTTGTATTCCCTAAAGCAAAAAATATGTTTCCTATTTGTTTTAAAATTATGGAAGGAAGGGTATTTTAAAACCCACCACCAGCACCATTTATTGTGATTATTATCTTTGAGACAGTAAACTGATCAGAAATACATTTTTTTTATGCCTAATGTGGCAGAGAGCCATGGTGGTTATGATATTGTATTTGTGACCCTAAGGGTTTCATTCCCACCATAGAAATGGGCTGATCAGAATATTTGTTTTGGACAAGGTACTTTATTTTTCCTTGGTATTATATAAATTTAAAATGTAATGATATGGTATAAAATGCCAAATGAAACCAATCCAGATATGTTATGCATTCTGTTATTCTTTTTTATATTACAAATAATTTGATATTGTTTTCTAGTAAGTTTCTCAGGTAATCATATCATTTATAAGCATAATCAATTACTGTGTAGAATACAATGGCATGTGCTCCCAGATTTTTTCTTCTTAAAATGATATGTAAAGGGGAGGACTTTCAATAAACTACCATATAAGGGAGAGGACTCTTTAAGCCAATTGCTCTATTATACTTTAGTAGCATTTCACTTGAAATGAAATGAATATCAGGCATAAAAATGAAATTGTGGATTCAGGACTTTATATTAGTCTGTGCTTGTTCTACAAAGAACCCAATAAAGACAAATGACCAATCAATCAATAAAAATAACATAGTGGGAGCATTCATTGATTTGTTATTTGCAATATTTCTCCTGCAGGCATGAATGTAAACAGCCACATTAGTTTATTAATCTTATAATGGCAAACTGCTTGATTCCAATAAGAAAATATAAATAGATTTGTGGGTATATCCAATCCTGGAGTAAATCAATTTAAGCCAAAAGATTGGTGTCACTCAACAGTTTGACCTCAAAAATTATTTATGGGCATTCAGCTCCAAAATTCCATGCATTCCATTATTGGGTAGGTTTTTTTACAGATCCTCTAGTATATGGTTTTGCTCATTACTGCTTTTTTGTTTGGTGTTTTTTTTTTGCCTGATGTGTGGTGGAGTTTGAGTTAGTTGTTTTGTTTCAATTTTGTTCTCTCATATTAACTAGAGTTGTCCTTTATCAGCAGGCTAAAATTTGAAAATGGCTTGCATTTGGGGTAAGGGAGAACCATATTGATTTCAGGGTAAAACAGAAGTTAAAGGGTCACTGAAACTGACTGCAATACAAAAAATGGTTTCCAAGAAGAAACCCAAGTTCTTCATACTGTATCTACAGTTAACAAGCTTTGTGGATGACCTGTATATGGAAAAATTGTAACAATCTAATGGTGACAAGATTAAAGGTCAAGGTCATGTGATTAAATGAAAATGGGTTTCTTTCCAATGTTAGTTATGCAATCAGAGTAGTTCATCATCACAGACCAACAAACTTTAAGGATGATGTGCTTTTAGAGCAAGGAAGGAAAGAAGGGACCAAAAGGTCAAGGTCATAACCAAAGAAACATAGAATTCTGTACAAAATACTGTAATTCCATTGTCAACAATGTATCTTTATTGAGTCAGTGGATGACTTGCATATTTGGTAAGAAAGAAG
The DNA here is from genome assembly GCA_016746295.1 of Potamilus streckersoni. Lineage (NCBI taxonomy): Eukaryota > Metazoa > Mollusca > Bivalvia > Unionida > Unionidae > Potamilus > Potamilus streckersoni. The sequence continues at coordinate 2,347,371 of JAEAOA010001816.1, forward strand.
TAAATCAATTTTAGGTCCAAAATTCAAAGTTACTATGACCGATTAATAAAGATGGTTTTGCATAAAATCTTTCTGATCAAGAGACCACATATCTCTGCCCATATTTGTGGAGGGCTTTTACTGGAGGCTGTTGCCTTTGGAGTCAAACTGAAATGTTAGTGTGGGTCAATTAAATCAAGTTTGTTCTCAGACAAACAAGTGTTGTTTTTGTACCGATTATTTATGGATGGCTTGCTCTTTCAATAATGAAAAAATCATTGATTTTGGGCTCTGAAGGTCAGAGGTTATGATCTTGGTACCTCTATTAAGAATATAAATTGAGTTCAAGACTGCACACCTTAAACAAAAATTGAAGTCTTGAAACCCATTGGTCACACCTTGACCAAAGATTTAGGTCAATGAAACCTGTTGGTCAGTGTTGGTCAAACTTTTATCTGTTCCCTACAAGTGGCTATATAAAAGACTATTAAAAACAGGATGGGTGTATAAATAGATCAGTCACTGTGCTGTTGTTAAATTGTTGGTTTAACTTTTTCATAACTTGAATTCATATTAGCAATAATCACTTAGACTCTTGGCATCAGAGAAATTGCTTATTTGTTTCTGTGAATTAAAATGAAAGACATACCAATTTAAAGGATATAATACCCATGTCAATACAGGTAGTCTACAACATAAAATTCATAATGTGTTTTGGTAGTTTTTTTTAAGGTAGCACCAAAACCTAAATAACATCTTTAGATTGTAGGACTAGAGGAAAGGTTTACATTTATTTCTCTTTGTATTTAGCCCCTATATACGGCAAAAATATGCTGTTGCTCAATTTTTATTTTTTTTCAAATTCTGTCCATCGCATTAGTTTGACTTTTTTGTTATATTTATATTTTAACATTCAGTACTCTATCTCATACCATATAATTTTCAGGCAGGGAGAAAGCTTAGGATTTTCTACCAGATAGTTTTTTTTTCTTCTCTTGAATGTATTTAAAAAAGATAAATCTGATTGAAAATCCCAATCCCCCCCCCCATCTGAAAATTATATGGTATGACACGAGCTCCTAATGTTTTGGTTGTGACTGAAGATGGGACTTTTTAAAATTAAAGTCCTGGCTACCAAGTAGTACGAAAAGTCTTACTGCTTTCAGATATAGAAAAAAAAAAAGAACAAAGTATATCCATTATGAGGTTAAAATAATCATGAATTGGTTGGCCTCTTGTTGCAAGAACTTAAGAAAGTTCTGTATAATGGCTTCATGCAATTTCTACTTTCCTGATTACATTTGCCTTGATAAAATGTTTTTGTTCTGCTCTAGCTAGCACTCAGCATTAAGAAAAAATTGAATTAGATAACTTGATACTTCAGTGAGTTACTAGGTTATTATTTTTACCTCTAGTTTATGGGTCACCCTTCGCCCTTGATATTTAAAAAAAAATCCTGGTATTAATGATGCAGTCACAGTGTAAACACCTAAAAATATTTGATCATCCTGTAAGGTTAGCATTTTTACAGATAAAGCTGGTTAGTTGATGTATTGTAAGCCCTTTGAAGTAGATATCCTGTTGTGCTGAGTTTACAAAAATACTTTTGAAAAATCTCCAGACTCCTGCTACATGTTGTTATTTGGGAGAAATTAGATATTGACTTGTTCCAGGATGTTTATTGTATGCCTCAAGTTGTTTATTTCTTGGCTGTGCCAGGTATAGATTTGGAGCCAGTTATAATTTGAACAGTTTACTCCAATCAGTCTGATGTGAAAACTTGTTTACATAGTTGTCAGTTTCCAGGGCACTTGTTTACATCAGTTGTTTATCTGTGCCCTGTACTTGGCTATGGAAAATGTATTGCACAGGAATTGTTTGTACATGGACCCCCAGCATAAACAGTCCCACAGATAAATATGTTTGTTCAGTAAACAAGGTATATTTTTACTGCTGGATTAGCCAAGTGCAAACCTCTGAATCAATATTCTCTGCCCTTAAAACAGCATAGAAATGCAAGCTTTTGTAATGTTTATGTTGCCAAAAAGAAAGGAAGCTTGTGAGAGGAGTAAGTGTTGCAGTTAATTTCACAGTGAGTAAAAAATTATATAGGTCAGGTTTCCTGTGACAATTAGCACATCCTATTAACAGCTACAGTGTCCTGTTGGAAGTGATCTGCAGTGTGTGTGCCTGCTATGTATGTGTGTGTGTGTGTGTGAATATATATATATATATATATATATATATATATATATATATATATATATATATATATATATATGTGTGTGTGTGTTCATTTATGTGTTGAAGAGGTAATAAGAGTTTTCATCATTGATCAGGTTTGTTTGAATATGGGACATGTATTTGTCCTTTTAAATAGAGCATATATGCATGACACCAAATAATTTACTGTGACATGCTATTTATAACATTGAATGTTATTATTGTTAATGTTATCATGAAATAATTTTATGTCAGTGGAGATATTTTGAAAATCCGATTTGGTGTTGAACAGAGGTATTTCTTTGTGGGGATGAGTTTTGGTTTATTACATTCATAAGAATGAAACATATCATGAAATAAAGAACCTACATAAATAAGCTTTTCCGGGGGTTTCAGGGATGATGTCCCCTTCTGAGATCCAACAGCTATGGAAAGAAGTAGCATCTCAATCAGGGCTGGAAGACCAGGCCCTTAAAACTACAATGAATGGATTAGGGGCCACTGCATCATTAGCTGCACTGTTGCCGGGTGGTCCACAGGGACTACTACCTCAGGGTGCTGGGTCTTTGTTTGGAGTGAATGGCCTCCATCAGGACAGTTACATAATGCAAGGTGAGTAGACATTTTTTCTGAGATAGGAAATGTTATTAGTAACAAAGCAATTATATATATATATATATATATATATATATATATATATATATATATATATATATATATATATATATATATATATATATATATACACACACACACACATATACTCACACATATATATGTGTGTGTGATATTTCCAAGATTAGTTCATGTGAGACTTGTCACTAATGGCATTACATGTACATATCAAACTGTCATTGTTTTATGAACTAAAAGAAAGGAGAGTACAGAAATGCATGTATAATTCTTTATTCATGCAGAAACAAAAAAACATGCTGAAACATTTTTCATGAAAGTGTTTGTTATTATCAAGTAATGGTAGATTAAGACCTAATTTACCTGCCTAGATCACTTCTGATCATCACTGAAGTTGCTGGGAGCCTTGGTAAACAATTCCTTAGAAAGATCTACTATGTTTGCATATACATTATACAGAATTATTGATAATTTTCATTAGTACTGTATATGATTTATTCAGGCAGAGAGAAAAGTTGTTTAAGGTCCAAATATTTACACCATTGTGGTACATAGTTATTTTTTACTGTTATTGTCCATTTTATGTTCATTAGAAAAAGTATTTTTGTTTATTCTGATTTATATCAAGTTAATATGGTGCTGAAATCAGTCTTGAAAAATGAAGATCTTTGACTCTGTTCTGTTCCATTTTATAGGTCAGATTGACAAAATTTCAAAGCATGCATGATGGAAAATGTGTATATTGATTTTGTGTTATCTTAAGAGCTCACTTGATTATGTTACATGATTATCAAGGAGTTTCCATATAAGTAACTCAACACACATATGTAGACTATAGAAGTAGAGCTTAAATTTATTGCAAAATTGATGGCTTTTTTTTCTCTTCAACTGCTTTGTATTACAGTTTTTCAAGGGAGACAACAAACAGTGGCTAAATTCATTTTCATTCTAAACATATATCTAGAAATGTGTTCAGAGAATACAGCATTAGTCCAGTCTCAAAATATATTCAAAGAATGCAAGACTCCTTTTGCCCAGTCTCAAAATACTTTCAAAAAATACAAGACTCATTTTGGTCCAGTCTCAAAATATATTAAAAGAATACAAGACTCCTTTTGCCAAATCTAGAAATACATTCAAAGCATATGAAACTCCTTTTGCCATAAACATAAACCCTTGTCTGAAATGGTAGGTAATCAGGGTTTATGTAGTTTGGACTAAACATGTTCACAAATATATACAAGTTTACACAAAAGCTAGTAATATCACATTATATGTACAGTGTACTTTAATTTATTTTTTAGCTCTATCATCATAAGAAAGCTTATGGGATTGGCCTTGTCAATCATCCATTAGCACAAGTTTGTTATATCTCCTGAACTACTTGAATGGTTGCTATGACACACACACACACACACACACACACACACACACACACACACACACGACTCTATGGTTATAAACTAAATTAATAGAAAAGAGAGAAAACTAACAAGTTTTTTTTTAAAGTTTGACAAATAATTTATTTTGCTAGAATAAAGAGTGAACTTTTAAAAGAACTTTCAGTATTATGAATCAAATGCCAAATTGTCCAAAAACTTCAACCACCAGTCCTAATGAAAAAGGTTCTTATTTAATTTCATTAAATTACAGTACTCCCTCTATTATACGGCCACCCCTTCTGCACCGGGAAAGTGGCCTTATAAGGCGGGTGGCCTTTCCAGAGGTGGACTAAATTTTTTGTGAGAAGTATATGTACGTTGGAAGAAAGCATCATTTTTCAAAGCATTTAATATCTTCGTTTAAAAGCAACATTAAATATTGAACATTTCTTGTGCTATAATAGCTGACTTATTTCAACTGAATATGAATTAATAGTTCTTATTCTTGGCGTAAGCGTGATGATGCGAGCGGGTGTTGTCATGCACATTGCAGAACCATTCAAAAACGTCATTTGAATCTTTGTACATACGCAATTCTTTTTCCATTTTCCCACTGCTGCTAAATAACTTATCGGTTATGATGTTATTTATTCGAGTCTTTTCAACATAAAAATGTTTTTTATTCGAGTCTTTTCTACCTAAATTTGTTTGACCAGTCCCCCTCCCCACCTCTCCCGATATCGTAGACTATAAACCGACGTTTTCTGAAATAATCATCTTCGTTTACGTGATGACATGTTAATGTTTGGTAATGAGTTATTTTGATGTCGCTAACTGTATTCGATTTAATTATGCTGACGACTCATTTGTTGAGCGGACGAAATTCTTTCTTCGTAAAGAAGCGACAAGTTGTGTTGTCTTGTGATTTTTCGGTCTTTGTCTAGTACCCTGTTTCTCTTTTTAGCCAATGCTGACCGTGTGATCTTGACATTACGTCCAGTTATAATCATCAATGTTGCAACTACAAGACTGATAAAACAATTTTTTTCTGCATTTAAACAGATACCGTATATTTTTAAAGGCAGCGATTGTCACGTGATTTATTAGTCGCAGTCTGGTACCCTATTGTTTTTAGATTTTTTTTTTTTTTTTTTTTTACTCTAAGTGCGAAAAACGGCTTGGATAAGTACACCGATTTGATCTGAACAATAGCACATCGTGGCCGTTGAACTTTACAATTGTTGAGTAATAGCCATTAATTATGTAAGTTCAACATGTTGCTAAGGGAAGCCATAAAGGCTATCAAACCATTTTCGGTGCAGACTTTGGTCTTGTCCATCAATATTGTCCCTTCTCCGATGTTACTACTATTACTAAGTGTAATCTTAACAATTATCAGTGGATAAACCAGACATGAAAACACGCAGTAAGGATATACGGATTACCTTTATGTCCGGAGTCTTTCTCAGCTTTAAGGAATAAATGTGGCTTCTCGGGAGGTGTAAAGGATATAATATTAACCACAGTGGTACCAGTAGAACATTTCTTTGAAGAACGAAAGTCTGACGTCGGGAAACTGAAATCGGATTACTTAACACAATTAGAAAAAAAATTGTTTTAGATACATATAACAAAATAAAATGCAGCCGCTTGTGAGGGGTCAATTTTATGTTTTTGCAAAAATATGCTGGTCGCGTTAGCTGGGTGGCCTTTTCGTGAGGGGTAATTTTGAACACAAATTCGTCGGTGCCTTCAGACTGGCCGTAAAGAGTGGGTGGCCGCAGGTGAGGGGGGGGCCGTTCAAGAGGGGGACTACTGTAATTAAATTAATTTTTGACATAAGGTCCAGCACTGATGGTATTGATGTGCCTTTTGTTTTGAATCTAGCACTAGTTGCATGATGTTTAATGTACCGACAGTCATAGAATTTATCACAAGATTATAATTCAAGATCTAATTGTCTGAATTCACTATAATTCCAAGTTAATGTTTCTGTTCAAGAATATAATTTAAGAGCACTTTGTAATTTGAGTGCATTATAATTGAAATTAACAAGTCCACCCAAATCAAACACTGGACACAACAATGCAAATGATTTCAGCTTCAGGTTTCAACTATGCAGAATTTTCTGATCTTATGTACAAAAGTTATCAATAGTACATAAACTGATGCAAACCACTGTTATGTTTTGCTGATTAACACAAAACAAATGTTTGGTCTAAAATTCATTGCTGGTATGTAAATTCATGCACCCAATGTTATGTTTTTGCTGATTAACACAACAATGTGGAGCCTGGAGCTGACCTTATGTGACCTGTAATTGTCACATCATTTGTAACAACATAAATCACCATAAACAAGAAAGAGACAAAAAATAAACACATGATTTTACAGTGATTCTCATGAGGAACTATTATTTTATGTGTATCCTTGTTGCACAAAAAAAGCAAGAATTTCCATTCACTCAGTTTAATGCCTTGCTTTGTACCAAGATACTATCAGCATTCAAATGACTGTGTTTTTGCAACCGATCATCAATAAAAGTATTGTTATCTCATCAATAAAAGTATTGTTATCGAACTGGTGGAGCCTTCATCATCAAAAGATGAGGTAATGGTTACTCGTAAGATAAAATGCAATTTTGTGTAGCAGTGGTTGAAAACATACAGCTGGCTACATTTTCAAAAAGACATTGTCATGTAAAGAATGTGACCATGAAGACGCCTTTATGCCTTGCCATATATGTACAGAGTCGAAAATAAACCTTGATGACCATATGTGCAAGAAAAAAAATCAACTTTTAGAACAGTACACTGTGCTACTTAAGTGTTTACATTGCCTAAATGTAAAAGACATCCCTTTTTTAAAATACGGAAATCTGAATTTAATGCATGACTAAACGGTTAAAGAAATTGATGCTGTTGGCATTTTGAAGAATTCCACTGTTCAGTATGACGTGACTGTTCAGAAGTACGTTGTTGAGGATTGTCCTACACGTGACTGTGGTGGTATTCATAATACCTTGTATATTTTGTAAGAGTTGGGGTGGGATGTTCCAAACAATTATTAGCTGTGGAATGCATTCAGGCTCAATATGGTTTGAAAAGTTAGTAAATGTTGGTATAGTTTTTAGCCCTCAGTCAGCAATATTAACTTTGAAATAATGAAATACAAAGAGTGAAATTAAAGAACAATTTAGTTAACAGTCAAATATTCCATATCATAAACTCTACCACGTGCCCTATCGCTTGACCCCTTTTGGCCTATATCATCATGTGAAGGTCGGTGTGAGAGTTTTGCCCTCTTTCCTGGTGTTACTCATCTGATGCTGCTGTATATCTAGTTCTCCCTCTAGGTTGCTTCCCTTTACTCCAATCCCTCTAATTCTCTCTGGGTTGCTTTCCTTACTCAGATTCTCCATCTATCCACATCTCGTTTACTCGTCCACCTAGACTTGGCGACTTAGACTGCCTTGCAGTCTTGTTCCAGTCCTCTCTACTTCTCTGGAACTCAGGACTCTTACCCAACTTGCAGTTGTCCTTGAAAACTTCCTAGAATCTTCGTTTCACAGCTTTGGTCTGCAAGCGCAAAAATTCCCAGAGTAATGTACCTGGACTTCTCCTTATGGCTGTCTGGTACTTAACTGACTCAATGTTGGGACAGAGACAGTTAAAATTTGAATCTAGGATTTAGGCCCACCCCCTAGCTAGATCCGATTGGGCGGAGACTAAACCCTTCAACTAAACTCTCAGTGTCTGTCTGTCTATGCCATGGTGGTAGACCACTCCCAGTTATAACTGAATTTCCTGGTGACCTGCATACTAGCTCACACTGTTGGGATGATGACTCATACATGAGGCATGTAGAACTAGCCCAGTGGTATGGCTGGCAGAACATGACAGTGACCAGCAAAATATAGCCAACAAATAATGCCTTGGCATATTTGCTCAGATGACATAAAACCATCAACAAGATTTTTGACAAATATAGAATGTTCAGATGCTTCTGGCAAAGGAATTGCCATATTGGTTTTAGTTATGTTATATAACTTAAACTAATATTTTTGTTGTGCATTTAAACAATATAGTTATTTTTTAAAATTTACTTTCGACTGATCACCGGCTTGAAAACTCATAGGTTTGGATTCTGACTCAATGTTTTTGTGCCATGATGAGTCAGATGACTTACATGAAGCCATTTGTAGATAAAACACTGGATCAGTCAATAAAATTATAACAAAAAAATATGGTAAACATAAGGAACAATTGGTTATTCCATGTGAAATATCAATTCGTAGGCCCAGAACCAAATAAATTCTAATATTTAAACCATACCCATAGAGAAATATTAACTCTGTATTATTTGTTTATCAAAATTAAAGTTACTAGTCAGGTAGACAATGAACTAAATTTTGGACAAGGTCAAATCATAAATACAAATATAAATATTTAATCATGGAAGAAGTAACAAACAATACAATTAAAATATGCATAAAAGAATACACACATACACATGCACACACTATAAACTGCACACTGCAGACATCGTAGTGATATGACTGAAATTATTTTAAAGCTACATTAAAATTCTAAATCACACACACACACACATGCCACATATACACACACATGTACACACACATGCCATGGTCTTGTTAATTTTAAATGAAAAATTGTGCTGCTTAGACATCAGATACAGCCACCATCTTGTAAATCTTTTTATTGCCACTCCTTCTGAATGGATAGTCATGTCAAAATGAGGATGTCCCAAAATTCTTAATGTCATCTATATGGTCAAAAATGAAGATGGTGCAGAGAAGCCATTCAATATTGCCACTGTGGCAGCCATCTTGAACATCTTGTCTAGTTCTGAATGAATGATCATATCAGCATTGCGATTTCACTAAAAGATTTCTATAGATGGTCCTAAATCAACATGTCACTAATACAAAGTCCAGTATGGCCACCATGACAGCCATCTTTAAAATATTGTTATTGCTACATCCATTCAGTTGACAGTCATATTAATATGGGATTTTTGCTATGGGGGCTCTCTCCAGACGTTATAAATTTCTGAGAGAGTGACATGTGATGTGTAAGATGAAGTAGCTTGTACCTGCAACGTGCACAATGAGGATGATGTTGTAAAACATCTATGTTACTTTCATGCACAGTGGCTGAAATTTATTTGGATATTGTCTTTGCAGATATTGTATGTGTTTTAAGCACACAGCTAACCAAAAGGATCGCTCACATGTGCTACAAATATTGGCCCGATTTAAATACACTATTTTTACTCATTAAAATAGCAAAAACAAAAATTGTGCCAAGTATAGAATATTAGCTTCTTGAAAATGCATTAAATGATTTACTAAGTATGTTAAATACAAAAAATTAATTGCTGCTTTCTGTACAGTCTTAGAAGTAAAAATGACCAAGTAGAGCTTGCCTTTTTTTCACATTTAAAGTAAGTCTAAGCTGTATACTTGATAACTCATATGACACTTATGAACCAATTTAAAAAGAATTAAAATTTCTTTCAAAAGTACTTTAGGTGTCCAAGGTAATTTTTTAATAGCCAGTACTAGTGTGAAAAAACAGCAGAAATTATTTTTCTTAAACAATACAACCCTATTCAAAATACAGGATGTTACTAAAGGATGTTACTCAGACATCCATTATGACTGCCTTAGTAGCCATCATGAAAATATTGCTGTTGCTACTCCTCCTCAATGTATGGTCATATCATCAAGAGGTGTTCATACTTCTTTCAATGTTTAATTGGTCCCAAAATGAAAATGGTGCCAATCTGAAGTTGATTATATCCACTATGGCAACCATCTTAAAAATTGTATTGTTTGTTTTCCTGAATGGATGATCATATATAATCCTATTGTTTTAATTAAGACTTGTGATTCTAGTTATCCCTAAGTGTAAATGTTTCCAATCTGATCACCAATATGGCTACTGCAGCAGCCATCTTGACCATGTTGTTTTTGCTTCTTCTCATGAATGGAAAGTCATATCTTGAAAATTATAATATCCAAAGTTCATACACTCTTTAAAAGTCATTGAAAGTCAATATAAATGAACACTTTAGTTCAAGGCTTTGAAAGTCGTTGATATTTCACCCAAGGCATTAAAGTTATTGAATTTTAGAGATTTTTCTTTAAAATGAAACAGAAAACTTTGCTTTTCAATTAAATTATTTAGATTGTGTGATTATGGGATGTAAATCTGTTAGCTGTTTTGCCATTATCAGACTCCATAGAAAGTAATCGGATGTTCCACATAGCAGCTTTGCACACTAAGTGAAGGCACCTCATGAGTTACCTGAATCATTGCACACTGAGTGAAGGCTCCTCATGAGTTACCTGCATCATTGCACACTGATTGAAGGCTCCTCATAGGTTACCAGAATCATTGCACACTGAGTGAAGGCTCCTCATGAGTTACCAGAATCATTGCACACTGAGTGAAGGCTTCTCATGAGTTTCCAGAATCAATGCACACTGAGTGAAGGCTCCTCATTGGTTGAGTGAAGGCTCCTCATGGATTACCTGCAGCATTGCACACTGAGTGAAGGCTCCTCATGGGTTACCAGAATCATTGCACACTGAGTGAAGGCTCCTCATGAGTTACCTGAATCATTGCACACTGAGTGAAGGCTCCTCATGAGTTACCAGAATCATTGCACACTGAGTGAAGGCTCCTCATGAGTTACCTGAATCATTGCACACTGAGTGAAGGCTCCTCATAGGTTACCTGCAGGTATTGTGTCACATATCTCCCAGATCTGGATACTGTGCACGCTTGTGGGCATGCATATTTTGTCAGAAAATAAAATCTAAAAATATGCATATAACTTTTCACTGCTGGATGTCCATCACTGTCTCTCTTTGTACATGCAATGGCTAAAGTTACAAAAGGTGATACAAACATATAAGCTAGATATACATATCTATTTAAATAAAAACAAGGTATCTGGCAATGAAAATATTCCTGGTTTATGGTAGTCAGTTAAGCTGCTATGTAAAATATTTGACATTTATTAGTGTAACATTTCAAGGTTCAAATTAATCCCCATGGAAAGAGAGATTTAGTTGTATTTGAGGTTGAAATAATAACAAGATAGACAAATGTATGCAACTATTTAAGTTTTTAAATAGTGATTTTTTTTGGGAGAGGGTTTGGAAATAAATGTAATTTACAAAACATTATTATGTATTATTATTTTAAGTGCTGAGAAATAATGAGTACACTAAAAAGAGCATGATCTGGAAGTCAAACTTTCATGATGCCGCTCATTTCAGTTTAATGAACAGATACTAGATAGTAGTAATGTTTTCAGGAGTCACATGATAAACTTTTATTCCAATAAAGTAAGTGTCGAAGTAAAATGTGAAAGTAAAGTACAGTCAACCTTGAACCCTCTATAATGTTGCTAGTTCCCCAAATTTGGAGGGTGGGTGACAGTGTCCCCTGCCCTTTGTGATTCTTTGTGCAGCACTGCTTTTTGCAACTTACACATGACATACCTTATGCATGTACACTCTTTTACTTTGCCACATGATTCTGCCAAGCAAGGAGGGTTTTGTACACTATTTCACTTTGCCACATAATTTTGCCAAGCAAGGAGGGTTTTGTACACTCTTTTACTTTGCCACATGATTCTGCCAAGCAAGGATGGTTTTGCACACTCCACTTTGCCACATGATTCTGCCAAGCAAGAATGGTTTTGTACACTCTTTTACTTTTTCACATGATTCTGCCAAGCAAGGATGGTTTTATACACTCTTTCACTTTGCCACATGATTCTGCCAAGCAAGGATGGTTTTATACACTCTTTTACTTTGCCACATAATTTTGCCAAGCAAGGATGGTTTTGTACACTCCACTTTGCCACATGATTCTGCCAAGCAAGAATGGTTTTGTACACTCGTTTACTTTTTCACATGATTCTGCCAAGCAAGGATGGTTTTATACACTCTTTCACTTTGCCACATGATTCTGCCAAGCAAGGATGGTTTTATACACTCTTTCACTTTGCCACATGATTCTGCCAAGCAAGGATGGTTTTGTACACTCTTTTACTTTGTCACATGATTCTGCTAAGCAAGGATGGTTTTGTACACTCTTTTACTTTGCCACATGATTCTGCAAAGCAAGGATGGTTTTATACACTATTTCACTTTGCCACATGATTCTGCCAAGCAAGGATGGTTTTATACACTCTTTCACTTTGTCACATGATTCTGCTAAGCAACAATGGTTTTGTACACTTTTCACTTTGCCACATGATTTTGCCAAGCAAGGATGGTTTTGTTCACTTTTCACTTTGCCACATGATTCTGCCAAGCAAGGATGGTTTTGTACACTTTTCACTTTGCCTCATGATTTTGCCAAGCAAAGATGGTTTTGTACACTTTTCACTTTGCCACATGATTCTGCCAAGCAAGGATGTAAACTGCACATTTGGCAAAATGCATGGAAAGTGTACATTTGGCAAAATGCATGGAAAGTGCACATTTAGCAAAATGCATGGAAAGTACACCTAGCTGCAGGACTTTAGGGGTTGCAAAAAGATATTATTGAAACAGTGCTTTGTCTACTGTGCAAGAAAAACATAGATATTGCTGGAATGGACATTGCTGCCCAAAGGTGCCACACAATTGGAGTAAAACACTTGGAATTTATGAACACATGAGCCTGCTGTTAATGTTGTCAATGTTTATACAGTCAGCACAAACATCATTTAATTCTTTGTCAATGCTGTCATAAACATAATGAAAGTCATTTTCAACTTCATTATTTGAAACAGAATTTTATCAAAGCTAACTGAAAATATTCTGGGATAGATGGCAACTGATGCTGATCTGCTAGAAAATAGAGCCACTGTTAATACAGAAAGAAACTTTTAAATAGACCAGAATTGAAAGGACTACTCAGAAAATTCTTGAAAGCATTTGACCAAGTGTAAAAGAAATTATTATAGTGCAGTGGACTTAAAAATGATAATGGTATGCCATCAGAAATGGATTATGATTCTAAAAAAAAAGTAATGGGTTTCAATGTGACAGAAACATCCAGGCATGAAGTTCTTTTAAGTTTATATTGCTAATCTGCCATGAGATATTTCTGTTACATTTAAACAACTTTATGAAAAAGAAAACCATTGAACATAATATTTTTTATTAACTTGAACATAGAGGCTTTAAATCCTTGATGTGTTGATGATAATGGGCCATTGCATATGAATGACAAGGGAATAAAATCTAAAGACACCTTGAATGTTTTAATAACATAGGCAACACACAAAATTAGATTGGAAAGTGTTAATTTGATTGGAAAGTGTTTTTATTTTCTTTAATCATATACAATCAGCAGCATTTCATTTGAAGAAATGTCTGAAAACCTCCTTATTCAGATTTCAGATACAAAAAGCATCTTTCTTATCCAGATTTCTTATACAAAATGCATCTTCTGACCCAGATTTCTTGGCAGACTGCTTCTGCATTTGAATATTAGGCAGATGTCAGTCAGGTGTGAAATCTCAGGACCACTTGAGCTGCTTGTTTCTTCTACTGTTTTCTTGTGATTCATAACATTAAAATTTACACATGATGTAAATGTAAAGTCTGCAAGGGCCACCTTGAATATTTTTCCTCTTGTATTTCCTGACATGTTAATGTTTAAGCAACAAAACATTGTCACTTTGCATTTGATATCATGTCCTTACAGTGCTTTGCATTCTAATTACCTCGTTACAAGAAGTGTTGTTGTACATGTTGAAAGCAAGAGTATGTGAACATGGTGTACATGATGGCACAAAACAGGTTATTATGGATCTGCTGTTTGTTTTTATATTTTTAGGTCATCATTAAAATAAACTTGATAAAATCATTTCTGTATAATCATTCTGTAGATTTTTAATTGTGCCAAATGACATTAGCATCCTGTTAGACTATTCTGTATACAGTGGGTTTAAATCTGGGTTTAAATCTAGCAGGTTGACATAAGCTTCATCTTGGACCAGACGATACATAGTGGCCTTAAATTTGCACCAGGTTGACTTTAGTGTAAGAGTTTGGCAGATTTATGACAACAATTATGTACATTTCCTACATGCTAAAAGCAACAAACTCTGACAACCCATAAACATACATCAAAAGATAGAAACTATTATAATTATTGTGGACTACATTATAATATATTAGTGACAATAAATACATATGGTTTAAGGATGATACAACTCAGAGTAATAGTGTGTTAAATATTGCTTTTATGTATTTATATTATGAAAATTATCTAATTGTACAGGACATTTACAGTTTTTGTTTGATGATTTATAAAAATTAGCAAATGATAATCTTTTCAAAATCATCACATGTTGTCATTGTTTTGGACTTAAATGCTAGCCAGTATATGTGATTGATGATGAAACAAGGAAACGTTCCAGTATGAAACACCTACACATGAGAAGCAAGCAGTTGGCAAGCATTTTTCATGCCAACACTGGCTGAGCCTGAGACTTCAACCCATGCAGATGGAGGTGAAATGTTGGTGATCTGCAACAGCAAACACTTTACACAACGTGTCCACCTGGTCTCAAACTCCTATATGTGTTCAGGAGATAGGATTTATTTTCAGGAAAATTCTACAAGCATGCTGGAGCACACATTTCAGCAAATCAGAAACTGGCCAAGTGTTTTCTTCAGCTTTTGAAAAATTAGACCTAAAAAACACTTGTCTTGTTTCTCTGACTTGCTCCATTGTGCTTTGTCATTTTTGTTTCCTTATATATTGATATTCCATGTATGAAAGCAAATTAGCTGAATGGGGCCTTGAGTGGTCTAAAGCACTTTCCTTACAGATCACTGCCATCTCACCTCTGTCTGCGTGGTGGGTTCAAGTCTAAGATTTGGCAAATTTGGATATGTGAGAAAGCTTGCCAGTAGCTTCTTGTGGGTTTGTGGTTCTTTCCATAGATTTCTCGGTTTCTTCCTCAAGCAATAATACTGGCTGCCATGTATAGCCTATCATATGCTGAAAAATGGCATTAAGCCCCAGAACAACAACAACAACAACAAATTAGCTGAAAGATATGGAAACTTGGATTTTGTTGGTTAAAACTTTATAGAAACCCTCTGTGTGTGTGTGTGTGTGTGTGTATATGAGAGAGAGAGAGAGAGAGAGAGAGAGAGAGAGAGAGAGAGAGAGAGAGAGAGAGAGAGAGAGAGAGAGAGAGAGAGAGATCCTTCCCACAGGGCCTGTATGGTAGACATCACACCAATCCATATACTTGTGTTGGCACATATCAGACCTATAAAATAACATGTTGCCTAATTAAAAGAGAAAAGATAGTGGAAACTAACATCTCCATTTTTGATTGTTTTCCAATAGCAGATCAGATGAAACTAACGTCTACCTTATTATCATTTTCCAATACTTGATTGGATATGCACCTAAATTATTGTGTATTGTCAGGGTGGAAAGTTGTCAGTTAATAATTAATTTTATATAGAATGGCTTAAAATCATGTCTCAGGAAAGTTTGGAAGGATTGTATTCTTCAAAGAATAAATGGGTACAGAAAAAAGTAGTGAATAGGGAAGAATAAAATAAAACCATTAATCCTGGAAGGATAACAGTAAAACTATTAATTCTGGAAGGATAACAATAAAACCATGAATGCAACTGCTCCTGGAGATATATAGTGGATTGCAGTGATTTGCGTATAATCAGTAGATTAGCAGTGTTATGGCTGTTATGGATATCAGAAAATAAGCAGGTTTTT
This sequence comes from Potamilus streckersoni, assembly GCA_016746295.1. Taxonomy (NCBI): domain Eukaryota; kingdom Metazoa; phylum Mollusca; class Bivalvia; order Unionida; family Unionidae; genus Potamilus; species Potamilus streckersoni. The sequence continues at coordinate 2,363,383 of JAEAOA010001816.1, forward strand.
TTTTCTGTTATCAAAAGATAAGCAGTGTTATGGTTAATATGGGTATTATCAGAAGATATATGGTTGTTATTCATATAATCAGAAGATAAAATTGCTACATGAATGTCCACTATGGCCACCACAGCAGAATGGTAAAATATTGTCAATATTATTCCAGAATGCATACTCCATCAACATGGGATTTTGCCTGAAGACTCTGTAAGGTGTCTCATTTGTAATAAACAAAAAATGGTATTGATCTAATATCTATCATGGTATAAAAATGTCTCATTTGTCTGAAACAAAAATAGTACTTATGTAATATTTCATCATGGTCTTACAATGCCTTATTGGTGTTAAAATTTGGTACTGATCTGACATCTGTCATTGCCTTAGAATGTCTCATTGGTGTTATAACAATGGTATTAATCTGAAATCCATCATGGTCTTAGGATGTCTCATTGGTGTTAAAACAATAGTATTAATCTGAGATCCATCTTGGTCTTAGAATGTATCATTGGTGTTAAAACAATGGTACCAATCTGAGATCCATCATGGTCTTAGGTTGTCTTATTGATGTTAAAACAATGGTAATGATCTGAAATCCATCATGGTCTTAGGATGTCTCATTGGTGTTCAACAAAATATATTATTGATCTAACATCAATTGTGTTCTTATGCTGTCTCATTGGTGTTCAACAAAAAATGGTATTGATCTGACATGGTAAGCTATGAAGCCATGTGGAAAAGGTTGCTGCTTCTACTCATCCTGAATGGATGTTCATATCAGGGAAAGACTTATCATGATCTTTAGTTGGTTCTTTATAAAAATGGAGCCATTCTGACAACCAGTATGGCAGTCATGATGACCATTTTGAAAATCACAACTATGAGCAAATTGCTTGCCATTCTTCTAGTTAACAGCACAATGCATACAGCATGGTATAGGAACTCTTAGATTAGCATGTGTAGGGTACAACATTATAGTCAAATATTGATATCAGTCAGATGTTGATGTTAGTCAAATGTTTTCAGTTGTCCCAACTCATTGAGCAGTGTGAATTCTATCTAGATTGTTGTGATAAATGTTATGACTCTATGATCTTAAACAAAGTAACTGAAAAGAGCAAAACCAGAAGGTTTATTAAAACTCAACAGAGTTTTTTACCCTCAAATACAGAGTGCTAATTTAAAAGGAACTTAAGTATTATGAATTAAATCCAAAAGAGTCTTAAAAGTTCTATCACAAGTCCAAAACTGTAAACTATTCCACTGGTGTTCTAAATGAATTTCATTGTTGAACTTGCAGATGTCTCAGTGGTCTGAAATTTGCTAATGTTCCAATGTTGTCTTTTTCTTAGATTTTAGTAAAGATGACAAATATCAGGTAGACCAGGAATTTACAAGGGGAAAACTAATGTCCTGAATTTAGATCCAAATAAACATGTTAAAAAAATTATTTGAAAGTTTAGTCTACTTTCATGAACAAAGATTAACTACAGTATAGATATACATAACGTAAATTGGCTAACGTGGGTGAGAAAGCCTGCCAGTAGCTTCTTGTGGGTCAGTGGTTCTTCCCTGGGTTTTCCAGGGTTCTTCCTCCACCATTAAAACTGGCCGCCATGTATAGCCTATCTTGTGCTGAAAAATGGCGTTAAACCCTACAACAGCAACAACAACATAATGTAAATCTAATTAGACAAGTCCTCTACAGAAGAGATATTTCACTGGTTCATATAATTAACATTTTACTGTTATCACTTAATCTTTGAATATATATCTCTCATATCAAACTCTAAATTTGTATTTTTTTAAAGTGTTGGGTAATGCAAGCATTATAATATGAAGCTGCATTTTTTATTTTCACTAGGTGGACTTATTGGACAGCCTCAGGTCAGTTTTAAGTTGGAGAGTAAAAGCAATGCTAATGACCACATTAATCCCTTGTTCAGGCATGGCCTGTGTAAGTGGCCTGGTTGTGACAATCATTTTGAAGACTATGGCAGCTTCCTCAAGTAAGTAATCATCTTCTCTACCACTTTTTGTAATTTAAGGAGTTTAAATAAAGGTTATACAATGCTTACAAAGTTGATTATGAATTCAAATGGTATTGTACTGACATCCAGTAAGACCTTCATCATGGGATGGTTTTTAATACAAACAAAATGTTACCTATCACTATTGTTTAGCTTACACTTTTTCCAAAACCATTGAGCATGCCTGATGCACCATACTCCTGTTTTAGAACACATGTACTGATTCATCTTGACTTGACATCAATGGCCCATGCACAATAGCACAACCTCATTTTTTTCTGGACAACATATTGTCAGATTTGGAAAATATGCACTCCAGGAGGAAAAGAAAATAATGATAGATTATTACGGTTTTGGGCCTCATATTAACAATACTTTACTGGTGTTTGTGTTGAGAAAAATATAATTTATTGCCTTGTATTGATATTCCTCTTGAACATTGTCCCTCTGATAATTTTCAGCCTCTTGGTAACAATGATTCTTCCATGTGGGTTTTTTAATCACCTTGTAGGAAAATGAAATTACTAAGCGAGGTGTCAAAATTCACTTGATTATTATTGATATACAGTGTGACCCCACTATAACACAGTAGTTGGGATCCATAGCACCTGACCATGTTTTAGACTGAACTGTGCTATAAACAACCAGATCAGTTGGCTGAAAAAATTGATGCATGTACCTCAAAACATTTATTTACATGGGTGGGTTGGCAGGTAAGTAATAAATGTGGGTGTAAAAATATGTGGTCCATTGGCAGTTATCATCTTAAATCAATGCATATTAAATGAGAAATACACCTGTAGTGAAAACAGAGAAGGCATGTATAATATTTTATTTATTCAGACAAGCATGCATTTTACATATACATGTATACTGTTTATATATTCATGTTTAATGTATAGTATGAATAGTTATGAGTGCCCCAGCATAGGTAAAGAAGGGTCATGTGACACCCTACCAAGTGATATATATATATATATATATATATATATATATATATATATATATATATATATATATATATATATATATATATTAAAATTCTGACAAGTTTTACCATGCAAATGAATCTAAAAATATGTCACAAGATTCTGTTCAAAATGCTTTGTAAATATTAGCCTTAGTTTCTGACTGCTTACTATACTAACTCTTCTGGCTGTGACTTGACTGCCATCCTTCTTGCAAAAAAGTCAAGTAATTCCATTGAAAATATGCACACACGCACACATTTAAAATGTTCAAAATTTTGGCACAGGTCATATAGCTCTGAATTCAGTGGAAAAAAATAGTACAATCATGTAACGAATGATGAAGTACATTTACTTTTTAGTACATCCCAAGTTGGTAAAAAATTGCATTTTAAGGCACCGTTGGAAGCGTTCGTAAGCATAAACATTTTTTTCCACAGAAAGGAAACTTTTATGTCACAGTAAACATTTTCCAGTCACATTGGAAAATGAAACAATCCATCAGATTCCATTGCTTTTTTTAAGTTTGGTGCTGAATTCATTTGAAGATAGGTTCTTTTTTTATTAAAGATTGTAGTTGGCTTTTTTATGATGGTATGCATTTGTTATTGACATCAACACTAAAGGACAGCTTTAGAGAACCAAACAAATGCCCATTTCTTATTTTGGCAGCAACATCAAATAATTGTATTGCATGATTGGGACAGGTTTTCTTTCCATTTGCTTAGTATGTTTTTATAACAATTGATGCTTCAAAGGTAATCTGTTTTCTAAGAAATTAAAGCAACATAAATTTAACTAAGTACATTTAAAAAAAATGAAATGGTCATCATTTGGTCCGTTGTAGTTACTGCTCCTCCCTGGCCCTTAAATAGACCAACAATTAAGATCCTGTTTTGTTTTTGTTTTTTTTTTTAACATTTGTGATAGTGATATAATGCTGCCTTCCACATGTGTCAGAAATTTAAAGAATGGGTCAACAGACAATAGAGACACGGGTCTTCTGGTCTGACGACAGGAAATATGAATCTTCTGAAGGACGATTCTGAGTGAAAATATGATGCATTTTAATAAATGTAGATAGATTAATATTATTGAGCTTCTGAAAATTCAACAAAAGATAGGTTATCAGGTGAGGCCTTGTCGGTTAATCTCCACTACCAGAAATGTCAACCAAAAGGAAGCGATAGATATTAACATATGCAGATTATGGTATAGAGTCGGCTGTTAAGAAGGTTTGTCAATATGGACAAAGAATTTGGTTCAGGTAACAATAGAGAAATTTTTGTGTATTTTATATCAAGCTTAATGCTTCCTTTAACTCATGAACCCTTAGTGCCACATTTACGGGGCAAGAGGTGGTAGCCTAGTTCTGAGCTCTGTAGCATTAAGGTCTTGTACGACACAATAAAGTGGGTGGTATTATTGAAAGGTAGACAGATGTAGCTTTACAATGATACCAAATAATATGGATGTTCTAGTTGCACTACAAAATACAGAGGGAAAATGTCAACAAAAGAAAAAAAGAACTCCAAAATTTTTACCTTCTGCTCATGCTCAGGCAAAAGAGCCAATGAAATCGACGTTTCTAACACAAATAGGCATCATGTTAACTGAAAATGTCTTGGAAGTCAATGTATTAGGGTAGTAGGATGTTTTCAGAAATATCTCCCAAAATCGATTTACTACTCGCATTTCAGGCAAAAACAACAAAAACCTCCAGGGGTTAATGGGTTTATGGGACCTCTGAATTTTTCCACTCCAAACCATTGGTTGTATATATGGGTTTAAAAAGCCAACAATGTCATCAAAAAAGAAAATCACCAGCTGTTATATTTTGCTGCCAATAAGGGGAAAACAATTACAATTTGTGACTTAGGCAAAGCCTTGCACAATCCCAGAATAAACATTTTACATAATAATTTTGTACTTTTAAGAAAAAACTATTTTTTTCAAGTAGTAGAAAAATACATTTCAGAATCCAGGCAATGATTTGTCTTGGATAATAAATGTTTTGCAGGTTTTTTTGTACTTTTAAGAAAGATTTTTTTTGTATATGAGAAAATACAGGTATATGAAATTTTGAGAGCCTTACCATGACTGTTATATCTGAATTTGTGTTATAATGGAGCATGCTATGGCAAGGTCACACTGTATGTTTTCAGTTTTAGTTTTACATGTATTACTTGGGTTCACATGTCTGTTTCTTTACTGAGTTTTAATGCAATGTGCATTATTAACACTGAATTAATTTCCTGTTTGTCCACTTCCCCCTTTTTTCAGGATAAGGGCAACTTTGTCCCATTACACAAAGCCAATCACAGGTAGTTAGCAATTCTCACATCCCAATGAGAGACATGTTGTGTTCTAGCTCTGTTAGTTCTGGGGATTGATCCTTCCACAGATCTGAATCACTACTAGGGTTCAGATGACTGGTCACTGATCACCAGGCACTGGCCAACAGTCATAATAACAGTCACTAGGTATATACCAGTTTTTAGTACCATGTACCTTTCCCAGGGCACAGGGTACATACCAGTTTTAGTACCATGTACCTGTCCCAGGGCACTAGGTATATACCAGTTTTAATACCATGTACCTGTCCCAGGGTACTGGGTATATACCAGTTTTAGTACCTTGTACCTGTCCCAGGGCACTGGGTACATACCAGTTTTAGTACCATGTACCTGTCCCAGGGCACTGGGTATATACCATTTTTAGTAGCATATACCTGTCCCAGGGCACTGAGTACATACTGAGCATTCAGCATCAGGCACCAAAACTAGTTAATTAGTTACTGGTCATCCACTGGATATCGTACACAAGATGCTGGTCAGAAATTTGCTGAATCTGCACACAGTTGATATATTCTCAGGGACAGGGCCTACAATTATGCATTCTACCAGGAAATGGGATTTGACTGATGTCTCCCTCCCCATAATTTTATGTTCCCATACTGTCCCTTTGCGATTTAGACCCTTCCCCCCTCTTCAAGGGAGGGATCTAGTCTTGCATCCTTCTAAGGTTGTGATCATGACACTGATGTGTTGTCTCTTTTAGCGGACCCACCTGAATTTACAGGTGATCAGAAAGAGGGTGGTCACTCATTCTCATAGGATCTCCTTGACCTTTCTCATCAGGCATCCCAGGCGATTGCAGAGAAGGAGGCAAGGCAGTAAATGAGGTTTATTATTTTGTTTTACCCATAAGTTCTTGGGCTCTGGGGGACACCAAATCCTTTCCAGTTGATGATGAAGCTCACACGGAGGTTTTTCAATCTCAGAGGCAAGATGAATAGTTGCCCCCCACACACAGATACCTCTGTCATTTAAACTTAAGACACTATGAAGATTAAGGTCAGTGGTGACCGTAGCTTCACATGATTACCTGTTTTGAGCAAATTCCTAAAGTCTTCTGAAGAATTAATTATTCATTATCATTATGCAGCTTTTCGGATAATGTCTGACAATAAAATAGTAAGAACCTCTTCAGCAAGGCTTACAATGGGTGGGAGCAACCCGGGCCCATGATCACACTTTATGGCTTTTCTCCTCAGGTCTTCTCTCTTGGAATCAGAGACTCTATTTGGTGGCCCATTAGGCAGAACTCTTTCAAACCACCTTGGCTGGCAACATAGACGGAGAGGCTAAAAAGGCAAGTCAAGGAAGTATATGGACTCTTCCTCCTTTCCTATGCTGAGTGAGGCATCAGGAATGATGGTGAGTCCTTAACTAAATAAAGAAGGGTTTAATAGAATTCACTCTTCTTTCAAGGACTCCTTGTTCTCTCACAAAGCTACTGTAAGATGTGATGCCTTCCTTTAGAAGGGCACATTAGATCCTAGTATTACAATTACAACATTATGGAACAGATAGTAAATCTGGCATAATAGTCAGTAAATTTGGCATAATAGTCAGTAAATCTGGCATAAGAGTCAGTAAATCTGGCATATTAGTCAGTACATCTAGCATTATAGTCAGTAAATCTGCCATAATAGTCAGTACATCTAGCATTATAGTCAGTAAATCTGCCATAATAGTCAGTACATCTAGCATTATAGTCAGTAAATCTGCCATAATAGTTGGTACATCTGGCATTATAGTCAGTAAATCTGCCATAAGTCAGTACATCTGGCATTATAGTCAGTAAATCTGACATAAGAGTCAGTACATCTGCCATAAGTCAGTACATCTGGCATTATAGTCAGTAAATCTGACATAAGAGTCAGTAAATCTGCCATAATAGTCAGTTCATCTGTGATAATAGTCTGTTCATATGGAATAATAGTCAGTAAATCTGGCATAATAGTCAGTAAATCTGGCATAATGGTAAATCTGGCATAATAGTCAGTAAAGCACAGATTCAAGAAAGTAAGACTTAGCACTTATGTTAGTAAAATGATTATCATATTTTTAGCAAAAGTGTCCATAATAGCGAGATATATATATATATATATATATATATATATATATATATATATATATATATATATATATATATATATATATATATATATATATATATATATACATACATACATACCCCCTCTGACAGCAGGATGTAAATATGGGTTCACAGAACATAATATTCTTCATATACAGGTAAGGAAAAGATTTAACATCCAAACGATCAACAGACTAATCCTTGTACAACTAGAAGCAAAATCTAATAAAGATTTTCATTTAAATAGACCTCATACAGTGGAGTAGAAGGAGGAATGAATATTGAAGTGTTAGGTAAATACTGAACTTTTGCTGTTTCCTCCTACTGTTCCTTTTTGTTCATCTCCCACTTATTTTTGTGTTCATGGTGGAGCTTCCCTATTTAGATTAAATCCTGGCAGCATCTATGTGGAGATGATTTTGCAATAATTGGTAAAGATGAGTGTCTTAGAACTCTCAGCCATCCAGGGTTTGCAGGCATATCTGTGCTGGAGATGAACAGAAAAGGTTTCTTTGCCCAGATAAAGTACTGTGGTTCCATTTTGCATCTTCAAACATGAAAAAGGAAATGTCACCATTGCATTATTCAGCCTTGGAGGACATTTTGATGGCTGTCTTGTGTCCTTGTCAGATATGATGGAAAGTATTTCTTTTTTTCTTGGTCTAACAAATGTCAGACAAACAATGACCGAACCTGCTATAAATTAACTGCAGCTTCTGTAGATGCATCTCGGTAGGGAAAGGTCATTCACCTCCCTTTTTATGTTGAGTAATTTTGTTCCAGTTAAGGTCATCAACCTCCCTCCTATGTTGTATAATTTTTTTCCAGATGAAGTCATCAACCTCCCTCCCAAATGATGAATTCACCTATGTAGTAGTGGCAAGTAATGATTACAGATATTGACATGAAGTGTTTTTTTTTATTAGAGGCCCTCCTTTTGATGTCATTCATTATCAAAGTGGGTCATTGTACATGTTCTACAATATTTTAGAATTGGAGGATGTCAACATTTACACAAAGGTTTTCATTGCAAAAGGGTAATGCTAAACAATAGTGACAAGTTTGTAATACACCAGTAAAATTAGTGATATCCCCAACCATAACATTTTTTTGTGTATAGTAAAATTCATGGTTTAAAGATGGGGTTCTGTTGTTTCCATAAAAGAATCTTCATGAATTAACATTAGCAGATGCAATTTCATGTAAATAGAAGTTAAATGTTAATTGCTATATACAAGTTAATGACAACAATCTCCTTTGAACAAAGTGAGTCATAGAGAATTAATTGTCTTTTATATAGATCAGTATTAAATAAGTAAATTTGATTATTTTTTATGAAGTTCAGAGGATGGTTTGTATGATTTCTGTTTGTTAATTTTGAAGGCACTTGAACACAGAGCATGTGTTAGATGACCGCAGTACAGCACAAGCTCGGGTACAAATGCAGGTTGTGAATCAGTTGGAAGTACAGGTAACCATTGCTTGCTAACCTGAGGAGGGGGGGTGTCCCTATTTGTGACACAGGGTTGACTGGCAGAATATCTTATAGTATATCATGGTGCAGTTGTGTTCACATTGTTTTGTCTGGATCTCAATTCACCAGATTTCTCCCCTGATATACCCATCAGCCACTCCACATGATTTAACTATAAAAAGCTTGTATACCAGACTAGAAGGGACGGTCTGCTCTCCATCATCCAATGTATGCTCAGCCCTAAATTACTTTGAGAATAATTTTGAAATCACTACTACTGTCATAGCTTTGGTTATGTGGACAGGAGCTTGTGGGCAATAGAAGACTTCTTAATGATGTTTAGTTGGTTGTAAATAAAAATGGTTCCACTTTGACATCCAAAATGGTGTCACAGAAGTCATCTTGAAAATCATATTATTGGTGAATTGACAGTCATAACAAATGCTTTCACTGGAAGACTTCTTATGGTATCTAATGGTAATTTTAGTGTGACTTTGTAACCATAGTGGCCTCCTTGAAATTGTTATTTCTCCTAGATATAGTCATGTCAGCATTGGGATGGGTTAACCCCAAAAGACATGTTACAAGGTGTATTATTAGTTTATTATGTAACTAATCAGATTAAATTCCCAAAATGCTATAAGTTCAGTGATTATATTTGCAGGCATTTGTGTGTGTGTGTGTGTGTTTTTTACAGGCCATTTTAGCAATGTGTGTATTTTTACTGGCCTTTATTGCAGTTTGTGTTTATACAGTTTTTTAAACACAATTTATCAAAACTATAGGAGTTGACAAATGAAATTAGTCTTTCATGTATGTAGGAATATGTTAATTAGTCATTGAAAAAATCCTTTTATTGTAATTTTATTTCTTTAAAAATACATTATAGTCCAAAATTTTAGCCTCATGACCCATTTCTTGGACAGATATTAAACTTAAATATTAAGGTTGTAGTTTGTATATATATATATATATATATATATATATATATATATATATATATATATATATATATATATATATATTTTTTTTTCTTCACTGAATGGTTTTCTCTTCATGGCTATTTAATTACGCAATCATTTTAGGTCTCTAGGTCATTTATTATTATTATTATGCTTTCACTTCAGTTCAAGATAGTTCTGATTATAGCCAGTATGTTGTGCACTGTGTTTTCCATAATCCTTTAAAAATGATTCTGTTAAAAAAGCATTCCAAAACCTAGTTTTAAATAAACATTCCCAAACCAAATTTTAAGTGAACATACAAACATCAAATTTTAAATATACCAAAACCCATCAATTTTAAATAAACATACCACCAACACCAAATTTTAAATAATTGTTACAAACACCAAATTTTAAATAAATGTTACCAACACCAAATTTTAAATAAACTTCATCATGATCAATCCCTTAAACCTAAGAGGTCATTGGGGCATCACAGTTGACTTTACAACCAATTCTATCCATCTTTCCCTGTTCTCTTCTGCCTTTTGCTAATATCCAAATCACATGCCTGTCCACTTATTAATGTCTTCCCACCTCTTTTTCTGCACCTTCACACTATGCCTTGCAAAATTGTTTTTGCCAGTCCAGATGATCTTGAGACATGACTTTACCACTTCAGTTTGCAGTTTTTTAGAGTGGTCAAGAGGTCTTTATAAGATGGCTCATTGGATCCTGTTGTGGACTTCTTAGTTGATTAATGGTCAGTGTATGAGATGCCCACAATCTTGCAATATCATCTCATTTCAAAGGTTTGAATCCTTTTTTGTGGATCTAATGTGAGCATCCATGTTTCACAAGCACACTGAAAGATGAATATGACAATTGGGCGCTTCAGCTTTGTTTTGGAAACAAAAGCAATGTTGGTATCTTTCCATATTGGTCTCAGCCTTGTTATTGCTGATGTTGTCTGGGCAATTCTGCAAGATAGTTCTAGTTTGGAGCCCTCATCAGTGATAATTGATCCCAAGTACTTGAAGAATGTAACCCTTACCAGCTTCTGTCTTTTGAACTTTATTTTTCTCTGATGCCATTGATGTTTGTCATCAGTTTGTTTTTTGGTACTAATGTCTATGCCATATGCCATGGAGGTTGTGTCGAGGTGCTCAACAAAGTGAGCATGACCTTTTTCATCTCCTGCTAAATCATCAATATCATCTGTGAAAAGAAGGTTGGTGATTATTCTTCCTCCAATGCTGACAGTGCCCTTGTGGTCAATGCAAGGCATCCTCCATGATCTTTTCCAGGAAAATGTTGAAAATTGTAGGTGACAGTATACATCCCTGTCTGACTCCTGATGTTTGAAACCAATCTCCTCTGCTGCCTTCGATGTGGACAGCAATAGTGGCTTTGTGATAGAGGTGCTCAACAACCTCCACCAGGTCTGAGCTGATGTTGTATTTCCTCATAGTTGCACCAAATAAACATACCAACACCAAATTGTAAATAAACATACCAAACAAAAACAAAAAATTTTAAATAAAAATACCAACATTAAATTTTTGTTCTATCATTGCATATCTTTTCATGTCTTGGGTAATTAAGAAACTCTGGGATAGTCACTTCCATGCTTACCATTTATACCCCGGATGCCAATTATTTTGTTGCTATCAATCACCCATGATCCTTGGAAAAGTGATTTACAATTTTTTGTGTAGCCAAATAAATTGGTCTGGATGTATCCTAACAAAAATGAATCTGTTTATCTAATATTTCACCTTATAAAGATATAAGAAAAGGGCTTCTATGGAAACTTGTGCCAAATTTTGATCCAAACTAATTTTGGTATTGCCATTTATTGTTTTGCTGAAACTAAGATAAAATAAAACAGTTTTAATATCCTTATTAAGTTTTATTTAATCAGTATTAAAAAGTGAGGGATTGAAATGGATGTTTCAAACATTTTGAACTTTCTACACTTACTACTCCATATTATGGTCATCTTCACAATATTCTGTTACAACAGAAATCATTTTGTACAATATTATAGTTCAGTATGAACATGGAATTGTGAACCATGTTTCTTGGCATCTTTATGTCCCTTGCTACATGCCTTATACCTCTTCCAAAGCAAGTGCAAAAAAAATAATCCTTTTTAAACTTCTGATTTTAATCACTTAAGAAAGTAACCCCCAACAAATCCCAGGCTCTCCTGTATGAACTTTGACTTTGATGTGACAGGATAGAGATATGGATTAGTGGTACCAAGAAAGATGTAGCCCATACAATTTTCTGGACTTATTTATGCACTTTGACTTTTTAATGGGACAGCAAAGAGAGGAGTATTAGTGGTGACGAGAAAGATGTTATTTAAATTTAAAGACATGATTTTTGTCATGAAAACATTAATTTTAGGGAAATAATGAAAATACTATGTAAAACAATCAACTTCCTTTTTAATGTTGTTTATTTTCTTTAGTTTTGATAATATGCATTTTCTACCCAAATTTGATGATACTGTGTGTTTGCTCTGTTTCTGTCAAAAGTTCCTTGTGAGATCCCTGTTGAACTGTTGTGATCTGATCAGAGGAAGACTAAAGTACAGACATTAAAGTATCAAGGACTTTCTGACTTACACTCCTAACCTTATTCCATTTTATTCACTTTACAAAATGTGTCTATTCTTTTTGTCAGGGACCAGTATGATAGAAATATTGTAGCTTCTTTGGTAGAGTGTTAAACTCGTAATTCAAAGATCTCAGGTTTGACATCCATTCTGGCTTCCTTGGAAAAGGCACCCTAAATCCATTAGCATCATGTAGCCAGTAATGCTCAAAAAGTAACCAAAAGCCAGTCACAGAATTACAATATCATAGTACGGGAAAGAGAGCACATTTTTGACTTCCAAAACAGATTGGTGAGAGTCTGAATCTACCAGTAATCAGAAGGGGAAGGTGCTTAAAGGAAACCCTATCCCTCCTAGGCTGCATTGTTTACTCTTCCGTTTGTGGTAATAGGGCACACAGTAGATTTATTTTCATTAGTCTCTAGCTATGTAAAAGGAGATAACTCTCCAAAGAGGTAATGATTACTCAGAGTGGTTATCTACCTTGATGAGGTTTGCTCACATATATGTATGTAGTACTTTAAAAAAATACAAATCATTTCAATTTAAAAAGTTAATTGTTTAAATCAGCTTTTCTGAAATTATTTGAGGAATTTTGAAATTTATCTATATTAAGTATATTAAGAGATGAGAGAAGATTTTTAGTAATAAGTGTGCATTTTTTTAATTGGATATTGGTGTTTGCTTATCATTATGAAAAGTTTTTTTAATTGGATATTGGTGTTTGCTTATCATTATGAAAAGAAAGAATCATTATTAATGTCTTGCACACTTTGTTCATCCCTTTGATTCTGTTTAGTGTCTATACCTACCAAGTATGGTCTTTACCTGCCAGGTATTGACTGTACCTGCCAGTTTATGCCTGTACATGCCAGGTATTGCCTGTACTTGCAAGCAAAGTATGGCCCCTACAAATAGCCTGTAGCTGCTAAATACCTGACAATGAATCATTAGTCTATGTTAATGACATGATGTTGAGTTTTTACCTGACATTAAATTATTAGAAAATTTTAATGGCAAAATGTTGACTTTTTTTACCTGACAATGAATCATTAGTCTAATTTTAATGACAAAATGTTGATTTTTTAAACCTGACAATGAATAATCAATCAATTTTAATAATATGGATGTTTTTACCTGACAATGTATCATTAATCGATTTTTATGACATAAAGTTGTTTTTTTTTACCTGACAATGAATCATTAGTCAATTTTAAGGACATAATGTTGATTTTTTACCTGACAATGAATAATTAATCATTTTTAATGACAAATGTGGATGTTTTTACCTGACAATGAATCATTAGTCAATTTTAATGACATAATGTTGGCTATTAACCTGACAATGAATAATTGATTAACTTAAATGATTTGATGTTGTCTATTTACCTGACAGTGAATTATTAGTCATCTTTAATTGCAATGAATAAAAAACAAACAACTACTGAGCAAAGTTTCATCCATCAAGCCATATAAATTTGTGTATAGCAGTAACACATATGTGGGTATAAAAGATCAATTTTCTTTTTCCTTTTCTATGAGACATGAATGGGTGATGAGTTTAATCAAAATGAACAAATCAAATACACAAAATCCCTGTAACTTCCAAAAATGAGAATAAATGCTAGGAAATGTATAGTGTACACATGTGTTAAGCATGGTTACTTTGGTTAGTTCAAATTATGCTTTTTATTGTTACATGTCCACTAAATCTCGTTGCTTCAATCCCTTGGACATGACTCCTCCTTTCCCCTGGATATGCCCTTTCTCAATGTTGAAAATTTTGACTCCTATGTTTTTTAGTGCATGTCTTTTGATGTCTTTGTGGCCACAATCACCAAATGTGATAACTTTCAAATAGCAAATGTTTATTTTGAAACCATGTTTGGGAGTGAAAATATTTAAAGTTTATAATAGTGTGCTGAGTTAGAACAAAGATGGTTACATGGCTACTCTATTTTCAAAGAGAAATAAAGAGATATGAGAATAAATTTCTACAGTGTAATATGTTTAGAATAGCTTGCCATTTTATCAGTTATTACTTTAAAAAGAAGAAATAATTAATGAAAAAAAATTATTTTCATAAATGCTGGTCAGTAATGAGTGAACATGGGGGCTAAATGTCTAAATGTGAGCAATGTCCGAAAACAAAAATGACATTGCGAAGTTATTTTCAGGTAACCAGATATTCAGACCTTTTATATTTTCTTTTTATGGAATACATAATACATTTATTACAGCAATATCCAAGGAAAAAATGGTATTGAATACAGATGATAAAGTTAAGTGATAAAATGGTCGAAGCAAAAAAATTTCTTTTATTTTCTAATGCATTAAATATAAATTAATATTTTTCTTTGTCACTTTGAATTGTGTGTGGCCCACAGATTAAAAGAGAGGGAGGTACTGTGTCCCCCAAATTTGAAGAGGTGGACTGGGTTTCCCCTTCCATGGTATCCTGTGTGCAAGTCTGCACACTTTGCAGTGGAAATTTATGTGGAATTTGTTTTTATCTCCTAAAAAAGATATAATTACTAGATATAATTACTGTGTGTATCCTGAGCTGTTTGAATAATTAAATGCTAGCCAGACATGTACACCTATATAAGTGTTAGCTATTGATGTTTTCATATTTCAGTGTTAGCTTGAGGCATATTTGAGCCAGAGCTGGTTGCTTATTTCAGTATTTGCCAGAGCTGTTTGCTTATGTCATTCTTAGCCAGAGCTGTTTGCTTATGTCATTCTTAGCCAGAGCTGTTTGCTTATGTCATTCTTAGTCAGAGCTGTTTGCTTATGTCATTCTTAGCCAGAGCTGTTTGCTTATGTCATTCTTAGAGCTGTTTGCTTATGTCATTCTTAGCCAGAGCTGTTTGCTTATGTCATTCTTAGCCAGAGCTGTTTGCTTATGTCATTCTTAGTCAGAGCTGTTTGCTTATGTCATTCTTAGCCAGAGCTGTTTGCTTATGTCATTCTTAGCCAGAGCTGTTTGCTTATGTCATTCTTAGCCAGAGCTGGCTGCTTATTTCAGTGTTTGTTAGAGCTTCTTTCCATATTTCATTGTTAGAGCTGTTTTCAGATTTCAGTAGTTAAGCTGGCATATATAACATCTGTTTACTTCGACAAATGGAGGGATATTAATGAATTTACAGGCATCTCAGTTTTCATGTTTTTTTAAAATTGTTTTTCTCAAACTTTTTCTGAATTGTACTGAATAATTATAAGGTAAGGTGTAGTGAAATCAAGAGTTTTGGCCTCATTTCAAATTTTTTGGCATGATTTATATCCAGGATGGATTTGTCCTGATATTTGCATTACCATTGTTTTCTCTTGAGACTTTAGTAATTATAAAATATATGAATGTTACTATTGTTACTTAAGATGAACCTAATAGTTGGCATTTTGGCATCAAAAGCAGTCAGAAGGTCTTAGTAGCCAGTGTTGAGATATGTTGTATTGATTTTGACCAATGAGATGAGTACAGGAAAAACAATAACAGTAGTTGGGGTCTATAAATGATGACTGCATTATGTGCCAAACCACTGTATAGCTAGAATAATAAATTTTTTTTATCAATGTACCTGGGGTGGGGGTGTTATGAAAAGATGACGGTCATATTTATAGTAATAATTTGACATGTTGCTGACTGATACAATAGCTTGGATAAAGATATCACCTTGATCAATAAAAATTATGAATTTTTGTTTAAGAACTACGATGATTGCATAAGTTTTAAAGATTAATTGACTGAATAATTATTATTATTATTATTATTATTATTATTATTATTATTATTATTATTATTATTATTATTACCTGTTTCTTAGTTTGGAGGGTGTTTTCATTAACATTAGTGGAATTGGAGACATCTAAAAAGAAGTCAGGTGCCATGACATGTCCAAATTTGTGTTATTACAAAAAAATATAGAGTGGTTGTCAGAAACCTAATACTTATTTGTTGATATGATGGTTTGTTGGCTTGAGCTATACTTATTATTTGCATGTCCAGATCCAATGTTATATGAAATATACAAGACTTGGAAAGATAATTGAATGAATATAGTTATTTTTCTCAATGATTGGAAAGATGCAGAATGAAAATAAATCATATTCAAGGTTTGGAATGATTCTGTTGCAAAAAGACATAGTGCTTCCATTTTTGTAAGGATTCTGCCTAATCCAAAAATCATAAATTTTGGAATGATTTTCTATGGAAAACAATCATTACTCAATTTTGGCAGCATTCTATCTGAAAAAAAACCCATTAATTGTGACATTTTATATGAAAAAAATAAAACAACTCTGGTTTGTTTAGATGCAGCACAGTATTTAGATGGAAATAAATTTACATATGGATGCAATACATCCTGATAATTTTGAGTTGGACATTGCCAAACAGTAGAATTATGGAATAGCTCTGCCTTATATTGCATAGTCCATTATGCACTGGCCACAAAAAAATGCTGGATTACCTTAAACCAGATTTGGTACAAGACATGAAAGGCTTGCACTTTAAAGATAAACTGCCATCAGGTATGGACACCATTGCTAAAAAGACAAAATCCTTTAAAAGGATAACTTGTCAGAATTTAACCAACATCTTGTAAAAAGGATCTTAGCATGTAGGGTTTTGCAATTGGTACAAATGACACCAATTTGCTGGAGATAATGCCACCATTACATTGTAATGACTCTGGGACTTAAAATATTAAGTAAAATATAGAAACAATGTATTTGCCTACAATACAAAGTTAAATTCAAAAGACACAATATCATTGATAAAATTCCAAATAATCCTTAATATCCCGTTACGATTCCTATTATAGGGTCTTAAACTGCATAACAAAAAAGTGCAAAAACAAATTTTTTGTGTTATTGAAAATTTTATCTCCCATAAGTACAAAGTAAAACAAATAAAAAAAACTTGCAGTATGGTGAATGAATTCCACCAATCCTAAAAGTTCTACTTTTGCCATTAGTTCCAACAAATCCAGAATGATTTCAGAGTTATTCAGAGAAATGTCACTACTGTACTGACATCCTAACAGTACAGAAGAAAGAAATCTGTGATATAATCCCAAAATGTCTTTTAAAGGAATTCATGGTAATTACAATACAGGTATTATTCCAAATGGTGCTGAATAAATTTGAAGTAATTCCATACAGCTATTATATATTCAATAGTCTTTAAATGAATGTTAGGGCACTGTAGTTCCAATGAAATGATTACATTAAATCAATGAATCGGTCCTGTAATATAACTTTTCCTAGACCAATCATAGTACTTTTAAGAATTCCTAATTCCAAGTAATAAATTAAGTATTTACAAAGCTTAATGCATAATAATAACACTGAATGTCGACAGTGGTCATCAGACTAGTATCTTGTGAAAGAACTAAAAATGCTATTGGATGCTATCTTAGCAGTGAACTTTAAATAAAAATCTCTTCCTTTTTCATTAATTGACAATATACTTGTATTAATTATTGTAATCTGAATCTAAATCCAATTTATGTTCAAAGCTTGCTGTTTTATTATACACTGAATAGAATATATATTATGCCAAAAAATTGATCTTCATTGGTTTTCAATACCCTTGAAGATTGTAAAATTTATAACAATCTGTACCCAATATGACTGCACCGGTTGTCTAGTGGTTAGTGTCCACCTAGGATGCAGGATGTCATGGGTTCAAACCCCGCAGAGTCATACCAAATACTTTTTAAAATTGTACTAACAGCTGCCACACTGGTGCTCAGCATTAAGAGGTTAGTATTAGGACTGGTTGGCCTGGTGTCAGGATATTGTGACTGTGTGTGACATCATGCCACATGTCATCAGCATGATGTCCCAGTGCTAGACTGACTATAAACTGTTACACTGCAGACAGGTAACAATATGACTAAACAATTGTTAAAAGCTACATTAAAAATCTAAATCACACATATGCCAATACAAATTCCATTGCTTTAGAAGCCAGGCTACTAATCAGAAAATTTAATTGTACTAAAGTTTTTTTTTTTGTAAATGTATGAGACAACATTTACTGACCAAATAAAAAAAGAGAAGAAAATAGCTCATAAATAGTCTATTATGGTACTGGAATTATTGTGCTCTTTTATATCTTTTATGAAATGTAGCAAATGTGTTTGGGCATAATGCCTAAATCAACCAGCCCTCAAAGTGACAAGCTTGAAAAAAAAGAAAACTTCAAAAGTTGTTGACATCTGAGTGCTGATGAATTGTTTTTTGGGTTGTTTTTTTTTTCATTTGCACTGTACTCTGTATAACTGTATGTAACCAAAAAGCACATGTAATCCTAGGGACGGTCTGTTACCTTAGGTATCCAAAAATAAGATAGTTTGAACATCATATATTTCTGTGGACCATCTGTTACCTTATATATCCACAGACAAGACAGTTACTTTATATATCCACAAACATCTTAAAGTCAGTTTAAAAGGAAAGTCAGTTTCCTGTAGACCATCTGTTACCTTATGTTTCCACAGAGACCATGTATATCTACAAACAAGACAGCCACAAACAAGGCTGTTTGAAAAGCAGATTGGTGGATCATTAAGATTTTCGGAACACTGCAAAATTTTAGTCTTAATAATACTTGAGGCATCTTCATGAAAGTCATTAATTTATTTACATTGTGCAGTTTCATAGGTTCTTGGAAAATAAAATACAAGTATAGATTGCTCTCACCTAAGCAGGTAAATACATAGCAACATTAATAACAGAAATAAGTATTAATTAACCATGAGTTCTTTGGATGCCCTGTCATAAATTTTACCATCATTGCAGTAAACTTCATAAATAAAGTCCTTCCTTATTTTATTTAGTTCCTGGTAGGTACAGCAACATGTTTTATTTCTACAGATGATTGTCATAATTATGTGTATTGGTGTTGATACTACCGTAGTACATGTATAGGATAATATTCTATAGGATAATGCTCTGTCCTTTGAACTAGGTAATTTGCAGGAGTTAATTATACCCTAATTTGTATTCCTTGTGTTAAATGTCATAGTAGAGTGATACATGCTATTTGTAAGTGCATCACCAGTAGGTCCTTATGGCACTACCTAATTGTGGTTTTCTTCTAATTAACTACAAATAAATAGCATTGTCCAGACGGCAGGTCAGCACAATGAGGTATAAAAATGACCTACATTTGATTATTACTGTGGATGGACAGGTGACATTTAATGATTATGGAAGATAGCCAGGTGTATAACAGGAAATGGGTTTACCAGTAATGACATTACTGATGTAAACATGGGATTGTTTACAGCTTTCACAAGAATTGTTTGTTTGCCATGATAATGTAGATGTTAAAGCTTTATACTCAAACCATATGTATGTATGTATGTATGTATGTATGTATGTATGTATGTATGTATGTATGTATGTATGTATGTATGTATGTATGTATGTATAATATTTAATCTTACATCAACACAATAATGACTATCAAATGCTCAATAAACCTATGTATAAAAAGGCACACAAAACAGAAAAAGTATGACATCCCCCAAACCACTTTTTAATGTAAAATACATTGGTTTAAAAAAAGTCCATAACCTCAAGTGAAACATCATGACAGGTCTCACCACCACAACTAATGTGATGCTTTGGTAGTTTTTATGATATGCAGTAGTACCCTTAGGTCAGTTATACATACCTGGTCATATTGGAATACTGAAACTTTACCTACATTTTATTTCAGATAACAGTTTGATATACCTAATTTTTATTCCAGATTACTGGTTGATATACTTAATGTTTATTATATTCATTATGCGCATCTACAGGCTTAATAAACATTGCTAGAAACAGTGATTTATCTCTTTCCTTGGCAAAGGTAGACTTTCAAGATGGTAATTTATAATGTTGGTGACAGCCATCTATCTTATTTACTGACTGACAGTGTTGTTTATAATTTGTTTCTTTCAACAGCACAAATCTGCAAATTATACTATTTATTGGTACCTGTGTATTAACTGTGATAAAAATATTAAATTTGTAGGTATTATAATTGTGTTACAAACATAATGTATTCTATGATATGCAATTTAAATTGGCTGTAAACCAAAGCCTGAATGCATGTACATTTTCATACATATTAGACTTATTTTCTACAAGATGGTGGCTCTTTAACAAATATGCTGCTTTGAAGTCTTGGCTGTTTTGATACTTAGTTTATACTGTATGTTTCAACAAACCCACTCCCCACCACCATTCATCACACTTATCCACCCATAGACAATGAGCCATTGATCATAATACACTGCCACAAAAAACACTCATCACAATTATCCCACCCAGAGACAGTGACCCATCAATGATAATGCATATCCACCAACCCCATTCACCCCAAGCAGGCTGAATTAACTGTTAAATTATGGACTTAAGAGAAAAGCACAAATTACGGAAATATGATTGTTTGTGGTAAAATCTAGATACTGGCTTGTCAATGTTTGAATTGGTTCTGGATTTCATATTTGATTTTCTTGAGTTGATTAGGGAACCAGACCAGCTTTACAGGAGCACTGCAGATGCTTTAAACTGCAAGTATTTTGTAATGCAAAACATCCACATGATCAAGGGGATAGTAGGCCTCTTAGAAAAGTTTTAATACTACAGAGATGAGATTCCCAAGCGTGTGTTTAATCCCGTAACACTGTTGTAACACTGTTGTCGATAAATGATAGTACTGCATCAATTTGGCAAGTGATGCAATAAATAATAATTATCTGCAGCATTTGCCATCTCAATTATTGGGAGAAGCAACATTACAAAGTCATATTTTAACATTTTTAAATCACAAAAGTGAAAAATGCTACTGCCAAACTAAAGTCACAAAAAACTGGCAAATTACGACAATTTTGAATTTACTTACTGATATTGTAACTCTATGATTTCAGATGATTTCTCTGATTATAGGATCAGTTATAGTTCAGCGGGCAATGAAATTTGCCAAATTAAATAGGTAAATTGTTAAGTATCAACCTTGAAAATTGCACATGCATAAATGGGATGCTACAATGGTTGTATTAAGTTCTTTGGACTTAAATATGTTACTTTAATATGTTACATGTATATTTACAGTTCGTAAACCAGTCTACTAAAAAAAAAACAAAAGGGTAAACAGGGGACATAACCGCTTTTTATAACTCTATACCAAATTAAGTCTCTGTCGCGGCATTAGCCACACTTCACCTTGCATGCTTTTATTTGATTTCTTTTCAAACAAGCAAAATTCACAAAGCTCATTTATTTGTAGAATGCTGGCAGAATGGGATGCACCTCTCTCTCAAAGAAAAACAAAAACTATATATTTGTAAATTTTATTTAGTAATTAAATAACTGACAATTATTTCTTTTCTTCTGGCAGCAGATTGTCGTTGAAACAAACAGTTTATTTTGACATATATTAATAATGTTCAAAGTTAATTTAACCATAGAGAAATGTTGGACTAATATATTTTATTTATGTACCAGCTAAGCACAAGTAAAACAAGTTCTTAGCATTTTTCAATACTGAAAAGAAGATATAAATAAAAACTAGATTGCAAGTAACATCTTTTAATTTGATAGTGTAGTTTCCTATACAGAGTATTTGATCTAGTCACAACATATATTCAACATTTCAAGAAGTACTGATCTCATGCAGAACTGTGCTTAAATTTCACAATTGATTATTGCAAGCATGTGCAAACTTACATCAAGTACTTCAGATTTTGAAAGCTTGCATACTTTGAAATATTCCTTTTGCAAGCTTGCACAGCTTGCAGACTTTGAAATATTTCTCTTGCAAGCTTGTGCAAGCACCATTACTAGCTTGCGAAAGCTTGTTGCAAGCTTGTCATAAGCATGTATTTTGGTTTGGGGTCTGCCTGAAATTGTGATCAACTAGTTATAATGCAGTCACCCTCACCCCCAAATCAACTTGCTTATCCCACCCTTAGACAGTGACCCATTGGTTATAACACACACTGGCCCTCCCCCCATTCATCTTGTGCTCATTCCACATTTCTGTCCCACTTTTCATAATATGGGTATAAATGTGTTTCTTACCACATCAAAGGAGGTTCAGAAACTTGTCACCTTGTCTTTAATGTTTTATTTGGCCTCCTTAGCTGTTTTCTGACTGGCAGCCAACATGCCTGTGAGTATTTGGTCCAAATTGCTTAGGTTATTATTCAGTGGCATATGCATTGACTGCCCTCTCAATCTTGTTTTAAGATGACATAATATGTTTGCATGCATCATCATCATCATTGCTATAGCTGGGTCATGCTTTGGCTTGAGGGATAATTCAATATCACTAGCCATTGCTGTTTGGGGTCAAAATTAAATTTTAGAGGCAGGCAACTCCAAAACTACCCTTGCAACTTATCTTCATTTTACAAACCAGCCATTCCCACCACAATGGAAGGACAATAAATGAGCCAAGCAAAGGGTATCTTATACATTTGAAGTGCCATTCAGATCTCAACCTGTAGACAACAACTCAACCACTCTAGGAGGGGCTCTGACAGATCAGTAAGAAGCCATGTTTCTGCACCATCAAGTCTCCTGTCTTCCACTGCTGACTTAAATTTACCCCCCACCCCCACTGCCCACAGACAGTCTATTTGTGGAAAGGTGCCAGACTCCATCTATTCTGATCACATTTCTGTCAACCTATTTCCATATAACAAATGGTGGTCCAAGTCATTTCAGAGGGTCTGTTTAACTGACCTCCTCACAATAGATTTCATGCATGCCTATGAGTTCTTATCAATTCTCTGTCAGTGGCAGTCATTCTCAGTGTATGACAAGAATTTCTCTATTATATACAAATGCCAGTATGTATGGTTCATGATGGACTTTGACAATGTGATTGACAGATGTGAACTATCAGAAATGCACCTTCATACCAGCCTAGATAATGATAGCTATCACAAACATTTTTCAGCTCTATAAGGACTGATTCTATGAAAAGTCAGTCCTAAGCAGCTCTAAAAGGACTGATTCTATGAAAAGTCAGTCCTATTCAGCTCTATAAGGACTGATTCTATGAAAAGTCAGTCCTATTCAGCTCTAAAAGGACTGATTCTATGAAAAGTCAGTCCTATTCAGCTCTAAAAGGACTGATTCTATGAAAAGTCAGTCCTAAGCAGCTCTAAAAGGACTGATTCTATGAAAAGTCAGCCCTATTCAGCTCTATAAGGACTGATTCTATGAAAAGTCAGTCCTATTCAGCTCTAAAAGGACTGATTCTATTAAAAGTCAGTCCTATTCAGCTCTATAAGGACTGATTCTATGAAAAGTCAGTCCTATTCAGCTCTATAAGGACTGATTCTATGAAAAGTCAGTCCTATTCAGCTCTAAAAGGACTGATTCTATGAAAAGTCAGTCCTATTCAGCTCTAAAAGGACTGATTCTATGAAAAGTCAGCCCTATTCAGCTCTATAAGGACTGATTCTATGAAAAGTCAGTCCTATTCAGCTCTATAAGGACTGATTCTATGAAAAGTCAGTCCTATTCAGCTCTAAAAGGACTGATTCTATGAAAAGTCAGTCCTATTCAGCTCTAAAAGGACTGATTTTATGAAAAGTCAGTCCTAAGCAGCTCTAAAAGGACTGATTCTATGAAAAGTCAGTCCTATTCAGCTCTAAAAGGACTGATTCTATGAAAAGTCAGTCCTAAGCAGCTCTAAAAGGACTGATTCTATGAAAAGTCAGCCCTATTCAGCTCTATAAGGACTGATTCTATGAAAAGTCAGTCCTATTCAGCTCTAAAAGGACTGATTCTATTAAAAGTCAGTCCTATTCAGCTCTATAAGGACTGATTCTATGAAAAGTCAGTCCTATTCAGCTCTATAAGGACTGATTCTATGAAAAGTCAGTCCTATTCAGCTCTAAAAGGACTGATTCTATGAAAAGTCAGTCCTATTCAGCTCTAAAAGGACTGATTCTATGAAAAGTCAGCCCTATTCAGCTCTATAAGGACTGATTCTATGAAAAGTCAGTCCTATTCAGCTCTATAAGGACTGATTCTATGAAAAGTCAGTCCTATTCAGCTCTAAAAGGACTGATTCTATGAAAAGTCAGTCCTATTCAGCTCTAAAAGGACTGATTTTATGAAAAGTCAGTCCTAAGCAGCTCTAAAAGGACTGATTCTATGAAAAGTCAGTCCTATTCAGCTCTAAAAGGACTGATTCTATGAAAAGTCAGTCCTAAGCAGCTCTAAAAGGACTGATTCTATGAAAAGTCAGTCCTATTCAGCTCTAAAAGGACTGATTCTATGAAAAGTCAGTCCTAATCAGCTCTATAAGGACTGATTCTATGAAAAGTTAGTCCTAATCAGCTCTATAAGGACTGATTCTATGATAAGTCAGTCCTAATTTATAATGTCAGATCCACCATCAGATGCTGTTGCTAAGTAAAATCTTTAAAATCGTGCAGACAAGAGCATCCTGGCATGACATATTAAACTGACCCACCAACGAGTATGACTTAATACATATTAAACTGACCCACCAATGGGTATGACTTATGACATATTAAACTGACCCACCACCAAGTACGACTTTATATTAAACTGACCAACCAATGAGTATGACTTAATACATATTAAACTGACCCACCAATGGGTATGACTTATGATATATTAAACTGACCCACCACCAAGTACGACTTTATATTAAACTGACCAACCAATGAGTATGACTTATTACATATTAAACTGAACCACCACCAAGTATGACTTATGACATATTAAACTGACCTACCACTGAGTACTCTTATTTTAAACTGACCCACCAATGAGTATGACTTAATACATATTAAACTGACCCACCACCAAGTATGACTTATGACACCTGCGGTGTCTATACAGGGTGAGCAGCACTGTCCAGAAAAGGTCTGCTCAGTCGCCCTGGATGCTGCCAAACTGTTCCGCTGCCATGGGTACAGAGCAGAATGACCACTTGTCTAAGGGCTACCTACATGCAGGTCTCTGAATACAACTCCCTATGGTCATCTCCAGCTGTTGCTTTGCCAGTCACCCATTGCCATAGGACTTTGGTAGGTGCAGATAGGGAACAATGACTGTGATGATGTGGATGAATGATAAGTGCACAACATAACCTGTGTATGAAGGAGATTTAAGTGAAACTGACTTTGCACAACCTCTCTCCTGGTTTTTGGGACCCAGTGGTACAATGATTCGTCACAACTTTGGACTAGTTTGCTGCATTGGATGGCCATGACATATTCATTGCCTTATCATTCCCTGTGCTCCTTACAAAGCGTTTTCAGATTTGCCTTTATGGCTGTTGGATCACTCAGTTGATCTCTTCTGCCCAGTCTCCATCTGGCTTTACATGCAAGGATAGGCAAGCTCCTAACTCACCAAGGGTTTGAGACCAGTCTGCTACCATTTACCTGGTTTAGCTGGTCAGTCAAAGTCATTGCCCATGGTGTGGCCATTGTGCAGGCTACAGCTTCTTGGAGCCATAAGTGACAGCTGAGTGCCTGGTAGGGTATGAAGATGGACAAGCTACTCCCAAAGGAAAATGACATGCCTTCCCCAGAAGTGCTACCTCCCCCAGAGCACCCCAATCACCACAACCAGGTTATATCAAGGGACGAAACTCATTATTGACCTAAGAGGAAATGAATAGAATTTGGTTACTTCCCTTGATATAAGTTGGCAGCTTGTTTGTAGTTTTTAAAAAATTTCATTATTTCAGTACAAAATATGAAAAGTTAATTGTATAAATGACTCTGTTTCAAAATAGTTGATAAAATTGTAACTTGTTCTCAGAGATATAAAAAAATTTTAGGCAAAAATCCCTTTTTTCAGATTACATATATTTTGGTGATATGGTAATTCCTTATGAGCATGAAATAAAACATGATTATCATTATGTCACAGTTTATTAGCTCATAATTTTTTTCTTCTGTAGTTGCAGCGTGAGAAGGAGTTGCTGCTTGCAATGATGCAGCACCTACACATGAAGCCAGTGAGAGATCAGGAAGAGAGGGAACGTGAAGCTAAAGCAGTTGCCATAGCAGCAGCAGCTGCTGTAGAACTTTCTGTAAATATTTTTTTTTTAATCAATAAGTTGTAACTGCTTGTTGTTTAAATTATTTATGTCCATTATATTACAGGTTTGAACAACATGGCAGGTTATTTTAATGACTTAAAATAGTAGGTCAAGGTCACTAGGTCAAGCTGAGAAGGTACAGAAACAACCTTGAATGTGCAACTTCTTTCCCTAGTACCTATGTGAAATTAGTGAAGGATAAAATATTATTTTGCTATCTGGGAAGCTGTAAAATTTATCATGTGGGTAAAGATTTTAGTTTATTCATTGAATGTCAGCATTAGAGCAGTGTTCATCCATAGAAACTCCATTACACTTTATGGATGATGACCTGCACATGGGGAAGCAACATATCTATTTCAGTTGATTACAGTATTTAGAGGTATTTAGAGGTAAAAGGTCAAGGTCACTAGCTGTAAGACAAAAAAAATGATATTAACTCTAAATCACAAACTTTGGCCAAATTTTGTTCATGGCTTGCACATGTAAGGATAAAACTTGATATGGGATTCAAAGGTCATGATCAGATTTAACAAAAAAATAAATGGTTAATGGACACAAATTTCATTTCTAAACCATATGCCGTATAACAAAGATTGCAATGACTTAAGGTATGTAGAAATCTTTTTGGTTTGGATCAAAAGGTTAAAGCATTTCATCCTTAAAAAAAATGAGTTTTATAGAATAACTTTTTGTTGTAGAGTAAGTTCCTTGACCACACTATATTTGCATTTAGGGTTAAGAAACCTGTATATTCTAGAAGTTAGAGATCACATTTTTGACCAGTCTAATAAGATAAACAAAAATGGTTTCTGTTCAACAACTATTTCAAGACTGTTCTAGATAATTGAATCCATTTGGTCAATAAGCATTTGAGCCATCTATGTCATATTTAAGTGCCCACACAGTGAACATTAAATATGGGGTGTGCATATGATATCCATATACATATAATTTTTCTAAAAGTGCTAATTTCACTTGATTTCTTACAGAATAAATAATATGTAACCTTGATTTCACAGGGAATCAGGGATAACATTGCAGAGTCTGCAGTATTGAAATTTTCTGAAATATTGGCAGATTGAAAACATGTAAATGTAAAGCATGCTGAAGCCAGTAACTTGAGAGATTTAAACATCTCACTGCTTGTTTATTCTCAGATATCTTTAGATATTTTGCTCCTTGCAAAGCCAGAGAAAGTTGAATCACTATATGCCTTTATTATTAATGTGGTTTTCTTGTAATGAAAATTGTTGAAGCTATTATAGGGAACTTGCACAAATACATTCCTTTACTGTGGAATTGTACAGGTCCTCAAAACCAAATACCTCCTAATAGATATGTTATCTGGAGAAAATATTTTGATTTGAAATTTATCAAAAATAAAAGGAACAGAAATGAAGAAAAGCTTCAGAGTTCTTTTGTTCTAAATTTGTTTTAATCAACTTAAAGAATGTAAATAATATTAGATTCAATTTTGCTCAAATATACTAGGAGAATATGGACTTATGTCTTCAGTTTTTGTTTCCTCTGCAGATGAAACTGCCAGTTGTGACAAGTCCTGTTTCCAGTCCAACCAAACTACCAAGTTCTTCAGCCAGTTCACTGTCTATCACATCATTGTCACAACGCTCACCTCCCACATCCATATCTGTGCCATCTCTGACCTCAGCATCAGGTGTAGGAGTTGCCTCCACAGCCTCAACTCTCCTCATACCTCCACCTTCAACTCTATCGAACACTATTGCCATGTCAACCAGCATGTCATCCCATCAACAGTCATCATCTCAACCAACAACTCCTACAGGACTTGGACCAATGCGGAGACGCGTGTCTGACAAGTGCAATCTCCCGATCTCAGCAGGTTCAGGTCAATTTCATAAACAAATCAAAATAAATAACTTGAAACAATCAAAAAACTTGATGGACCATACAATTTTCTCCTTTATATCCTTTATATAGAAATTTCCTGTAAAGCAAATTACTCAAACCCCAGTAATGTTGTTTTTTTGTAAAAGAATTTTGTTAAGTATAAAATACAAGAAGCATGAAATCATTTTTACCTTTAAACAGGCTAAATACAGGTTTGTAATATTTCCACTGTATAATAAAAAATTCAAATCTTTATGTGCACCATGTAATGATTTTAAAAACTGAAAGAGTCATGCACTTGTAGAGTACCTATATTTTATCACTGTTTGTATTAATGATTGAGACCTCAGAATCACCTTTCCAATGGTGAAGGTGTCTCTATTTATTTCAATTATTGTTTTACAGATCACTTACCGTTTGGGGGACATTGTAGTATGATGAAAAGGCAGTTGTTTCTGCAAGTCACATCAGAATTTTGGGGACATTGTAGTATGATGAAAAGGCAGTTGTTTCTGCAAGTCACATCAGAATTTTGGGGACATTGTAGTATGATGAAAAGGCAGTTGTTTCTGCAAGTCACATCAGAATTTTGGGGACATTGTAGTATGATGAAAAGGCAGTTGTTTCTGCAAGTCACATCAGAATTTTGGGGATATTGTAGTATGGTGAGAAGGCAGTTGTTTTTGCAAGTCATATCGAGTTTTGGGGACATTGTAGTATGGTGAGAAGGCATTAGTTTTTGCAAGTCACATAAGAGTTTTGGGGAATATTGTAGTATGGTGAGAAGGCATTAGTTTCTGCAAGTCACAGTTTTGGACAGCGTAGTATGGCGAGAAGGCAGTAGTTTCTGCAAGTCACATAAGAGATTTGGGGGATATTGTAGTATGGTGAGAAGGCATTAGTTTCTGCAAGCCACATAGATTTTTGGGGGACATCATAGTATGATGAGAAAGCAGTAATTTCTGCAAGTCACTGATATTTGGGGACATCTTAGTATCATGAGAAGGCATTATTTTCTGCAAGTCACATAGAGTTTTGGCGACTTCTAAGTATGGTGAGAAGGCATTTGTTTCTGGAAGTCACATAAGAGTTTTGGGGGACACTGTTTTAGTTTCTGCAAGTCAAATCAGTTTTGGGGGACATTGTAGTATGGTGAAAAGGCAGTAGATTTTGCAGAGTTCATAGTGCTGTTGGGTACAGTTGCATCTGAATTATCAGTTTTAGCAACTTCAGCACAGTTTTGAATCTCATTGAAATCTTCATCATTTTTACATTTAACTACAAAACACTTGTCTAAATTTGCAAACAGCATTTTGTCCAAGTGTCTTGATTTCGAGTTCGCAGGCAATATTTATATATGGCAACAACCAGAAATGAAGTCAGTAACAGTGATTGCGCTGGGCTTCGCCAATGTTGCAAATTGCAATTTTGTTTTACATATTGGCGACAAAAATATAAATTCTGGCCATATTTTTGGTTACAAAATTTTAAGGCAGATAAAAACAGTACAGTCTTGAGTTTGGAGTGGAGAAATTCAAAGGCACCATGACAGGAAGCCACAAACTTGGATATAAAAATGCATTGGAATCAATTGTTACATAAACAAACCCTTATTTCATATTGTCAAACCACCCTAACAGTTAATTGTTATATCATAAGCAGCTTATGCTGATATTTGGTCTTAATACTTGTATGTTGTTATATAATCAAACTAGCCATGCAACTGACTAGCTACAATCGATCACCTCTGAGAACAGAAAAATGAAATGACTACAGTCGACCACACAACAGCAATTTTTTAAAAAAATCATAAAATAAACCCCAGAAAAATAGTTTTTCTGCAACTTCAATGAAAACTGATTGCCTCTGAAGCACCGATATATACTAAGGAAATTTTTCTAAAATTGTCTCAATGTTCTACAATTCATTTGATGTTGCTGCAAATGGGTGTTTGTTTTGTTCGTCAAAGGGAACCTTTAGCAGTGCCTTTAATAACACATGCACCTTCATCAAAAGCAAGCCAGCAACCTTTGATCAAAAAAGTCAGCAACAAACTAAAACTAAAATAAAAGCATTGCTTCAGTTTTCATAGTGATTAAAACATATTTATTTTGCCAAAAAAGTTTCCTCCTTGCAACAAAAACATGCATACGGAGGACTCCTGTGACGGCAATTTTATGCATCTCAAATCAAAAAGTTTGCATCCAAATATGTGTAATGAAGCATTTCCGAGATCACTGATGTATGAACACTGCTTGAGTAATATGTATGTGTAAGCAATTCTTGCATATGTATGTATAAGCAATGTGATGGAGTAGTATGTATGTATAAGCAGTTTGATGGAATAGTATGTGTGTATAAGCAGTGTGATGGAATAGTATGTATGTATAAGCAGTGTGATGGAATAGTTTGTATGTATAAGCAGTATGATGGAATAGTATGTATGTATAAGTAGTGTGATGGAATAGTATGTGTGTATAATTAGTGTGATGGAATAGTATGTGTGTATAAGTAGTGTGATGGAATAGTATGTATGTATAATTAGTGTGATGGAATAGTATGTGTGTATAAGCAGTGTGATGGAGTAGTATGTATGTATAAGCAGTGTGATGGAGTAGTATGTATGTATAAGCAGTGTGATGGAGTAGTATATATGTTTAAGTAGTGTGATGGAGTAGTATATATAAGTAGTGTGATGGAGTTATATATATATATATATATATATATATATATATATATATATATATATATATATATATATATATATATATATATATATATATATATATACACACATTATATATATATAATGTGTGTGTGTGTGTGTGAATACATAAGCAGTTTTGGAGAGTGCATTGAAAAATGTGATCTTGTGTTCTATAGAAATCCATTTTCATGGTTTTTTTCAAATTTCTTCCTACAGAAATCCAAAGAAACAGAGAATTTTACAAATCTACAGATGTAAGACCCCCATTTACGTATGCATCTTTAATCAGGCAGGTAAGCTCAAAATGTAGGGGATGCTGTAGGGACTTCCTTCATCAATCACAGTTATTTTGACATATTAACAATGATATTGTTTAAGTTTTAATTAAGAGCTGTCAGTATATCATACAGTGGATCATATGATGTTAATCCATCTGTTACTGATTTCATTTCTGTACAATAAATTTAGTTGTCTTCCTTTACCTAACTTCTTGGATAGCATGCACTTGAAGTAAGTAAGAGTCCTAATAATTTTGCTTTGAATACTAGTCACTGAGACTAAATAGAAAAGAAAAAAATGGTTTCCACACAGTAACTCAAGTGCTCCACCATTTACAGTTACTAAAGTCTGTGAATGCCTTGCACTTGGGGTAAAGGAGATCACTGTTGATTTGAGATTCAAAAGGTCAAGGGCTTTCTGGGAATGAAAAGTATAAAATGTTTCTGTATAATAGCTTGGGTTTTCTCAGCTTCAGTTGCCAAAATTTGTGGATGACTTTCACTTGGGGTAAAGAAAACCCAATTGGTTTTGGAATCAAAGGTCAAGGTCACTGACTGGAGAGAAATTTTTCATATATATATATATATATATATAGTTTGTAAACCATAGTATTAGTTCTGCATGAGGTAATTCAGCCAATCTTTGTGGATCACTTGCACTTGTGGTAAGGAATATGTCTTTTGATTTTGAAGTTGAAAGATAAATGTCAAGGTCATTTTTACTGAATAACAAAGAAATGGTTGTCATGGAATATCATTAGTTCTGCATCTCATCCCTGGCCCAAACTGTAAATGAAAGATGATTATCAATTTGGGAGTTCATTGGTCAAGTAAACTGAAAGAAGCAAAATGGTTTCTGTACAAAACTTAGTTACCTATGGAGAGGACTGTTGAATGGTGTTCACATTCATATAAAGGGTACTGTGCATTTTGAAAATGTTTGATGCTTGACATTATGATTATATTTATTTTAAAGCATTTGCCATCTTCACTTAAACAGGCTGAAATCAATTTTCAAAAATTCCTCCTCAGACAGCAAATTCGGTGGAACATTTTTACATTTTGGAATTTGTAATTTGTCTAGGAGCTTAAGACTAAGCAAGCTTATGTTGTAATGCATGTAAATATTTTATGTCTATATATTTTGTAAGTATTTTTTACATCACATTTGTAAATGAAAATCATTTTGTTCAATAAAAATTATTTATGGTTTTTGAATCATTCATTATATTCTTTGTTATCTCATTATATAATGTTGTCTTTTCTAATTGAGCACATATTGAGAAAGAGAAGTCATTATTAAATGTTAAATAGACAACTTGCTAGTCAGTTTACTTTGAGAAAGAAAAGAGTTAAAATTAAAATGATAAACATCTCAAGATTTTACATTTGATGTATTTAATTCTTCTGCCACATTGGGGGTTGTGTTGTGAATATGTATTGCCCCAATATCTTATATATTGGGTGTGAGTATGGATATGTAATGTACCAATATCTGCCATATTTGGAGTGGGGGTGGATATGTAATGTACCAATGTGTCTGTCCCCCTTGTATTCTGAGACATTTATTGCAAATTTCATTTCAATAAATACTTTATGGATTGAAACTATTTTAACATTCCATCAGCCTTTGTGAAGTTAAGGCTTTCCATTCAATAAACCTTTGTCAACTTAAGGCTTTCCATTCCATCAACCTTTATCATGTTCATTCCATCAGCCTTTGTCAACTTAAGGCTTTCCATGCCATCAGCCTTTATCAAGTTAGGGCTTTTCATTCCATCAGCCTTTATCATGTTCATTCCATCAGCCTTTATCATGTTCATTCCATCAGCCTTTGTCAAGTTAAGGCTTTTCATACCATCATCCTTTGTCAACTTAAATCTTTTCATTCCATCAGCCTTTGTCAAGTTAAGGCTTTTCATACCATCATCCTTTGTCAACTTAAGTCTTTTCATTCCATCAGCCTTTGTCAAGTTAAGGCTTTTCATTCCATCATCCTTTGTCAACTTAAATCTTTTCATTCCATCAGCCTTTGTCAAGTTAAGGCTTTCCATTACATCAGCTTTTGTCAAGTTAGGGTTTTCCATTCCATCAGCCTTTGCCAAGTTTAGGCTTTCCATTCCATCAGCCTTTATCAACTTAGGGCTTTTCATTCCATCATCCTTTTTCAAGTTAAGGCTTTCCAATCAATCAGCCTTTATCAACCTAAGGCTTTCCATTCCATCAGCCTTTGTCAACTTAAGGCTTTTCATTCCATCATCCATTTTCAAGTTAAGGCTTTCCAATCTATCAACCTTTGTCAACCTAAGAATTTTCACTCCATCATCTTTTGTCAAGTTAAGGCTTTTTATTTCACCAACCTTTGTCAAGTTAAGGCTGTCCATTCCATCAGCCTTTGTCAAGTTAAGGCTGGCTGTCCATTCCATCAGCCTTTGTCAAGTTAATGATTTTCATTCCATCAGCCTTTGTCAAGTTAAGGCTTTTCATTCCATCAACCTTGATCATGTTTATTTCATCAGCCTTTGTCAAGTTACAGCTTTTCATTCCATCAACCATTATCATGTTCATTCCATCAGCATTTATAATGTTCATTCCATCAGCATTTGTCAAGTTCAGGCTTTTCATTCCATCTGCCTTTCTCATGTTTATTTCATCAGTCTTTGTCAAGTTAAGGCTTTTCATTCCATCAACCTTTATCATGTTCATTTCATCAGCATTTGTCAAGTTAAGGTTTAACATTCCATCAACCTTTATCATGTTTATTTCATCTGCCTTTGTCAAGTTAAGGCTTTTCATTCCATCAACCTTTATCATGTTCATTCCATCAGCCTTTAACAGGTTCATTCCATCAGCATTTGTCAAGGTAAGGCTTTTCATTCCATCAGTTTTTGTCAAATTAAGGCTTTTCATTCCATCAGCCTTTGTCAAGTTAAGACTTTTCTTTCCATCAACCTTTATCCCTTTATCATGTTCATTTCATCAGCATTTGTCAAGTTAAGGCTTTTCATTCCATCAGCCTTTGTCAAATTAAGGCTTTTCATTCCATCAGCCTTTGTCAAGTTAAGGCTTTTCATTCCATCAACCTTTATCCCTTTATCATGTTCATTCCATCAGCATTTGTCAAATTAATGCTTTTCATTCCATCAACCTTTATCATGTTCATTCCATCAACCTTTATCATGTTCATTCCATCAGCCTTTATCATGTTTATTCCATCAACATTTGTCAAGTTAAGACTTTCCATTCCATCAGCCTTTATCATGTTCATTCCATCAGCATTCGTCAAGGTAAGGCGTTTCATTCCATCAACCTTTATCATGTTTATTCCATCAGCATTTGTCAAGGTAAGGCTTTTCATTCCATCAGCCTTTGTCAAATTAAGGCTTTTCATTCTATCAGCCTTTATCATGTTCATTCCATCAGCCTTTGCAAAGTTAAGGCTCTCCTTTCCATCAACTTTTATCATGTTAATTTCAGCAGCCTTTTTCAAGTTAAGGTTTTCCATTCCATCAAATATTATCATGTTCATTCTATCAGCCTTTATCAAGTTAAGGCTTTTCATTCCATCAACCTTTATCATGTTCATTCCATCAGTCTTTGTAAAGTCAAGGCTTTACATTCCATCAAAATTTATCATGTTCATTCCATCGACCTTTGTCAAGTTAAGGCTTTCTATTAAATCAACCTTAATCATGTTCATTCCATCAGCCATTGTCAAGTTAAGGCATTCCATTCCATCAACCTTTATGATGTTCATTCCATCAGCCTTTCTTAATTTAAGGCTTTCCATTCCATCAGCCTTTGTCAGATTAAGGCATTCCATTCCATCAACCTTTATCATGTTCATTCCATCATCCTTTGTCAAGTTGAGGCATTCCATTCCATCAACCTTTGCCATGTTAAGATTTTCCATTCCATCAACCTTGGTCAAGTTAAGACTTTTCATTCCATCAACCATAGTTAAATTAAGACTCAGTTCCTTAAGCCTTGGTCAAGTTGAGGCTTTCCATTTCAGTGAAGACTTTCCATTCTATCAGCCTCAGTTAAGTTCAGTTTTTGCATAAGACTTTCCATTCTATAAGCCATGGTCAAGTTATGTTTTTCCATTTCTATTCCATCAGCCATGATCAAGTTATGTTTTTCCATTTCTATTCCATCAGCCTTGGTCAAGTGAATACTTTCCATTTCATCAGCCTTTGTCAAGTTAAGACTTTCCATTTCATCAAGTCAACCCTTGTTAAATCTTTCCATTTCATTAGTCTTTGTCGAGTTCTAGCATGAGGGTTTCCTTTTCATCAACTTGGCCACTGTTTAAATTATAAGTTTTGCTTATAATTATTTATTTACTGGGGTATTGATTTAATGTGTATTTATTTCTTGCTTTGACTTGGCCCCAATGGATTGAAAATGTGGCTTTTTTCTCTCACCTTTTGCAGGCAATCATTGAATCTCCCCATAAACAGCTTACATTGAGTGAGATTTACAACTGGTTTTATTCAACCTTTGCCTACTTCAGAAGAAATGAGGCCACTTGGAAGGTTTGTTTTCATTGTTTTGTCTTGTATCCATCCGCAGCAAGCGAGACATAATATTCACATTTCCAGGATTGGCCGTTTTATTGTCAGCAACATTAGGCATGTATGCACAGCAACACAAATAGGTTATTTAATGCCATAACAATTGGAGAACAGTCCCATGCCCAAAGAGATACCAAGGTAGCATACCTAGAATGTTCCAATGGTAAGATTTAAGCCTGCATCATTTAAATCATAAGTCTAGCCATTACCCGTGCAGTTGCCTTGGCTTGTCTCCTCTTCAAGATGCAGGAGAGTGCATCAGGCCTATTCTACCTTCCATTAGCACGGGGTTGTCAGCATTAAGATTTTCCTTGGCCTTGATATTTTGGACACTGCTGCATGTACATTCATGAAACTATATATTATGCTGCATTCATCCTGAGTTCCAAACATCAAGTTGAAAGATAGGTCGCAGGAACATGATTTCCACACACAAACTGACTACTATGATTTCTGGATATTAACTTAAGGCTGGCTCAAAGACAAAGGTCCTGTTTTAAAATTTCTGAATCATTCTAGCATACTCCCTCTATAAGAGTGATTTTTTTTAATGGAATTAATTGAAGGCTCATTTGTAGCGAAAACTGTTAAATAAAAGACTTGAACAGAAACAAATCCTGTCTTGAACAAATTTAGACTTAATTTGATCTGACAATAAAAATTGAGGCACATTGCAGGGATGCATCTTGGATGTGCAATTTTAAGAATCCTTTTTGAATTGTTTTTGTATGGTTTAATGCCATTTCCAGGACAAGATTATATATCTGTGGTGGAGAAAGAACCTAGCAAAACCCCAGAAAGAACTTTCGACCCATGCAAAGCTACTGGCATCTAATTGAATTGAAAATTTTGTTCAGAATGTTTGAATCTGTGCAAAGATCAGTGAATGGACACAAATTTTCATCAATCATGCATGCATTATTTCCTGTAAAGGTAGAAATGACCTTTTGTTCCTATATAATTTATACTATTATGAACTGTTAGTTTAGTTGGATGAAGAGCAGTGGTTGCAGAGGAATGCCAGTTTTGGTTAACTAATACTAAAGTGTCTTTAACAATATAAATACTTTTAATTACATTTCAGCTGAATGTAATTAAACATACCCATTTCATTCAAGACAATACACCTCAAAAATTCTTGGCTCCCACCATTGCTCTTCCAGTAAATGAAATGGCAGTCAACAGAGTTTGAAAAATAGAGCTACTTGATTGTGCTTGTTGAATGTTGATAACAAAGACAGAGTAAGTATTACAAGTAAGGCACTTATGCTGTTTGTCTGTGTCAGCATGGGCTACCATCTTGACAATTTAGCCAACAAGGCCTCTGTTGACACTGTCACTAAGCTGTTATCTTGATAATTTGGCCAGCAGTGACCCTGTTGACACTGTCAATATTAGTTGCCATCTGGACACAGTGACCCATTTGACACTGTCAATATAAGTTACCATCTGGACACAGTGACCATGTTGACACTGGCAATATAAGTTGCCATCTGGACACAGTGACACATTTGACACTGTGTCATAATAGTGGTGCACATTACTGTTTACCATAGCAGTAAGATGCAAATTCCCTAATCATATCGTATCAGGACTGACATCTTGCATTGTAGGATTACATCATATGTATCAGGACTGACATCTTGCATTGTAGGATTACATCATATGTATCAGGACTGACATCTTGCATTGTAGGATTACATCATATTGTATCAGGACTGACATCTTGCATTGTAGGATTACATCATATCGTATCAGGACTGACATCTTGCATTGTTGGATTACATCATATCGTATCAGGACTGACATCTTGCATTGTAGGAATTTTTCATATAATGCACCAGAAGATTTTTGATCCATGCCATTTTGTTTTATTGATGATTTGCAGTGTAGACTCCAATGATAATATTGGCACAACACACACACACACACACACACACACACACACACACACACACGCGCGCACATGATGTTCAGCAGCATGTTGACTCAATCCCTTCTTAAATTTTCAGAGAACAAGTCTGGTGTCATTGTTGTTGTAGGGTATAACTTAAGTTTTCAGCACAACATAGCCTATACATGGTGGCCAGTATAAATGGTTGAGGAAGAACCCAGGAAAACCCAGAAAGAACCACTGACCCACAAAAAGCTGCTGGCATACTTTCTCATGTACCCACATTGGCTGAACCCAAGACTTGAACCGACACAGAGGTGAGATGGCAGTAATCTGTAATGGTGAGTGCTTTAGACCACTCAGCCACCCAGAGCCCCGAGAACAAGTCTGTACTGGATGTGTATGTAAAGATGCATCTTTTAAGTTGTACTCTCTTTTGACAGCAAAGTTCAGACGTTTATTGCTGTGGATGGACATGACTGTATGTGGGAA
The DNA here is from genome assembly GCA_016746295.1 of Potamilus streckersoni. NCBI lineage: Eukaryota > Metazoa > Mollusca > Bivalvia > Unionida > Unionidae > Potamilus > Potamilus streckersoni. Next base: position 2,401,780 of record JAEAOA010001816.1, read on the forward strand.
ATTCGACCTAACTGCAATTTATTCCTTGCAAGTGTACAAAGATTCTTGGAAAAATAAGTGATTGACTGTATGTGGAAAATGCCATGAAATAAAGAGAGTATGAATTTTAATTTTCGTACTTTAATACAAGTGAAAAAAGGGACTCATTTTACAGTGGTCCTTCTCTTGTAAGGCCACCCCTTCTGTAGCAAGAAAGCAGCCGTACATAAGGGGTTGCCTTTCTTAAACATTTATAAGGGAAGTGAGCTTGTTACATGATCAACTGGTTTTAGTCTGATATTCATGCAGGTACAGTTAACAATTTACAAGGGATAATTTGTAACAGAGAAGTCAAAGCTGCTAAAATACTGACATGACTTGAACTGAACTGTTAGCTATTGTCTTCTTGATAATTTTCAGTTATAATAATAACCAGTAGTTATGATGGGAATAGCCAGTAATTAACAAAGTGACAAAATCTAACCTGTAAGGAATACACAGTAGTAAGGATATCAATTGGATTACTTACTTTGTGTGGAAAATAGGAAAATGTCAGTGTGATGAATATAGAAATATTTATGCATTTTTATCTGTAATATCCATTATGTACCATATTAGAGGAGTGGTCATTCATAATGGGTACAATTTAATACAGTGCCATTCATAATGGGTACAATTTAATACAGTGCCATTCATAATGGGTACAATTTAATACAGTGCCATTTATAATGGGTACAATTTAATACAGTGCCATTCATAATGGGTACAATTTAATACAGTGCCATTAGATTCACTCCACATCGAGCAGGTGATCATTGGTCTATGGTAGTACTGTAGCACTTCTGTTCTTTATGGTCAGTTTTTTTTATGCTTGGATTCTACAACTGTGACCTGATTAGTTCCCTTTGATAGAACATTAAAGGGAGACATTGTTCAAATTTACTAAATCCTATATGCAGCCCAAACATTGGAAGTTCTGTCTGGTAGAACTGAAGATCATTGTTAGTTGAGATATGTGTCTGGGATTTATTTTAGTAGACAAACTGATTACAGACCTAAACAGGGGGTGGGTGGCCAAGTTGTTTAAATTCCTTTGCATTTCATTAACATGTCTCTCATCACTCTGAGTTCAAATCTCAGCTCAGTCAATGTGACAATTTGAGACAGCATGTCAGTAGCTTCCAGTTAAACATTATCTATCTAGGATTCTTCCTCCATCAAATATACTAACCACCATGTATAGCCTATGATATGCTGAAAGACAGCATTAAACCCAACCAAACCAAACCAGACTTTAACAAAAACACAATAGGTTGGTTTTATTTCCATGGCAGTTTATGACTTGTTTTTCTACTGCCATAGGAAAAATGTTGACCTAACTTTTGGCATGTGAGAATTATGAGAGGTTTTGAGTGACAAATGGATTTATTTAATAATTTACTATTTGATGAAAGTGAGGAGTAATAATGACATGTAAGATTGAGCTCTTATTTACCTAATATTTCAGTCAATGAAATTAGTTGTATTTATTATCTTTGCATATGCATGGTGAGTTATAAAACTAATTTACTAGCTCTACTTGTCATAGAAGAGTTTATTGGATGGCCTTTTGTCTGTTGTGAGTTGTCTGTGTTTCAAGTCTATCTTCACTAAACTGTTTGGAGGATAGCCACTGTCAGCATGGTTTTCAAGATGGCTGCCCTGTGACCATATTTAGATCTGAGGGGCACACTTTTCATATATTAACAACCAGAACATGGGTGAACTTTGGCTATAATACTTACGTGAAATTATCTACTGACTGTGGTAGACATTCTTGTCAAGTGTGTATGTACCACCCTGTGAGGCGGAAATTCTTTCTGATCAGTGAAACTTCAGGATGATCAAAAGAAAATATTGGATTTTATGTGGGATTGCATGTAGTTAATGTAATCAATTTTGACAGTAAAATAAAAGATTGTACATCTTAGTACCTTGTCTTAGTACCTTACCTTTATCTTTTATTTTATTTATTATACATTTTATGAAATTCTTACATCTATACCTAATTATAATTGTTGTAATTCATATTTGGTGTGAAAGGCTTAATTTTCCAAGCTTTTTTATGATCTTTATCATTGTAATTTTGGAGCTTGACCTTTCATAGATCCATGTGGCTGGTGTTTTGCTGATGTGCTATTACACATTCATTGAAAGACTTATTATGTCTGGTTGATTGCATTTCAGACCTCCAGCAGGGCCTAGAGATTTTTCTTGGCCTTTTGAATTCTAATGAAAAGTGATTAAATTTTTTACCTAAAAATTTCAGAATTTTACTAGTCTCCATTTTCAAATATCAGTTCCATTTTTTTGTATTTCTAAGACACCAATGAGAAGTAACCAAACTAAAACTATACATTCATCAGTTAACCAAACTAAAACTATACATTTATCAATTATTTTATGGGAAAGGAAAAACATTTTGTTACTAGATTTATGACTTTGCTAGATAATATTTTAAGACACCACATTATTGTTACATCTCTTAAATGAAGATCATGGTTACATAGGAGTTCACCAAAATACTTTTTATCATTTTTCTTCATATCAAATGAAAATGGCTCCAATATGACTTCCAACTTAACACTAAATTTTTGTTATATCTTGTAAATGATGGTTCTTGTTGCATATGATTTCACCAAAATACTTGTAAATGAAAATGATGGCTTTTTCATATACAATATGGACAGCAAGGTAGTCATCTAAAAAAAATTTATGGTTACTAATGAATATTTGGTAGGATTCATGGGCCTTTCAAGAAGAGGCTTAAGTTGGTACTAAATGAAAAGAATACCAAACAGGGATCCAGTATGGAAACAGTGGTGGCCATATTGAAATTTTGTTTACTGCTTATTCATCAGAATTGATTGATGGTCATTTCTTGGATATCTAGTTTGTCCTAAATGAAAAGGGTGCAAACAAAAACTCCAATTTCAGATGCTTTTAATCTATGTTTTCCATACAAAATTCCCCATGATTTTCTTCTACATTAAAAGCAGAAATGTCCATCTAATTAATCAATACACAGTGATAGTAGATGGGATAGTCTGCCTCTTTACTTCTTGTTGGCCATGCACTTGTATATATCAACAGTTATACTGGCTTAAGTCAAATTTTAGAATACAGTCTGTCAACAGTTATACTGGCTTAGGTCATATTTTAGAATACAGTCTGTCAACAGTTATACTGGCTTTGGTTATGTTTTAGAATACAGTCTGTCAACACTTATACTGACATAGGTCATATTTTAAAATAGTCTATCAGCATTTATACTTACTTGGGTTGTCTTTCTAAAATCATGTCTATCAACAGTTACATCAACATTTATACTTGGATTATACATTTACTTGGGTCATATATATTTATTTGAGTCATATATTAAAAACCAATCTATCAGATTTTTGTGTGCTTAAAGAACATCACTGTTTCATAAGTTCAGAATTTGTTCTTTGAATAATCAAATTTAACTTAATTAAATCTTTTTGCTGCACAGTGCACACCTCAGTAGATACAATATGGTGATTACATTAAAACAAGCTTAGTTTTTAGTTGTAGTCATAACTTTTGTTTGATATTTAGGCATCTAAATTTGAGCAGTGACTACCATGTTGGTAAATTACAATATATTTGGTTTTTAATTTTGAAATCTCTGGAACAGATTACTCTTTAAATATATATGACATAATTTTGTTCTCTACAATGAGAGACACTTGTGCCTACATGTTTAAAATAAATTTATTTTTCTGCCTGGACCAAGGAGTCTGAAGTAAAGGATTCTTATTTTGTTGGTGTTGTACTTATAGGGTTCAACGCCATTTTTCAGCACAAGATAGGCTATACATGGTGGCCAGTATTAATAGTGGAGGAAGAGCCCTGGAAAACCCTGGGAAGAACCACCGACCCACGAGAAGCTACTGGCAGGCTTTCTTACTTACCCACGACTTGAACTCATGCAGACAGAGGTGAGATGGCTATGATCTGTAATGGACTGCGCTTTAGTCTTATTTTGTCTTGTATAGTCCTGATGAAGAGGTGGCCACATTGACATGTGCTCAAACCAAAACACTTCCTAAATGAAGATGATGCAAATGTGACAGCTTGAAATCTTGTAAAAACATCTTCAGAAAAGATGGAATCATGAACAATTATTTTCTCACAAAATTTTGTATAGATCCAAATAAAACTTGGCTTGACTATTTTGACATTGTCAGAGAGAGGGCCAATAATCTTCTGTCTGTGATATCAGGTTCAAGGTCAAAGGTCATGACTTTGTATAAAGAGGTATTCAATGAACATATCTTCCAACAATAGTTTTAATGCCAAATTTGGTACTTTGGAATTTCTAAAGAATATCAATGATGGTTTTAAAACTCCAGTTCAAAAAGGAAATGGGCTAGTCTTGGTTGCCTCAAAATTCTTTTCAGCCAGTAGAGTGTCAACACCTTTCATGTTTCGACAGTGAAATAATGCAAAAATTGCACTGTCATGATGCAGCTGGTTAAATAGTTTGTTTTAGATGATTACTCAAATAAATTGTTGTATAAAAAAAGTTGAATGGTACATCAGAAGCAGGGTGACATAGTTAACAAATAATGTAAAATTTTAACCTTGTCAACAGGATATGTTGGAAGAGAAATTTTTTGTAATGTTATTATATTTTCACGTAAACATTAATGAAGGCAATGAAACAGGAACATTCTTTAAGTTGTATATTCTTTATGTTGAGTAGTAAAATAGTTTCTTTGTAATTGTGTTGTTATAGAATGCAGTGCGACACAACCTTAGTCTGCACAAATGTTTTATGAGAGTTGAGAATGTTAAGGGGGCTGTATGGACAGTGGATGAAGTAGAGTTCTACAAACGAAGACCTCAAAAGTTGACAGGGTATGTTAACATGCATTACAAGCATATTTTTAATTACCATACACTAGTTAAAGTATTTGTCAATGCTCATCATTTTTAGGGGATTCATTCTGAAGGATTTCTTTGATTAGCAAAATTCCAAAGAGATATAAAAGTTACAGAATATAGGACTGTACTGCAGATCCTGAATTAAAACCAATAAATTGTACGTTTAAATTGGCACTGATAAAATTGGAACAAAATTATGCAATAAAATTGGTACAGGTAAAATGGGAAAAAGATATAGCAGACTAATCAGTCTACATTTGTTTTGATTTTTTTCTTCAACTGTAGCATTGACATACATTTTAACTAGTTGTGATATATTTTTAGCATCATCTCTAACCCACCATTTTCTCTTCTTTCACTTTTGTTGCACAGAATGCTATTCGCACCAACTTGTCCCTACATAAATGTTTTGTAAGGTATGAAGATGATTTTGGATCTTATTGGATGGTGGATGACTTTGAGTTTGTAAGACGTCGTCACTTGACACGTGGACGCCCAAGAAAATGTCATGAAACTCAGTAAGAGTCTTAAATGTACCAGTATTTTTCTGTGTTGTAGGAAATTGTAGAGGAGATTGCCTCCATGCTGTTTGGCATAATGAAATTTCTATTTTTAATTTTGTAGAATTTCTAGATTGTTTTTAAATTTAAATGTAGATGCTTTTTAGTATAGAACATCTAGAAGCATTTCATATCTTTTGGTTTTACTTAAATAATTTATTCAGTATTTTTTGTACATTTATGAAAAGTCTAGTGAAACAAAACAATTTTTTGTTTTACTGTAGCTCAAGGGTTTGCATGTATGTACCTAAATTCTATTAACATTGCCCAGTATTCTTTCTCCAGTTACAAAGTATCTAGTTTAAATAGTTTTATCCAGTTACAAGGTATATAGTTAAAAACAAAAACATAGTCTCTATTCAGTTACAAAATGTGGCATTTAAATAGCCTTATCCAGTTACAAAATGTGGCATTTAAATAGCCTTATCCAGTTACAAAATGTGGCATTTAAATAGCCTTATCCAGTTACAAAATGTGACATTTAGATAGCCTTATCCAGTTACAAAATGTGGCATTTAGATAGCCTTATCCAGTTACAAAATGTGGCATTTAAATAGCCTTATCCAGTTACAAAATGTGGCATTTAGATAGCCTTATCCAGTTACAAAATGTGGCATTTAGATAGCCTTATCCAGTTGCAAAATGTGGCATTTAAATAGCCTTATCCAGTTACAAAATGTGGCATTTAGATAGCCTTAACCAGTTGCAAAATATGGAGTTTAAATAGCCTTATCCAACCACCATGTGTAGAGTTTAACCTCATCTAGTCACCATGTGTAGAGTTTCAGTAGCCTTATCATCATTCATTACATGTAAAGTTTTAAAAACCATATCCAGTCACCATGTGTTGAATTTAAATAGCCTTATCCAGTTGCAAAATGTGGAGTTTAAATAGCCTTATCCTGGCACCATATATTGAGTTTAAATAGCTTTATCCAGTCACAATGTGTAAACTTTAGATAACCTTATCCAGCCACCATCTGTGGTTTAAATAGCTTATCAGTTACAAAATATGGAGTTTAAATAGCCTTATCCAATTACAAACTGTTGAGTTTAAATAGCCTTTTCCAGCCACCATGTGTAGAGATTAAATAGCCTTACCCAGTCACTATGTTTTTTGTTTAAATAGCCTAATCCAGTCACCAATTTTTGAGTTTAAATAGCCTTATCCAGCCACCATGTGTATAATTTTTATAGCCATATCCAGTCACCATGCATTGTGCTTAAATAGCCTTATCCAGGCACCATGTGTAGAGAGTTTAAATAGCTGTGTCCAGTCACAGTGTGTTGAGTTGAAATAGCTAGGTTGTTTATAACAACACCAATCCTCTGCTAACAGACTTTTTAAAAATTCTTTTTTGTAAATAGTTCATTGACTTTATCAGTTCTAAGTGTATTCATCTTTTTAAAGCGGCAATTTGGTACAATGCAATTCCTGAACAAATTTTTCATATTTGTGCAAAAAATATGAATAAATTAGGATACCAGTGTTCCAGTGTTAACAGTCTGATTCATTGGAGTTTTATGTTATCCCATGTTTTCCTGCATTATCCCCACAAGATATTAAAGCATTTTCTGTATAAAGAGCATTCACAACTGCAAGTTCTCTTCAAATTCTAGTATGAACTCAGGAAACCAAGTGTGCTAAGGTGCCCACTTTACAGATCACTGACATCTTACATTTGTATACACAAGTTTGAATCCTTGCTTCATCAAGCTCTGGTATGTGAGACAAATTGCCAATAGCTTCCCATGAGCTGGTTTGCTTTCCAGGATTTTTCTGGGTTCCTCCTCAACCAGATATGTTGGCAGGCAATCATGTGAGATAAATGGCATTAATTAAAACTAAAGAACAAAAGTAAAGAAACTTGTATAAACTGGTATGTAAGAGTTACCACCTGGAAACACACTTGTTAACACTTGATTAATATTATTATCTGTTTATTTTTTATTGATTGCTCATTTTATCAGACAAGTCACTGCTTTGTTTAAATTATTACCAGTCATAGTTTCTTATGAATTATCAATACAAGCTTTGTTTGTGTTTTGTTAACAGTAGCCTTGTATTGTTGATTATTAATTAAAGACTGCTAATTTCAATTATCATTACAGACATATGCATGCAATTTCCAATCAGTACACAAACATATGCATGTACATAATGTAGATTAGTGCTTGAGTTTAATAAATGTTGATACAGAAGGAAAAAAGAAAATGTAACTTATGTATGTATGAACACCATAGAGTGAGATGTGTCATCATATAATGTGCCTACATATCTAGGTCTATATAAACACCATAGAGTCAGATGTGTCATCACATAATGTGCCTACATATCTAGGTCTATATAAACACCATAGAGTCAGATGTGTCATCACATAATGTGCCTACATATCTAGGTCTATATAAACACCATAGAGTCAGATGTGTCATCACATAATGTGCCTACATATCTAGGTCTATATAAACACCATAGAGTCAGATGTGTCATCACATAATGTGCCTACATATCTAGGTCTATATAAACACCATAGAGTCAGATGTGTCATCACATAATGTGCCTACATATCTAGGTCTATATAAACACCATAGAGTCAGATGTGTTATCATATAATGTGCCTACATATCTAGGTCTATATAAACACCATAGAGTCAGATGTGTCATCACATAATGTGCCTACATATCTAGGTCTATATAAACACCATAGAGTCAGATGTGTCATCACATAATGTGCCTACATATCTAGGTCTATATAAACACCATAGAGTCAGATGTGTCATCACATAATGTGCCTACATATCTAGGTCTATATAAACACCATAGAGTCAGATGTGTCATCACATAATGTGCCTACATATCTAGGTCTATATAAACACCATAGAGTCAGATGTGTTATCATATAATGTGCCTACATATCTAGGTCTACATAAACACCATAGAGTCAGATGTGTTATCATATAATGTGCTGGCAGACTTTGTTCTGTATGAACTCCATAGATGTGTAATCACATGATGTTCTGACAGATCTGGTCTGTATGAACTCCATAGATGTGTAAACACATGATGTTCTGATAGATCTATGTCTGTATGAACTCCGTAGATGTGTAAACACATGATGTTCTGACAGCTAGATCTGTATGAACACCATAGATGTGTAATCACAAGATGTTCTGATAGCTAGATCTGTATGAACACCATAGATGTGTAATCACATGATGTTCTGACAGATCTTGGTCTGTATAAACACCATAGATGTGTAATCACATGATGTTTTGACAGATCTAGGTCTGTATGAACTCTATAGATGTGTAATCACATGTTCTGACAGATCTAGGTCTGTATGAACTCTATAGATGTGTAATCACATGTTCTGACAGATCTAGGTCTGTATGAACTCAATAGATGTGTGATCACATGATGTTCTGACATATCTAGGTCTGTATGAACACTTATCAGATGTGCCATAATGTGATGTTCTGACAGATCTAAGTCTATATGGACACCATAGTTGTATAGTCACATGATATTCTGACAGATCTAGATCTGTATGAACACTATTATCAGATGTGCCATCACATGATGTTCTGGCAGATATAGGTCTATATGAATACCATAGATGTGCCATCACATGATCTGATAAATCTATGTCTGTGCTGGAATTGCTTGGAATTATAAATAACAATTTATAGTTTTGATAGAATTATTACTGTTCAGTGTCATTTGGAATAAAATATTGTATTCTGCAAGCATAATAACTTGATGGTATAAAACTATCACAAAGGTCACCACAGTTTTGTTAAATTTGGTAAATAATGCTATTGCAGACTGGTTAACAAAATTTCTTAAACTGGCTTCATAAACTGTCTTTACATGATGCTGTCTGGATGTCAGAAGTTTTTGACTAGTATTATTTACATGTGCCTGTTGAACTGTCCTTAAATGATGATGTACAACATTAGCTGTTGGATCACTTCATGAAGCAGTTATTATGTACTGCATTCCTTGTAAAAGTAATAAATTTCATTGATATTAAATGTTACATTTTAAAAATTCACTACCTTTCTCATTAACCTGATTATGATGTTCACTAGTCACAGCTTGATCTCTTTGGTACATGTTCTTACCATAAAATGCTTCATAGTGTTGGAATATCTACTGGTATAAAAAAAATTCTGCATCCAAGAATTACTTAGTGGTGAAGCTTAGCTGTTCCAAAAAACCACAATTAAATATGATGAAGCTGAGGTTCTTCCAAAAAAACGAAATTAAATATGACAAAGCTGAGGTGTTCCCCCCAAAAAATCACAATTAAATATGACTGAAGCTGAGTTGTTCCTAAAGACCACAATTATATATGATAAAGTTTTGATGTTCCAAATGACAACAATTAAATATGATAAAGCTGAGGTGTTCCAAAAGACCACAATTAAATATGATGAAGTTTAGGTGTTCCAAAAGACCACAATTAAATATGATGAAGTTTAGGTGTTCCAAATGACAACAATTAAATATGATGAAGTTTAGGTGTTCCAAAAGACCACAATTAAATATGATGAAGCTGAGGTGTTCCAAAAGACCACAATTAAATATGATGAAGCTGAGGTGTTCCAAAAGACCACAATTAAATATGATGAAGTTTAGGTGTTCCAAAAGACCACAATTAAATATGATGAAGTTTAGGTGTTCCAAAAGACCACAATTGAATATGATGAAGCTGAGGTGTTCCAAAAGACCACAATTAAATATGATGAGCTGAGGTGTTCCAAAAAAACCACAATTAAATATGATGAAGTTTAGGTGTTCCAAAAGACCACAATTAAATATGATGAAGTTTAGGTGTTCCAAAAGACTGCAATTAAATATGATGAAGCAGAAAACACAATTACATATGAAGCTGAGGTGTTCTAAAAAAGCACAATTAACTATGATGAAGCTAAGGTGCTCAAAAAGACCACAATTAAATATGATGAAGCTAAGGTACTCAAAAAGACCACAATTAAATATGATGAAGCTAAGGTGCTCAAAAAGACCACAATTAAATATGATGAAGCTGAGGTGTTCCAAAAGACAAATATGATGAAGCTGAGGTGTTCCAAAAGACCACAATTAAATATGATGAAATTTAGGTGTTCCAAAAGACCACAATTAAATATGATGAAGTTTAGGTGTTCCAAAAGACCACAATTAAATATAATGAAGCTTAGGTGTTCCAAAAGACCACAATTAAATATGATGAAGCTGAGGTGTTCCAAAAAAAACAATTAAATATGATGAAGCTGAGGTGTTCCAAAAAGACCACAATTAAATATAAGGTTGAGATGTTTCATAAAAAACAAAATATGAAGCTGAGGTGTTCCAAAAAGACCACAATTAACAATAAGGCTTAGAATTTAAAAAAACAAACAACAAATATGAAGCTGAGGTGTTCCAAACATCCACAATATCTTGACCTGACTAAACAGCTTACAGTGCATGATAAAAACTTTGAGAGGAAAAAAGAGATGGTCACTAAATTCCAGATATTCAAATCTGTCAAAAGCATAAATAAAGGTGATGGTCATATATATTCCTAGATATTCAAATCTGTCAAAAGCATAAATAAAGGTGATGGTCAAGTATATTCCTAGATATTCAAATCTGTCAAAAGCATAAATAAAGGTAATGGTCATGCATATTTCTAGATATTCAAATCCTTCAGAGTGTATATAAAGGTGATGGTCATGTATATTTCTAGAGATTCATATCAGTCAAAGCATAAGTAGAGTGATGGTCATGAATATTCCTAGAGATTCAAATCTGTCAAAAGCATAGATAAAGGTAATGGTCATGCATATTTCTAGATATTCAAATCCTTAAGAGTGTATATAAAGGTGATGGTCATGTATATTTCTAGAGATTCAGATCTGTCAAAGCATAGAGTGATGGTCATGTATATTCCTAGAGATTCAAATCTGTCAAAAGCATAGATAAAGGTAATGGTCATGCATATTTCTAGATATTCAAATTCTTCAGAGTGTATATAAAGGTGATGGTCATGTATATTTCTAGAGATTCAGATCTGTCAATGCATAAACAGAGTGATAGTCATGTATATTACTAGAGATTCAGATCAGCCAAAGCATAAATAGAGTGATAGTCATGTATATTACTAGAGATTCTGATCTGCCAAAGCATAAATAGAGTGATGGTCATGTATATTTCTAGAGATTCAGATCTGTCAAAGCATAAATAGAGTGATGGTCATGTATATTTCTAGAGATTCAAATCTGTCAAAGCATAAATAGTGATGGTCATGATATTTATAGAGATTCAGATCTGCCAAAGCATAAATAGAGTGATGGTCATGTATATTTCTAGAGATTCAGATCTGTCAAAGCATAAATAGAGTGATGGTCATGAATATTTCTAGAGATTCAAATCTGTCAAAGCAAAGAGTGATGGTTATGTATATTCCTAGAGATTCAAATCTGCCAAAAGCATAGATAAAGGTAATGGTCATGCATATTTCTAGATATTCAAATCCTTCAGAGTGTATATAAAGGTGATGGTCATGTATATTTCTAGAGATTCAAATCTGTCAATGCATAAACAGAGTGATAGTCATGTATATTACTAGAGATTCAGATCTGCCAAAGTATAAATAGAGTGATGGTTATGTATATTTCTAGAGATTTAGATTTGCCAAAGCATAAATAGAGTGATGGTCATGTATATTTCTAGAGATTCAGATCTGTCAAAGCATAAATAGAGTGATGGTCATGTATATTTCTAGAGATTCAAATCTGTCAAAAGCATAGATAAAGGTAATGGTCATGCATATTTCTAGATATTCAAACCCTACAGAGTGTATATAAAGGTGATGGTCATGTATATTTCTAGAGATTCAGATCTGTCAATGCATAAACAGTGATGGTCATGTATATTACTAGAGATTTAGATCTGCCTTAAGCATAAATAGAGTGATGGTCATGTATATTTCTAAAGATTCAGATCTGTCAATGCATAAACAGAGTGATGGTCATGTATATTTCTAGAGATTCAGATCTGCCAAAGCATAAATAGATTAATGTTCATGTAAATTACTAGAGATTAGAATCCATCAGAGTATATATAAACATGATGGTCAATATATTCCTATTAAAATCTGTGAAGAGCATAATTATGCAGGTATACATTCCAACTCCAGGTTTTTATTCAGTAAGTAGAATAATGCAAAGTCTGTACAGTTTGTTATGTACTGCAATATTTGTTGAAAGTGTTGAATTTTTCATATACTGTATTCTTTTAATGCTGAATTGAAGGTAAATCAGGTTGAATTGTTGAATTACCTTTAAGATACTTTGGTTGATACAGAAAATTTAAGTTAGCACAAACATTAAAGCATTGGTACTCAGTCTTATTTTTATGGACTTTGTGCACATTGCTGAGGATAAAAGCAGACCATTTAATGATTAGGGGGTTCTCAGTGGACCACTTAATGATTACTGAGGTTCTCAGTGGACCACTTAATGATTAATGATTACTGAGGTTTTTAGTGGACCATTTAATGATTAATGATTAGGGTGGTTCTCAGTGGACCACTTAATGATTACTGATGTTCTTAGTGGACCACTTAATGATTAATGATTACTGAGGTTCTCAGTGGACCACTTAATGATTATTGATTACTGAGGTTCTCAGTGGACCACCTAATGATTAATGATTACTGAGGTTCTTAGTGTACCACTTAATGATCATTTTTAATATTGATTATACTATATTATTGTAAAAGCACAGCAAATAAAATAAACCTAATCAAAATTAGCATTTTTTATTTTACAAAGGCACACAACTCATGTTTTAAAGTCATTCTTCATTTCTAATTTGTTGGATGAGCCTCCATTTTTGAGCAGAGTTCAGGTTTTTGATTGTTCACCAACCTCTCTAAAATCCAGCCGAACAAGCTCATGGACTGCCAGTGTTCTGCCTTAGAGTTGTAGAGCCTCTGTACTACAGCTAAAGTAGATAATAAATATAAAAGACATTTTAAATGCTACAGCTAAAGAAAAAGGTTGAGTAAGATTTGGATTCAATTAAACTAAAATGATGGCGAGTCCATTATTCAGTAAGATTGTGGAATTGAGTAAAATTTTATGTTCTTGCCTCAAGGTTTTATAGTTTTACAATATACATGTGCATTGCTCCATTATATAACAGTGTATACTCCTGTTGCATAATACACAGCCTATGCTGATGTTAGACTACATAGTATATTAATGTTACATAACACAGTGTATAATAGTGTTGCATAATACAGTGTATACTGATGCCACATAACAGTGTATAATATTGCATAATAGTGTATGCTGAAGTTACACAACAGCATAATGATTGTTACAATACATTGTATACTAATGTTATGTAATACAGTGCATATTTATGTTGTATGATAGAGTATACTGATGTTAAATATGTCTACTAGTCTTACATAACACTGTTACACAACATAGTATACTAATGTTACATAACAGTGTATACTAGTGTTATATAAGTGTATAATTGTGTTACATACCTGCATATACTTGCTACATAATGGTGTATTTCTAGTTTTGCATAACCATATACTAGTATTACACAATAGACTGTAGAATTGTGATGGATAAGATGAATTTCAGGGTGCATTACAAGTGGAAAGATCTAACGATATATCCATTGTATATTCTCTGACTTCTTAATCCTCCTTGACCAATGTGGTGCAATTTTCATTTTTGTGTTTGTTTTCTCCAGGGCTATAGTTAGAAGTCCATCTCACACTCCAGATCACTCCATGTATGGGGACAACCTAAATGCCAGCCTCAGGGTGAGTATCTATCATTTAGCACAATTTTAAAAACCAACAAAATCCTAGGAATTGTCATCTTTTAATTATTAGGGTTTTTTCCAGTTTTCAAATACTTTTGAATTTATTGGACTTGTATTAGAGACTTGTTATTAAAATCACATGGTATTGTAATAATAAAATAATTGATTTCATAATGTGAAAACATTATTATCAGGTTGACAGTTTTTAATATTGTAAAAAGATAGAACCAGTCAAATTATCAAGGCACACAGCATTTTATATTCAGTGATTTTATTTACAGCAGTGAACATGATGGATGGTCAAGTTAGATGTCAAATATCTACAATAAAATATTCAGTTGTTCTGAATCTATATGGTGGATGGCCATGTGTGTGAGATGCCAGTACAGTAAAGTATTTTGTATATGGCAGATGACCATGTGTGTGAGATATGTGTGAGATGCCAGTACAGTAAAGTATTTTGTATATGGCAGATGACCATGTGTGTGAGATATGTGTGTGAGATGCCAGTACAGTAAGGTATTTTGTATATGGCAGATGACCGTGTGTTTGAGATGCCAGTACAGTAAAGTATTTTGTATATGGTGGATGGCCGTGTGTGTGAGATGCCAGTAAAGTATTTTGTATATGGATGGCCATGTGTATGAGATGCCAGTACAGTAAGGTACTTTGTATATGGCAGATGACCATGTGTTTGAGATGCCAGTAACATATTTTGTATATGGCAGATGACCATGTGTGTGAGATGCCAGTAAAGTATTTTGTATATGGCAGATGGGCATGCGTGTCAGATGCCAGTACAGTAAAGTATTTTGTATCTGGCAGATGACCATGTGTGTGAGATGCCAGTACAGTAAGGTATTTTGCATATGGTAGATGGCCATGAGTGTGAGATGCCAGTACAGTAAAGTATTTTATATATGGCAGATAACCATGTGTGTGAGATGCCAGTAGAGTAAAGTATTTTGTATATGGCGGATGGCCGTGTGTGTGAGATGCCAGTACAGTAAAGTGTTTAGTATCTGGTAGATGACCATGTGTGTGAGATGCCAGTACAGTAAAGTATTTTGCATATGGTAGATGGCCATGAGTGTAAGATGCCAGTACAGTAAAGTATTTTATATATGGCAGATAACCATGTGTGTGAGATGCCAGTAAAGTATTTTGAATATGGCGGATGGCCGTGTGTGTGAGATGCCACTTCAGTAAAGTGTTTTGTATCTGACAGATGACCATGTGTGTGAGATGCCAGTACAGTAAAGTATTTTGCATATGGTAGATGGCCATGAGTGTAAGATGCCAGTACAGTAAAGTATTTTGTACATGGCAGATGACCATGTGTGTGAGATGTCAGTACAGTAAAGTATTTTGTATATGGTGGATGGCAGTGTGTGTGAGATGCCAGTACAGTAAAGTATTTTGTATATGGCTGATGGCATTGTGTGTGAGAAGCCAGTAAAGTATTTTGTATATGGCAGATGACCATGTGTGTGAGATGCCAGTACAGTAAATTATTTTGTATATGGCAGATGACCATGTGTGTGAGATGCCAGTAAAGTATCTTGTATATGGCTGATGGCCTTGTGTGTGAGATGCCAGTAAAGTATTTTGCATATGGCAGATGACCATGTGTGTGAGATGCCAGTACAGTAAAGTATTTTGCATATGGTAGATGGCCATGAGTGTAAGATGCCAGTACAGTGAGGTATTTTGTATATGGTGGATGGCAATTTGTGTGAGATGCCAGTACAGTAAAGTATTTTGTATATGGTTGATGGCCTTGTGTGTGAGATGCCAGTGCAGTAAAGTATTTTGTATATGGCTGATGGCCTTGTGTGTGAGATGCCAGTACAGTAAAGTATTTTGTATATAGCTGATGGCCTTGTGTGTGAGATGCCAGTGCAGTAAAGTATTTTGTATATGGTGGATGGCCGTGTGTGTGAGATGCCAGTACAGTAAAGTATTTTGTATATGGCTGATGTTCTTGTGTGAGAGATGCCAGTACAGTAAAGTATTTTGTATATGGCAGATGACCTCGTGTGTGAGATGCCAGTACAGTAAAGTATTTTGTATATGGCTGATGGCCTTGTGTGTGAGATGCCAGTATAGTAAAGTATTTTGTACATGGTGGATGGCAGTATGTGTGAGATGCCAATACAGTAAAGTATTTTGTATATGGCAGATGACCTTGTGTGTGAGATGCCAGTACAGTAAAGTATTTTGTACATGGTGGGTGGCAGTGTGTGTGAGATGCCAATACAGTAAAGTATTTTGTATATGGCTGATGGCCTTGTGTGTGAGATGCCAGTACAGTAAAGTATTTTGTACATGGTGGATGGCAGTGTGTGTGAGATGCCAGAACAGTAAAGTATTTTGTATATGGCTGATGGCCTTGTGTGTTAGATGCCAGTAAAGTATTTTGTGAACTTTATAATATGGCTAATACCCATATACCTCTGACTCTTATTACATTCATGCTTGGCTGTGAGGGAGTTTGTGTACATTGTTGGGGGTGGAGGAGGTTTTCATACAGTGGAGGTTTGTGTACATTGTTAGAAGATGGGGGAGTTTGTTTTCCTAATGGATCGCAGAGGATATACTCATATTGCACTGGAAAAGTGGCATATTAAGACTCATGCAAAGACATTGTAAAATTTAGCATACTATGAAATTCTGTCCCCATGTATTTAGTGAACATCAGAATCAGCTAATTGCAAGGCTATTAATTGTTTTTGTTTCATTGGCTTATTTTGTAGGCTGCCCTGGAGCACAGCAGTTTGCTGCTAAGTCAACAGATGAGTAATGGCTCCATCACATCTATGGATGGGGCAGAAGATCTGTCCATGAAGAATTACAACAACAGCAATGATAGTGCATCCAAGTCGGGCTCTCCAAATAGGTGAGCAGCCTGCCTATCATGTTTTGTCATGTACATAGTGAAGTCCTAGTCTTATTGTTAAATTGATAGGTCATCCATTGGCAGATAAATGTACTAAATGTGAGTTCAGTATATACAACCTTGTCTTAATAAATTTTACGTCACATGTATCCACTGTCAGATAAATTAGTGGCTGATAGAAGAAACATTGTTACACATACAAAAATAGCACTCCTTGCCTTCTACAGTTACCAAACTTTGAGGATGGATTGCACATGTTGAATCATATCATTTTGAGCCTCAAAAGGTCAAGGTCATTGTGACAGGAAGAGGAATATTGTTTCCAGACAACAGACAATGATTGTAGTTATTCATCATTAACAGTTACTAATCTTTATGGTTAGTTTGCACTCGGGGTAAGAACAAAAGCCTGATGAAATTGTTATAGAAAACCCAAAAGTCAGGGTCACAGCAACTTAAATAAGAAATCTGTTTTCAGCACAGCTACTTCCGTTCACCATCATTTTGTAGTTATCCGACTTTGGATGGCTTGCATTTGAAGCCTCGAAAAAGCATATTGATTTGGGTTCAAAGGGCCAAATGTCCAGGCTACTGTAAAAAAACAACAAAAAACAGTTTCTACACAGTAACATTAGTTTAGTATCACATAATTGAACCAAGCTTTATGATTGATATGCACTTCAGTAAAGGAAGAAACCTGTTGATTTGGAGGTCAAAAGGTCAATCCTCTAGGCGGTACTTACTGAAAGAACAAGAGTGGTTTTGCAAAAGGAGCTGTTAATGGTCCGCTTGACACCCCATGTTCAAACAACAAGGATAATTATTGTCTCTGCAATCCATGACCATTAAATTGTTTGTTCATCAACAAAATGAGTTGTACAGTGCTTGCACATATCCTCCTTTCAGAATAAAGTTTGCTTTGAATGTTGTCTATTTTTTGGCCAAAATAAATGCTATAAGGCACATGGCAGCTGATGGTGTATGGTTCAAGATCGCTAGACCAAACTATTTAACATCTAGATGTTAGAAACACTCCTGCAGATTGTCCATATAATATGGTTCAGGTGCACATACCAAATCCTCTCTATTTTAGAGGCTTAAGACTTTATATAACTTTTTTTTCATTTTCAGGGATGAGGTGTTTTTTCCTACTGTAAAGGAAGAGCCAGTGAATAGCAGAACAGGCTTTGAGGATAGAAGCCCAAACAACAATAATTTTGATTCTCAAATGGAGTTTAATGAAGGTGAATATAGTTCAGAAGCTGTAAGCATGAGTCAGTCAGAAACATTTAGTCTGAATCACTCAAATGCTTTAAATAAACTGAATCAATCACAGGCATTAAATTTAAGTCCAACTGGAAGTTTGAGTGGTAAGGATTCTCCTGTGACTCTGAATATCCCTTCATCTCAGGTCGGTGATTTCTCTTTGGGTATGACCAATGGGTCATCACCAAGGTCTTCAAGAATATCTCCTGTTGTACAGATATCTTCCAGTGAGGAAATGTTTTCATCTTCAAGCATATGTTCTAATAATTTTTCATCGCATTCTATTGTTTCCTAGTGGAACCTTCCTTGTCTCATCAAAAGTTTTGTAAATCTCTTAGTTGATTTCAACCTTTATTGCAACATATAGTTCATTTTCACCAATGGTACATGCTTGACTAACTGAATGAGTCATTTAAAGTATTACTTGTGTACCAACATGTACAGATTATAGAATTCTGTAATTTAAGGGCAGTTTTTTTTTCTCTGAGATACTTAGAAACTCAGATGAGGAGATATTGTGAGAAGTTTTGTTATGTATCATGCTGGTTATGCAGTCTTCAAAAGAAAAAGAAAGAGACTGATTATGCATTAAAAATGCATTCTTATTTCCTACTCGTAAACCAATTTAATTTTATTGGTTTGTGTAAAAGAATCAAGATTGTACATTGTATGGACCTTATTTTCATCTGAAAAGTTGTCATATTAAATTTATTATATGAAACTCAGTGTCTGATGCAGACAGAGAAGATGACTAGAAAACTATTTACTTTTTGATGGAATTTAAAGTTTTGATTTAAATTCACCCAAATAAGGTTGTGGAATACCATAATATAAATTGGTTTAAAAGGGACATAATTTGCATTGTTAGCCAATATTGTCTCCCTTGAAGCATGGTAATATTCGATAGAACTGAGAACATAAGGGACACTCACAGTTTCATACAGAAACATGTACAGATATGTTTCAAGTTGTGCTCAAAGACAGAACAGTATTGTAAGAATAATGTTGACATATTTAATGGATTACTGCATAATGGCTCAGTGAATCTGTCACATAGTGAAAATTCTTTTGAAAAAAAAATAGGATGTGAAGTACAGTAATAATTCATTCAGTACTATTATGTATGAAAATTTGTAGTCATACACAGTTTTGATATTAGTTGTTAAAGTATACCTTATTTGTGATTGAATTGCAAACAGATTTTAATCAGAAACTTCCTTTGTGTCAAGAGCATATGGAGATTACTTTTTAAAGTTTGCCTAAAATTTTATTTGTCTAATCATTTTTTGTGTTGACATTAAGTTTTGGAATTTATGATTTTGGGATTATCATTAGGTTTCATTTCTTGACAAATACTTAACATGCAAGTATTGAGGAGCAGGACAGTAACAAATTCACCATTTATTGGTTTTTGTTTTATCTTTTTATGATATTGAACTTAAGTATTGGTGTCATGGTAAATGTGTTAGTATATATTTTTAAGTAATAATAAATCAAAAACTGTAATCATAATTTTGTTAAGATGATAATCTTGAAGTAAAATAGGAAATTGCAAACTCAGGTGTTATGTTTGTTTGATAGTTTTGATTTATAATTATTTTAATGAATGAAGTTTATTATTTACATAAAGGATAGGGCAACAAACTCCAAGAAAAACAGTCCCAATTAATATATGTAATATTACTGATTAAGTTCTAAATCTCAAT
The DNA here is from genome assembly GCA_016746295.1 of Potamilus streckersoni. Classification (NCBI taxonomy): domain Eukaryota; kingdom Metazoa; phylum Mollusca; class Bivalvia; order Unionida; family Unionidae; genus Potamilus; species Potamilus streckersoni. The sequence continues at coordinate 2,421,982 of JAEAOA010001816.1, forward strand.
TAGTATAAGACCTATTTGGAAGTTATCACATTGTAACTGGACTGTGTGTGGATAGATATATTTGAATACACAGGTGCAATAAATGTAGAGGGCCAGGGAGTTCCAGAGAAATGGGTTGATTATTTATCTAGGTGCAAGTGATGTAAAGCAACATTAAGTTTACAAAAAAATGGGTTGATTGTTTCACTAGGTGCAAGAAATGTAAAGTGACAGTGAGTTCCAAAGACATGTTTTGATTGTTTGACTATGTACAAGGAATCTCCAGTGCCAGTAAGTTCAACTAATTGATTGTTTGACTATGTACAAGGAATGTCAAGTGTCAGTAAGTTCAATTAATTGATTGGTAATGAATGGAATTATAGGTACAAAAAAGACTATTTTTTGTAGATTTAATTGGAATGAAGTGTCTTGCATAGAGACATGCCAAGGCAGATAATCCAGGATGTACTAGGTAGGACTTGAACCTGCAAACTAATAATTGTGTTCATTTCAGTGGACCTGCATCTATTCCCTACCCCCACACAATAATTGGGCATTCTTGTATAGAATCATTCCTTAACATTAGCCATTATTTATTTGAAAGTGTGAAAAATAAGCAAACAAGCTGTCTCTTTTACGAAAAAAAAATATTTTTTTTTTACCAAGCACAGAAACCAGTCTGATCTAAATTATTGTAACTTGTAAGGAATCATAAATTAATATTTATTTTAGTCTTTTTGTAATTTTGAATGAATTAAATTTCTTATAAGAGCCATATTGTACAGCCGACAATCATTTATCCAAGTACAATCAAAGAGCATAATAAAATTCAAAAGGTATAACCATTTTAAATTCAAAATATAAATGTTTGCCTTATTTACAAGGGAAAAATGTCTTAGTTTGTTAGTATATATTTAATACACCTGTAAAGTTGCAGGTACTGCTGTTTGTGTTTTCTTCATAACACTGGATCTTATTTGAAAAAATGCTGTATATAAATCTGTGCTTTTAAACATATATTTTGGGGATTGAACATCAAAGACAGGAATATAAATGGAATCTTAGATATTACTCAGATATATTTTGTATTCAAGGATAAATTTAGTGTATAATTAAGTTTTTCATATAATCAAGTCAAACAGAAATGCAAGTCTTTTAATGAACTCTTTACCTCAAATAGTCATTTAGTTGTATGTGTTATGGCACAGCAACAGTTGAAAAGTGTTCAAAGCATTTGGTAAAGTGCCCAGTGAAAGGTAAACAGTAAATTGCCTAGTCCAGGACAGGCAGAGTAAAGTGTCCAGTTAAAGCAGGCAGAGTAAAGTACCTAGTTCAAAGACACTAATTTTGTCTCTGGTCACAAGTCCAATGCCTTCAACACTGAGTCACCATGACCTCTGGTCATAAGTCCAATGCCTTCAACACTTAGCCACCATGGTCCCTGGTCACAAGTCCAATGCCTGAAGTAATGAGCCACCATGACTTCTTAGTAGTCATGTATTCGTACATACTGTTTCTGACAAATATAAGTTTTACAAATATTTAAACTTTATAAAAGTGGATTGTTTCACTATTTGTAAATATTTCATATTGGTAGCAGAGACTTTATAGTGACTTAATTTCCTTAATGTTTTTAGGAAGTTTAAAAAAATAGAAAAAAACTGCCAAGGGAAGAAGAAAGTTTTTGTATGATTGCAGTATTGTACAAATTTATAGTTTTGTGTGTGTATGTACAGACTAGTTAAAACTTTATTTATCATTTAAAAGGAAGAGAGAAAGGTTTGCTAAATGATTTTTTAAAAATAAGACATAGTTTATATCTTTTTGAGGTTTGTCCCTCATTTTATTGTGCTAAATTTATTTTTATACATGTATAGATAACTAGATTTGTCTCAACTTTTTTTTATCTGTGTGCTTTGTGTCCCGAGTTTTATCTTACTGTCAGGGTATATATTCTAAAACTGAAGCAAGACAGGGGTATAAACATAGAGTAGAATCAAATATGTACAAAGACCTGTAATTTCACACATTTTATATACAGGTAAATATTATTCCTAATTAATGCTCAATCTGTGCCCACTTCAAATGAGGACACTGTATTCTGTAGCTATAAAATGCATTCACAAAAACTTGGAACAAATATTAAAGTTTTTTTCAATATTTTTGTTGGATATTTCTATATTCTTGTTAGATACTATGATCTTTCAGCAACTATGATGTTGAAAATTTCAGCAAGATGAATGCCATTATGGTAAACAACTAATTTCTCAGTCCTGATTTAATTCCATCAAGATAATATAAATTATACAACATCTGTCTTGACTTGCTTACAAATATCTTAAAATGGTTGCAATGCAAAGTGAGTTTTGGCTTCATTTTTCTTAATTGTTAATTTATTTCCATATGATTTTGCTGTTGCTGTATCAATTCCAACAACAAAAGAACCTTTTATCATGCCTTTCTTTATAAGTTTGATTGCTGTGCAATAATGCATTGATGTGTTGCAATAATATACACTTGTTACATTTTTTGTGTTTGCACTAGTTTCAAATTTTTGATTGCAGCAAAAGCATGCTTTAAAACCAAGTTATAACACACACACACACACACACACACACACACACATACTCACACATACTCACACATACACCACAAGGTAAATTTATCAGATAAAATACACAGGGTGTTGTTTGAAATAAAAGAATTGACAGCTTTTTTTTTTCACTGGATGCCAGTACAGTTGACTTTGTCTCATTATTGTTAAAAGTTAAGTACAGTTTTAAAAATATTGAAAAATTGATTTGATTTTTTTTTAACCAGGTTATTGTTACTTTTTAACATTTTCAAGCCCATGTATACATTGAATTTCACGGCTGAATGGATTTGTCCCATTTCTGAAAGAGACTTTTGATCAGTATGCTTCTGCAATTGATTTCACTACCATGTTTATCTACTGTAATTGATTTCACCACCATATGTATCTACTGTAATCAATTTCACTAAAATATGTATCCATTGTAATTGATTTCACTACATTATGTATCTACTGTAATCAATTTCACTACAGTATGTATATACTGTAATTGATTTTACTACAGTATGATTTCACCACAGTAAGTATCTACTGGAATTAATTTCACAGTATGTATCTATTGTTATTGATTTCACTACAGTATATATCTACTGTAATTGATTTCAATACAATATATATCTATTGTAATTGATTTCACTACAGTATGCATCTATTGTAATTGATTTCACTACAGTATGTATCTATTGTAATTGATTTCACTACAGTATGTATCTATTGTAATTGATTTCACTAGAATATGTATCTACTGTAATTGATTTCACTACAGTATGTATCTATTGTAATTGATTTCACTACAGTATGTATCTATTGTAATTGATTTCACTACAGTATATATCTACTGTAATTGATTTCAATACAATATGTATCTACTGTAATTGATTTCACTACAGTATGTATCTATTGTAATTGATTTCACTACAGTATGTATCTATTGTAATTGATTTCACTACAGTATATATCTACTGTAATTGATTTCAATACAATATGTATCTATTGTAATTGATTTCACTACAGTATGTATCTACTGTAATTGATTTCAATACAATATATATCTATTGTAATTGATTTCACTAGAATATGTATCTACTGTAATTGATTTCACCATTGTGTGTATCTATTGGAATTGATTTCACCACAGTATGTATGTACTGTAATTGATTTTTACCAAAGTATGTATCTACTGTAATTTCACCACAGTATGTATCTACTTTTATTGTTTTCAGTACTGTAATCATTTTCACAAAGTATGTGTCTGCTGTAATTTCACCACAGTATTCGGCTGTATTTGATCTCACTACAGTATGTTCACCTATGCCAGCATGGGTTTGAATCTCAGGCTCAACCAATGTGGGTAGGTGAAAAAGCTTGCTGGTAGTTTCTTGTCAGTCAATGGTTCATTCAGGTGGTTTTCCAAGGATCTTCCTCCACCATTTATACTGGCTGCCATGTATAAGCCTATCTTGTGCTGAAAAATGGCGTTAAAATCTATAACAACAATAACAACTACTTCCATAGTATCTATCTACTGTAATGAATTTGACAAAAGTGTGTATCCACTGTAATTGATTTCAAACCAATTAAGTGTCTCAATCTTTGTACATTTTCCATGATTCTTTTACAACATTTGATCCTGTAAGAAGTTTAAAGACACACAAATGGAAAACAGAAAACATTTCAATAATTCATAGTTTTGCTGTTTTGTTCAAGAATTTTGTGTATGTTATTTTCATGTTGGTTCATTGACATGGAAACCATTGTCAAGGAGCAGCAATATACTGTGCTTGCTTATCAATTTTTTTATGTTAAAGATTAATCTTTTGAATTGTTTGTATTAGTTTTAAAATAATTATCATTTTGTTGTTATTAGATTATGTTGAGTTTGTTTGGATCTGCAGAGCTTGATTAACTGATACCAATTTTTATTGGGGTTCTTTACTTGGATTGCTTTTGCTACATGAGTTAGTTATTAAATATGTAAATTAATATGATGTTTCTTAACATACTATTTAATCTGATTGATTATATGATTTAAACATATTTTCATGGACATAATACAATTATTTGTTTTGTGAAAAAAAATTACAAATCTTTGAGGTTACAAATCTTTAGTGCTTGAGTATTTATTTCAACTAAGTAAAATTGCTAAATTATTTATCAAGCATTTTAAATGCCAAATTAGTTATCAGGCATTTTAAATGCCAAATTAGTTATGAAGCATTTTAAAGACATTTGGGTACATGATATTTTAAAAAGGTTCAAAATATGTCATCTTCAAGTTCTGATAAAAGGTTTTAGAAAATGTTTGAAGACATTGATTTTTAACTGAAAGATTATTTTAACATTTGTGTACATATTTGAAGTGGCTGTCCAGTCAATTTAGTATTCCAAATGAACACTGCATTGTCAAGTCAATTTATAAATCCAAAAACACTCTATGATAAAGTCAGTTTAGTATTTGAAATGATACTGCATTGTAGTTTAGTATTGCAATGAACACTGCATTGTAGAGCCAGTAAAATTAGTATTCCAATGAACAGTGCTTTGTAGAGTAAGTCGAATTAGTACTCCAGATGAACATTGCAGTCAGTCAACTTAGTTCTCCAAATGAACACTGTAGAGTCAGTCAAATTAGTACTCCATGACTGCATTATAGAGTCAGTTACTATTCCAATAAATACTGCATTGTTGAGTAAATTTTAGTATTCCAAATCAACACCATATTAAGTAAATTTAGTATTCCCTATGAGCACTGATTTGTTTTTGATTTGGTGCACTTATTTTGACTTGTTAAAAAATGCATAAAGTGTGTATGTCTGAATTTTTTCAGGAATGATGCTTGGGTCAAAACTTAAAGTATATGATCAAAACAGTGACTTAAATATTTTACTGAAAGGTTAAACTTAAAGTCTGCATGAACTAATGAGGTCTCATCTATTAATTAAAATTTAAACCATTGTTGAAGATATAAGTAAATGCTAATTTTTTCATGTTGGGAGCAGTGTTTTCCATGGACATATTTCCTTAATAAGTTCTGAGAAGCAATAATTGTGAGGAAAAATAAAGTGCAATTTAGTTAAATTTTAGTATTGCAAAACTCAAATCAAAAATCAATTGATGAATTACACAGATTAGACTTGATAAAATCAGTTGATGAATTACACAAATTTGACATGATAAAATCAATTGGTGAATTACACTAACTTGATTTAATAAAATCAGTTAATGAAGTAAACAGATTAGACTTGATAAAATCAATTAGTGAATTACACTGACTAGACTTGAGAAAATCAATTGGTGAATTACACTTACTAGACTTGATAAAATCAATTAGTGAATTACACTAACTAGACTCAATAAAATCAGTGAATTACACTAACTCGACTAAATAAAATCAATTGGTGAATTACACTAATTAGACTCGATAAAATCAATTGGTGAATTACACTAACTAGACTAAATAAACAATTGGTGAATTACACTAACTTGACTAAATAAAATCAATTGGTGAATTACACTAACTAGACTCGATAAATTCAATTAGTGAATTACACTAACTAGACTAAATAAATTCAATTGGTGAATTACAACTAGACTCGATAAAATCAATTGGTCAATTACACTAACTAGACTTGATAAATCAATTGGTCAATTACACTAACTAGACTAAATAAAATCAATTGGTCAATTACACTAACTAGACTAAATAAAATCAATTGGTGAATTACACTAACTGGACTTGATAAAATCAATTGGTGAATTACACTAACTAGTTTAAATAAACAATTGGTGAATTACACTAACTCGACTAAATAAAATCAATTGGTGAAATACACTAACTAGACTCGATAAATTCAATTGGTGAATTACACTAACTAGACTAAATAAATTCAATTGGTGAATTACAACTAGACTCGATAAAATCAGTTGGTGAATTACACTAACTAGATAGACTAAATAAAATCAATTGGTCAATTACACTAACTAAATAAAATCAATTGGTCAATTTAACTAGACTCGATAAAATCAGTGAATTACACTAACTAGACTAAATAAAATCAATTGGTGAATTACACTAACTAGACTCGATAAAATCAGTGAATTACACTAACTAAACTAAATAAAATCAACTGGTGAATTACACTAACTAGACTCAATAAAATCAATTGGTGAATTACGCTAACTAGACTAAATAAAATCAATTGGTGAATTACAACTAGATTTGATAAAATCAATTGGTGAATTACACTAGACTCAATAAAATCAATTGGTGAATTACATCAACTAGACTCAATAAAATAGTTTGATTCATTCAACTAACTAGACTCAATAAAATCAATTGATTTGTTGAACTATCTAGACTCAAAAAGTTTTTAATGAATTAAACTGACTAGACTATTAATAAAAAAAATTGATGAGATACACACAAACCAGATGTACAAACAGTTCCTTGGATATTAAGTCAGTTCTGTCCTAAATTGGATTTAGACCATTTTCCGATTAAGAACATGTTTTCATTGTTCAGATCTTTATAATATTGTATTTTGATTTATTGGAGAAAGGAAACAATGAATCAGTCCTTTGTATATTCATTAAGTACAGTTTTTTGCTATATATAATTTCCCCATTTGTTTTTTATAAGTTTGAATTTGTTCGTATGTGCTCACATTTTTAAAATATTAAGAAGTTTATTTCAGGAAAGACACTTTGGCACAAAAATTCATCCAAAAGAGGATTGAAGTTGCAGACTAGTTGATTAAATTGTAAAAGGGGGTGATCCAGTGTAATTTCAACTTTTTTGGTATAATGATTCCATCTGTTCTCAGTTATATTGATTCCACATTTTGTTTATGATACTAATATTCTGTAGAAAGGATTGATTTATATTTTTAATATATAAATAGATTAAACAGGGTTCATCACATAATTTATGGATTTTTTTTGTCATTGCTCATTTTAATATTATTTTTTTTTACCATTCCTTATCTTGATAACTGTCTGATGTATTTTAGTTTTAATCTGTAGATTTTCTTTACTTGTAGTGGATAACTGTATACCATAATTTAGAAGATTTATAAACTTAAGAGTTTATGGTATTGTCCTCCATTGGTCATGCATCGTCCAGCAGCATCTGCTATTTTTAGCTTCTCAAACATGCATCCATTTTCAGCCAAGTGTGGCAGACAGCATCCTAACATGAAGTACAGTACACAGATTATGCCAATCTGCTGTGAAATATGGCCACAGTAACTAAAACAGTCTTTAAATAACTTCATGTTAAAAATCATGCAACAATATTTTTTAGAACAGAAATCATCATTGTAATGAAAATCTTTAAGTTTTGTACCAAATGACAGAATTGGACTAAATTTCACAAAAACTGCCTGACATTGAGAGCTTTCAAAATGGCATAGTGATTACAATATACCAACATGGTCAGTCCGTGAGTGATCTCAGATCTACTTGGTTTTCCTGTACATTCAAGTCTTAAAGCATTCAAATTTGCAACATGTATATAAGCTTAATTTCCATCCTGGAGCCATGGCAGCATTCTCAGAAAATTTGAAATCTTGTAGTTTTCACCCAGTTATCGGGGGAATAAGTTCATTATTTGAGAGATTGACTGGAAATATCTTTTAGTATAAAGGATGGAGTTTTAATAAAAATTTCAACCTTTTTAAATGAATTTATTTTTTTTTGTATGGAATCTCCAAAATTGCATCTGCATTGAATGAAATAAATTATTTCATAGCTAAAATAAATTTTCCAGACATTCATATCATAGCTGCAGGATAGTTTTTATAAAATCCATGCTTTTATAAGGAACATAATTTGAATAGAAACTAGGTAATCAACATGAAGAGAAAGAGAAATAGTTTATTTTCTTTACTTTTAAATGGAATACACATACACACTCTTGTATTCAATCAATTGTAAAAATTTGTAATAATTTGTAATAATTCAATCAATTGTAATAATTTCCTCTGGATCTCGAGCTTGGTTGAATTTTTTTAATGTGTTCAGTGTGCAGAAAATAGTCAAGCTATGTCTAATGTAACAGAAACATGGTTTAGGGTCATTCTGCACAAATTTATAATTAGCATGCATTTTTATATTGTTTTAAAAACTAATAATTAGATACAAATTAATGTATTCCTGTTTAAGTTAATGGCTATTTGGTAGTGAGTGCATATGACAAAAAATTCTGGACTTAAAGGGATTTTTTAAAAAAATTTCATTTGCTACAAATCCTGTGGTACAATGTCCTATCTTCTACTACTAACAGAAGATTGTGTTTCTAAGTATGGGCATTCTTACATATTTAGGTTTCTTTGCTTTGAAAATTAGTCCATCTATACCAGGGGACATAACACAAATTCTGATCCTAATAGGAAAAGGTTACCTCCCTTAGGATAGTTAGGCAGCTGTTGTGTGTACTTCAGACATCATATGAAAGGTAACTGAATATTTTCTCAATTTTAATGAATTCTTTTTTAATAGATAATATAATTATTTCAGATTACATGTGTTTATGGTGGGCACTCTCTTGTGATGTTTTTTTTAAAAAAACAAAAAAACAATGTCAGTAGCTTTTCATTTATGTCCATCCTTTTAATAGTTTAACCTTCCAAGCCATTTGTATTTCAATACATTGACTTAAGCAAGAATGTTACAAGTCTATTTTTGTTACTGATAACATGGATCTAATTTGTTAATATTAGAACTTGGTTAATTATTTATAACTAAAGTCAATATGGGACAGTAATTATTGCCTGACACAGGCATGAAATGAACATAAATTCACCAGTATTTTACATGCCAGTGTCAAAATATTTTTCCAGCTTAGAACTCTGCAATCAAATGGTAAATGTTTGTCAATTATCTGTCTTTGATTGCATCTGACCTTCATTGCTCATACCATTTTGAACTTGTTTTATTTGTGTCATTCCAGAACCAATTTGTCAAGTTTCTTTATTTATATGTTTGCAAAAGTAGCATGTCCTAGTACAGAAGCATGTCCTAGTACAGTAGGACTTACTCTGGAAAGGGGGTCACTGTAAATGGCTGGCTCCAATATTCAGGTTTTTCACAAATTTCTTAAGAATAAATCCAGTCAGAATGTGACTGGTCTTTATTGAAACTGGCAAAAAACAATGGAGCACTGAAAAATTTTGTAGAGCTGTCTTTGTAAATGTATATTGGAAATTGAACCTAAATTCTTTTTATGTACACATCAGTGCCAAAAAGTGTTAATGAGCCTGAAGTCCGAATCTTGTATACTTAAATTAAACTTGATCTACCTAACACTTGCAACTATGTTATGATAGTACAAATGCCTTAACAAAAGATTTACTCCATACTCTAATAGAATCAGGTATTGGTATAAAGTAAAATAATTTAGCTTCACAAGTTTTGGATGGTACAATAACAAAGTGAATGTTATTTCATATTGGTTGACAAGTACACAAAGTAAGGTTGGTTGACTAGCCATTGCTGAATTTCTTCATTTTATATATTGTAAAAAATATTAGGTACCAGTCAGATCATTTTCATACATTCAGATGAATTAAATGTTATTGTCAGGTTTTATTAGTTTCTGCGATTGAATTTGTACATGCTAATACAAATATTAATTAAATACCATGATTTGCTTGTGATTCAACAGTTTTAAAGAAGGTTACACTGGCATTTCAGGCAAGTGTTTGCATGGATGACGGGTGCCTGTATGAGTATTTAAATTAATTGTATTTAACTGGAAAAGCAAAAATATATATTATTATATATATGATCTGACTTTTGGGTAACCAATAAACCACTGGCCAGTTAAGAGCCAACTTTTGACTTGGGTGACCGAGAAGTCACAGGCAAGTTAAGAGCTAGATAAAAAAAATTTAAAAGAGTTAATTTTATTTAGAGATTTTAAGGAAAAAAATGAATTAGCATTAGGATTGAGAATATATTGTGCAAAAGGTTTGAGAAAGAATTGTGCATCAAAACCTTTTAGGATGTTATGCACTGTAGATTGTTGTGAGCGCTGAATATGTCAGATGAAGGTAAACTGAAATTTAGTTTTATTTCTTTAACTTAAAGAAGAAAATGGTAAAAAAAAAAATTTGTATCTCCGAAAGATAAAATGTTGATTAAATATTTATAAGTACTGTAAATCTTTTAATTTGTAAGTCACAATTTCCAGTAATATTCTGTCAGGGCAAAACACTATCAAGATTTCTTGATCCCTGTATTATAGAGTATTGAAACATGTCAACATCATTTGTCTAGTCATCCTTTTGTTTCTCAGCTTGACAAATCAAAATAAATATGACATTTTCAGGTTAAAATGGACCAATACACCTCATGATTATAATAGATTGTGCCATGTTTTATCAGATGTACATATTTGTATAAACCGGTGCATATATATCACACCTCCCTTCATATGGGAGTAATCTCTTTAGTATTCATGATGAAGGAAGTGAATAAAATGTCTTGAATGTCTTCTTTCCTGAATCTTTTATCTTTCAGTGTCAACCTTTAGGTCAAAGAGTAAAGTGGTTTTATGGTATTTCAGCATTCATCATACATCCATCCATCAAAAAACAGTAGGTTTTTACTATTCTAGAATTCATGATTCTGATCGAATTTCAGTCAAACTTGAAAGCAGGTTTTATATCATGAAAATCCTCCATAAGTTTGATAAAACGTGAGAGCTATGCATATTAATGGGGCAATCTTTGACTGGTTTAATAAGTGAGATCTGTGCGCATTAATGGGGTGATCTGTGACTGGTTTAATAAGGAAAATCTGTGCTTATTAACGGGTGATCTGACTTGTTTAATAAGTGAGATATATGCATATTAATGGGGTGATATGTGACAGTTTAATTGAGGTCTGTGCATATGAGTTGGGGTGATCTGTGGTTTAATAAGTGAGATCTATGCATATTAATGGGGTGATTTGTGACAGTTTAATTGAGGTCTGTGCATACGAGTTGGGGTGATCTGTGGTTTAATAAGTGAGATCTATGCATATTAATGAGGGTGATATATGACAGTTTAATTGAGGTCTGTGCATACGAGTTGGGGTGATCTGTGGTTTAATAAGTGAGATCTATGCATATTAATGCGCTGCTCAGTGTCTGATTGGTTTTCCGTTTTACCACTCTGCAGACCATATTTCTGATCTGATTTTGGACACTTGGAATTTACAAGTTGAGAGCTCAGATGAGTGTGATAATGAGTGAGATTTGTGCATAATATTGAGTGATCTTGTATTTGGTTGGCTGAATTTGTTACCACTATGGAAGCCAAACATCTGGTCAGATTTTATAAAATCAGACTTGTGACTAGCACTTAATCTAGTTCTGATTGGCTGACCTTTCTACCATGTATACCATATTTCTTTATGTAGCATCATATATAACCACTCCCTAATAAGCTCCTGTTCAGTGGTCACCATCCTATCTTTGATGGCTTTATCGTCCTTGAGCACTATCACATTAGGGACCTTGTTGACATCAATTGTTGTCACTACATCATTAATAGACTACTGAGGGACTATTCTGTTTTCTTTTTCCTTATGCATTAAGATTATATAAAACCATTGGGTATTACTAATTGGCGAACTCGTATAGTATAATGTCACTGGAACGTTGTCACTAATAGTTTTTTCTATGTGTGTTGCTCTAATGTAAAAACAACTGAGTTTGTAATGTCATATCCTCCTGTTGTAGCATGCTGTCTTCCAACCAACTACAGGGAATAATTTTCCTCAGTCATGGCTGCAAGTTTAATGGTTGGTGTAAGTGAAAGAGTAAAAAAATAAATATGCATACGCTAGACAAAAAGAGATTAAAACCCGGTTGAAATTGTATTTATGCCACTCTAGATTGGCTAAGGATCCTAAATAAATTCTATGACAACCTTGATGACATTTCGATAACATCTTTATTCATATAATCTTTATTCACAAAACAGGTTGTCCATGTCTGTTAATTTTCCTTACACAACATCCACATGTGCTAGTGTATTAACTTGTGCATGTATTGCTTATCTCTTGGCAGCTCAAACTTGTGTTGTTGAGTGTGTGTGTGTGTATATATATATATATATATATATATATATATATATATATATATATATATATATATATATATATATATATGATCTTGTTGTGGGTCTTAACGCCATTTTTTTCATCACATGATAGGTTATAGATGGCGGCCAGTATTAATGATGGAGGAAGAAACTGAAAAATCCGCGGAAAGAACCACCGACCCACGAGAAGCTACTGGCAAGCTTTCTTACATATCCACATTCGCGGAATCTTAGACTCGAACCCACGCAGACAGGGGTGAGATGGCAGTGTTCCGTAACGAAGATCACTTTAGATCACACAGCCACTCAGGGTCCATATATATATATATATATATATATATATATATATATATATATATATATATATATATATATATATATATATATATATATATATTCATTGATCGAATGGTATTTATTACTTTTTCTGTTTACCCCTCTTTCTCGTGCTGTTAAAAAAATTTCGTGTGTCAGTCCCTTTTTTGATATTTTGTTTATTTCTTGGCTTGTTTTTCTTACACTTCGTTTGATAATTTTACCACTTACCGATATCCATTGTCCTACAAATTAACCGATGGGTGCCAAAAAAAATCATCTTGAAACTTTCCTGCAACCTTCTTATTAGCAGGGTCAAATTATTGATTATTATGCAGATAATCAGAAAAATCAAAAAACCCTAGTGCTCCATGTAATTCCACTTAGACATTTTCAGTCAAAATCCTCGTAACAGAGGCTATCCTTGTCTGTGAACAATGTTCGCTCCATCTCCATACTTGGCTCTGATGAATCCATAATGAAATTTGCACATCATCAATTTTGATAACTCGGGTACTGTAACAAATAGGTTTTTCTAGTTTTATCTGTTTTCTGTGAATCACTCTCGGGTTATCATAACTATTTTCGGGTTATCATAACTATTTTCTTGCGCATGCACCAGCTTGAATTTGACCAGCTTGACTTTCACGCGATTTTATGTTTTCCATGGTCTTGCCGATCACGCTGTTATTCATTAACTTGAAGAAGCCTTTTTCGAAATCCGAATAGCTTCTGATCGTCCAGCAGTGTTAAAATCGACGTACATCTTGACCAATGGCTGCTGTTTAAATTTCAGCACACAATCAATGAGAGTCGCTCACTTGCCAAGGTCGGTTTAATATTCTAGATTTTTGTAATGCACCATGCATCAATACGTATCCATCGATTTCGGCACTAGAATCTTAGTGGTGAATCTGGCAAAGTTCTTGTGAACATTTACTGGTTGGACTAGGAATGTCGTTGCACACGGTACTATTTTCAATGTATCTATCGATTTCCGCACCAGTTTCTTAGTGGTGAATATGGCCAAGTTCTTCTGAACATTAGCTCGTTGGACTCTGAATGTCGTTGCACACGGAACTATTTTGAGAATTTAATGGATAGTCGTTATGCTCTACACAAAGGTTTGTTGGCTGCTGTATATCTACCTCGAGAATGTACATCTGGATCAAACAAACATCCACTGGTTAAAATGATCTGGATTCATCCACGCGAATTCGCCGGCTGGTATCTGCTGCAATATTACCCATTCCTAGATTATTTATATCCAAGTAGATAATGTATTTTTATTCCTCGTCTGCATTATCATCTAGCATGTGCTTGTTGTTAGAGGGTGAATGTTTAAGCGTGATCATGGACATACCGCCTCTGATGCCCTTTCCCATGAAGTTGAACATGTTTACGTCGGCCAGCAACTCAGATGGACCATCTTGATCGTCAGCGTGGCGGATTAGTACCAGGCTGGATCTAGTTTATAATATCGTTCGCTCGTCTCTGAAATTTTCAAGAAACATTTGCTAGCAATAGTACATCAGTGATCAAGTAAAAATCATGATATTCACCAAGATTCTTTGACCTGAGATGACCTTAGTTGCATACGAGTAATCACCATCCGTTATCGTTTCTCCTGTGAGTGAGCTGTTGAAACACTATTACGACCGCTCATGTATTCATAAAAATAAACTCCTGGCGAGAAACAAGCTCAAGGTCACCTTAAAAGCATTTGTTGAGCTGGTGTGATTAAACGTTTAAGGTATTTTAAGAGTTAATCTAAACCCGCGCTTATGAAATGAACAATATTGATGAACCTTAATCGGCCTAGCGAAACGAAATAAACTTTTCCATGTTGGTAGGAAAGAAAGGAATTTTTTGCTGATAATTTTTGAAACTTTTGATGGTGAAGTGAGAATCGTTTCCTCGATGATTGTACAACACTAAGGGAACAAACTAGGGTCGTCACCGATGTAAATTACACGAATCGTGTGTGGCTCCTCTGTACGCTACCACGGAGTTATCATGATCTTGAACCGCACCGGTCCATGAGCAACCACACCGCCATTTTTCTGATTGGAATCATCAGGCTGAGACTCGCAGATACAGCCATCCACAACAGCCCATCAGATGATTCGCTACATCCAGTTTGCTTACTTCTTTCAACAACGGATTAATGAATTTCGTAATGCAATCCTGGTCGCGATAGAGCACTAGCTGTTTAGGATTCCAGATTAGCATGCACGACCTTGATGTATCAGGATCGTTTTCCACACCTGCGATTGGTACCAACAACGACTCAAGATAAGCGTAAATAGCCGCTGAAACGCGTATGGATATCTCCAAATGTTTAAATATCAGTAGATTATCATATTTCTCATGCAACATTTTATAAAAATTAGACACACAGAGCAGGGTCTACATGTATCGGTGTGAACATCGCCAGCAGTATTTATTTATTTATTTATTTTTCTGCTTTCAATTTTCATTATACAGTAACCCTGAAAAAGTTGAGATCAGGATGTAGTGAACCAGCTCACCAAGAACAAGTTCGCAGCATCCTTGTTTGTCATATCCTTACCCGACATAACAGCAAATCAACCGCAGCATCTGTTGACCCATGTTAAGGTATCAACAGCGAGTAAATGGCACACTTTGCTTGCTCGTACCAGCTCCCCCCCCAAAAAAAACCCCAAACAAACAAAAAAAAAACCCCAACAAACTTTGAGATGTTATTGAACTTTACAAACGCTGGTATCTTATTGAGTTTCACTGTAAAGTCAATCCAGGTAATGTTTAGGTGTTCAGGTAGGGTTTTATTTTTCGACTCAGGATTTTTGGTCTTAGACGGATACAACGTACATAAAACACCGCCCACAGAAACATTTGTTGACATTCTTTACAGTTAGGCAGCTTTGACTACTCGTGATTTGCGCTGTAGCTCGACTTGCTATTTACCGCGTAGCGAATTGTGCCTGGAGAAGTTAAGATCTTAAATCTTATATAATAAATCTGCGTTAACTCGAGAGTGATCGCAAACGTGTATTTGACATCGCTATAAACAAATAACTTAGCTTCTTTAATTCTCCGAATGATGGTTTCGGATCTTCAGGTCAGCTGATCAAGAGTAGTCGTATCATCCGGTTTGATCGTAACCAGTGAAAGACTCCCAGCAAAGGATATAGCTAAGGATATAGTTTAGTGATGCTCATATTATAATAAATTATTTATCTACTTGTGAATGCAAAAATCGTTTTTTCATTAATCGATGTTTACAAGATTTCCATGTTGGTATTTAGAGCTACAGAACCAATCATCGGGAGTTTTTTTCATACACAACGACATGACTTAATTCGTTTTACTCTTATTGACTTAATTCGTTTTATTCGTATGATTTAATTCGTTTTATTCTTAATGACTTGATTCGTTTTATTCTTATTGACTTAATTCGTTTATTCTAAATGACTTAATTCGTTTTATTCTTATTGACTTAAATCGTTTTGTTTTTAATCACTTAATTCGTTTTATTCCTATTGACTTAATTCGTTATATTATTACTTAATTCGTTTAATTCTTACTTAATGCGTTTTATCTTAATAACTTAATAACTTAATTCGTTTTATAAAATCTCTTCCTCCTTTATCGTATTTAGTTCAGTCGTGAAAACATTATACAGCGTGTCCAATTAAATGTTTCCATTGTCATCATCGCGCCCAAATGAAGTGCTTGCATTGTTATCAGCGCGTCTTATTCAATATTTATATTGTTATCAGTTTGTCCAATTTAATATTTATAATGTCATCAACGTGTCCAATTCAAAATTTATTTTGTCATCAGCATGTCCAATTAAATATTTGTAATGTCATAAGTAGGTCCAATTCATTGATTGTCTTCTCATCAGGTTGTTTGACTGCTCTGGTGCCCCAGTGGTTTGATCGTCCGCTTTGGATTGGAAGGTCATGGGTTTGAACCCCGGCTGAGTCATAACAAAGATTTATATAAACGGTTCTAGCAGCTGCCTTGCTTGACGATCAGAGGTTAGTGTTAGGACTGGTCTGCCTGGTGTCGCAATAATGTGGCTGGGTAGGACATGCTACATGTCTGCGGCTACGATAAATATTCAAAACGCACACACACACACACACACACACACACACACACACACAAATCAGGTTGTCCAATTCAATGTTTATATTGTCATCAGCATGTGCAATTTATTGTATTGACCCAATCGGTGACCTAAGTGATAAAAGCGTCTGCCTTGGATTCGCGAGATCGCGGTTTCTGACCCGTCTGAGTAATACCCAAAAAAAAAATTTATGCTTGGCACTGTGCATATATATATATATATATATATATATATATATATATATATATATATATATATATATATATATATATATATATATATATATATATATATATATATAATGAACAGTAATCAATTTTTAGAACCTTTTTTTGTTTAAAAAAGAACAACATCAACAGAGCCTTCAATATATTACATATATGTGTCTGTAACCAAGACATTTACTTTACTGTGTCGGCCGTGACTTGCATGCAGCTTTGTATCATTGATTATATAAATACTTTAGATAGGTCCCAAGGTAAGCGTAAACATACCGTTATAAAACAAAAATGATATTGTAGGTTGCTTGGTGAACTTTCAGTTTCAAGGTTTCTATCCAGCGCAATTTCTTTTTCTGTCTCACTCCAGATTTATGCATATTTTGTCAATTTTGCCTGAGAGGGAAGGAGAAATCGGAAAAAGAAGGGATTGAGATAAAATTGTGTACCATGTTAAATTCGTTTGGAAAACGGGGATTATTATTAATTGTATCGTTATTTTCATACAACACTAATGTTTAATGAGTAGAAATTCATCACTGATCAATAGGAATATACCCAAAAAGCGTACAATTCTGAAAATGTTTATGTATGCGTAATATTGCGCCATGGGAGGATCACAATTTAAAAGCCATATTATTTTTAATGTTTTATATATATATATATATATATATATATATATATATATATATATATATATATATATATATATATATATATATATATATATATATATATATATATATATATATATATAATTGGCAGCTCAGTCTCGGCGAGCAGCATCCTTGGAGTGTAATCCGTCACTAGTGACAGTCCCTATTACAGTTGGTGCAGATGTGCTGGAAAGTCTGAGTTGCTGTGTTTGCTCCTGTACTCTTCTTTCTCTTACGTTTTTCTGCTGACAGCTGGCCTCTCCTCACATCGGCGACTGCAGTGCCCTTGCGGATCTTCAATCTCCAGATGCTTCGGTCCCCGGCATGCACTTCCTAGCTGTCGGGTGAGATGTCTCATTCCTTCATGTCCTTCTTGCACACATCCGTGAAACGGAGTGAGGGAATGTCGACTCTTCTGGTGCCATTTTCCAGCTGTCCATATAGGATGTCCTTTGGCAACCTCTCATCCTCCATTCGAAGGTGTAGCTTTCCTCTATGAGGGGATCGCTCTGGTGGTCTAGTGTTTAGAGCGTCCGCCTCGGATGCGATAGGTCGTGGGTTAGAACCCAGTCTGAGTCCTACCAAAGACTTTAAAAATGGAACTAACATCTGACTCGCTTGGCGCTCAGCATTAAGAGGCTAGTGTTAGGACTGGTCGGCCTAGTGTCGGAATAATGCGACTGGGTGGGACATCATGCCACATATATACGGCATGATCTCAAGTGCTAGACATCACTATAAACTGTCATACTGCAGACATTGTAGCAATATGACTGAAAAATTGTTAAAGCTATGTCAATAATCTAAATCACACACACACACACACACACACACACACACACACACACACACCTCTGAGGGAGCCATTTGAGGAGAGCCTGATTTCCTGCTAAGCAGTTATGATGACTATGTTCATGGTGTCATCCACCACAATGAGGTAGTCAAAGATGCGTGTGCAAGTTCCTGCTTGCGAATCGAAGAGCTGGAGTACTCTTTGATGGTTTCTTGTTTCTTTTGTCGGTGACCCCTTCTCCACGACAATCGGGTGAGACTTATAACATGTAGACTGCCAGAGTCCGTGTTGTTTCCTCACTCAGTAACGAGACTGCAGTGGCCTCTCCAGGACACAAACCTGGGCGTGGAGAATGGTGATCCTGGGGTGCCCAGAGGTAAGGATCCCCCTCCTGTCCTTGCTTGTGGGGTCCAAAGGAATTCTGAGCATGACATTTGGCACCAGTTCGGCTTAAGGAGCTGCTGAAAGAAAGTCCTATTTGACACCCAGCCACTTTAGGGGATCCACTCCGGATTTTTTGTATGGGTTTACTGCCGTATAGCCATTTCTTCTCCCGAAGATATCCACAAGGCAGCGAAGCCATCATCAAATGGCTGGGGCATGAATGCTGAATGCTCCGGGCATCTTTTGACCCAGGGTCGTCACGCCTCAAGACTGTCCAACACTCATTGGCACTTTGTGGATTTGGAGTCAAAGATTCCTTCTCCTAGACGAACTGCGTCACAAGGCTAACGAGCTCCATCTGCTCGGTTTCGGAGTCAGAGTTTTCCTTTTCTTAGACTGGCTGCCTATCAAGGCTAACGAGCCCAGTCTGCCCACCCAGTTTTACCGCCCGGCACTCAGTCGCGCCACAGACAGCTGGATCTGTGAAAACATGGACCCAGGCATGAAAGTGCTGTCGTGAACACAATATTGTAGGAGATGCCATATGCATGTGTCTCCTGCCCAGCAGAGCTAGACTGTGATCTTGCGGCGATGGCTACACCTTGAAAGAAAAGGCTTTGAGAGACGCTTAACTTTCCTTTAGCAATCGGGACGTCAGGCCAAGACCCTCACCCTCATATATATATATATATATATATATATATATATATATATATATATATATATATATATATATATATATATATATATATATATATATATATATATATATTAGCGATGTTTTAGGATTACAAAGAATGGGTATTCCTTTCAAATGCTAAAACTGTTAATATATTTTGAAACTTGTGCAGACACTAATGAATAATTGTTAAGGGATATTTTGATGCTAGCTCACAAAAGAACATGTCCAAATTTCAAGTAATTTGTTACCACCATTACTGAGCACAGTATCCTGTGAAATGTGATGCTTAAACTAAGCACATCTGACATCGATAATCGACCATGAAGAACAAACCAAGTACATCTGGGTTACGAAATTGATAATCGGTCAAGATTACAAACCTTTTATATATGTGTCCTGAAATCGACAATCGACCAAGAGTCATAAACCATGTACATCTGGGTTGTGACATCGGAATCAACCAGAAGGCATAAACCGAGTACATCTGAGTTATGACATCAAGAAACGGCCAAAAGGTCAGAATCAAGCATACGATTTACATTAATTTTGAAGACAGACGTTTGAATTTTAAAACATTTTTTTAATATATTTTCTTTTTTTCACTCTTTTTTTTAGGAAAACAATTTAATATTTTAAATGTTACTTGTTGGTTTTGTTTTTGATAATCTCCTAGACTCTCAACAATATGCACAATCTGAATCACAATCAACTACTTTTACATGAGGCGAGATATCCCATCAAACAAATAAGTATTTGTTTACGTCTCCCATATGGCAAAAAACACGATATCCGTCTGTCCGTATGCCTTACACAATGATTCGAGTTTTCACACTCTGCATAAATCAAACATTTTGGATGAATTTAATTTGGGTAATTAAGAAAATTGTGGATTTCAAAATTCTCAACGATAATGTCACTAATTGCAAAACAAAAAATGTATACACGCAAATAATTTGAGTTCACCTGCATTTACAGTCGTAAAGATTTGTGGATGGCTTGTCTTAGGGTACCGAAGAAGCCTTTTAATTTCTTATTTAAATTGTCAATGGGACTGGAAGAAGAAAAAACGTATCACACAAAGCCATTAGTTATAAATCACAGATTCTTGCTTGGGGTAAGAAAGCTCATTAGTTAGGGAATCGGATCAATAAAGGTCACGGTCAATGTGACTTAAAGCAAGATAATGTTTTTGCAAACAAATTTCAGTTATCGACCATCAACCTTCACCAAGCTTTGTGAATGACTTAACATTGGTTAAGAAAGAGGCATTTTGACTTTTGGGTGAAAAGGTCACAGGTCAATGTCAGTGTGAGTGAAAGAAGAAATTTTTTTTTCATAGTATCTTTAATTCTAGACCAGTACATTGACCAAAGTTTGTGGATTCTTTCAATAACAGTATTGAGGAGTTCTGTTGATCATGAGATACAAGGATGAAAGGCCATTGCTAGCGTTGCTTCAGGAGAAACGATTTTGTTTCAGGATAATTCTTGTTCTAGAGACCTTGATCTAACTTTGTGAATGGATAATAAAGAAGCATATAAATTCTTGAGTCTAAAGGTCAGAGGTTATGATCATGGTTCGTCTAAAATGACAATATGGTTTCTGCACAGTAAATGTGGTTCAAGACAATATACATTGACCAAAGTGTCGTCATTGAGAACCATATCTCAATAACGTCCAGAATCAACCATTAGCTACTAGCGCCTAATGAAACTGGTGTTATTGTAACATTCAGGGTATTCTCTTTGGAAATAAGCTTTTGTCAACATTTTCAGTTTTTGTTTAGTTTTATGACCCCTATTTGAGTAATTGTAGATTAATGCACGTGTTCGTGTTCTGGTTCGACCTATTGTTGCCAGTGTAGTTATTGTTCTTGTTTATCGTCCAAAAAATTTCCTCAGTGAAGTAAATACTCCGTAGATCCTTTTTCGTCTGATATGTTGCCATTTTTTTCATTGGTTTTGGTCTTGAAGTTCACCTAGTGCTTTATTGTCTTTTAGATTTTGGTGTACAAACATGACATCTCCGGTGAAGTGGATTGAACATGGTAACCCCAGAGTGCACAACAATAAATTTACCATCGGACAAGGTTGTTCCCTTTTCTGTCTGAACCAAAAATATAATGTAATGAATGGCATTGGTCGTTGCCATTAAAGACAGATGATCTATATAAAGGTTACCTTTCAAGACAGGGTTTTCATTGGTATGAACATATTCTTTCATCTAACTCTGGAAGCCGATATGCAATTGCGCTCTGAAAAAAAATCCAATATATTTTATGCTGCTTCTCTTTTTTCCTTTGTCCATTTTTGAAAACCAAAACTTTTTGGGGAACTATAAATGTATCTAAGAGAAACAGATGCTCATGCCAGTATGATATTAAAACGAAAGGTCGGTTCAGGATATGAAGGCAATCTGATAATCAAAGTGGGATTTATTACTCAGTAAACTGCTATTCTAGATGGACTTTTATCTCACTAAACTGCTAATCAAAGTGGGGCTTTTAAGTTCGTTAACTGCTACTCTAAATGGGACTTTTAAGTAAAATAAATGTTGTCGCTCGGTCAAAGTTTGTAACTTTAGCTGGTTTGTGTTTACAATAAATCCAAAGCTAATCATAGATTTAAAAGAGGGAGGACATAAAAAGAGCATAAATACAAATCGGTTGTTATTTCCTTGCCCAACGTAAGTGGAACGGAGTAGGGGTACGAGTTAAAAGACTGATTGGGACGGAGTCGGGGTAGGATTTAGAAGACTGGCAATATTAGTACGGAGTCGGGGTAAGATTTAGAAGACTGGCAATATTAGTACGGAATCGGGGTAGGAGTCAGAAGACTGATAATATTAAGACTGAGTAGGGTTAGGAGTCAGAAGACTGATTGGAACGTAGTCGGGATAATGGTCAGAATACTGATTGGGACGGAATCGGGTTAATGGTTAGAAGACTAATTGGGACGGAGTCGAGATAGTGCTCAGAAGGCTGATAATATTTATTACAGAGTCGTGCTAGTGGACAGAAGACTAATTGGGACGGAGTCCGGGTAATGGTTAGAAGGCTGATTGGGACGGAGTCTGGGTAATGGTAAGAAGACTGATTGGGACGGAGTCGTGGTAGTGGTCAGAAGGCTGATTGGGACGGAGTTGTGGTAATTATAGAAGACTGATTGGGACGGAGTCGGAATAACTGTTAGAAGACTGATTGGGACGGAGTCGGGGTAATGGTTAGAAGACTGATTGGGACGGAGTTGTGATAGTGGTCTGAAGGCTGATTGGGACGGAGTTGTGGTGATTATAGAAGACTAATTGGGACGGAGTCGGGGTAGTACTTAGAAGACTGATTGGGATGGGGTAGGGGTAGTGGTCCAAAGACTGATATTAAGACGGAGTCGTGGTAAGGGTCTGAAAAATGATAATATTGGGACGGAGTCTTGGTAGTGGTCAGAAGACTGGGACGGAGTCAGGGTAGACGTCAGAAGACTGATTGTGACGGGTTCAGAATAGTGGTCAGAAGGTTGATTGGGACGGAGACGGGATAGTGGTCAGAAAGCTGATTGGGACGGAGTTGGGTTAGTGGTCAGAAGACTGTTTGGGATGAGGTCGAGATAGAGATCAGAGGGCTGATAATATTTATTACTGAGTCGTAGTAGTAGTCAGAAGACTGATTGGGATGGAGTCTGTGTAATGGTTAGAAGACTGATTGGGAAGGAGACGGGGTCGTAGTAGTGGTCAGAAGACTGATTTTAGGACGAAGTCATGATATGGGTCTGTAAACTGATAATTTGTGTGACGGAGTCGGGGTAGTGGTCAGAATACTGATTGGGACGGAGTCGGGGTAGTGATAAGAAGACTGATTTGGATGAGGTCGAGATAGTGATCAGAAGGCTGATAATATTTATTACTGAGTCGTAGTAGAAGTCAGAAGACTGATGGGGACGGAGTCGGGGTAATGGTTAGAAGACTGTTTGATACGGGGTCGGGGTAGTGGTCCGAAGACTGATATTAAGATGGTGTCGTGGTATAAGTCTGAAAACTGATAATATTGGGACGGAGTCTGGGTAGGAGTCAGAAGACTGATTGGAACGTAGTAGGGATAGTGGTCAGAAGGCTGATTGGGACGGAGTGGAATAGTGGTAAGAAGGCTGATTGGGACTGAGTCGGGATAGTGGTCAGAAGGCTGATTGGGACTGAGTCGGAATAGTGGTAATAAGGCTGATTTGGACGTAGTAGGGATAGTGGTCAGAAGGCTGATTGGGACGGAGTCGAGATAGTGGTAAGAAGGCTGATTGGGACGGAGTAGGAATAGTGGTCAGAAGACTAATTGGGACGGAGTCAGGGTAGTGGTCAGAAGACTGATTGGGACGGAGTCTGAATAGTAGTAAGAAAGCTGATTGGGACGGAGTCGGGATAGTGGTAAGAAGGCTGATTGGGACGGAGTTGGGATAGTGGTCAGAAAACTGATTGGATGAGGTCGAAATAGTGGTCACAAGGCCGATAATATTTATTACGGAGTCGTGGTTGTAGTCAGAAGACTGATTGGGACGAAATCTGGGTAATGGTTAGAAGACTGATTGGGACGGAGTCGGGGTAGTAGTTAGAAGACTGATATTAGGACGGAGTCGTGGTAGTGGTCCGTATACATAATTTTGGGACGGAGTCGGGGCAGTGGTCAGAAGGCTGATAATATTAGGACAGTGGTTAGAAGACTGGGAATATTATGACGAAGTCGGGGTAGTGGTCAGAAGGTTGATTAAGAGGGAAAAGCTTGAAACACAAAGTGAACCTTCGGCTCCTAGATATAGAATCCAAGATGCTACATGATTACAATCCATGTGGTCCTTAAAACTAAATAATGAATGTAACATAATGAGATGACATGAAGTCCTTAAACTAGATATTGAAGGTACCGCACGTAATGAGATAGCATTGGGTTCTTCAGACTAAATGTACCACACTTAATGAGATAACATGGGATACTTCAAACAAAATATTGAATTACCATACGTAAGTAGATAACGTGGTATACTTCAAACAAAATGGTAAATATACCACACGTAATGAGATAATATGGGGTACTTCAAACAAAATATTGAATGTATACTGCACGTGATGAGATAATGGTGGATCCTTCAAACTAAATATTGAATGTACCACATGTAATGAAATAACATGGATCCTTCAAACTGTCTGTTGATTGTAATACACTTAGTTTTGAAAGAAAACCTAAGCATTTTGAATTTACAGGTTTTTTCATAGTCTTTCTGTATGCATGCTACATTTATGTTGCGATTGAAAAAGTTTGGTGGGTGGGTGAAGGATGCAGCTTCATTATGTAACAGAATGGAGATTAAAGTCAATAAATGATTGGAATACAGTAAAAGTCTGTGATTAGTGTTTGACCTTTGGCTGTGAATGCTTAATGTGTCTTGGTATATATAACGACTACCCGTGAAAAAAGAATCATCAAATGGGGCTTAAATCCAACTAGCATTAATAATAATAATAATAATAATAATAATAATAATAATAATAATAATAATAATAATAATAATAATAATAATAATAATAATAATAATAATAATGATAATAATAATAATAATAATAATAATAATAATAATAATAATAATAATAATAATAATAATAATAATAATAATAATGTCTTTGTCAATGAAAATCTTCATCGTTCTGCATTATTCCTTTATGATAATTATCAAAGTCATCACTGTCATTTTTGTTATCGATTTTATTCTTCATGACTAATCCTTTATGCATACAAAATCTCTTAAGGATGTCTAAAATTTGTGACCACCACACATCCAAAACATCTACCCTTGTACCACTTGTACCCCAAAATTTACTATTTTGATTTCCCGGTTTAGAATCCATGTAAACACATTGCGCATTTGCTAATAATGCCAAATTAAATTTCCACATGTACATATGCACACCGTATTTGCTAATTGCTATTTGCAAATTAAATTTGCACATTTGTAAACGTGCACATCGTATGAAAATCTTGTACAAGTAATTCTGGAATAACGCTTCCTATGTTCTCATTTTCGATACTACCGTAGAAAACATTAATAGTTGTAAATATATTACCTTTTATTAACCTCAGACGTGCTGTCTCACTACAGATTTTTGTGAATATACTTGAAACATTAGTTTGAATCACTTTATTGTGCAAGAAAGCATTTTGTCAGCACGTTTGATACTCAAATCTATATCAAACTGCAAACCAATGTACAAGTTATACTCGTACATTACTTCAAGACGTAAACAAGATAAACTCGTACTTTGCATCAAGACGTAGACAAGTTAAACTTGTACTTTGCATCAAGAGGTAGACAAGTTAAACTCATACTTTGCATCAAGACGTAGACAAGTTAAAATCGTACTTTGCTTCAAGACGTAGACTTTGATAGATTAGGCCTTTACTTTCCCTTATGTAATATAAAAACGGAGATAATAATTTTTAATGCACTAAATACAAGAAAATGTGACTAGAACTTAACCTGTACATCTTTTTAAATTAAGATGTCCGTAAGTCACAGCTCATCTTATTACTCAAAAAGATAATTCCATTTTTCGTTACGGTGTAGCTTTTAGGTGTTGGTCAGACTCCTGGAATAATACTGATGATGAAGAATTTATTTTATTCGATCAGATTGGGTCACAGAACATGGCTTATTAGTATATATTCGAGGCATTCATTTTTAATTAGGATATTTTAAAATACTAACTTCTCAGAAAATATTCTTTTATATTAGTTTGTGACAAAATATTTCCATTTCAAAAATATTCATGCTGGTGGATAGTGTTTTAAAGAGAAAATGCCCATAGAAGCTTAGTGGTCATTTAAAGAACTCTGGACATTCAATCTCACAACGCTGTCCTATTATTTTCTTTCTCTGTGTTGGAAATCTGTGTAGGATTATTTGTTTTTAGTCAGATAAAGTAAATATAAAATGGTTAGACGAACATGTAAAATATGGCTCCATGATTGTTTAAATAAATATGTATCTATTTGGTCATATGTGTGGTTTAAATGGAAGCTATGCTCTTTATTCTTCGCAGTTGTAGCAAAATTTCGAAGATAGTGGCCAGGACGGACGGAGCCATTTAGTCACATGATTTGGGGGTCAGCCGACAATATGGCGAAACATTTTTGCTCTGGCCATGCGTTAGGTGTCTTCACATACCGAGGTTTCTCCACAATCCGTGAGAAAATCCTTATTGGCATTCTATCGTCCTACCGATAGGCGGCGCTTATCTTGTTTCGCGATTATACCTGATTACACTTTCTCCTGATAGCCCCCTTGTGGTTTCGCAATGGATTCCAAACTGAGGCGGGATTGTTTATTTGCAAACAGAATTATTCAGTATTCTGATAGTAATTGACACTCGTATGGGCAATATTGTGATAGGGCAATAGAAAGTGTATTGGCACAGTGATGTTAAGAAATCAAATGTAAGTCATTTAGAACCCATTAGCTATAAATCACTTGGAAGAGATTAGCTTTCACGTCTTTCACGTTTTAGACATATAGTCAAACTAAATGTCATCTAAAGCCAACTCTACTTCTTATTTCGAATCTAATTTAATAATTGCCTTTAGTCGAATCAGTGTCTGTGTTCATCAGTAAATGTTATTTCGTGATGTAAATATTATAATTTACATATTTCCTTTCCTTGTCTATATTCATCCGTATTTTCCCATACATCTGATTGTCCCTTTGATATGCAAAATAGTACTCTTGAAAGTTAAATCGATTTAGCCGACTGGATGAAAAGTAATGCCAACAGTACTACAAATGAATGATTTAGAACTCTGTAACGTAATTTCAAACATTACAGACCCAATTTAAAGACAGCAGATAGATTCCCATCGCAGTTTTTTTTTGCAGAACACTTTAATAAACGGCACGGAAATTTTAACGATTTACTTATGCCATTCTCCTTTACATTTCTAAAATTAACATTCATCGCAAAATCCAGACGGAAACTAGCCGATCTAATTAATAGCCTAAAAAAAACCCCGCTTACTTACAATTTTTATGATTGACACTAATTGAAATTTCAAACGATATCAGGAGCGTCGAAAATATTTTTAATGTGGGACGGCTCAAATAAATAGAGGAACAATATGTTGGACAATATATGTAGTACGATTCGTGTTTTTGATTATTTCTCTGCCGCCATCAATATTAATTTTGTTGTCAGTTTTGGTCATATATACCCATTATCATATATATACTCATGGTCATATATACCTATGGTCATATACCCATGCTTGCTCCGAATTAGCTGATTAATGTTCTATTATATTTCTTCCTCAGTATTCTTCTTCTTCTTCTTCTTCTTCTTCTTCTTCTTCTTCTTCTTCTTCTTCTTCTTCTTCTTCTTCTTCTTCTTCTTCTTCTTCTTCTTCTTCTTCTTCTTCCTATTATTATTATTATTATTATTATTATTATTATTATTATTATTATTATTATTATTATTATTTCTACTACTACTACTACAACAACAACTACTACTACTACTACTACTACTACTACTACTACTACTACTACTACTACTACTACTACTACTACTACTTAGATGTCATCGATTTCGTATCATAAACAGTTAGGCTAGGTTTTAGAGCATTTTCATTGTGTAACTGCGGACAAGTCTTATCGGATGACAAGGGATCATTTACGGGTGGTCACTATCATATCTTGGTGACCTGTGACAAAATTATCCGGTGTTTGATTGAAATGACACAGACTGTGCTGTAACGGCGAACGGCTCAATCTGGCTAATCGAATAAAGCATTAAGAAATATTTGTTAACTGGGATTGAAGTCACCATTTTGGAATTACGATATCTACTAACATCCCTCCCTCTCTCTCTCTCTCTCTCTCTCTCTCTCTCTCTCTCTCTCTTTCTCTATATATATATATATATATATATATATATATATATATATATATATATATATATATATATATATATATATATATATATATATATATATATAGTGTTAAGAAATTGTTTAGATTTCCGGTTATTACATAATTCTAAAATTGTCATAAGAAATAGTTTTTATAGATTCTTAGATTCTTATAATAGTATAATATCGTGTTTTTTATATTTAGAAAAATGTGCACAAAATCTCAGTCAATTTAATAAAACAAACGAAAATTTTTGGGGTGAGTCAACATTTCAAGATAAAGACACAAAATGCAATTTTTACTGCAAATCCTAAGCAGAAGTCAGATATCCTACCAATAAGTAACTGTTATTTTCAGCTACAAACGTGATGATGTTTGTGACTCGTGAAATACTTGTTAAAATCTGAAGTGTAAATTAACTCATGAATAGAAGCAGTCAATGGATACATTCATTTCAGCTGTAACAAAAATGTATTTCTGTCACATATTTTATTTGCGGAAAATGAATACACTTTCCATATACAACGAACACACCTTCCATACAAAATTAATAAACCAGACACATAAAATGGAAGCAACCGTCTTTAGAATGACAGAAGCTGGTTTTAAGTACATTATGATAAGAAAGCTGTGACACCCCATGCACCTTTGCTATTTTACTCTCAGCCTGTGTCAACGCTGTTGATAACGGTAAAGGAAGAGAAATGATTACAGATTGACCACTGGTCAATCATGACAAATCTCTCAACTTAGGAATGCTGAATTTGACAAATTGTAAAGAACGCAAAATGGATATAAAAAATAATTGCTGAAAACTTATCAGTAAGTTTAGAAATGGAAATCTTATAAAGGCAAACAAGGGATCAAAAGCATGGAAACTCAGTAAGTCGATAAATGATTTTCTATTGTAAATAAGTAAAATAAAGGCTAGAAGAATTGTATGACTATGCAAATAATACACCATAAAAGTATGTGATGATTTTAAGCTATAGATTAAAGAAGCAATTAAAATATATGTACACAAAAGTAGTAATTGCAATACATGTACACAAAAGTAGTAATTAAAAAGACATGCACACAAAAGTAGTAATTAAAGAAAGATGTACACAAAAGTAGTAATTAAAGCCATGTTCAGACAAAAAACGCAGAAAGAAAAATAATACATGAATAAATTGCAAAGCACAAAGCAAAGAAAATCCAAAATAAAACAGAACAATATCAACCAAAGCAAAGAAATTACACAATAAAACAGAACAATATCAAACAATGCAAAGAAATTACACAATAAAACAGCAATATCAAACAATGCAAAGAAATTACACAATAAAACAGAACAATACCAAACAATGCAAAGAAATTACACAATAAAACAGAGCAATATCAATGCAAATACTACACATTAAAACAGAAAAATATCAATCAAATCAAAGAAAATAAACAATAAAACAGAACAATATTTAAAACACAAAGGAAATTCAAAATTAAACTGAAGAATAAAAAATGCAAAGTAAATTCACAATAAAGAGAACAATTTAAAATTTAGAAAAGAAAATACACAGCAATTTGAACAATATCAGAACCAAGGACCAAATGAAAGAAAAAATACATTTTAATCAAAGCTGTAGGAAGAGAGGTAAAACGATACAAAAAATAATGCAGTAAATATTGGTAGTAGAACAGACCTTATCAATTGAAAGGGAGAAATGGATTTTATTTACTTGATGCGGAAATTACCTTATAGTTATATAAATAAAGTATTAAAGAAATTTGGTTTATGAACAATCATTCAAAGCTGGGTAAAATATTATATAAAACACTTTTTCACTTATAAATATGGTTTTTAGTAAATCTGGTCTCAGAGGACATGTCTTTGAATGAATTCACAATGATCCAAAGTAGTGTGTTAATCCACAGGTGAAATGTTGTATTAATCCAAAAGTGAATGAGCACTTTAGTATTTCAATAAATAGTTTACATAAATTATTCATCTTGACTTATATTTGAACGCAACTGTATCCTCTGATAAAAAAAATTAATTCCACGTAAGCACTAATTTACACACATTTTCATATAAATTATACATTAATATTATATTAAGATTAAAAAACTTAGACTTACTATAAAAAGACTGACCTTGACCTCAAATACTTTATAAACATATTGTTTTCAACTTAACAAACGTTAGGCACACCATAGGATAATAATTACTTACCGATTACCTGGGTATCAGTCCACAAGTCGTATGGTGTAGCAAATCAGCCCTACACCCACCCTCACACGATAGAGATAATGAAACTAAAATATTAACTTTAAACAAAGTCAGAGAGACTCACTTTACATATATAACTTTAGTCTGTTTTTGGATAGGTAACACACCTCGATGTAAGAAACAAATAACGGGGTTATGTCCCTGGTAAGAGTTGAGGACGATACGAAGCATACAAGTATCAGAAAATAATGGAATAAGAAAAAATATATAGGAGACACACCAAGAAAACGAGAAACCTTTTGATTAGAATGGGTGCACTTGTCATGATCTGCCTACGTCTTACGTCTTGGCATGTTCTTATTATAACAAACAAAGAATCCCTACTGTGACCCATCTTTTTAAATGAGCACGTGTCAGGATGTCTGTTTGTCCTGACTAATGATTAGTACAAAAAAAAAACAAATAACTTTATTTTATCAAACTTATTTCATAATATTGATAAATAAAAAACTTAATAATAGATTTTTAAAATCTTTTTTTCAAAAGCCATTCCTAACAATTATTATCATGAAAGGACAATAGCATGTACACAAGTACAACACACGTAAAAAAGACACGTGAATAGGCCTTTTCGTTTTTCATGCAAGAAGATTGGACATATGAATTTGAAAGATATGAAAAACTTTGCGACAACCTTTATATATCAGGAGAGTTTCCTTGATAATTATTTAAAAACAAATGTCACGAAATAATAAATTAATGAAAGCATTGAAAAGAACACAAATTGTCAAGGATATTTTTAAAGCGTCAATCACTTCACTGGAAGGATAAATTTTGGTATTAAGCATGACTGCGACCATCATTTTCTTTTTTACTGGAAATTAGCTTTATCGCAGATTATCATTAGTAAATATTAATATTGATTCTGGTACAATTTTATTTGGATAATAACATTTCTATTTAAATAATAACGCTTTTGTTTGGCAACGATCATGCAAATAAAAAAACAAACATTTTGCTTCAAAATTTTAAAGTAGACATTTATTATTAACACAGAAATTTATTATTACACAGAAATTTTTTATTAATACAGAAAGACTCAGAAAGATATTCAATCAGATTAAAATCAAATCTTCGCTGTTATACATGAAGATGTGACAACGACCTCTTAGGAGCCATACTATTCCCATAATCATCAAATTTGTCCACCAATCAAATAAAGTCTTATATCTTCGCGTTTGAAGACTGAACAGTGTGGATGAAGAGTATTAATGTGAACCGAATGATTGATTCGCTTAAGAATCTTTTTAAAGCTGCATTTCCATTGGCTAATTTAAAGGTCACCAGAACATGATCCCTAAGCTGTCGTCGTCTGATTCTCACGTAAGACAGCGGAGATCTGATTTTAATCAGATTATATATTATTAATTTTTTATTCCATCATTACAATAATTAAAATTCCACCTGAAACACCAAGCACTATTCTTCTGCTATAATAAAGCTTTCATTCATCTGACATCACTAGAAGAATGTACTCCACATGTTTTGACTTTATCCATAACTCCTTCTAGGACGTTTATTAACTATATGTTTATAATGGAGATGGACTTGCAAGTTGCAAAAAAACTTGTTTGCAATTGTTTTGCCCAGTAGCCATACTTTTTGTAGAGTATGTTTAAAATCCTTGTCATACAGTATGTTTAAAATCCTTGCAATATACAGTATACTTAAAATCATTGCAAAATACAGTATGTTTAAAATCCTTGCAATATACAGTATGCTTAAAATCCTTGCAATATACAATATGTTTAAAATCCTTGTAATATACAGTATGCTTAAAATCCTTGTAATATACAGTATGTTCAAATCCTTGTAATAAAGAACAGGTTTAAAATCCTTGCAATATACAGTATGTTTAAAGTCCTTACCATAAAGTATGTTCGAAATTCTTGCCATACAGTTCGCTTAAAATCCTTGCCATACAGTATGTTTAAAATCCTTGCCATACATACGTTTAAGATCCTTTTTTTCATACGGTAAGTTTAAAATCTTTGCCATTAGTA
This sequence comes from Potamilus streckersoni, assembly GCA_016746295.1. Lineage (NCBI taxonomy): Eukaryota > Metazoa > Mollusca > Bivalvia > Unionida > Unionidae > Potamilus > Potamilus streckersoni. The sequence goes on from JAEAOA010001816.1 coordinate 2,455,018, forward strand.
TTTTTAAAATCCTTGCAATACAGTATGTTTAAAATATTAGCAGTACTGTATCTTTAAAATCAAGACATGACTATAATCCTAAATTTGAGATTCTAAATGGCATTGGTGAAACATTTTATGATATACAATTCCATCTTAAAAAAAATAAATACTTTTGTGGGACAAAATATAAAATTGCTAGGATACATAAAATATACCCTGAAAAAAACGGAACATGTAAGTATACGTAGTGAAAGAAAAAGTCAATTTATATTGGAGGAGTGCATTGCATATTTTTATATTTGTAGTTATTTGCTATCTTCGCTTCAAAATATGCAACATGCACCAGATGTAACATGTACCAGAAACATCATGTGCCAGATGTAAAATGTACCAGAAATATCATGTGCCAGATGCAAAATTTACCAGAAACATCATGTGCCAGATGCAAAATGTACCAGAAATATCATGTGCCAGATGTCAAATGTACCAGAAATATCATGTGCCAGATGTAAACTGTACCAGAAATATCATGTGCCAGATGCAAAATTTACCAGAAATATCATGTGCCAGATGTAAAATGTACCAGAAATATCATGTGCCAGATGCAAAATGTACCAGAAATATCATGTGCCAGATGTAAAATGTACCAGAAATATCATGTGCCAGATGCAAAATGTACCAGAAATATCATGTGCCAGATGTAAAATGTACCAGAAATATCATGTGCCAGATGCAAAATGTACCAGAAATATCATGTGCCAGATGTAAAATGTGCCAGAAATATCATGTGCCAGATGTATTATATACAAAATTCCATTCTTACTTAAAAAATATTTCCAAATCAATAAATGCAATCCATTACTTCATCAGTTCTAGAATGGTTTTAATTTCTTCTAAATAAAAAACAAACGGAGAGAGAGAGAGAGAGAGAGAGAGAGAGAGAGAGAGAGAGAGAGAGAGAGAGAGAGAGAGAGAGAGAGAGAGAGAGAGAGAGAGAGAGAGAGAGCGATGGTGGACGATTTAACCACTTTGATAATCATGATATATCTTTCAATGAAGGACTGTTGAATTTGAATTTAAAATAATGGAAAATTCCGTACCTATCTGATGAGAATTTATATGTAATGTCAATGCCTTGTTGTTCAATATAAATAGATAAATGCTGCAAATCAGTTTTACTGCCGTGAACAATGTCGTAAATCAGTATTACTGCCCAGATAAAAATGCCGTAAATCAATATTACAGCCCGGATAAACAGAGATAGGATACATGATGTAAATCAGTATTCCTGCCAAGATAAATAAAGTAAATCAGTCTTCATGTCCAGATAAATTAAGTAAATTAGTATTATTGCCTGGAAAAGTGCTGTAAATTAGATCACTGCCAAAATAAATGCTTTAAATCAGTATTACTGCCGTGATACAATCTGAGATTCAACTTGATTACGCTCTTCAGCTCGAAATATTTAATTTTCTTGTGTGTGTATATGTGTGTATTTATCAATTATTCAGATTAACTACTATGCTTATATTCATTAGAAAATCTTCCTTTTGAAAACTCTCAATATTAACAGGTGAAAGTGTCCCAATTTCGTTTAGAATTTTAGTTTGTCTATTGTGTCTGTGTTATAGTTTACATTTTGTATATTGTGTCTATGTTATAGAGTTGTGTAGTCCGGTTATTGTGTCTCTGTCATACAGTTTTATAGTTTGTCTTTTGTGTTCATGTTATAAAGTTTAGTAGTTTTTCAGTTTTTTTAGTTTTTCAGTTTTTTAGTTTATAATTTGTCTATTGTGTCTATGTTATAGAGTTTTATAATTTGTCTTTTGTGTCTATGTTTTGTAATACAACTAAATACAACAATATTGCTTGGACATAACTATGACCAGTAGCACATTTGATGACCTCCCTCTTTACGCTGTTGGCAATTTTATATTTATTCGATTGCACCGTGCTATCATATCAATGCACACAAATCATGATTCCATTGTAAGAAAAGTTAATACTGTAGGTATAATATCAATAAAAAAAATTAATATTACAGCTTTTGGGATCTTGCTATATAGCATTTTAAAAAAGATTCAAAAATGATATTTATAATACGTCATGGGACTGTTATAAGATAGCTTTGTTTTATTTTTCTTAACTGTAAATTTTCATTTTAGACAATTTATATGCATATTTAGATGACAACAACTTTTGAAAGCATTTGTATACCTTTGGTCATAATTTGATATCGACAGATGTAGAGCAACTAAAATGGTCAATAGGCACAATCTAATTATACACTAAAATTTTCAATCAACACAATCTAATCATACACTAAAATGAACTATCAGCACAATCTAATCATAACTAAAAATTGGCACAATTTAATCATAAACTGAAATGAACAATTAGCATAATCTAATCATACGCTAAAACAAAGGCACACTCTTATCATATACTAAAAATAGGCAAAGTCCAATCTTACAAGAAAATGAATAAAAGACACAATCTAATCATACACTAAAATGATTAATAGACACAATCTATTCACACACTAAAATAATCAATAGACACAATCTATTCATACTTTAAAATGATTAATATGCACAATCTAATCATACACTAAAATGATTAATAGGCACAATCTAATCATACACTAAAATTATCAATAGACACAATCTAATCATACACTAAAATGATTAATAGGCACAATCTAATCATACACTAAAATTATCAATAGACACAATATAATCATACACTAAAATGATTAATAGGCACAATCTAATCATACACTGAAATGATTAATAGGCACAATCTAATCATACACTAAAATGATTAATAGGCACAATCTAATCATACACTAAAATGATTAATAGGCACAATCTAATCATACACTAAAATTATCAATAGACACAATCTAATCATACACTGAAATGATTAATAGGCACAATCTAATCATACACTAAAATGATTAATAGGCACAATCTAATCATACACTAAAATTATCAATAGACACAATCTAATCATACACTGAAATGATTAATAGGCACAATCTAATCATACACTAAAATTATCAATAGACACAATCTAATCATACGCTAAAATGATTAATAGACACAATTTAATCATACACTAAAATTATCAATAGACACAATCTAATCATACACTAACATTAGTGTTATATAGGCAGAATGTGTAAATTAGACACCTCGTAATATATACTGAAGCTTTGTTAATTCTCTTTCGTCTTCAATGGACGCATATAAAGTAAGATAGGCAAGTTCTTTTCATCAGAAGTAGTTGTATCCGGGCATTAGAATTATGTTCGTTTATTAGGTAGGCTAATTTTATTTCAAACAAAGGCAAACGAGGTTATCCATCTATTTCAGATCTACTGTTATGTAAAATATATGTCTATAGAATGACACATAAAATCAAACGAATAAGAGCTTTATAATTCTTCACAGGCATGAATCGAACCCATGTCATGTGACGGCACCTATTGCCATGCTATCATTCCTCAGCTCTCTAACTTAGTTGGTCATGTACTAACTATCCCCACCGCCCGCAAAAGAAAGGAAAACAAAAGAAGGATGGTTAAAAGTCAAATTTATATAAGAACTCATTTGGTAAATAATTGTGAGTTAACAATCAGCTAAATTCACAGACCCATTGAGAAATGCAAGCTATATACATAAAATCCATGTCATAAATTGACACCTATATGCTAAAAAGAGTAAAGTGTTTACATGTATGTTTGCATGCATAAAATAACTGAGTGTAGTTACGCACTGGTATTTGTCTCTTTTGATTTCTCCTAAGTCTACTCGTGCAATCAATGGATAGCCCCAAGTATTTCACACGTCTAGCTGAAATGAATTGGATGGCAAGACGTAAAGGGTACGAATAATCAGTCGTATAAAGGTTGCAATCGTCTAAATTCTAGCTGTGTTGAAGACAAGAATGTGAGTTTATGCTACATGTCACTTTGGCATAAAAAACAACCGTGTCTTATGTCACCTACCAAGATGTTGGAAACTGTAACTCAGACTTGAATTTGTGTACATAACATATTTGTCCTTTTGATTTTGGAAGAAATCAAACATTTACCATCACGCGAGCTTTCAAAAAATGAAAGAAGGGAAAACTCAATCCACATACAAATTCTAATCATAAACGTTCTCGATTTACTAAGATTGTTATTTCAGGATCTGAAATCAACCCAGGTAAGATACAGTGTTCTACGTTAGATAATTGTGATATTGGTTCTCGAGAAAACACAAATATACGAGCAAGGTCTCTGTGACTAGATCAAAATGTAATTTCTCTGTTTGAGATTGATAATCTTTCAAACTAATAGCTGTACGAAAGAGATCAATTGTCGTGTTATGTATAGTAAATGTGTCTATTAGTAAGCTCTCTGAAGGAAAAGTGTCTTATGTGATGCTGTATGTAGAAAAGTGTCTAAGGTCATGCTATCGGTAGGATAAAAGGTCTATTGTCAAGCTATCGGTAGGATAAAGGGTCTAGTGTCATGCTATCAGTAGGATAAAAGGTCTAGTGTCATGCAATCAGTGGGAAAAAAGGTCTAGCGTCATGCTTTCGATAGGAAATAGGTCAATTGTCATGCTAACTGTACGAAAAAAGGTACAACGTCATGTTATCTGGTCTATTTGTCATGCTAACTGTACGAATAAAGGTACAACGTCATGTTATCTGGTCTATTTGTCATGCTAACTGTACGGAAAAAGGTACAACGTCATGTTATCTGGTCTATTTGTCATGCTAACTGTACGAAAAAAGGTACAACGTCATGTTATCTGGTCTATTTGTCATGCTAACTGTACGAATAAAGGTACAACGTCATGTTATCTGGTCTATTTGTCATGCTAACTGTACGAATAAAGGTACAACGTCATGTTATCTGGTCTATTTGTCATGCTAACTGTACGAATAAAGGTACAACGTCATGTTATCTGGTCTATTTGTCATGCTAACTGTACGAATAAAGGTACAACGTCATGTTATCTGGTCTATTTGTCATGCTAACTGTACGAATAAAGGTACAACGTCATGTTATCTGGTCTATTTGTCATGCTAACTATACGAATAAAGGTACAACGTCATGTTATCTGGTCTATTTGTCATGCTAACATTATGAGTGTTATCAGTTTTAAAATATATTTTGAACTTCGTAGCACAAACTTAATTTTGCTGGTAAAGCGTAAATTCCATTCAGACATTTGGCATGCACGAACACAATAGAGAACTACAATCTCTTCATTTTTCTGCATTAGAACAGCAAATAAGTTAACAGCTTTCTTTTCTCACTAAGTTAGTTTTAATATTTGCAACAACCCCTTCCCCCAAACGTAGGCCATACGAAACTCACTGTCATGCGTACAAGCATAAAGGCACACATTATTTATAAACTAAACAAGCTAACGGAGATAAATAACTTTATTTGTTCAAATATCTTGATGTATCATTCTGGGTGTTGGCAAATTAGACCACTGAAGGCGAGATTTCATTGGCTGTGCGTAGTATTTCTGCCTAGCAACCCAGTCCTTGTCTGACAAACGTCTACGTCATTTTGAGGGAGGGAGTTCAAACCACTACATGGAAATATAACAGAGAAATAACGAACACTTGATGGCATCTACTTACTTACCTTGATAATAATTCTCACGACTGATACACGGGCAATTTCGTATCCGACTTATTGTACAAATGAACGTCAAAGATAAGATTAGAGCACAGAGTGCCACGGATACTGGGTTAGCAGATGAATTAATACTCCTTTTGGAAGTCTGAGACGTTGAATTTGATGCACAGTACGTAATATACGTAATATTTAATAGTTGGCATTCCTCTGATAATGGTCTTTGCCAATGTTTCAATCACTCTTCTAGAGTACTCCAACATCTATGTCCATGGAAAGGTTTTATCGGTTAACTCCTTCACGAAAATTTCAAATGTTGGTCACAATGGTTTGAAAATTTGATCTCCTATTTTCCAGACATCCACCAAAAATAGTTATGAATTTATCATATTTATTACGAAAAATGGGTCATAGCGGTTTGACATTTTGATCGCCCTTTTGCAAACATCCACCAAAAATAATTATGAATTTATTTGGCTTCACGAAAATCGACTATATGTTGCTTGAAAGTCTATATCAAACAAGTGATCCATGTTCGATTCTTATCATTACTGATATGATAAATAATAAGAAATCTCAAGAAATAAATATTACAAGTGTATTTTAGCCATTGTTTACAAAAATTGTAAAAGAACACAAAAGGCATTATTTCTTTTATCCTTGCATTGTCTTTGAAAGTGGAATACATGATTATGTCCGTTTTTTTTTAGAGGATGGCACATTATAGATAATACATGCTAATTAGGCCACACGGTCAAAGGTCAAGGTTACATGATTCGCAAGGATGGAATGGCATTCCTTACGGTGGTAATTTGCATCTAAAATTGTGTTGGTCGGAGTAAACTTTCTTTGAGATCGAAGAAGAAAGAAATAAGATAAAGTACGATTCGAATTGTACCGTTTTGCATGATCATGAGTCCCTTTGAGCCTAATTCGCATTTGTCTATACTACGCTGTGGATTTGAAAGGTTTTTTTATATATAGGCTGCTGGTTGAACATGTTTTTAAATATGCCATGGATCAAAAAAAAGATTTTTGTGTATATGTCAATGTAGGGTCGAGTTATTCCTAATTAGATTGCTCTGAAACATCTTATATTGGTTCCCTTATAAGAATACCTTTAATGTGGAAAAAAAAATAAAAAGCAAAACAGCTGATAGATATTCTAAAAGATCTTTTATAATTATTAGAAATTTGTTCTTTTGGGGTTTTAATACAAAAAAAGTGTGTTAAAAATCAAGCAAACTAGCTCAGACAATACAGATAGTTTCTGGATTCATATAAAAATGCTAAAACATTTTGTTTTTAAATAATAGTTTAAAGTTCGCCAAATCATAATGTCCTGGAACCCAAATAATACTTGCTACCACCGACGCAAAATGTTGAACCGGCACTCTCAGGGACACGTTTGGCTAGGACCCGTGAAACACAGATGTTTACGAAAGCAGACATCGGGTCATCAATCTACATGATTAAAATTTCTTTGATATAAAAGTGTTTATGTTTCGAAATATGTGGAGTTTAATGGAATATATTTTCAAATGGATAAAGATATAACCGGGATGTTCTCATTGATCATGCTTTGATTTTAATGGCCCCACTTGAAATCTGTATTAATGTTTGCTCTTTCTGTTGAAACTGTACGTCAGATCAATAGAAATAATCTTCAAAAATTATTTTCAGTCTCTCTCTCTCTCTCTCTCTCTCTCTCTCTCTCTCTCTCTCTCTCTCTCTCTCTCTCTCTCTCTCTCTCTCTCTCTCTCTCTCTCTCTCTCTCTCTCCAGCAAGGGATCACGTGTCAGGGAATGATTGAGATAGATGCAATAAACTGACGACGAACAGTGCAAAACTAATATCTAACTAGCGCGAGCGCTTTCGACTCTTAATTAAATAAAACATAGAAAACGTTATGTTTGTAAAACAGCCATGTAGGGTTTTACAAACACAACGTTTTCTATGTTTTATTTGTTTGTTTTGTCTATGTTTTGTATATGACTTTGAAAAACACTTTTTAAGAGTCGAAAGCGCTCAGGCTAGTCAGATACTAGTTTTGCACTGTTCGTCGTCAGTTTATTACACACACACACACACACACACACACACACACACACACATATATATATATATATATATATATATATATATATATATATATATATATATATATATATATATATATATATATTCAAAATTTAAGTTTGTTATCTATGTTAAGCATCGACGTCATGTAATATATATTTTAATGGCTACGCTTAGGGCAGTTGATTTTGATACGTTTTATATGTCACTTGGAAAAATACGTCTGTGCAAAATAGTCTGCAATGTAATATCAGCTTATGATTAAGCTCAAAATAGAAGCAGAAGTAGATAATTTGAGGAGAAAATTATTTTGTAGGTTCAGTTTCAAAGAAACATAAAAGGGGGAAACGGTGTTTGTTAAATGTGTAATTTATTTATCATTTGCTGGGTTTTTATCTTGTCACTTTGTGAATTAATGCCATATGGTGTCACACGTAAAATGCCGGAATATTTTTCACTAGAAAAATGTCGTGATGTTAATTTGTAATTATGTTTCGTAGCAATGCTGCGTGATGCTTTCTGTAAAGAACGTTAAATTTTGACATAATATCTAAGGTACTGTTTTGGTGTATAAGTTATAATTCCTTGTCTAAAAAAAGTTACTTTCATATGCTTTGTTAATTGCACTTTCCGAAAATTCTTGTCTTAAAATCAACCACACATGTTTAAATAGTCTATTCTGAACTCATCTGATTCAGAGCGTTTTTTAATTATTTTACCTTTTAAACAGTCAAACCCTGCATTTAAAAGTCATTTTCCCTGTACATTTCAAGACTGGTCTTGACTTAGCGTAGAAATGCGATTCATTTTTGACAATGTTTCTAAACGTTTCAACCACATCCATAACAATATAGAGAAAGCTAACATGAAGCTTTTGTTTTTGACCTTACTCTAAAGACTTTATCAGCAGAATGATTTAATCTGTACTACTGAATTTTAATATCACCAAAAGTTGAAATGCGATATTTTCTTAGAATATATATATATATATATATATATATATATATATATATATATATATATATATATATATATATATATATATATATATATATATATATATATATATATATATATATATATATATATGTCAAACCTCTTTTTAAAGTTTTCATGAAAGTCTTAGACTTCACTTAGGATATAAAATTGATCAATCATAATTTCATTTTCATGATTAATTACTATTGTAAATTTTTTTGTTTCGTTGCAAACGTGATATATCCTATGAAATTCAAATATCATTGTTGTCGCTCTCTCTGTATCCATTTTGTTGTAGTCCAAATGAAATCCAAATATCATTGTTGTCGCCCTCTCTGTAACCATTTTGTTGTCCAAATGATAATTTATCGATGTTTACCTTTTCTTATATTTTCCATTTCAGTATTTTCCATTCACTAGTTTGCTCTGTAGTAAATGTAAACTTTCAACAAAAATAGTATTTTCAAAAGATTTTATATTATGAAAAACTTTTATTTTGTTGCTAGTTTCTTTTACGTTTGTTTCTATACGAAACATGAAATGGTTTGAACACAAATTTTCGTGGCAAGGATATTCCAAAACATTCGGATTTGGGGATTTTTTCTTCTACTGAGTTTGATATATTTCCATATTTGTATATTAATCTAACGAGACAGTTGAAATTTTATCCTTTAAATTCCATTTTTACTTTCATTTAAATATTTTTGAATTTTGCAAATTCCACAATTTCCACAAATCCCTTCCTCTAATAAAATCGTTAATGATATGTTTAATACTGTAATAGAAAGGTCAGAAAATCTATTAATCTGGTCAGATAATCTATTAATTTGGTTCAGTTATTACCCGTTTGACTTTTGACGTGAGAGACTGACATTGAAATGAAAATTTGTATTGATTTTGAATGTTTTTTTTTCTTCACATTACTGTCTGACTTTAAAATATACATATAATTTATCTTTCGTTAGTTTTTTTTCCCTCTCCAGGTAAATCTCTTTGACATTATAAACTGTTAATAAATTGTATTTACAATTAGCTAACAATAAGTTAGCTAGTGTTAGACATTTTTCCTTTCCACGTATATCTCTTTGAAATAAGAGACTGTGATTAAAATATATTATAATTTAGCTTGTGTTAGATTGTTGTCTCTTCTCTATGCATCTTTCTTTGACGTGAGAGACTGACATTAAAATACAAAATATAATTTGGATTGTGCCAGATGTTTTTCCTTTTCAAGCATCTCTTTGAAACGAGAAACTATGCCTTTAAAATGTTAACTTAGCTTGTGTTAGTTGTGTTTTTTACCCCACGTATGTATCTTTCACCTGAAAGAGTGACTTGGCAATGCAAATTTTGCTTGTGTTAGGTGTAGATTTTGTCGCCTCCATATGAGCATTAGGATTATTTTTATTTTATAATTATATTAATCTATTTTTGAATCTTGATATAATATGAATTATAAATGCATGGTTTTCGAATTAAATTATGATATCATTAATATATTCGAAAAAGTCTTAACAACATTTGTTTAACTCATAAAAAATATTTAGAAATACATTAAAAAATGTTATATTATCTAGACTATTATTTTTTACAATCTTTATATTATACATAAAATTATTATTATAGACCTCTGATAAATGACAAGTGACCTTCTTTATGTTTGACAAGTAAGCAATATATATGATATACAATTCTCTTTAGGTAATAAAACACATGCTTGTACGTTTCAAAAGCTCCTAATCCCCAACAGTTGGCAGATAATATTTCATGTTTGTATTGTCCATATTTCCATTAAGAATGTAATTTTTAGACGATGTGTGATTGACACTACATGAAGCAGTCCATAACCCATAACTTTCAATCAAATTTCCAAAAATGCTATCAAATTCATGCATACAAACAAGAAAGACATCAATTCCAGCATACCACTAACATTTCCATCCTTATCTTTCTCGGAATACTGAGAACATAATAATAATAATAATAATAATAATAATAATAATAATAATAATAATAATAATAATAATAATAATAATAATAACAATAACAATAACAATAACAATCATAAAAACAACAACAATAAAATAATAATAATAATAATAATAATAATAATAATAATAATAATAATAATAATAATAATAATAATAATAATAATAATAATAATAATAATAATAATAATAATAATAATAATAATAATAATAACAATCATAACAATCATAATAACAACAACAATAAAATAATAATAATAACAATCATAATAATAATAATAATAATAATAATAATAATAATAATAATAATAATAATAATAATAATAATGAGGGATGTCCGATAAGGTAGGTCGCGGGTTCGAACCCCGGCCTAGTCAGACCAAGGACTTATAAAAATGGTTCTAACAGCTGCCTCGCTAGGCGCTCAGCATTAAGAAGTTAGTATTAGGACTGGTCGGCCTGGTGTCAGGATAATATGACATCATGCTACATGGGACATCCTGCTACATGTCTGCGGCACGATGCACCAATGCTAGACATTACTACAAACTGACATAGTAGCGATATGACTGAAAGATTGGTATAGCTACGTAAAAATCCAAATCGCACACACTCATACACCTAAGTACATACATACAGACAAACAGACATGAAAAGATCAAAATGTTTCCTAATAAACATTTATTTTTATTTAAATGTTATTTTTAATCAAGATTTTGTTTTCAAAATCATGGGCACATAAACGTCATTTGCATATAGAAAGTCCTAAGAAACGATATAAAGTGGAGATAAAAAAAACTCACTGCTTTATTTCTTTTTCTTTAAGATAATTGTGGCAGATGTTTGTCCTTTTATAGAATGAAAGTCTTAAGTGAATAAAAGAGACAACACCATAAAAAAAACACCATAAAAACTCCAATTAAAGACAATCTCTTTATTAATTTCATAATACAAAATATATATTAGTCACCTGTGTAAATAAACATTTTTCTTGTTTAAAAAATATTTAACGTATCTTAATTTAGACTTGTCTATTCCCGTAGAGAGTGTTACAAATACATGCATTATATATTTATGTTGAAATAAAATCATTTACATTGAATTTGTTTCTAAAAGAATGCAAGATATGAGGTGTAATAACCTAACAAGTAAAAGTATCGAAAACATACTCGATTAAATTTAATAAAGGTAATTTAATAGTTTTATGATTTACTAAGTTCTTCACTAGCAAAATATGCCTCATATATGTAGCAGATTAAACCTTGCACGGAATGCTGCCTTCAACGTTTCTAAAAACTGTGTATTAATTTTGAAAAAGAAGAGACAATTAATGCGAGAGATTTAATTGGAAAATTGGCAGTCATACTAAACCCATTTTAAATGTAACATCGCATGTTGAAGTAGTATGTGTTCCAATATGACATGTTTGTCAAAAGTAGACAGGGGTTGTACTAAAAGAAGAATATCTTTATTCTGGTGAAGGGGTTGGCACTTATGTTGCTATATTCAATCATCTTACCTACGTCAGTTTGTACAAAACAATTGGGATACTCTTCGTGGTTGTGAAGTGTGATCTTATATCAGACTCCGAAAGTTAAGAAAGAATGATGTATTTCAAAATCATTCTACCAAATTTCTGCAAAGCTGTGCTCACACCATATACCAGGAATAAGACAAAGTTTATTCGGAATAAAATGACTTTTATCGCAAATTGATTAAAGGAAGCCATTCTTTCTGGGTAAATCATGACATCGTCCAGAAAAGTAAGATCTAAAAGAATTAGAGTTCTTTTACTCAGATAAAATTTGTATCTTTCTAGAAAACATTTTACAAGACAGATATTTTGTTCCAGATAGAATAAGCGTTTTACAAAATATAATATTTATAAATTTTCTGAAATCTTTATTGGAGAAAACATATTTCTAGGAAGAATACAATTATAAACAAATTATACATTATAACGCAGATGGCGTTTATAGATAGCGAAAATGAGTGCTTGACAAACTTGTGCCACACTGGCTTGTCCTACAAACTTGTGCCCCACTGACTTGTCCCAAACTTGTGCCATACTGACTTGTCCTACAAACTTGTGCCACACTTACTTGTCCTTCAAACTTATGCCACACTGACGCATCTTACAACAAACATGTGCCACACTGACTTGTCCTACAAAAGATTACAAAATGTTCATACTTCCATAAAACATTAGTTTTATGGAAAATTATAATGACAAAAAACAGTTACAATTAATGACACTCTTTGCAAATATTCTGATAACAGTTCCAAATAATTAGAATACAAGTTTGTAAACCCTGCAGCTGTTCTTACATTGATGTAATAATCCATGAAGTTATATGTTATTACACCGATGTAATAATCCATGAAGTTATATGTTATTACACCGATGTAATAATTCATGAAGTTATATGTCAAAAGAAATGAGCAACAAAAGAGAAATAATTTGGGCACGGATTATAAATAATTTTGACGTTCGTTTTGGTGACTTTCATATCAGATGAGGATTTTTTTCACCATATTATGAGTACAGAAATTTTCAAAAAGTGTCAGGTTTGGTTAGACCAAAACACTAAGAAACTGTATAGTGTCGATATCAGTTTTCTATGTCTTGTAATGCATGGTTTCTTTTCGAACCAATAAGATCGATTTTCAAATTGTCTAAGTTTAGAAGACCTATGATGGTAGAAATCTTCATAGCTGTATGTTGTTGCTTGCTGACGTTACGACGTTACGTATTAAATATAATTTTTAAAAAATAATGACGTCAATAACAAGAATAGGGAGGAGTGTCTCTTAATTTTTAATGAACATAAAATTCTGAAAGGGATGATATGCTTCCAAGAGATTCCTTCCATGTACACCCTAGTTAATTGTCTATAAATAATGTGTTAGTTTTTCATTCCTTGTATCCGTAATATCTGAAAAAAAAAATAAAGACTGAAGATGATGATCATAATTTGCCAGCGATTTTTTGTTTAAATATGGTGTTACTCAGGTACGTTATGAGATAGAAGGGTGACCGTCACTACAGTTCAAGGCAATACACGAATAGAGGATAAATGCCAATTCGGTCAATTGTCTCAACACTTAATGTTCATCCCACTTTCCCTCTTTAATGAATGTATTACTAAGCCCATGCTAAATGGCATCCGTATCAGCACAAAACAGCGTTATTTTCTGTGTACACGGTCCCTCATGTTTTAGAAATTTGTAAAAATTATTAATTTATGTTCCGTGGAATGTGTTTCTATATTGGATACGAGTTTGGATGGACCCGCAGATATACTATTTGTTTTATGCTGAATACGAGTTTGGATGGACCCGCAGATATACTATTTGTTTTATGCTGAATACGAGTTTGGATGGACCTGCATATATACTATTTGTTTTATTCTGAATACGAGTTTGGATGGACCTGCATATATACTATTTGTTTTATACTGAATACGAGTTTGGATGGACCTGCATATATACTATTTGTTTTATACTGAATACGAGTTTGGATGGACCTGCATATATACTATTTGTTTTATGCTGAATACAACTTAGTATCAGTTTTACATTTTTAAAGGACTTTCTGCTAAATCAGGTGTACCATTTACTTGCATATCTTGCAATAAAATGTATCATTTTCAAAATAAATGAAATCATTTTATAATTTAATTTATAATATTCCATCATATAAAAACACAATGCTGACGCACAATTAAAATAAATAAATTAATAAATAAATAAATTATTCTAACGGACAAACTGTTTACAAAAAGATAAATTTATGTTTCTCTAAGAAAATAGTTTTGTTTTTTTTTTGTCTAATTAATGTACGGTTTGGAAAGACATGGATGCATTATCCTTTGTGTGTTTATTGTTTAATCTTGACTTTGATGTATTATTTTCATTTTCTGTATTGTTTAGTATTGACTTTGATGCATCAGCTTTTGTTTTTATTGTCTAATATTGACATTGATGTTATATTTTTATGTCTATATTGTTTAATGTCAATATTATTATAATGAGAAGTAATACACACGTGAGTTTTCAAACGAATTATTTGCATACATTTTATATAACGCAGAAAAGACTTCAAACCTTTTGAAAAATATTTCGAAGTTGTCGTTGAGGATCTTTTTTTCTGGAAGATTTTGGAAAAAGAACAACATTATTTTTTGTGGCTCTTTTCAAGGGATATTTGAGTGAAACTTTCGAAAGGTTTCCGGTGCAAAATTAAATTTTCTTGCTATTGGTGTATGATATGTACCATAACATTTAATAGAGTGACAAAACGTACTAGTGTAATTACAAACAATACTAGATTATATTATTTGCAATGGAAACATATTTGAAAAGCGAGCAAAAGAAAAATCGCGTCTGGAATTAACTGAAGTGTGTATGACCTCCAAATATGAATACACTATACCTGATCATACTCCAAAAATGAGCACACTATGCTGATCATACTCCAAATACGAGCACACTATGCCTGATCATGCTCTAAATATGAGCACTTGATGATACTCCAAATATGAGCACACTATACCTAATCATACTCTAAATATGAATCACTATATTTGATCATACTCTAAATATGAGTACACTATGCCTAATCATGCTCTAAATATGAGCACTTGATCATACTCCAAATATGAGCACACTATACCTGATCATACTCTAAATATGAATCACTATACTAGATCATGCTCCAAATATGAGTACACTATGCCTGATCATGCTCTAAATATGAACATTTGATCATACTCCAAATATGAGCACGCTATACCTGATCGTACTCTAAATATGAAACACTATACCTGACCATACTCTAAATATGAGTACACTATGCCTAATCATACTCTAAATATGAGTACAATATACCTGATCATACTCTAGAAAAATATACTATAATTCACACTTCAGTCAGCCATTATTAATATTTCATTTCGTGGAAACGCAATTCTTCCCTTGTAATTTAAAACAACAACAAGAAAAAACAGCTTAGAAAATTGCATGGAAAATCCGCGCACGATGACCATGACCATATTTGAAATCTAGAACGATGTATGAGGTAAAATTACGCTAAATGGTAATTACAAACTTCATAAAATAATCCGTCATCTTAAATCGGTATTATTTTTAAAAAAATGATGCAATTTTACTTTAGTATCCTACTACAGTTGGTTGTTTTGTTTTTACATTTTCCGACAATGGAAGTAAAATGAAACCACCTAACACACGTATATCATGAGATTTAAAGACGGTAAAAATTTAATGGGAATAAATTTTCGATAACAACAGGAAAACGATAAAAAAAATTCGATCAGAACCTTGCATGATTTATTTTAATTGACAAATACAACATACAAGAAGAATAAAATATCAGGACAGGATATCTCTTGAAAAGAATGAAAATAACTCTCATTAAAATAAATAAATCATTGAATTGAGAAAATGATTTCAAGCATCAATTTAAAAAAAACAACAAAAACACAACAGTTCCAGCAATTTTAATTTAAGGAAATTAAAAGAAAAAATATATCAGCTAGCTTCAAGGTTAAACTTCCGACCTATATGATCACAAATAATAAAAATATCTTGATAACCTATTTAAATCATACGGGACGTTTAGAGAATGACTTAAACGCTGCCGATTGATTTTATAACCTTCTTAACTAATAAGGGACCTTCCGAGAATTGCTGAATTGCTACTTATTGCTGTTACAAACCGACTAAACGAAGCCAAACAAAATAAAAATAATTTACCTTGCAACTTCCTTCCGTAAAGGAAGATAATTTTTATGTTAATATAAATGACTTGGTGATTGACTAAATGACTCTCTAAGTGATTGAAGTGTAAGCACTAAATATTTTTAATTAAAACCATACAGGAGAGGCAGATGAAATACTAGCTGTAGTTAAAATGGTTTGATATAACAAGGTAAGCAATCTAGATGATAATAGTTAAATCAGTCTCTCTGTACAGTATGAGCTTTTTTTTTTTAAACAAATCGTTTCGTGTAAGAATATAATGTATGATAACAACGTTGAGGACAAAAAAAAAGAAACTAGAATGAGCAGTACAAAAAATAAATCCGACACGGATAAAATATATTGGCCAGGGCGAATCCCTGAAATCCCATCCCTCCCTTCCCCCCGCCATGACTGGGAAAGAACCAGAAGGTTTCGTAATTATCTTTTACAGTTAAAAAGTTACATTTATGCCCTGGAAACAATTTAAACAGCAAGTTGTTCTGGACACTTTGCCTTCATAGACCCCACCGGTGATTCCCTACCATATACCTACTTGTTAACCCATCCACTTATAGGAATCACGGTACTAATTCAGTTCCCGTAGTAAACCTATGTAAACACCATTATATTAAAAAAAATTAATAACTTAATTTGTTTTAGTGCTTTTGACCAAATCTATATTTATCACTATAGATGAAACCTGGAAGTCAGCTTCTGTGCAGAGGAAAGGATATGCGCTGCGGCATTTTCTGGACCTGCAAGTGATTGAAACATGTGCTTTCAATTCCGCACCAAAGAGTCAGGTGCTAATTTTAGTAACGAGTGACTGAAATACCATCAATAAAGCAACTTATCTTTTTTTATTCACTTTCAACTAAGATAAAGTTTTAAAAGATTAGTTTTCCAAAAACATAACTTACATTATTAACCAATATTAGTTAACCAAACCCGTATATACTCTATTTAATGTTCACCTATTTGTAGGCTGGTTCCCATTTTTCAATATAATTAGTACCTTGTGTCCTATACCCTCAACAAGCTTCCCATATTCTTTTGGATCTGCCATTTGGTTTTCCGTTTAATATTTCATGCAGGTTCGAGATGACGTCTTTTTTCTCATATAAAAGAAACTGAAGCTCATAATGAATTGCATTACGTTATAAATTTTATTGCAGGACACAGAGATAAGAATTTGATTTCATTTCAAGAAGAAGAAAAAATAGCAGCTCATTGTACCGGCACACATTTGAAACTCTCCATTACTGTCAACTGCGTTTATTTTTGAAAAATTTAAGTCCGATAAAAGACTCAGGATATAATTCTTTGAAATGAATGGCAATTAAATGTAATTCAATTTTAAATCAAATGATATATTCAATACTTAAATCAATAAACGTGTTGTAAACATATCTTTCTCATAATCACAGCGATCTTTTCTTGCAAAACAGATTTCATCATACAGTTGATAATGTTTACAAAAACTATTCTTTTCGCGTATTAAATAAATTTGGCATCTAGGAGATAGGAACCCAGCTACTATGTTTATTTTGTAAGTACACATACAGTAATTTAGTTAGTTTATTATTTTTGTCATTTTCCTAACATCATGATGTTAACATATCCCAATTTATACTAATTCAATTTAGGCAATAATTTGGAGTGGAAACTGATGTGGATCTGCTGAAATAATCGTTTTATTCTGACATCCATTTTAATTTAAATTTTAAACAAATTATGTCATTCTCATATCCGTAACTGCAATATACAGTCCTGAAACTAAATTATGAGATTTTCTTGGTAATCATTTGCATCATAAAGCTTTTATTTAAAATATCTTCAAAGCAGATACTGTTACGTAATCGTTTGTCATACTTACACATAAAACACTCGACACGGGTTTTATCATTAGAAAAATAATATAGCACATAAATAGAAAAATAAAAAACTTAAATTTCCAAAAAACAAGCAATTTCTAAGCTCTTACCTTCGCAATACACGAATTGTAAGGTATATTTATCCGCAAAGACCTTGATGATGATATATAAACGACAGCATAATGGAAACAACATTTACCGTAAGGCAGCGCTATTTGATTCCGTTATCTCCTTGTTTGTATAATTTGAAGTTTTCGATAACATTGAATAAAGAGACAGTTAGAATTATTCAAACCATGTCAACTTTGCAATTATCTACCCTTAACATCTCTTAGAAACATTGGGGGTATTCAGGGATTATCTCCACAGGGGGCTCTTCAGATACCATCATATACAGTTTCATTTTTAGGAAAATAATATTTCACGCTATGTACAAGCATTGGTGTACATTCCAAACATTCTTACGTGGACTCCTCAACATAATAAATTTGTTTGGAAATTTTAACTATTTTAAGCATCCTTTGTAAGCGTGCTAAAATATAACATATTCATGGCCTATCGATAAATCCCTTTGCCCAACTCTAGTGGATTTTATAAATCCCTTTGCCCAATCCTAGTAGATTTTATAAATTCCATTGCTCAATCCTAGTAGATTTTATAAATCGTTTCGCCCAATCCTAGTAGATTTTATTAATTCCTTTGCCCAACCCTAGTAGATTTTATAAATCCCTTTGCCCAATCCTAGTGGATTTTATAAATCCCTTTCCCTAAAACTACTAGATTTTATAAATCCCTTTGCCCAATCGTCGTGGATTTTATAAATCCCTTTGCCCAATCCTAGTGGATTTTATAAATTCCTTTGCCCAATCCTAGTGGATTTCATAAATCTCTTTGCCTAACCCTAGTAGATTTTATAAATCCCTATGCACAATCCTCGTGGATTTTATAAATCCCTTTGCCCAACCCGAGTAGATTTTATAAATCCCTTTGCCTAATCCTAGTGGATTTTATAAATCCCTTTGCCCAATTCTACTAAATTTTATAAATACCTTTGCCCAATCCTCGTGGATTTTATAAATCCCTTTGCCCAATCCTAGTGGATTTTATAAATCCCTTTGCCCAACCCTAGTAGATTTTATAAATCCCTTTGCCTAATCCTAGTGGATTTTATAAATCCCTTTGCCCAATCCTCGTGGATTTTATAAATCCCTTTGCCCAACCCTAGTAGATTTTATAAATTCCTTTGCCCAACCCTAGTAGAGTTTATAAACACTTTTGCCTAGTCCTAGTGGATTTTATAAATCCCTTTGCCCAACCCTAGTAGATTTTATAAATCCCTTTGCCCAATCCTAGTAGATTTTATAAATCCCTTTGCCCAATCCGAGTGAATTTTATAAAGACAGGAAGGAAGGATACGCCTTTCCAAGCTACTCATATTTCAGCAAAAGCATGGCACTAATGTCATTGACAATTAGATTGGTAGAAAGTAATTATAAACTTAAAGCCTATACTGTTAAATTTGATGAAATGAAGAATGACTAAGGAACTCCTTTCTGTAATTATATATATAATTTGATCTATAGGAAATGTTTTCGTAATTTATTCCAATATGAACTCAACCAAAGAAAATAAATATGCTGTCGTCTCAGGGCATAAAATTAATTACAGCATGATAAACGTATTTATCAGTAATGTGAGATAAATGAGCATATATGTATGTATGTATGTATGTATGTATGTATGTATGTATGTATGTATGTATGTATGTATGTATGTATGTATGTATGTATGTATGTATGTATGTATGTATGTATGTATGTATGTATGTATGTATGTATGTATGTATGTATGTATGTATGTATGTATGTATGTATGTATGTATGTATGTATGTATGTATGTATGAATGTATGTATGTATGTATGTATGAATGGATGGATGGATGGATGGATGGATGGATGGATGGATGGATGGATGGATGGATGGATGCATGTATGACTATTTCCTCTTCAAAAGGGATTTCATTCGGTTATTTTTCATAATTGCACAATAAAGACAGGAACATAGCTTGACATTAATGGCTTTACAACACACTAAACATTTAAAGTATATTTCTACAAAAGTAGGAAAAAAATATCTAAACACATGGATGAGATAGGTCATTGCAAACGAAATATATAAGAAAAAAGAGATTCAGAGAGAGGAAAAAAGGAATTATTTACAATCGACTGGAACGATTTAGAATGATTATCACATTGGCTATCATTTGGAACACTTGTGAATATTTTTATGATTGGAATGAAGTAAGATCATTTCCCTAATATACTGAACAAGCATGATATAAGATATCGTTTTCTAGTCCAGTTGCTTTTCTGAACATTATGTCTATTCCTTCGCCACCACACTCACGAATGCCTGCCATGAATGATCATCCATGGAATTAATGATGTCCATTCTCTTGCCCAAAATGATATGAAGTAATGAGTCATTGTCTTGACAAAAAAGCCAGTGTAAATCTAATATGTCTATTGTATCTATTATTCTTTCAAACATAGTGTAACGTTCATCATTTAGGGCTTGGCAGTACAGTAACATATGCTTGGCTCTGTCTGAAGTCAATCTTTTGCAGAATTTACAGTTATATTCATTCTCTGTTAAAATTGAACACATTGTTAAATACGCAATGTTAGAGATGTCCAAGTTTTATTAGGAAAACGTTTACCAAGCTTCCAGACAGCTAGAGATTAGTATTGACCTTTGCATAATGTAAACGTTCAGGTCTCATTTCAAGTTTAGATCACCACAATGATTTTTCGCAGCAGTGAACTGCCGTTTCGATATTCCTCCTCCTGACTGGTTTTGGGACAGAAAATAGTGTGTTTAAGTGGAAGAACCGCCAAGCTGTTATTTCAAACGAACACGACAAACATCTTTTACAAAACCAACACCCTCGCTCTCTGTGGAGAAAGTAATCTCAGCATATATTCTAGAACAAACTATAAGAATCCTTTTATCTCCTAGCATCGACATAGATTTTTGTATGATTTTTTTCCTCGAAAATATGACAATACTGCTTTTATCAGCATTGTACCGGAATCTCCACTTCGATGCATAGTCATGGAGGTTGCGAAGTAAAACACAAATGCCATTAAATGATGAAGATAGCAAGGTCGTGCCATCCGCTAGTAAAACACAAGGTATACTTAATTTACCAACTTGTATTCCAGATTTTGTTGACTCCGGCAAAGGATATTAAGTCATTTATCATGACTAAGATTAGCCACGCTGATAGCGCTCTTCCTTGCCCTACCCCTTGATTGATTGTGGGTGGATTCGAATGATGTCCGTTTAGCAGAACAAGGGCCCTAACTTCTCGAAAAGAATTTCCAATCAATCTCAACAATTTTTCTTTAGCGCCGAGATACAATAATTTACAAAAGAGGCCACCATGTCATACCGTATTAAAGGCCTTCGCATTGTCTAGGAATGAAGCATGAACTTTTGAATAACGTTGTAAATAATAGGCTAACCCATCTTTTATAATACATGCTGCAGTGATACAATTGCATTCGCTTCGAAATCCCTGTTGTAATTGGTGAGGGAAATTGATCCTTTTACTAATATGGTTTCACACATATCCTTTTCTGCTCCGCACCTAAATATTTGAATCCGCGATGTTTTTCATGGTGTTTCTAATTTCAGCTGCAAATGATTCGTTAAAATAATTATATGGTGTTTCAGTTTTTAAGTTTTAAATGATGGCGCCATACGTCACGAAACAAATAAGGGTCCCGTATTATTTCTTCTTCTACTTTCAGTTTAGAGATATATTGTCTCTCCCTTTTTATGCAGTCTTACTATTCTATAGAATTTCCCTACATCTAGTTCTGCTTCTTTTTCTAGCTCATCGAATTGCTCGTACTGGTCTTTTGCTATGTTTAGTTGGCTTCTGAATTTTCTTTTCGCACTTTTAATTTCTGCATACGTTGTAAATTGTATACCACGCTCTTTTTCTTTTCATCTTGTTCTGTAGTACAGCCACACTATTAAATTTTCATTAAGGTTTTAGGTGAGGCAGGAAGGTTTTCTTAGGAAGATTTTGTCAGCTCTATTGCATTAAACATTCGCAACAATAACAAGGAAGTTTTGTACATCTGCAATGTTATCTAAAGTTAGCTCCATTTTATTTAAATACTCATTAATTTCGCCAGTTGAATGTAACTGGATATCTGGGAAATGTTAATTTTTGAAGTTCGTCTGGGACTAACAACTCCGCTCGTATAGTTAAATGATTAATAGATTTATACGATGATCATCTTCAAATGTTGGCACTACAGACTAAATCGAATTTTGAGAAGGGTATACAAATATAGTCAATTAATGGCGAGTGTTTGCCGTCAGAGGAGCAATATGCATATCCTGGTATTCACTTAAATTCTTGTCCAGTATATTAACTTGAATAAATACGACGAAAAAAACCCCAGCTTTGTTGCAATTTACACAATTTGCGATATGGTCAGTTTAGTTATGTAAATAATTTTTCTTACTGCAGTATTTGTTTTATTTTTGCGAAGCTAAATTTTCATAGTTCGCTCGAGAGTAGAAAAAAAACCTCGTAAAATTTAACTCCACAGTTATTTTCTTGTGTGGTATATTATAATTTTGCCTGCAAAATAAAGGATTTTTTTAAATATTCGTGAATGTGATTTAAAGAAATAAATTTCAGCCCAAATAAATTACTTGACACAATATAATACAATTGATTCTCCCTCAAGATCTTATAACACGAATAAATAATCTTTCCAGTAGCAAGATTATATAGTCTTCAACTTGACCTCACGTAACAATTAATATTTTGTGAACAAAGAAATTTCTTTAATGGAAAATAATCGTCTAGAAGCTTCATAATGCTTACAAAATAAAAATAAAATGTTAGTTATCATTAGAATGTATCCTACTAAAATTATACTATATAATTTGGACTATGTCAAGCATTTCAGAGAAATCCCGAAAACCTTGACCCAAACCAAAATAAACACGATTGCTTCTATTAATAATAATCCTAATATTAAATCCATGTACACAGAAAATATTATAGCTATATTTTAGTTGTTTACAGAATAAATGAAGATAATAATTCAGGTTAAGTTGAAAATAAACTAGGTTTGGGACAAGGATAAGTTCAACATACAATGTTACATTGCAATAGCATACGATGAAAACATAATTAAAAACCTAACTAACAAACATTGCAGATTAAATATACATAACTCTCCTCAAAAAGAAATAGAAATAATTTTTGCAATAAAGCTTTCCTTTCACTGTTAGTATAATGTATATCTCTATTTTCTGTAACTTCTGGTATATGATTTTATTTTAATTTTCCGAATTTTTATTCATGGTCGTAAACTGTATAGAAAATTTTCTGTTATACATTTTGTGCGTAATTTGGCTCTATTGAAAACACAAATCACGTAGGATCTATAAATAGGTATTTACGACATTTAGTAAACATTATTGTAATAAAATACTTAAAATAGAGCCTATGGCGTATTTTCGCTGAGATAGATGGAATATGGATGTTTCGAGAAGATTGTGTAGCTGTCCCATTGGTTGCGTGATGTTATGTGAATTTAATACGTCGTTATTTAGTACGTCGGAAATTAATAATGTATGTTGTCTTATGGGATAATTCTTTCTGTGTTTTTCCTCTTTCTGTAACCGTAATTGCATTTGTCTCTCTCCTCTTTTCTCCAGTTGCATTTGATTTCTTCTTTCTGTAGCTGCATATGTCTATCTTCGTTCTCTTTCTGAAGCTCAAGCTTTCTTAACTCGAGTTCCATCTTATATTTTAATTTTAATTCTATAACTTATAACTTATAACTATAACATGGAGACCGACTAATGAAAACCAAACTACTTTTATCCAAAACATTCTTTTCCATAAAATATTGGATCAAACTATTTATATCTCTTGTTTCGTTAAAAAAAAGTATTTGTCTCTGAAAGATCATATTTTCTGGCAAACTGGAGCAATTCATCCTTTTTCAATGAGTCAAACTGTTTCTGGGTAGGATTTGAAATGAAGATCTGCACTTTGGATGACATTGTAAAAGCTTTAGTTTCACTAAGATTTCTAAAATGTGAAATAATACCTGGGACTTAGAATAGTCCAAAAACAAAATGAATTTGAATTTAAAAAGCAAAGTTTGCTGAAATATTTAGAGTAATTTGTCAGAATACGAGAGCTCAATTCTTGTCACGAGTCTATTGTCTTAAAATATTTTTAAAAAATGAAAAACAACAAGCTTTAGAAAATTTAACAAGTAATTTATTTCCCTTATTACATGATGAAAATGTAAAATAAGAAAACTTACAGTAGTGTGAATTAAATCCTATATAATCCTAGAATTGAAGACACAAGTCCTAATAATTAAAGTAAACTTTAGACAACATTCATAATTAAGCCCAACGCTCAAAGTGTTGATGTGCATGTGGTGAACTGTATCGTGATATTGTACTAACGGATTTTCATTGAATTACAGTAATATAACTCCAAGTTTAAATTTAATAATAAATACCATTTCCAGAGAAGAAAAAAAAATCACTAAATTAAATTAAAAAAATGTCAAGCTGAAAGTAAATTAACTGTGTGTTTATCACACATATTGGATGACAACTATGTTCAATTTGTTATTTTCCAACAGAGTGAGCCATTCAAACTGAATAAAGACGATTGTTAGACCGTGTTCCAAAAATGATCTTGTGGTTTATGTATTATGCCACAGACGGACACTAGTCACAATGGCATAGAATGTAAAACTATTTGACAGGAAAATGTTTGGCCACATGTACCAGTCTTTTTCAGGAAGAGTCAGTGCTCTTAAGCATATGCGTTTGAAATAAACATCAAGCAACAATCACTTCAGGTATTCGTGGATTTCTTTGTAAGAGGAAGACTATTAGAATAGCTAGGTACCATTCATACTTTATGGTGTATAGTCATCAAACCGACTTTGGCAGTTTGTAAAATTAACAAGGAATCATAGAGAATTAAATTTTAAAGGTATCAAAACCTAGAGAACCTTCACCATTAATGTGGGTATAACACTCCTTAATTAATGTGGATTTTACCCTCCCAAATAAATAGTATATTACCCTTCCTAATATGGATATGACCATCGTTGATTAATGTGGACATTGCTATCCTTAATTAATGTGAATATTACCATCTTTATTAATATGAATATTGCTATCCTTGATTAATGTGAATATTACCATCCGTAATTAATATGAATATTGTTATCCTTAATTAATGTGAATATTACCATCCTTAATTAATGTGGATATTGCTATCCTTGATTAATGTGAATATTACCATCCGTAATTAATA
The DNA here is from genome assembly GCA_016746295.1 of Potamilus streckersoni. Taxonomy (NCBI): domain Eukaryota; kingdom Metazoa; phylum Mollusca; class Bivalvia; order Unionida; family Unionidae; genus Potamilus; species Potamilus streckersoni. Next base: position 2,480,723 of record JAEAOA010001816.1, read on the forward strand.
TGAATATTGTTATCCTTAATTAATTTGAATATTACCATCCTTAATTAATGTGTATATTGCTATCCTTGATTAATGTGAATATTACCATCCGTAATTAATATGAATATTTTTATCCTTAATTAATGTGAATATTACCATCCTTAATTAATGTGGATATTGCCATCCTTGATTAATGTGGATATTACCATCCTTAATTAATATGGATAATGTTATCCTTAATTAATGTGAATATTACCATCTTTAATTAATGTGGATATTGATATCTTTGACTAATGTGGATATTACCATCTTATTGAATGGGTATATTACCGTCCTTAATATTATGCTATTATCCTTAATGTACCGGTAGTACCCCCTTTAATTAATATTGATATTATCATCCTTAAATAATGTGGATATTACCCTCCATATTTATTTTTTAAATTATCTTTTAAGAATAAAAAAATATTTATTTTATTCACGACATCAATCCTACGTTCTTGGCCTTAGATCTTTTTTTTAAAAATATACATCGAAAATGTACCTCATAATTGCCATTGCAAGCACTTTGTATATTCTGTTTCAAAACTAGTGTCGAACTTTGCTATATACAGACAGATTTAAGTATAGTATATTTTAGACCCTTGAAGGGATCGTAATCCTTGAGTAGACTTAACAAATATAAGAGAAACCAGACAAGGCGGAGAGACGAAGCATTTGAAAACAGAGAGCTTTGGAACAGGGAAACACTGACAGAGCAATATGTATATTACAAGATTACGTTTGATAAGCACAGACGATTAAGTTTTTCCCGCGGGTCAAAAGGGCGGGAAGATTGAAGAAAATACGCCAGTGTATAGAAACTTGCTTCTCTCTCGTTAGCAATTATATTTTAAAATTACGGTATAATTTAGTTGGGGGTTTTTTTAATCAGGTTTTGCGAAAGTGATTTCAGGCGCCTCAGTAATAATAGAAAATGTTAGCACAGCGAGAAAATCTAACTTATGACTGGATGCAAATATTCATAAACTGGTACGAGTTTGGTCCGGACATGACATGTTTCCTTGCGACTCCTCTTTTTATGTGTTATCTTGTTACCATAGACTTGCCTTAAGTTGCTAGTCTTTTTCCCGTTTACATCTATGATTATTTAAATGACATTATGCGGATAAATTTTCTACTAATAGGAAATATTGATACCAGTACATTAGTATCTTGTCTCCTTATTATTTGGGTGAAAACTATCTTCAAAAATATTCAAACGAAGTTGGGTAAAATTACGATACTGTTAAAATTGCAAAGGGAGCTAATAGTGCCAAATAGGCTGTGATGAAAGGCTGGATAGATGTCGCTTCCTTTCCTATGAGATCGAAGAGGACCTTTCAATTAAGGTCATATTAAACTTGACCAACGTACCAAAGCTAATAATAATAATAATAATAATAATAATAATAATAATAATAATAATAATAATAATAATAATAATAATAATAATAATAATAATAATAATAATAATAATAATAATAAATAGTGTTTATTTGTAAAACAAGCCACTGGTCCATCCTGCGTTACAAACAATGTTTAGTGCGTAACAAAAAACCCATTGAATAATAATAATAATAATAATAATAATAATAATAATAATAATAATAATAATAATAATAATAATAATAATAATAATAATAATAATAATAATAATAATGTTTATTTGTAGTACAAGCCACTTGCTCCTGCGTTACAAAAAAATGTTTAGTACGTAGCAAAATAACATTTTGTCTCTGAGAAGTGTAAAACATGAAAGAAATTATTATTATTAATTTTTCGAATAGGATGAAATACAAGGATATATTACACCGTTATCACACAAACTAATTTATAGAGAACCCCAATTCCTGCATGGGTCAAGTTTTGTAATATTGAACTAGAGTCTTGTTTAGCAGGAGTCGACGATACAACGGTATCTCTAATCTTAAAGGCTTTGATGGTAAACAAGGCTAAATTCTAATTTTTTCATTTTGTTTAAAAGTCCTAAAAAATTTCTAAAGCTGGATTTTTTTAAATATAAAGGTGGGTAAATATTTTTTCTTAATTCTCCATTTAGCGGACAAACAGTAATAACATGGAATTCATTTTCTATATCAAATTTGGCACAATATTCTTCCTAATAGAGACTTTCAAATCTTTCCGTGGTACCTCTGATTGGCACGCTCATTAATAATAATAAATTGTTCTACACAGGACGTTTTGAATGTATAATCAAATTGCTCTACAAAGGACGTTTTGAATGTATAATCAAATTGCTCTACAAAGGACGTTTTGAATGTATAATCAAATTGCTCTACACAGGATGTTTTGAATGTATAATCAAATTGCTCTACACAGGACGTTTTGAATGTATAATCAAATTGCTCTACACATGATATTTTGAACTAATAATCCCAATGCTCAACACTGGACATTTTGAACGTTTTGAATGTATTCTCCCAATGTTCGATACAGGGCATTTTGAATGTATAATCGAAATGCTCAACAAAGGCCATTTTGAATGTATAATCACAATGCTCAGAACAGGACATTTGCAATTTATGCCAAATGTAGGCAGATAAGATCATTTATGTTATACAAAGAGAATATGTCCCATAGTATAAATATCCGTTGAAAACAAAAACTTTCAAAAAACGATTTATCAAACCTACTCAGAATTTAAAAGAAGGTTTATGCTTTCATGGGTTGAAAGAAATCTCAGTATGGATAAATTTCTATGCTAGTATTGCTTGTTTCTTTATCAAAACTTTTAGAAAATTTGTATCAGACAGCAAACATATAATATAGTGCGACTTCTGTTCTGTTCATATTAATTTTGTAAATCTTATTTTGTTTATAATAATAATAATAATAATAATAATAATAATAATAATAATAATAATAATAATAATAATAATAATAATAATAATAATAATAATAATAATATTAAACAGAAGAAGAATAAGAAGTTCTTGTATTGCTTTGATATCCATATCTAAGGTCGACATGTAAATGTCTTATCACATATTCGGATATTTTTGCCTATTGAATTTTAAAATTTGTTATCTTTATCACTCAAAAACTCTCCATCTTTACCTTTCAGACTTCATTTAATTTATTTTTAAAAATATTTTCTTTTACGTTCGCCTTATAAAAATATTTGAACAAAGGGGATTTAATTAGAGTAGTGTCAATATTACTTGATAAACATCCATCGCCAATAAAGCCGAGAACGGACCTTTTGTTGCAATAAGAGTGAACAAAAACTGTCTTAAGGCATCCAATATGCTACTTACGACCTTAATAAGACACAAAACTAACTTTGCAGTGCCATCGTTGACCTCGTCAGTATTGATTTATGTTTCTTACGCACAATAACATTCCACACGTGAAAGAAATCAAAGTCTGCAGGAAAGCTTGAGATAGTCTGCCTGATCCTTTCCCTCCCTCTCTTACTGACTATCTGGCCAAACTTATAACCCGTGTTCTTAAATGCAACAATTAAGTGTTGAGCAACAATATTTCTTCGAAATCAATAGACATGCAATGGTGATGAAATTGACACCTTCGTATTGCAAACTTTTCAAGGCTCGAAATAAAGCTCCTTAACTGGGCACTCCATAGATCTCTAATCTTAAAGCTCCTCAACGAGAAACTCTATGGACCTCTACGATAGTGCAGATTAAATAACGATATAATATAAAAATATTTCGAAACGGGCAATAATTTAATAGTCTTTTCGGAATGAGCCAATGTATTCAATCCTACGATTATATTTAAGTCAAACTTATCAAACAGACACAACACCTTTTTATAATCAATATACTCTGTTGGAGGGGAACATAACAATATAACTGTCTTTAAAACCAAGTGACTACAGACAGCATCTAATCCGAATCAGATTTCATTCCATACAAGTAAGAAAATATATTCTTTACAGCAAGACTCAATCAGGACATCTTTGTTAGAAGATTTGCTCAACGAGTACCTTAGAAGTAGAGGACACAAAAATGAATATATCGACGAGGTTAATGCTAAAAGCATATATCTTGATAAAAATGTTCACTTGAAATTTAATACCAAGAAAGTCAACAAGCGCAGTCGCAGAAGTAACACGGTTCCGCTTTACTGTTTAGTATATGGTTATGGCTCAGGTTTACATTCGCGGACACCCTGGGACACCAAGTGACTTTCCCATTGGTCCTCATTTCGAAAAGCAAGTTACAGTTAATTCATCTGGGATTAGTTAGGCTAAAATGGTTTGGCACACAGCGCCTGGCCATTGCAGGTGACTTCAATCCTGAGCATGTTAAATGTTGGAAGTCTGAAGGATTTCGAATTTGGCTATTGCTGACAATTTTACCCCCACCCCAAACAAACAACAACAAAACCCCAAACGTTTTTGACAGTTGAACTTGGAAAAAGGATCTTCGATCAAATGATCGAAGTCCAGGGGCAATGATAAGCGGTTTTAACTTTGACTTGATTTTTAGGATATTTGTCTGTCGTTCTGCTGATTCACAATTATTACAAATATTTTTTAAGTCTTACCAGTCATTGAAGCACTTTGCAATTCCAGTAAATAATTTAAATAAATGATTCCTCTCAAATTAAATATTAAATACTTCAGCAGCCTGAAACTAAAATAAGAACAGTAATAAAAATAGGGATATGAATCACTGTTCAACTCTCTCCGTCAGCACATCTCCACCACATTTCATTCCCATGTGTTTCAATACTTCAACTATCCAATTGGAAAATTACTTCAAATTGTAATATGGGTTTATCTTCTAGAACCTTCCCAGGTCATAATCACATGAACAACACTATTTATTGCTCATAATATTCAAATAGAATCAGCACTCATTAGCATAAATTAGCTATGTAATATATTGTTTTCATAAATGATCACTGTAATTCATAATCACGGACAAAACCTCAACGCACAATATTATCACATTTGAGATTACAACCACGTCATCACATTCAATATCGGAATTTATTTGGTTTACTACTGTGTAGTTACAATTGTAGCTTCATAACTTCGGAATTGCGATAGAACTTATAGGACTATTGGGATTTAATTCGCAATACAAGAAGTCCTTGTTCTTCTCCACACTGCATTATAAGGCAATACATTATTTGATGAATTCTGTAAAACTCGTTCTTTTGTTACTTTTTTAAGACCATAGAGTCGTGGCAAGTCTTTTGCTGTATTACAATGCCATGATCTTAAATGCCCTTTTATGAATTCAATATTATTCCAAATTAAAGTTTTAGTGCAAGAATATTATTGAGCGCATTGAAATTCCAGTAAATAATGATATAAATTAATTAATCCAATCAAATCACAACTGAATGGAACAATTAGACTATTAAGATAAGAATTATTAATCCAAATGAAACAAGATTATGTTCTTATCTACTTGACTTAGGTATCAATTACCATTTTCTGGATATACCACTAGTAGGAAATATCCATTCTAGAGGTTTCGAAGGTCAGACTCCAGACTATATCTTTAACTCAAATCGAAGTCAAAATTGTCACTACTACTACTAATAACTTGAATATTGAATTGACAGTGATATAAATATTAGCTATGAATATTGAGTTCACAATATAAATAATAACTATGAATTATGCTGTTTGCAAAATAAATATCACTGACAAGGTACACTATGAAATTGATTTAGGACAATGTCAGGTACAATATGCAGATGTAGATAAAATATAATCATTCACAAAAGCCAATAAAAATGCAAATTAAATATATCAAATGTACATATCATTATATGCTCATTTTTCCTCGTTTATCTTGATATTTGTGCAGAGTAGGTTTAGTTGTGTAGTGGAGAGTTTTCTGATGAAACAGTTGAAGATGATGCACTAAGCGTCCGTCCATTTACGATTTTTCTGCTTCTGACAAATCTGTGTGTCCCAATAATGATGGTAGTAAGTGTGACATCTTAGTGACCAGTTAATAATGGTGATACTTTTGACATCTTAGTGACCCATTAATGATGGTAGTAAGTGTGACATCTTAGTGACCCATTCATGATGGTAGTAAGTGTGACATCTTAGTGACCCATTAATGATGGTAATAAGTGTGACATCTTAGTGACCCATTTATAATGGTAGTAAGTGTGACATCTTAGTGACCCATTCATGATGGTAGTAAGTGTGACATCTTAGTGACCCATTCATGATGGTAGTAAGTGTGACATCTTAGTGACCCATTAATGATGGTAGTGTGACATCTTAATGACCCATTATTGATGGTAGTAAGTGTGACATCTTAGTGACCCATTAATGATGGTAATAAGTGTGACATCTTAGTGACCCATTCATGATGGTAATAAGTGTGACCTTTTAGTGACCCATTAAAGATGGTAGTAAGTGTGACATCTTAGTGACCCATTATTGATAGTAATAAGTGTGACATCTTAGTGACCCATTAATGATGGTAATAAGTCTGACATCTTAGTGACCCATTAATGATGGTAGTAAGTGTGACATCTTAGTGACCCATTAATGATGGTAATAAGTTTGACATCTTAGTGACCAATTAGTGTTGGTAGTAAGTTTGACATCTTAGTGACCCATTAATGATGGTAATAAGTGTGACATCTTAGTGACCCATTAATGATGGTAGTAACTGTGACATCTTAGTGACCCATTAATGATGGTAGTAAATGTGACATCTTAGTGACCCATTCATGATGGTAGTAAGTGTGACCTCTTAGTGACCCATTAATGATGGTAGTAAGTGTGACCTCTTAGTGACTCATTAATGATGGTAATAAGTGACATCTTAGTGAACCATTAATGATGGTAGTAAGTTTGACATCTTTGTGACCTATTAATGATGGCAGTAAGTTTGACATCTTAGTGACCCATTAATGATGGTAGTAAGCTTGACATCTTAGTGTCCCATTCATGATGGTAATAAGTGTGACATCTTAGTGACCCATTAATGATGATAATAAGTTTGACAGCTTTGTGAACCATTCATGATGGTAGTAAGTGTGACATCTTAGTGACCTATTAATAATTGCAGTAAGTTTGACATCTTAGTGACCCATTAATGATGGTAGTAAGTGTGACATCTTAGTGACCCATTAATGATGGTAGTAACTGTGACATCTTAGTGACCCATTATTGATGGTAGTACGTGTGACATCTTAGTGACCCATTTATGATGGTAGTAAGTGTGACATCTTAGTGACATTAGGATTAGGTGGTTTCCGTTGCTCGTACAAGCCTCAAAATTCCCTTTACCTTCATAAGAAGCAAAAAGTCTTTTTGTCCTTCTCCAAGATCTAAGTTTGTGCCTTTCTTTTTCTTCAACTCGTGATTCGTCCTGTAAGAGGACCAGGAATCGATCCTAACAACAATAGAAACGACTTTTAAGACGGGTCTTATAATGATGCGGAGAAAGACTCCTATCTGAATGAACACTTTTTATCTTTTGACTGATTAGCATTTTCTTTTCACGAAATAGTTAAACGAGGCAGATGTCCCTTCTTGGAAGAATGTCTCTGTAAACGCAGTGAATGATGATAGTGTGAACTTTGTCTCACTACTAAAAAAATTGCTTTGAAAATTTAATTTGTATTGTGTGTTGGTTTCTTTCATGATTATATGTTATGTAAATTTAATTCATATTGTGTGATTGACCTTTATCCATAATTGAGGGCATAAGCTGGGCATATTACATAGCTGATACGTGTCTATAATTTTAGATTATATATTCAGATCATTAGTACTGGAAGGTAAACGTGGTTATGTGTCCTTTCCATCTTGAAAGTTTCTACTAGGAATATTGTCTTTGAATTTAATTCGAAAATTACCCACGTCCAGATTCTATTTTTTGTCTTAGCTATTGATACATGGGTAAGTAGACAAAAATTTATTATTTCTATCTAAGCATCGGTCTTTAAAGGAATTAATTTTAACTATCTTCAGTTAATATTTGAGACGAATTATAATTTTCATTATTCACTGGAATTGCAAAGTGCTCAATAATACTTTCGGGCTGAATCACTATCTTGGGTGTATTGTGAATTCAGATAAAGCCATTTTGGTTTATTTTATTGTGATACATCAAGACTATTAGCACATCAATACTATTCTAGGCTATGGGTACATAAGCGTATTCAAAATTGAAATTCATTCGGATCACCAGTGAAATTCATTCGGAATATTCTATACTTATTTACTTGTGATAGAACATTTTGGCTTATCAGGGAATTAATTCACAATATTTTAAATGTCTTTAAAAAGTTTTCGCTTTATATTCTAGAGAAATAAATTGTTTGTAAAATTTTACATAATTTCCCCGTTTGTGCTCTTTTCTAATACTTAGATAAAGAATCATAATTGAATAATGTGAATATTAGCCTGCAATTCTTGTTTACGCAAAATCTGAGTTCACTGTTTGTCCAGACATAGTGACAACTTGAAGTTAGGCACTGTTGGTATTCTAAACTGACTAAATTGGGCTAGTTCTCTTTTGTCACCTTTGGGCTGCAGCAGCAAATAGAGCAGTAGACGACGACATCGACGAAGCAGATGTTCCTGCTTCAACGTTTTCAACAAATTAGGAAATACTGCCAGGCATAAGTAGTAACGGAGGACACAAAAAAGTCAGAGGAGAAATTCCTCGAATAAGCATTTTTTAAATAATTAAGCGTGTTAAGGGCGTTAGCTTCTGATGTTTTCTTATTCATATTCGTGTGCGATCTCTCTCTTTCTCTCCTCGTTTTATCTGCTGTCTTTTAGGTTTAATATTCTTGGTTCACTCATTAGGATTCCATTATAAAAGAAAAAGATTAAATGACACCTCATAAGGACAAATTTCTGCCTAGTTTTGATGACGATTGGTTTCTTGATTTGAATATCTGTTCTAGGATCAGCCATTTGTGACAAAGTTAGTTTATATTGTTTTGTTTAATGCGTAATATGAATCATGCTTTCAAGAAGCTTACACGCTTTTAGCGTAAGTCTTCTTTACATTTCTTTGAAAATTGCTTCCAACAAATGTGAACGCACTTGTTTCTATTTTTATAGATGACTAGATTCAATTTTGTAGGAGAATGAGATTGAAAATAATTCATATTGATTATTTTCCGAAAGGAGCAAAGTAAATAATGTTTTGTTTTAGTACGAGTAGATCTTTTTAGACAGATGAAAATAAGGAAGATCACGTGCAAATACTTTGAGTCCGCCTTTTTCTTGACATATCAATTAAAGTGAAATGGGATGCACCTGCTGATCGTGTGCAATTATCATTACCATAATTTAACCTAAGAGTTCAATAACATGATTACCTTTTCCATCTAACCTGTCAAATTGATCATTGAAATGTTGGGCTCATTGAATGTTTTCCCAGATTTCAGAAGAATTTAATTTTACGGGTTGTTAGACTCGATCCACATAGAAGTCTGCAAAACTGTAATAGATAATTTTCAACGTTCGTGGTCTGGAACTTGGTGTTGCCGTTTTAGTTCCTTTAGTATTGAATCCAAAAAGTTCGCAATGAGGACGGTTGAACAGCTTAATAGCTTAAACAATTTCTATTAGTCATTTGTGGGAATGTTAAAATAATATCCTGTGGCTACCTAGTGACGTTATTTCTTCATAGATCAAGGCTTTCTAGGTCTTGTACTGGAAGTAAAGGTACATAGTGTTGGTTCTGGATCATTTGTTTATGTCGCCTTCAACTCTTCTTGGAATGTGTAGAGAAAAACAGAACGTTCACGTCCCAATAATTCTGGTTTATACTTTATAAAGTGTGATTGTGTCATGACAGTAGATGATTTTAATTATTATTTGACTTAGTTACATCTTTCTCTCTATACAGGCATCGTTCGAACCAACAGTCTGTCAAAATGGTAGGTCAAACTTCTAATTAGACATTTAAAGAGAGTCATTACTATCAAGACTCCTTATGTCAAAATACCTGCTATTCCAGTCAGGACAAATGACACTGGACTACAGAATATACGCAACTTCAAAGAAAATAAACCTCTAACATGCTATATCAGAGAGATGGTAGCAAATGAGATGCTATCGCAAGATCTTGGGCATCTCATACATTAGCCATGTATCCCACGAAGATGCCCACAACGGAATCCAACGAGCCATCGGATCATATAAAGACCTCTTCACCACTGTACAAAAATGTGCAAAATGAAGTGGTTCGGTCATATCTGAAGATCATCTGGACTGGCAAAAACAATCTTGCAAGGCACAGTGCCAAGGTGAGAAAGAATATGGCTGATAAAACGAGGCGAGAAGACAACATTAAGAAGTGAACAGGCATAGAAATTTGACATCGAATTTGGAGATTCCCAAAGAGCATTGGAGAAAATTACTACCAAATTCAAGAGAAGGACAAATGCTCCTCCAGAAAATTTAGAACTATGGCCTACACGTACACGGTGAAGTTTAAAGATTTTAAGACCGACGTACCGATGGATAAATCAGAAGGGTTCATCACGGTTCTGTGGAATTCTTTGTTAACCACACTGAAACGAAGACATAGCGACACTGTTCATGACCCATGTGTCTATTCCCCAAGGGACTGGACTCAAAAAGACAATATTGATAGACAACCTTTGCAGCACCAAAAAGATAATAGTCCACATTAACAATCCTTAAGACAAGATGTGTTATACGATGCGATCGTAATAGGAAAAAACATCTGCCAACAAGAACAACACAAGATAATGGAAAAGTGCCTGGAAAACTATTCAACAATCGGACCGAGCCAAACAACGAAAAACAACGAAGAGAGGCAAAACTCTGGCATCAACAAGCGGGGATATGCAAAGACACACACTGTGGTATTCCTGAAATGCAAAAGTTGAAAGACATCTTGGCTCTGCACTACACCTTGAAAGTACACCCTCAAGAAATGCGCAGTCCACTGTTGTTTCGAGGCAAAGATTTCAAAGACGGAACATACATTTACGTCTATTAAAAGGATGAAAGGATGAACATGTTGATACTATTAGCAGTATCATTGCATTCCTGTCATAGTTATTACTGTCAGAAATGTGACTATGGATATAAGAATCGAGAGCAACATAAACATTGTGGGTCGAAATGCTCAGGCTGTTTGGCCTTATACTCTGTCTTGACGAAGGACAAGAACGAATGAATTGCACTGCTTGTCAGCGTACGTTTGCCAGTCCAAACCCTGTTACCAAGAACATCTCAGAACAAAGGTTAACAGTAGAAAATTGCTTGTCAGCTTCTGAGATTGTGCCCTACTTGTGGACAAGACATACATATAAATAATGTCAAGCACACGTATGTTCAGGAATGAAAAGATGTCACATTTGTCACCAAATTGTGGACTTGGAACACCAATGTTACATTCAAAACTACCATTCTAAATATGAAGAAAGAAAACATGACAAGTAGCAGAAAAGCAATTGCATCATTGTCAAAGTGTGTTTCTTTGTGTACCGTCAATGATTCATGCCAGAAAACACACTGTCATCAGTCCTTAACTAATTTTGTCAAATGTCAATATTCGGTCAAAGCCCTCAAATGTCAATACTCGGTCAAAGCCCTACTCTGATTATTCTACTTCTGCGAAAAGGACGACAAGTGGATACAAGATTCCCGCAACGGAGGAGGCTAAAAATCCACCAGAAAATATTCAGTAGATATCTGGGACTTAGAAAACCCCAAGATTTTGTAAGAGTTTAACGGGTGCCTATTTCACCGATGTCATATCTGCTACCATAAACGTGACACTCAAAACCAGCTTTTACAAATAACCCTGGAAGGGTTGTATGAGGTCATTTGGTCATTTGTCAGCGGCGCTTGAATTTAGAATAGCAACGATAACAAAAGGTGGAAATGTGGGAACACGAGTACGATCAGCGATCGAAAACCGATTCCGAGTTTAAGCGCATCGTGGAACGTTACAAACTTGCCGTCCCTCTGAACCCAATGGACAGTGTGTACGGAGGACGGACGAATGCCACCTGTTTGTTGCACCAAGCAGACGAGGAGAACAGATAAGAAATCAAATACTTGGACGTTTGTTCTCTGTTTCCTTTAGTGTGCCAATATTGTCGTTTTCTTAAGGGCACCTACAATTGTTGACGAAACACATCGCCGCTATACAACACTCGACAATACGAAGAATTGATTAAATGTTAAATTTTGCCTCCCAAGAACTGGTACCATCCCGTGTTACCAAACCATTGCCAAGGAAAACTGATTTCCCCTGTGCAGTACGTTTGCTGAAACATGCAACCAAGTCAACCCTGTCAACACACTCTCAAGAAGAACGCGCCTTGACGGGAACGTGGGTCAGCGTGTAATTATTCAAAGCTCAGGACATGAGATACCAACTGTTAGAAGTGTACGAAATTTACCACTTTTCCAAGACAGAAAAAATTTCACAAGGGCAACGAGACTCAGAGAGACATTTTTGCAGATTACGTGAATGCTTTTTGAACATGAAGGAAGAAGCCAGTGGCTATTCTTCTTGGTTTCACACTCTAGAAGGCCAAACTAAATTAAAAGAGAAATGGTGGGAACAGGAAGATATCTCATCAGACCAGATTGAAAAAAACGAAGAAAAGCGATCGTTTGTGCAATTGATGTTGAATTTATTTATGGGGCAAAATGGTACAACGACCGTGTTTACCCAAGACGGAATATTTTTAGATCTTCCCGCTTCTTCCAGATGAGGCACGAAACAACCAGATACAAGAAACACATATACATCGTTCGTGAAGACTTACTCTTAGTCAATTTTGAAGAAGAACTGGACTGTTGAAGCCGACGAGTTTACAAATGTAATCAAAGCAGCTTACGTGACAGTTTTATAAGTGTTACGAGATCATATGTTGTATTTTGACACGGACAGTTGAATCTAAATCGATCGTCTGAGTCAAAAGCAACCTAAAATCAAAGGAGAACGATTAGGTTCCTGGACAGACGAGCATCCCGACAAAATGATTCTAAGTTGTGCAAGTGGCTGCCCCATACATTACGGCTACGAATACCGTGACACCAAGAAGAAGTACACACGGAGTGTAAAGTGAAAGGATTGATTTTCAATAGTCAAGTGGTAAACTTTGGCGTATTAAAAGAAGCTTTGCAGTCTGAAGGGGATGCAAACTTTAAAGTGACCACTTACCAACCAGACAAAATTGTACGTTTATCTACACATCAAATCATCGGTCGATCCTTATAAAAAGTCTACAAAATCGTGTACCAGAAGCGAGTACGGATTCCCAACAACTTCACTTTACCGTGCTAACACACTGAGATTGGTTAGCATATAAAATGAATATAGTCAAGACCAATAATTCATTGTCACTAGCAAGACCAAGACAGCAAGTATCAAGCAAGAGAAACATCTAGTACGATGCTGGGCCTTGCTGTACGGAGTGACATCAGTGATTCAGTACCTCATCATCATCATCATCATCATCATCATCATCATCATCATCATCATCAGTGGAACTTTGCTGTACCTACACCTACCATGGAGAGTAATGATGATAGTTTAGTTGTCAACTCTGACGGATGCGAAAGATATGCCACTCCTTATCGTCCACCTTTACGGAAAACGATACGGCTATGCATCTCATGCAAAACTGAACAATGTCCTAAGGATTTCACCGTACTCTTTTTTAAATGAACATGTGAAAGACGAATATTCTTTTCTATGCGTTTGTCTGAATACTGCGACTATGAAGGTCAATTGCAACCTTTTCGAGGAAAATAGCTGAGAGGACCTACCCCCGAGTAATTAGCCAGAGCCGGATATTTTTTTACTTGGGATAAAGTCAAGTGTTTCAGTTGTGGCGTGTCACTTCGCGAGTGTGGGAAAAATATTGAATTTACCTTGAACATGCTCGAAGGTTTCCAGATTGTTACTAACTACCTTTAGTGAAATCTCATCATTAAAGTGGGCCAACCATGTCGTGTACGAAATCAATTACATGGTTAGGAGTCAAACGTTGGGCAACCCCTAGACAACTATATAAACCTGATATAAAAATAATCTTCAAACACTACCAATCGAATTGCAAGAGAAGATTTACAAATGAAGAACCATTGCATTCGTTGCGTCACTGGTGCTGAAACCACTGGTATCTAATTCCTATAAGAGGATTGATTTTGATGAAAGTGTTCAAGTGGTCAGTTTTTGATAAACTATTCGTGGGTGAGAAAGATAGCGTGGATTATATTGTTGATGGTGATTATTTTTACTACCAGGAACACTTACTGAATCGAATTACAGATGAAGAGTCAGAAAGTTTCCAAAATCTTGTACAAAATGTAAACTTAATTGAAGAGGAAACTTCTGAACTACTTGTAAAGTGTCAGTGACTAAATATTCTGGAGACGTCGACGGAATACAACCACTTTTGTACAAAAAGTGCACTTAGACCTGTCGAAGAAAAGGGTATAAAAACATTCTACATTATCACGACCTTTATGATTTGTGATATAACAGATTCCGTGGAAGGAGGATAATGACAATATTCAAACAGTGGAGGATTACCGTCGCCTATTATGATAATTGTGTCCATTGAATTGTAGTCGACGTGTAGTGTGTCTTAGTGATTTGTTTTCTGGGATTTCGTTTACCGTCCGATTCTTTGTGGACTCTTTACGAACAAATCATAAAAATCATAAAACTTGAAAGTGATCTCACTAAATGTCACGAGAGATTCATTCTGCTGAAAGCTTCGCGCTTTCATTTTGATACTTCTCGACCTCTACAGGAAGACAAGATTCGTCAACTTTTAGGTGCTCAAGATATGTATGGCAATGTGTGTGTAGCTTGTAACTTACATCCTTACTGGAAAGATATAAGTGACTGGAAAAATATGGTATTCAAGGCTTGGACTAAAGAAATTACGCACTTTGCCCAAGATCTCTAATCCTTGTTTAAAACGTTCAGTGAAAAAATTAACTTTTAGTCCTGTCTTTATAACAGTACCTGAAGAAGAAAAACAGTCAGTCATCGAGAAAAACTACTGTCAACAGGACAGATGCGCCAATGATATCCCCGAAAGTCCATTCTGGGAGGACCCTTGTGTGACGTGCCAAGGAATGTATAGGCTCTCAGATCATTACACACTGTCCCTAGGATGCCAGATATTGACCACTAAAAATATTGTACAAAGACTTGTTTATATTCCAATATAATTGTTTTTGATGTGTCTTTTATTAATGTACTTAGTCATTTGTTGGATTTTATATATAGGTTTCTTTCGTGTTGTTAACAATTAAAAATGACAAGAAAAGTGTCCTGGAAAAGTAAAAAGAAACTTTCATCTTGTCTATCAGCGTGTCGAAAGAGACATTCCTTACACTTCTATGGCTACCTTTGCTGTCTCTGCTCCCTCTTTCTTCACTTTTAAAGTCATTGACGAACACTTAAAACGTGCTAGTTGGGAGGCCTTGCATCCTCGGCATCCCTTTGACATGCTCATTGCTGGAACCAACGGTTCAGGCAAAACGGTTGATCGAACATAAGCATCATTTGATCGATCGCCCACCTCATCGAATCGTGTGATGTTATTAAGAGTGGCAATCGATGTATAGCCTTCTACGAAAAAGTCAAGGTGATTCCATTGTTTTTGTGGACGTCATTCATGTCGAAGACTACGGAATTGTGTTTGAGCCCAGTCAAACCCATTTGGTCATCATTGATGACATGTTAGGAGAAGAAGAATACGAAATTAAACAGTGGTTTACGCTCAAAGGGCATCATCGTAATGCCAGTATAATTTCATAACACAAACTTTTTTCCAACAGAGTAAAGCCCATCGTGTGATCGGTCTCAATGCTCATTGCGTAGACTTATTTAAAATCCCTATAGATAAATCGCATGAACACCTTGGATGACTCATGCGTACGAAAATGTCACTCAAACCGCATCTCGTGGATTTAAAATCCACTACCCTCGATTATTTGCGATATCGTACCCATCTGCTTCGTCACTGGTGCCCAGACGGAGGACGTGTCGTGTACACGTCTCCGTCCTCGACTAAACTAAAACGAAATCTCTAAACAATCTCGGTTACTTGGACTTTGTCTCACATAGCGTCAGCATTACATCCTATCAGTCTCATCTTCCCATAAAATTGATTTCGTATCTTGTATGGCATCAGTCGTGAAACAGATCTGCAAATACGTGCTGGTGTCTTAGAAGCTTTATGATCAATGATTTTTTACGATTGTTTACGGTGACAGCACGTCAATTATTGCAAGGCACCATTGAAATTCCACATCAAACCAAACGTTTTCTTGACAGAAACAAAGTAGCCTTGACGCTACTGGCCGATCCTCTCAATGACACACAAACCAAAACGCAAATCATTTTGAAGCCTAGAGGTACTGGTTCTCTAGGAGGTGAAATCACTTGTTTCTTTTTTAAATGGGATCCCAATGCTCCTAAAGTTCTCCCTCAGAAAAAAGCCACTGCTCGAGGTACCCAGAAGAAAAAGAAAAAGAGCAACAGTGTGAATACTAGGTCACCGTCTCTGAAATAAAGAAAAAGGAAAGCCAACAAGAGACCATCTACAAAAACGTCTTCTCCAGTGAATATACCCTCTTTCTCTTTAGTGGCAGTAGCCACTGCTCACAAACTACCTGCCACAAAAATAAACGTCCAAGAGCGGTCATGGGTGTTACAGAGATTACTAGATTTGTCAAAGCAAAAACTGGTTCAATGTATCTCTTGCGAACTACTCCACGACGTGTGTTGCCTATCATCAAGTTGATATGATGTAAAGACAATCAGTATCGACGGATTCCAGTACAAAAAAGACCTGATGTTAACCATGCGGATCAGTATTGTTTGTGCTGCTGAACATCCAGAGATGTTCCCACCAAGAAGTGCAAAACCAAAAAGGAAAAAGAAAAAGACAGTCACGTCATCCTAAAAAGTGTGTAGTCAAACATCGACGTCTCCCCCAGAAAAGCCCCACTCGACCAAAGAAAAAAATCACCAAAGAGGAGGAGTGTTTAAATGTTTGACGATGAGCAGTGTCAAGTACTACTCAATTTAATTAGACAAGCTGGATACATAGTCAAATAAAAGGACTCATGTCGAACCAAAGACTTTAGCGTATGTTATGTATCAATATATGTTCTATGGATCGTCGTTTTTTGATCTATGTTCAGAAAGAAACAGGAAAAAGACAGTCATCCATAAAAACGTTTAGCCAAATATAGACAACATCTCCAAAAAGACACACTCATCCAAATTAAAAGATGAGTCAAAAAAGAGGATTGATTGTTTGAAGCGATAGTCCCCCTAAAAAGATACAAAGCCGTGTGCCCAATTCATCGACGTTAGATTTTGTGTGTGGTACGGAACCAACAAACAATGATGACCCCTTAAAGAAGTGCACAACATTTTCTAGCTAAACAAGGAAAGAAAAGAACATACTGCCACCTCGTTTAGGCAAACATTGAAACATGTTGTCCGTCTTGTCCAAATCTCCTCCGCCCTTGCGAAAACAAATTCTTTAAACTGCTTCCAAAGATGTTCTTGATACCGTATGAGAATGTTGTCTTAATGTCTTGAAAGGCATTATACTTTTGTCTAAACACCAGCATGAATGCTTAGCTAAACATCAACAGTTCGTCGCCAAATGGTCCAAAAGAAAATAAACATTCGTCAAAAGAAAAAGATATTGGAACAAAGCGGAGGAATATTTCCCTTTTGCTAATGCTTTTAGCACCCTTGTTAAAACCATATTAGTCATTTTGGTTACAAGTCTCGTGGCGGTAGCTGCTTCACAAGGGATAAAATAAGGGGATAAAAGAGCCTCTGGATCAAACGATCTCAAACGTGATCCTTGGAATCCAATCGAAGGACGAAAACTGACTTTAGTTCCTTACAAACGATGGATGGAAACAATCGTTGGTAATTCAACGGACCACGCATTTACCTCCCAATCCTCATTGGACCGAGATGTCCAAGTTACAACACGCACTGCAATCTTTGATGGATCGCAGAGATTTGTCCGAAATAGAAAAATCTGTAAACTGTTGCAACGACTGCAACTATTTCACCAGAAATCTTTAGAAGAAAACAGCTCCATCCACGCTGAAAAATCTTAATGACTTGATGAAAAGTCCATTACCACCATCACTACCACCACTAGCAGTGGTCAAGACAAAAGCAGCTTCAAGTATCCCTGAAGAAGAGGCACGAATAATATTTCAAACACTGTCAGCAGCTCCACTTCCTAGTAAGATTGCAGGTTTCATGTTGACTCCTTCCCCAACACTCCAACGGGAAGAACTTGAAGCTTGATTGATAAAGATCATGTCCTTCAACAGATGGGAAAGAGAAAGAATGGAAACCAGAAGTGAAAAAAGAACAGAAAACCAAATCCATTCCATTACTAACACCGCCACCGCCATTACCAAAACTACGTTTAACTTCGACTCCGGTGGGACATCGAATACACAAAGCTGTTTCCAAACCACCGTCTCATTCCATCCAAAGCAGCTTCAGCGGAGATTGGATCACTTATTAAAAAATGGAGGTCTTATCCAGCATTTATAATGATCCATCCCATCCTGCCTGTTACGGGGTTCAGAAATTGTATCGTGATGCCAAAACAAGACTTAAAAGTGCCCGTTTACCTCAAGTGCAACGATGGTTGAAATAAAAAGCCACTTACACCTTACACAAACCCATTCGACGAAAATTTTCTAGAAGTCGCACCCAAGTAAAAGGCAGCGATCATCAATGGCGAGCTGATTTAGCCGATGTCTCTCATTTGGCCACGTATAATCGTGGCTACAAATATTTGTTTTGCGTCAACGACGTCTTTTCCAAATTAGCTTGGGTCGAGTCATTGACTTCCAAATTGAGCAGTGAGTTAGTGCGGTCCCTGAAACTGGTGTTGATGGCAAACCGACAAAGGCACCAAATGTCGTAACTGCGGGATATATAAAATGCCGATTTTGTTGAGTGTCAGTGTGTTAATAGGTACGGTTTAAAAAAAGGATTGAACATTTCTAGATTTATAACAATACAAAATAATCATAACAACAATAATAGTGTCTACGTTATGAATAAATATGATAGTTTAAAAGGATTGAACTAGTAAATAGTGTTGAGATTGTTGGAAGAAGTATGTTAGGCATGGTGAATTCAATTTGGGATCTTTTAATATCTTTATTCGAGAAATTCATTCATTTGCAGTTGAGTTGTTGTATTAAACGATACAGGAGTGGTGCCGCGTAGATTATAGGAGCGTGTTACAGTTCAGAATTACTTGAGTATTTTGGCAGGTTTTGTGTGAACAAATGCGATTAATTAGATTTTTAGGCGCGCTTTCCTTGTTGATGCATTGGTTACACTTTGGTTTGCAACTGAAAGATAGAGTTATTAAAATATAAAATGCCGATTCTGTCACCTGCCTTTTAATAGGCAGAGTTACGAAATGTGGGAGATATAAAATGCTGATTTTGCTATATGTGAGTGTGTTAATATTTATGGTTAAATCGGATTTGGGGCCTGCGTATGCTGGGGCTTGGTTGTTGCCCGCCTTGTGGTTGGCAACTGGATGCTTTGTTTGGGGTGGCCTGCCCTGGTGTGTTGCCCCTCCTGTTTTTGAGTTGTGCCGGGGGTGTTTGGTGAGGTGGACCTGTTCTTGGGTGGGTGCGAGGGAGGGTCTGTGCGGGGGATTTGTTGCTGGGTCTGTGGTTGAATGGCGATAGAGTGTGTCAAAATTATATGAGTAAGCGGTCAAAGTTGCTGAAAGCCCCAGACAAGGGCCAAACGCCCTCTTAAACAAACTGTTGCCCAGCCTGGGGCCATAAGCAGTTGCAGAAGTAATCAACTCAAAACACGACTATATAAATGACTGGCAACATAGATTTATTCCTGTACCATTCCTCCTGTGGCTATACAGCTGGCATTAGATAATGGATGGAGTTTACGTGCTGGACAAACTTAACAAGGAATAGAGGTTCCAAGGTAGCCTAGACTTGGTAAACAGTCTAAAAGCCACAAGTTATCATTTGGAAGAAGAAGCTGGGGAATTGAGAGGCTTCGTACATCCTAGATATGTAAGAGTGGTAACCTTGAAGCAGGTTCTGGATGTTGTGATCAAGGTGGGAAGACATCTTCCATTTGACTGAGTAGCATATTTTTATAATGGCTTAGACAATTTAAAGAAAGGCGAAGACATCACGTTAAAAGTACTGGAGGAAGAAGTTAAGAAGATTAAGAGAATATGGAAAAAAGTAAGAAAGAACAAAGAAAACCAGAAAAAGAACAGTTTGAGAAATTAAATCTGAACTGGATAAAGATACAGGAAAAATTTAGAGCTCTGGGAGATCCTGACTGGATGCCAGAAGACGACGGAAAGGAAAGACGAAAGGAAGTTTTGAAAAAGTGAGAACATGGTGGAAGAAGTGGAGACAATAGAGGAAGAAGACAACAACCCTTTTCAGAGCCACTTCCTATGCAACGAAAAGATCTTAATTTTCAATTTGCCATATATATATATATATATATATATATATATATATATATATATATATATATATATATATATATATATATATATATATATATATATATATATATGTTGTATATTTTTGTTTTATCTATGTATATGAATTTCTACTATATTTGTCCCTTCCTTGAGTGGTAACTGTGCGTATTTAGGTCAAACCCCTTGCTACGATGTTGCAAGTGTCCAGTACCGTGACGTCAGCTTACCTGTACCAATCCTCTTGTCACTATACAGGCCCAACGTATGCTAATACAAAATTTTCCTTGATGATAAAGTGTCCCAGCTGTTTCATTTGACGCCAAATATCGTGACGCTAAAGTGCCGTGAGTGATTTTAATGACAACTCTTCATTGACACTAAACTGCCCCTCTATACTACTAACACCGATATACAATGCACGTCTAAGTATGGAACGATATACACTGCACATCTTAGGATGGGCCGATATACAATGCACATCCAAGGATAGGCCGATGTACACTGCACATCTAAGGATGGGCCGATATACACTGCCCATCTAAGGATGGGCCGATGTACACTGCACATCTAAGTATGGACCGATATGCACTGCACATCAAAAAATGGGCCGATGTATAATGCACATCTAAGTATGGATAGGCAAAAACTTCTCATCTAAGGATGGCCCGGTATATAATACACATCTAAGGAACGATACTGGTTTCTGCAACTTAAATATCAAGGGTAATTTGGCCTATATAAAAAATTCAAACTACCCAAAGTAGACTTATCATATTTATCACGAATAAATTATTATTATTATTATTATTATTATTATTATTATTATTATTATTATTATTATTATTATTATTATTATTATTATTATTATTATTATTATTATTATTATTATTATTATTATTATTATTACCACCATCATCATCATTATCATTATTATCGTCGTCGTCATCATCATCATCATCATTAGGAGTAGTAGTGAATGTTCTTGTTAACTGTCATTCCAAAATATTCTCGTGACATTTCTTTTATTACCTAGCCCATGCGTAACTATACTGGGTGTAATATCTACCACATGCATAACTATACTGGGTGTAATATCTATCCCATGCATAACTTTACTATTTGTGATATGTTTAGCAAATATTGTGTTGTCTTGTCAAAGATGGAGTAGATTTTTGCCCTTTGTCCACAGCCTCAAAAAGGTAAAAAAAAATTGATTCTTTGTGCAATAAACAAACAATTACGACCACCCGATCTTTAATTGTTCCAATAAAAGTTGATAATCTAACATGAACAGGAAATATATACATAAACAAGTAGTTTATACTTACTTTAACATCATTTTAAAAGTTTTTGTTTCTTTTGTTTCATTAAGTACGCGCGTATTATTTTTATCCTTTTGCCCAGAGCCAAGATTTCTCTTTATTGTCATTGTGTGGGCCTTAAATAGAATTCGTAAAAAATGGAAACTTATCTTTCACTGACACATTGAAATATATCCACATCTTAGGGCAAAACAGTTTTATTTAAATTATTTTATTTAAATCCATCAATTCATTGTATTACATTAAAACCGAATCTTTGTTAATGACATAGTTAATTATTTTAATGACATAATGAATTATAATGAATTATTTGGTGCGAGACTGTAAATGGCGATAAATATTGTTTTTGCCGTTAACATGACCTTTAGACGGCTAATTCAAATATTAATATAGCCTTTATAAGGCTAATTGAAATATTAGTATGGCCTTTAGATGACTACTTGAAATATAAGCATTATCTTTGTATGACTAAGTGATACATTAATATGTCTTTTATATGACTAAGTGAAACATTAGTATTACCTTCACATGACTAAGTAAAATATTAATATGGCTTTTATATGACTTAGTATAAAGTATGGCCTTTATATCACTAAGTGAAATATTAGTATGGCCTTTGCATGATGTAAGTGAAATAAAGTATGGCCTTTACATGACTAAATGCAATATTAGTATGGCCTTTACATGACTAAATGCAATATTAGTATGGCCTTTAAATGACTAAATCAATTATTGTTTGTGCCATTAACATGACTTTTATATGACTAAGTGAAGTGAAATATTGACACAGCCTTTATACACATACGTGAAAGATTACGTATCAAAATATTAACGCACTTTACAAAAAAGTGCTAGAAAAGTGCAAGAAGGAAGAAGCTTTTAAAAACTTGACAATAACAAATAATTTATTTTCCTAAAATAAAATGTGAAAATGGTAAAACCAAATTTACGGTAATGCGAAATAAATATCAATTAACCTACTAGTTCTAACACAAGTCCTAATGATTAAAGTTCTAAATGAACTTTAGTGGTATTCCAAAAAATCCAAAGCAGGAAGTGTTGATGTGCATGAAATGGCCTGTGTCGTAGTGATGTGCTGACAGTCTTTTCTTGAATCACAATAATAATATCCAAAAGTATATCCTTACTTTAATTTCACTATAAATCCAAGTCTCTATTTAGATGAGCTGTTTGTATTTTCAGTTAATTAACTATTTGAATAAATAAATTACAGCGCAAATAAATATTGGACACAACAATAAGTCTGATTTCTGCTTCATATATTATTGCAAGAATAAACTATTGTTTCCAGTAAATTGTATACCATACCCCTCTACCTGACCTCAGTCACAATTAAGATATTATATAAAGACTATTACCTAGTTGAAAATTTCATCTTAGAAAATTCCAAATTTTTTAAGATAAAATCTTAGCTATGATTAGCAGGCCTATTACTACAATTATAATAAAGAATATGGTAGACACGATGTTCTTGACTAAGAAAATTTATCCTTCAGGCATAAAATCGTAAACAAGTGCTTACAAAACTGTCACTGAACATGTACAAGTTCAGCTACATAAATATAATTCTACAGAACTCACAGCCTATCATGAAATAAAAATGATAACAAACTAGCTAATACAAAATGGAAATTAAATATACATAGCAAAATAAAAAACCTATCAGAGACGTATCAAGTAATAAGCGTTACATACGGAATTCACACTCATAGACGTATCAAATATATTTATAAATCTCTTTTGCCTACACAGATGTGATGCCAGCGAATGGATGTTCCTTATTTTTATTTCTCGTCAGTGAAACGAATGTTACCTTCAAAAGTCCAGTTAAACAGTGATATTCTATTTTAATTTTTTTTATATAAATGATTCATTAATTTAATTGGTTTTCATGGCGTATTAAAGCAAGCTTCCACATATATAATAACAAATACGTTACCGATTTTATTTTTGGCGAGTAATTAAATAAATTTTTTTATACTTTCTGCATATTTGCTATTATATTTTCCTTTTCTTAACTCATTTCAGACATAGTTTATTTTTCTTAACAGGAAATAGGAAAAGATATATAAAATATAATGTTCACCGATAAAAAGATAAGTCATATGTTCACAAATCAAGAGTTATGCAATATTTTGAAAATGAAATTATTTTCGTCTTCCTTTTGAAATACAAATCACACATACATGACAAAAACTTTAAAAAACTTATCATTTATATATATATATATATATATATATATATATATATATATATATATATATATATATATATATATATATATATATATATATATATATATATATATATATATATATATACATATATATATACATATATATACATATATATATACATATATATATATATGTATATATATGTATATATATATGTATATATATATATATATGTGTATATGTATATATATATATATATATATATATATATATATATATATATATATATATATATATATATATATATATAAACAATTATCTTTCATTTTTCATACAATTTGCATAATTGTAACATCTTGATCGTTTGCTTTTTTCTTCTTGTGACACTTCATATTTACGCCAATTGGAAGGGTTTATTTTTTATAACGTTTTACCTGCAGTTTCTTACATATTCACTGTTTGAACTTTGATATTGATTAGCTCCATTGTCCACTATGTTGATGACATGTAGGTCATCATTAATTGATGGTTTGTAGATCCGTATTAATTTATTATATATTGGTTTGCATTAATTGATGACGTGTAGGTCAGCACTAAAATACGCATGTAGACTAAGCAATTATATCCTAAAGTAATACTTGGGGATGCATACAAATGTGACTGACAATAAATTTGTTTTAATTAAAATACAAACATACATAAACAGTATATTATGTTACTGACTTCGAGAAGACAAGATTTAATGCATAAATGAGTTGATTACACACTCTAGAAATGAAGCTTTAAATGTCATGATTGACAACACCAACTCAAAGATAGGGTCTGCGTATTATTGTTGTCAGTAATTACTAAATGTCGCAATAGACGACACCAACTTAAAGATGGTGCCTAGATAATTACTAAAGTTGTGATTGAAGACGATAACTCAAACACAATGTCTACCTAATATTGTTGTCAATAATTACTAATGTATAATTAGAACCTTGCCATCACTTTACAGTTTAGCGCATTAATATGAATTGTCCATTGAGACATAAAAACATAATATGCATGTTTTCAACAGCCTTTTTAACTACATACGTAAAGCAATTCAAAAACAAACTTCTTCCCATACCTGCATTTTGTTCGCATGAGTAAGTTTTCCTTTCTTGGTTTGGTAATGAATATACTCCGTCTGATAAAATTCAGCTCAATAATCTACTTCAGAAACAAAACGGATGAGATAAGTAGGAGATTAATTTGAAAGAAGTAAAGATTGTTCTGAACGTTATATTTACATCGACAATCTTCCATTGTGTCAACGTGATTGATAAATCGAACCAATAATTGTTAATCATAAGCCTGCCGTAACAAACAATCACTATAATAACTACTACTTTGCAATATAACGAGTTCATATGCTACATACAATTTTGTTAAGCTAATATAATTTATTAATATTATTATTATTATTATTATTATTATTATTATTATTATTATTATTATTATTATTATTATTATTATTATTATTATTATTATCATTATTATTATTATTAATTTTTATATCGATATTACCAGTATGGAAATTATAATTGTTGTTGCTCTTGTTCTTGCATTAGAATTAGCAGTTGTGTTAAGATGTGATAAAAGGTCATGAAAAAAGACTGACATATTAAATAGCGTAGCAAGTTGAATTGAGCGAAATAAAAACCTACCATTCACTATATATAATTCTACCATTCACTGTTAGCTATATAATTATATTATTCACTAATAGGTATATAATTCAATAAGTCACTGTTGTGTATATAATTCTACCATTTACTGTTATGTATATAGTTCAATAATTCACTTTGAGATATAAAATTCTACAATTCACTGTTAGGTATATAATTTTATCTGGCACTGTAGGTATTTAATTCTACCTGGCACTGTTCGCTATGTATTTCTACCAGGCACTGTTCGATATTTAATTATGCCACACACTGTCAGTATTTAACTTTACCAGTCACTGTTCGGTATTTAATTCTACCACTCTCTGCTCGGTAATTAATTATATCAGTCTCTGTACGGTTATATTTTACGACTGTAGTGGAACAAACACCTCAGTAAATGGCTACTTCATATGTCAACTCCATAATCTTCCGAGACTGAAGGATGCTGATAATAGACAATAGGAACCTAAACGTTTTGTTTCTTTTTTTTTAGAAACGCAATTTCTTGTATCAGCGTATATTAAAAAGAATTAAACAGCAAATCTATTGAATAGAACTATTGCAGGCAAATTGACGTAAACCTTGCGTGCGTTAGACCTGAAAGGCAAGCATTGCAAATATCCATAAACTCTACATAAAAATAGCTGATGATGCCTTTAAAAATTGTATCACATTCATATTTGGAATGGTGTAATTTTCCTACCAAGTACATAAACCATCTCTCTGATCTAATACATTTTGAAACTTTTTGTACTTCGTCACAAGAATCCGAAGAATTAACATTGAACCATCCCTTCCGCAGAAGGTTTTATGTATTTTAGGCCTAAGAACGGATCACAACCCTTAAGGAAACTAAACAAAGTAATAAAACCTGGTAAGGCAAAGAAACAGAGCACGTAAAAATCACATAGCTTAAGTCTAAGCAAAATTTGGAGGGGGCAATATCTACTTTACGGAATTGCATTAGATAAGCGTTGACGGTTGAGTTTTCCCCAAGGGTCAAAAGGGCGGGAAGTTTGAAGAAAATACGCCAGTGTATAGAAACTTACTTCTCTTGTCAGCTATTATGCTTTTAAATTACGTTATAATTGTGTTGTTTTCATTTTCTGGATTTAGTAAAAGTGGTCTCAGACGCCCTATTAACGACAGCAAAGTCTATCTGGCAATTTGGCCCATGCTTTTATTTCGTGAAACAACCTGAAGTGCAAATCGATAGGGTGTTTCAAGCAGATGCAGTGACATTTGTTAATATCTTAACGTCTCTTACTCTTGTCCTTTAAGTTTGAAATTATAGCAAATTATGTACATTTGACCTGCACTCCTTTAGGATAATTGTATCGATTTTGTTTGGATACTTATTTATCTGACATGAGTAATCCTT
Organism: Potamilus streckersoni; assembly: GCA_016746295.1. Classification (NCBI taxonomy): domain Eukaryota; kingdom Metazoa; phylum Mollusca; class Bivalvia; order Unionida; family Unionidae; genus Potamilus; species Potamilus streckersoni. The sequence goes on from JAEAOA010001816.1 coordinate 2,507,841, forward strand.
GGAATGAAACATCAAAAGAAGCATTAGAATTCTAGAGTCCTTAAATGTACTTAAAATCATGTATCAAACATTGGTGCCTTTCCTTTCAGACGATAAGTAGAAATACATATTTACATCTCATTGCAGCTATGTAATGCTTTTTTTCATTGATTCTTTAGACAATTATTATAATTCCTCACTGTATAGTCATACATACATACATACATACATACATACATACATACATACATACATACATACATACATACATACATACATACATACATACATACATACATACATACATACATACATACATACATACATACATACATACATACATACATATTAACCGCTCCAGTGGGCTAATGGTTAGAGCTTCCGCCTCTGATGAGGGAGGTCGTGGGTTCTATCCCCGGTCGAGTCATACCAAAGACTTACAAAAATGGTAGGCCTACTAACAGTTTCCTCGCTTAACGCTCAGCATTAACAGGTTATCAAAATCATCAAAGTAGTTGGATAATCCATATCAAGTTTTTTAAGGTATTATTGTCAAGGTCGATATCAATATAGCTTGTAAAGTTTAATCTTTAATTATGATTTTAATCTGACTTTGAATTTTATGTCTTTAATGTTGATATAAATATAGCATGTAAAGATTTGTCTTTAAAATTGATATAAATATGGCATGGTGTCAGAATAGTGTGACTGGGTGGGACATCATGCTGCATGTCTGCGGCATGATGCCCCAGTGTTTGACATCACTATAAACTGGCTCACTGCAGAAATGGTAGCGATATGACTAAAAATATTGTTAAAGCTACGTTAAAAATCATAATCACATCTCATCACATTCCAAATTAAACTCTCTACAGATACTTTTTAAATCGCTACTCATAGAATCTGGGTCTAATAGTACAATATTCAAAATACGTACTAAATATTGGGTCTAAAATTACATATACAAAATACAAGCCTAATGTTGGTTCGTAGTACACTAAAAAATACTTACATTAATTCTAAAGTACAATGTCCAAAATACTTCATAATGATTCTAATAATAGTGTACAAAATATCTACTTAATGGTGATTCGAAGACACAAGACTGCAAAATACTCAACAGTGTACAAAATATTTACTTAATACTGATTATAATAATACAGTATACAATATACTTACTGAATATTGGTTCTAATAATACAGTATATACAATATGTACTTAATATTGATTAAATAATACAGTGAGCATAATACTTAACACTGATTCCATTAATACAGTGTGCAATATCCTAACTTAATATTTGTTATAATAATACAGTGCGAAAAATAATTAATATTGGTTTTAATAATAGAGTGCAAAATATTTAATATTGCTTTCACTAATACAATATGCAAAATACTTAATATTGATTCGAATAACACAGTGTACAAAATATGTAATATTGAAAAATACTTATTTAATATTGATTCTAATAATAGTGTGCAAAATACTTAAAACTGATTCCAATAATACAGTTTGCAAAATACTTAATATTGATTCTAATAATATTTTGTGCAAAATAATTAATATTGCAAGATTCTTACTTAATAATACAGAATACTTAATATTGATTCTAAAAATACAGTGTGCCAAATATTTGATTAATCATCCTAATGTCATTCGACACTTGAGTGGTCAGTCGGTTCGGTCTATCAGTGGTACGATGACCACTTTGAAGAGTCAGTCTGTTTTTTCTGCCAGTAGTGCGATGACCCCAATCTCAGCTTGCAAAAAAAGGAAGTGCGTGTTATCAACAATGTGGTTTATTCAATAAATTATATAAATACTAAAAAATATTTAAATATTAATAAAACATATATCAAACATGTACCTTTAATCTGCAACTTTGAAGATGCTGAGATTTTATTCTTAACGGCAAAGATAAATAGCATTAAAACAGTTTTGTTGTTCATTAAATAATAATAATAATAATAATAATAATAATAATAATAATAATAATAATAATGATGATGATAATAATAATAATAATAGCAAATAAAATCAAACTATTATTATGATCAGTTGTATCATAATAACTGCAACTATTATTATTATTATTATTATTATTATTATTATTATTATTATTATTATTATTATTATTATTATTATTATTATTACTACTATTATTATTATTGTAAAGGTAGAAATACTTTTGATTTAGTAACATTCGTATTGGAGTAAGTTCCGTCGAAGATACTGCACAAACTGCAATTCCAGATAATCTGATTAATGAACATGCCTTGATTAGTGCACATACATGGCTTGATTAGTGTACACGACTTTATTAGTGTACATAACTTTACCAGCGTACATACATGGCTTGATTAGTGTACCTGATCGTGGGCTAAAACTAATACAAATTTTCAATCAATTTATTTACTTTCTCTTATTGGGCCGAGTGTCCTAAAACTTACTTCGTTACTAATCACAATATCTCATATGTTCGCTTCGGTTCGAGTCTCAGGCTTGGTCAGTGTGGGTATATGAGAAAGTTGCTAGTAGCTTTTCATGGTTCATCCTCAAGTTTTTCCTCCATCAGTTATACAGGTCGCCATATACAGTCTATCTTGCGCTGAGATATGAAGTAAATCCTCATTCGACAACCACAATAACAACACAAACTTCCTCTTATGACTTTCCTTTAGAGCTTTTCATATAATGCACAAAACTTTACATGCTATATTTATATCAACAATAGAGACAAATATTTACATGCTATATTGATACAAAACATTACAAGCCATATTAATATCAACATTAAAGACAAATATTTACATGCTATATTGATATCAACAATAGAGGCAATACTTTACAAGCCATATTTATATCAACATTAAAAACAAATCTTTAATGCTATATTGATATCAACAAAAAAAAGCATAAAATTAAAAGTCAGATTAAAATCATAATTAAAGATTAAACTTCACAAGCTATATTGATATCGACCTTGACAATAATAAAAAACTTGATATGGATTATCCAGCTACTTTGATAACTTACCACTAAAATTACTGTTTTTGCCATCATCAATTTTTGCTGTACAGTTTGCCTACAAGTATAATATTTTACAATATTGGATAAATCGATATAAAATTATTTTCTTAAACATTAATATTAGTAAACTATTTTTAAAAAAAATTGATACTGTTAATATATTTGTTAAAACATTTGACGTTAGATCAATATTTGTGCAAAACAAGCAATGCCAACAATGTAAAATTTGGTTAAAATACTTATATTCAAACATTTACAGTTTGAAAAGTCTACATTATTATAGTTAATAAATATCATCCACCCATTTAAAAGACCACAACATTACAATGGAAAAAACACCATTAACCCGTTTAAAAGACTACAACAATTCAACGAAAAAACACCGTCCACCCATTTTAAATATTGCAACATTAAATGAAAAAAAGACATTGTCCGTTTAAAACATTACAACATTACAATTAAAAACACCGTCCGTTTAAAACATTACAACATTACAATTACAAACACCGTCCACCCATTTAAAAGATTACAACATTACAATGAAAAATCACCCATTTAGAATACTATAATATAACGAAAAAACAATTTCACCTATTCAGAAGTCCGTGAAGTACGCAATTTTCATCGGATTTACTGAGTGGCAAGAGTGTCATAAAAAACGCTATTAATTACGTTAAGCAGACCCTCACCAATTCATCGACTTCCATGCTTCGTTTGCAATATAACTTGAAATCTTGCTTCATATATAATATAATTGACATGAATGCGTCATGTATGATACAACTGACATCCATGCTTCATATATGACATTCCTGCTTCGCATATGTTATAACTGACAGCATTGTTTCATAAATGATTTAACTAACATTATTGCTTCATAGATGATATAATTGACAGCAAAATGCTTCACGTATGATACAATTTAAATCATTGCTTCATATATGATACAATTGACACCCATTGTATCATATATGATACAATTCAAATCCTTGCTTTATATATGATACAATTGACACCCTGGTATCATATATGATACAATTAATACCCTTGCTTAATATATGATACAATTGACACCCTTGTATCATATATGATACAATTTAAACCTTTGCTTATATATGATACAATTGACACCCTTGTATCATATATGATACAATTGATACCCTTGTATCATATATGATACAATTGATACCCTTGCTTTATATATGATACAATTGACACCCTGTTATCATATATGATACGATTGAAATACTTGCTTCATTTATGATACAATTGAAATCCTTGCTTCATATATGATACAATTGACACCCATGCTTCATATATGATACAATTTAAATCCTTGCTTCATTATGATACAATTGATACCCTTGCTTTATATATGATACAATTGACACCCTGATATCATATATGATACAATTGATACCCTTGATTTATTTATGATTCAATTAAAATACTTGCTTCATATATGAAATAACTGACATCCTTGCTTCATATATTATACAATTAAAATCCTTGCTTTATATTTGATACAATTGAAATCATTATTTCATATATAATATAATATAATTGATACCATCGAGACGTACACGATTATTGAAGTTCTATTTCAATATACAAAAAAATTGTCCCACCTTCTCATGATTATCTTAGAATGAATATAACTCACACTACATTCATCATTCACATTATTTTTCTAACATAACTCACACTATATTCGTTATTCACATTTTTTTATAACATAACTCACACTACATTCATCATTCACATTATTTTTATAACATAACTCACACTACATTCATCATTCACATTATTTTTATAACATAACTCACACTGCATTCATCATTCACCTTGTTTTTCTAACATAACTCACACTACATTCGTTATTCACATTTTTTTATAACATAACTCACACTACATTCATCATTCACATTATTTTTCTAATATAACTCACAGTACATTCATTATTCACCTTGTTTTTCTAACATAACTCACACTACATTCGTTATTCACATTATTTTTCTAACACAACTCACACTACATTCATCATTCACATTATTTTATAACATAACTCACACTACATTCATCATTCACATTATTTTTATAACAAAACTTAAACTACATTCGTTATTCATATTATTTTTCTAACATAACTCACACTACATTCACCATTCACCTTGCTTTTCTAACATAACTCACACTGCATTCATCATTCACATGGTTTTTCTAACATAACTCACACTACATTCGTTATTCACATTATTTTTCTAACATTACTCACACTATGTTCGTTATTCACATTATTTTTCTGACATAACTCACACTATATTCATCATTCACATTATTTTTCTAACATAATTCACACTACATTCTTCATTCACATTATTTTTATAACATAACTCACACTGCATTCATAATTCGCCTTGTTTTTCTAACATAACTCACACTACATTCGTTATTCATATTATTTTTCTAACATATCTCACACTACATTCATCATTCACATTATTTTTATAACATAACTCACACTGCATTCATCATTCACCTTGTTTTTCTAACATAACTCACACTACATTCGTTATTCACATTATTTTTCTAACATAACTCACACTACATTCATCATTCACATTATTTTTATAACATAACTCACACTGCATTCATCATTCACCTTGTTTTTCTAACATAACTCACACTACATTCGTTATTCATATTATTTTTCTAACATAACTCACACTACATTCACCATTCACCTTGCTTTTCTAACATAACTCACACTGCATTCATCATTCACCTGGTTTTTCTAACATAACTCACACTACATTCGTTATTCACCTTGTTTTTTTAACATAACTCCACTGCATTCATCATTCACCTGGTTTTTCTAACATAGCTCACACTACATTCGTTATTCACATTATTTTTCTAACATAACTCACACTGCATTCATCATTCACATTATTTTTATAACATAACTCACACTGCATTCATCATTCACCTTGTTTTTTTAACATAACTCCACTGCATTCATCATTCACCTGGTTTTTCTAACATAGCTCACACTACATTCGATATTCACATTTTTTTCTAACATAACTCACACTACATTCATCATGCACCTTGTGTTTCTAACATAACTCACACTACATTCATCATTCACCTTGTTTTTTTAACATAACTCCACTGCATTCATCATTCACCTGGTTTTTCTAACATAGCTCACACTACATTCGATATTCACATTTTTTTCTAACATAACTCACACTACATTCATCATGCACCTTGTGTTTCTAACATAACTCACACTACATTCATCATTCACCTTGTTTTTTTAACATAACTCCACTGCATTCATCATTCACCTTGTTTTTCTAACATAGCTCACACTACATTCGCTATTCACATTATGTTTCTAACATAACACACTACATTCGTTATTCACATTATTTGTCTAACATAACTCTCTACATTCATCATTCACCTTGTTTTTCTAACATAACTCACACTGCATTCATCATTCACCTTGTTTTTCTAACATAACTCACACTACATTTGTTATTCACATTATTTTTCTAACATCACTCACACTACATTCATCATTCACCTGGTTTTTCTAACATAACTCACACTACATTCGTTATTCACATTATCGATCTAACATAACTCACACTACATTCGTTATTCACATTATTTTTCTAACATAACTCAAACTACATTCGTTATTCACATTATGTTTCTAACATAACTCACACTACATTCGTTATTCACATTTTTTTCTAAAATAACTCACATTACACTCGTTATTCACATTATTTTTCTAACATAACTCACACTACATTCGTTATTCACATTATTTTTCTAACATAACTCAAACTACATTCGTTATTCACATTATTTTTCTAACATAACTCACACTACATTCGTTATTCACATTATTTTTCTAACATAACTCAAACTACATTCGTTATTCACATTATTTTTCTAACATTACTCACACTACATTCGTTATTCACATTATTTTTCTAACATAACTCACACTACATTCGTTATTCACATTATTTTTCTAACATAACTCACACTACATTCGTTATTCACATTATTTTCTAACATAACTCACACTACATTCGTTATTCACATTATTTTTCTAACATAACTCACACTACATTCGTTATTCACATTTTTTTCTAACATAACTCACAATACATTCGTTATTCACATTATTTTTCTAACATAACTCACACTACATTCGTTATTCACATTATGTTCTTAATATAACTCACACTGCAATAATTATTCACATAATTTTTATAATATAACTCACACTTCATTCATTATTCACATAATTGTTATAATATAACTCACACTGCATTCATCATTTACATAATTTTCCTAATTAATATAACTCATACTTCATTTATTAGTCACACTATGTTTCTAATTAATATAACACACCGCATTTACTATTCTGAATTAACACCCCTCACACTGCCTTAATCCTTATTTTTAATGAATATACCCATAACGCATTAACCCTTACTTTGAATAAATTTACCTCACACTTCATAAAACCTTACTTTTACTTGCTGCATTAATCCTTGCTTTTAATGAATTCTCCTCACACTACATTAATCCTTGCTTAAAGTGAATATGCATCGCATTTCATTAATCTCCTTTTAATAAATGTACCTCACATTGCATTAATCTTTGCTTTTAAGGAATATATGCAATATTCTTTACTTTTAATGAATATGCGTCACAAAGCATTAATTCTTGTTTTTAATGATAATACCTCACACTGCAGTAATACTTACTTTTAATTAATTCCCCTCATACTGTATTAATCCTTACTTTTAATAAATGTTCATCACACTGCATTAATCCTTACTTAATGAATATACCTGATACTGCATTAATTCTTACCTTTAATGAACAAATTTCACACTGCATTAATTCTTACTTTTAATGAATATACCTCACTTCATTACTCTATTTTTGTAATGAATATACATTACAATGCATTAATCCCTGCTTTTAATAAATATATGTATGAATATACCTGATACTGCATTATTCTTTGCTTTTATGAATCTGCATCACAATGCATGTATCCTTGATTTAATAAATATATGCATTATTCCCTACTTTTAATAACAATGCATTAATCCTTACTTGTAATAAATACACCTCAAACTGTACTGATGCTTTCCCTAATTGAGTGGTTGAAATCCGTTGTGAAATTTAAGCAAAACACTTCAAACGTATATGAATTGTATGCTTCATTGCATGATCCGAATGTATAGTTTGAGGAAATTGGAAAATGACGAGTGTTTGCATATTGACTGTCTTTAATATTTCTCTCAAGGTTTTATGCGAGCCCCCACCCCATTCGCTTTCGCATTTCTAGAAAGTAAATTCGATTTTTATAAAATTAAGGAACCAGATACTGTTTCCATCGATGAGCTTGTCACTATCCTCTCTTTGAATGAAGATCATGCTGTTTCCATCGATGTGTTTGACACTTCAGTTTCTTTGATTGAACATCATCCTGTTGCCATCGGTGAGCTTGACTACCCTTTTTGTTGCGTAACATCATCCTGTTGCCCTGGGTGAGCTTAACTACCCTTTTTTTGCGTAACATCATCCTGTTTCCATCGATGAGCTTGACTACCCTTTTTTGGCGTAACATCATCCTGTTGCCCTCGGTGAGCTTGACTACCCTTTTTTGCGTAACATCTTCCTGTTTCCATCGGTGAGCTTGACTACCCTTTCTTTGCGTAACATCTTCCTGTTTCCATCGATAAACTTGACTACCCTTTCTTTGCGTAACATCATTTTGTTTCCATCGATAAACTTGACTACCCTTTCTTTGCGTAACATCTTTCTGTTTCCACCGACGAGCCTGTCTTTATTGTCCTCGTCTTATAGCCAGCTATTGAAATGCGCCATTTAGTATCTCCATTCTTGCATAACTTTCTGTTTGTTATGGAAACTACTGAAGCGTGCCATTGCTGAAGAGAGTTCATATTTAGTGAAGCATCTTATATAAGAATTGGCAACTGAAAAACTCAAGTTTCTTTAAAAGATCTTTACGTAATTTTAGGATATATTCAGAAAAGTGTCAAAATTTCACAAAATTTATTTATTAATCTTTTTGAGTGTGTAAGACGCTAAGACATTATTGTAACAAAAGCAACACCAAATAATAAACACGCAAAATTGCAGAGTTGGCAGGAAAAAACAGTGATAAAATTAACCCCCTTGACTTTATTAATAATTTAAATTTTGCGTGTGTCTATGTTTTAGAGATAATGGAATATACATAATTTAATGGAGTGTATTTTATGATGGAATTAGTGTATTTTGTCATTTGAACTCGATGCCTCCGTCGACACTGAACACGAAGGCCGCTTTTGTTATACGTTTTATATTAACTGCAAATTATATACCCTAAATAAGGTAGCACAACCCTACTATTTCTGGAGTTAATTTCCACTCCAAACCGTCTGAGCAGGTAATGTAAAAAAGACAAAAAAAGACAAGAAAAAATGAAACATAAACAAAAACCAAACTAACTACAGACATAACACCACAGGACTCATTGTGTTTTTAATGATATCATTCTATCAGGCACTCGATGAACAATTATAACTTTATGTCCAACTCATGCATTATAAACATTCGTTGAAAACAAGTAAACTTATGAAAGGAGTTTTGAAATAAATTTCCCTTTTCAACGAGCCCTTTCTAATAAATGAAAAATATACAAAGACTCGATTGGGTAAACTTTAAGCTAAACAGTGTATAAAATTGATGCCAATAAATGTGATCAGCTTTCACCAATAAGTAGAGGAAGTTACACGGGTGTTTTTTTAAAATAAATTTATGAACCGAGTGAAAAAAATTGTCTAATTTATTTCCAATAAGTACAGTACGTATAATATTTACAATTAGTATAAGTGTAAGACTTCTAAGCAAAACAAATCTAAGAGTCTGCATGTGTGATAGCATAATGATTTTATTTCCAATAAGTACAAGTGTAAGGTTCTATTTATCGTGAAATAAAATACAGATTTCATTTGAGCAAACCATACAACATTGTAGTTAAATGACTTTGAAATGCATTTAGATGTTTCATTCGTTAAGGATTTCCTTTAACCGCCCCGGTGGCCTAGTGGTGAAAGCGTCCGCCTCGGATGCCGGAGGTCGTGGGTTCAATTCCCGGTCGAGTCACACTAAAGACTAATAAAAATGGTACTAATAGCTGCCTCGCTTGACGCTCAGCATTAAGAGGCTAGTGTTAGAACTGGTCGGCCTGATGTCAGGATAATATGCCATATCTGCAACATGATGCTACTGTGCTAGACATCACTATAAACTGCCACCATGCAGACAACGTAGCGATATGACTGAAAAATTGGTAAAGCTACGTTAAAAATCATAATCACGTCACACATCACATGCATTTCCTTTATACGACGTGAATTACGGATTATAATTACACATTATATGTATAAAAAAATAGGATACCGGTATAGTGACGTAAGCAATAGTAATGTGATAAATGTGGAAATGTCAGATATTGCGGATATACAAGGATAAAACAGATTTAATTCACTTTCTCACGTAGGATTAAAGCACGCGCCAAGCACTGCTTAAAGAACACAAAGACTGAGATTTGACTTAGTGAACATATACCATTAAAGTATATATATATATATATATATATATATATATATATATATATATATATATATATATATATATATATATATATATATATATATATGACTTAGTGAACATATACCATTAAAGTTTATACAGAAACGTTTACACACAACGTTTGACATAAAGCACATACAGAACGAAAACGAATGACAGTAAAGTATATGCAAAATATTTTTACTGTTCCTATTAATGAGAATCGATAACAATTTACATGAAGAAAAGGAAATGATCCTAATGAACTAAAGAGACAACATAATAATATTTAACAATATTTAAATAATTGAAACTGTATTTCATAAAATTTGCAGTGACATGGGTCTAAAACCATTTTTGCTTTACTTCAAATCATTGAAAATTAATAGGATGCTTAGATAGTTTTAGATTAAATTTGTTAAATGCAAACATTTCGTTATAAACTGTGAAATGTTCAAGAAAACAATAACTGATGACAGGTCAAAACAATCCCTCATCAGCTGATGTTCAAAAGATTTACCAAACATTTTCTTAAACTCTATCGCTAATTAGAAATAAACAAGATGAACTGTGAGTACTGTATTTTCAGCAAAGAACATATGCCGTCTGCTTGGGGTCATGAGCTATTTCTTGAAGAACTTTTCTATAATATTTTTTTAATTTTCATGGCAGGCACCTGTGTTTTCTGTTTTGTGGATTAGTCCGGACCATTCGCATACATTGTTAAGACGTGACATGAGACTAAATAAGGGATCACAACCCTCAAAGGAACCAAACACAATAATTAAAGCCGTTAAAGCAATGAAACAAGATATTTGAAAACGTAGAGATTTAAGATGGGGAAACATTGGAGAGGCAATATATACATTACAAGATTACTTTTGATAAGTGCAGACGACTAAGTTTTCCCGCGGGTCAAAAGGGCGGGAAGTTTGAAGAAAATAGGCTGGTGTATGGTAACTTAGTTCTTTTGACAGCTATTATGCTTCTAAATTACGGTATGATTGCGTTGTTGTCGTGCTCCAGATTGTGCGAAAGTGATCACAGGCGCCTCGTCAATAACGGTCACATTTTAAAGAGTTTTCAGCATAAACCGGATCCTCACACGTGTCAATTACCTGACTAATTTGGTTGAAGTCGGTACTCTCATAATCAGGTCGATATGTGAGGTGAATATTTTCTTTTCAAATTCGTCAACACAGCACACAAGTATTTCAGATTTCAAGTTTTCGGCAGGGCGTGCTGCTAATTGCAGGGCGTTTTGCTAATTGCAAATGTTTATAATTCCCATCAACAGTACCTAGGATATATTTTTGATATCTGTAATAGAAAATGACCGTAAATAGTTCACACGTATGAGTTTGTTTTCTGTATTAAATATTTACAAAACATTGAGTTTACAAATTTTCAGAGATTAATTTTGATAACTGATGGAACACTATCACACCTTGAAGATTCGTCATGTACATTAGATATTTCTTTCCTTTAGCTGAAACTTGTGTCACGCATGGTCTTACTTTAAATTAATGTAAATCAGGATCCGCTCATCGCGCAGAAAATTAAATGTGAATAACATGCTAATAATAATAATATTTCATTATTATTTGCTGAATTATGCACGAAAAGCAATATTACAATGTTAAACAGTGTCAAATTGAGTGATTCATTTCGGGGCTTGACATATCACGATTCCCATGGTTGTAGCATGATACATTGTATTTCCCATGGTTTCTTCATGACATATCATGGTCCCTATGGTTGCAGCATACATGATTATATTAATGTTTCTTGGCATTGTTTATCATATATATATAATGGTTCTGATGTCTTTCAACAGAACGGACTCTCAGATCATTGTGTTATATGGACTGGTTTAAATTTTAATTTGTGTTTCTACGATCAGAGCAATGAGTTAAGATAAACTTCTATGAATATTTATTCGTATTTTGTAGTGGACAAAAACTGTAAGGTTAGTTTCGTTGTAGCACCTTAATTTCACATTTTGATAATAGATTTATATGATCAATAATGAAGGGCAGTAAGGAAAAGTTTCTTGATTGCTAGTTTTAAGAAATAAATGCGTGTGTTTAATAATAAATATAAATGACATGATGAAACCATTTCAGCGAACATAAAAAAATCAGAAATTATGTTCACTCGATATCAACTTTCCATAAACGTATATAATATCACAAACATTTAATCAAAATAAAAATGCAACATTTGAAACAATTATCTGAAATAATAAGTCGATAAAAAAAACGAGATCGCAAAATCGTAAACATTTTGAAATATTGTATTATTATTCAAATTGCCGTATAGTAGGTAATACAGATTTCAATTGTACTTACTTGGACACTTAGATATAACATGAAAATACTCACATCATCTTCAGGAATTAGTACATGAAAATGATAACTAATCAGGATTCTAAATGTACATGTAGTTAAAGAGGGAAACGGTAAGATATTTTGCAATGTAACAAGCAATTCAATCATTCTTTTCTCTACTGATTTACTTTTATAAATATGGTAAGGTATGAACGTGTTGGGATATTACTGCGATATTAACATTTCAAAAAAAACTGTTGATTATCATAACTGTAAACATCATAAAATTATAAATCTCACACATTTTCTGAACAAACTTGTACTTTATTTTTACAAAATGAAATTACGAAACCTGTAGACGAATATGATTAAATGTGTAGACATCCAGATGGCTTTGAACTATACTTTGGAAGAAATGATCAGGTAGCAAAGTAAATTATAAACGAAGACTTACAAGAACCTAAAACGAAATTAAAATTAAATGATTTTAAAACGTTTACTGAGCTGACGTCTGACGTTTATTGAGGAAACTCTTACCCTTAGGACTAAATGGAAACTTGCTTCACATCAATAATGTACACAGAAAATGTACTGTCAACAAGACTACTTACATGATACATATTACTATTATGCAGGTAGTTGTCATTAAAGGTGTTCACTTGGGTCCACTCTTATTTAGTACATTTATTACTGACCAGGAAATTAAAACATGTTAAATTGACTTATTTATTTTATTAAATTCTTTGATGTGAAGATGATTTATCACCTGCTAAAAAGTGACATGGGTCTAAAATCCCGTCTATATTCTAGGAAAATCTAAATTAAATGTACAACCTTATATATATATATATATATATATATATATATATATATATATATATATATATATATATATATATATATATATATATATATATATATATATATATATATATATATATATATATATATATATATATATAATGGAACAATGCAATACACTGATGAATGCGATACAATGCAATACACCGAATACTGTAATACAATGAAGAATGTAGTACTTAAATGAGGAGCCCATGGCAAGACTGATATAAAAATTGGGCACTGATATTTAGTAATCTTTGTTTGCTGAGGTGGTTAAGTTTGTGGAATAAAAACGAGCAATGTATTTTAAATAAATAGGAGAAAGGGATCAAATAACCTATATTTTTCCACACATGCGCAACGAATGTGTAAGCTTTAAAAATATTTATAAAAAAAACAAGTTGAAAGAAAAGTCGAAATGTGCCAACAATATTATTTTCTTTATAAAAGTTTGTTCCACATATTAACTTTTTAACTCTTAATAAATATCGGCTAATTATGGACTTTTTAAACAAGTTTTCTTGCTTATGTTGCTAATGCAGCTCACAGTAATAAAAGAACAATCCACAAGTTGTGTATATATATATATATATATATATATATATATATATATATATATATATATGTATATATATATATGTATATATATGTATATGTATATATATACATACATACATACATACATACATACATACATACATACATACATACATACATACATACATACATACATACATACATACATACATACATACATACATACATACATACATACATACATACATACATACATACATGCTCACAAATACATATATTTTATGAATTATGACATATGTTTATGTCATATTGTCTATTTATCACTTAGAAACATAGTATATTCAATGATGTAAACAATGGTATTAAATTTGTTTTGAATTCAGTCTGATGAAGGAAGCAAAAAGCGAAACCTGTCACACATTCTACGTGCTTATGCTGTTTATTATTATTATTATTATTATTATTATTATTATTATTATTATTATTATTATTATTATTATTATTATTATTATTATATATATATATATATATATATATATATATATATATATATATATATATATATATATATATATATATATATATATATATATATATATATATAATTTATGTTGTTGTTTTGTTCCTTTTTTGTTCAGATAAATAAACAATGATGTTATATATTGTTTTTTTTTCGTGGGATGCAAATTTGTCTTTTCAGTCAGGAATAATGAGATTATGATACGGATGCAGTCGTGTACTATTTGCAATGTTAGCTAAAAAGATACCGACAACAGTTTAGGGGTTGGGGGAGGTAAGTTCTCAGTCCAGTAATGTAACATTTCTTATGTTTATAGATCTGAATATATGTTTGTAGCAAAAGTCAAATTCATTTTGATAAATACAAATTTATGTTTCTTTAGTTATATTCTAAATCATATGTGGTATTTTTCTTATACACGAATGAGGCGAATATTACAATTCAAGATCTTCCATCACAAAACCACTGAAGAAAGCTTCAAAACAATTTTTATTAAATTATTTACTTTCGCAAAAATAAACTCATAGTTGTGTAATGGCTTAAAAAAAAACAACACAACACGTCTTATTTACCTCATTCAAGGCATTTTAATGCTTCTTCCAAAACTATGTACATCAAAATAATATATAGAAAATCTCACACACTTCATTAGCTATGAGAGACACGAATTCTATTGCATACCCGTTTCATTACGATACTTTTGAGCAACTTTACTGTATGGGCTGTCATATATTATTGGTATTAAATTTTATAAACGTTGTTAATTCATACATCTTATAGATTTATCAGTTATCTCATGCAATATATTCCATAAAAATATATTATGTTTATTGTACAATTATTTAGGTTCTCACAACTTAATTCGTTTAAATATCATAAAGAATTGCTAATACGCTTTATAAGTTTACAGTATTGTGATATACTATATCAAATGCAATATTTATATGTTTCATGCATTCGATATAGTCTCCTCTTTATAATATATTTTGTCGGTTATATCAGGTTTGTTGCATTAGCAGCGGAGGCAGCACATATGGTTTGGAATAATAAATGTATATAGTTTGGGAAAAGCAATATGTATAGTTTGTAAAAAGCAATATGTATGGTTTGGAATAAGTAGTAAGTATAGCTTAGAACAAGCAATATATCTGTTTTGAAACATGCAATGTATTGGGTATAAAATAAACAATATATACGGTTTGGAAGAAGCAATTTATATGGTTTGGAATAAATTATAAGAAATTTTTGGAAAAGGCAAAATGTATGGTTTGGAATAGGTAATAAGAAATTTTTGGAAAAGGCAATATGTATGGTTTGGAATAAGTAATAAGAATTTTTTGGAAAAGGCATTATGTATGGTTTGGAATAAGTAATAAGAAATTTTTGGAAAAGGCAATATGTATGGCTTGGAATAAGTAGTAAGTATAGCTTAGAATAAGCAATATGTAGAGTATATGTATGGTTCGAGAATGTTTAATAAATATGGTCTGGAATAAACATTTTTAAAAATATTTATGTTCGGACTTTAATCTGGCGTGGTATGAAAGCTATGTTACATGATTAAAAACACTATGATGTGATGGAAAGGAATAGTGAGCAGTACATGGCTTACAGAATGAGCCACTTGACGAAAGTCATAAATACTGATTGTATGTTTCTTGGATTTTATTGTAAAAAATATTGAAATTGTATGTTTCTTGGATTTTATTGTAAAAAATATTGAAATTGAATGTTTCTTGGATTTTATTGTAAAAGATATTGAAAATGTATGTTTCTTGGATTTTATTGCAAAAAAATATTGAAATTGTATGCTTCTTGAATTTTATTGTAAAAAATATTGAAATTGTATGTTTCTTGGATTTTATTGTAAAAGATATTGAAATTGTATGTTTCTTGGATTTTATTGTATAAAAAAACCCACAAAAAACCAATGACATTGTATGTTTCTTTGATTTTATTGTAAAAAAAATAATGACATTGTATGTTTCTTGGAATTTTGTAAAAAAAAAAAAAAGACTAAACACCAATATTTTGTGTTCCTTTGAGTTTATAAAAAAAAGACATCGACAATTGTATGTTTCTTGAATTTTATACAGAACACAGAGATTGTATGTTTCTTATATTTTGTACAAAACACCGACATTGCATGTTTCTTGGATTTTATTAAAAATGAAACACAGACATTGTTTTTTTCTTAGATTTCATATAAAAACAACTACCGACATTGCATGTTTCCTGAATTTTATACAAAACAATGCATTGCTTGTTTCTTTGATTTTATGCAAAACACCGACATTTTATGTTTTTTGGAATTTATACAAAACAACGATATTGTATGTTTTTTGGATTTTATACAAAACAATGATATTGTATGTTTCTCGGATTTTATAAAAGCATTTCCTTTTATATGAATGCGATCATCTAAAATGCACGTTATTCATATTTATTTATTTATTTATTTATTTATTTATTTATTTATTTATTTATTTATTTATTATCTTAAAAAGGCAGAAACGCAGATAGATAAAATAGAAAGAAGTATATGCTTTTTATTATTGTTTTATTTCCAAATAAATCATGTGATATTTTGTCTAACAATCTGGCATATTTCCCAATAATTTAAAAACTGCTTTTCGTAATGAATACAATTATGTCTCAGTACACGATCGTGGGTTTAATTAGCGACTGAGTTCATATCATCATCATCATCATCATCATCATCATCATCATCATCATCATCATCATCATCATCATCATCATCATCATCATCATCATCATCATCATTAATTTAATAATAATAATAATAATAATAATAATAATAATAATAATAATAATAATAATAATAATAATAATAATAATAATAATAATAGTATTATTATTATTATTATTATTATTATTATTATTATTATTATTATTATTATTATTAATATTATTATTATTATTATTATTATTACAGTTGTCACTGTTCTTGTTTTAGCTGTTGATTTATCATAACCGGAACTGGAATATTTCCATTTACAATTATTGACCTTTTCATTACTTGTACCGACTCAATAACACTCTATATTGTTAGAGGGCAGGATTCCAGAAGCAATGTCTGTAGTTCACCATCTAGAACAATCCACTGTACGCCACTAGTGAAACACATATATTATACGCCACTTACATTCCTGATCAATATTTCGTCTCTACGGGGAGTCCGGATTAAATCTACTGGCAACGGAATGTGTAAGGTCGGGCGAGTAGTCGGGGTACAGTTCCCACGTTCATCAGGAGGTAAATTGACAGGTCTTTAGAGGCTGGAGGATGACGAAAACGCATCCACCATAGGGAGGATGGCATGAATAATGTGCACAAATAATGAAAATTAGAACACGAAAAACTATATAGAATTCTTTTCTTGAATCGTGTTCTGAGAACATAAATAAAGAAAACAGTTTTTAGTCTTGGGATGCTTAGTAAATCTTTCTACCGAGAAGCTGCTTTACAGCAAACATATGCTCTTTGCATTCTCTACATGCCTGTGACAAATTGTATTTGATAAACTGATATCTGAGTCAGCATTTTTTGATATTTTCATAAGTAAGTCTTGGAAACAACTACAGATTGTTGAACAAACTAGTTGTACTATACATACTTTACCAGAGTAACTCACTGCCAGATGTTTTCTAATTGTATGTTATGTTAAAAATTAAATTCTCAGAAGATTTTAGATGAACAAAAGTAGCAATTTTCGTTCAACCTTCCCTTTATTAGACCGCTCCGGTGGCCTAGTAGAGCGTCCGCCTCGGATGCGGGAGGTCGTGTGTTCGACTCCCGGTCGAGTCATACCAAAGACTTACAAAAATAGTACGAACAGCTTTCTCACTTGACGCTCAACATTTAGAGGTTAGTGTTAGGACTAGTCGGCCTGGTGTCAGGATAATGTGACTGGGTGGGACATCATGCTACATGTCTGCTAGACATCACTATAAACTGCCACACTGCAGACATCGTAGCGATATGACTGAAAAATTGCTAAAGCTACGTTAAAAATCAAAGACACCACAAACACCCCCCCTCTTTATTTAAAGCGTTAGACACTTAAATCTGTATGAATTCCAGAGGGATTTAGGGGCGTGCACATTGTTGTCGAATAATGTAAAAAGTAAAAAATATATCAACGACAAAAGTTTCGCAAAGAAAAAGTTTTCGAAAATTTGACATCGGCGTGGATATATAATTTTGATTTCCTCAGTTTCGTGAGTTTTTTAAAAGTGAAAATGTAGTCAATTCTTGGATGAGTCTAAATATTTTGTAAAACTTTTTATTCTGCAAATGTAGCAAACTTCGAATAGTAAGGTGTCATGAATGCTTGTGTCATTCGTGCGACCATGCATTCCTTGTCCACTATTATGTATATTTGCTATTCATTTTGGTTAGTTTAATTTTATTTCATTGCATGCTATTGTAATGTAACATTGTATGTTTGACTGGATCTTGTCCAAAATTGAATTCATTTCTGTTTTACCCAAATTAACTTTTTCATATCTTATTCATTGTAAACAACTAATTCGTGGCTAAATTATTCTATATGTGTATGAGTTTAAAATCAGTATTATTATTAATAGAAGAAGCAAATATCTTTATTTGGGTTACGGTTTTGGAATTTCCTAAGTGGATTCGACAGGTTATTGTTCTTATTTTGTAAACATCAGGATCATTCTAGAAGGTTTTTTTCCCAATAGCTAATGACATTTTTAGATAAAATTGCGAATTGTGACCTGAGGTCAAGGAGAGAACTATATATGTATTGTAATTGAGAGGATTTTTTTCAATCGTGCTTTAACATCTATCAATTTCTCAAGTTCTATACTATATGTTGTGATCAGTAGTTTTGGGCTGTAATCTTTTTTGTTCAAATTATTGAATTGAAGTGATTATTTTCTCTGGATGTACAAAAGTGCTCTGACAAAATTCTTATACAGCGACATTCACTGGGATTTATAGTGCATTCAAACCTGGAATTATATTTCTGTGATTCAATAAATGACTATTGGCACATCAACACAAATGTAGCTAGAAGAGACACGTCATCGCCTTCAGTTTTTGGATGTATTCTTGACTTTTACTGAATTTTATTCAGAACATTGAATTACTAGCACTTGTATATGTAATTCTTGGATAATTTTAGGATTTAATTCGCAATACCGTACGTTCTTTTTTTCGCAATTTCACTTTGCATTTTAGGGAATTAAATTATTTGTTTAATTTTACAAAACTTGTTTGTTGTGTTTCACATTTTTCTGTTGCCTATTTTAAGAGCATAGACTCGTAACACTACATACGCATTTTTATATCCTGACATGCACACACATTTCACGAGCAAATTTTTCTTCTGAGATTTTTCATCAGATCTTTTATACCTAGAAATTTTAGTTTAATAATGCGTTCGTAAATTCCGCATTTATAATGGTTTGTCATACAAAAAGTCAATAAATGTCACACTTGAAAATACGTGACCATATATGAACTCAATGTCATGTATAATTTATTTTACATAAACATTTCAGTTTTACACAACTTTAACGTGGGAAACTAGTTCAGAGTGAAAAAGGTTTCTAACCCTTCTAGCATTTTGTACGCAGATAAGGTATACTTTCCAAGTTTTATCTGAGTTACCAGAATATATTATTTCCAGATGAATAACCAACCAATTACTTTACTTTCACATTGCGATGCTGATGAAGTTGGGACCATTTAACGTTGGGACCATTTAACGTTGGGACCATTTAACGTTGGGAGACGCATTAGTCAGCCTATCTAAAACTAAACGAGTTTAAAAGCATTGACTTTTCTTGATCCAAACAGTGGAGATTTAGATGTATGACTTTGCTGAGTCTCACAGTGTTAGTCCCTAGTCGCAAAATCGTCAGTAGAAGAAACAAAACCACTTTATTTTAAAACTTTAAGTATTTTTTCAACGTATGTTTCGAATGGCTAACTTTAAGGTCAATGTTTTTGATTTGCAAAACATAAAAACCAAACAAAAAACAAAACAAAATGCAAAACGGCTACCACAATCAGGAATAGCTCAAAATCATAAAATGATCTAGACTGGAACAAACTGAAAAAGTAAATTTGAAACCAACAGGGCCATCTTGCTTTTCTTATCTAATGGCATCATTACCATATCTTTGAAAAAATTCTTCAAATTCTTACTACCGTCGTATACAAGAGATTTTTTACATTTCTTGTTGCACAATAATTATATATATATATATATATATATATATATATATATATATATATATATATATATATATATATATATATATATATATATATATATATATATATGTTGAAATTAAGTTAAAATTGGCATTTCTTATAACAACGTTTAGACATCATCTAGAAATTGTAGAAGCATATATTGACCCGTTTCGACATTATAAAAATAGTGTTTACTTGCATGCCAGTTGTTTTCAATTTTAAATATGTCAGTGTAGTCGAAACAAAATATTATCTGAACCTGATTAGATACAGAATTCCATAATTATTCGTGCATCATTGTCAGCATTATATGTTGTCTCGTTTCAGAGAAATAAGAAGCAAGATAGGAAGTAGAATGAATAATGAATTGACTATATACAATTAAGACAGGTGTAAATAAGAAGAATCTGGCAGCTTTCTTTTGATGATTCTCAAATTAGAACCTCATATTTTTTAAAAAGTAAGACTCAAGCGGGCACATTTTTATAATATTTAATTATTGTGTTTAAATATTACTGCATATGAAATATAAGAGAGAGAGAGAGAGAGAGAGAGAGAGAGAGAGAGAGAGAGAGAGAGAGAGAGAGAGAGAGAGAGAGAGAGAGAGAGAGAGAGGAGACTATGAAAATGTCAACAGGTACATATCTTCCAAACTCAGATAATTTTGAAAATGATTATAAACTAAATTAACACATTAAAAACGCAGAGAACACTGAACATTATACAATTCTTAATTGTTCGGCTTTATCTATATTTCTAATCAGAAGATTATGAAAAAAATACTTATCCAGAAAGTGATGAATTAAATCATACCCAGATGTGAAATAAATTCCCCCTAAAAATATGTCGAATAAATTCCTACCCGGAAGATGTTGAATAAATTCTACACAAAAGATTTTGAATAAATTATATCCAGAAGATGTTGAATAAATTCCTAGCAGAAAATGTTGAATAAAACCCTACCTATAAGGTGTTGAATAAATTCCTCATCTGCTATATTGTGCAATTAATAGATAAAGACAAATGCCAAAATTATTTCTGTGTCCAAATTATTTCCAAACAGGCCATGTTAGAAAACAAAGGAATTGCCAATGATGCTTCATTTAACAAACAGGTCATGTTAGATCACAAAGAAATTCCAAGCGATGCTACATTTAACATACAGGTCATATAAAAGCTGTTATGTATAATTAATATGCATTGTTTGGTTTTTATTCACTCATTATACGCTATGGATAATTGTATATTTAACTTAACTTAGTCCAAAACCAAATTCAATTTCTATCTGACCGGATTCACTGATTTTGGTTTTCTTAATATTATTTAACTCAATATAAGTTCAGAACTTCAGAAATCCCCCCCCCAATTGATGGGTCTACATATTGTCTACTACATTCTATACTATAATGTTAGAAACAGGCTTTCTAATTATAACAAAGATTTTATTTTATCAACATTAGAACCTTCCAGAATGAAATTTTTATTAACTAGTAGTTGTGTTTAGAAAATTGTTATTGTCACTTGAAATCAAATAGATAACGATTTAATCTTTTTTTAAAATCTAAAAATTAGTCGTTTATGCTGTAAGACCTGAGCAGGATCATTTGTATTATTGTTATGTCAAGTATTTCATTCCGACAGGAATATATTAATTACAACCATTTAATTGAAGTGATTCTTCTATGAGAATTCAAAGTGTTCGAAATCACCATTCGGGCAAACAGAGACTTGAAATGATAGTGAAATTCAAATAAGGAGATATTCGTGTGATTCAACAAAAGGCACATTGCTAATTGACAGGCTACCACAGCCACTTCAACACTTCCAGCGACTGAATATTTATTTTTGAATACCACTAAAGTTTATTCAGGAACTTTGATAATTAAGACTTGTGTTAGAAATTGTACGATTAGTTGGGATTTATTTCACAAACGGGTCATGCTGAAACACAAAAGGGATTCCAAATGATGTTACATTGACAAGCAGGATATGGTAGAACACAAATGAATTCCAAATGATATTACAGTGACCATCAGAATATGGTAGAACACAAAGGAATTTTAAATGATGTTAAAACAAGCATCCTTTAGTGGCATTTTATTTTAAAACTTCCAGCATGTTGTTTGTTTGACGAAAAGCTATTACGCAGCTTTCACCACTGTCTAGTCTGATTTAAACCAAATGCAACTTTTACAACTGTCTAATTTGATTAAAATCTAATACAACTAAAAACTGGTATTTACTATGATTGAAACCAATACACAACTTTCAACATTGTCTATCCTGATAAACTAATAAACAGCTTTAACCATTATGCATTCTCATTAAAAATTCAATACACAGCTTTCACCAACAATGAAGATGTGATGTGATTATGATTTTTAACGTAGCTTTAACAATTTTCAGTCATATCGCTACGATGTCTGCAGTGTGGCAGTTTATAGTGATGTCTAGCACTGGGGCATCATGCCGCAGACACGTAGCATGATGGCCCACCCTGTCATATTATCCTGTCACAAGGCCGACCAGTCCTAACACTAACCTCTTAATGCTGAGCGTCAAGCGAGGCAGCTGTTAGTACCATTTTTGTATGTCTTTGATAAGACTCGACCGGGAATCGAACCCACGACCTCTCGCATTTGAGGCGGACGCTCTAACCACTATGCCATCGGAGCGGTTACAGTGAAGATGAATTTTAATGTGGAATGAATCAACATGCATGCGTATCAATTTTTGTAATTGATATTAGACAAACAGACATATATATATATATATATATATATATATATATATATATATATATATATATATATATATATATATATATATATATATATAGACAGACAAATATAAGTAGACACAAAGACAGACAGATTGGTTAATATATATATATATATATATATATATATATATATATATATATATATATATATATATATATATATATATATAAATAATTTTAAGTAGATTGTTGCTTTATTGTTTCAAATAAAAATTTAGACAACGAAATAATCTAATCAATATATATACATTTTATTTATCTTTATATAAAAATTGCTTTCAACGACATATTTCATTCACATGGAAAGGTTTATTTTCTCAACATCAATTTTCATTTATTAGGAAAATATCTTTAGTTTTATACCTTCCTTCCATGTTAAAAAAAAATTGATCGAATAAACGTTTCAAGATAATGTAGAGAACAGTATAGGAAAAAATGGTTTTATGTGGAGGAAAACAGGTTTTTCGCATTCGTTATAAACAAAACACATTTCATTCCTTATTGTTTGCTCACTACGACGATTTATTTAAACACCGCCGTCACGTTCCTCTCTCCACTATAATCAAGTCTTGAACAACGCTGACGTTGACCAGTGACCGTCTGCTCTGTGAGGACAAACCAGTGACGCCTGCTTACTTCGGACACACCACTGTGATACAGCCATATCACTCAAGCACCATTTTAATTTCAGCAGTCTCATACGAGTGCTGGTGTGGTATAATTTCTGAAAGTAAATCAAAGAGAAATCAAAGTAAGTTGTGATTTTCAGGAGCTGAAAAGAAGATTGTTGTCTGTCTTGAGTGCACTTCAGTCGATAAGACTGTTCCTATAGAGAACGGACACAAATCCGCAGATCAACAAAATTCGAAATCCGTGATTAACTTTGTGTGGTATTCACTCTTTGAGAAGATATAGGCATAACTGACGACGATTTTGATTATTGACAAAGGCACCTTTCCTAAATGGGGTGGATGATAAAGGAATTAGGTAGATATAGACGGATTGATTTCTCAAGAACATGTCGTCTCTTCGCGTGAATTTGGCTGGTGTTTCCTATTACCTGCTAATTACGCTCACAAGTCATCCTTCATCATGCCAAGGACCGTGTTAAAAAAAACCCAATAACAACTACAATAACAACTACAATTATCGGTAAACCTTGATCAAATATCTACATTAAGGAGAATTGATTTAAGTAAAATAGTCTTCCGATTTTTTTTCTTTTTAGATCCGTTTTCAGTAGGAAAATAATTGCAGAATTCTAAATTACATGGCATCCAAAGGTTTTCGACAATGACTACTTCATTAAATAGTATTGAAAGTGCCAAAACAATGCTACCGCTCCAGGGGTTCTACTCCTCAAAGACAAAATAGCTAAGGCCCGAAAATAGTACGGGTTCGTGATAGGTTGATATGTTAAGTTTTCGAGTTAATTTGCTTTCTTTGTCTTAGTTGTCAATCATTGTCGGGACTTACATCTTTACCGACACATTTTCAAGAGCGTTCTACCTTTGTAAAGAAAGAGACTGAAAGATAGAACAGCTAAAGCGAAGGATTCAATCACAGTTTTGAAATACAATTCAACATTAAAAACGTAAATATTATTGTCTAAAATGGCAAAAGATTTTGTTAGCAAATTAGCCCGTAACGCCATAAAAACTAAGCACCTATTTCACATATTTCCGTTTTGAAATATATAAAATCTGAACACAAAAAAATGAAAAAGAATTCCTTACATTAACTATATTACTTTAACATGAGTGAATTATATTATTTTAACAAGTTTGATAGCATTTCTCGTAGTTATTTGGTTATAATTTTCGTCTATGTTGACATAAAGCTGTCTAGTTCGTGAGTTATAAAGTGAGAAGAATATATACTAGTGTACACACACACACACACACACACACACACACACACATATGCAAACAATTTCAATAAATTGCGAAGTAGATGTGACATGTATGATGACAATACCCAAAATAAGGACATTCAAATTAACAATTGAGACTATCTTGTTTCGCTAGAACTTCTACATCGTTTCAACTTTTTATTTGATGATATACATGTAGCCTATCATTTGGATAATTTCCGTAACTGTTGATGATATACATTGATATACATGCAGCCGATCATTTGGATAACCTCCGTAACTGTTGATGATATACATGTAGCCTATCATTTGGATAACCTCCGTAACTGTTGATGATATACATGTAGCCGATCATTTGGATAACCTCCAAAGTAAAATAATGGTTGACTTAAGACTTTTTCTGTATTCATAGAATTTACAAAATCATTCTTATCACCGACATATATCCGATATGTGATCTGTGAATATTTTCGTTCTGACTTTGATTTGAATCATCTATATCAATAAATTCAGTATTTTCTATGCTATTATCGGATAACAAAATACGTCTCATCGTACATGTGATCTGAATAACTGAGCATAATTTGTCATACAATTATTCTCACTCAGTCCCTCCAAACCCTCCCCAACCTCCAACCCACACTAACTAACTAACTAACTAACTAACTAACTAACTAACTAACTAACTAACTAACTATATATATATATATATATATATATATATATATATATATATATATATATATATATATATATATATATATATATATATATATATATATATATATATATAATTTATCGAAATATTTGATGTGATGTGATTATGATTTTTAACGTAGCTTTAATATATTTGCTGTGAGATGCATGTTACATTGCCAAATGAAGCAATCTATGTATATATTTATTTATGCACCGAAAAGATTAATATAAGGTAATAATAAGGGACTTGCATCATCAGATATTTATGGCTATCTGTTCTAAAAACATTCAAGTTTTCAGCTCAATGAAATATTGTCATTCTAACTAATAATGCAACAATGTAAAAATTGACTTTTAAGAACACTTACTCGTGATTTATCGTGAATTTTTATATTAAATTTTTTGCTCTTTTCTGGCTCTTTTTAGGTGATCTGAGCTTGAGATACATACATACATACATACATACATACATACATACATACATACATACATACATACATACATACATACATACATACATACATACATACATACATACATACATACATACATACATACATACATACATACATACATACACACGTACATACATTGAATGAATAGAAAGAGTCAGCTATTTTTCCTATTGTTATTTTTAGTTTTTCAATGTGTCACATCAGATAATGGGATAGAAAGAAATAAAGAAAGAAAGAAAGAAAGAAAGAAAGAAAGAAAGAAAGAAAGAAAGAAAGAAAGAAAGAAAGAAAGAAAGAAAGAAAGAAAGAAAACATAAGACTTTCAATTATACACCTGACAAATATTTCATGAGAATAATGTTAGAATTTCGTTCATTCTAACTCTGACAAATATTGAAATTTGCACGGAAAGCCGTTCTTTTCACTCACACAAAGGCATCATTCAAATTTGCGTAGAAAGCCGTTCTTTATTGATACTTTTTTAATAGATATTAGAATTTGGACAGAAAACCGTTCTTTACATTCTAACAAATGAGTATTTTTAATTTGGACAGAAAGCTGTTCTTTCCACTCTGCAAGGATTCGTCATAGATTTTAATTGTATGTTATCTAATAATTTTACAGTTTCATTGAGCCAATAATTTCACACAGCAATTTCCCAGTTCCATGGATCCCCTAAATTTATAAAGCAATAATAAGACATGCTTTTATATAACAGTATCCATACAGTATTGTAATATTTTGGTGTTTACACAAAATAATCAGGTAGTGATGGAAGTTTCTATAAAACGATAAAACAACATGTTTTTAAAGGTTAGAGAAAACAAAGGACTTTGATTTATAAAAAGCCAATCGCGTGTTTTTGCTGCAATGACAATGAAACATAATCATAGAAGCCGTTAAATACTATGATTCTTGATGTTTAAGGAAAATGTTAAGTTTTAATTTTAAAATGTTAAGTTTCACCTTTAAAATGTTTCTCGTTGCAACACTTTATCAAATCAATAGTTAACACAAAAGAAAAAAGAAGGACATTCTAGCAACGATGACAATGAAATGTAAAGAAGCATACACAAAGATGCGTATCTTGGACTGCCTAAAGGCATTCACAAAGATGCGTATCTTGGACTGCCTAAAGGCATTCACAAAGATGCGTATGTGTCTAGAATTATACACAAACTTGCGTATTATGGACTGAATAAAGGCATACACATAGTTGAGTATGTTTCTAACGATATATCCAAACATGCGTGTTACGGACTGAATAAAGGCATACAAAATCATGCGTATGTTGGACTGAATAAAGACACACACAAAGCTGCGTATCTTGGACTGCCTATAGGCATACACAAACATGCGTATTTTGGACCGTCTAAAGGCATACACATCAATGCGTATTTAGGACACTGAGTCTGTATGACTTTTTGTGGATTTTTAACACAGCTTTAAAAAAATTTCAGTCATATCACTACAATGTCTGCATATATAGTGACGTCTAGCAATGAGGCATCATGCCACAAACATGTAACATCATGTCCCACCCAGTCACACTATCCTGATATTAGGCCAGCTTGTCCTAGCACTAACATCTTTATGCTGAGCGCCAAGTGAGGCTGCAGTTAGAACCATCTTAATAAGTCTTTGGTATGATTCGGTCTGGGTTCAAACCAGAGGCAGACGCTCTAACCACTAGGCCACAGGAATTGTATCGTATTTTTGACTGTCTAAAGGCATATAAATTTATTTTCTGGTCATAATATAAAACTGTCCTTTATTTGTGAATGTGTATCTAAAGCAAGGTAGATAGACAGACGCACTTGTACAAAGCACCATACGTTTTCTTCTATAAATCCAAGATTAGTGTTTCCAAAGTTTTGAGCATTCATGGCACTTCTTTACTTAAACGTATGACGTAGTATTAGCTTTCTGTTTTGTTTTTGTTTGTTTTGCTTATTTATTTACTTTTGGTTGCTTTTGTTTCGTTATATTTATCTTTTAGTCTATTCATTTCACTTCGTTTGTCTTTTGTTTATTTGTTTTGAACCATTGTGTTTAAATTAATTTATGAAACAGCGAAATTGCTTCTTGTCTTCACAAATGAGTTTATGTCATGATACTATTGATAGACCCTTTTCAAAAGTGTGACTGTTTTAGCCATCTGGATTTTCTGTCACTTTATAATGTAGCAAGGATGCATCAATATAAATGAACCTATAACAAACCTCCATTTTTCTTTTAATTACCAACCTGATACTGACATCAAAGTGTTAAATGCAACAAAATGTACAAGCTTCAAAATATGAATGAAATGTGTAAAGTATTGCGAGAATTATTACATTTTTCATTTGTCTCATATATGCTATACCGTAGTTGTTTCTTATATAAAATGGTGACTCTTTCAAGACCCTTACACAAGTTTGCAGTTGTTCAATTACATCTATTAATTAAACTTTAAGATTTGTGATACAGCACGTATTATTATACAGGTAGGGATTCTACAGTCTTGAGTTATGCTTGTATACCTAGAGAGGGTGAATTTATGCTTGAATGAAAGTGTAATAATTGATGATTTTGTTGGCATCTGTTTGAATAATTGAATTATATATATATATATATATATATATATATATATATATATATATATATATATATATATATATATATATATATATATATATATATATATATATGGATGAGCGGACGAACGGATGGATTGATAGATAGTTTATTGTAATGCTTTTATTTAATTGTAATATCAATGCCTACAACACCAATAAAATATTGTTATTATCACATAACTTGTATATAAAGTGTGTATTTGATTGGACTGTTATAAATGTATGTGATGTATATGATTTGTTTATTTAGATTGTTATAACTATATGCGATGTATATGATTTGTGTATTTGGACTGTTATAGCTATATGTGATGTATTTGAATTGCGCATTTGGAATGTTATTGATATATGAAGTGTATATGATTTGTCTATTCGGACTGTTATAACTATATATGATGTATACGATTTGTGTATTTGATTGGATTCTTATTACTTTATGTGATGTATATGATTTGTGTATTTGGACTGTTATCACTGTATGTGATGTATATGAAATGTTACTTATTTGGACTGTCATTACTGTATATGATGTGTATATGAGCCATTTAAAACTGGTTCTTTTCACCGTCTTGGAAAATAAAACCAACATTATTACACCCAATTCTCCTATTTATACTTTCTAAATATTTTCACCTGTACAGGGTGACTAAATTAAAAACGAATTTACAGAAGTTGATTCTGTGCGTCTAAATATATCAACGATCGGACGTCAGAGAAACTATTTCAATAATTCCAATATGTTTGTGTTATGCGTGAACAACTACCTCAGCATGGGATAGGATGCTAGATCAATCATGAAATTAGCCTGAGTTAATGTCCGTTCAGTTTTCTTCAAGTTTTAGATTGACGGCCTTGACATATGCAAAAATCAAGTGTAGCAACCTCTGCTTGACCATTTGGATTAAAAGGGCTGTTCGATAATTATGGTTAAGTTATCCTAAGTACCCACAATATCCTCATCGCCTAATGTTGAAATGACTGCTATATATAGTGACAATCAAAAAAAATTGTTTGTTGGTGTACACATTCAGTTTAAACACGACGAAGATGCAAACATATGCCCATGTAATTCGTACCGTGAAAATTTGATTACATCAAATCTATTAAAAGCCAAATGATACGTGACCTTTAACGTATCCAAAACGAGGTAAGGATGCTACTGGACGTGCAGCAGCATCCTCGCTTCGTTTTGGATAACGTAACGGTCGCGTTTTAATTGGCTATTAATAGGATATATCGGAAAACACATCGAATGTCACAAGACGTCTACCACAATCTGAACAGGTTGCCATTAATTAATGATAAATCTTTTCGACTAATTATCAGTGGGGAGTGGGGGAAATAAAAGAAAACATTC
This sequence comes from Potamilus streckersoni, assembly GCA_016746295.1. NCBI lineage: Eukaryota > Metazoa > Mollusca > Bivalvia > Unionida > Unionidae > Potamilus > Potamilus streckersoni. The sequence continues at coordinate 2,538,809 of JAEAOA010001816.1, forward strand.
GCTAAGCAAACAAATATAAAGTAACTTATCCACATTTTATGAAATATTAAATGGGTTTGTAATAAGGTAGTGGTCATTTTGGTTGTCGCTTTATCTAGATGGCGACCAAAGGTTTACATCTATTTTATTGTCTGCATTGTAAGTTAATAGGGTCCGATTAGTAACCGCTGGCACAATTGATACTCGTTCCTTGGACATTTAAAGCTGTCTTTTATATAGAACTGAACTGAATTCATGCAAAGTGGCTCTAACTTTCTATATTTTCTGGATATTCCAGCCAAAGTAAAGTGTGTGTGTATGTGTGTGTGTGTGTGTGTGTGTGTGTGTGTGTGTGTGTGTGAATTAAAACCTTAGGAATTTGTTCCAATCGGAATATGACAGGATATGCGCTTTGTTTGCGTTTGTGAGTATTCGTTTAGTTGGAGAGGTATTTCTAATTTTTAAAAACGTGAAGCCTAACCCGGTAGATTTCTTTTATAACAAATACATATGTTTAGCCAAGCTAAGGATGTTAAGTTGTATTTACTTGACACCTACGATTCTTCCATCGAAATCCTATCTGACGAAATTGGCATATTATACTGGTAGCTTGAATACTTTACAACTTTGTTTAACATTTTAGAACGGCTAATTAGACTTTCTAGTGGGGGTTGTGTTCACATTCGTGCCAACAAGACTGGATGTCAATGCCATTACACTGGAGTCATGCAATGTCTCCTAAGCGCTTAATAGTGACTTTAATGCTAATACTGTTAACGAGCCAGGCCAACATAAAATAAATTTCTGAAAACTGTATCGGGTTATAAGGTATCGCCGCAAGTATTGAACTGCAGAATATTTTTGACTTTAGAGAATATTTCTTTAATTTTTGCATTTTTACTAAAAGTGATGACTGTCATTTTTTCATGCTATATATAATGACTCGTCCAAAAAGGAAACAGAACCTAAACACTAGTTTGCAGAAACGGAAATTACAGCGAACCATTTTTACCAATGTAAGGCGAAATAGCTCAGACGTGTAGTTAACTTTATGATTCATATTAGTGCGTAAAAAATTGACGATTTTTAAAAATTGTTTAAACCTCATTAATTTAAGAGAACGTTGATGTGATCCATACGATTTTAGAATGAATAAAATAAACTTAAGCTTTAGTGATATCATTAATATCTTTACCTAAAATTAGTTGTTTTTTTTTTCTTCTTCGGATTGTGCATTCTCTCAAGTGTGCTACTATGATGCACAGCATGCATAATTGTTATTCGGTTATATGCATGCAAATTGTTATTCGGTTATATGCATGCAAATTGTTATTCGGTTATATGCATGCATAATTGTTATTCGGTTATATGCATGCAAATTGTTATTCGGCTATATGCATGCATAATTGTTATTCGGTTATATGCATGCAAATTGTTGTTCGGTTATATGCATGCAAATTGTTGTTCGGTTATATGCATTCAGTTATATGCAAATTTTAATTCTTTAATAGGCCTGTGCTATTTTCTGTCACTTCATGGAATTAGGAAGTTCAAGATGTAACAATGAACAGTATTTAATTATTATTGTACATCTTGACTTCTTTTAAATACTGTAAATCAGACGTTTTTAAATGATTCCGATTTTGCAAGATTTTCAGAGGAACCACATTTGCGAAATTATATTTACTTACGTAAAACATGTGAAGTAATTTATTGCAAAGTTCAAATCGATCAGGCGACATTGCAAAAATTGTTTATAATTTAAATTTATGATGAAGACACTCTTGTATCAAATGTCTCAAAAAATTGACGAGATTTTTCATAGATCCCAAAAAAAATTTATTTTCAGATAATTTCTTTTACAAGGTTGTAACTTTCTTTTCTGTCCATTTCATTCATCTGCGCGTTTTGGTCGAAAGCGTCCGTTCTACACAGTACATTATACTTTTTCAAGGAAATTAATAAACACACACTCAAGGCGTAAATTTGTTATGGTTTTACCGTTCCTCAATACATATGGATGAAAACAAGGAGATAAAAGTAAATCGTGTTGTCGATAAAGGCCGCAGAGAACTTATTTCGCAATTTGCATACATGATTAATGCTGTTTTTTAAGGAGGAAGTAATCGATACAATTACATTATATTCCTGATTTATCTAAATCACGACAATGTAGTAGTAGTAGTAGTAGTAGTAGTAGTAGTAGTAGTAGTAGTAGTAGTAGTAGTAGTAGTAGTAGTAGTAGTAGTAATAATAATAATAATAATAATAATAATAATAATAATAATAATAATAATAATAATAATAATAATAATAATAATAATAATACAAGTATATCAATTTAATTGGACCTTATACATCACTATTTCCGGGTCTCAAGATAATTTAAATGTTGCAATATTCAAACAAATTGAAAACTATCTATAAAAATATCACTGTTTAAATTAATTTATAATAATGAATTTAATAAACAATTTTGCTTTCATAGTAGATCGTGTTAATGAAAATTTTAAATTCCTTCTGACCTTTTTCCGTAATTTGGACATTGTTATTGTTCTTTAAAATATGGAATATGTCGTCACACTTCCAAGATGCAAGACTGAAGCTATAAGACATGCTAAACGTTAGAACAGTACCTTCTGTATAAGCTAATAAGTACTTTATATCATAACGTTTATCTTGGAGAAATACAAAAAACGATCAAAGGTTTGTAAAACGTTGTGATTGAAACCTTTATACCATGGAATGCAATAAGGCACTATGTACCACGAAATGATATAAAGTACTATGTGCCATAAAATGTAATAAGGCACCATGTACCACGAAATGATATAAAGTACTATGTGCCATAAAATGTAATAAGGCACCATGTACCAGGAAATGATATAAAGTACTATGTGCCATAAAATGTAATAAAACAATTTGTACCATGAAATGCAAAAAATATTATGTACCATTGTATCATACTACTAGTTTCATTTTAATACATCACACTTTGACAATTTTTACAATAAAAATTTTAATAACTGACTCTTTAGAATGAATTTCTAACCTATTGAAATAATGTAATTTATCATTTCTTTTTTAATATATCGGAAAATTTATTTTAAAATTCTGGAAACTTCTAAATAATTTTTCTTCATAAATTTCAGAAAAGGGATATTGTAAAAATGAATTCCTGAATATGTCTTTTTGAATGATGGAATATATTCTGAAGACAAGTTAACATCTAAATGCACATCTATTGCAAAATCTTGGTATCACAAGTATATGAGAGAGAGAGAGAGAGAGAGAGAGAGAGAGAGAGAGAGAGAGAGAGAGAGAGAGAGAGAGAGAGAGAGAGAGAGAGAGAGAGAGAGAGAGAGAGAGAGAGAGACTCGCCATGCTTATGTATGGAATTATTGTTGTTTATCATCTGTAATTTCATAAACTCGTATTATGCATGTATTTAATCGGATCTCTTCTAAACACAAACACCCACTCGACAATAACATCCAATAACATCTAAACAAACGATTTTCTGTGATTGTTTTTGTCGACTGAATTATCAGAAAATAGCTTTGATCCTTCATCAGTATAGCGATAATTTACCTCCCGATTACAGCTTGTTTATAAATCTTTCATCCAATATCGAATAATCATATTGTGTTTGCAAATTACTAATCTAGAAAAATGACAAAAACAAAACACAACGTTTAGACATCAATCATGCTGGAGGTCTGAGGATTAAAAGGATGTGGTGTTTTTGTTTTATAGCCAACGTTCATATCTGTAGAAAAACATTCCACATATTACCATTTTACCGTCATTCTAAGAACTATATTTTTACTTATGAATACAAGTTTTTCATGACCATTTCATCGAAAAGCTTTTTATCAATATTTTCTGGTTTTTCTTATAATTAATCTTGCATTTAAAGTAAAATAAAAAAAAAACCCAAACCGTTTTCCTGATGATCATTATTGTTCTAAATTAAAAAAAAAACAACAAAACAACAACAGCAGAAAACCAGCCCCTCAACAGCAAAACAAAACAAAAAACTGGGGCGAGAAATAAGAAACAGAAATTATGCAAAAGACTTAAAAGGAATATGAAATTTATTAAGATTATCTTTCTTTGATAATTCTAATGCCTAAAATGTGTAAACAGTTTGCTTTGATTCCTTCGAAAATTACGACAATCTGAGTTTTCTGCATGAAAATGCCATCCTGTAAGTGTCATAACAGATTAAGCTTTTTAAAAATATATTTTTATAACTCCCTTCGCCACTTTACTTTTGACTTTACAGAGGACAGTGTTAATATACGAAAAAAGTTTTTCCAATATCTTCAAATTTATAAATGCTACAGTTTAATTTTGTTATGCATAAAACTTTAACTTTTAGAAATGTACTGGAGCTTGAACTTTTTATGTATACAACTTTTCTCATAAAGATATAAATTATAATAATAACACTACTATTTCCTTTACAAAATTGTAGAAAAATCAACGAAAATAAAATAGTTGTCTTTACATACGACAATTTTCCTTTAACTGATTGTAGTTCCCTGAAATCGACATCATTCAGTAGACTTCAGGGGCAATTGTTTTCCTTGATATTTTTTATTCTTAATTATTCATGCTAGCTTGTTTGTTTTCTTATTAGAATAATATATATAGTATTTGATACTACTAGCAATAATAATAATAATAATAATAATAATAATAATAATAATAATAATAATAATAATAATAATAATAATAATAATAATAATAATAATAATAATAATAATAATAATAATAATGAGAAGAAGAAGAAGAAGAAGAAGAAGAAGAAGAAGAAGAAGAAGAAGAAGAAGAAGAAGAAGAAGAAGAAGAAGAAGAAGAAGAAGAAGAAGAAACATAAGGAAGATGAGGAGGACAATAAGACACAAAATGTACATGAACGACAGTACTACTACCATCTCACAGTAAGAAGAAATTGAGAGATCGCCAATTAATAAAACTGACAAGGAAGAGAGGTTTTAATATACTTATTTCTTATTATATATGACCATTACAAACCGAAAAAGTTATTTTTCAAAACATCTGAAAAACATATGTATATGATATATGTTTTATGTTAAGAAAATTGCTATAAATGATATAGTGTTGTTTACAACAGTGTTCTGATAAATTTAAATCTGAGTTAGAAATAAAAATGTGCAAAAAATAATAGGTCTTTAAAAGAAAGTATGCATATATAAATGTGTAAAATAAGGTATAAACGTATAAAACAACTTACCAAATGTATTAAACAAAATATAACTATAGAATAAAGAATAAATTTATACGACAAAGTGTAAATTAGATAGATAGATAGATAGATAGATAGATAGATAGATAGATAGATAGATAGATAGATAGATAGATAGATAGATAGATAGATAGATAGATAGATAGATAGATAGATAGATAGATAGGTAAGTAGGGAGAGAGAGAGAGAGAGAGAGAGAGAGAGAGAGAGAGAGAGAGAGAGAGAGAGAGAGAGAGAGAGAGAGAGAGAGAGAGAGAGAGAGAGAGAGAATTTGTTGCTTGTTGTTTAGGCCACTTTACGATTGCACAGATTTCTATAAAGAAATCGCTTCGAATCTTTTGTAGATATAAATCAAGGAGAACTTACTTTCGATGCGTTAGATATATCTAAGTTTCTCGATTTCACTTTGTAAGGGAATATTCAAACAGAAATAAATATATGTCATGCCGATATATTAGCATTCAAACAGAAATAAATGTATGTCGGGCTGACATGGGATCGAGAGAGCTGCGTCTCTAGGAAATGTAACATTGAACGGGGTCGAGCGGATGAAACGAGATCAAAGAGACGACAAGATATAGGATGAGAAAAGTATATGCGATGGAATTCACGCAGTAGACTGTTTTCTTTTTACCTGGGTGAAAAAGAGTTGAGGGGGTATACTGCCTGAGGTCCCTGGTCAGTGTACCCGGCTTGCCATTGGGGAGAACCGTTTCCATACATTCCCGAATTGCAGGGAGAATTCTGATTGGAGTAACTTCCGTTGGCATGGTACCACTTCATAAATGGATTGTTCATGCTTTGTCGCAGAAGGGCATCATCCAGTCTATAGGCCCGTCTTTCAGCCTCGGTATAAGGGGAATATATAGAACTAAGAGCAGCTGCAGGGTTAAAGGAAACGCTTGGACCTAAAGGAGACCCAGCCCAACCATTAGACATATACATTCCGTAGTCACAGTCTTTTTTGCGACCTCTTCTTCTGGACCTTCTTCTCTGACGAAAATCTCCTCTCATAAAGTCCTGGACATTGGCTGGATGTATTGCCCAATAGTTACCCTTTCCATCTTCACACCTACCCGCTTTGATGAAACAGTCATTTAGTGACAGATTGTGGCGCACACTATTTCTCCATCCCTGGCCCCTATTTTGGTAATAAGGGTAGTTCTTCTCTATCCATGAATATATAGATCCTAAACTCAGCCTTTTTTGAGGAGATTCCAAAATGGCTTTTGCAATTAACGCTATATATGATAAAGCGGGTTTTATATCAGAATTTCCCTGCGATTTGTCCCCTCCCGATACATCATTTTGACCCTTGACTGCCCCATCTTCAGCTTTGTCTGACGTGTCTTCCTCTTTGACATCCCCAGCATTGGAAAGACAATCTTCTGACTCGTTAGGAGACAACCCATTTCGAATAGCAAGTTCATTCTTGTATTCTGCTACTTCCGTCTCCAATTTTACATTATGTCTCAAGTCTTCTGTTTGTCCACCTGCCTCAATTTCCGTCAGAAGCCTACTCTGTTCATTGCCAAAGCTATGACTAATATCTACACGCTGCTGTTGCTGTTGCTGATGGTGACTTTGTTGATTAATGTCAATGGTGTCTGACTTCACAATCATTGAATCATTGTTTCTCATGCTAGCATAATCCGCCAGATCATGCGGACGTCCTGATGGAACCCTGTAGTACGGTGTACCGGAGTTTTGAACAAATCCGGAGTAAAACAACGTTGATTCAGCGTACGATGGCGGTTCCTTTGGAAGACAGGCCGGAGTTGTATTATTCGTGTTCAGATAGCCGTTGTAAAAATTGTCAGACGTTTCCGGGTAATGAGCATGATGAAGTTTAATAGAACTGCCATCATAAGTTGGTGATGTTCCATAAAGTCCGGCTTGATAGCCACTGGTGTCAAAATGTGGCCCCTGCATTGGTACACTTGTATAGTGCATGGAGGGTAAAATCGTTTAATCAGCCACAAATTTGCCCAAATGTTATGAAGATATAGCCAAAGATTTTGTTCAGTGTTTAGTAAACAAAAATGAAACTTGTAACAACAGTCAGATTCCAAAATTAATATAATTATATCTCCAAAACAAGTTCGTTGTTTCTCTGCTTACTCGTGTGTACACCAAACCGTATTACACTGACTCAAACAAGGGAATTGTGTCGTAATTAAACTGAATCACGTTTGCTCTATTAACCATACACCAACCTGCAAAATCCAAATATTTGGGTGGTTAGATGTGTCATACTGGGTAGGACCCAAACGAACGTTTCGATTAGTCAGGAGGATTGGTCTAATCTCGCGTTATCTTCCTGACCTATCGTTCTTTGCCAACGAGAGGAGGGGCGGTCGGTTTTGCGTGGTAGTCTTCTGGATTGTTGGAGGACGTGAAGGGACGACTTCAGTCCAGAGAGATAAATATTCTAAGTCCCTTATCTTACTGACTATATGGAGAAGTTAATCCGTGTAATTTGTACTAAAACATACACAAATAGCACGAGCAATATGATATCAAACTGGAAAACAAAAGCGGAGTGGGAATAAATAGGTTTACTTCGCAGTTGCTATCTTTTATGTTTCAAATTTGTTGCAATAATATAGTCTTACCCATGCAAATACGTTTCCTAGAAATTATAAGAACTCTGTATCTTTTCTATATTTCTAACAAATTTAACTATAATAATTAATGCACGAAAACTTATGTATTATTATGTATTAAATCAAAGGTTTTTAATAAGGAAACTAAAATGGCGGGTAAGCGAAATATACTATATCCGTCATTATACTATATTATTGTTTTTTCAATAATGACATTATTTAAATTAATTCACTAAAGGTAGAAAATGTTATATAGCTTTAGAGCTTTTATACCTTTGCAATTTCTCGAAGACGGCGTATCTTCAGGACGCTTTTACGATTTTGGGAAAGTTAAATTTTGGGCAAGCGAGTTAAATTTTGGGCGAGTTAAACTGAGCACAAAAACATATATATATATATATATATATATATATATATATATATATATATATATATATATATATATATATATATATATATATATATATATATACATGTTTTTGCCATTTCACTGACATCTCACTTCTGTCTGCTTGAGTTCCAGTCTAAGATTCGGTGAATGTTGATATGTGAGAAAGCTTGCCAGTAGCTTCTCGTGAATTGGTGGTTCTTTCCGCGGATTTCCCGGTTTCTTCCTCCACCATTAATACTGGCAGCCATATATAGTAGCCTACCATGTGCTGAAAAATGGCGTTAAGCCCTAACAACAACAACTTAATTAATTTATAATAAAAAAAATCCGTCTTTACACAACCTTTTTCAGCATCATCTACTTTACTAGCACTACTACTACTACCTCCACCACCACAACTACTGCTGCTCTTACTACTACTACTACTACTACTACTACAGCTACAACAACAACTCTGAAAGAATTTTTTCCTCACCTTTTTAAGAAACGACGGTTCAACAGATTTTATCAGTCTTTTATAAGAGCACATTCTGGATTGTACTGACTCGATATATCATTATATGCATATAGAAATATGTTTTCTTTTACATTTTCAAAGAAATACGACCGCATTTCTGTGTATCGTACATTGAAATAATTATCTACAAGCTGATATTCATAAATATAATGAATTTATTATACTTAAACCTTTTCCTCTTTGTGCTAGTTAATATATATATATATATATATATATATATATATATATATATATATATATATATAAAACAAACAAAGTATATTCAAAAGGATAGTAAATATCAATCAAAATTAGCTAACGTTGGAAGTGCATGTTATGAAATAATGACCGTTGTTCGCTGTGGAAGTACAAGTAGGAAACTGGTATGTTTTCAAGTAAACTATTCTGACGTCATATAAGAGTAATCAGAAGGAAAAAAAGCTTCAAACAAACTAAAATTATGTTCTTGTCTGAAAATGAAATCATTTATTCAGTTTCTATTACGGTGTGCGAACATTTCTAAATTTAAAGTTAAGCCGATATCCAGCAAGTGTTTCACAGATTACAAATCCCGCTGTTGAGGTATTCCTCACACGTTTAGCTCCGTTTCTATGTAACAAATTAATTAATAATTACAACATCAATAACTAGTTCTCGGGTCCACCTCACCGTTTCATTCGTACTAAAATTCAAACAAAACTCTTGAGATTGCCCCGGCTGACCGCCTGTTAGTCGAAACACGCGACAAGGAAAATATTTTCCGTTATTTACCGACTCCACACCGTCACTACATGTCCTGCGCATCCAGAAATCCAGTTAAGAACACTCATTTACGCTGAAGCAATATCAAAGAAGACTCGCGAGACTATTGCCAGCTACAGTAACTAAATAAACTATTCAGCTTGCTTTCTCAAGGGCCTCGGATAATTACACGAAAATATCAAAGTGAAAATGTGCCAATATTTCCACCAAATCAAATTAATTTGAAGCGAAAAACATTAATTTTGTAACTGAGACTTAAAGCCCATGGTATGTCATGTTTGAAGGCAACTGAAAGCGTGCTCATTAATTACTTTATGTGGCGACATCGCGGAGAGATATAAATGACGTATTCCTCTGATAAAAAGAGATCCAAAGTTTATATTTAAAAAAACACAACCGACTAATCCATACCGTCATGTAAAAATATACTTTTAAATTCTTTGTGTGTACTTTATCTCAATGACAAATAGGAGTAATGGTATGCAGTGAAAATTAGGTTAAAAATATAAAAATACAAAGGCCAAAAAAAATTCCCTCCAACAACAGTGCTGCAGTACTTGATCTGCATACTTGGACCATCTTCCAGGTCACATAACTAGAACAAATTTGCAAAATTAAAATTTTATGCGTGAAAAACGGTTCAATCAAAGAGCATATTGAAGACTTCTGTGATTTTTTTCTTCAAATTCCTACCAGACAAAATGTTTTAATATAGCACAATTTAAATAAAGAATCCCTTTTGTGAATTCATAATTAATAGTAATGTAATTTTAAAAGCACATATTTTAAAAAGGTCTTTTCCCCGTCTTTGCATTTCTACTCATAGCATAAAATTAAAGTAGGTCTCATGCTCGTTTACCTATACGTGAGGTACACGGGGAATGTTCGTTTCTCCGATTATGGGAGACAAAGAAATCATTCAAAGAAATGGAAAGGACATATAATTTGTTTTAAACCATGCAATAAGAGTAAGTTTCATATATGTACTAGCTGTTTCGATAATCTGATGATTCTGACAATCGAGATTCGGATGAATCGATATTTCTGCCTAATGAGGTTCGAATAAACGTTGTTTTTGTGCATGCGTCATTTCTGTGTTCCATTAATAGGCTGAATATTTAGAATTTACGCTGCTTTTATTACGCATACATTTTGAAGAATATACGGAGTACTTTTGTAATTGTTTGTCTTAATTGCTTCACCAAGTTTGTTTTGTCTCAGTGGAAACAAAAAGATTTTGTACTTATTTCCTCATGTTTATAATTTTCTTTATGTGACTGTTTCCATTTTAGATGGCTATCTATATATCTGTTCAAATTCTCAACTACGTGAAGATATTGAAGCAAAGATGTTAATGCTTTTCTACGAAACTGCAACATAAATTTAAAGAAAGCAAGATTCTGTATAGAAGGTACTTTGCCGTTTTGTCGGGGACACACACACACACACACACACACACACACACACACACACACACACACACACACACACACACACACGCTGTCTATCATGTCCTTTACTGATTCGATAGTGCATTAGAAAGTTCCGCAGGATAATTACGGAAAAGTCACATGATTCTGGCTGTGCTGAAGATAGGGCACTTTCGGTGCAGGAAATGTTCCGCAAATTAGGTTGTGGGATTTTGGTTGGTGTATTTTGGTATGGTGTCGTTGGTATATTTTTGTATGCTTTTTATGAATTCAAGACAGGTTAGCCAAAATGAACAGCGGCTGTATAGATGTGAAAACTGGTAGTAGCTTTTAATAAGGAAATATTGGTCAAGAGATTTTAAAATCACCATTTAATAGCAGTTCCTTTCATTGCCAGCTTAAATGTCGTTTAAATGATTGTCACACTCCGGAGATGTTTGCATATATGCACTCATATTAATGTGAAATTGTACAAATACAATTGTTTTTCATACTTCAGCATAACATCAAAACTCATCTGCGTAAAACTGTGTTGAAATATTTGTTATTAAAATTAAGATTCCGACTTACATTAGTAACTGTACGCTTGGATTTTTCTCCAGACACAGATATTGTCTTAAGAACGTAATATAAACAGTAATTGGAATGAAAACATGTATCAATAACATACATATATGTATCAATAATACAAACGTATTAAAACACAATGTTTTATTAACGTATATGCATCAGTAACTTACGTGTATCAGTAATGTATTAATAACTCACATGTATCAATAACTTACCTATATCAATACATACTGTATCATTTTATCAGTAACATAATATATCAATCACTTTATGCATCAATAACTTTATGTATCAATACATTTATGTAGAACTTACATGTATCAGTAAGTCATATTTATCAATAATTTACATGTATCAATAAGGTACGTGTGTCAATATCTTGTATTTATCAATAACATAAATGTATCAAGAACGTATTTGTTTAAATAACTTATATGTATCTGTAAGGTACGTCTTTTGATAACTCATGTGTATCAATAACATACATGCATCAATAATTTAAATATATTAGTAACGTATTCATAATTTACAGATATCAATGACTCATATGCATCAAAAGCTCACTCACATGTATTAATAACTGACATGTATCAGTAATGTACGTATATCAATAGCTTGCATATATCAGTAACGTACGTATATCAATAGCTTGCATATATCAGTAACATACGTATGTCAATAGCTTGCATATATCAGTAACATACGTATATCAAAAGTTTGCATATATCAGTAACATATGTATATTAATAGCTTGCATATATCAGTAACTTACGTATACTAATAGCTTGCATATATCAGTAACATACATATATCAATAGCTTGCATATATCAGTACTGTGGCAATAATTTACATGTATCAGTAATTTACATGTATCAGTAATTTACATTTATCAATACTATACGTGCATCAACAACTGAAGTTTATCAATAACTTCAATTTAGCAATAATGTATCAATAACTTAATGAGATTCAAACAGTAATCATAATAAAGTAATCATAATGGATAACGCGTAAATTTTTTTATTGTATTATAGCAAATATGTAAGTTGTATGTTTGGCGAAATGTTATCATCTGCCACGATAAAAATACTAAAATATTTCTGGCTGCAAAAATTACTCAATATTGAACACGGGTGTTCACTATAAAATATAAATTTGGCATGACATTCGCCTTTTGAATATATAAATGGACGGATGGACGTACTGACAGGTCGATGGACGTGGAACAATGGATAGAGAGAAGTGAGCGAGGTTCAAATGGACCGATGGTTGGATGTAGTCTGATAAATACGTAGTAAAACATGTTTTATGTCCACTGAGGCAGATAGGTCGTAATGAACAGGTTTTCTTTATACATCAGTTAAAGTGTATTGATTTATCTATCAATCCGACCGACAATACGTGGCCTTTCTACATAGAAGATCTCCAGGACAGGTTTAGCTAGGAAAGAGGATTTTAAACCCGAGGTAGACAAATGTGGAGAAAAGAAGTGAATATATTAAAATTCAAAGTTAGAAGAAATAATAAAATTCATAGAAACAAGAATGTAAAATACGGAAAAGAAAAAAAAAACAGAAAGAGTGAACATAGAAAAGGAAAATGGTATAAGTTAGAAATAAGTCTTAATTGCATAAAATCGGATATTCATTTTTATTTCTCAAACCAGTCATAAGTAATTGTCAATCAGTCATAAATAATTGTCTGCCCACAGAAATGATGAGTAATTAGATACAAAAATAATGAGTAATTAGATACAAAAATCATGAATAATTATATGTAGAAATCTTGAGTAACTGTTACCAGAAAATATGAATAATTATATGTAGAAATCTACAGTAATTGTTTACAGAAATCGTGAATAATTATATACAGAAGTCACGAATAATTGTCTATAGAAATGATGAGTATACAGAATTGTTTACATAATTAGTAGTACCAGCAAAATTATTTAGTTCACGGACGTTATAAGAAATTTGTATTTCATGTATTTACCTGATGATGAAGCTGAGAACAAGTAAAAAAAACAATTAAAAAAGAAAGGAAAATAAAGAAAATAAATGATCAACAATAGAGAAATGTTTTCAAAACCAGATAAAATTGTGTTTTATTTTTAAAGCACGCTTCATCATATCATCGTCAAGAGACAATATAATATTAATATTTTTTCTTCTTCTCATTTCTCTGTATGTCTTTGTATTTCTTTAATAACTTTTTCTTCTTCCCATTTCTCTGTATATCTTTGTATTTCTTTAATAACTTTTTCTTCTTCCCATCTTTCTGTATGTCTTTGTATTTCTTTAATAACTTTTTCTTCTTCCCATTTCTCTGTATGTCTTTGTATTTCTTTAATAACTTTTTCTTCTTCCCATCTTTCTGTATATAATTTTGTTTAATAATGACGGCTTGTACTTCACATCTCTTTGTCCGTCTCGATATTTATTTAATTAAATTTTTTTATATTTAAATCTCTGTCTGTATTTATCTAAATAATAACTTTTCTTTTTCAGTCTCTCTGACTGTCTTTGCATTTGTCTAATAATAATATATTTATTCTTCCCATCGCCCGGTCTGTCTTTGTATTTATCTAATAATGAGTTTTCTTCTTCCCATCTCAGTCCATTTTTGTATTTATCTAATAATGACGCTTGACAATCTTGCATGTCATGACAAATAAATGTCCGAAAGCTTGTTAATTTTCCAGATAAAAATCTCTATTTAGATATTGTTTTCTTTCAACTACATGAATTTGTAGTAGGCTTCAAATGCAGTAATTTTTCTCACGGTATTTCTCGTCTGTGAGGGCCCCTGGTTGCCGAGTGGTCTTAAGGTACTATGTGACCGTGTGGTCCAAGATGCTTGCCTTTACAAATCACTGATATCTCACCTCAGTCCGCCTGTGTTAGAGTCTCAGCCTCGACAACGTGGATATGTAAGAAAGTTTGCCATTTGCTTCAGTGGGTCGGCGGTTCATCCCAAGGTTCTGCTGGTTTCTTCATGTACCACATACACTGTCCGCCTTGTATAGCCTACAATGTGCTGAAAGTGGCGGTAAGCCATAATAAAAGCGACATTTGCGTCGGAAAAGTAAAAATGATAAATCGTGGTGAAAAAGATTGAGTAAAATAAAAGCTGATTCCTATAAATGTAAGTTTTTGCAGTTTTAATATCTTCGTATTTAAATATTCAAATATATTTCTTTGGATAATCTATGTATGATGTTTATAGCTGCAGAAGTCTAGGAGCTACATAAATATTCTCTGATGGTCTACATACACAAACATTCATCTTGCTTTAAAAATAGAACAATTATTGGATTTTAATCATGCCGCCTCAGTCGGTGTTTATTTTTCCAGTAGTAACACCTGCACTAATTGGATTTAGATTAATCCAGCCTGTTCGGAGAAACTTAAACCACCAAACAGTTAATTTCAAACAATGTGTCGGCAACACCTGCTCGTAAACCATTTAGTAGGGACCTGCATCAGTCCTAGGTAAGACAAAACTATAATAACAAACAACTATTTTAGATTTTATTCCAAAGTAGATCTAAGCTACAATGAGCTAGGTGATCTACTAGTATCACTAATTCTTTGTCAAAACCTTGATAGTCATTTTCAATCTTTCGTTAAGTTTCCTCCTTCGTAACTTATAAAGAGCGCACTAGTAAATTTATTCAACCAGCATTTGCAAAACAGTCTGCATTCTGGCTGTAGTTGAATGATGCACAATAATGACTTCTATTTCTTCCAATTCCCTAACAGGCTTTTGTCAATTGCTACTTGATAATTTATGTTATTTTTCTTCTTTCTCTTGGTATGTATGTATGTATGTATGTATGTATGTATGTATGTATGTATGTATGTATGTATGTATGTATGTATGTATGTATGTATGTATGTATGTATGTATGTATGTATGTATGTATGTATGTGTGTGTGTGTGTGTGTGTGTGTGTGTGTGTGCGTGCGTGCGTGCGTATGTATGTATGCAAATACAAGTACCTAAGTACACAAACACAACGGATTTCTACTCCTAATTTTCTTAGTCACACTCAGATAAAAATCATTTGTTAAAATGCTAACATTTAATGAACACATATCAACAGATAATCTTTCTCAGCCCAAGGGTTATTATTATTCTCTCTCTCTCTCTCTCTCTCTCTCTCTCTCTCTCTCTCTCTCTCTCTCTCTCTCTCTCTCTCTCTCTCTCTATATATATATATATATATATATATATATATATATATATATTGTCAAAACCTTGATAGTCATTTTCAATCTTTCGTTAAGTTTCCTCCTTCGTAACTTATAAAGAGCGCACTAGTATGTATGTATATGTATGTATGTATGTATGTATGTATGTATGTATGTATGTATGTATGTATGTATGTATGTATGTATGTATGTATGTATATATATATATATATGTTTATTTATTTATTTATTTATTTATTTATTTATTTATTTATTTATTTATTTATTTATTATACCAGGCAATCAGCGTTAGTTTGAAATCATTCATTTAACGTTGGAGCCTGTCACTCTCAGTGAAATAGATACTTTATATCTTTTGGTATACAAGTACTGATACTCACATTACTTGCTTTAGAATATTTCTTACAGCTTTACTGTCCCTGAATGTAAATTGTTTTAGTATTAACCTTTTAGTTTCAGGTCCTTGAGTAGTTTTAATCTATGTTATAACAAAATTTAGGAAAATCACTTGTTAAAATTTTTCACTAATATCCAAACGTTGGGCAAACGATGGTAAATTAATGGTACCGGAACACTCTTGATGGTAGAATGCGAGTAAATGATCAAGTTTATGGTCAAGTGCAGTTGTTTGGGTAGTATTAGCGCTAATTCTCATATCAAGCACACATACAAAATTCTTGTACAACAATTTATATCCGAAATTGGTAGTTACGTGCAAACATTTCGTGACAAGTGTACCACAACAGCAAATAGCACGAATATTCGAATATTAATTTCAAATTATATGGATTCGCTGTATTAAACACAAATGAGGATTTAAAATTCTTGTTAAAATTTTGTTAGAGACTACTACTAAAATGACATTTTGGACTGTATTCTAAATTAAAGTCAAATATTTTACAATTTATAACTTTTAAAATCATCTTATTTATTTCCAAATTGGTAAGACAGTACCTTGAACAGTGCCTATGAGATAGTGTAAGCTTTATATTTCCTTCTTTAAAAATGAGACTGAAAAGCCACATCGATATTTTGTCTAAACATAGTTATTTTGATGCGTGGATCTAAGACAAAATCGTGAATTTGCCGGGGTTACTCTTTTGATTGATAATTTCCGAATATTTCAACCGGACTGATTCGTTTATAATTTATTATTATATGCTTCTGAAACTGTAATGTGCTCACAATAGAAACCAGACTTTTCTTCGTATTTCATCAATGCATTTCTTACCAGGCATCTTTGACTAAATAAAATAAGTTACAAAGCTAGCGCTTCAATATTTATTTGTTTGTTGACTTTTCAACTTTCTTCTTCTCTAGCATAAATAGCTAATTATATTTTGTTTGTATCAGTTGCATTTTCTCAAAAAATTAAATACTGTCAAAATAGGGCTTTAATAAAAAAAATTCCATTTGTAGGCAAACTGCGTTATTCTTAGTAAAAGAAATTGTGATGTACACAAGGTATTTGCTTAAGCTCCAATTTGAAATAAAGGAAGACGAAAAATAAGAATAATTTGATGTCAGTTCCTTCATTTTCCTTAGCTTGCTACGATATAAAGTGATTAATTCTATATAAAAACAGTGTCGTACCTACTTTGTTAACATTTCCATCCTTGGAGGCATTACAACTATGACATTTCTCCAATTGATAACAGTCTCATAATAACGCGGACAATTCCTCTCCTTGTTTATATTTTATCACAATGATGAAGCGATAGTTTCAAAACATCTAATATGCTTTCACGTACCTATGATAGATCGAATGTGCATCAACAGTCGGTTTGACAAAATAATGTACATTTCTTCTTTATTTACTATCGCTGCTTCGAGAATGATGAAAATGATGATGATGATGATGACGATGATGGCGACGACGATGATTCGGTACTAAAGGTTATATTTATTACGATATTTTTGTTCACTCAAAACATGAACTTGAGATTGTTTTAGGAAGCTGTTTACAATTTTATTTTTTTTAACCTATTTTATCATAAAAAAAACAACTGACCACTGAAGTAATCATTATTTGCTGGCCATAACCATGCAAGTTTGTATTTAAAATATTATTTCTTTTTTTATTTGTTTATTTATTTGTTCGTTTCTCTATTTATTTATTGAATTATTGATTATTGATTTTTTTCTTGACCGTTTTCTCAAGTAGGTTCGGCGTACATGTTTTCAAAGCTGATCATACACTTTGAAATGAAACTTACTTTCTCTCGTCAAATAATGGATAATATGGATTTACAACTGATCTCAATTCATCTGTGATTTTAAATCCTGCAGTTAGAGTAAACAGAAATTTTAACAAGTTAATCTCTTCTAAACTTTGTATAAATGCGTGTTGATTGTTTTGGATAAGAATGTTGTGTTCTCCTCAGATAACGTTACCGGATTAGTATGGTAATGGAGCCTTCAAGCCGCCTTCGACGCTAGGGTGCGTGTTCGGACTTACGCATTAACCATAAACACTGTCTGCCGGCCCTTTTCTACCTTGATTTGTCCCGCAGTAACTTTATATCTGACATATTATATGCTATAATTCGATTCCTCGATTTGTTGGCTTCTCTTGAAAATGACATCAGAGACGACAGGAGTTCTGGTAATATTCAAAGACTTTAGTATGAAAATAAAGAAACCATGCGTCATGGTCAATGGACGGAAAGGTCCAACGTGCTTCGTATTTTCTTGTGGTCAGATAAATCACGTGAAAAGAGAAATGGGAATGATTACTTTTAGGCTAAAAAGCCCCATTTTGTTGATTGCTTATGAGCTCCACGTTGAGTAAAATTTTCCATCTGTTTCGACACGGAAATTCCAAATAGTGTCCTCATATGAAGACGGATGCGAGTTTAAAAATAAACATTTGGTAATGTTCATAATTTTAAAAATAGTGTCTAGAAATCGAAGAATATAGACTATTTTGTTTCTTACAGAGTGAATATGGTCAATTTCTATTCCTATGTATAAATTAGAATTGTTTAAAATACTAGGAATTCTTCGGATACATGGAAAAAAAAGTAATATATTTGTAATAACAAAGCTGAACTGAGCTGACCAAGGAAGGATTCACACTTCTCAACTCGTATATTGCGAGTCAGGCAAAAATATCTGTGCAGCCACAAGTTTACCTTTTAAAACACAGTAATATTTGTTTTACATAAAATTGGTGGAAGATGAGTCAATAAACTTTAGACACGTTGGACTCTGAGTAATGCCAACCAAATTCGCCTACATTTTAGGGTCAATCTGGGTTACTGGAACATAAACACATCAATTTAAGGGCAATATGAATCATCGTCGCTATAAATTTCATTGTCTTTTTCAATGTACTCATTCAAAATGATCAATCTCTAGAAAAAAGAACGACTGTGAAAAGCTATATGAATGAGGCGCGATATATATATATATATATATATATATATATATATATATATATATATATATATATATATATATATATATATATATATATATATATATCGCTTAATATCGTTTGCTGTGTACATTTAATCTACCTTGTTTGTTAGGTTTTTAAAATATTTTTCATTCATTATATGCAGTTGTCAATGTAAAATTGCACAACTGACTTTATTTCAAATCGGTGACAGTTTGTACAAAACATTGTTTACCAATTTCAGACTGATGGATAAATATTATGATTATTCTTTTCTTGAAATGAGTCAAGGACATTTTATTTTCCATGTTCTTTATTATAATTTATGCAACAGATCTTTTTATTATTACTAAGATTTTGTCTTGTAAACATTTGGAACCAACAGGAATGAAAGTTTCCATTAGGTATTCCATTATTTTGAAAATTCTAATTGTGACCTAGGTCATGTGATTAGTATAAAATCTTGTTCGTTGGGAAAACTCGTTATTCTTGCAATAACATCTGAAGCAGACATCAGTCTTGTTGTTTTGTCCTGCATTTTCCTTCGGACTGGAATTTAATTATTCAGATTATTTATTTACTAGAAATACAAAATATTCATCTGAAAAATATTATTGGAAATAGAGACTTGGGTTATTGGTGAAATTCAAACAACGATATGTTCTTGGATATTATTATTGTGATTCAAAAATGACTATTCATGGCTTCACATGTACATCAACACCTTTATCGTTGGATTTATTTTGGAATACCGTTAATGTTTATTCTGACCTTTAATGATTAGGACTTGTAATAGACTCGTATTAGAATTTCGGATATTTTGGTATTTAATTTTCAATACCCTACGTAAGTTTCGTTTTACATTTTCATTTTGTATTTTAGGAAAATTAATTACTTGTTGAATTTTACAAATCTTGTTGGTCTTTGCTCCTTCCTGTTACGTTTAGGTCATTGCCTAGTAATAAATGAATGCCCTTAATGGGTAAATATAGCACCCTTTAAATTGTCACGGGTCATGAGATTAGGTATGATAACAAATTTACAAAATGGAAATATTAACAAGTGGCACTCTATTCACTAAATGAGAATTTTCATAAGAAAAACACTTCTAAGGAAAAGCAAAATACATGATAATAAAAAACTCTGATAAGCTCTTGTGTCCCTAAAATTATTATAGTGATAGGATTTGTCGAATCTCTCATGAGTGATTTAGAATCTTTCGACATGAATAGTCAACAATTCTCCATAATACAATCAGACTGGGTTCTATATGATTCAATAAAAATGCATTGCTTTCAGTATATGACCGTATCCTTGATCTTTTGGAAATAAGAGCATTTGGAATAGGTCTTCCTTGATTCTGTTGCACAGTTTTCAATTTGTAGCAATCAGAGATGATATGCCATTTCTTTTTACAATAGGTGCACAGGAAGAAATAAGGATTTCTGATAAATCTTATCACAAATTTGATTCCTAAAAGTTGTGACAGTTTGACATTCGGATGTTTTCTTATAAGAGCGAAATAGTTAAGACTGAAATAGCTTTTTCTAACCAAAAAAGAATGCTGATTTGAATACTTTGTTACGATAAAAAAAAAGTTATAAGCTATGGAATACTCGTCAGCTGCACGAAGAGCATTTTCACAAATTTCGACCTTGTGCTCATCAAGGTAAGTCTTAACGTCACTATGGACGCAATTCTAGAATTCTACAGCTAATGTGACTTGTTTGAGAGTGTTGTCATTTTGACAAACTTTCTTGACTATGCACCACCTATCCAGTAACTTTTACTTTTTATTTGCAAATTTGAGATGGATTTGTCCAGTTTTTGTTGTATAATTCCTAAACATTTGTCTATAAACATCCAGTAACAACTCAAAAGCATTCAAATTACTTCCTTAACTATGTCATAATCAGAGCTTTGTTGTGCTAAAAGGAAGCATACATGTCACGAGCTTTACCAAAAAGTTCTCTCTGTCAATGCCCTCTTGGCCATTTAAAATTTTCAGCATTTGTTTGAAAATAAGGAAATATTTATCTACTTCTTCCATAAAAAGGAGTATCAACCCAATATCTTAGTAACATCAAAACTTAAATTTATGTGTAAAGTTGGAATGCGTTTTTCACTTTCCAGCTCTAAATCTTTAAATTTAAATTGAAACTCATTTTTTGTTTTCCCTTTATCTCTGCATTCCTCTCTCTCTCTCTCTCTCTCTCTCTCTCTCTCTCTCTCTCTCTCTCTCTCTCTCTCTCTCTCTCTCTCTCTCTCTCTCTCTCTCTCTCTCTCTCTATCTCTTGTGTTTCAAACTATATATTTATTGGCATTAGCCTATTTTCTCTTTCTGTTTCCCTTGGCACTCTTTACTTTTTCTGTAAATGCATTTATTTTTCTTCTGCCTGTAACTTTTCTGCATTTTTCTGTCTTTGTCTCTGTCTCTCTCTGTATCTCTGTCTTTCTCTTTCTGTCTTTCTGTCTGTCTGTCTGCCTGCCAGTCTCTCTCTCTCTCTGAAGCTGCAGCTGCAGCTGCATCTGAAACTTTCTAAATTCGATTTGATTCTAGTATTTTAATTTCAATTTCACAATATTCAGATTAAAGGAAGATAGATACATTTTAATCTCTAACCCAAAGCCGTTTATCCAAAACATTAATTTCCACAAAACATTGGACCAAAAATATTTTTCATATCTTACTTTGTTAAAGAAGTCTTTGCCTAAGAAAGATCATATTGTCTGGCAGGCTGGAATACTTTATCCTTTTCAATGTGTCTAAAATCTCCTGAGTAGGACTTGAAATAAAATTCTTCACATTATACGGTTGTAAAAGCTTGTTGTTTCACTAAATTGTTCTAAACTCTGAAATTCCTGGGATTTAGAAATTCCAAACCAGATTGAATTTAAATTTTAAGACCAAAGTTTTCTGGAAAATTTTAGAGACGCTCGTTCCCCAAGGACGTTGGACCAGTTTTCTAATACGAATCTATCCTCTTAAAAAAGTAATAGAAAAGATTAAGAACCAACAAGTTTTGTAAACTTCAACCAACAATTTATTTCCTAAGAATAAAACAAAATGAAAATGTAAGGTAGGGAGCTTAAAGTACTGCGAATCAAATCCTAAAAATCACATAATTTCTCAAGTAAGTCATAATATTTAATATTCTGCATACACGTTACACATATTCCAAAATAAATCCAACCCTGGAAGTGTTGATGTGAATCTGGTGGCCCATATCGTGGTGATGTGCCAATAGTCTTTTCTTGAATCATAAAAATACAATCCAAGAATATGTCCTTATTTGAAATTTTCACTATAAAGCAATGTATGTTATTTTTGAACACTTTATATTTCCAGAAAAATCACTTGATTGAAAAAATTTGAGTAAATTAACTCCAGCTAAATGAAATAATTTACACAACAATAATACAACTGATTCTGCTGGGATCTTAAAGAATGAATACATAATTATTTCAGTAAGACGACAGTACAGTCCTCTACCTGACCTACGTCATACTTAGCATTTTTGACCAAAGTATTACCTAACAGAACCTTTATTCTTAAGGGTTCCAAATGTTTGCAAGATATTTAGTTAAAGTTTTAAAGGCTAATACTAAAATTAAAAATAAGAAAATGGTAAGCACAACGTAATTGACTTCTATTAATAATGATCATAATATTGAATCCATACTGATAGAGAAAACATTGTCCATGTATTAGTTGTTAACATAATAAAAAATCAATTATTCAGGTCATGAAGAAAATATACTTGATTTTATGCAAGGTCAAGACCAAAATACAATTATTGTCACGTCGCCCATCGCTGACGGGCGACGGATTCAGGAAGGGTCCGTAAATTTTGGCAAATAGTTTTACATTAAGCGAGGGACAACTGAATCCCACCAAACTATGTTATTCATTCAGGGATAGATAACTCTTAGGATCCCAACGAACAAGTTGATCCTACCGCTGCCACCAAATTGTGTCATGTCGCCCTCGTTAACGGGCGACAGATTCAAAAAGGCTCCGTCTTGTTACCAGCTTTTGGTTTACTTGACAATATGCTACCATATTGTAAGGAAACAATCTTATTCTAAGGGTGCAATTAATGAGCAGAGACATCAAATAAAGGTAATATTATTTAATGACAACAAAAGATGAGCCAAGCAAATCAAGTGACTTACATGAAATGTTAGTGGATTATAGCATGACCAATATCATGAAATGCAATATATCATGACCTAAAATGTTGTTAGCGTAAGTTGAATCTGTTAGTAGAACACAACTTTGTCCATAAAGCTTATTAACATAAGTTAACATGAAGAAGCTAGTAAGTACATTTGATTTTCTAAATGAAAGTACTTTTAAATAAAGATGTGCAGAGCTGAAGCATGCGAGAGCATGAGAATGTAGTGTGACAAAGCAACTAACTAGCAATAAAGGGTAAAATGCTCATGTATATCTTGTTATTTCTTATATGCAGTGTTAGTACGGGTAGTATTGAGCCATGCAAGCTATTGGCATATTCTCATTTATTCTATATTCAATTTTAAGAAGGGGGAAAACAAAAACAAAAGAACATAGACTGGGTTTAGTGTTTACTATTGTTGATGCACCTCATTCATTGGTGCACGGTGTTCTTATGGTTTGGGTGCAGAGGTATGGTGCAGCCTATGGTTCTAGTTCACAGTATTCTTATGGTTTGGGTGCAAGAGTGCACCAAGCATATCTGGTTCACTGATTTATTACCCATCTTGGTGCAATGGTTTGAAGACAAGCAGAAGACAAAGTTCTGTTAATTGAATTTCACACAAAAAGTATAAATTCTATAAAAGGAATAAAGTATAAATATGTTTGTGAATTTAGAATAATAAATTATAGGCGCACTGAAACTAAATAGAGTTGCTTTGGTGCAGATGTAGGTTATGCACCTTCTATTCAAATTCCAAAATAAATAAGTTCAAAACATATAATTATACTAAGTCACAAAATAACACTCAGCTAGTGTTATTTCATGCAATGAAATTAGTTAGGCAACTTTAACATTTTCTTATTACCATATCCACATCTGATTTCAAAGTTGGTTGAGCCATTTTGTACTTCGCGCCTTTGACAAAGACTGGAGAGTGACATAGGTCGTGAACGCTGACCTTCCTTTATACTCTTTATTATTGACCAATCAGAATTTAGCGCTTGCAATCATCAGGCAAGAAAGATTTACTGACCAATCAAAATCAAGTATCAAACATTCTAGGCTGAAAGTGACGTAATCGTATAAAGACGAAGACCCAAGAACACAAGATACGCTAAAGAATTAATTCTACAGATTTCCACCCGAATGATTACAAATAAAATGCAACTAAACAGGGCATCATAAATTTAAGATGTAAGTAGACAAACCGTGTGATCAAAATGTCAAATCAGTTCGAAAAGCGTTTCATACAACATCCTTTGAGAACACATCGTAGCGGTAATGGGTTTTGTCGGTATGACTTCAAAAGCTTAGCGACCTACTTTCCGCATATTGCGGAGGTGTAAACAATTGCTCAGTAACAGTACCGTTAGCTATGTTCGATATTCCAAACCGTTTTGGTTTACTTTTATTTTGTTTATTATTTCTGTTTTCTGTTCGGAAGTGCTGCGTAGTCTTCTGTGGAAGCAGGATATAAAACCACGAGTATGTGTCTGTCGAATATTTTTATAGACGTAATATATTTTAGGTTGAGAAGGGTGGCAGTGGTGTGTACGTGTCACATACATGTGTACACGACAATATACGCCAGTTAGTGTCACGACGCTTTGAAGGCTGTGTCTCTTATAGAGTTTGTATATTGTACACTTTTCATTTATAATATGACGAATATAAATGCAATGATCATGAGATCAGTTGGCCATTCTTGCAATGCTTTATGGTTACAAAGAGATGCATGATAACGATGCTAATTCACGATGTTTACAGAAACTTTAATAAATTGTTGAAATTAATGATTGATCTTATAAATTATCAGCGGATATTTGGGTAAATAACCCAACGAAATGACCTGAAGTGACATGGCTTTATGTTTGCAACTATCACACATTGTTAATAAAGTAGCTCAGTTTGACCATTTACATATATCATTATATACATGAAAATTAAAACTTATTCTGTAAATCTAAAACAATTGTGACATTGCCTCAAAATGTGTCCATTAATAAAAAAATAAGAATGGGACATGTTCTGACAATTTTAACAACACTTGAAATAATGCCATTATGTGCTTATGACATAATTGAATTAACAAATTTTGATTTCATGAATCCAATTTCTCTCTCTGTCTCTTTGTCTGTCTGTCTCTGTCTCTCTCTCTTTCCGAATTCGTTTAAAGATTGTTCCACTTCACGGGCAGAAAGCTGTTGTTGTTTTTTCTCCTTTGCAAATGCTGACAAGATCAACTCTGCAGAACATTCATTTGCCATGTCTTCTTGAAGAGTAAAATCATGTCTGCCAAAATCTTATCCCCAGAGTAATTAAATGATCTGCTGATACTGATATATTCTGATTTACATGATATTTCAATATCAGAAAACATGTCCTCCCCAGGCCTTGGATAAAAAAAACGCTAATTGATCCTGAGGGATTACATGCAACGAAATACTTCACTGTTTTTTTTTTCTTTCTTGTCTTGTTTTGAATTTTATTGGTTTTTTTATAGCCACTTTAGCACCCGGTGTTAGCTTTTTAAACTTTTGAGACGTCAATGAAGATTTCAAAACAGTTAATTATATTTGTTAAATGCAGAAATTGCATCTTGAAAAACATCGGAAAATGTTGTAAAAATATTATATCGGTCTGGCCAGTGAATCATAAACTTGAAAAACGACAAATTTTCCTTTTGCAAACGATGGTTTGTGCACCCACAAACACTTCAAATCTTATGCATATCTTAAAATGTTATATAACTGTGTCACACACGTTACTCAAGTCACTAGAACAAAATGGCGGTTGTTTTCACCTCGGCGGTCGTAACTAAGCACGGACGTGAGAAAGTGCCCGGTTTTCCGACCCAACCAATATACAACATGTGCTCCGCATGAATGAACGTTCAAATCACGTCTGCCGAAATAAGTCTATACATCTTTGAATCAAAACTGTGACATTTAAAGCCTAACAATTATGTATAATTAATAGGGTCATTCCTAGTTGTACGTATTAGCTCACTTCATGAACTAGATAGGTGTTACGATGGTGCAGTGAACGAGAAATTCCATGCCGTAAACATGCTAAAGATGACACTGTTGACTTAAGCCAGATGAACCGGCATAACATTATCTATAGCAAATAATGAATAAAATATATATATATGAAACAAGCAGTGCATTCTAGGCTGAAAAGTTACAAGAAGTAGTCGATGTCACAATGGACTTAGAGCAAGTGCTAGAGCAAGTCGAGATTTAGTGGTATACTCAGTCTAAGTCCTGTTCGTCCGGAAGTGGATGCACTTCAAAGAGCCATGACCCTCATTAAAGAAATTATAGAAGAGGAAACGAAGACGACAAAGTTTCAGGGCAGAAAGACAAACAAAAAGAGAACATCCAAAGAAAGAAAGCGATTTTGAATGCATAAATGTCAGCTGGATGAAGATCAGGAATACATTCAGAAAAAGTGGGTCATTCCGACTGGACTCCTGAGAAAGACATGAAAGTCCCCTAAAATGTATTCATGGAAGTCTTTGTGGCAGAAATGGTGGCCAAAAAAGTAGAAGAAACTCCAACGGCTATTTCAAGAGCCAGTCAGGTCTCAAAAAAGGTATTCACTATTGTCAAAAACGTTTGATTTGTCTCTCTGTTTTGTGTCTTTGTATGATTGTTTATTTATTTGTCATATGTGTAACATTACTCGTCTCATTTGACCCTATTTTTGCGACTCTTTGGTCACAATCTTAAACAACAGAAAAGGAACAGAACCAAGAAGTTTTATAAAATGTAACCAAAAATGTTTTAATATATATTTAATTATCAAATATAAATGACAAATGTGAGGGGAACTTACAGTACTATTAAGTGAATCCAAACTATTCTTATAATAGCCTATGAAAGGCCTGAAAGAATGAAAAATTCCTTGTGAATTTAAAAATTGGAAACGTACTGGTCATCCAAGAATCGTGAAGTTGTCAAGATTGCGTTGTCCAGAATTCCTTAGAATTTTTTTTTATAACAGTTCCAGAATATTATCATAGTCCAAACAATGAGTACTTTCTACTTCTACTGAAAAATCCAGTGCTTTTCTTCTTGAATAATATCTAAGTACAACAAAACACGGCTGCAGACTGCGAGACAGAAAGACAAGAAATGTGTTTGACTCTAACAATCGGACTGAATCCGAGTGTTTAATGTTCTTTTTATATACACTGTATATTGTGATTGTATCTCGCATTAGACCTTACGTGATAGCATTCACTACTCATTTTGCGTCGAATTGGACCTACTCACGTAACTTAGCGCAACCAATGGGAAGATACAAAATTATTTTCGAAACTTAGATTTCATCAGTCACTGATAAATTAAGCCTTAGACACCATTTTAAGTTCTTTTTTATTAAGTATATTATTAATAATTGTCAACACGTATGTAAACATAAAGTAATAGGCCCTATGCAATTTGCGTTCTTAACAAAGCCAGGTCACTTACAAAAAATTATAACAAAATATATTCAATACAGTTTACAACCAAACTAAAATTTACAAACATTGTATAGCATGATGTACAAGAAGTTACAAAAATATAGCTATACATAAAACTATAAACACCTTTGACCCTAAGAACACTTTTGACCCTGTAAACATTTTTGACTTATGTAGGCTTCTGCATGTTAACCGTATGAATACATTTAACACAGGAATTCATGATTGACGCACAAGTGACCTTACAAAGTCACTACTATGGAGGTCAGCTACATTTAACTCAGTCAAAGTTTTGAGGCTATAAAGCCCCCTGATGCGTGTTAACCTAGAGAGAAATTTAACATGGTATTTTCTTTACGGCCCCTTTGTGCCTTTTTCGACCCTCAAGTGCCGCACATTACTACTTGCACAGTAAATGAGAACGTGACAAACGAGTATTCAACCAATCATCATTATTCTTTATATAGTTCCGCCTTTCCCAAGGACACATCAAGGTAACCGACACGTGCTGGCCTGGGAGGATATCGAGCCTAATCTACCAAATGAGCTTCAGCTACCCCTCCTCAACTGAGAAAAATTGCAGAGATGACTTGATATTGTGTCATACATATCTAACCCATTCCTAAGCCCTGAAATATGGAACATTGACCAGAGTACATGACTTCACATTTTCCGCTTACAGTGGAATGCAGTTGGTGTTGAATGTACGGACTTTCGCCATGTCAGACATTTTCTAAAGTGTAATCAAGTTGATGTCGAGTGTATGGACTTTCATCATGTCATACATACCGTTTTTGTTTCGAGTATAAGAACTTTAAACATGTCAGACATACTGTTTGAAGTGTACTCAATTAGTGTCAAGTGAATGGACCTTCACCATTTGAGAACTCGGTTAAGAAGCTTGTTGAACATGTATTATCAGAGATATTATTGCACATTTTCGATGGAATCTAGTTTTTAAACAGATTTTAATAATTTATTTCTCTCTCCACTTCTCTTTCCATGCTGCCATCCATGTCTATTTGTCTGTCTGTCTATCCAGTGGGGTAACTAGTGAGGTGCGGATGCGGACCTCGCCAAGTAACACCATTAGATGGGATGACGCCAAAATGACTATAAAATTTTGAATTTTTGTGCTGGAGGGAGGTTCATGGGGGTGTCGCCATGAGTTACTCCACTGAATGACACCCACCCTAGTAGTGACGCCTCTCTCTCTCTCTCTCTCTCTCTCTCTCTCTCTCTCTCTCTCTCTCTCTCTCTCTCTCTCTCTCTCAAATATATATATATATATATATATATATATATATATATATATATATATATATATATATATATATATATATATATATGAAGGTACATGTTGTCGCTGCAGGTTTTTTTTAATTAGTTTGCTGTCGTTTCTTTTAAATTGAAATTTATAATCGCCACCATATAGCCAGTATTATGCTGACGTGCCTTGAATCCCCATACGTGCATGCTGTGAAAGAACGATTGTTATATAGCAGAGTTACCGATCTCGTTACAATATGAAATACGAAATATTGGAAATATAAACGTTTGTTATAATATTAATTGATGATAACCACCATAACCAAAACCAATATGAAAGTTTCACGTCTCATTACTTATGTAATGCAAGCGTGTCTACCTTGAGTTGTCGTTACTTTAGAGAAAGGCTTGGAAGTTTCTCAGTTTGAGTCCAAAGAAAGTAGATTGAAAATTGTTCATTGAATAAGGCCTGCAGTTATGCACACTTCATAATCTTACAATTATTTTGTATCACTAGAGAAAAAACTTAGTTGTGACTGCCTCAAACATTTCTTGTTATCTTTCTTTCACTTTCTCTTTTTCCTTCTTTATTTCTATTTTGTTCAAATGAAAAACAAGAAGAGTGAATACTAACTTATTTGAGCACTCTAGAACGTCCGCTTTATTATAATTGTTTGTTGGCATCCTGGAGTTATATAATCTGTTATAGTTTTTTTTAATGGTCACAGGTCGTACGTTAAATGTTTTCTTTTCGCATCCGAGTTGCATTAGGTGATCATAAATAGTTTTACACGTTCACAGTTAAAAAATATGTTACCTCCCCTTGGCTAGGATCTCCATCAAAAAAGGACACAAACCGGAAATGTATATTTATCTCCAGAACAGGAAGTACATGTTTATTGTTATCTAAAATTAATCACTATAAAGTATGGATAGTGAGCATTTGGATGAAAATATTGAAAACCAATTCACTGTTCATTCCTCTTATGTATGAAATTATGCCAAAAATCGGAAATCTTCGTCTGTGAGAAATTCATACCTGGAACATAATAATATTGTTGCAAAATTAGAATTTCCATATTACCTGCCGGTAGACATTTTGGCATATTGCCTAGTTTATTGAATACTGTATGAAAACTGAGTCCAGTGATTATTTAAATGAAACTAGATAAATTTACCACTGCCGATTATGGTAATTCAATTTATTAGAGTTAACATAATATTTTATTTATTAAACATAAGTCTGAAATTCTGACAGGACTGGATGTACAACCGATGAAATAAAATGTAAAAAAATAACTTTCCACTGTGCCTGTGTGTATGTGTGGGTAATACTTTTGGCACTCGGATACTGCCACCAATTTCTCTTGCATTAGGAGTGATACCCCGCTGAATCTGTATGATAACTGGCCCTCCAGAGTGTGACAGATTTCTACCTCAGCGGGATACTGTCTTAATCCGGGCTTCTTGGGTGTTGCCGACTTGGTCGCTCTCACCGACTGTGTCGCCGACTTGTCGCAGGGACGTCTACTGGTTGCAGACTTGTCGTGGTCTTGGCTCTACGTCGCTTCCTAATACACTAGCAGTTGGCCATGTATATATATATATATATATATATATATATATATATATATATATATATATATACATATATATATATATATATATATATATATATATATACATATATATATATATATAGATATATATATATATATATATATATATATATATATATATATATATATATATATATATATATATATATATATATATATATATATATATATATATATATATATACCAACACGGAATCACGTGGCCCAAAACTACGATGTTAGATGGCACTACAAAGCCCGTCAAACATTTAAAATCACAACATAAATTTGAACGAAATGAAATGTTAAATAACGAAACGAAAAATTAAATTTCACCGGGTTTTCTCGTTACAATACCAAATAAAGAAGATGAAGAAATGCAAAAATGGAACAACTGGCACGTAACTTACTGTTGCGACGGAAAATATTGCTGCTATTCTTCTTGATTGTGACTCTTGAAATTAAAACTAGCCTTCAAGTCGCGTGTGTAATCAAACGAATTAGCTTTTAAATCGTACCAAATGTATTGATTCCATGCAAGAGGAAGAAATTCACTTAAAAATAGGCAAAGGAGATGTTGACTATTGATGTCACATCCACCTCATGGACCCAGCACTCACAATCATATTACTATCAAATTCAAACGAAATAACACAAATGATACGAAGATTTTATTTTCGTGTTAAATAGTGATGATATCCAATAAATATCACAGCATAATGAGATCAAACTGAGTTTCGACATGCAATATAGCTATCCTTATAGTCGTCTCGCATAATCACGCATTGTAATGAGATTTTACCGAGATCTTTTGACAACAAAAGATCAGATTTGAAGTTTCCAATCTCTGCGTTGTAATAAGTCACTGTGCATTGAAAAATGACAATTTCCTAATCCTCTTCATAAAAATGAATACTTTAATTCATGATATTGTTATGCTAAAATATAATGGAATAAAAAAATTCAATTCCAGAATATAACCATTACTATTCTGAGTAACGGAAGTAGAAGTGAGTCGGAAAGAAATGTAAATCGATAACAATTTCATCAAAATAATCAGATATTTGAGTTCTTCTTAGAGTTATTGACTAAATGTTCACTATGAGTATATATTAATGAGTATGAGTTTATTTCTGAGGTTGAAGTAATGGTACCAGCAAAGTACAGTTTGACTCGTGACCTCTACGCGATAGGCTTCATATCACATCAAGTATTTAAAACACAAATATGATAAGAAAATTCAATCATTAGTGAGGCTAGTTCAAATTTATGGATACAATGAACCCTCGTGTATCCAATGTACCCGTGTGTCTAGTACAAAAAATGCATTTCATACGTATATTCAATAAAAAACAGTATGAATGAATAGTACTTACCCAAATGACGAACAGCAAGTCCTTATGTATGCTACTTTCCAATGATAAACAGCAAGTCCCTTTCATACAGATTGGCAAGGTGTCATCAAAGTTACCCTAAAAAGCAAAAATGTATGTGACTGACCATTCTATGTATTTTTTATTTCAAACGATCCCAGCATGTATTTTGTCCCCAACATGTATTTTGTCTTTCAATAGATCCCAGCATGTATTTTGTCTTTCAATAGATCTTATCATGTTTGTATCAAGTGATTTATCAAGTCAAGCCTTTAATGGATCCCAACAAATATTTTGTCTCCTAATAGATTTCAGTATCATGGGCGCTCGCAGGATGTATTGCAGGGCGGGGGCAGATTTCTTTTCGGGTGGAGGGCAATCTGTCACGGCCGGGGGAGTTAGTATAAAAAGCAGTCTGTAAGGCTAATGCTTAGTAAGCGTTTTTATCAAAATCTTAGGACATATTTCCAGCTTAATTTGCATGAGTAAACTTGTCAGAATATATATATATATATATATATATATATATATATATATATATATATATATATATATATATATATATATATATATATATATATATATATATATATATATATATATATTTGTGTGTGTGTGTAAGTTCAGTGGGGTCACGTGACGACCCTTTGCCTATGCTATTGGCGCCCATGCTCAATATGCATTTTGCATTTTGAATGATCCAAGAGACTGTCCTATATGACGAACCTCTCACCCGCCCTCCACGAGATAAAATATCGCCCATTCCATTAACATCAGCTCATTGGACAGTTTGTATGATTATAAAGTACACGACTTCATGCGAGCATGGACCAATAGATACATCACTTGATACAAACATTCATCAGTATGAGCATCACTTGATACAAGCCTTAACCAGTACGTGCATGATCTGATACAAGTGTTGACTAGTAGATACATTATTTGATAAAACTTTGACTAATACACTCATGCTTCATTGATCATTATGTGCATCACTTGATGAAAATTCTAATATGCATTTAAATTGATAGAATCAATGACCAGGACGTATATTAGGCCTACTTGATAAAATCTTTGATCAAGACGTGCATCACTTGATGCAAACATTGACAATTGGTTACCATGCTTTTGACTGGTTTACGAACCACTGTTAATCTTGAAAAACTGTGGTTTAAACACATTTAGTTATAATAATGTCAAATAATGGCATCGCTTGATTAAATATAATTGAACTGCATTTTCTTGACTTGTTAAGAACTCTTTCGTACAATAATCACTCTTTGTGATGTATTAGAAAGTAAAATAAAACTTTATCAAGCGGTAACTTTGGCTGTTATGTTCCCTATGTGTTAAAGAATAGACAATTCATTCTTATTTCTGTGAGACATTTCATTTTCTAAATCAGAGCTGCAATACATGCGCATAATTCTATGGTTTAAAAACACTTGGAAAACACATAGTTTTTAAATATTTGCACATAGGTTTAAGCCATGTTCTCCTGACGACGGTCCGTAGCTGAATTCCATTGCAAATGTCAACAGGGCATAATACCGACTAACCTACATGCAAATGTCAACAGGGCATAACACTGACTAACCTACTTGCAAGAACCAAACCAATAGACTTGAAACAACATGTGACTTTTAATTCATGTCATGAGAGATGTACGTTTGAAATTGGACTATATATTGACGGCATCGTATAACAGACTGTTTTTGAAATACTGGAAGATGTGTTACTGAAAAGATATTTCCAAACCCATATAAAAAATACAACCACTCTGACAGCGGCAGTCCTGGTCGAATGATTTATGTTGGTGATGCAAATTACAGTTGTGCTTGCTGTCCAAATGTTGAACAAGGGAAATAATTTACGTACTGCCAGGCTATTGAACAAGGGAAGTAATTTATTTACTTCCGGACTATTGAACAAGGGAAGCAATTAGCACATGATCAGTTTCTGGACAGTACTAATTCAGTTCCAAAAGTAAACCTATGCAAACACCATGATATTAAAATTCAATAACTTAAAATTTCTGAATGCTCATTATCAAACCTATATTTATCAGTATAGATGAAATCTGGATTGTATATCAGCTTCTGTGTAGAGAAATGGATATTATGAGGCGAGGCACTTCTTAACCTGCATGTTTTTAAATCATGTGTTTTCAATTCCGCACCAAGGAGTCCGGTGCTACTTTAGTAATGAGTGTTCTGAACTCAAGACTGTTAAAGGACTGAAATTACATCAATAAAACATTGTTTCTAATATTTTCACTTATAACTTGGATAAGCTCTCAAAAGATTTTTTTTTGTCCTAAAACAAAACTTACATTATTAACCAATCCTGGCCAGCCAAATCCATAAATAGTCTATTTTATCTTCACCCATTTTCAGGCTAGTTCCCATTTTTCCATATAATTACTACCGCGCGTCCTTCAAGGATTTGCATCAGTTATGCAAAGAAAAAATCCTTTTAAAGGATTTATCATAGCAGACCATATTGTGCCAGTCAAAACTGGATTATCTTTCGCACATTGAGACAAGACAGACAAGATAAAGTTATGTTATAATAGTTTGCTAGTAGTGTACCAGTCTTTCACAAAGTATATATATATATATATATATATATATATATATATATATATATATATATATATATATATATATATATATATATATATATATATATATATATATATCTTAGTATATGCCATGTTTGAGATGGCATCATTGTGACACACATTAAAATGTCTTCTAAGGACCTTATCAATTTTGACATGTAATATTTTAGAGTTATGTGTAAAGTAAGTCATTTGTTGTTTAAGAGCAACACGGGACCATTCAATGTATTCCCAAGTGAAAGCTTATGCTTTAAAGTTATCTAATGTTTTAAATTTTGTAGGATTAAGCACCACATACAGATAAAAAGGCCAAGTTGGCAAAACGTAAACATTTTCCTGTTTGTTTATTCTTTACAAGGACCTCAAAATGTTTATCCAATTTTAAGCGTGAAAGTAAATGATTAATGTGGCTTGATATTAGGTTTCATGCAATATTTCACTTATTATCTTTCATGTACTTTTCACCAATATGAGTTCTATTCTTGTTTTCGTTCGTTTATTCGACTCAAGATGTCTAATAAAAGGGAAACAACTCATCTGTGCATAACATAGCGTCAAAGCACCCGAATATATGCATTGGAGATCGTATCATCGCTTACAATTTAACTAACAGTTGTAGTTTATATTAATGTATTACTGACAGTTAAATTATAAGCAACGATACAAACCTCTGGGAATTTATGCAAAATATTCCTGTGGTATAATCAAACTTTCCAGGATAAGTCGATTTATAATTTAAAATATCTGCTGTGTGCAACGAATAAAAATAAGTTCTGATTCGTACACATCAAATGTTCCGGACAATAAGTATGCATTATTACAAATTAAACACTCTGGACGACGTTGTTTTATAAATAAAATATTACAATTTCATTTATAATTATACCTATCACAAAAAAATACGTTAGTGTCCTCGAGCCATTGAAGTTTGAATTATATGTAAGCAGAATATGGGGCACTTTATTGACAATGGAACCTTACTGTTAAAATAGAGGGTTTGTACTTTGGCGACAATAGAAATTTAGCATTTCTTGTCGCATTATTATCGTTGATGAAAAAAAATAACGTTAAAATGAAACCTTAAGGTTAAAATAGCGGGTATGCACTTTGACGATAATGGAAATTTAATATGGAAATTGCACATGGGGTAAAATGGGAATTGAATATGGATGACATCATGGAGTTCATGGGATTGAAACTAATTATAGGGTAAATGCATTTATAGTTACTAAGCCTGATAGGGACAAACATATACATACAGAAACAAACAAATACACGTCGAAACAAAGAAGATGGAAACACGCAGAAAAGAGATTTTCCCAAAAAGACTCACAGACAGAATAGACTCCAAAAGGAAAAGTCTTTTATATGGGTACAAAACATTTATTCAAGTATATACATGGGTTCATGGCCTGTGCTTTGGTCTAAGCAGTATCCATTTAATACATACAATTTTGGACATAAAAGAAACCTATGTACAAGTTCTTTATAAAAATTTAGCTCTTGATTCTAGTAAGCTACGTTTAAAAAATAAAGTTCACACCTTTACAACAACACTTCATGTATAACGAATTTACATTTCATAAAAGAAGGCCATTTTCTTTCACGCTACATAATATGTTCATTTTTAGAAAAAGCTAAAACTTTACAAGAACCAAAGAATCAAACAGGATATAATTCATGTTTCTCTCCTTATCAGTCACACGCGTTGTTTAAAATCTGGTCAGCTATCACTTGTGTCACAGCGTTGATGTTTCCCATCACGTACTGTCTTTCATTCGTAAATCTGCTGTTATATCCATCATGCTAGGTACACTTATCCGTAAGAAAACCATATGTGTACAACGTATACCATATGACTGGTCATTTTTTTCCATCGGTGATGTCAAAATTTTCCCCTCATCGTCTACACGTCTTCAATAGACTTCAAACGTTAGGAAAAAGGTGATCATGCAGGTGTACTAAACCCGAGACATACCGGAGAATTCAAACTGTCCCGATACTTAGGCTTAAACGACCTCGATCTTTGACTAGGGACTGACGTATGAGTTCCTCTAACAGTGAGTCAAATTAGTCTGTAATGAAACCTGCTGCTTCCTCGGGCGGAATGTCAGATGCGAAGTCTTTAAATTTCACTCATCAACAGAGAGAGAGAGAGAGAGAGAGAGAGAGAGAGAGAGAGAGAGAGAGAGAGAGAGAGAGAGAGAGAGAGAGAGAGAGAGAGAGAGAGAGAGAGAGAGAGAGAGAGAGAGAGAGAGAGAGAGAGAGAGAGAGAGAGAGAGAGAGAGAGAGAGAGAGAGAGAGAGAGAGAGAGATCTCAAGGTCGATAACGCTAAACCAAAACCGTTAACCAACCTTGAGATTTCTCTAATTGATTTAGCTTATCTCGTTACTTTATCTTCAATTCTTTGTTTTTAGGCATGTTGATTTTACGCGCTTGTCTCTCAGTATTAATGCTTCACCGTTTCTGCTGCTATGAATTAACCAAAGATTTTATCCAGACCTATTCGATATCTGGATTTTGTGTCATGCAGATTTATTGTAATAAATCCGAACGGAACAGTTTGTGCTTTTGAAAAAAGTTTTTAAACTTGATCATATCCATATCTCCTGAACACCAAGTATAATAAATATTCTGTAAAGTATAGTTATCTACTCCATTAAACACAACAACAATGTTACAGTTATCTCTGATCACTTTAGGTATTTGTGCATATTGTGTAACATAAATCACGTCAGTATTTTTATGTCTACCTCGAGAAAATATTCTAGCTGGATTAAATTTTCTCTCCAGCATCACATCATCTTAATCTTACACTACGAGGTTATTAATAAATTCATTTAGGTCATCTACAGATGGAGCTTCATCAATATCGGTGATAAAATCAATGATATCACTGCCATCTTCATTCAATAATTTTGCATTTGGATTAAAATCATTAAGTACTTCAAAACGTCTTTGATAATCTAGAGATGGTGCCACTAAATATAATTTGTCCCTCCTCATTATCAGATTAAGTAATAATTATCGTTTACCGGATCCAGATGGACCCTATTATATTCATTCGGATAGAATTTGACAGTGCTCAATGTTGCTTTCTGGTTCTACTTTTCGTGTTGCTGAGAAGTCAATTATATCCATATAATAAATAATATGAGTTTTTATTGCGTTCGATGCAGAGTACCCACATCTAACAATGGATTAACAACGATAACACAAAGGACGTGCAATTAAAGGTAAACGTGTAACATGTGGCACACAAAAATATAAATTTATCTCCATAAGTCAGATGGAGATATAGTCGCTTAATTAGGGAAATCGCCAGGAGCTCCGTGGGATAAATACCCCGGTAAGAAACACCTTCTTGGATATAATTATTGTGGTCCTGGAATTTGACTTGATATTCGACTTGATGATCAAGATCAATCAAGATGAACCAAGACCGGGTGAGCATCCAGTACATAAGATTGATCAAGCATGTGATATTCATGATGTTGCGTATAAAAGTAAAGATTTTAAGCAACGGCATATCGCAGATGTGAAATTGATTCATGCATTAAATTCTATACCTAATAATTCTCTTAGAGAAAAACTTGCAAGTTTTCTAGTAAAATCTGCCATGAAAGGTAAAATAATGCAAAGGGCTGGTAATTAATTATATAACTATTATAATGGAATCTATTTATTATAAATTTTTCTTCGTTATCTTTATTTAATACTATAGATACAAACAACTCCAGAGAAAGCATCAGTTCTATGACGCCATGGAAATGTAGTATGAATACAAAATCTTGCCGAGCTAAATACGGAAAAATCTATATACACCGGTAACCTCAGCGGTATGTTTGAGAATGTTGTTTTGCCGTGATCATGCTGCAGATTTTGACGCCACTGTGTACACAATATTTTTGATCTGCTAGTGAGGAATTTTGAGCAGACACGTTGTTTGATCGATATGGAATGACACTAACAATATCGTGAAGTCTTGTGGTAATATCAGCTTGGTTTATGTCAAAAGTTGGTGGATTTCCAAAAGTTTATTTGTGGTTCTGTTTACATCTCTGCGAAAATTTAAAAACGCATAAATTTAAACGCGCATGGGCTGTCAGGTAGGCTTCAATGATGACATTTCCAAATTCGAAAGCCTACAAAAATTACGTTCTACTTCGTAATTGACCATGATCAAGTCTTCTCGAGTCCACGTGTTTCAGGTATTTGGGTTTGTCGTTATTCATCTGGAAGTAACGGGAAGGTTCCGTCAAATACTCTTTCTTGGATAAATATGGTCGTTTTCCCCTTTACCCCACAAGCAATTAAAATCACATTGGCAAGCAAACGCCTTTCTTCGATTTTATCGACGTTCTCTAAAGTGATGCCTTCCTGATCAAATTATTTCTCTTTGAATTTGTTTTGGTCTTCGGGAGTTGGACACCAGGAAGGATAGCCGCTGGCATCTTGCTAACGTCCTCTACACAAACTATCCTGTGGACCCAGAGGGTCCATCAGCTTGTAAATTTCAAGGGTGTTTTTAATATATGGATCGATTTTCGTACTCGTGTTCTCATATTTCCACGACTTGGCATCTTTGCTGTTCTAACTTCATGTGCCACTGACAAGTGTCCTCCCACAAGTCTTCCATGCTAAGTAATAAAAACTGATTTTTAGTGTCACATTGAGCGTAACAGGTCGGATGTCCGTGAAATAAGCAACCGTTAAACCCGTAAACGATCTTAGGATCTTGTAAGTCCCAACCATCCACTTAATACGTTTCAATAGTCTTTTCGACTCCTCCGCCTCCGTTTTGAACGTTTTGGATCCACTTCTCTTACTATTAGCAAACGTAATGCAACTATCTCAGAGTTCTGACAGAGTAAAGAAGTTGGACTTTTGATGGTGTATGACAGTCAGGGTCTTCTAAGTCATGAATCGCTTACGATACACTAATGCAGTGGTACATACTTCTTTCAAAGGATCGGGCCATCAGTACTCCATGAAGAAATCTCGAAATGTTCCACAGCATCGCCTTAAAATGTCCACGTCGGAACAATACTTCAACATTTCTTCCTGAAAGTTGATGGGGTCCAAATCGAGAGAGAGGTACCAAGCGTTGAAATTTCTCGCTCTTCGGAGCGCATGTTGTCGGATTCGTAGTAGTGAGCTTCAGGCAAATGTGCTAGAACGGCATGTTAATTGGCTTCGGTATTGAAAAAGTGCGTAAAATAGCCTTTGGCCATTTCTCTCATTCAAAATGTTTTAGGCATTCTGCTTAATGACATAACCTTGTAAGTCATTGAATCTTTAAACCGCACTTGTCATATTGGCATGAAAATCGTTTTGGCTTTGTTCAAGTTGACTTTAAGACGTCTTGTTCTTTGTTCCGAATATTAGTTTAGAAGATATTATCTATCATATCCCGAAAAATTATGAACCATCCAGTGGTATAGCGATGACAATCCCCGTAACGTTCGATGTCCTCTTCACTCCACGTCTTGTCGATAGGATCTAAGATATTATTCACATACTCCAGGAATCGTACTACAGTGAGTGCAATTGCAAAAAAAGATTGATTCTTGAATGCACTTCTCACACGCTCGATGAGCCACGCAGAAATTAGGAACGTGAATGCTGATATTTTGCATGCTTTCGTAATCGAAAGAGATGAAATGCTCTTTCTTCTTTTTGTCATCTTCATCTTTCTCCTGTTTGGGTTGGAAATTTTGAATGTAGCATTTATGTTCCAAATCCACGAATTATTAACAAATGTGATATCGTTTCTTTCATGAACAAATGTGTGCCTCAGCATTATTGTTACATATACCTTGTCCACAGGAGCTGACACATACCTTCTGCTGTGAACCTTGCGTCATAAAAGTTTGGTAACTGGCAGGTTTGACAAATGTTCTGTGAAAACAAAGGCAATATATTCGCTTTTGTCCTTCGTGAAGACAGGGTTTAGAGGACAAATATCCCTGCGATTTAGATCCACAATTCTTGTGTTGTTCTCGATTTTTATAGCCATACTCATATTTCTCACAATAATAAATGTATCCTAGAAACGCAATGATTCGGGTAATGGCATCAAAATATTCATTCTGATGACATAAGTGAATGTATTCTCCATCTTCAAAATTGTCGCCTCGAAACAACAGTTGTCCGCACACTTCTTGAGGGTTTACATTCAACGTTGTTCAGCGTGGAGCCAAGCCATATTGCAATATTTCCAGTTCATAATTACCACAGCGTGTGTCATTGGATAGGCCAGCTTGCTGTAACAGGATTTCTGCCTCTCTTCGTTATTTGGCTCGGTCCGATCGTTCAATAGTTTTCCAGGCTTTTTTTCCCCATTTTGCCGTGTTGTACTTGTCCGCATATGTACACCCTGTCTTGAGGGTTATTAATTTCGACGGGGCTCTTTTTGTTGCAACGAAGATCGTCCACTAATAATACATTTTTTTACGTCCGGTTTTTCGTTTTGCCATCATTGATGTGAGTCGTATCGATGACGTCGGAAGGTGTCAATTCAGTAGGGCTGATAAACTCGATCAACACGTGTGACTTCAAACTGTCGTGATAAATGGAGTGTCAAGACGACGTTTTCTTTGGCTTTACGTTGTCGTTTCATGATAGTTAGCAAAGAATCCCGCAACTCGATGATGAATTCTTCAGCTTTCTTCAACAGTACGTCTGTTTTAAAATCTTTAAACTTCATTGTGTAAGCGTAAGCTGTCGTTAAAGACTTTATATAATATTAATGTAAGCGTCAAATGTACCAGTAACTATTAGCCCCAGCACGATAAAACAAAAAAAAAATACGTTTCGCTTGGGTCAACCGCAGTTCTTTATAGATTCGCTGAAGTTTCTAATCCTGTTTTTGGTTTAAATAGGTTGATCCAGAGCACATATGTATTCACAAAAAAGCGCTCATGAATGCCCCAGCCACGGCGAAGCTGATATCCAGTAACCTGATGATTTTCACCATACATATAATGAGTATCCACTGGCTTCAAAATTATTAAAGGCGTCTAGCGAGTGGTAGTCATGCATCAGCATAGAATTGTGGACAAATTTCGACGCATGTTTGCTTAATGCACCAAGGTTGTTGCGGATTTTGGACTAACCAGAACCATAAAGTCCAAGTGGGAAATTTGATGCTTTTTGTTGCTTGGAATGCGTAAGCTGCAAGTTCACTATGTGCGCTGATTTCTCCAGCTTGATTGGTCGGTGCCGTAAATACATATGAAAACGGGTCTTCGTAAGTGCACCAAGAACGATTTTGAGAACTATTTATTGAAACGGATGAACGATACTGTGTTGGAAAAAGCGATGGAAATTTTAATGAAATAATCGCGAACCAGGCATTTAGATACGCAAAATATTTGACGGCTGACTCGTACCTGCCTATAGCAAGACAATCTGAAATTAGCATGCTGATAATTCCATGTTAGACCTTTTACGAGTTCTACTATTCAAATTAAAATCGTCCTACGATGATGGTTTCAAGATGATCATGAACATCGATTCACTTCTCGAGCATATCATCACAAACTATGTCTATCTGCGGCAACGACGCTAATTCGTACATGCGGAAAAAATCTGACGTGTTCAAATAAACTTGGTATACATCAAGATAAGTTTGTTCTCTATTGATACCTTGCGATGGATATTCCCCTTACTTGTACGGACACCATGCGATTGTGATTCAACCTACGATTGATATGCTAGTGCATTAAAATAGACAATGTTAGTAGCTGTATCAGTGACAGTGAGAAATACACTTCCTATCGCACATTACTCTGCTTAGCTGGCGTAGTCCATTTGCTGATGGAGCCAGATTGTAACAACTCGACAGTCACGGAAAGCTATTTCTGTTCAAGCACATTGCGCCGCTATTTTGCTTACGAAACAAATCTCTATCAATATCATGTATATTATAAATAAATATTGGATTTAATTGTTGATGAGGATATTTACTTCATAGAAAATAGATTATACGTGATATTAAGTGTCTTGATAGCATGAAAGGCAAAATAAAACTGGAAGTTCCCTGGCTTATATCAAAAGACAGGTATATTGAAGTTTAACCTCAATCTTGCATATTAAATAGACATGCAGTTATTTCTGAAAAACATACTATTTTGATTTGTTTCTAAAATTATCTTATGTGATATCTTCAAAATTGTTATATTGACTGAGTTATTCCGGACAATGATCTTCAAACTACAATATCAGTGACTGTTTTATGCCAAAGACAGCTGACATACCAAATTTAATTAGCCCATTTTATCACCGGTAGCTTTCACTGTCCGCCAAGGTCGCTTAATAAGCGACTCTGCTCTCTTGCGATTTACTATCCAAGTTTGGATACTATCCTTAAGCCAACTAACTCTGCCGTCAGGTATGTATGTTAAGAGCAACTAATTAGTTAAAATAATTGACTCCATTTCTTTGTTCATTTTCATGAATTACTGAAGTTAGTCTAATAATCTCTTGGAAAAAATGTTAAACTAAACACAGTTTATTCAAAACGCGTGTGATGTGTTTTTGTATAATTGACGATGCACTTTCGTTGTCAAATTTTCATTTTCGGACGTACGTAATAAAGCTCTTTCATTTCGGAGGAAAGTAAATCTTGCTTGTTTTTCGC
This sequence comes from Potamilus streckersoni, assembly GCA_016746295.1. Classification (NCBI taxonomy): domain Eukaryota; kingdom Metazoa; phylum Mollusca; class Bivalvia; order Unionida; family Unionidae; genus Potamilus; species Potamilus streckersoni. Next base: position 2,582,096 of record JAEAOA010001816.1, read on the forward strand.
TATTCCATAATGCCGAAAAGAAAGTGATCAATTTGAAAAGCAAACAAAATTAACCAAATAAAAATACAGACCAAAATACAAAACAAAACAAAACAAAAGCACCGGAACTCGTGATGTTTACGTTAGTTTACTATGCAGTTTGAAGACATCTGTAATAATTTTCACACATTTTGATGGACTGAAAGGGTAGGTGCTATAACTTCATATGATTAGGGAGAAAACTAAATTTCAGTTGACAAATTTGAATCAAGATGAGTTAAAGTTTTACTTGAAAACGTTATATCTTGCAATTAGAATAAGCATGAATTGCTTTGGCAGAAATAATAAAATGCATTATAAACCATTTAGTTACAATTAGCTTAAGATAAATCTAGATACAGAAATCTTTGAGTTATTTAGTCATAAGTATTTTACAATTAATCTACTGACATAAATCTTTAGTAACATTATTTTAGAGGAATCATAGGACTCGCAGTACTAAAACTATGAAAAAAGTAGAGTATAGAAAGAGGTGATGATAAAACTTTAGTATGTATTTGTTTGGCTGGTCAGGATTGATTTATAATGAAAATTAGAATCTAGCAAAAATTATCGTTTGAGAGTTTGTCATAGTTGCTAATAAAAAAACAATAACTAGCTATAACTTTTTATTGATAGAATTTCAGTCCAATAAACATAAACAGTTTTAGTTTGGAATACTCAATACTGAAATTAGCACTTGACTCTCTGTTGTGGAATTGAAAATACGTTTCATACACATATAGGTCCTGAACATGCTGTGTGATTCATGTGGGTTTCTTTTCATAGGACTGATCATCAAGGATGTGTCCATAATTGTCATCAAGGATGTGTCCATAATGGTCATTAAGGATGTGTCCATAATGGTCGTCAAGGATGTGTCCATAATGGTCATCAAGGATGTGTCTATACCGGTCATCAAGGATGTGTCCATAATGGTCATCAAGGATGTGTCCATAATGGTCATCAATGATGTGTTCATAATGGTCATCAAGGATGTGTCCATACCGGCCATCAAGGATGTGTCCATAATGGTCATCAAGGATGTGTTCATGATGGTCATCAAAAATGTGTCCATAATGGTCATCAAGGATATGTTCATAATGGTCATCAAGGATGTGTCCATAATGGTCATCAAGGATGTGTCCATACCGGTCATCAAGGCTGTGTCCATAATGGTCATCAAGGATGTGTCCATAATGGTCATCAAGGATGTGTCCATAATGGTCATAAATGATGTGTTCATAATGGTCATCAAGGATGTGTCCATAATGGTCATCAAGGATGTGTCCATACCGGTCATCAAGGATGTGTCCATAATGGCCATCAAGGATGTGTCCATAATGATTATCCAGGATGTGTCCATAATGGTTATCCAGGATGTGTCCATAATGGTCATCAAGGATGTGTCCATAATGGTCATCAAGGATGTGTCCATAATGGTCATCCAGGATGTGTCCATAATGGTCATCAAGGATGTATCTCGGGAACTCAATGAGTACAGTGAGCCCTATAGAGAGCCACATATGGATCAGCATATGCATGCACAATTAATATCACCATGAATGCAAAATAATGGTTTTAATTCTGGATGAATGGTAAAATGAATATGTTTTGTAAACTTTAGAGTATTTCAATAGGATATTAAACAGGTTTTCAGAATATTTTTGATAACAGCAGTTAAAGTATGAGAACACGTAACCTTGACCTCAATCTTAATTTGCACACTCAACACGCCGTCTTCACAGCAACTCTTGCATTTGAATGGGCATCATTACAACTCTGCTCTACCACTGCCCTTGGTTTGAGGATGGATGTCATTAGTCAGGGTCATGGAGAGTCACCCGTTTCCATGGTTCACAATATGTTTTCTCAAATCATAATTCTTCAGGGTTAATGAGTCGTGAACAGGTCCGGGCCATTAAATCTGAAGCATATTTGTTGAATCATAAATACAATTCCTGGTTTAACTATACAATAAATTCCAATGAATGATAATCCAGGAATTTTATCAGAGCACTTTTGTATTTGCAGAAAAAAATAATCTCTTGAAATTAATAATTTGAACAAAAATGTTTCTAGTTCAAAATTATTGGTCACAACATATAATATACACTTTGAAAGTCCTAGATGTCAAAGCACAAATGACCAAGTCCTCACATTTACAAGATTATATAGTTCTCGTCTTACAATTAGCATTTTATTAAAACATAAGGGAAAATAACCTTCTAGAATGATCCTTATGTTTATAAATTCAAATCCATAACCTGGAAAAATCACTTAGAAAAGTACGAAACCCTGATCCAAATAAATAAATTTAATTCTTCTATTAATAAAGATCCTGATATTAAGCTCATATACATCGAAAATAATTTACCTATGTATTAGCTGTTTATTTAAAACAAAATTACAAAATACAACCAGATCAAGCAGAAATGAACTCAGTTTTGGGCAAGGTCATGTTCAGCATACTATGTTACATTACAAAATCATGTAATGAAATATTTTTTTTAAACAAACAAATAATTAAATTAAATATACGTAACTATATCTATCTATCTATCTATCTATCTATCTATCTATCTATCTATCTATCTATCTATCTATCTATCTATCTATCTATCTATCTCTCTCTCTCTCTCTCTCTCTCTATATATATATATATATATATATATATATATATATATATATACATACATACATACATACATACATACATACATACATACATACATACATACATACATACATACATACATACATACATACATACATACATACATACATACATACATACATACATACATACATACATACATACATACATACATACATACATACATACATACATACATACAGAGCGAGATAGATAGATAGATAGATAGATAGATAGATAGATAGATAGATAGATAGATAGATAGATAGATAGATAGATAGATAGATAGATAGATAGATAGATAGATAGATAGATAGATGAAACAGTTAGTTCTAGCGCAGAGACCTCTCTCTACCCTCCAAACAAATACGAATTACCCTCTAGGAGATTATGAAGTCTTTATCTCCAAACGATTTTCCCCAGATCAAACTGTTGGTTCTGGCGTAGATATAATTTATAACGTTTACCCACCCTCCATATAAATGTATATTACATATAAGAGCCCAAACCAACTTTCCAAACGACTAAACTTTTCCGTGTGAATGGATTATGTTTGTAACAGATTTTGCATCATGTACGCAGTCTGGAAATCTATCAATACTCTACATCAGCGGAAACAAAACACCCACGTGGAAATTAACAGTATACAAATCAGTCATAATTTTCGTTATGTCATTTCAAGAGGACATCTTCACCTAGCGAGAAGGTAAGTGAAATTTTTAAACATTACTTTTATTGATTAGATAACATTTTATACCATATCATTATCATACTTTTTATAATCTTTTACATATCTGCTGACTCATTGGTATACTATCTATTAAGATTCTGGCAATAAAACGAAACTCACGTTTTAAATCGTCCATATAATATTTTACACATCGCAACTAAGATATTTGTACAAAAATACTTTTTGTAAGTTTTATTAGCTGTTTTGCAGGCATTTGTTAATTATAAGTCAAGGTTCAATCTTTTTACGCGCTGTTGCAAGAGAAACTCCAATTCTCGATATTATAAGCTTACGAGAATCTTGTATCTTTATTTGATTAGTTTAAGTAACAATATTATTAACAACTGCGGTAGGAATTCGTTCTGTTTTGGAAAACAACGACTTGATTTTGATCTGCACTTGTGAGATTTAATACATTATTGATTTCATTTCTCAGCTCATCAAGCAATGTGTATTCAAATGAATCACCTTATTAAGCATTACCTGATGAATCTATCAATAATTTTCCAAACTTTGTATAGTAGCTCATTATACTTTTCCTCCTACATGAAATTGTCAACATTAGTCGTTTTAATATGGCATAAAATTATTAAACAACAACGGAGAAGATATTAAAATTTTGATACAAAACGATAGGTGAAACATAAACATAATAACGAACTTCCAGATTGTCATTATTTTATTGTTGGGCGAATAGAATCAGGTAAAACAAATTTGTTATTAAATATTTTGCTCAACGATGACTTGAACTATGATAAGGTATATATTTACACAATTAATCCGTAACAGGATAAATACGAAATATTGAGCGAGTACAAACTTTGTGACGAACTTGACGTTGGCAGTGATATAGTTTTGATAAGACAACCAAAAGAACTGTTTCCAGTGAACGAACTTGATTCTCCCGAGCATAAAATAATTGTATTTGACGATATTACGATAATCAACGAGGAGACAAACAATATCAGATCTTGACAAAAAATGTAATTCTGTTGATCTTGCTTTAGGCTTTTACAATGTTTATAGATTTATCAGGTGAAATACTGGTTGATTTATATTATTTCCCGGACTGGACAATGTTGATGCGAGAAATATAGCAAACGAACAATGCAGTGATGTAACGAAAGATAAATTTATCTAATTATATCATCAAGCAACTAAGGACAAATACAATTTCTTTTTTTTGTTAAATTAGCGCGTAATCCAGCTCAAATGTTTCGTTGTTGCATCGATATGTTTTTATAATCTACTTTTGTACAGCGTATAAAAAATTATGGACGAGCATTAGCAAAGAATCGAATTATAAAGAAGTTTACTGAAACTCGAGCATCTTTTAAGAAAAAGGTGGAAAAGGGTCGACGTGGACAAGTTCAAGCAGAGGAAGAAACTACTAAACGTTTCAAATATGTAACCAAGACAGTACATGGCAATCGGAAATATTAACATTATCTGTAGATGATCTTAAAAAGTACACGAAAAAAGTTTGTTAGGTTTACTTGGAGAAAGAGTGAAAGAAGAAACTAAATGGTGAACGAACTTGTTAGACACGTTTCTGCTTCTGATGCGCGACAGGCTGAGTTTCACAAGCTAATGAACAATCCGATTACAAGATTAGCAATGTGGATGCCTCGGGTTGTTCCTTCCGTGGCTAAAATGGTGGAACTAAAATCATTATTAACCGCTTACACGAAAAAGATCTACTTCCAACAGAACAGGATCTATGAAGCAGCAATTCCCAAAGCGGCTGATAACACATGGCGTGTTACAACTACAGCTAGCGAACAACTACCTCGATACTTGTTTGGTGTATTTTAACGACAGGAACGTCGAAATTATCAAGAAATTAACAACTCCGTATTTGATAACCTTAATGTCACAAAAATATTTGTTAGAGTAAATTCTAACAATATCCCGAATAAAATTTTGCCGTACACGCAACCAGAAACATCTCTCGGCCGTACATCTACTTCATGAAAGCAATGCATAAATATCAAGACGCAGACAGAAGTTCAATCTAACAACTTTGATGTAAAAAATGAAGACCAAGTTCACAACTCGAGTAATATCTAACGCCCTGCCAAGTTGAAAAATTGTCAGCAGTTGTTGCTAAAAGCCGTTCTATTTCCGTGATGACATCTCCTGAGAAAATGATTATAACATCGGTGAAATCCATGCCAACGCAACAACAAATCGATAAACTCAATCGCAACAAAGCTCTTGTTTTTCAACTATCTGTTTCGCAAATAACAACAATGTCGAAAAAAGGTGGATTTTTCGGACCAGCACTATCTATGAAAGCTAGCAAAATTTTACCAGTACTTGGTACATTTGGACTAGGGGCTGCTTTCAGGGACAGTATCTGGCGCAACGAAAAAGGCAGTCGAAGGTCGAGGAATCAAACAAAGCTATTGTTAGTTTTATGTAACCATATAAAATAAATGACACAGCATCGTCGAATAAAACAAACAAAAACATAACGCAATGGAACAAAACAAGGAGGATTTCTTCCAATTGCTCTACTGTTAGCAGGGTTAGCGTGTAGCCTTCTTACAAACCTACTAGGAATCGGACGTGGAATGACTATCAGGGACCTGGCGCTATTGAGATATTTTGATATATTTAAAAAACTGAATGATGTCGGATTTTGAGGAGTATTTTCCAAGGACAAGCTCGATGATATACCAGCAGGTTGTTCGTGCTTTGTAAATATAGAAAGTTTTAACGATGGGTCAAGCATTCACTGGGTTTCTGTCCATGATAATAGTTATATTGATTCATTTGGACTTCCTCTTGGCAATCTCGTACAAAATATTTTTTTTAAAAAATTAAAAAAAAAACATATTATTCGTTCAATTAACTACAGACGATTGGAACATCAGTTGATGGTTATTTTTTAATGTTTGTCAGACAAATGTCAAGATATCATAGTCTTAAAGTTTTTATTTACAATTTCATAAGCAATCTTCTCAAGCAAACGTTGATATTAAATTTAATTTTTGCAAATCTGTCTAAAGCTTAATGATTAAATTTATGTGTACATACAAATATAATAATGTATAATAATATAAAACTAAAACAGAAAAAGGATGAGACGATGGAAGAATAAAAGTAACCGAATAGTGTTAATAGGTATTTGTGTTAAAAGTGGTAAAAAGAGAATTATGTTTTTGAGGTCTATAACTGGAGCTGAGGTAGATAAAGTTATGTTAGTAGATGAATAATCTTAATGAAACATAATAAAAAAATAAAATGCAACTGTGATTTTGACAAAAATCTTTGCATCGAAGAAGATAATCGCGTCACATGCAATCTTTGTGAGGTAGTTGGCAGAGGAATTGACATTTATAAAATTTTTGGCAACAATTACCAAAAACCAAAAGGCGGTTGGACATTGCGAGGTCACAAGTATACTGGACGGTTTAATCCTCTTGATAAACAACGTAACAACCCTTTGTTTAGACAAGAGTCTTACTATCAAGTTTATGCAATAGCGATACGTCATGGTATATGTTTTCGTGATAACGAAAACTCGAAATTAGACTGTGATAAGTAATGTTAAGCACACTTCGTGATATGGAATCTGCAAATCTATGAGAACGGTTTGATAAAGGATTTGTTACGGTAATGATAGGAGCTAAATACAAATTGGGGTTTGGGAAAGAATTGTATGACGATCTCGCCGTCGAACTACACTAAGCCACAAAATCGTTTACGAGACGTAAAGTTGTCGCAAATGTCGTTGATGATATCTGGCGATATAATTAATTGATGTATCAAATCTTGATCAGTTAACGATAACACAAAATACTCGTTTAACATTGCAGATATTTTCAGCAAATATGCTTTTAGTGTACCTTTTTCGGATAGGACAGGAACTTAGATAACTGACGAGTTAAAACAAATAATAACAACCGTCGAAAGAAAATAAAATAAAATCTGGACTGATCGTGGACAGAATTTGTCAGTAAAAATATCGAGCAGTTTCTAAAACAAAATAACATTAAAAAATATGTTACAGGGAACAAGGGAAAAAGCGTCGTCGTCGAGCTATTTAATCGTACACTAAAAAATACACAAAATATTTGACAGCTAAAACACGAACATGTATATCGTTGATCTTTCTCAAATCGCTGACATGTACAATAACACGAAACATCGAACTATCAAAATGTCACAAAATGACGCTATTAAAAATCCAATATTAGCAAATGAAAATATGTACCGCAGACATACATTTAAAGTGGTTGATCGGGTTAGAATCTCTCTGACAAAAAAAATTAAAAAGGATTTACTCCAAACTGAAGCAAAAAAGTGTTTGTGGTTGATAAACTACTTCTAACAATACCTGTGACATACGCGCTAAAAGATTTGGCACGAGAACCTATAAGTGATAGTTTTATGAACAAGAAGTACAGAAAACTGAGCAAGATGTGTTCGTTATCGAAAACACTATTAGGAGAAAACACAGTAAAAGTTTAGTGAAGTGGCTCGGATATAGCGATAAATTTAATAGTTGGATCCAAATTGCGAAATGATGTTTTCCTAGATTTCCTCTTAATTGCGTTTGATAGATTTACATTTTATAGGTTTTCATAATGATATTAAATATTTTTTGAGATCGTCAGAGATCGTCACCAAGTTAAAAAAAAATGTGACAAATGTGAAACCGAATTATATATTTTTCTGTCGGCCTGGAATTTTGATGTTTAAAAATGTTTTGATAGGCTGTCAAAATATTTTTGTTCTGTTACAGTAAAATTAAATTGTATTATTTTTTAGCAATGAAATGTATCATTTTATCTTCCAGCTGTTGGTCTGCTAGAATTTGATCTGTCAGCGACGGTGGATATTTAATCTTCATCATCGGATTCATTGTTGTATAAAATATCATCTTCACTATAACTAGCATATTTGTTTTTTATATTGTTATTAAGTATAACATTGTCTGCGACTCTGTCATTAGTGATTATATCACCTGCGATTGTATCTTCCGCATATATTTCAACGAGTCTTTCCATAAAGTATATATTATAATTTACTTTTATCTAATTTATTTTAATAAGATAATTGACGAGGTAAAATATAACCAAAATGTTAATATATTAAATTACAACGACCTAGCCAAAGCGATGAGAAAATGTCTGTCAGGCTACAGTACATATTCCGTTGACGTTATTGACAGTAATAACGCTAAAATTTTATGAAGATGATATTATAGGATTTGCTAACGATTGCTTAACTAAAACCGAGCTAGCAAATATACTTAATCATTATATCTAACGATAATCCAAACATTACTTTTGCTTGAAAAGGTTGATCTTGTTATTCTATCAGCAACAAATTTTACTGACCTGGAATTTATGTTATAATATAGAGCAGCAGCCGAGATTGAAGTAAATTTCATCTCCTCATCTGTCTCGAGATTAAGTGAAACAACAGGCTTTTCCGGACATCTAAGATTAATACCACCACCTCGTCCTTTTCTAACATTTTCCTGCTGGGTAACCAGCTCCAAATTTTCCAGTTGATTGTCGATCTTTGCGTTATTAATATGATCAATCACCAACCAGTTGGGTATAGGTCAGTTATACACCTCGTAAACAAAACGATGGGTAAAATATTTAACTCTACTGGCTAGTGTTCCTCTGACAGTTACCGTGAGATACTCCATATTACTCATAATATCAAGTACATTTTTATTTCTTCTGTTTCTAATAATACCGCGACCGCTGGCCTCGTATAAATCAAATACCGTGTGTGGCTGATAACCATCTTGTAAAGATAATTTTTAGATATTATAACCGCTAATCGACTCATTGACTCGATAAACTCCTTGTCCTTCTGGAATATCATCACAGAACAAAGTATAAATAAAATCTTTTCTAAACATTTCAATTATTTTGGTATTAGCACATCTAACACTGATCCTATAACCTGCTGAAGTTGCTTGACCCATCATATATCTGTACTGAACACATATCAAAGAACCACCAAATGCTTTTCAAGCGTATAGGTTATACTTGGGGTGAACGTAATAATACTTTTGCTCGTTTTCGCTTGTCAGATTTTGTCATTATATTATAAACATTTTTTATAACTCTAATTGTTTGTTCAGCTTGCGTGCAGTGAGTCATCGATCGAACAGTCAATTAGATATATAATATTACACTATAGTATAGCAATGTTAAACTTACGTGATATAGCCAATAAGAGCCTTATGGGAGAACCTGAAAAAGTTAGACTGCTTTCATAGGATTTGACAACAGTTATCGATTCGATAAACAAATCGTACTGGTAAATGTTACTGCATACAACCTATATCATATGCTAGAGCTACCTGTAAAACGTCAACATGAAAAATACAAGGGTTTAATAATGTTGGTGCAATATTATGTTATATTTTCAAAGCTCTTTGTGTCAGAGGGATCGACTGACAAGATAATTGCAGACCCTTACACTACTGTAAAATCAAGGCGCATTTTTCTTGGGACTTAACTTTTGTCGCTGGTTAATGAAATACACCAAGACATTTGGAAAAGGATAGAAGAATTTACCGAATTGGGTTCGGGTTAAAAGTTTGAAATGATCAAGGAAATTTTATTTTACATAAAAAAGTATAACGTGTTACGCGGTAGTTCGTATATTGATTTTCCACCAAAAATCTTTTTAAAAAATGCCGTATAAGCGTAAATAACGTCGATAGCAAATGTTTAAAATGGGCAATTCTTTCCGCTATTTCCAACAGACAAAAATGCTGGTCATGTTGACAAGTATATTGGTCACGTACCAAAATTAAATTCAATGATATTGACTTGTCAGTTGCAGAAAATCAAATACCAAAATTTGAAAAGCAAAATTATGTTTCGATCGACGTTTTAAAGACTAGATATAAAACAAAACGTCTATCCGAGATATATTTTAGAAAAAGCTATGAAATCGATAATAAACGTGCTATTATATAAAAATCATTACGTTGTTTTTAAAAGCTTTCGTGGACTAGTTGACAGACATTATAATAAACAAAATATTAGAAGAGTCTTATGTTACCGCTGCTTGCACGGTTGTATCGAAAGAAACATTACAATAGCATGTGCACTACTGTAGTGACGTACAACGAATAACGATGCCGTCCAAAGAATATAGATTATTACAGTTTGTCAATCATATTCACAAACTAAACATTCCTTTCGTTATATATGTTGATTTCGAATGTTAACTTGAGCTTGTACTTGTCGTAGAAAATAATCCAACCAATCGAGTAAATAAATGAAAAGCTCAAAATCATGTTGCATGTGTGGTACCGTACAAGATAGCTTGTTGTGATTCAAAATTATCCAAACTAATCATATTATATCGTGGTAAAATGAAAATGCAGCTGTTTTGCTTCTCATGCATTTGATTAAAGAAATTGATAATATATTTAATAGTTTAAAAGGGTAACTCCAATGATAAAACTGACATCTCTACAAAAATCCGACCACCACGAGCAAGCGGAATTTTGTCATATTTTGAAAAAGCTTTTGACTCACCCGATAACAAAAATGTAAGTAGCCATTGCCATCTCACATGGCAGTGCCGTGGAGAGGCTCGTGATCAATGTAATATAAAATTTTATGCGCCAGATTTTATTGCAGATATTCTTCACAACTTTCGAAAATATGACAGCCATATTATCGCAAAAGCTTTTGATGATCCAGACGTTAAATCTCGTTTAAATCTCGATAACGTAATCAAATGCATTCCAAATAATTTTGAAAGGTATATGAATTTACTGTAGGTAAGTTGCATTTTATTGACAGCTTACAGTTTATGGCAGCATCATTGGATGAGCTAGTGAAAGGTTGTTACACTTTTAATAATCTGCGAAGTTGCTTTGGTAAAAACTATATCGACTTGACTAAAAAAGGAGTATTTTCGTACGAGAATCTCAACGATTGGGGTAAATTTGATTAAACCTCGCTACCTGACAAGGACATATATGTTGAAGCATAAAACATACAATACTTAAAAGGGCATAATCCTAAGCTTCCTTTGAAATTATAATTTATCTATATTGTAACAATTTGTACGGTTATTCTATTGCAAAAGACAATGCTTTTTGGTGGATTTCGTTGGATCACGGTTAAGCAATTTCTATCAGAGACAGAAAGAAGATACAAGACATTGTTTCGTATTTCATTGAGGATGATCTTGATTATCCTATTTCGTTACACGTTTTACTTAACGATTATCCCTTTTGCGCAGAATCAATGATAATATATTATAGTATGTTATCTCGAGAACAACAATCGATAGCATCACCAAGACAAAATTATCTGGTAAAAGATAAGTACCAAATTTACTTGATAAGAAAAAATATATTTTGCATTATAAAGTTTTAAAAGAAGCAGTAGATGATGGTCTTGTTTTAAGAAAAGTTCACCGTGTACTAAAATTTAATCAATCACCTTTGATGAAAGTTATAGTAACCCAAACGCTTCGAGACGAGATGCAGCGAAAACTGATTTCGACAAAACTTTTTTAAACTTATGAACAACTCCGTTCTTGGTAAGACCATGGAAAATATTAGAAAAGAAGTAAATATCGAGCTAGTTAATTATATCCATCGCAAAAACAAACTTGTGTCAGACGATGATTTTATTAGCATGAACATTTTTAATGAAAATCTTATCGCATTACAAAAAAAAATCTAAAAGTAAAAAGTTAGTTTACGTTGGAGCTTCTGTGTTAGATTTATCGAAGTGGTTTATGTATAATTTTCATTAAAATTTTGTGAAAAATCCAGTAGACTATTGTTCACTGATACCGGTTCGCTCGTGTATGAAAACGAATGTGAGGACGTCTATCATAACATGTACGATATTCGATATTTGTTTGATTTTTTTATTACCCTCTTGACAGTAAATTCCACGATGACGCAAATGTAAAGATTATTGGTAAGTTCAAGGATAAATGATTTTGTTAATTTTACGATTTTGTTAATAATTTTCTGCAATTTGATGAATACAAGTACGCGCTCGATGGCGGTGTTAGTTTTATAAGATCAATGGCTATTCGAGCGAATCATCATAAACTCGAAACAGATGTCATTATCAAACGTGGATTGAGTAATTTTGATGATGAACGTTATTGTGAAAATGGGGCAGATACACTTGCACTTGGGTACTATCGCGATGATAGAGCTATACTCGATATCATATTCGATGACTAAGGTATGTATCTTTGTGTGAACAAAAAAAAATGTTTGAAAATTTGACAGTGATAAATAGCTGCAATAGCAAGATCAAATATATAATGATATACAGGAAACAGTTGACAGTTGGAATTACAAATTAAATATCAGGTATTTGTTTCAGTGGCACTCGTGACAAGCTAAAACGTTCGCTTATCAGATCTGATGTCAGAGAGTATTTCAGTTTTCTTAAACAATTGAGCCAGAATTTATCGGTGGAATTTCAAAACTTTCACGACCAGATAACTCAACAAAAATATACTAAACTT